>JAEQBH010000831.1:0-1262310 GCA_016808115.1 Tetrastigma voinierianum | reverse complement strand
TAGAAATATTTTAACAAGAAAATTCATTGAATACAATAATGAGTAAAGCTACTAAAAAAATAAAAATTTTAAATTTTAAAATTTTTTAAAATGCTACAAAATAACTCTAAATAATATAAAACTCTTACAACCATATCTAAATTGAAATTAAGGGTCTCTTTGTTTACTGTTTTTGTTTTTTAAAAACAATGAAAGCACAAATAACACGTTTGGTTCCTAGTTTTTTTTATTTTAGAAAATACATTATTAAAATTGTGTTCTTTGTATTTTAAAAAACTGTGCTCAAAAACAGGTTTAAAAAACATGAACCAAACAGGCCCTAAATTTTTTTTGACAAACCTACTAATTCATTTTTAGATTCTTCTAGAAGTTAATTTCTTTTCAAAAATCCTCATGGATTGCATTGCAATGACCACACGAAGACCAACCCCAACCAAAAATTCTCCTCTCTCTATAAATAGAGACTCTGGAAAAACATGTTGGTTTTCTTTCGCTCACTTTCTTGCCTACTTCCCTTGTAAGAAACAGTGAGAAAATTTAGGGTTTTCCATTTTCTTTAGTCAATCTCGTGCAAACCCTTAAAATGTCAAATTTCTCATTCGCTGAGTGGATTAATCTTCTAGATCAGTGGGAAGCAAGTTCCAGTTCCAGTTCTTCCAATGCCGACCACAAGCCTGAAAAAACCATCCCAACTACAACTTCTGTGGAGAAGTTGATCAAGGAAATTGAGAATCCATTGATACGAGAACATGATCCATTTGCTTTATCAAGGGTATATATAAAAAATTCAAAAAAAAATTTATTTTTCTTCTGTAATATGTTTGGTTGGTAAGAAAATGTGGAGGAAAATGGAAGGGGTCAGGGCCCGAAGAGCCTAACCCAGCGAAACCACATGAAACCCACTTGCTAAACCCGGAGGCATGCCCATTGAAGCGTCGGCCAGCACTGCGTCGACATTCAAGCCTTTTGGTGCCGACCCGAATGAAGGTCGATCCGCTCGGCCCGAAAATGGAGTGTAGAGAATCTCCAGATAAGGGAAGTAGAATATATTATCCACGCAAATCTGACCAAATCTCATCAATAAGAGAAAAGAAAGATAATAACAATTCATCCATCAGCGGGATTTGACACAGGAAGGAAGATTATCCCCGAATAAAATTTGCTCTTTCTATATCCTTTACCAAATCCGATACCAATAATAACAAAATCTCATCCAATGAGAGCGAATCTAGTCACCATCAAGCGGTTGAACATCTACTATAAATACAAGGTCACCCCATCGATGAAGAGTGCGCATACTCATACGCCGCAATACATGACACATTACGCCTAAGTGGCCTTTAACTCTGCCGAGAGAAAGAAGCTGAGTTGAGCATGTCGAGCGGCCGGGCGGCCCTGCGCCCGACCTTCTTTCTTATTTTGCGTGATCAACTTGACCAGACGATCCGGGGAGCACATCGGCAATCGACAATCCGGAGTCCGGCCCAGCGACCCACCTGCGCTGCCAGGTTCGGTTGAAAAGAGCATCATCAGCTTGATTAAAGTCTTTGCACATGGGTTTGGAAAGATTTGGTATTGGATTAAAGATAGATGGTATTAGGTTGATTCAGATCTTCTTGCTTTGCTAGGAAAATGCTTGTTTTCCTAACCTAAATTTTCATTAAAATTTTATTTTTTTTACTAACCTAGATCTTTTTAGTTTGAAATCTAGGGTTTTAACCCTACCTCACAATGATTCATATTTTTAGTGTGTTTGATGGAAGAAAACATCCTCACTTTGAAATCTAGGGTTTTAATCCTAAGTCATAGTACTTCATATCTGTAATGTGTTTGGTGGAAAGAAATAATTGAAGATTTTATCTTACTGTGTTGTTTGACTTTCTCATGTTAATTTTTTTTTATACAAATCTTGCATCCTCTCTTTAAGAACAATGCTTTTTGAAATCTTATGGTGATTCTTTTTCAATTTACTTGTGGTTATTGTTCTACTTACCCCATTCAAGAATCATCATTTTATGTTAATTTTAAACTTTATATAATGCTTAATATTTTTATAGTAAGAAAAGAAAATGTCACATGAAGATTTGTGGCTGATAAACTAGAGCTCATATAACAAGCGAGAATTTGTCAACTATGGTTTTGCAAGTTTAATTATTAATTAATGAAACTAAATAAATAAATTGGCTTCCCATATGTGAATAGAATACTAACAATGTGCATACAGAAGAAAGAGAAATTAATGTTGTGAAGTCATATTACATAAAGAAAATGCGGGTGGGAGATTAAGTACTGTTAATTCTGATCCTTATTTGTAAGTATCTTATTTGTGAAAAAATTAAGTGTTCTAATGTTTCTTTTAAATATGTATTGTTGTTTTTCCATTTGGAGCTAGCTTTCACATTATTAGTATGATTAAAACCTTTTTTTTTTTTTTTGTAATTTTTATTCCAACTATTTGGATGCTTTTTTTGTCTCAAGATGTAGCCTCAATCGAAGACAATATCAAGGAAAACAAACCAAATATGTGAAATTCGAATCCATATAACTGAGGATAGAAGATAACACAAAATTTACTCATGCATTTTATCATAAAACTCTTATTTTTATTATTTGTGTTGGGGTTAATTTTGTTTCTATCTTAATTATATCAGTTAACTTATTGGAAGTTGTTAGTTGAACATCTTTCTCCCTTCTTCAGGCAAACTAGTAGAAAACTACAAATAATCTATTATTTGCCTTCTCATCCCTTTTTTGCATGTGATGCGGCTGATGCCATATATGTATTTCTGTTGAATGTATCATTTGAAATCAAAATTCTTATCAATTTAAATTCTACTGTATGATGGGAAATAATCAAACCCACATTATCATATTGAAGAGACCTATGATTGCATCTCTTGATATATATATATATATATATATATATAATATATATATATATATATATATATATATGTGTGTGTGTGTGTGTGTGTGTGTGTGTGTGTGTGTGTGTGTGTGTGTGTGTGTGTGTGTGTGTGTGTGTGTGTTTGTTTCTTAGCTATTGTTATTACTAAACTATTTTTTATATTTATATACAGTTATACATTTTCATTTGGTCTATGAGCAAGGTATCAAATCAAGGGATTTAATTTTCTCCTTTAAAGATAAACGTGCTATAATTATTTTGAATGAGTATATATAAAAACAATAATTCTATTTTTTCTCAGGAATCGGGAATACGTGCAAATTTGGCACCATTGTTGGAACTCTACCGGTACCATATATCTACTCTTAGACATTTGACATTAATGCTTCTCTTTGCTCATGTCTTTTTTAATTATAACGTTATTAAGCTCTATTCTCTTATGCATGTAAATTTGTTTGTCCATTTATCTTTTATGTACTTGGTATATGTTTAAAATTAGGTTCATTTGATTTTATTTTCTGATGAGTCTGTTGACTTGATAAATTTTTCTCTCATATTGATTTTAAACTTTATTGGAAATTTTAGTTTTACTTTTTTAGGAAAAAAAATGCTACATGATTAATTAAGAATCAATTTTACTAATAGCTATATGTTATGGTTGTATATGTGACATTTTTCATGGATTGCTAAATATTTTATTTCTCTATGATTGAGGAATGTGACATAATGAATATAATTAGACTATGAAGAGATCGTATTTTCATCTTTCTAATAGACTCTACTTGGTGGATACGAATGGATCATGCTCACACACCCTATTCACTCACTTACCCTTTTTTCCTTTACTTATTTTAATCCAATTTGATATTGTTGATTTTAAATATGTATCAATGTAACTTAATATAATTTTCGGCTAGTAACTATTTAATATTTCATAAATAACAACTGCATATCGCATCATGTCATCTCCTGATCTTGTAGCGAAGCGACTAAGTGTGTCTTGATATAGATAGAGAGATTTTTGAATTCGCAGTGAGTTGGCAAGAGCCCGAAACCCAGTTTTCGATCTCGACATAATATTTTGATGTCGTGACAAAGCTAGCAACGATAAAAAGTTCTGTCGCCCATGGCGAACCCAGTACGCGGCTGAGGCATGCGCGTGCGGCGGGATCGCACCTGACAAATTCATGTGATAGGGAATCTATCGTGATGAAATTCTGTCTGGTAGGCGCAACGCGAGTGCCCCAGCGGCGCGCCGACAATGCGTGCGTGATGTGATAGTGCTCTGGGCTTGCATATGACCGAGCCGAGGTGCGCACAAGACGAGGACGTGTGCGCGACAAAGAAAGTCTATTGCGATAGAGTTTTCTCTGTCACGACATACTTGTCCAATAGCCAAAAATAAATAAATAAAATGACCCCTGGGATTTAGGGCGTCACATTTCACATCCTAATGCACTACATGTTAGGCTAAGGACCTTCACGGCAAACTTTTTCGAATTTGGAGCTAAAGCTCCAAATAAAGTCCACCATTCTGTTGTAATATAGATATAAAATGATTTAGTGATGAAATTCAAAACAATTCACCTATTTTCTAGTATCTAAAATATAATATAATAAATTAGATAAAAAAAAATTAAGTAACTAACCTAATGATTTGGTCTTCCTTTTCCTAATAGCCGAGTCCATTTCAAATACTCTTCGACCTTTATATAATACTCAATTCGTCCACAGCTTTTTCTCGTATATCAACATCCTTTTTCAGCCTTTCAATGCATTTATATAATTGTCCCATAATGGCTTCATCATGCTCCAACTCTAGTTTATCATAAAAGACTTATGGGTTTAAAAATACTTATTTAACGTGCAAAAGGCTGATGAAGTTGAATCTCCACCTCCTATCAATGATTTCGAATATCTCCTTGTACTTCTATTCATTACGAAAACTTCACAATAGTTTCATAACTCTAGTCAGCTTCATATATGTATCCCGCTAGGAGCTTTTTTTCACCATCCCGACAGCGAAGCACGTGAACAAGAGGACTTGAAATCTTTAAAATAAAATGTGATAGTATTCCCGAAAAAGAAACTGATGACCGCGTCTTAAATTGCATTCTTCCCTTCTGCTCCTTTGCCCATTTACTCTCTGACAAATCTGCCCTTGTGAACATCTTCCATGTATTATTTTTGCTCGTATAAAAGCGAGACAATGTGATGAAAGCAAGGCAAATAAATGTCTTAATAGCCTAAAGCGGTTCCTTTTATTGCTGATAAAGCTGCCTCATCGTGTTAAGCAACCTTGAATGGTTATAAATGTAACCATTTAGTGATATGGCTCTCTCCAAAGCCCTCTTGATGTTTGGTAGCTTTTCTAGAATTAGCTTTGTTAAATACATAAAAGTGCAACATTTATATAGGATTTTTTATACCCCCAGCTCATGTTTTGCTCTCATTTTGTGTAGAATAGGTGCCTTTGATTGTTTCTAGTGTTTTTATGTGTGTGCAGGTTTTTCGAGTCCCGTGCACAATTTTTGTAGGGGTTTGATCCCAGAGAACAAATGTAGATCATCGCTGTTGATGACAGCCGTTGATGTGGCCATTGAGGGCCGGGTAGTGTTACGGTGAAGAGGGCAGTTGCAAAGGCGTGGTACCGGTACGGTGCAGGGTACCCTATGCGTGAGGCGGTGGTACCGGTACCCGATATCTGTCTGTACCCAAGGCGGTGGAGTGCCGATTACACTTTGTTGGTACCACACTTGCGATGGTGCTAGCATGCAATCTCTGCGAGTTGCGAATTTCAATCTTGGTGCAGAGGCAAAGCTCGTCTTTCCAACCACCACTTGAGATCACTAATGAGGATTGTATTTAAGGCCATTTGAGGGCAGAGAAAAGTAGTTTTTGATTCTAGGGTTTGGTTTGGACGGTTGGAGTGTTTCTCTCATATTTTGCTAGAGTTATAAAGTAGAGTCACTTAGCTTTTCTTCGGATTAAAGTTTTTAATTCTTGCCAATCTTTCAATTGGTTTATATAACTCGGTATTTTCTTCTGGGATTCTGTGCTTTGATATCCCAACCACCTGCAATATAGTGTTACTTCTCAAGTCCTGAGTGCGATTAGTGTTTTATTAACCATGAATCGATTCTCAGTTTCAATGGAGTTCTAAACCCTATGATAGGATTCTAACGGTGGAAACTCACCTCCTTCAAGGTAACAACCCTCAATTCCTCTTTGGTGCTTCAATGGGATTGTATGATGCTAAACTTACTTGAAATCTTATAAAACCTTATTGGCATCTTCTTGACAACGATGTGAAGCAAGAGGAGCTCGGTATACGTTGTGCTTGAATGCAAATGCACGCTAATAGTCCAAGCAAATCATTTGAACAAGTGTTTGTTATCGTTCAATCGTTCTTTGTCTTAAAAGAGCTTTTAATGCTACATTTTCCATCGAAGACCATTCATCAATGCCTCCTAGATGAGATTGTAAATAAGAATTGGGTATTACGATCGGTGAGTGAAAACCTAAGGATCCACATCATTGAGTCTTTCTTGTTTAAAATAGTTCAGAATCGTTGCTCGATCGATCAATCCTGACCCAGTTTTACTTTTTAAGCTCATTCACTGGAGAGCAATCCACTGGAATCACCTAAGGAAACCACTCCCACAATGGAAATGACACGTGAACTCCACGGTAATATAATGCTTGACAACTGGATTCCTACGGCAGAGTATTTCGGCCTCTGAAACCATGAAACGGCTTCCTACATCATGTTATGTAATAATTAAAATACGTCATTCAAAAATTAAAACGATAAGAATTTTACTTATTAAAAGTCCTAAAGTAATATTTATTACCTTCCATCTTATAGCTTAGTGACTATCTGTGATAACGAACACATTTTCTTCACCAGCCCAGATCCCTCTACTTATTAAATAATTCCAAACATCTTTTCTTCCATCTTAATCATTGAAAAAGCGTTAATGGATTCCATGATAGTTACCAAACATTATAAAAAAGTTCACCAGCGTTCTTTCTTTCCGATGCGTTCATCAATCCAACATAATGGGCATCATTCTTTTTCCATTCCATTCATGATTCTTCCTTGGAATCTTTTTTGTAATCGACTCTTTCCTTAGGTGATGACACTTACTTCATAAATATTTGGTCCCTTCATCCCCACACCATATTGACGATAGCCTCGATCATGGGTTGGAAACTTAGATCTGTGTGCGTTAAATGAATGTGACCTCATATCCACCTTGTAATAAGAGCCACAGCTTTTCCCTTACTTCCTTCTTATGGGGTGTCATTGATAGTAGTTTGAGTCATTTTCCCTCTATTTTGGACTACCTTCCATATGGGTGAAAAAATGATCCATCAACCCTTTCTCCCTTGATCTTTGTCCTTACCTCTACCCCTGTGCTTCCTCCACCCAAATATTAAAAAGCAACTCTTCTACTCAGCTTCTTCATCAACCTCTTCAAAATCTTACTTAATCCATTCTTATCTTGTTCTCCTTTTGATTATTTTCCATTCATATGTTCTTTAGGTCTCTTGTCCCAACATGAATCACGCATTTTGTACATTTTTGGCATTCTATGTCCTGACAAGATGTTGTTTGTGTCTGTAGATACTCAACGGATTACTGTATCACAAAAGATACAAAATAATTGTATTCAAATGATACAAAAATAATTGTATTCAAATCTGTTCATTAGGTAATCGGGGCGTAATTTCCATCCGGGTTTTATATTGCTTCCACAGGCGGTTGTGAGCCAACTTGAGTCTCATTTTCATTATAGTGGAATCAGTCTTCTTTCTTCGACTTTGAAACAAATCAACTACAACACAATAATAATTGAAAAATACAAATTGAGACATTTATTATAAAATATTTTTAAAAAAAATAATCAAATGAGTCATATGACTCATGTCATGGTCACATGACTTCAAACTTGAGTCATTTTACTACTAAAATAAAATAGATGAGTCATGAGACTCATTACTCATTTACATAAGCTAAATCATGAACCAAAATAATCAATAAAGTGAAGAAAAAAAATTAAAAGTAGAGAAAGGAATAAAATACCAATGGAAATGAGAGATTTTTCCTTTTTTCCAAAATTTTCTTGGCTATTTTGGTTGATTTTCGGCCTCTTCTTCACTTCTACAATGGTTGGGAGTGTTAAGGTTTTTTGGCAAGCAAGGCAAAATGAGAACTGGAACACCAAAATCCACGATCCCAGGAATCTTTATGGCCAAAAGTATCATTTGGCCCTTTTTGGTATAGAATGACGTCGTTTTGGATGCTAGACTTTTTTTTTAAAACCCGCGAACATCTCAAAACGACGTTGTTTGGGACTGCCATAGTCCAAAACGACATCGTTTTTGAAATGTTTTAAGTCACTTAGCCAAAACAACATCGTTTGGATAAGTGACTTACAACTTATCCAAAACAACGCCATTTTGGATTAGTTGTAACTCCCAAACGACGTCGTTTTGGGATGGGTTTAAAAATAAATAAATAAAAAGGCCAAAACGATCGCGATTTATGTCCTAGAGACCAAATGACATCGTTTTGGCTTGAGTTGTAGAAACCAACAAACCCGAGTTCTATGAGCTTCGGCGTTGGCAAAGAAAACCAAAAAAAGAAGAAGAATAAGAAGAGGAAGAGGAAGAAGAAGGAAGAAGACAAATCTGCTCGAAGGCGTGCCTGTGGAGAGAGCTTCGCGCCTCAGGTAAGACATGCGCCATGGACGCCTTCCTTTGCGCTGCGCCTCGCGTTACCCACACACGGCGTGCGCTGCGCTCATGTCGCGCCCCCGAGCCTATGCGTGCCTTTCACAACTATGATATCAAGATTTTACGATCCCTTGGATAAGGTAAAAGATTAACTCATAAATTAGTTATTCTTTGGATAAAGTAACATTAAGAATGGTGCCACCTAGCGAGGATCATAAGTAAAACCTAAAGAATGGAAGGAGAAGACAAAATAATGACCTTACACCTCCCCATATTATATAGTTCAAGTTAATGTTTTCTTTATTTTTTCAAATGGAGTTTGTCATTATGAAAATACTTTCATTGCATTACCGAAACTTCATATTTGTCATTTCATTTGCAGTTCTTTAATTCATTCCTATAAACACACTATCAAATATAAAATCATATGGAATATTAGTCAATGTTAGATTCTATCATTTTCAAAAAGGGTCATTAAACAAACTTTTTTTTTTCTCATTTCATTTGCTAAACTCGAAGTTTTCTTGATAGAGAAGATATATGAACACTCTTTTGATAATATTTCATTTCATGTGGTTGCATTTGTTGACAATATTTTTTTTTCTTTTTCTTTTTTCTTTTTTAAATTTCATAAATGTACATCTTGGAACTTTTCTAATGGCGTGAAGAATATTTCATATTTTACAGCTAATGTACCATATTACCTATACCCATTCCTCGAAGCCAAGAACAAAGAAAAGCAATATGAATATTTGAGGCTTACTAGCTTAGGTATCATTGGTGCCCTTGTGAAGAGTATGTCTCTTTTAAAATTAATCTTGAATTCACCATCTCTTGAGTTTTAATTTCTTTATAGTTAGTATATGTTTTGACTTAGAAGTTTATTTATTAACATGTTAAACAGGTATAATGTTGGATTTTAGAATGTGAGTTTGATGCTTCATAAGTCGAGATATTCTAATGTGGTTCTTTTCTATTGAATTTATTACATACGACAGTTTTTTTGTGCATACATCAAGTCATAGAGAGAACAAAAATATTAAAAAATTTAGAATTAATTGTTCGCATATTTTGACCTATATATGATATGTTCATGTGGTATTAAGTTATATGATATCCAGATTTATGAGTTTTAGGAACATTGTGACTTCACAAAATCTACATATTTAAATGTAAGTTTTCTTTCTAAATTTATTAAGATGGGATTTTCTTATGCATGCACTCCTATAGAAGATAAAAACAATATTGAAATTGTACATTTTTTAAACTTAAACTCAAAACCCCATGAAACTTGATCTCTAGTAATTTATAACATAATACTTACATAGTTTTTTTAATAAGAGATTTATAAACAATTTATATCTTTCTTACAATTTAATGAATAAAGTTCCTATGTTGGATTATATATTTCACATAGATCCAAACTAAGATACATCAAAACCTAATTAAACATATATCTCTAGTCTGTAAAATTATACTTTTAGTTTTCTTTATATCTTTCTTACTATTTAATGGATAAAGTTTCTATATTATATTATATATTTCACATAGTTCCAAACTAAAATGAATCCTATTATAAAACAATTAAGCTTTCTAAAGAATTTATATTTTAGTATTTAATGAACAAAATTCTTTTGTACCAAATAATATATTTCACATGGTTTCAAATTAAGATGCATCCTACCAAATAACAATTAAGTTTTCTAAAGAATTTATACATTTCTTACTATTTAATGAATAAAGTTTATATGGTGGAATATATATTTTACATAGTTCAAACTAAGATGCATCCTATGATATAAAAGTTAAGATATCTAAAAATTTATTTAATGAATAAAGTTCCTATGTTGAAATATATATTTCACATAGTTCTAACCTAAGATACATCATCCCATGTAACAATCAAGCTTTCTGTAGAATTTATACCTTTCTTATTTTTCAATGAATAAAGTTCCTATGTTAGATTATATGACACACATAGTTCCAAACTAAGATGCATCATAACATATAACAATTAAGTTTTTTAAAGAATTTATACCTTTCTTACTATTTAATTAATAACGTTCCTATGTTAAAAAAAAAAGAAAAGAAAGAAGAAAAAAGAAAGACAGAAAAAAGATTATATATTTCACATAATTTCAAACTAAGATATGCACCCTGCCATATAACAATTAAGCTATGGCACCAGGGAATTAAAATCCAAGAACTCTTAACTTAAGAAAAAAATTTATGCAACCCTTGTAAGTTATGAATTATTTTTTAGCAACCAACTAGGGTTCTTTCTTTACAATTTCTTTGGTAGCCATATAATATTTTTGGATGTTATGTGTTATAAGTGAAGTCCCTTCTTTCTCCTTTTCACGGTCCTTTTTCCTTAGTTTTCATCTACTATATATAACAAGTAGATATGTACTGTGGAATCAAATCAATACTCTCTACTCTGACAAAATTATTTATGCAGATTCTTACTAGATTAAAAACTTCTTAATTTTAGTTTACTGTTTCCTTCAAAAAAAAATTCAACAACACAAACAAGTATTGCCTTCAATGTCCATTTCTTCCTTAAAAGACTTGCATTAGTTTAATTCTATGTTAAGCTATATTGAAGTACTAGTTTACTCAAGCATTTGTGTCTTTAAAACATTATCATTCAATGTTATGAACATTAAGCTCTTATTTTATGGGACAATTAACCATTTTAGTTATAATATAGTAAACCGTTCTCACTGGGATTCGAACTTAGGACCCTCCCCTTCCTATGTCCTACCTTTTTTGAAACATTGAACACTCTACTGCATGAGCTAGGCATGATTTATGGCTTTTCTTAAAAAAAAAAAGCATTTTTTTTTCATTTATACCTTAAATAAATCATGATTATAGTTGTTTATAGTCCTCCTATGATATATTTGGTATGAAAAGTAAAGAATTTCTTTCTTATTTTTTCTAAAACATATGATTAGTTTGGATCTTTTGTTTTTCCATTGGTTGATAATACAAAATGATTTTCTTGTTTTCAAAAACAAATTTGTTAAGTTTGACTCTTCTACTTTTATAGGTTGATAATGCAAGTTGTTGTTTCCCTTCTTCAATCTGGAATAGTTCCTTTATGTTTGCGCTGCATGAGTAGGCAATGAACTATCAAAGACAGTGAGAGTTCCTTTGGTTCATGATCTACCATAAACACTTAATTAGTTTTGTCATTTGTCCTTGTATTTTCTTAACCATTTTTATTCTTAACAATTCAATATTTTTGTTTGATTATATACGGTGTACTTTTATAATTCAAAAATTTTGGTGCAAGATGAGGGTTTAGAGTACTTGCTCATTGTAGAAACGTTTTTTACCGCGTAACTCGTGTTATGAACCATGATTTGACAAACTTGTGAACAACCTTCATGAGGCTACTAAAACATATAATTCGTTGTTTTGTTAGGCTGTCAGTTGCCCAAGGTTAGTTAACATTTATCATTACAAATCTAAAATAGTCTTGTGATGCTTTTCATGGGCCAGGTGGGCATTCTAGATTTGTTGGGCGATTATAGTGACTCCGTCACGTTGGACTCCTCTTGCAAAAACAAAAAGCAAGGATCGGCGGGAGCTGCATGGTTGCCTCTCGATCTTTAAGTCAGTTCTTTCGATTGGAAAGAGAATATCCTTAGCAGGAATGAAGTTTTGTGTGTAAGTCTGCGTACTTTTCACTTATGGGGTGGCCTAGTATTTATAATGGTTGATCATGACAACTTTCCTAGTTGGATGATGACACTTAATAGTATGTTTCCTAGTTATATGATGACACTGAGTAGTATGTTTCCTTGTTGGAGGATGATACAATATTTCTCCCATTAGGTAGGAGATTTTCTTTCCTTATAAATGCTTAGATTAATAAGGGATAGTGTGGGCATGTTTGGAAATATCTTGCTGCGATTGGTGGGGGTGGGTGTTTTCCTAATACAGATTCCTTGGGCTACCGGCCTTTTAAAAGAAGCCCAGTTGGGCCCTCGTTTGGAGCACGCCTTCGAGGATACCATTAAGGGTGTTGTAATGCAGGCCCTTTTTAATCCGATGTTTGGGCTTGTATCTTGGGCCTGCCTTCCTATTATTTCAAACCCCATCAATTGCCCCATTGGCACGATAGCGAGTGGAGGTAAGAGAGTGTGCTCCGGCTCTTGGATCAGGCTTATACCCACGTGACTACTCAAGAAGGGTTTGATTAGGGCTTTGTCGCCGTCCCACGTCTTGTGATATGATGGCTTCTCGATTTCCGCGTTTATTTCGACTGTGGCTCTTAGCTTCCTTAAAAACATCCCCTAACCGTTTGCACTTTGTTCCCCTATTTTCGAAGCTTTTTTGCCTCTGCAAGTAGGTGCTTCCTTTTTCCTTGTTTCTTGTCCGAGTAGTGTTCAAGACTGCTTTCGGTGGTCCCTAATAGCTCGATTGGGGTCGGTGTCCCTCATCTTGTTTCTAGCCTCGGTACGTCTTTTCTTCTCCTTTTGGTTTCGAAGTCTTGTGAGGTTCTAAGGCGTGCCCGATTGGGGTTCTACTGTTTGCTGGTTCTCTTTCTTCCTTGCAATCCTACATTACCTCCATGGGTCCTAGTCGCTCCTCTATTTTGCACATAGGGAGTAATCACGGCGTGATTCAAGTCGGATTTGGCCGGGAATGGCGATTTGGCTGTGGTGGTTCAGGGCTGCCTAGAGACCTCCTTTTCCCTTAGATAAAGAGCGAGGGCGAGTAACAGGTCGGTATCCTAGGGCTCACGAATCTTTGAGGGGTACGCCATACGAGCCAATGAGACGTGGACTGGGGTCGGGTCAAACCCTTGTGCGATTGAGGATCTTTGCATTTTTATGTGGGCCCAGTTTGGGGTCTAGGTTTGGTCTTCGACGTGCGACCCTGTTGTTGAAGTGCCTAAGATGTGGTGTGCTTTTGAGGTGGTGTTCGAGAAGCGGCCTCTACTTGCCATCCTTTTATAAAAGGGTCCTACGACATTCAATGCGCCCCTCTCGGCTTTCCCCCGACCTGGGGTGTTAAGTGGAGTACGCTAGTCGATTTTGGAGACGAGCTTGGGTGTTCCGTTATTACCACCTTTTAGACTTCTCGATTAATAAGGAGGTGCGTCGAGCTTTCTTTATATCTCCGAGAGCTCTGGCGCTAAGTTGATCATTCGAACCTTCCCCTCTTCGCTGCAAGTTACGGAAGGAGCGTTATTTTTGTTAGTGGTCGTCATTGGGATCTGATCCTTTGATCGAGAGCGCCGCTTAGGCTTTCTCTGGTCTGGACTACCCAGAACTGCATTGAGCTCTCTTTCGTTTTGATTTGTTTTGGTTTTCAGAGGTCATAGAATATTCCTAACATTGCTTTGGTCATATGGCCTTTAGGTGCTCGGCCCGATCTCAGTCCTGAGAACGAGGAGGTGAAGCGGAAGCTGGTGAAGTGCGCCCCGCGTGCTTACTCCGAGCTCATCAGGTCGGATATTCTTTGGATCGTGCAGTGCGAGGCACTGGCTTATTACAGTCCCTCTCCCCTCTGCATCATGGGCGTCCCGTCCCCCGAATCTTCCTCAAATGCAATTTCGAAGCCCCTTCTTTGTAAACTGCGAGGAAAGCTTGGTCTTGTTGGAAGTCTTTGTGAGAAGAAGAAGAGGAGCGTGAAGCGGAAACCTCCGAGACTGGCGGGCTGCCCCCTACTCCAGAACCCAAGACAGCAAAGGTGGGGGCCTCTCCCTGCGTAACCGTCACGCCCGTCGGGCTAGAGACTCTTCGGGGAGGCGGATGGAGTCCTAACAGAGTTCTCCTATCTCGGTGCAGGTCCCCGTCACGGCGCTACTCCCCCTCTACTGATGTCGGACGAGGTAGAGGAATCGTGATCGCTGCGGGCTGCGGGGATGAGGACTCTCTTTGCTTTCATGTGGAGACTTGCTCTGGAACCCATTTCCTCCCATCACGCTACCAGGCCTCGGGAGGTGGGAGCCTTACGTCGAGGAGGCTCGGCTCTTCTTCTTAAGGAGCAGCCTCATGCGATCGGGAGTACTTTTTCGTCGATCTTTTCTTTATTGTTTTGATTCGATTAGTTGACTCAATTTTTTTTTTTTTTTTTTGGCAGGTTGCTACTTATGAAGGCTTGGAAAGGAGGGACCGTCGCAATGGGGCTACGGCGGCGAAATCTTATAAGCCTAGGTTGCTTCACGTCCTCAGGGGCTAGTCTTCCAAGCTTAGATAAGGGGCGTGAAGACGTGAAACAAGGTGACTAGAGCAACTTCAATGGCGAGGGACACGGAAGTAGAGGATAAAAATGAGGGCCAGGAAGGATGCGAAGGTTCTTGGAAAGAAAGTATGGTGGCCATAGAAGAGAGTTGACCGTCGGGTGACTGTGGGCTAAGATGGTGGCCTTGGAGCGAGCCCGCTAAGAGGCTGCAGGCGGGTATTAACTACGTGGATGCTGACGGAGAACTCGGCAAGCTTCGGATGGACCTTGCGAGACAAGAGGCTTTGGCTAGCTGGAGAGGCGAAGTGATAGCGGCGCAAGGCAATTTGGTACCAATGGGCTTAGAGTGGCTTGCCTTTCAGCGTCGGGCCTACAGGCTTTCCACACACGGAGTTCAACATTCAGCTTTCTGATGAGGAGGTTGAAGGATCTGCTTCCGAGGTTGAGGTTGAGGTGGGCGCCGAGGTGTTTTCAATGGCCCCTGATCGTGCTCCCTTGCTTGGTGATTCTCGGGTTCCTCAGGGACTGGATTCGTCTGCGCCGCGCACATTGGGGCTCCGGCTTTTTACTCCTTTACTTCCCGCGATGAGGCCAGCGACCAGTGTTTAGGCTATTTTTTCTTTTTTTTTTTTTAGCATATCGGCCGGGCACAGGTTTTTATGCTCAGCTTCTATTTTTTACTATTTGTTGATATACGAAGATTTATCGATTAATTCTGACTCTTTTTGTTTCATCGATTTAGTTTGCTTGGTTCTCAGCCCGAGGTCTTCTAGAGTAGTTATGTTCCTGATCTGAGCTTTTAGGCTCCTGAGGCGCAAAGATCCTCCTCATCGCGAGCTACTAGGCACCCAGGTGTTAAGACCCTCTTGGTGTTAGCTGCGTAGGTTGAGCTATTAGACTCAGAGGCCATTTAAGACCCTCCTGCGGCTGTTGAGCTCTGCGGACCTCTGTTGGTGAGCTCTGCGGGCTCAGGGGTGCTAAGATCCTCGTGGGGTACATTAAGCTCTGCCGGTGATGCGGGCTCGGGCGGGCCTTGGCCTCATGGCGGTTATGCTCTGTGGCCCAGGCTACTAGGCTCTGAGGCCTGGCTCCGTGGGCTACTTGGCCTTTTGAGTTGTTAAGCTCTGCAAAGTGAGCTACTGGGCTCTTGAGCTACATGGCTCAGTGGCCATGGCCTTTGAGTTATTGCTCTCTGGCGAGCTTGGGCTCTGAGCTACCTTGGCTTGTGGCTTCTTGGCTGTTGGTACGTGCAGCACATGGCCCGAGCTCTTGGGCTCTTGAGCTGGCTCGTGGTTGCCCAGCCTTTTGAGCTGTTACGCTCTGCAAACTGAGCTTCTGGGCTCCTGAGCTACATGGCTCTGTGGCTACTTGGCCTTTTTAAGCTATTACGCTCTACGAACTAAACCACAGGCTCCTGGCTATGGCCCAATTCTTGGGCTCTGAGCTACATGCGTTGGCTACTTGGCACTTTTGGTGATACGCTCTATGGCCGAGCTTAATATCTGTGCTACACATGTAGCTCGTGGCTACTTGGCCTTTTTAGTTGTCACGCTCGCAAGCCCAGTGTGGGCTCTGGCTACATGGCTCAGTGGGTACTGGCCTTCGGTTGACGCTCTATGGCGAGCCGGGCTCTGAGCTACATGGCTTCACAGGTACTTGGCCTTTTTAGGCCCATTCTGCTCTATGGCCCGAGCCACGGGCTCTGAGCTACATGGCTCGTGACTATGGCCTTTTGGTACGTTAAACTCTGCGAACTAAGCAAGACCCCGGGCTACATGACTCCGTGGCTACTTGGCCTTTTTGAGCTGTTAGGCTCTGCAAACTGAGCTTCTAGGCTCCTAAGCTACATGGCTTCGTGGCTACTTGGCCTTTTTGAGGCTATGCAAGGCGGTACCTGGGCTCTGAGCTACATGAAGCCGTGGCTACTTGGCCTTTTGAGTTGTTAAGATACGTGAAGTGAGCTTCTAGGCTCCCTAGCTACATGGCTCAGTGGCTCTTGGCCTTTTGGTACGGTAGGCTCTGGCCCAGGCTACTAGGCTCCTAGCCCTGATACAAGTACATGGCTCAGTGGCTATGGCCTTTGTCTTCCTTCCTTGGAAAGTACGTTAGCTGTGCGGACATGGAGGTGAGGTGGTTGTGACTTCCCAGCGCTTACGGCTCCCTTATAAATAGCGACCCCTCTGTGATGGTGCTTACGCTTCCAACTATGCGTCCTTTTTTTAGGCATAGTCGGTCGAAGCATGATGAGACGTCGGGGTCTGGTCATCCTTGCCAAAGTGCAATGCGGTGATCGTGAGCCGGCGTTTAGTTCAGATGGTCCTCTTTGTAGGAGTTGTGTTTTCTAGTTCCTCCCTTGTGGGGTTATGTTGTTCACAGCTATGTCGATGATGGAGTTATGCTGAGAGCGATATCCCGGGGGATGGGGCGGTGTATGAAAAAGCTACCGCTCAGATTTTTTCCTCTTCTTTCTTCTCTTTGCTCCCTTTCTCCTTTTCCTTCTCCTTTTCCTTCTCCTTTTATTTTCCTTCTCCTTTTCCTTCTTTTCCTCTCCCTTCTCTTCACTCTCTTCTTCTCTTTCCCTTTTCCCTTTCTTGTGATTTTTGGGTTTTTGTCTTGTGAGAGTGTAAGTGCCGTCTGACGATTTTCACTTAAGCGTAATTTTGAGATCTGAGGGTGATTTGTAATTCTGATGTGTTTATAACTATGTAATGAAATTTTGTATTCAGCGTAGTTCCTTTGAAATAAAGAACAATTTTTGCCCAGTACGTGTAACTCACGAGGCCCCTTCGGCGGGTGCCGGCTTTATCATTGTAACTTATTGTTTGGTCCACGTAACATCGACAGCAAAAAGGAAATAGAGTGTTATTTGAAATCAGGATGGTGGGTTTTTATTACAGACTACGTTCTGGTGTCTTACTGGTAGAATCGTTTGAGATGTTTAGAGTTCCATGAGTGGGGCAGGGTTTTTTCTTCTTTCATTTGGAGCTCATAGTTTACAGGTCAGATTATGCGATATATGATGTAGGGCATACGATTTGGTCCCGACTTCCCGTGAGGAGTCGCTTCCCTTCTTTGGTAAGTTTTGAACTAGGTCGTTTGGCTTGTAACTCTGGGCTTGACCCTTTGGTCGCAATACCTCGATGTTTTCTGTGATAGTCTTCCATACGCTTCAGGACTTGCTCCGCGTTTTCTTCAGGATATCCCGGGTTTAGGCGAAGAGCCTCCTCATTGTATTGTGTTATTTAGTTCAATCCTTGGAGATTTTAGTCGGAGCCTCATTTGGTGCTTTGATGCGAGACGGCGACGGGGTTTCTTTGAGGTGTTGACTTGCGCGTGTAGTTAAATGCCCCCATAATACCGGGAGGTACTCTACCCATTTTCCTTTTAGGTCTTCCGGTTTGGTTTCAGTCTTTGCCTTTAGAAGTCCTTATAGTGACCTGCGCTTGTCCCATTGAATTATGGATGGCTGAGGGCGAGTAATGGATTCTTGATTAGAGCTCAACGAAATCTCTAAGCCGGATTATCGATTGTTTCCCATTATCGAACCACGAGGAACCTCGGGATCCAAACACACATATTATAAACGCCATACAGTTACAAGCGTATACGTTACGTGATTGTTGCTAAGGGTTCGGCGGTATTTGAGTAAAATAGTCCACGGCCCACGATGATAAATTTGCATTGGCCCCTTCCAATGGGTAGATGTCCCAATATGTCTAGCCCCCATTGTTGAAAAGGCCAGGGGCTTATGACTATCGTTAGCGGCTCAAATGGGAGATGAGATATCTTGGCATGCTCCTGACAAGCTTTGCATTTTCTAACCGGTTCGTCGGCGTCTTTAAGTGTGAGTGGTACCACGCCTTAGTGTTTTCCTGCGAGTCCGACTCAGATATTGCTTGCCCGTATGCCCCTCGTGTACTTCCCTGAGTATGTAGTTGGTGTCTTCCTTCCTATGCACTTAGAATGGTATGAAGCCTCGTTTATGAGGTTCCCGATGAGCGGTGGATCTTGCGACCTCGCTCACGAGTTTGGAGCGCTGCCTCCTTTGGAATTAACGGTACACCATCTACCAAGTAATCGGATGGGTTCCATCATTTCGGCCGGACATCACAAGGAGACTTCTCGGGTTGTCGGCTTCTTGAGGTTCGGAAGATTCTTTCGATAGGTATCCCGATCACCTTCAGTCTTCTTGTGGGGATTGTCGCCGGTTTTGCGAGAGCATCGGCTCGAGATTCTCCAGATCTTGGTACACGTTTGACGCTGAACTTCGTGCAGACTTTTAAGCGATTCTTGTACCATTTGAGATCTGAAGATCATCTTCTCACCTCTAGCCTCGTAGGAGTCTTCTAATTGTTTTACCACTAGTTGGGAATTCATTTGCTCACCTCCAGTAGATCTGGCGCTTCCATGAAGTGGGAGTTGAATCGGTATGTTTCAACCTCATATTAAACCTCATTATTAGGCTTAGGCGAATCTGAAATCGTATCTATTCCATCTAGAGAGGTCAGGATCAGCCTTGCACCGCTTCCTTAGGCGTTAGTGGCCCCGTCGACGGATAATTTCCAAATGGGGAGGTTGGGTGCCAGTTGGGTAGCCTCCATAGACTGTGCTGGAGTGGACTTTATGATGAAATATGCCAAGGTCTGCCCTTTTACCGTTGTCCTCAGTTTATACCTGATGTCAATTCACTCAGCTCTATAGCCCACTTCATCTGACCTTAGGGGTTTTGGTTTATCGTGTTGCTTCGCTCGGATATTTGATTGGGACTTCGATGGAATGAGCTTGGGAAATGAGTCGGAGTTTTGGATGTAGTTACCAATGCCGGGATTAAGCACACATCTTTAAGGTACCTCTCTTGCTCCCTCGAAACTCGGCGCAATAAATGGTAGTTGTTGCACCTGTCCCATTCTCTTACCAAAGGTGGCACTAGTTGCCGTGACGGCGGTAGAGGTGAGGAGTTCTCACTCGAAGGAAGGAGAAGCACCGGAATGGGGGAGAGCTCGGGTAGGTTGAGCACCGTGAGCGCCTCACAGCGATGCGCGTCCCAGCTGGAAGGCCTTTTGGCTTGAAGAAAGTAGGCATTTGTCGGCCCGGCCACACAGATGCGACGGCTCAGCGTAGCTATTCTCCCTATAAGGCGTTGA
The DNA here is from genome assembly GCA_016808115.1 of Tetrastigma voinierianum. Taxonomy (NCBI): domain Eukaryota; kingdom Viridiplantae; phylum Streptophyta; class Magnoliopsida; order Vitales; family Vitaceae; genus Tetrastigma; species Tetrastigma voinierianum. The sequence continues at coordinate 1,242,312 of JAEQBH010000831.1, read as the reverse complement.
ATGTCTTTACTGTTTGACGGAGGCAGCATATCAAGCACGGCCTTTATCTTATCTAGGTTTTCCTCTATTCCTTGGTTGTTGACTATAAAACCTAAGAACTTCCCGGCGGAGACTCCGAAAGCGCATTTGGCTGGGTTTAGCTTCATATTATAGCTTTCAGGACCTGGAACGCCTCGGCTAAATGGGTTATGTGGAGCTCGGCTTTTATCGATTTTACCAGCATGTCGTCTATATATACCTCCATAAATGTCCCAATTTGTTTCTGGAACATCCTGTTCACCAGCCTTTGGTAGGTGGCTCCTGCATTCTTTAGCCCGAAGGGCATTACTCGATAATAGTAGGTTCCCTGACCGGTGACAAATGAGGTCTTCTCTTGGTCGCTGGGGTCCATATTGATCTGGTTGTAGCAGAAGGCATCCGTAGCGAGGAGTTCGTAATGGTAAGTAGTGTCTACTATGAGATCAATCCGAGGTAGGGGGAAGCTATCCTTTATCTGAGGCCACAGGTAATGCAGCCAAAAATTAGTGTAAAGTCGTCACTTGTCGTTTGCTTTTTTGATGAGAACAACATTGGCTAACCATTCCGGGTACTCTACTTCTCTGATTGCCTTTTCTTAGAGGAGCTTACCGACCTCTTCATTAATCGCCTTCTATCTTTTTGGGGCAAAACTCCTTCTCTTTTGCTTGACCGGCTTAAAGGAGGGATTGACGTTTAACTTGTGGGTGATCACTGTCGGGTCGACCCCACCCATGTCTTCCTGTTTCCAGGCGAATACCTCCATGTTCTACTCTAGAAAACGGATGAGAGAAGCCGATGCCTTCCCTAGCAACGGACCCATGTAGGCGAGGTGTGCGGGCGGTCAGAGTTATACAGGCTCTAATTCTTCTGAGGGCGCAGGTTGGGTGGTTACCTCGTCTCTCATGTCGAGCCCGTCCATGTAAATGTTGTCAACCGTGTTTTGCTTCATTGATCTTTGAAGTAACATTCCCACAGGTATCGTTGGTTTCCTCGGACCATTCCTACTCCATTTGCAGTTGGAAATTTGATAACCATGTGATAAGCGGAGGGAACGGCCCTTATGGCATTGAGAGAGGGCCTACCCAGTAACATGTTGTAGGCTAACGGGGCGTCTACTATGAGGAATCTCACCATTGTTGTAGCATGGCATGAAGTCTCGAAGTGAGCCTTAGCATGCAGATCTCTCGGTGGTGCTCTTTCCCCTGATCAGGTGTGGGCGGCGTTGGCGGCTCACAGTTTCTCCGCCCGATGCCCATCTTGACCAGGCGATGCTAAGATGGTATCGGCCAACTTAGTTAATTTGTCCTAGTTTCTCCTTTGGATCGTTTTATTAATACTATGGTTTTTTATCCTGTGGTGGTCATGAGGTGTTGCGACCTTCCATGTCGAAGTCTGAAAAGTTATGGTAGTATCCAGCCAAGGAAGCTTGGATATTGTTTGTACTTCTAAGGTTTCCCCCGATCTGATGCTCCGTAAGTGGGACTTCCTGGCTGAGCTGGACTCTCCGCCTCGCCGAGCACTCGAGAGATTATGGATTTCTCTAAGGCGGCTGATCTTGGCAGGGTTGGTTGATGAGGTGGTGGCGGCTAGACTCGTTCCCTCCCTTCTGAGGCCACGTATCAGCTGAGATGTCCACGTCGAATCAAGTATTCAAACTCCTTTTTTAGATGGATGCAATCATCTGTTCGGTGTCCATGGTCCTTGTGGAACTCACAGTATTGGTGTCGTCTCTTCTAGCGAGGTTTGACTTCATCTGGGATGGCCACCTCAGGAACCTTTCATGTTGCGCCGGCATTAGAACTGCGACGAGGTTGTTAAGGGGTGTACTCTTGAGGTGAATCTGGCGGGTTGCGACTCGAGGTTGAGGTGGTCCCCTGTAATCCCTGACGTTCCCTCGTCTTGTCGGGGACCACTCTCTGTTTTCTCTACTCCTCCTTGGGGATCTGTCCTTGTCTGCCTGTCTCTTGGGGCTTCATTCTCTTTTTTTTGTCGTCCCTGCTCTTTTCCTTTTGAGTAGAAGAGCTTCTTTTCTTAGACAGGAGGGCTTTTTCACCGTTGATATACTTCTCAGTTTTAGCGAGGACCTCGGTCATGCTTGCTTGAGGTTCTTTGAGATAAAAGAACATTAGGTCTTTGGTTGCCTCGACCCCTACAATGAAAGCGATGGCGGCAAACCTGTCGAGAATATCCACCTTTAGCGAATCCATGTTAAACCTTTGAGCATATGACCTTAGGCTTTCTTGAGAGCTCTGTTTTATGGTCAGAAGGTGATAACTCGGCTTCTTGTACGTCCTTGCTCCGGAGTAAAGTGGGACCGTCTGATACGGAAAGTTATGTGAGCGATGAGATGGAGGACGTGAGTACGATCAAACAAACCAATGTTGGGCCCTTTAGTGTGATATGAAGGCTGCGCATCGTGCGCGGGGTCACGATATCCGTCTGGAGTTCCATCTGATTTTTTTATGCGTGGCAGGGTGGTGTAAGGTCTTTTGTTAAGTCGAGCGTCTCGTCTGTGGCATTACGGGCTTTCGAGAGGGAGTACGGCCGCGACGGTGAATGAAGGTCGATTTGTTGCACTAGGCGTCCATGGAGGCCCGGGCTGACCTTTTACCGCTACCTTCGTGGCTGATTTCTTCTTTGTATGTCCGAACCTTTGCTCCCGACCTCTCCTCATTGCGATCCTCTACGGGGTTGGTAAGGATCATGTTCCTGGTGTTGGCTAGTTTCCTTTCTCACATTTGTACCAGCGGTCGAGTGTTGCTCTTCTTGGGTATAGGGTTTGGCCTTTTGGGCTGTCGTGTCTCTGGGGGCATCGTGTTTGCACAGTGAGTTGTTCAACTCTTCGTGAGTGTTGGTTGGTGGCGTGAAGCGCCTGCCTCGTCGGAGTGTTGTCTGCACTATCTCTAACGATGCCTCGAAGTCGGTGTCTGTGCCGGGTGGTCTTGCATCCTTGAAGGATTGGCGTTGCTCCTGGTTGTGTTCTAAGTGGATACCATCGATCGTGAAGGTCGGCTTTGTTGTAAAAGGCTTGTCGTTCCCACAGACGTATGGCCCGATGATGTTTTTCAACCGGGCCCCGGGGGGAGAGTCTTTGGTTGCTAGGCCGAATCCGGCCCCGACTCCGTATGTTGGACTCTCTTGCGAAAACAGAAACAAAAGGATCGGCGAGGAACTACGCCCTTGCCTCTCACGATGCCTAAGTGGTTCTTTCTAGTGGAAGAGAAGATCAACTTCTTAGGGAATGAAGTTTTGTGCGTAAGTCTGCGTACCTTTCACTTATGAGGTGGCCTGATATTTATAATGGTTGATCATGACAACTTTCCTAGTTGGATGATGACACTTAATAGTATGTTTCCAAGTTGGATGATGACACTGAGTAGTATGTTTCCTTGTTGGAGGATGATACGATATTTCTCCCATTGGGTAGGAGATTTTCTTTTCCTTTATCGTAGCCGTTAATAAAGGGGATAGTGATGAAGGCGATAATTGGAAATATCTTACTTTCACGATTGGTGGAAATTGGGTGTTTTACTGTCTGATTCCTTGGGCTGCCCGGCCTGCAAAGGCGAGTTGGGCCTCGTTTGGGCGCCTTGAAGGGATATACCATTAAAGGCCTATTGCTAGTACTAGGCCCATTTTTAATCCAGCGTTTAGGCTTGTATCTTAGGCTGCGCTGTATTATAACCCCATCAAATGCAATTATATGGTTCACATTCCATGGGTTTTAATGTAGGGCTTGCGATGGTTGTTTCTCTTCCTTCAAAGTTTAGAGATGCTGCACTGTAACCTTCGGTATGTGACGCCCTTATCCGGGGTCCTAGTTGGCATTCGTCGACATGACTTGTGGATATCGGGTGTAGATATCACACTCACGCGCTCTCACCTGGTAGGACATTTTCGTATAATTTTCTTACAATTTACCATTTCTTATAAAAATTCACAAAGTTTGATGTACAACTCTTGTGCTCCTTACATGCCAAAATATATTAAAACTAGGTACTCTAATATATTTTACAAAATGTTTCTCAAGGCCTGACCCGGCCTTCTTCGTACTCCACGACCTCGAGGAGCTCGGAGTCTTCGTGTACCTAAAAGGGGTTCCACGACCGGGGTGAGCAAAGCTGAAGTAGTGTGTCTGGCAGTGCTGATTCTCGGGGTCGTTGACCACGTCGACTGCGAAAAACACAATGTGTCGTATCATGAGACCATTATCGACACTCATCAAGTTTAACCAACTATATTACAATAGTTCAAGAGTTAATTACACTCTTAATACAAAACATATATTAAAACCGGTTCTTTATAATATATATAAAACATGAATCAAGGCCCACGGTCAGGCCAGCCTTCATAATCCGGCCTCTAAGGGCGTCGATGCCTTGAATGCACGAGAGATCCTTTGACGAGGTGAGCAATGCCTAAGTAGTTGAATTCTCGGCAGGGCTACTCCCCTAAAATGCACATCTGATGGTACATCTAACATCCATTCCATCTGATTCACAATCGTACATGGAATGATTTACATCATGCATGAAATGTTTCTATGCCTATCTCGGAGTCACCAGGCTCACCGCACATGCCATATGCGAGTGTTGAAATCGTCATGTGATGCGATGACACCCGACCATGGGAGCCTTGTCGGCTCTGACACCAATGCAATTTGCGATGGGTAACGTCCCGATCGACCGACTCGTGCTGACTCTAGGTCTAAGTAATGAATATAATCGTGTGTTTTCTCTTGAAAGCAGCGAACTTTTAGTTCCATCACGGTCTCAACACCCGGCCACAAAATTTTCGGATAGTACCGCGGTCTCTCACACCGTGAAAAACCTTGGATAGTCTGCAGGTCTTTTACACCAATTCGGATCTTTTACGCATTCGAGTCTTTAACACCATGCGGGACCTTCCCGAATAATACCACGGGTCTCTGCGCTTAAATTCCAAGAGGCATGACACACGTAATTATTTCTCACTTTGTAATTTGAACTATGAGTCTTCATTGGACGTAGTCCCAGTGAAACTTCGGCCACATTCTGCGAATGGTGAATAACCATCTGATGCACTCCGACTCAGCGGCGATCCTTTGTGCACATGAATGCAATGATGCCAATTCATATATCAATTCGATAGCTCACACCTGATTATCTATTATATAATTCAAACATCATGTTAACACATTAAATTACATGCATTAATTCTTTTTCGTGCCTGATCATTCATTCATTTTAAGCAATATTATACGAACGAGACATGGACAATTTCCGTCCCCAACCATCAACGGGTATTTGCCAGCTCTAGCGACAAGTGGGTTGTCCAGCGCGAAATTCCGGCGTCGGTCCGCTCCAGGAGACCGAAAACTCACGGCCATTTGACCCGAAACACTCCAACCCACGATTTTCGCGTATTATTCAAATATCAAGCAATAACACATCATCATTTTTCGGTCGGGGCGTCCAAAAGCAGGTCATTCCGAGTCGATCCACAATTTTTCCGCAATAACATCAGCGAGTTTATGGACATTTTTAGTCGAAATAATACGGGCCCGTGCAACACGGTCCAGTCAGTAGTGGGCGCGAGGCGATCCCCACTTCCCGACATGCGTCACTTTTTTTTTTTTTTTGGACTGAAATGCTCGACCATTCCAGCCTCATAGCTCCCAAACACCATTTTCATGGCATTTTTAAATAAGTAACCAAGTAGGGAGGGCACACCTCCCGAGTTGTCGAAACTTCAGATCGGTGTCGCGCGTAGCCCTTGCGGCGTAGAGCAGCTGCCTCTTTGGCCCGATGAGAACCGAAAGATCCGAGCGCCCGAAATCTAGAGAGAGGTTGGATTTCTCTCTCTAAATCGGTTTCTCCTCATTCTGGATCCGGCCCGAAAATGAGAGAGAGATGTCTTCTTTTTCTTTCCATTATTCCCTTTTGTTCTCTCGCTTCCAACTTGTCAACCTCCATTGGTTGACTTGGATTTCTTATCCTCTTATCCACCTACATTGGATTTCCATCCGAATTAGGAGATACCATGTCCACATAGATTCACCCAGCTCTCCTTGTTTGACTAATTCTACACGACCGTGGCACTTGTGAGCCCTCACAATGTCAGTGTCCGCCAGCCACCCTCATTGCCTCGCGTGAAATTTCATTTGTCTCGAGGTGACGTGGTCTTCGATTTCACGAGGCGATTCAACGGTGAAGTCCATTCATCATCTGAGATCTAGAAAATTTCAATTTTGACCAAAGTACCATTTTACCTTTTCGGAAAATTAGAAGTTTTCTCGGGGTTTCACATTCTCCCCACCTTAAATGAATTTCGTTCCGAAATTCCACATACCTACGCATCAAACCGCATGCATATGCACCTACCGACTAAAATTACCGTTGGGTGTGTAGTGATGACTAAAGAATTGCAGTAGCAATTAGTCGGGCAACTTTGAAATATTTATTGAAACATTAATTTATGAGGCTCGAGCGAAGTAGAGCGCTTTTGAGCGAGCTTAAAATCAGGCTCAAGCAGCGATTTAAAAAAAGAAGCGGCGAGAGCTCATTAGGCCCGTTTTCCATGGTGACGAGCAACCTCGAGCTCAAGCCCAATCCTGAGCCTAAATAGAAGGACCAAAAAAAGAAGATAATGATATGGATGTTTTAAAAAATAACATCCATATCATCAAGTAAATAGGTATTAAGGTTAGAAGATAAAATTTTGATGATAATTAAAAAAAAAAGATTTATCACTTAAATAAAATAATAAAGAATGAAGATAGCAGATAAAAACTGCGTTAATGATTGCTAAATACTAACAATGTCGAGGATGCTAATCAAGTACTTCAAGTTAAAATGGAAATTTTCAGGTTAAAGGCGAAAAGAAGGGAAAAGAGTTCTCTCGTTGTCCCACTTGAATACATTTTATCATGATTTACGATTTTACTCTTTTTATTTTTCATTTTGGTCCTTTGTAGGGTCAACAAACAAAGTGGTGTATGAGTGATTAGCAAAAGAGTTTCCAATGTCAAGCATGCTCAATGGGTTTTACCTTACAAAGGGATAGAAAATAAGGTTATGAGAATTGGTAATGATTTCATAATTTTATGTGTTCAGACAACTTCAGTATAAATAAGAGCTGATGTCAAAAGTAATAGAAACTATATTGTACATAAGTAATGGAAAGGAAACAAATATAGAACTAGGTGTTGATGAAGAAACAGGTTGGTGGGACTCACATAATGGGGGAGTAGCATGACCTTCTCTCCATTTAAAGGAAAGCTTCAGTGCTGGTTTTCTCCTTGTTAGATTGTTGGGACTTAGTGGTCTTCGTTTGTCAGCAGGAGACAGCAGGCGCGAGCGAGCAAACGGGCATTTGGAAGACCACAATTGTCTAACACCCACATTTCATTTCCTTTACCACTTTCATCCCACCACAGACTATAGATATTTCATCTCTGAGCGGCTTTGCTGTCTCAATCAGGGATCATCAGATTTTAAATGTGAATTCTCGTCTTTTGATGCCAAAAATAGAGTACCTCCATTCTTGGAAACCTCTCCAACAACATACTTCTCTGAACTTTCAACTAATAGTTCCTTTGCTCTCAATTTCTGGTCAGAAGAGAAGATGTGCAGGGAACTAAGGCATTATAGTTTTTAGAGTACAGATCTTGGGATGAAATACTTGAAATAGATGCTGGCGAACTAGTTGGAGAAGACATGCCACGTAATACAAATCATGTATGATGCAAGTCGGTAAACCCACGTTATCGCACATAAAATTAAGCTCCATTTTCGATTGATTGCAAATACACTTTACAACTTACCCTCTGAAGATGCTTTGAAAATCTCTCATCATCCATGTGGACTTCCAAAAAAACCGCAGTGGATCGAACCACACCTCTCACGCATCCTGCTCACACCAACAAATCCATATCAAATTATTAAACAGACAGCAAAACTTCAGCCAATAAAATGAATTAAACTAGAAAAGATCACAATACATTACACTAAATACCCTAAAATAGAACCATAATGGTAAATGTCTTCAACAAATAATACCAATAAATAAAACCTAAAAATTTAAAAACACGTCGGAGGAAAGCGGGCAAAAATCTCTCATACAAATCCCATGTTAGCAATGCGGCGTTCCACCTAGAAAATTCACTACCGATTATCAATCATCACAAATCACGAGAACGACCGTCAATTCAAAAATCTAACTTAACCAACGAAGAAAAATCAACAATCGAGTACCTTGAAAATTCGGATTGCGGATACACAATGTCGGGCCACGAGAGGATACCGACCTTATCGAGCTTCTGACGAAGCAGCCTCTTGATTACCACACGATTTGCTTAGATTCTTCAACCCCGGCAACCGCAATCTACCACCTCTTCTTCCACTCCTCCGGCCCGAGCCTTGTGCCCGTAAGCGGTGGCGCCTTCTCCTTCTCTCTCGCAGGGATCGAAGGTTTAGAAATTCAGAGAGGTCACTTATTCTTCTTCTTCTCTCTCGGCCCCGAGGCCTTGTTGCCCGTAAGCGGTGGCACATTCTCCTTCTCTCTCGCGAGGATTGAAGGTTCGAAATTCAAATGGGTCACCGCGGAGAATCCTTGCGATCGAAGGTTTTAGGGTTCGAGAAATTCGGAGGTCACTCTTGGAGAGGTCCTTTGCGATCGAAGGTTCAAAATTGAGAAGGATTCTTCTTAATTCCCACCCACTTCCATCATCCATCAGATAAAACTATTAAAAAAATACATATAAGTTATACTCTCATTATATCGGATCTCCCTGCGGCTTGAGAATTAATCTATACCCAGGCTCGGATGGGCTCCGGACTCGAAATTTATCAAGCCTAAATTAAGGCTCAGCTTTCGGCTCATTTAGCTAACGGTGAGCCGTAGAGCTTTGTGGGGCCAGTGGCGGCTCCGTTACCAGCCTAGCGATGACCTTCCCAGTCACGATCAGCAATGGGGGAGTAGTCGGCTAATCCATCGAGAATGACGCATCCGAATCCGATGTCTCACTTGAAGTCCCTATAGGCGGAATCCTTGGGATCTCGACTCACGGCCACTTACTGTCAGGTCGACTCACTGTAATATCCTGAGAATATCCATACAACGGCTTTTCCAAAGGCCTTAACCTCCAAGCCCAAATCCATCACACAAGATGCAACAATGATGACTATGATACCATCCCGACCATGAAACTCTTGTGAGGTATGTAGTACCTGCATACCAGGCTGATCAGTAAGCTCCGTCTATGGCACCACGGGACCTCTACCTCTCAAGATAATCCCGTCTCATGTGCCCAGACCGGCGACAATAGTAACATATCGTCTGCCCCATCTGGTCAGAAGTCTCGGCCTGCGAGCCTTGTCCTTGACCTCGACCCATCCTCTAGTCCCTCACGGCCTGCACAGTAGAGGAGGCGCACAGTAACACCTTGGGACTATCTTGGTTCGTCGAGGCCGCGTCTTAGGGGTGGAGAAGTCTGTTCAGTAATCCCACTTTGTCAATCGATGAAGGCTGGAAGTCTTGTACCCGGCTCCCAGGATCCACGCCTGCAGGCGATCCGTCTCATGTGTCCGTTATGGCATAAATAACATATCTCTGTCTGGCCGACGAAGTCGTCTTATGTAGCATGATAACCTCGTACATTCACGAAATCCTTGCAAGCGAAGCCTTACCTCTTTCGAAAATGGAGGAAGACTAACATTCCTTCCTCTTGCCACTGGCACCCGCATCCCGAGTGCTCTGTGCGTCCTTTATCTCTCTCTCTATGGTCAGAGCAATCCCAACCATAGAGTCCATGTCCTATAGGCAGAGTCCTACAATCCTGCCCCGAATGGACAATCTCGGCCCATTCTCAAATCTCGTTGTAGCCTGTCTGTACATAATCATCGATGCGAGCTAATACGTGAGCTGGCCATACTACATCATTGTCACTGGCTCTGCTTCCGGCTCTAGAACTCTTGAGCGCTGTATGTCTAAGCGATGGTAGGAAAATGCTTACCCATGAGCTTGACTCATGAACTACTTGCCCATGTCATTTGCCTCTGGGTCTAAAGGTCTTCGCTGGTTCCACCACCTTGGGCCCCCTCTGGATTAGAATACGGCTAGTCGTATTGGTGTGTCGAAGGTAGTATCGCCTCGATATCTTCTCAACTGCGTAAACCAATGGTTTACCACCATCGAATCTCCTCCCCTATGAGGCATTGATAGGGGATGATGGGACACAAACTCACAGGTGAGCTCGGACCTCCTGTCCCAGCTGGCCTCTTTGAAGCAAGGTTGCGGAAGTACTGACCCCTCGACCTCGGCAAAGCACATTGGTGGCTTGATGGTGCGACTAGCACCTCGTGGGCGACCTCTACGTCCTTTCGCGACTAGCCATCACATGTCAAATGGAAGTTAAGTTTTAATGAAGTGTCTCACAGAGATTGTAAATACGATTCAGAGACCTTATTCACATATAGAAAAAAATCATACCGACATCAATGCATTCATAAGTATTAAGACGAACATTCCATATATCAAATCATACACAAGCAAATTTTATTTTTTGAACTCTTTTTTAAAACCCAGTGAACAGCATCCCGTGAGCAATGATCAACGGTGGCGTAAGCGGTGCCGAGTCAAAGCCGGTCAGTGCGCAATCGCGCAGGCCCGAACGCACAACTGCTTGTGATGTCGCGCGTCGGGCTGTGTCGCGGCGCCGTGTCGCGTGCTGGCGTAGATGTGTCGCCCTCGCGGCCCATTTGTCGATGGTTCGCGACCCCCTGCGTGATACAAAAATTGTGTCGCGACCATGGCATTTCCCCCGCCCGCAGCGATGCGGCGGTCGCCATCATGCGTACCTGTTGTCCCTCCGTGTCCTTGGCCAGCTCTAAGGTACGTGTCCGCAGTATTCTTTGCGCACCCGACATGCGCCCTCTGCCGTGGCACGGCGTACTAGCCATTGCGTTACCCGGCCACACTCCCGGCTACATGTCACGATACAATCTGCTATATCGTGACCCGGCTTTTTAAAATGGGCGTGCCATTCCGATCTGCACACATTTTTTCTCTTTGTTCCACTGAAGACCACGAAAAAAAAAAATTCCATCTTCCCGATTAGAACGAAAAAATTATTATAATTTTTCCTATTACAACGTAAAACCACGAGAAAAAAATATTTTCCTCGATATTTTTTTTTAATTCCTCCGATGCCTCACTGTTATTTTCTAAGATACGATATTAGCCTAAATATTGCTATTCATACAATTAAAATTTTTAAGGGTTTAATTCTGACCCTTTTCTTGTCTGCTTGGAATTATTTTCGGAATTTCTAAACCACTACATTCATGTTAAAGCGAACAGCTATCCGTAAATTATTTTTTCGTTTATTCTGGACCATTCACACCCCAATTCTGAACAAACCTTAAGCGCTCCAAACTTAGGGGTTATGTTTTCTTGACCCTAATGTTGAATTTTCTATATGCTATTTACCAAACACCTGGCTTCTTACATCCTGACACATAATCCGTCGCACATCGCATTTAATTCATCAAAATGAAAAGGATGCATGATCTAACCCGTTTCCCATCGAGTCTAGGTAAACCATTATACCTAACTTAATGATCTTAGTACTCGCTACAGTATCTTCAAACGATTATTGCTCTGTTGTAATGTTCTTACACCTTAATGACCATGGCCTGGCCCAGATCCCTCGAAGCCACACAGGTATAGTGTACATATGCTACGATACCAAGTTGACAATTTGGTATCAAGACTAAATGGATACTTGAACAAGGGCTCCTTGAGTGCCGTATGCCTAAGCTGCGATGCACTACTTGTTATGGGGCTGGTATCGGAACCCATGCCTCAAACACACCCATGGGGCTCCCAGGTGGTGTTTACCTTAGCTGCGACACCCAGGCATGGCGCCCCAATTCTCGGGGTCAGATTGATACCGTCGACGTGGAAAACTGTGTGTCTCATATCATGAGACTCGTACATAATCTCATCAAAATTTAACCAACTATATTCTGATAGTTCGAGAGTTAATTACACTCTTATCTGAGAAACATATATTAAAACCCCGGGTTCGTTATAATATATACATAAAAAACGTGAATCAAGGCCACGGTCAGGCACCTTCATAATCCGGCCTCTGGGGCGATCGTATGCTGAATACGAAAAGGGGATCCGCGGCGGGGGTGGCAATGCTGGAGTGGTTAGATTCTCCTACGAGGCTACTCCCCACCCTAAAATGCGCGTCTGATGTGTGTCCCATGACATCCACATTCATACAATTTTACAATGCATACATGGAATGATTTACATCATGCATGAAGTGTTTCCATGCCCGTATCGAGTCACCGCGCTCTCGCACATTTTTATGTCGAGTGTGAAATCGTCATGGCAATGCTGATGACGCAACCTCTGAGCGCCCAGCCGGCTCGCGACGCCAATGCAATTTGCGATGGGTAACCCATCCCGTCAACCACGAGCTCGCCATCACTCCAACTCTAGGTCTAAGTGATGAACATGACCATGTGTGTTTTCTCTTAGGCCGCGAGAACTTTAGTTCTGCCTTGGTCTCTAACACCCATACATAACCTTTCCGGATAGTACCGCGGGTCTCTCACACTTTCGTCTGGAAATCTTTTGGATAGTACGGGTCTTTTACACCCCTTCGGGTCTTTTACACCCATTCGGATCTTTTACACCCATTCGGGTCTTTTACACCCATGCGGGACGCTTCGAATAATACCCGTTCTCAACGGGTTAGGCATGACCTTACCGCATTAATTATTTCTCACTTTATAATTTGGTATGAGTGCTTCATTGGACATAGTCCCGAAGACAAACTCGGCCCACATTCACCACGAATGAGAGTGAATAACCATACCATGCACCCGCACCGACTACCGGCGTGATGTCACCGTGCACATAGATCTGATGATGCCAATTCGTATATCGATTCAATGGCTCACACACGATTATACATTATATAATTCCAAACATCATGTTAACACATTAAATTACATGCATTAACAATTTTTTTCCGTACACACTTCAAGTCATTCATTTTAAGCGATATCATCTTGGCTTGACAAAATACATGGACAATTTAGTCCGACCATCAGCGGTATTTTAAGCGACCCCTAAATGACTGCATTAAATTTCATCCGAGACTACCAAAATTCCGGCATTGATCCCTCAGGAATTACGAAACTCACGGCCATTACATTTAAACACTCCAACCACAATTTTCATGTTATTCAAATATCAAGCAACAACACATCATCATTTTTTGAAGTAAGTCGATCGGAATTTGTTAACGGGTCCGAGAATTTCCGGCTATCTTGATCCGATTTTCCGCAATATTAACATGGCGGTTTTACATGGACATTTTCAGTCCCAAATAATTTTACGGGCGTGCGACCACGATCCAGGTCGGTAGTGGGTTGCGGCGGTCGCCGGCGTGCGATCCTCTTTTTTTTTTTTTGGAATTTGCCGGAAATGCTTGGTCGTCCGACCTCATGGCTCCCGAACACCGGTTCCTTGGCATTTTAAATAGAAGTAACCGTGAGAAGACCCTACCTCTCCGAGTTGTTGAAACTCCACAAAATTTGTGTCAAGCGTGGCCTTGCGGTGATAAGTAACTTTGCCTCTTAACTTGACGAGTAGAAAGTCAGAACATCGGAAAATCTAGAGAGAAAATTTGGACTTTCTCTGCAAATCGATTTCTCCTCATTTGTCGGATCCAGCCAAAAATGAGAGAGAGAGATGTCTTCTTTTTCTTTTCATTTATTCCCCTTTTGTTCTCTCACTTGCCACTTGTCAACCTCTCATTGGTTAACTTGGATTTCTTATCCTCTTATCCACCTACATTGGATTTCCATCCAATTAGGAGATGCCACTTGTCCACATGGGCCCCACTTGGCTCTCCTTGTTTGACTAATTACGCACGACCGCGTGGCTGCTTGTGGGGCAGCTCAAATTGTGCCAAGTGTCCCTGCTACCCCGTTGCCTCGAAAAACATAGAATTTTGACTTTTCTGAGTTCGATGGGGTCGACGTGGTAGCTAGATTTGTGAGGCGATTCAGCGGTGAAGTCGTTTGTCATCAGAGATCTAGAAAATTTGGGATTTTGATCAAAATTATCATTTTACCCTTTTTCAGAAAATTAAGATTTTATCGAGGTTTTCCTGTAATCTCTACGAGGGTTCTCGCTGAGATCTGCTTTGTCCTGATGACCATACAGCAAACACATTCAAGTAAAATGTCACCATGAATATCATATGTCATGCATGAAATGTCATCATGCCCATATCATAGGAGTCACTCACTTGACTCCTCACACACATGCTAATGCGGTGTGAAAAAAACCCATTATCATTTGTTCCATCGATAACCATTTTGAAATAAAAGTTTTGTTTTATAACGCCCATTGGACAAACGTTGATGTTCATTTGATTTGATCAGAATTTCGTGTGTTTATACATTTGTGGAGCCCGCAGTTTTTCGAGATTACAGGTCGGTCTAGCGCTGCTTCCCGAACACTTTTGGCGAGCTTTCAGTCGGTGATCATGTCTAACCTGATAAATTTGGGTCTTTCACCACGAAGGATTTACCCCATCTTGTTATATAACCTGCATTATGTTATTTCATTTTCTTTCAAAGCATGCGACTCATTTGGGCGTTGTCCCATGTTCTGAAGGCCCACCGCCGAACACGAACATAGTGTCGATCAACCATGCTACCTACGACATACCATCAGAACACCCAGAAACACGATTATCGATCTCTACCATGCACTCACACCCGTATCATCGTGTTTTTCGTGCCGTCTGATATAATTATGTCATTGCCTACTTATACCACGCTACATATAAAGTTACATGCATATATGAATGCTACATACAACACTACCATACCATGGATAATTATAATTAATACATATAATTCTCATCATGCCTGACTTCGTATTGTATCTCTGACATACATTAACATGTCATATTCATACTGCATGTTATTCATACAAGCAATAACACACAATCAGGTCACAATCTTTGACCCATCCAACAGGGTACCTCACAACCCCTTCACAAATATGAACCAGTTTGGTTCCAATCATCCATCGACATCAATGACCAGAAAACCTAGAGGCACCAGTTTCGGTTCAAACCCGACCCCACGGTCTTGGAATTTGTGTGAAACTTGATCATAGAAATCTCTATCCTTCAATCCCAAGTTTTGGAACTAAACACCATGGCCTCCCATAGACAGCCTACCATATCAATCTGACCATTCTCTGACATGCCATCCCCGATGTTCATGTTATATCCCGTCTATACACCCCAGCGTAACCATGCAACTTCCACACTTGATACTGCAAAACACAGGTTTTCAGTAAGTTTATGATCACCCACTACCCTCACAGGCACATGGATGGAATCTGGACTAAATGGGATTTCCATAGAGTCCAGAACACCCAAAGCGGAGTTCGGACGAGAAGAAGTTATGACCTTAAGAAGTTGGAGGTCATGTAGTCAAACCAGTAGGCCCAGGCGACAGTCGGTGACCTGTTGGCCAAACTGAGCTGGGCCTGTGACTCACCTACTTCCCTCATGAATATGAATAGAATCTTGACTCAATGGGCTTCCATGGAGTCCGAGAACACAGAAAGCAGTTACACGGCCCGAAGAAGTTATGACCTTAGAGTTGGAGGTCTGCAGTAGTCAAACCCAGCCGAGATGACCTGAATTGGCTGAGCTGAGCTCACCTAATGACCTCCACAGGCCCATATCTGGAATCTTTACTCAATGGGCTTTCCATAGAGTCCAAGAACACCCAAAACGGAGTTCGGACCCAGTTGGCCATGAGGTTCAGAGTCACAAGTAGTCAAGCATGGCCAGGCGACGACTTGTGAGAATGGCCTGAACTGTTCGAGCTGAGCGCTGACCTATCACAGGCTCACCTACTGCCCTCCACAGGCACATTTTTGGAATCTTGACTCAATGGGCTTTCCATAGAGTCTAGAACACCAAAGCAGTTCGGACGAAGAAGTGCCTTGACCTTCCAAAGTTGGAGGTCTGTGATCAAACCGACCGAACTAACCACAGGCTTGGCGAGCTGTCTGTTCGCCTAGATGAGCTGACCTGGATGAGCTCACCTACTGCCCCCCACATACACATGAATGGAATCTTGACTCAATGGGCCTTCCATAGAGTCCAAGAACACTCGAAACGGAGTTCGGATGAAAAAGTTATGACCCTCCGAAGTTGGAGGTCACACGTAGTCAAACCAGGCTAAAGCGGCTTGTGGAAATTTGACTGACGCGGCTGGCGGCGACCTACGGCGAGCTGACCTCGGCAGCTGACCTCTAACAGGCCGACATCACAACGACCTCTATGGCGACCTGCATAGGGCGACCTCTCGCAAATTAAATGTTCAGGTAAAGGACCATAACCCAGTCCTCTGGTCGGGTGAAAATTAAAAACCCCCAACATCAAGTTCAACGATGTGGATACAATTACAGAGACTCACCACCAAATTTCCTTTCTTTCCCACCCAGCCCGAGTTCTAAGTCCGATTAATGTGTACTGCAATGTGCGACTTCTCATGGTTCAAAATACAACCAAACATTCCCCTTAGGCGAGACCACCACACAGCCTTAGGGTAGAAAGTAACCAAAGTAGGAGAAGACCTACCTCTTGGAGTTTTTCGAAACTCCCCAATTCTGGTCTCTAAGCGAAGCCCTTGCCGTGAGGATGAATTCTGCCTCTTGCTCCACTTGAAACCACCAATCCGATCATCGAAATTTAGAGATAAGGTGGAGTCTCTCTCTCTCAAAACTCTCTCTCTTTTCAAATACGGTTTGCCTTCCCTCTCCCTCTCTCCCAATGGGTTGGAAGATAGAAGTCGAGTGAAATGTGCCTCCTTGCCGCCCATCCATTCTAAGTGGCTCCTTGGATTACCATATCACATATCCATCTACCTTGGATTTCCTCCAATCATGTTGCCACATGTCTCTTCTAAGTCCCACTTGGCTGTTGTTTTGACTAGCTCTCCACTTGACACATGTCGTCTTGAAGTACTTTGGAAATGCGCCCAAGTGTCGTCTTACCTCTGATGCGCAAGAAAAACATGGAAATTTCAAGCGTCTCGAAATTCAACGAGGTCGAGTGGTAATAGATTTCGCGATATGATTCCAGCGGTGAAGTCAAATCTGTCGTGAGATCTAGAAAATTCGGATTTTGTTAAAGTGCCATTTTACCTTTCTTGAAAATTCAAATTTTCGGGTTCTGATAAGTTCCTTATCTTTCTTGGTGTATCTGAGGTGTTTGTAATTTTTTTGTAAAAGAATTGCATGAGTATCTTGACCTCCGAAAATTTATTACAGCTACACATTTTTTATAAGGTATATGGTGATAGTTAATTTTTTTATAGGATGACCCGAAGGCACTTGAGTGGCTAAGACAATTTTTGTCAATATTCTTGTGGAAAGCGAGTGGTTCTGCGCTAATTGAAGGAAACACTAGCTTACTTCAGCTAGGCAAAGTGTACAAATATTGCATCTATCTCTAAAGGTGGCACCTAAATAACATATTCTACCTACATAAGTTTAAGTTCACATCTGTAGTTGTTATGTATGTTGTAAGACCCTTTTGTTAGAGTCATGGAGTTTGTTGTGAGTATGCTTGATGAAACCTTCATGTCATTTTCTTGTGTCTTTTTTGTGTTATTGTTATAGTCATAATTGACTTTGTGGTGTTTACATTGATGATCGGAATAGTTGTGCAATGACCTATTTTTATTGAGTTTTTTTTAATGTTACTCTTTTATTAGAGTCATGGAGTTTGTTGTGAGTATGCATGATGAACCTTCATATCATTTTCTTGTGTCTGATGTCCCCATGCATATGCAATGCGTCTTGTGGAAACTAAATCATATCATGACACGTGTATAATGAATGCTACATAGACAACACAATCCACACCACTTCTTAGGGTGTCATGAATGATCCCACATCACACACGTATGACTTCCACACATCATTTCATTCATGTCAATATATTATGCACACATATATCAACATCAACATACAACATGTCATTATCTATTCAAGCAATGACACGCCCCTGCAATCAAACCTGTAATGACCATTTGCTACTCTCTAAACCCATCACAGCTACCAATACATTAGAGCACATGTGACATCAAACATGTCCTCTTAGTCGGCTTGACCAGCCTCTCAAGCAAGTTATACAATGGCCTGAAGCAAACCACAAACAATCACAAATCGGGCCACGAGGCCGACCCCCAGGCAGAGCCGTGAACACGAGACCTCACACGAGTCCTGGGCTCGCACAGGCATAAGCCTATTCTCCCCCAGCGAGTGGTTCGCTGAAGTGAGTAAGCCTCGCTGAGGCGTGCTTATCCTGATTTTTGTCCTCGGTTTGTTTTGGCGGCGTTCCCTGCTAGGGACCCCTTCGCCTGGCGAACACCTCCTTTCGCCCTAGCGAGAGACTCCTTCTTCACGGAGACACGTGTCGTCGCTAGAGCGAGAAGGACACCCAGCGAGAACTCAAACCTCCAGGCCATTTTCCGGCCCCAAAAATGGAAAATAAACCAAGTAGGAAGAATTCCCTACCTCTTAGAGCTTAAAAGAAATACTGAAAGCAAGTGGACACTTCTAACCCAAAACCTTTGATTTCCCGAACTCCTCGTTTGGATCCTTGGCAAATTCCCGCGTTTTCGACACCCATGCATAGCCCTTGTCAATGCGATGAACTTTTGTTCTTGGCCCGATGAAAATCGACCAACGGAACTCCGTAGATCTTGGAAGGAAGCTCTTGGCTCTCCTTTTTCACTCTTCTCTCACTCTCTCGATCAAACCAGGAAAAATGGGCTCTTTTTGCCTTAATTCCCCTTTGCTCCAACTTAGTAAGTTAAGTAAGTATTTACGATCCCATGCGTGTCATTATGCTGCAGGTCTGATTTTTGGCAGCGATTTATTTCATCACCATTAAGTTAATTATTTTCCATGGACTTAAATCAAGCCATTTCCCGAAATTCTGAGATTTTCGTAAATCTGTCTACAGAATCACCTAGACATCCATACTAAATTCGCGAAAATCAAACTACCTCGGAAATCGCGAAAATTGTCTTAATATTGGATTTCATGAGATAAATCCAGCGGTGAGTCCATTCGTCATCAGAATCTAGAAAATCTTCGGTTTTCAACATGTACTATAACGGTAAAATACCGTTTACCCTTTTCATAAATTAGATTTTCGAGTTTACATTATCTCTTCCTCCTTTTATTTTCTTCCTCTATATATTTGGAGGACCTTCTTCATCTCAGATATAGAGAAACCACATCTCACTTTATCTCTCTTCCACACTCAACCCTCTCATTTTCTTTTGTAATATACCTAATAAGCTTTATTTATGCTTTCTAGAGCTTTTATTCGCTTTCGAAGCTTTCATCCCAGCTTTTCTTCCTCTGTTGTATAAGGTGTGTTTATCGATGAAACTTGTTGAATGTTTTTATCCACTGTTCTTTATTTACATGCTTAACTATTAATATTTTTAAACTTTAGGAAACATTCCGAAAGGGGTTTCCCCTTAAATCCTATGGCCAAAACAACTGTTTTTTTTTTTTTATTTCCTCATTTTGAATAATAAACTTTCTTTACCTGTATGATCATAGTTGCCCGTATCTTTGATATTTTGTTATCTTGTCAGTTTGTCTAAATTGACTATTTAGGACATTATTCTAGCATTAAGGGAATGCATGATTATACTCACAAGATGTTTAATTAGTCAAAAGATTTTGCAAATTTTTGTTTAAAAAAAAAAAAAAGGTCATATGAGAGTAAGGAAAACTCTGACTAGGACTTATAAAACTTTTTCACACTTTCTCACCCCTTAAAACTCACCTCTTAAAACTGAAAATCTATTTGAAAATTTTTTATTTTTTTTTAAACATGTTACACAAACATATGAGTAGAAGAAGATCGAAAAGAAAAGAAATATAAACTATAAAAATATAATAAGATGTTTCTTAGGGTCTACTAGAGGGAAAACCTTACTTAGATCCTAATAGACATGTTAGAAAGTGTAAAACCCGAGAAAATTCTAATTTTCTGAAAAATGGTAAAATGGTAATTTCGGTCAAAGTCCGAAATTTTTCTAGATCTCGGATGACAAAACAGACTTAACTGTTGGAATCGTCTCGTGAAATCTAGCTACCACGTCGAATTCCTAGACAGTCAGAATTTCACGTTTTTCGAGGCAACGAGGGTAGTACGGGACACTTGGCACAGTTTGAGTGGCTCAAGAGGTGTCACATGTCATGTGCAGAATTAGTCAAACCAGGAGAGCCAAGTGGAGCCCACGTAGACATGTGGCATCTCCTAATTGGAGGAAAATCCCAAAGTAGATAGATAAGGGATGTGGGTGTAATCCAAGGAACCAATAGCAATTGGACGTAATGGCGTGAGGGCGATTCTCTTGGCGAGTTATTGACCAATTTAGGAGAGGGAAAGGCAAGCCCAGAAGAGAGAAAGGAGGATTTTTGAGAGAGACTGCTTCTCTCTAAAATTTGGGTCAGTCGACCGTCAGTCCAGATGAACGAGACAAAGTTGCTCTCTGTTTGCAATGGCTACACGTGGGCACTAGTTTTGGGGTTCGGCTTGACTCAAGAGGTAGAGGTCTTCTCTGCTTGATTTATTTAAGCAGAGCCATTTAAAATGGTTTGGATGGTATGAGGTCGTGAGTAGCCGTTTGATCAGTCCCGAAAATTGGGACTGAATGCTGGAAATGTCATGACCCATTTTGGACAGTCTCGGACTGATCTCAGACTAAAAATGGTCCTTGTGTGCCTTGTATGTGTGTTATATTTGTGTGTTGTTAGCGATATTTGAATAACGTACAATTGTGGTTTTTAGTGTTGTGAGGCTAGAAATGACCATTGATTTCGGTTCGAGGAAGTGGAGCAAGTGCTTGATGAGGGGGTTGTCCATGGACGACCCACATCTTGTTGGGGACTATTAAACAATCGGGTTGATGGTTGAAATTCAAATTGTCGTGTGTGTTGTTTGCATAATATTGCTTAAAGATGAATGGCTTGAGATATGTGCGAAAAAGGATCGTTAATGCATGTAATTTAATGTGTTAACATGATGTTTGAATTATATGAAATATAATTGTGTGTGAGCCATTAGAATTGGATATATGAATTGGCATAATGCATTTCATATGCACCGGGACACCCTAGAATAGTAGGTGTGAGAGCATTACAAATAAAAATCGGAGGGTTGTCCAAACGATGAATTCTTTTGTAAAATTATTAAAAATAATAATTTTATCGGAAAGTTGTCCGAAGAATTGTGTTGGGAAAATTGTCCAACAATTCACGTGGGAGGGGCCCATGAATTGTTTGAGGAGGATTACCAGCAAATTCACCTCGGAGGATTGTCCAGCGTATTTTTATGTTGAAGGCTTGCCTGAAATAAAACAAAATATTTTTGTTTTGAAGCGGTTTTCATACATGGCATAGGCATGTGTGAGGAAGTCGGTGAGGACTTGGGGCGTAGGATTGGGCATATAAATATTCCGTGGGATCATGCATTTGGTTGAATGTGTTTGGTTGTCATTACATGTGCACTTAGGTGGGGAGTAACCCATGTAAAATAATTCCACTACTGAGCATTGTTTATCCTGTCGAGGGAAAATTATTTCAGATGCAGGGAGTGTTCGAGGAGAAGGCATGGCGCTTTGAGGGCGCTTTTAAGAAGAAAGCAGTTGTGGCTTTGTCTATATCTTGTAAAACATGTATTAAGTCACCAATTTTAATATGTTAAATATTAAGTGATGTAATACTCTTGCAAAACTATGGTAATATAGTTGATAATATTTGGTGGTATGATGTGTAGGCGATGTTGCCATTTTTACTCATGTATGGGTCTGAAGTGATATGAAGTGCACGGGTTTTCCATGAGGTTAATGGTGGTCGACCAGGACTGAAGCTAAATCCTAGCAAAGAATAGATAAGAAATAAACTTAAGTGATATCGTGGAGAACCACACCATTTAGTACAAATTGTCCTAGGAGAAGAATCTATATAATACTAGGAGTATGCTTCTAGAATGTACAAATGAAAGTTAGTAAGAAATAAACGAAAGAAATATATATGATATTGAAACAATATATGGCTATAGTTAGCGTAAAGAAGGAAAAACTAAGATAGTGAAAATGAAGATTTAATAAATGAAGTAGCAAAACTAGATTTTTTTAGGAACAAAATTCTTGGACATAATATGTGAACATGAATGGAAAAAGAATAGTAGCTGAACCAAAACATTGAATGTTTTAAATGTAAATGGTTTTCTGAGACATATTTATAAGTAAAATAAGAAATGTTTAGAATGATGTATAATTTGTGTAGACGAATATTTCAACACTAGCTTAAGCATTAAGAAAGAAATGAGTTTATCCTTGAAAATATGAAGACTTTATCTTTAGATGAAAAGGTTAATAGATTAGAACAAGAAATAGTTGTGTTAAAAGAAGGATATAATGATTTAAATATAAAATTTAAAAAATATATAGGAAAGAAAAAATTGAGGAAATCCTAGAAGATTTATGAATAGAAAATAATAATATAATAATCCACCCTATAAAAACATGTAATAAATTGAGGAGAAACAAAGCACCTCAAATAAAATGTCGATAAGAATAGAAATTTTTTTAATTAAAACACATGCTCTATTAGATACAGGTTGTACCCATGTGATTATAGATGAGAAAATAATGCAATATTTATAGCAGTAGTAGAAAAACTATGACAACCGACAAATAGACATAAGTCTTAATAGATATACCAACCATTTAAAGTACCATGGCTAAATACCTTGTATGAAAAATTGCTACTCTATGCCGAATCATAAGCTATAAATTAAAGAACTTGGATAAAACACTTTAAATCTTGAACACCAAGTTATATTAGGACTATCATTTTTATTAAAAGACAATGGGCAAATAACTTTTAATAAATATTTTTTACCACATCAAGAAATTTACTGCTTTCAAGTCCATTACAAAAATAAATTAGAAATTATAAGTACATCAAAATTAGATAAACAAATAGAGCATTCTAAAGTAATCTATTAGTTAAAAAAGATTTGTGGCGTGTGAAAAAAGAAGGACAATGCGGCTTAGAAAAACATAACCTTTGGAAGAAAATTTGAAGAAGTAGAATATAAAAGATATAAATTTACTTAGAGACTTAATTCATGTCAGTAAAAGTATAAACTACTTTATGATAAATATAAAAGAATAACAAATACAAAATTTAGTTGATATGTTAGAAAAACTAGAAATTATAGGAGAGAGATGTTTTTTTAAATATTAGGAAAAAGATAAAGTACATTGTATATTAAAAATAAAAAAATCCAAATTATAAAATAAAAATTTGCTAAGATAAAAGCAAGTGAAAGGATAGAAAATTATAAGACACATATTAATGATCTATTGAAACTAGAAGAAATAAGAAGATGGATTCACCTCATAGATCGTGACTTTCATAGTAAATAAACATAGCGAATAAAGAGGAAAAAGTAGGATGTAATCAACTCTGAATTGAACGATAATAAAGAAGATAATGGATATGATATACCAACAAAATAATATTTATTAGGAAAAATAAAATATTGTATGATATTTAGCAAATTTGATTGTAAATCAGGATTTTTGCAAGTTAAGATGGACCCAACTAGTATCCTTGGACAACTTTTTCTTGTCCAGAAGGGCATTTGAATGGCTAGTAATGCTATTTGGTTTAAAAAAATGCACCCTCAATGTTCCAAAGGAAGATGAATAATATATTAGAATAATGATTCATTTGTATACATAGATGATATACTAGTTTTTAGCAAAAATAAAAAACACACAAGACACCTCCAAATAGTATTAAAAAGTTTGAAAGAATATGGTATTATAATTAGTAAAAAGTAAATGCAACTATTTCAACAAACTACGAATTTTCAAAGTAATAATAGGAAATTGTAAAATATTATTACAACCACATATTTCAAAAAAAATTCTAACATTTCCTGATAAAATAGAAGAAACAAAAGAATTAAATAAATTTTTAGGATTATTAAACTATGCAAGACCCTTTATAAAAAATTTAAGTAGGATTGCAGGTCCTCTGTTTAGTAAAGTAGGCAGTAGAGGACAAAAATATTTTAACCAAGAAGACATTAAGCTAGTAAAAACTCTCAAACATCTAGTCACAAAATTATCACCACTAGAACTACCATTAATAAATGATTACTTAATAATTGAAACAGATAGATGTAGCTTGGGATGGGGCCTTGCAGTGTGTGTAAAACCCCATAAATATTGACCAAAAATACAAAAATTTGTAGATGTGATAGGAAATACAAAGAAAAGGAGTAATATAAAGCGTATATATCACGAAAATATTGCTTCTGTATATGTTATAGATAGTTTTAGAATATCAATAATTCCCAAAAAAAGAAATTTTAATAAACGGACTATGAAGCAATAGTAAAGTGTTACAACTAAAATGAAAAAGATCTTCCCGAAAATGATTAAATTTCATAAAAGGATAATTAATACAGCTGTAAAAATAGAAATAGAACATATTAAAGGAAAAGGCAATAGTCTAGTTGATTCATTAAGTAGATTAATAAATCAATTTTTATATTACGAGGATGAACTAGCGAGATAAGCAAGGATTATTCGACTTATTCTTCGAGAACCAATAGTATTTACTTTCGGAAAAGAATTCTCTTAAGGTATATCCTAAAGTAACATAACCTTTAATCTATTTCCCTGTTTAAAACTAGATGAAGAACAAAAATGTATTATAGATGTGACACCCCAAATCCCGGGGGGTCTTTTTCCTTTTTTTTTAATCATTGTCCAAGTCTGTCATGACAGAATACCTCTGTCGCGCTCGCGCCTCTATCGTGCGCACATCCGATCCAGCGGCGCACATGCTGCACGTCATGCACGCTGACTACGTCGTGGGCAAAGGCGTCTTTGTCATGCCGTGAGCCTCACTAATCCTTGACAGAAGTCTCATATTCTGGTAGCTGGGTCGCAACATAAAATACTCTGTCGCGATGCCACTCACATAAATCTATCGTGACGTAAAAAAATATTCTGTCGCGACGCAAAGTCCTTGGCCTCAGCCAAACTCTGTCACGACACAAATTGCTTTGTCCTGACATAAGGTCCACTTAGTCTTGGCCACACCTTGCCGTGACACAAAATGCTGCACATTAGTGGCGTGAGATGCTGTCTTAGCCAAAGTACGCCGCGACCTAAAAATACTTTGTCATGAAAAGAAACCTTATGGCCTTGGCCAAAACTCTGTCGCGACATAAAAATATTATGTCGTGACATAGAGACATAAAAATACCCTATTGTGAAAATAACAACCCTTCGTCTTGACCAAACTCGATCGCGACCTAAAATACTCTATCGCGACATGAAATTCCTTGCCCGAGTCAAACTTTATGCGTTTATTGCCTCTTGTCTTAAGCGGGTCTCGGTCGTGACAAGAAAACCTCGCATTGCGACATCGTCTGCAGAGAATTAGAAAGACTGTCCGCAGCGAAGACATGTTGCAACGGGTTCACATTACTTAAAATGCGAGAACCATGTGCATGACCGGAAAACTATCCGCGACCTGAAAGCGAGAAAAAACTGCCAGCGACCGGGAATTTCTATCGCGACCCGAAACCAGCGTGCTTTGTTCTTGGCATTTCGCACTCATCGCGACGAACGTACAATAACCTCTTTAGGCATTTCTTGCATCTCGACCCTCTTTTTTTCTTTCTAAACACCCTAAATTAATATACAATAACCTTTTTTATTACAAAGGCAACATAAAACACGGAAAAACTTATGGCTTGTATTAATCATACAAATGAGTTTAGTACAACTTTTTCTTTCATAATAGAAAGCTGGATAAACTGTCCAAAATTTTTACAAATTACATAACAAAGCCAAATTCTGGCCTTCTTCCCATCTAAGACCTCAAATATGTCACCTCTTCACGCCTCCGGCACTGAAAATGTTTTCCCATGACGGGGTGAGCAGTGCCAGTGAAATTTTCTACAGGGCTACTCATGCCAAGTGCGCGTCTGATAGCAAACACACACACATTCAGTAAAAATATGCATTCCCACTTGGTGTCTTCATGCATGGATAATGTATTTCTATCCCATGTCGAGTCCTCTGACTCCTCACATGCAAACTACCAAGTGTAGCATGTTATTGGTGTTTCGCGTGGCTCCTTTTTTCCAAAACAAAAGCTTTTTGTTTTTAAAACTCATAACCCATTGGACAAACCTCCAATGTACATTTGATTTGATCAAATCCCGTGCGTTTATGCATTTGTGGACCACGGATTTTCGAGTTTACATTGTAGGACGTCGCGCACCTTTCCAACATCTTTACGGTCTCACCCAGTCGGTGATGAATGAATTAGGTGCTTTCACCACCAGGGGTATCTACTGACTTGCTCATACAAACACACGTATTTTCCTTTTCATGTTATGCAACCGTGAGATTTCGTTTTCTTAGACATTTGTGTATTCTGGGAGCTCACGCTCATTCCTGGAATGATAAATGACCCTGATCTGCACAAACCAGAAACATCACGGTATCCACTATGCATATGAAATGTAGAATGTCATTTCATGTCAATTCATCATTACATGCATAATAAGAGCTACATACAACATTAATGAATCATAGATAATTATATTTTCCTTATAATATACATCCATCATGTAATCCATGTTAATACATAAAATAAGCATATATCAACATGATTTTCATAAGCAGGCATGTTATTCACCTGAAATAACACCACAGATCCTTGATTTAAGACCTCGATTCAACAAGGCATCATATAGCCTCATTACCTCTGATTAGGTCAGATTTAGTCCTTTACCATTTCTAGCTTGAGCCCCTTGATCTCTCAAACACCAAACACAATGAGGCAAGACATCAGTCCCGGGACCAAAACCAATCCTCAACATAATCCTAGACTACCCGAAAACAGTCACAAACATTCCAACATTCAGTCCTAAAATTTTGGGGCCCGATCCTCCTGACCCCTCACGGCGAAAGAAACACGTGTCATTAAATAGTGCTTTGAAATTTGAAAATAACTAAAGTAGGAAGCCTCACCTCTTGAGCGTAGAAGAAGCTCTAGGAAGCCTCATGAGCACTTATTAAACCAAAAACTTGACTTCAGAAAATCCAAAATTTGGAACTCGTCGAAACTCAGCGGTTGATTGCCACGCTTAGCCACGCCAGTAGATGAACTTTGCTCTTAGTCAATGAGATCTAACACTTTCGTCTTTGTAGATGGTAGGAAAGCGGAACCCTTTTCTTTCTCTCTCTCTTTTCTCTTTCTTGTGAAGAACCAGGAAAAAATCTTGTTTTTCCTCCCTAAAATCCCTTTTTGACTTTTCCTTCCTTTTTCTTTTTCTCTTTTCTTCCTTTTTTTCTTTTCTTTCTTTTTGGTTTTTATCCCACCGAATTGTTGTTTGCCCCCTCTCATTTTTTTTTTGTCTTATCCCAAGTGAGAGGAAGCTTCCTCTCACTTTCCTTCCTTCTCCTCATAATTTGAGACATGGCTCACACATAGTAGGTATTCAAGCTAAGTGACATGTGTCACTTCTTTACCTGCTTATGGATTATCATCTTAGTAATATTATCTAAGGTGTCGTATAGCATCAGCGTGATTATGTTATGTGGCACCATTTATGTGTCACCGAGCAAGATCACATAACGTGAAATTATTATCTGAATCTACGAAATTCGATTGAGTAACTAAATTTTGCGATATGGATTTAACTGTGAAGTCTGTTTCGTCATCCAAGATCTAGAAAATTTCAAGTTTTCCACCTACACTATTGCTATAATTACCGTTTTGCCCTTTTTCAGAAAATTTGAATTTTTCTCGAGTTTCACAATAGATAACCTTTGGATTAGTTTCAGCCAACTTTTTAATAACCAAACTAATAAAATTTTAGATAGAAAATATTTCATTACTTTTTTAAACTACTTATCATAATATCTTAACAAAAAAAACAATGGTAATGTTAATTTCAAGTTTTATGTTATTTATCAAGGTCATAAAACTAGCATTTTTAAAACATGGGAAGAAGTCCTTCCCTTACATTTAAATCATCCTAGACCATTTCCAAAGGTTTTTATGACCTAACCGAACCTTGAATCAATGTAAAACAAATTTAGGAAATAATTATTTTATTAGCCCATTAGTTAAACAATTTTAAATGATCGTAGAGAAGTCTTATTTAAATCTGTAGAAGCAAGTAATAGCCAGACTTTAGATTTAGTACGTGATTTTTTATCGATGTTTCCTCACTCCAAAATCAAGATAAATCTGCAGAAGACTTAGAAATAGTGAGAAAAATATGATAGATACGAGCAGAGGTACCAAAATTATGAAGAAACTTTATGAAGACAATATAGATAATGAGATAGAAATAAAATTGAAAAATACAGTTTATGAAAGAAAGAAATTCAAATTAGAACATCGAATAATTTTGCAATTTTAGAAAATCAACAAGATACTTAGTCGGAGCTTGTGAGTCATAATGTCAAGATAGAGTCTAGTTCTTTAGGCGGTTTAAGAACATAAGAATTAAGTTCATTAGGCTAGTTTAATGAGCCTTGATCGCATTACGGCTTGATTGGTACGGTAAAGGCAATATCAATCGTTTCTGGGTGAGACCACGAAAAAAGCCTTTAATTCATTAACCGCAATAATTATTGAGATCATTAAAAGGATTTATCTGAAAAGCGAGAATCAAAAGGCCAGATGATTAGCGACCCGAAAGAAGATCATGAAGATGACGAAGTGATTTATTCACCGGGTAAATAATACTTTTGACAAAATTGCGCGTAAAGCAAAGAGCGACTTGACGAGGCGAGGAAAGGCAGTTGTATAGAAGAATAGCGGATGGAGTTTTGACAAAGCAAAGGAAAGCTTATATTTTCTTTTTAGACATTTTTTGATAAGATTCACTTAATATGGACAAATGCGCATCGTATTAATATCTTATCAACACTTCACGCTCAAATTTTTATTTGTTTACATCCACTTTGTAAGAGGAAAGATTGGAAATTTTGATTGCGATAGGACCTAATGGCGCCGATCGAGATTCTTATTCGTATCCTTATCACTTATCCTTATATCCCTTATCTCTTACACTCCTTTTATTTTTCTTCCTCTATATATTTAGAGACCTTCTTCATCTCGAGATATGCGAAACCCTCTCACTTTATTTCTCTTCCATGCTTTCAGCCCTCTCATTTCTTTTTGTAATATCTGCAGAAAACCTGGCCTGAGACTTCGCCAACCTTCGAGACCAAGCTTTCTTCCTCTGTGTATAAAAGTGTGTTTGCTCCAGTGAAGCATTTAAT
This sequence comes from Tetrastigma voinierianum, assembly GCA_016808115.1. Classification (NCBI taxonomy): domain Eukaryota; kingdom Viridiplantae; phylum Streptophyta; class Magnoliopsida; order Vitales; family Vitaceae; genus Tetrastigma; species Tetrastigma voinierianum. The sequence continues at coordinate 1,212,814 of JAEQBH010000831.1, read as the reverse complement.
GTTTTATCCACTGTTCTTTATTTGCATGCTTAACTATTCATATTTTTAAACTTTAGGAAACATCCCGAAAGGGGTTTCCCTTGAAATCCTATGGCCAAAACAACTGGTTTTTTTTATTTCCTTCTTTTGAATAATAAACTTGCTCATATCTTTGATATTTTTCTATCTTTCTATCTTGTCTGTTTATCTAAATTGATTGTTTAAGACATTATTATAACATTAAGAGAATACATGATTATACTCACAAGATGTTTAATTAATCAAAAGATTTTGTGAATTTTTGTTTTAAAAAAAAGGTCATACGAGAGTAAGGAAAACCCTGAGTATGACTTATGAAACTTTTTCACACTTTCTCACCCCTAAACTCACCTCTTGAAACTAAATCTAAGCCCAAAATTTTAATCTTCTTTAAAAATAACCAGAATTTTGAAAGACTTCATAACATAAAATATCTCCTTGTTTTTGGCATCCCATACAACATTTTATATGGGACCCAACACAAAAAGAAATACCACTTTCAAAAATTATTTTTGGAAATAAGATAGTTCAAGAATGTATCATATTTCCAATTCTACAAATGTGAAGAATCAAATAAAAATATATCTTTGAAAAATAATTAAATTCAAAATCTTAGGACTTGTAAAAATAACTATTTTGTACTAAAAACAGAAAAGAAACAGAAAACATGTTTATTCCACTTTTTGTCAGAAAAACACAAGAACAAGCAAACACTAGATTCCAAATAGCAAGCAGTTTTTTAAAAAACACCAAAACAGTATTACTCCGTATTTCAAAAGCAATCCAAAACGCCACCACCTACCTTTTGTTCAATACCTAACTCAAATCTGTCTTTAAAACGCAACTTCGTCAATACCTAAAAAAATATGATAGACGTGAAAATAATTTATGAAAATACTTCGGATATGTCCCTGGAGGATCTTACTCGAGCATGTACTGTTGTGGGCTTTCATTATCAATAAAAACTGTTGCATGGCTCGCCAGGAGGATCAAACTCAGAAAGCCAGTAAACACAGTAAAGAATACAAAATTATAGGGCAGGAAATCCTATAATACGATCAGTGATTACAACTGGAGGATCAAATGTCTGGCCCGTAGACATTGGACAAAGAACGATCTGTAATAAAAGCTCAAGAAGAACAATCTCCTATTATGTCAAGTAAGCATCTACCTTTGTGGGACTGAAAGCTTGCCCTCAGCATAAAGAGAGATCATGCATTTGTGACATCAATATCTCTACATCATCAACCTTCAGACTTGTGGTTGCATCAAGGCATCTCCATGTTTCATGGCTTGTTCTAGGCTTCCCATCTTCCGTAGTTCTGTCAGCTTTCTGAAACATGCAAAGAAGGAATGAGGATCAATGATTAGTCAAGTCGGACTATATGCTCTCATCATCCAGAATCTCAATAGTTTGATAGTCAGTGTCCTAATATCTGAGTGGATCAGACAGCCTATTAAAAAAAGACGAAACTGTGATCCACCAGAAGTGCCATGGTTCGGTAGTTCACTTTACCTAAAATTTATTTCAGCCATGTGAATTCATATTGGCCCAAGACAAGGCTCTACTTCTCACCGCTTCCATGACTTTTCTGGGAGCATGCCATAGCCATAGCCATAGCCATAGCCATAGCCATAGCAATAGTCGTAGCCCTGACTATCACAGCGACATCCATTTCTATCTACTTATCATTTTTTTAAATATTTTTATGCTTACTTTCACTCCAAGAATAGGGCTACCACCTCTCTAATACCCTTGGTGGCAACACTAGAACTCAATATTACATCTTTATTCATAGCTCAAGTAAAAATTATAAACATATAAGTAAACTTACCAAAACCTTTTCCTTGTATTGTGATTTCAATGCTTCGGTGAGTATCATATTGACATAACATTTAACTTGACAAGATGCATGTCAACCATTTACAACATCCTATCTTATCCAATGGAGCATGAAGCAAAGCCTCATGCCTCAAGGTCTTCAGACCTTCGAAAGTCCACATGCCTCGCATCATGCAAAAGCCATCTAAAACAAATACATGACTTTGAAATAGAACCTGAGACCTCACTCATATCACAAATCCCAAGCAATTGATTTTGAGGAGGTTCTTCTACTGCATCTTCATATTAGGGTTTCATATCAGATAGCAGCAGAGAAGATGATTTGGGTTAAATTGATGTCTTTCTTGATTCATTTTACTTCAAGCAACTCAACTGGAAGAGTGTGCAAAGGGTATCCTATCCTTCCTTGCATACAGTTTATTAGCTCCTTCTGAAGTAAGCAGCTTTCATGAGGAACATGGCCTTAAACATAACCTAGACAGTTGATTTAATATCTAGGAAATAAAATTAGAGGAAACAGTATTTCAGACTAAAGAAGATCTAGAAGCTTCTCAACATCTTCTAATTTATTAGTATATACTGTTTAGCAGTAAAAGATACTCTAACCAAGGTTTTAACTTCTGAAAAAGCAGCATGACAATTTCAATTTGTTTAAATAACACTTTCAAAAAATGAGACAGCCAGAAAATACCTGTCTGAATTAGAAGCTTCTGGAAGCATATTGGTAACTGTGGAAGAATCATTTTGATTGATAAATGCTCCGGAAAAGAGGTCCTCCCTCTCTTGCAAGTTGTCAGTTGAGCTCAACAGGTTTGGTTCTGAGGTAGGTTGAACAGAAGATGTTGGAGAACTATCATTTTGTTTTGAAAAACTTCTGGAAGGATCTTGTGAAGTAGAGGAACCTGGAAAATCATCCCAAGCATCAAACAAATTATCATTTTTCCCAAGTGCCATCTTATTATCAGTTGATTTCACAATGCTGTTTTGCGATGGATCATCTGGAAACCAATTATCTCTTAGGGAAGTCGGACAGTCAGTGAAGCCATCCTTGGCTTGGATGGTTGATTCAACCTTCCCACCGAGCTGGTGCCTTGGAGTTCAAGTTATTCACAAGTCATCTTGCATCAATCATTAGTCCTGGAAGCAGGAGTTGTACCATCATCCGCATGTGCACTATTTATATCTTTTCCAGATCCAAAGACTGCATCCATGTGAGATGAAAGATCAACTGTGGAACCCACAAAAGGGTCAAACTCTTTGGAGCCTTAGTGAACACTTCCAGAATTATGTTGGAACCGCCTCCAACCCAGAGAAAGCAGCTATTCTTGCTCTCTGTAGGCCTCAAAACTGTTCCAGAAGGATGAACATTCTCCAAACAAACTAAGATTTTCATGACCTTTTGTACATTACTTTCCTTACTTCTAATCTCCAAATGTTCTTCAGATGCCTTAATAACAGTATCTATCCTAACTTCAGAAGAAAAGTTGTCTAGGTCAACTCCTGCCAAGTCGAGATGACTTTTCCTCCGAACTAATGCCTCATCTGAAACACCAGCCACAGTTTCTCTGACTCAGAAGTCCATTTAATTTCCAGATCTAAGAGATCTAACAGGAACCTTCACCTTTCGAGTATTCCGTCCTCTGTGCAATTCATTTACTTCAGTTGATGGTCCCAATGTCTCCTGCAAAAAATGTTGATTTCATTAAAGCATCCCATAAATGAAAATAATCAAGGGTGGGAGAGAAAGCATAGAAGTCTATAACCCGATACGAGATACTGGAAACTGCTTTAGCCTGTCATCTAACCAAAGTTTAAAATGAAATGACTGTTTGTCTGACCAATGCTATTAATTTCTTATTAGCCTCATGAATCAAAGATAAGCAGTTAGATACCATTTCATTTCGGCCAAAACATTACATGATAAATCAGCATACCTCTTCATTTCACTTGGAGATAAATCAAATAAAAGAGAATGGGGGTACCCACATCATACCTAAGCTCAAGTGGTAGAGCTCTCACCGTTACAAACAGGAATAGGGCATAGGGAAGGGAGGTTCGAGTCCCATGGCAACAGTTTACTAACTTGCAATTAAATGTATTCAAAAAAGGGAATAGGATTTTTTACAATTTTTTCATAATGGGAAAATTAATAATAATCATGATCATCACTACCGCTATTTCACTTGTTGTATGATTCCACCAGTGATAATTTTAAAAGATTAACTTGAAACAATGTAGATTTATTTGTATCTAGTATTCGAACAGCAGTAAATGGAAAAACAGACACTAACTGAAAGTTTCATAGCCGCAACTCACAAATCCGTACTTTCCAAAATCCTACAAATGCCAACTTCGAACTTCACTGACCCCAGGTACGACTCAGCACCGAGCAAGAAGAAAGAAAATGAAATAGCAAAATTAAGCATTAATACCTCATTTAGTTGCCGAGATAATGCAGGGCAAAAGAGACAAAATTGGAATTTGGAATTGGAATTTTTGAATTTTGGACCTTTCTAAATTGTTTATAAATCAAAACGACCCAAAACATCGTATCCAACCCACATATTCTTTTTCTTCCTGGATGTTGCAGAAACCAAAGAAAAAAGCGGCTCACCGATCCATCCAAGTCTAATGTCTCGAGCAGCAACGAAACCATTTGTGTTCTTAAGCAAAATCGGCTCTGGAGCAACCTCTCTTTTCTGCACTCATACAGTATACGCACACGATCGGCAAGCAACCCGGTGATCTTCCCTGCAGTTGTTGCACCGGAGGTGCGGTGGAGACGGATCGAAATCGGCAATTATTTGGTCGGTCGAAGGGAGATTTGGTAGAGATGGGTCGTGTGGATCGTAGGACGAGAGATTGGCGTCCTTGCGGAGCAGTATCTGAACATCGCGCACCAGATCGATCGGGATATCCTCCAATGGCGCCATTGTCGTCAAGACATCACCATGAGCTACGGTTTCTGAGCTCTCGGTCTCTTTCGATCTATGATAGAGCTAGGGTTTCTGATCGAGCTCTCTGCAATTGGATTCTCTTGGGCGGAAGGTGGTGCCACGTAGCGATGGAGCTGTTTATTTGTCATTTGACACTTGACAGGGATAAAATCGTCCGGCAGAGACGTTTTAAATTTTAATACGTATTAATAGACATGAGAAAGCATCATGCATCATATTCCTTCAAATCTAAATAAAGAAAATAATTTAAATATGAAAGAAATGAAAAAGAATAAATATATAAAATAAAATAAAAACCTATAAAAGCCGGATATAAAATAAAGCATTCACAAGAGGGTAACATTATAAAAGAACCAAATATATAACTATATGTCAATATAAGATCATCTCAGTGATGGAGGCAATCTACAAAATTTAGATACTAAATTGAAAAAAAAGAGAAACCACAACGGTGGAAGGCATTAATGGGAGCAAAGCTATTCTTGTGAAGCAGTTATCGGTATATTTGGGCAAATATTGTTGTATTTGTTAAATGATAATATTGGATTGAATAATATAAATTTAATTTGGCTCAATAGTATTATAATAGTTGGGGTTCCAAATTCGAAGGAATGGAATCTTGAGTGCGAATAGCAAAAAAATGCGAAAATCGAAAAACGACTAAGCGATTGCAATACCCATGATTTTCATATTCAAATCCTGAACAACAATATATCTGGCGTCATGCGCGAGAAAATCGCGAGAGGTTGGATTTGAGATTTTTGAAGAAAGCTTCTTTCTTAAAGAGGTTGGATCATGGCCGTGATCGAAGTCGAGTTGGATGAGATATTTTTACCTCATCTGGGGCTCGCGTGCCAGGAGTGCCAAGGCCAGCCAGAGCCATGGAGCTAGGAAATCGTGCGGGACCAGGCGCCGGCCCAGCGAGGTTTGCTCTTCTTCTTCCTCCCGGCGTAGGCACTTCTTCCTCCTCCACTCTTGCTTCTTCCCTCCTTCGATTTTTGTGCGCGAAGACGAGCAACTAGAGGCGTTTTATTTCCAAATTTTTAGCGCCATAGCTTGACGTCGTTTAGGTATTTGTAGAAACAAAAATGGCGTTGTTTTTAACCACATGTTAAGCAATGTCATTTAATTCTCTTGGTCGAACAGCGTCATTTTGAATAAGAGACTACTGATTCAAAACGACGTCATTTTGGACTCTGTTTTGTTTCCAAAGCAGACGTCGTTTTGTGCTATCTTGATTTTAAAAAAAATGGGGGCTAGATAAAGCGGCCATCGTTTGGCCCCAGGAAGCGTATTTCTTCATTCTAGCCTCATTACGATTTTGCAGTTTCTAACCTATAAATATATTTAGTAACTTCTAATTAATTTCAATTTATAATATTATAAATAAAATAAGAATAATAAATTAACAAAATATAAATCATATTTTTGTGAAACAAATATAAAATATAAATATAAATATAAATGTTATATTTGATATAAAATAATTTCTTTTGTTATTTTTACCATACATAATGTGATTTAACTATTTAAATAATGTTAAATATTAAAACATTTGTTTTATTAAATTTTTAGCTTATTTAATTGTATCTATTTTCTAATAATTTATATAATATGTTAATAATTTTAAATATTTTAAATAAATGCTTATTTTACGTGTCGGCCGATCTGTAATAGATTTGTCAACGAAATTTAACCATCACTCCATCAATTATTTTACGGCTTTATGTTATTAAGTTTTTAACGATGTAATTTTTAAATCCTACTGTTAAATTTGATTTTGTAGCGAATGACATCTTCGGTCTGGAGGTAGGCGGGGAAAATCTTTCTTAAATAGAGGAAAGGCGTAGTATCAGTATCTTGGACGTATGCTTACGAATCCGTGTCGGTATTGGAGCAGCCGTGTCAAAGTTTTGGGATCGAGTGGTAAACGATTTTGGAGACCAATCTTGGGTTGACCCACGCGGACTTTATGTCGATCCAAAATCGATGGGATGGAATCCGAAATTGTGTATGCAATGGTGTGGGATCTTTGCGCGCGAATCGCGAATAGGCATGAAAGTGGGCTTTCATCCATAGACGAGGTCAGTTATCTATTGTTATAATTTTCTACAACAAATATATTAGAAATTTTATTTATTTCTAATTTTATTTTGTCTGGCGATGTCTGGTATGAATATGTTTGGCGGATGTTAGGAGTCCGTGAATTCCCGATCATTGTTGTGAGGTGCTTAAATCTTTGTGATAAGTGGATGATTATCTTATGAAACAATGCAGGCAAGCTCTACTGTTTATGAGGAGCTCGCGTCTGCTGTATCTGCGACTCGGATCAAGATCCGTATAGCAATACGGTGTTAGCTCTGAAGAAGAGACTGAAGAAAAGCATCTGAGATAGCAGAATAAAAGCGAGTGGTCAAGCGATCTGGTGATTACATTTCGGCTACGATCGGAAGTGAGATTATTTGGGCAAAGTGAATAGAGGAAGAATTTGTATGTGACGAAGCTTCAGTGCGAAGTAGTAAGCACGGAGGGAGGATGTGCAACTTAGGGAGTGCGAGATGTCTTGAAGATAGGATGCGAAGGACGGTATAAATTTGCGAGATGATCGTAGATGATGCCATTATGGAAAGACATATCTCGCATGTAATAAGTTGAGCAATGACAGCTATTATCAACTACGTAAGCATGCGATTATGGCCATGATGAGAAAATGCAAGTAGCTTAGAAACACAATGTAGCCACAAACTCTTGGCTTATATATTGATGTATTTTTAAATTTGTGTCTACTTAATGAAAATGAAGTGTTCCAATTATCTATGTACTTTCCAATAGCATTCCAAATAATCTATGTCTTTTCAACACAATTTAATAAATATTTTATAGTGTGTGAAGTGATATAGATGAATGAAGGGTATATGATGTAATTATTAAAGAATAGAAAGGGTAAAATTGGAATAGATTTAGGATAGATAAAACTTTAGATGCTCTAGCTAAAACTTTAGCTAAATCTCAAAAAATGACTTTTGGGAGTAAAAATATAGCTTTAGATGCTTCAATTTTTAGATGACTGCTGGAGATTGCCTAAGGTCTTAGTTGGGATTTGTTTTTTGGTTTTTTTGCTAAAAGTAATTATTTTTTATTTTTAATTTTTTTTAAAAATAAATAATTTTATTTATTCAAATTATCAATATATAAGTGGGCCAAAAATAGTAGCCCGACTCAACCTAAATCCGAGATGGAGTTGGGCCCGAAATTTCCTTATAAAGCAAAAAATTGACGGATGGGCCCCAGCCCCGGAATCGGGTGGGCAAAATTTGGCTTTATTTTTCGGCTATAAATTAACAGTCCAACCAAGCCACAATTAAGTAGACCTACAAGCATCCAGCGAATTTGACTTAGAGTGGCCTTACTCCCAATTTATGGTGGGAAAAATGATATTGACGATGATTTTCTTGATTTAGAATTTGATTTATATCCATGAGTGTTTTTTTTTTTAACTTATTTTGTGATGATAGGAAACATTAATGATAGTTATTATTTTGTTTTGGAAATATTTGTGATAATGGGAAACATTAGTGATGTTTGATTTTTATGTTAGATGTTATTTTCTTTATTGTATTTTATTATTAGATAAAAATTATCATGATATTTATTAAGATATATAATTTTTATTTATATTAAGCGATATCTGCATCGCTTAAAATCCTACGCCTCAAGTGGACGCCTTGCGCCTTAAGACCCGATAAGCTTTACGTCTCAATCTGCGCTTAAATAGCTACGAGTTCGTAGTCGTCGTATTTTAAATTTATAGAAAGCGTCGAATATTTTAATGAAAGAAAAAAAAATATAATATTTTTAGTTTTTATAATCTCTTTTTTGATCATTATGAAAAAAGTGAAGATTAGAGAATTGTTCATTAGGTAGTTTTTATCTTAGATATTCACGTTTGAATGATAAATGTTTGTTATATAGTGAATCTTTGCGTTTATTTTAAATTTTTATCATGGTTTCATGATATATATATAATATTAATTTTTATATTTTTTTTAAATTTATGATAAGTGTTTATTTATTTAAATACTTTAATTTCTGGGTGTTTCGATGGTCTTGTTAATTTATTTGTTATAAGTGTTTGTATAGTAATGTCAAACATCTTAAAATAATACATAAATATTTTAAAAATATGCGTCGGCATAAATAGTTTATTGAATAAGAAATCTTTATAACATAAACTCTCATCTAATAAACTCTTATAAAATAAGTGTTTAATTAAATTATTTACTCAAACAGGGCCTAAAAGATAAAAAGTTGAGAAAAAATAAGGCTAGAGTTTACTATCCGTCTTGTTTTTGCTTTTAAACTTCATACCTTTTGTTTTTTTTTAACTTTTTTAATGATTTATAGTTAAATTTTTCGCTCAATAGAAAAAGCTTTAGAACAAAAGTGTGAGAAAATCACAATCTATTATCTAATTAAAATTGTTATGATTCATTCTCGCACATATATTTTTAAAATTTTATTTAAAAATTAATTTTAATAAAATCTTAATTTTTCAAATATTATATATGAATTTAAGAATAGTGATTTTTTTCTTGTGGTATTCTATTCTTAAAAATAAATTTTGAAAAATTATTTATCATAATAATTTTTAATTTCTATAAATATGTTAAAATATTTTCTTTTAAAGAGATAATTTTATTAATTTAGGTTAGCAATATAATCAATATAAACACAAAATAAAAAATGATAAAAAATTTTAAGGAATGATGCAGCATTCAAGTTAATAAAAAATGCTAAAAACTTTAGGGATATGTACTTGTCGAGTTCTTAGAAAAAATAGGTAAACTCAGCTTCATGTTGATAATCAAAAATGAATAGTATACCTAGGATTTGGATCTTCAGCCATCTTTTGACCAAATATGAATTGATTTGATAGTATATCGAATCAGCTTTTATCGTACGAGCGGTTAACGCCAAATACTCACCGCTAATAGTCAACAACACAACTACCCACCGCAATAAATGGGCTGCGAAATATACCGTAATAGAAACGATAATGGCAACGTTAACGAGTCGATGTGAAAACACGTCGCGATAGTCGATGACAAAACACGTCGCTGTGGTCAATGATAAAAATTAGAAAAATCAAAGAAAAAACAAAGGCAAATGCAGATCGGTGTAGAAGAAACCACTTTATTGAAAAATAAAAACCCAGATCTAAGGAAGAAAACGATGGAAGTGGTGATTTTAAGACAAGAATGACAAAAAAAAATCGCCCTAAATACCACAACAGACAATGGCTTAAAAACAAAGTGAGGGCAGCAGGATTTCAGAACAATTTAACATGTTAAAATGTTAAACAAACTATTATATAAATATTTTCATTTATCACTTAAAAAATTAAATTATCATTGTCCAAATAAATATTAAATTAAACTATCTTTCTTAAACATTAAATCTTTTTTTTTAAATTCTTTTAACCAAAATAGATATACAATATTTCCTGTTCTGAGTGACAAGTTTTTCTCTCTCGTCATCTTGGTGAGTCAATTTTCCTGTTCATCGGGAGTTCGTAAATGTCATGGATTTGGGGAGTAGTAGCAGTGTTCAAGGGTTAGAGACAGAGTGGGCAAAACTTCGTCTGGCGGAAGAGGATGAAGCATGAAGGGGGTATGGAAGTGGTAGCTGAGAGGATTGAAGCGGCTGCAAAGATAACAAGTGATTTACGTTTTTGTATTGTGGGAAGGTTTCTCACCGAAAGCCAATCAACTTCACTGCAATGAAGTATACCCTAGTCTCAATATAGGAACTAGGTAAAGGAATAAACTTCACGGAGGTGGGGGCTGGTAGGTACCTCTTTCAATTCTTTCACGAGGTAGATGTCATGACAGTGTTAATACATCCTTGGTATGCAAAGGTTAAGGGAGAATGAATAGGCCGATAAGGTCCCTCTCAATCATGTATCATTCTGGGTCCAAATACACAATCTTCCTACAGGTTTCTGATTCGCATGTAAACATGTAACTAAGTAGCTCCGAACCAACTAAATTTATAAACCCAGGCACCTTTACTCATTGTGAGCTCAGCTACCGCAGCATAGTGGCTATAGCAATAACTCGTGACGGCTTCGCACAAATGATTTACAGTGAGCTCAAAAAGGTGAATTTCAGTTTGATTTTTAAGCCGATAAAAACAAGAGGGCCAGATATGGGTTTGCGTGTTGAAAATAAAATAAAGAAAATAAGATCAGAACTCCTCAGCATCGAAGCTACTGGTTTAAGATCCTAAGGTAAAATTTGAGGTTCTCGGTCCTTTTCCCTCTGCTGGAGAGGATGACTTATAGTCATTTCCGACCTGACCATTTGGCTTTTAAAATCTGAACTCCTAACAATTTTCCTTTTAAAACAAAACATTTATTGAGCATAAATGCCCTGTGACAAGGAAAAACATGTCCCCGATCTAACCTACGTTGACTCATAGAAGACACCATCCAAATCTCTGATCTAGCACAAGCATCCACTCGAACCCAAAAAGATTGGTTAACATCGTCAATCAAGGCATCTCAAGAGGATTTAAACCTAGATTGAAAGATAAAAACAAAAATGCTAATAACTGCTTGCATTAAAAATAGGAGAACCAAAATTTTACCTCAAAACTCGGGCATTCAAGAGTCTCTCCTCTTCATAAATGGATAGGGTTTAGCCAACCATTCCTCGAGTCACATCCCTGGGCGAGGTTCGCACCCGAGAAAGTGAAAGAAAATGAGAGAAAGTGGAGGAAAAAGAAAAGAAGCGGGAACTGTTGAAAGGTTCTCGCCTAAAAAAAACTTTATTAATGGAGAAGATCCTGTTACAGTGCTTGTCTGGGGCTTTTATAGCCAAACCCCCTTTACATATTACCAAAATAACAAAACAAATACTATTACAATGGGGGCAATTCGGGGAGACAACCAAAAAGTGACCAAAAGAAGTAAAAAGGAAAAGCAGAAACACGACAAGTATCGAGACTCAACAAGCAGGAAATGGGCACAAGAACACCGCAGGGCCCGCAACCCTCGGCGAACTCTCAGCCGCGAAAAGTTCGCAACCCTGCAAAATTCCTGTAGTGCTCCATTTTTTTCACTTTTTGCTCTTCTTTCCTTTTGGGATCTTAATTAAAATGATGAGTTCAACTCGGGTTCTTCGTGTTTGAATTGACTCAATAATTTTTGCCTAATTATCTTGAAAAAACTACAAAAATAGCCACAAAATGCGATCAGTAGTATAGCCAAGACCTTAATGTGCCAATTGGGTTAATTACGCTGATTAGTACACAAAAAGTGCTCAAAACCTGTAATAAATAGGGTTCAAAATAGCACCATTCGGGGCACTAACTCGGCCTCATACTAGCAAGATCGTGCAAGATATCGAGATTATGAGGGCAGTGCTCTCGAGTCGATCGACAATTTTACAAGCACCTAGCATAACTATATGCGGGTCAGAGTTGTAGTCTCCAGAATCTTCTGAGTCACTGGATCGTCGGAACTACACCTGTCTGCAACAATCTACAAAACAAACAAGAAAATGAAGGTGGGGCCTCCACCTCCTCTCCGATGCTTAAGTCAGATTCTCCTCTCGCAAGAAAAATTAGGACCCTTCTTTCTTAGTTTCGAATTTCATACCTTATTTTATGTGTTGACCTTCTTTTATAAGAGAGGAAGGGGATCCGCTTTCCATGGAAAGTGGATGATTTCCTCCCAAATGGAAGGGTATGTGGTATTATATTCGCACATGAGACTAGTTCTTCCCTTTAAATAGTCAGGAGCCCCAAATGAAGGGCCCTAAGACAGCTACCTACCCGACAAGGTAGTTAGCATGATTCATGGAAGGGCGTGGAAGGGCGCATATTCTTTTCGGGGGAGTCTATCCGACAACATTTGTTAAATAAAATCTCCAGGCATGAGAGATGGCATCCGAGGAATGTCGACCCCTCTCCGGCTAGGGGAGGATATCTGAGCCTTGGCTCTTAAATTGGGCTCACAGGCCCGGCCGGCTGGGTCAGCCAAATTATAGTCTTTAGTCGACAGGCCTACATAGGCATTGGGCAAAGCCCATGACACCCATAATACCCCCCTTTTCACTGGGAGGGCGATCGCTCGATTGAAAAAAAGAAACCGCTCGACTCCAAGTATAGCATGGGAAACAAAAGAGGCAATCACGCCGGTATGTTCCAATGTGAATTTTCTAACTTTTTGGATGTGCATTAGATGTGGTCGCTTGAGATAACCTTGGGGTTGGAGGTTGCTATGAAAGGCCGGAGTGTGATGGAGCCAATCGTAATTCACCCGGTTATCCACATTTTTCCCAAATTGAGAAGGGTGGTTAGACGCCGATGAACTACTGGCGATTGTCGAATGAAGTCTGATTACGATAGACGGCTGAAGTATGCTTTCTAAGCACGAACCAAATCAAAGATTGCAAGGCTTGAGTGAGTCTAATGGATTATCCATGTTTCGTTAGCTCAGCAGGTTCTAAAACTCGAACGGAATCCTCTACATCCAAGGACACCCCTTGCCAAATCAACAGGCCTTTTTTATTTCATCTTCCCCTTCTTGAGCCCCCTTTCCATCATTTCTTTTTTCTTAGTTTTTGTAGCGATTTTGCTACGCTCTTCTAGCTCTCTGCACCCCTCTCTTCGCCGGGCTCCTCCACTGATTCTTGCCTCTCGCCGCATTCATCTCGACGACCATGTAACTATTTTAATATGATCGCTGGTTGTAAGGGTATGAATGTACTGATGGATGCCGTTTGGCACAATTAATAAAATCGTACTTGCTCGGCTATTACATATACATACATTTTATGTACTTCTGCTCTATCTCAATATTCTTGCTCTTTATTTTTTATTCAGACAAATAATTCATCGCCACTCCATTGATATTCAAGTGATCCCGGTGAGTGGAACGACTTTGGGTGGGGGCCCAACAAGTCAGAATAATAGGAGGGCCCACCAATATGGCCCATGTTAACCTATCTTGCCCTGTGGAGCCAGAGCACACAAGAAGCGAAATGACTGAGTGAGCGAGGTGGGTCACGTCGCATTTAATGTACTCCGTAGGTCCCAAGCTTACAGGCGTAGGAGCCATCATCGGGTTTTTTCCGTCTCTCATTCTTATCATTCTAGTTTACATTCCCTTCACCACCTGGAATCTTCCGTGCATACACCGCCGCAACTTTGCATTCTTTTGCGAATCGTTCTTCCAGATGCTTACTCAATTCTAAGTTTACAGGTAATTACTATTTCCCTTGTAGGCATGTTTAATCTTTGCTAACGGCCCCTTTCTGGCCGTGGGAAGGCTCAGTGAGGCAGGTCTAGAACCCAAGCCCTAGTGGTTCTCGCCGGTGCTCGTGGTTTTGCATTTTGCCTTCGCTTGGCATGTGGCTCGGGTCGATACTAAATTTCCTCCCTCCCTATGATTTGCTCAGAGAATGCACGAGAGGCGAGGGAAGAAATCCCACTAGTCGCAGTCGCAAACTGGCCCCGCCCTCGAGGGACGTTGCTCTCGCAGCAAGAACATCTCATCCTCGACAACGAGGAGTTGAGAATTTTACCACAGATCCCCGATAACATTGACCTGAAGTTGATGGAAAAGCAAGACGAGTCCACTCTGGGTGAAGAACATAATGCCGTGTTTTTTACCCGAGAGCAACTCGAGGTCGGGCTTCATTTCCCAGTGCTTGCCCTCTTCAAGCAGTTCCTCCATTTTACCCAGGCGCCTCTGGCCCTTATCCATCCCAATACTATTCAGATATTAACTGATTGTAGCGTGCTAAATCTCTTATACCAACTTGACCTTTTGTTGGTCGAGATTTGTTTTATCTATGCCTTAATGCAGGCTCGCGGTGGCCTGGGCTGTCCATGCTCCATCCTGAGTGCGCTGGGCTGCACCACAGGAACTGACTCCCGACTATTTCTAAGATGGAGGCGAAGGGTGCGCTTCTAGTAAGGGGGCCTTGGGATGAGACCCCGAGTTCCCCTGGGCCTCATTTTAGGGTTAACCGGTCGCATTCTTTCCGTGGTACCGGTAACGGGTTTAGCGCATCGGTGTGTGTATGTGTGTAAGTTTCAGACGTAACCGATCGTGGGTTATCTGGGTGTAGAGAAAGGCCGGGAAGGGTAGGTCAGCGGAGGGTGGAGAAAGTAAGTTTAAAAAATTTGTTTCGGCGTTAGAGGTTTCCGAGCCGAACGCCATTATAAGGTTCTCTCTTATTTCAAAGAATCCAAACATCGCGTGAGACGCAATCGCCATATAACCCTCCCTATCATCCCGCCCACGCCTTTCAAAAGTCACTCAACGGATAACATTTGTTACCGCTGATCCAGCAGGCGACATCAGGCGGCGCATCAACATCCAGGTAGGAGGCTGAAATAACTGATCGAGACCAGGCTGGCTGGTCCGCACGAGGCCATCTCGCCTAACACGGGTTCTGCCCGCCAACCTCGAGCCTGTGACGAGGTAAAGGTAGCCTCCTGTAACTTCTCTTTTACCTAGTAGGGGGAGGCAAATCAGCCCCAGTATTTAAGGTTAAAAGAAGAAGGCAATAGCGAAGAATGCACTGAACCTGGCGAGATTTTATCCCTGGGTCCTTCCTAAGTCCCCAAACTTAACCCCTGATTCCAAGATGAGATGGGCGATGGAGGATGACTCTGTAAGCATTTGACCCGTCTTTCACGCCTGTGGCTAAAATGGTGAGAGTATGGCCACATGGGGATCCACTGCTGACCTAATCTGTGCCTGATAGGTCGGTCTACCATGAATGAGTTTTAGGCTCTGTATGAGCAGCACGATATTCCTGGTTCGCCCTATAGCGATCCAAGACCGCCTGATATAGGGACGATGCCTTGGGAGCCGAGGAGGCCGCCAGACCGTCCGCGCCCAAATGATCCTCCTCAGACAGTTGGAAGCCTACTTCCTGTGTCCGAGCCATTCCCTACCTGCCGAAGAGGCCGCCGATCCACGGATGACCACGACTCCTATCTCCCATCAACTAATCCCCTGGCGGGAGGAGGCGTGTCAATACCGGCCGGAAGACGTTACACATTGTCCACCAGCCCTTCAACCTGGGCGAATCCGGCGGCTGGGACGGCCTGGGAACACCGTGTATCCTGATGCTCCAGAGGCAAAGGGCCGCCTCGGCCAATGGTGTGGGCGAAGATTACCGTGACTGCTCCCCGCCGGGCAATTAATAAAGAAGATCTCCGTGATACTGATGATGGGATACAGATCCAGAACCAAGAACTACATCCAATCATCTAAACTGCAAGATAGAACCCCCATTTATAACACTAGCATCGAATCACGCGTCGCTGCATTCTTAATATAAGCTCGCTGCGCAAGTCACGCGATCCGAAACATGGCCTACAAACATCATGACTTTGAACTCCGGTTGAGAGACGTGAGGGTTTTCGTCGTCATCTGGGCCAAGGCTTTCGATCAGAGATAGTGTATTCGATGCCTCTTAGCGAGGCCCAACATTCTTCCGCTGGGAGTCGGGAAGTCAAAGCAGGCCGTGGAAAGTGGCGGTCCGTCGGTGCAAGAGGGATGCTGCCTAACATGAAGCCGCGCCATTCGGTTAGATTGAAGTGATGAGCTTGCGGCCTGTGCCTTGGTAGAAGGATGGCCTCGCTGCTCGGTGTGTGTGTGTCTTTCATTAACCGCGATGATGCTCATTGGGGCGTGATTCAAAGGGTACGTCGCTTCAACAAGCCTTTGGCCGCGAGGAGGCCCGTCTGTGGGAGGAGAATGGTCACCTAACTGGATGAACGATCGTTTCGCCATGGAGCTGGGGCTACCAAAGATGATTTACGGCCGGGAGAGAGGACTTCAGCAGAGGCTAAGAAGACAATGGAGGAGGAATTGGCGAGCGCGATGTGATTTTCAACTACGGCTATACGTCGCGCTTTGAGCACAATATATGCGAGTGAGCTCCCGATCCCTCGCCGGATGCTGTAATACACACATCGACCGACTCCATAATTTATTATGAACCTCAATGCTCCCAAGTTTTCTTCTCATCCGTCTTCCCGATGCCGAAGCCATTAATACTATTGGGGAAGATTTTCTAGCCAAGAGTCTCCTTACCGGATGGAGTAGATATTTGCCTGCCTCCGCTAAATCGGATAAGGAGCCCGATGTTGCTGTTGAGGGCTGTGGTCAATTGGTTACCGCCGTCGAAATGCATCACTTTGCAAGACTTTTCGTTAGACTCGACATTTTTGAAAGGTATTTTGTTTTCTGTTTTTTTGGATAAAATACTTCCTTTCGGTTTAACCGAGTGGTGTTGTGTTATAATCAACCCGATCGCATCGATATCTCATTCATGCTCCGCCTCGAGATTTTATAAGGTCGAAAGTTAAGTGATATCATCCTGAGGTACAACTGCCACGAGGATGGGGCGGAGTTACCGTAATGGGCCGAAAAACCATGGCATCAAAGTAAAAATCTATGGACCCTTTATCACCTAAGGCACAATATTATAATAGGACCATCAAAATAAAAAAAAAAAAAAAAACTAAATTTCATACATAAATTAATGAAATTATGGAGAATTATAGGAACTTAAATAGAGATTGTTACTTGAGCTATAAGAAGTTCTTGTAAGACTCAGTTGAATGCAATTATGTCATTCATCCC
Organism: Tetrastigma voinierianum; assembly: GCA_016808115.1. Classification (NCBI taxonomy): domain Eukaryota; kingdom Viridiplantae; phylum Streptophyta; class Magnoliopsida; order Vitales; family Vitaceae; genus Tetrastigma; species Tetrastigma voinierianum. The sequence goes on along the minus strand of JAEQBH010000831.1, from coordinate 1,195,323 downwards.
TATGCTAACTTGAACTCACAAAAATAGAAAAATTTATACTCATGGTTCAAACTAATTTTGTGACGCCCCATTCTCTGGTCCCGCTGACCACTCACAACTCAGGAACCTCGTGTGTCTCATATCATGAGACCCATGATAGAGTAAAATAACCCAATAGTGGCCTTGGCATAGACTCCATACTCATCAAAATAATACCAACTATATTACAATAGTTTCAAGAGTTAGTTACACTCTTATACAAACATGCATTAATCAAAATGTTTAATACATGTTCTACAAAACTATAAAATCAAAACCATATGTCGGCTTTCTTCTCAAAAGCGGCCTCTGGTGAGCGCCGTCTTCATGAATACTCCCCGTACCTAAAAGGGGGATCCCATGACGGGGTGAGCAATGGTTTTAGTTCACAGTTTATATTTTTTTTTAAGTAACCCTAACCTTTTAGGTAGGATTGTTTCTGGTCAGCTGGGTGTTTGCCTGCTTTTTTACTATAGGAATTTCCAAAGGATTAGAAATGTGAGCAAAGTGTGTTGATCAAAGTCAATTTTCCATAGGAACCTGGACGAAATTTGAATACTGACCAAATGGAAGAGGGAGAGCAGTACAGTGAGTATTCAGTGGAGAGAAATCCAAACCCATCTAGGTCCATGAGGGACTATAGAAACCCTCTATGGATGAGTGCACCTTTCTATAGTGTTTCCTGATGAGTGCAAAACTCATCTATGTTTTGAGTTCATTTCACATGTTATTTTGTGCATTTTATATCCATATTCATGTAAAACTCATAAAATTTCCTCTAAACTTGGTTTTGTAGGATTATTGATGAAAAGCAAGTGATTTGGCAAGAAATGAGCAATATATTTCCAAAAGAAGAGTCAACCGAGAGTCTCACAACGCGCTACTGGGAAGATTAATTTTTCTGTACCATCTGGAACATCAAAATGGTTCAAATTCTCATGGCTGCATTCTACATTCAAAGAGCTCTTAACCGAGTACTACACGCCCAACCGAAAGCTAAAACTAAGAAGTTATGGCCCCGACAAGTTAGAGAAGAAAACCGCCGGCCGCCCATAAAATTTGTCACGAGAGAGTATGTCGCTAATTTAGAGAGTATGTCGTGACCGATGTCAGCGATAGAGATTATGTCGTGACCGATGTCGCGACAGAAATGGTGGTCGATACGTAAAACCCGTGTCGCGACCGTAAATGCCTGTAAACTTGAAAAGGCCAAATTGAGTTTTCGACCTAATTTCAAGCCCATTTCACCCTAGACCATATTTATACTCGCTTTTTAGGTAAAGCAGGCAAGGGAAGATTGAGAGCCTCTCTTGGGGTTTCAGACTGCCCATTTTTCCAGCCTTTCTTTTCGTAGATTTTTATTTTGTTTTAGATTCGAGCGCTAGAGCAAGTATTTTTGTTTCTATTGAAGAGATTTCTTGTCGTATAATAGAGATTCGACACTGCTGTTCAGATACAAGGATTGAAGCTAAAAATCCGGATTTTCTCTCTTATGGTTTTCTAACTGCCATTTTCTTAGTTTGCTCGTAGATTTTTATTTTTAATAGATCTTAGAATAGTTTTCGTGCATTTTATTTCTATTGAAGAGATTTTGTGTCGTACTCGCATATCTCTTTTCAATTTATTTACTCTAGCTGAGGTGAAGATTTAAGCCCCAAACTGGGTTTCTTTCTTGATTTCTTTCATTTTCTTACTTTTTGTTTGATTAGTGATGATTGAATCCAAAGAATGGAACATTAAACACCCTCTGTGGTCGGGATTAATTGTTGAACATTCAGATTATAGCTTTTCGCTATTTTGTGGTTTGAGAATCGACTTATATAATTGGTATAGTTCATATAATGAATTGTTCTAATATTAGTAGCTTATACCCACAAAAGAGTCGTATCTTGCTCCGATTTCCGTGAGGCCCTCCTGAGTGACACAGAGGACGGAGATTCCCGAGAGTAAAGAGCTTAAGAATCTCAGGGGTGCTGTTAGACTAATATCTCGAACTAATGAACTCGAAAATTACTTCGATAGATCACTAATTTACTCATGGTGTGAGGATGACTACATAGATGTATCAATTTAGTTTGATCGAGGTTTCCTCCCTTAGGGCTCACGCAGAAAGGATCTGGATCCCGTGTTAAAGAAGATCTAATCAAGGAGAGAAAATTTTATTAGATTTGAAGGACGAGATACCAATTACATTGGAGAAGGTCACATTATCCCGTCTTATGGCAAGAATTCTTCACTCGAAATGGTTGTGAAGTATTGAAAAGAAAACAATCAAATCTTTAAAGAGTACCAATTTACAAGTAGCTATTTAGACCCATTTGTTTTGAAAAGGAATATATGTGTTAGATAAGGAAATGCATGGTGTATGGAGAAACTAAGCTATACTACATTGCTCTTGGACAAATTCAAAGATTCAATCCCACAAATGTTGCACTTTCAAGGAAATGCAAATTATGAATAATTATCCCCATCCCTAAAGTGACTCTCTTCATACCTTTTAATTAAGTAGTTGTTTATTTGGTAGATTTTTATAGGATTAGTTTTAAATCGCTTTGTTTAATTAAATTGATTTTATTCCACATCCTACTTGGTCGCTCTAAATGAAGAGCCCTTGCACTGGGTGATCAAATTCCACCAGAGAGAACCTCCAACTGCAGCATGATATCCCGACTCCTGCAGTCCACTTTATTACTGTATGACCCGTGCACTATGGAAAAGGTCGAGTGTTGGCAATACTTTTCATTTCAGTTTTTGGAGAACATACTTCCTTTGTTTCAAATCGCTTTTTGAGTATTTACCACATTCACTCCCTTGACCATATTTTCACATATACATCAAACTGTTCACTTTAACAAGCTTCGCCGTTGCCTGGATTGCATTAATACCCTCGGGTAATAGTGTCATAAATTTGTATATGTCTGTCATTTCTTTAACATTTCAACTAATGCACATGTGACACATTATAACTCTAGTTGGGGCAATGGCACAACTCTCATGGGGAACCAAGACCTCCACAAGATGCACCTCCCCGCTTCTCAATATTATGCCTAACTCTCGGGGCCACACAACCACCACAATGACATCTTCGCTGAGCAAGCAACACCGAACCCGAGCAAACTAGTGGATAATTTGTAGAGGAGCAAGAGGGCAAAGAATGTCCAGTGCCAATAAGGAAATTGACACACAGAGCTCCTCACCAAGGAATCGATGGGTTCCTATATTTAAATTTGATCAGAAATCTGGATTATCTCATGTATGAATCTTATCTCAAAGCTCAATTAATCGCCTTTGTTCATCAAGAGTGAGGAGGTTTGAGGAAGAGTGCCTGACTGCACTATTTTGGGTGAACAGGCTCAACGCAGCTTCAGGAGGAATTGAAAGAGGAACTAGCCGAGAACTCAGGCAGGATGCCCAACTGGCGTGTCAGTTTACGGGCCATGGAGGAGAGAAGAAGAAATCCTTCCTTGTTGATCGAGAAGGCAAGTGGAAGAACACTGTCAAGAGCACAATTTACCCATGCCCCCTATTGGACTCACGTATATCTTGCCCACACCCGCAAATACACACCCGAAACCCGAAACACCTACCACAAAGCGGCCACCCACCAGACCGTCACCCCACAAACCAAGAAAATTAGTACATCAGACAAAACTTTTCCACCATCTAAACAATATTGGCGTACCACCACCGCATGGCATAAAGGGATGGTCACGTGTGTTGGTTTAGATTACGGGAGCAATCTTAATTTCTAAGATTTCTACAAGCCCAATTTTCGCTTCTGTGGTTTCAAAAGGCTTCGAGTGAATCGGGTTTCGGGGCCTAATTTCCCCACTTTTGTTTTCATTTTTCTTGTCTTATTTTATTTTATTTTATCTTGATTTAGTTAATTTTTATTTTTTTTAGATTTTCTATAATTTTTAGTTAATCTTTGTTTTTAGCTTAATTTTCAATTTTCTGCAATTTTTCTTAAATTTTTCTATGTTTATTTTCATAGGCAAAATTTTTGCAGTGAAGCTATGCAGGAGCAATTTCGCGCACCGTGGCGGGTTCTCGCATGAGCTTAATTTTTCGGCTATGCCGGTTGCCCCGCTCCATTTTGTTTCGCCATAACTTTCTATAACTCCGTTTTGGGTAATTTTGGTATCGTTGGAAAGCTTAGAGAGTGTAGAATCCAAATATATCCAGAAAGAACACTTTTGAAATTATGATGAAGGTATAATTTTCAAAATTCTCTAACTGGTCACTTTTTTCCTTTCTTTTCTTCTTTTAACTTGTTCATTTGAAGTCCAAACGGAGTGAATAAGGTGTCGATGGAAAGCTTGCGAAGTCTCCTATCCAACAACGAGTACATTTCATCAAGGAGGTAGCACTTCCTTTCTACCTCTAATCAAAGCCCCATCATGACAATGTGACACGGTCAGGGGAGAGTTAGCTAAGGGAAGTGACATTTATTTATGTTTTTGTTATTATTTTGAGCAAGCTCCATTGAAGTCTGGCTTCTTGCTTAGTTTTCCTTTTTGTGCAGTTGTTATACTATACAGCTTACTTTTTCAATTCAAATTGCACCCATTTTTGCACCCATTTTTTTTTTTTTTTGGGGTTTTGCCTAACCTGCAAGTTGGAAAATTGAAACTTTGTCTAATCCTCGATGTTAGATTGATGTCATGCCTATCAGTGGATGATTAGCTGAATTCCCATTGCCGAATCTTTTCTTTCACCTCTAGCTAACCACACACTATGCACATTAGTTTCAACAATAGGGTCAAGAACCTACTTAACCTCCTGCAAACTTTGCAAACCTACTCCTAGTTTCATGACTACCTTTAATAGGTTAAGGACCCCCATGAAAAGAAGGCCAATGAGTCTTCAAAAATAAAAATAAGTGAAAAAGAAAAGAAAAATTGCAACGCTTGCCCTCGAAACCCGCACTACTGAGGGTATAAGTAAAGCCTTTAAAGCCCTGCCCCAAGCCAACTGGGTTGGGAGCCACCGACTAGCGTTTCGCTACACCTGGGTGGATGGGTGGAGTTTAGCGAGTTGTAGGTGTTGGAGTTTCGAAATCATTCGAAGTCCTGGTAAAACCCGAAGAGTTCGCGGGTTGAGCACTTTATGACTCGATGCCCTAAGCCTTAATCAAGTTGGGAGTCATCGATGGATCCCCGTTACATGGACTTTGGTGAGGCTGATTCCTTAGCATTGCACCCCTACAACACAAAAAGAGTTGTGGAATAAGAGTGGGTCCTGATCTATTTAGGTTGGTTAGTGTCCTATGTAGGCAATAGTCGTCAGGGAGAGGCAAATACAAATTTTTATCACTGGAGAGAACTGATTGAGTCTTTGAGATAGTTCCTGGTTCCTGATTTTGGTGGAAGTTCCTGGTTGAGTCTTTGAGAAGGAAGTTCTTTTGATACTCAATTTTGTATGGCATTCATTCTCTCGAGATAGTTATTAGGCAAGGGTTTCAGTGATTCTCATCGAGGGTTACGCATTACTCATTCACAGCCTTTTTGAAACACCATTTTTGTGAACATCATTTTGTTATCGTTTTGTATGCTCTCTCTTTCTTTTCTTTTCTTCATTGCTAAGGGACTAGCAATGTAGGTAGGTGTGATTAGTGCTCAAAAGTGCTATTTGAACCCTGCTTATTTAAGGTTTTGAGCACTTTTGCGGTACCACCAGCGTACCAACTGACTACATTACTGTCCCCCCGCCATTCTACCGACGCATTTTGTAGGCTAATTTTGTAGTTTTGCAAGATAATCAAAGCAAATTATTCCGTCAATTCAAACACAAAGACCCGAGTTGAACTCATCGTTGTAGATCGATCCCGTATGAAAGAAAGAGCAAAAAGTGAAGAAAATGGAGCACTCAGAATGCTTTCCCGGCTGCACTGCTCATCCCCTCCACCATCGCTCTTCCCACGGCCCATTTGCTTTTGACTCTTATGGTTTTCTTCCCCCTTGCCCCTATTGTATTAGTATTTCATATGTTATTTGTAGCCTTGTAAAAAGGGTCGACTATAAAAGCCCTCAGACAAGCACTATAAAATGATTCTCTCCATTAATAGAAAACGCTGGGCAGGAGTTTTTCCGGCTACTTTCCTTTTCTCCCATTTTCTTTCCTTTTCTCTCTCTTTCTCGGCTACCAAACACTCCTCTGAGGATGACAACTTAAAGGATGGTCAAGTTAGACCACTTTTCTCCCCAGCAGGAGGGCTCGGGGCTAGGCTCGGAGGTAACTCACGGTCTCTCTGCTTTTTATCTATGCATTTATGGGCATTTGATATTCTATTTTTTTCATCAGGTTTAAATCTCTTGTAAATGTACCTTTGATGGACTAGTATTTGGTAATCTTTAGGGTTCAATGGATGCTTATTGCTAGATCCACCTAGATGTTCATTAATTACCCTACATTTTCACTCGTAGTAGATTTCATGAGATGCGGTATTCACCACGGGGAGCATTTATGCTCAGAATGCCGGCTTTTCAAAAGGGAAAATCATGGTTTTAGCTTTAAAGCTAAATGAAGATCCTGCTCCAGAAAATGACTGACACAGTCATCCTCCTAACGCGAGGAAATGTGAACCCTGAACCCCTGATCTTTAGGAACCCAACCAGCTAAACGACACTTCAAGGATACTTTTACATTTATTGTATTTAAATTTCAGTTTTCCAAACAATACCTCTCACTGTTTTTACCAAACCCAAAAATCCAAACCAAATTCACCATTTTGGCCTTCACTGTAAATCATTTGTGCGAAGAAAACCCATCCCTGAGTTCGACCCTAGAACCGCTATATTGCAAAGAGCTTGCCACTAAGAGAACTTAGATAGCCTGGTTTGATTCCTGTGGCACTCCATCAGAGCACTAGTCCCATCATTCGAGAAGTCCATCTCCTATACATGTGCTTCAAGCATGGCTGAAGCAGAGTGTCACCAATATGTTTCATGTTTAGATGGGGAGGTCCGAGACCATCAGAGACTTCATGAAGCTGTCAGCCAGCCTGCTCACTTGATTCTAGTGATTTGCAGACGACTTACGCTTACAGTCGCTGGCAAGCTATTCACCTAAGTACACAATTTTTCGACTCTCTTTCTCTCTACAGCCTTTGACTTTGATCGATGAACTATTCCAAAGAGGCAATCAATACGCCATGCTCAAGGACGATGTCATGGCAACAACGAAGAGAATGGTGGCTAGCACCTCCAACTGTAGGGGCAGTAGTGGGGGCAAAGGAAAGGGGAAAAGAAGCAAGTGGAACGGTCAACGCTCTGGTTCCATTGACGATGATCGATGAGCCGTCAAATTTCAACGCCATATTGGGTCGTATTTGGATCCACGCGATGAAGGCATTGCCCTCGTCTTATCACCAAAGGTTGAGTTTCTTAACTCCGTAGGGACAAGTCGACATCAGTGAAGACCAACAGACAACCAGGACCTATTATGCACTTGACCGACCGGACGATGACTCACCAGTCAAATAACAGCAAATGCTCGTGGCTCAATCTACCGCATAGGGGGAAACAAGAATCGCCAAGCTGTTGCAAATGCACTCCCTGTTCGACCCCGACAAGCTTGAGCAAGTGAGGTTGGGAACCTTGCTTTCCATAGAAGAGGTCGCCTCTATATTGTCTGTCCTTCATGGATTTGTCGATGTTTTCGCCTAATCACATGCCAATATGCCAAGAGTTTTGCCAATTAGTCAGAAAGACCCAACAGTGTGCGAGACGCTTGTAGACCCGCCCCAAAAGGTCAGAGAGGCGATTCCATCAGGTAAGGCAAGAGGTGATAAAGTAGAAAGTGGATAAGCTACTAGAGGCTAACTTCATTAAGGATATCCAGTACTCGGAATGGCTCTCTAAGGTGGGTGTTGTTCCAAAAAAAAAAAAAAAATGACAAGTGGCGAGTGTCCGTGGATTATACCAATTTGAATGATGCCTGCTCAAAATACACTTTTTCCCTGCCTCAAATCGATCTGATCGTGAACAAGACAGCCGGTCATGAGCCTTCATCCTTCCTAAAAGCCTACTCGAGCAATAACTAGATACCGATGTACCCGCATGATGAGCCAAAGACCGCTTTCATAACCCAGTACGACATGTATTGTTATAAGGTGATGACGTTTAGGTTAAAGAATGTCGAGACCACCTATCAGCATATGATGTCTCGGGTTTTTAAACCCTTGCTATGCAGAACCGTGGATGTTTACATCGATGACATCCTGGTGAAGTTTAGGTCGCAAAAGGATCACTTGACTCACCTACGGGAGGCATTCTGCTTATTACGGCAGCACCGCGTACCAACCCCGTTAAATGAGCGCTTAAGGTGAAGCTCAAGCAATTTCGCTTCCTGGGGCTAGCCAAAGGGGATAGAGATGGCACCGACAACCGAAGCATACTCAAATGCAGCCTCTGACGATGAAAAAGGAAATATAAGCTCTTACTGGGTGATTAACAACCCTAAACAGATCTCAAGGTATTCGCACTCACCCAAGTACTTTCTTCAAAAAAAAAAAAAGTTAAAAGAGGGCAATAAAAGGGTCAGGGGTCGAATGCAAGGGAAGCCTTCAGCCATTAAAGAATACATTGCTTCCCCCTTGTCGCTCTCCCAGCCGATCGACGAAGAAGAGCTCTATCTCAGACTGCCTCTTCAAGGACGATGTTAGGCTACCGACTCGGGGTGGAGGGCTCGATTCATATGAGGCAGTATTGACTCAGCTTACAAGTCGCCAAGGCGCCTCCCGGCGGAGATAAGGTATTCAGACTTTGAGCGAGTGGCACTGGTAATCCGAATGGCAGCAAAGAAACTCCGACCGTATTTTTCGTGCTCACACTATACACTGGCCAAGCTCCTCGACAAGGCCATACTCCACAAACCCGCGGGCTACGTGGGAGGCTTTGGGCTGGTAGTAGAACTCGAGCTTAGTTTGACATAGAATATCGACCTAAAACATCAATCAAGGGGCAAGCGCTGGCCAACTTTATTATGGAAAGATCAAAGGCGCATTCCACGGGAGTTGGAATTGAAAATGCGGCCGATAATGATGGATCATCCTGCCCAAGGCGGGAGGCGTTGAATACAAAAACATATCTTTCTATATACCAAATTTCTATCATCGTTATTGAAAGTTGTTTAGGACTCTATATGAGTGGCTCAAAAACCCTGATGGCATTCGGATTGATTTGCTATTTGTAGACCAAAATTGCAACTGATTATAATATATCACCAGACTATTCAACTGTAGGAATACCAAAACTTGTTGTTCGACTACAAATTATAGAAAATGTTTTTTGATGTGTATGTAATAATGAAAATTTATTATCGGTCTAATTGCAAATATAGGTCATATATACGTAATATAATGGATTTTATGTCTATAGATATTTGTTCAATGTATGATTGATGAGAGATCTGACGATCAATTACCCCAATCTATCAGACTTACTATTCTCAAACTCACGAGTTCCAAATGATTTGAGTTGTAGTCCAAAGGAAGAATGACTAAATAAAAATTTATAATTATATCAAGAAATAAAAACAGATTTTGATTGGAGAATTCAATGAGTAGATACACTCAGAAATAACCAATTTTAGATCATTTTATAGTAGGCATAGCTTGGCTTAGTTTAGATTCGAACTTGTCAAATATGTAAGGTAGCAGCTTGACCTATTAATATACATTTCACCAATTAGAGAATCATATTCTTCCGCATATAAATTAATCACATTTGTAGGATATAATCTTCTTTCTAAGAATTGAGTATTGTTTAGTACTTACATCCTATTCTAGACCTGGGTGACTTGTTTCATATAGATTGTGATAATACATAAGCTTCCTTCTTCCAATCTTAATTTAGTTTTCTCTCCTTTAATCAGATCAACTTCCTATTCTTGATTAGATCTATGCTAACATGAGATCAAGATCATTCCATCAAATAAAGTTAAGAAACTCCTTTTAATACCTACCTGCTTAAGAACAACTATCTAACTCACACTATGAGTAAATTAGGTGATCAACAAAGTAATCTTTCAGCTCATTAGTTCCAAAATATTAGTTAGCATACCCCCCAAGTAACTCGCTCTATACTCTCCCGAATCTCCATCTCTCGCGGCCACTCCGTATGGCCTCTTGAACAGAGTAAGGTACAACCCTTATCTAGGTACAAGCTACTATTAATATTAAGAACAAGCATCAAGAACACCACTAAATAAATTAAAGATTTAACTCGACATTTTGTTGCGCAAAAATGATAACAAACACTTAACTTGGCCTCATGATAGCAAGAGTGGGTATAGATTGATTAATGGTGAAATTAATTCACAGTCAGAGTCCTTTTGGAAACAATTGTGGAAGCTTAGAGTTTCTTGCAAAGTTAGGAACTTTATTTGGAGGTGTAGCACTGGTTATCTACCAATTGTAGATCGCCTATGCCATAAAAAAAGTGCATGAGAATGAAGTATGTCCTATTTGTCATGCCTTAGGTGAGACTGATACTCACTTGCTTTTTGAATGTCATGTAGCGACTCATTGTTCGATACTCTCTTCCCTAAATATCAATGGTTGCAATGGTAGCTCTTGCTTTGAATGGTTTAGCAATTTCTTTGCAAGTCATAATGTAGGTGATTGTTCTTTAATGGTGATGATTGGTTGGATGCTATGGAAGAATAGGAATGATATTGCATGGAGAGGCAAAGGTAACGATGCTCATTTCTTGGTTAATTTGGTTGGTCGTATGTTATACGAATGGATAGCAGTTCAAAGCCCCCACAATGCCTCGGTCTCTAATTTTCAAGATCAACATGGCTCTGTTATTGGTTTACCCCCACCTGCAGGGAAGGCCAAGATTAATATTGATACAGTCTTGTTTCCTACACAGAGGAAAATTGGTGTTGGCTATATTGTGATAGACAAGAAAGGAATTATGCTAGGTGGTTTCTCAAAGCCAATAACATGCATTTATACACTTGAGGAGGCTGAAGCTTTGGGGGCATTAAGCTAGCTTAAATCAAAACACTGGTCTTTTGTCATAGTAGAGATGGACTCGCTACAAGTTTTCTATGACCTGATGTCCTACCCTATAGATAATACTTACTTTGGTCTTATAATTTCAAATTGTAAAAGTTTGTGTTTGTGTTTGTCTCTTAGAAGTTCAATTTTGTTTTGTTCGTCTTACAATGAATGCAACTACATATTGTCTTGCTCTTGTGGCTGGTTCTATTGTTGATGTCTGTGAATGAGATTATGTCCCTTCTTTCCTTGTCGATGTATTGACTATTGATGCTTTTTAATGAAATGCTTATCTTGAATTTCAAAAAAAAAAAAATCTTAAAATAGTGATTTTTAGCTTATAAAAATCGAACAACTTAATAATTAATACTTAATAAAATAAATTATTAAATACTCAAAAATTCTATTCAAGTAAAAACTAAAATTAAAAAAAAACAAAAGATACCAACCCATTAGAAGTTCAATTTTTTCTAGTATGACGGTATAGTCCTCCAAGAAGTTTTTTTTTTTATAAGAAAGATAGTCCTCCAAGAAATTGAAACTTGAAAATATAAAATAAGTCCACCCGGTCATCATCAGTAATGAAATCTATTTCAATCCCTTTCCCTTTTATTTTCAAAAGCTTAATAAAGGTTGATTAAAATTTTAGGTTTATATAAAAGTGCTTAACGAGTTTTACACTTCTTATATTTGACTTATTTTCTAAGATTTCAGCTTTCTGCATATAAAAATATCATATAGATTAAAATTTTATTTGAAAAAACTCATATCTTAAGATATAAAATTAAATCTAACGGTATAAAGTTCGTTCGCATATACGAACAAGCTTTTTAGAGCTAGTATTCCCTTTATATTCCGATAGCATTCATCGTTACTAGTATGTTTTGTGATTTTGAGTTGTTGTTTGGTTGTACATCTAAATTATATCCTATTTTTGGCAATTTGAGTTATTTTTTAATTATAAGAATGACTCAAACTATGTGTCATAACCAAAAATTGCATCCTCAACTATATTCATTATGTCAATGTCCAAGTCTGTGAGCTTAAATGGATATGATATGAGAATTTCTTCATGCAATGACAAAGATGTAGTAAGGCAAGACAAAAGTTTATTATTTTGTTTTTTTTATTTATATTTATTCACTTTTGAATACATACCCAATCCAACCATTAACCTCATATCCAGACTTGATTGGCACAAAAGTTTATTATTTTTAAGGGAAAAAAAGTTCCTTTTTTTTTTTTTTTTTTCTTCCTTCCTTCCTTTCTTTCCTCTCTCCTCTCTATTAAGATGTATTTAAATCATGAAAAAAGTTTTCTTTTTAAATATAATAATAATTTTTTTTTATATACCGACAAGATGCTAAACCTCTATCATGTTTAATATGACATAATAAAACCACGTTATTTTGATGCTAGAACTATAAAAAAATAAAAGTCTTGATATAAAAATAAAGTTTATGAAAATTGGTATATTTAAAAAACAAATTTTTTATTCAGAATTTAAATGTAAAAATCATAAAAGCCGAAGATTTTAATGCTAATTTTCTATTATTTTTATTTTGTTCAACTAGGATCATTGTCGTAGAAATATAATTGTTACATGAAAACAATAAATATCTTGTCAAAACATACACTTTTTATCTTCATGGTCGTAAATAGAAGCCGATTTTTTAAAAATGGTCAAGTTATAATTATTTTATCAGACTTAAAATCTTATAATATCAAGTGCATCCAATCATAATGTTTTTTTTTTAATGATACATCTTTTGGTAAAACCAAAAATTAAATATGAATTTTAATTTTTATGAAAAAAGAAAGAAATTCTTCGTATAAGAGAAATGAAATGCGACCGTGAATCCTTGGAAAACAAATCAGAAAAGAAAATTGCGTTCATAAATAATTGGTCAAATAATCAAATCTACCATAAATTTAGTGGAATATGAAAATGTGGAGAGCGTGGTCTCAGAAGATTGGAACTCACTGCTCCGACACCAGACTACGCGGTAGTCAAACTGTTAAACCACTGCAAAAACATTTTCACATCCCCAAACTGCTTTCGTTTTCTCTGTTCTTGCTTCCAGAAATCGAAATCAGATTCATCACTCCAAAACCCAGAATCCCAATCGAGTGGGAGAGAAGATATGGCTTTAAACCCGCCAGCCTGGTGCACTCCAGCCCTGTTGAAGGTATTGGTGGGTCTCATGGCTCTGTGCTTGGCTGGCTACATACTGGGTCCTCCGCTTTACTGGCATTCCATGGAGGGGTTAGCCGCCGTCAGCCGCTCCACCTCCGTCGCCGCCGCCGACTCCTCCTCTTGCCCTGCATGCGTCTGTGATTGTGCTTCTCAGCCTCTCCTCTCCATCTCCCAGGGTGAGCCCCGCGGGTCGTCTCGATTTCCTTGATTCTTTGAAGATCTGCTTAGATCCTTCACTGAATTGTTTAGATTAACCGTGGTTTAAACTTCTTGTGAGCAATACTTCGAACCCACTTTGGGTTTTGATTTGATGAGGGTGGGACTGGGAAGATGGGATTGACCCAGATCTCATTTTTGGAAATCAATATGATTTGAGGAACTCGGGATCTAGTAACATTCCTTCAGATACCTGGATTATCTTTGTATGGTTGATTCTTCAAGCTTTTCCGTTGTTTCATGTGATCCAATTAGCTCCAAATCTGATTCAAGCAGTATGAACTTCTTATACATCATTCTTATGTAGATATAACTCAGAAATTGGAGTATGCGGCAGTGCCATATCCAGATGCTAATTTCTAACTAGGTTAGGTATTGATTCCTGAAGTACCTTTGAAATGAATAGGGAGATAAAGAATACTAGTTCTTGCAAATTTTGTTTTGGCATGCTTTTCAGTGGTGTTAGATGCTTGGAAGAATGCTTGAGTTATTTTCAAATTTTGGGAAGCTTTCCTCTCTCTTGTTGTTTTAGGAGGTTCTCTCCAAAGAATTCTGATAAACAATAGTATTGTGGATAGTAAATCATTTATTAATCTCATCATTTCAGTATATCTTAGCCATTTAGCTATTCAAGATTACAGGATTATGGTATCTTCTGTTACTATTTTGATTAGCATTCCATCTATTCAAATCCATAACATTTCAGCACAGGATTTGAATATGTGGCTTAACTATCCAAATTACGCACATTACTCTATGATATAAAGTATCAGGTTTGTTTTACTCACAGTGAATTGATACACATCGGTGTGCATGTTGAGCATGGTACTTCTGATCTGGCCACAAAAGGTTGGCAAGGTTCCTATTTGGGATGTATATTGGCTTCACTTAGGTTGAATTATATTAGGCGTATGCCTTCTTGTCTTTTAGTTTCCTTTAATGATCGACCTGTACTTATTTGGGTTCCTGTCTCTATATTTTTTGCAGGATTAAACAACATTTCCTTTACAGGTTAGTATCTCTCTGATGAATTAACCATAGAAGTCATTCTAACATCTGTTGAATTGGTGTATGAAGATACAATACTTATCTATTCTTACTTAATGTGCCTATCTGTATGCATGTTCATGTGCATGTGTGTTTTCGTGGGTTATCTTGAGTGATGAATGATTTTCTTGAAAAACTTTTTGTTTGTTTTTCTTGTCTAATCTGGGAAGTGTGGATGTTGGATTTCAAGTTTACATACATAAAAAAGTGTTTTATGCTATGATAGCTTTTCTCCAAGTCTAGAAAATTGGGAATTATGCTCTTTGGATCTCATGTGGCTATGCCTGTTTTACAGTCCTTTTATTTATAAGAAAATAAGGAATTTAAGAGGGCGGGTAATGATTCAGTTTGGAATATTTCTCTTGGTGCTAAAGTAATTCCAACAAATGATGATTGCATCTATGCCTACAATTTTCTATTTCCTTAGACTCACCTTACTCAAATGTGAGGAATTTGGTTAGTTCACATCGAAATAAAATGTTTCATTTTATAGGCACCTCAGTTCTTGTTTAATGGCAAAGAGTAGTTTGGTGTATAGCCATGCGCCTTCTTAGCAAATGGAACCTGGCCCAATTGTGTGTCTGGATCTTCAATAATATTTTATTTTTGATAGATCTGCTGATTACACTTTCTTTGAATTGGTTATATTAGGAGAGTTTTTTGGGCCATAATGATAATACTTACCATTCTGGATTTTAATAGTAGTATATCAAAACCGTTGGCTTTAATTGAAGTGGATATTCTTGCAGTTATTATACCATGGCTAAAATGACTGCTAACTGAAAGTATTGTAATCATTGGTTGGTTATACCAGATCAAGTTTTTCTCTGAGTCCGAAAGCACTGTTGTCATTGGTTGCTTAACTAGATTAAGTTTTTCTCTCTGTGCATTATTCTCTCCTCCCCTTCATGCTATCTGTAGAAGAGTTAATCTGTACAAAATCAATCTAAAGCAATGCAACTGGATATGTAGGATGCGTTGACTTGCTTACTGGTGTAGAACCCCTCGACAAATAATAATTAACGAAGGCCTTATGGACTTTTTATTCTTGAAACATGCATTATCAAAACTTCAATACAACGTTAAAATTCCAAGTATCAAAATAACATAACAAAATCAGGATTCAGATGGTTTATAATCATCTACTCGTGCTTTTAAATTATTATGGTTATACCTTTAGGTATTACCCATATAGTATGTGGATTTTATTTGATGAATCCTCCACAACCAACCTTTTCTGTCTTTTTTTTCCCCATCGTTAGTAGCAAAGCCCAGTGCTTCATTCAATGAGAGTATGCTTTTCTTCTTCATAGGAAATGGGGCTGACCGTATCTTTGCTGGACCGAACCCTAAATTCATGACAAATATGAAATGAGTCAAGTGACAAGCATTCCTATTTCTGTCAATTTTCCTAGCCATGTGCATGGGATATCCCTATTGACCAAGTAAAGCATCTTCTTGGATTGGTATATCCTCTAGGGATGATTTATTGCAGTTTATGTCTTTGGCTCTTTGCTTGGATTGGCATTTACATTTTTGTAGTTTGCATGAAAGAACTTCAATATGTTGAATAACATGAGATTGAAGAATGCCGCATTGCGCATATGGAATCTATGAAAGTATATTCTCTCCTTGAACTTCCAAAACCTTCTAAGCTTATGTTTGTTTGAGAAATTTGAAAAGCATATTTGTAATTTTTTTTGGATATCTGTGCACTTATATTCCTTAAATCTGATCACTAGTCCTTTGTTTGATCGGTCATACTTCATGCAGATTGCTCAAAGCATGACCCTGATATGAATGAGGACACAGAAAAGAATTTTGCAGAGCTATTAACTGAGGAACTTAAGCTACGGGAGGTTGAAGCCTTGGAAAATCAACAGCGGGCTGACATGGCTCTGCTCGAAGCTAAGAAAATAACATCACAATACCTAAAAGAAGCTGACAAATGCAACTCAGGGATGGAAACATGCGAGGAAGCTAGGGAGAAAGCCGAAGCAGCTTTAGCAGCACAGAAGAGACAGACAGCGATGTGGGAACAGAGAGTCATGAAAGGATGGAAAGAAGGTTGCCAGCCCAGGCCGAGTCCCAGGGAAACGTGCAAGCCGTCTAAAACGCGTTCCTCACGCTCATATGAAACTGTCACAGGGTAATATGTTCACCTCCACAATTCTTCTATCCTGAGAAATTCTATTGTTTGGTCTCCTCTCAAAAGCAGGTATCATATCCATGATTCTAATCAACTTTCTTGAACAATCTGATAGTCATGGCCTATAAATCTTCATCCTAATCAGGACTCTTGAAGTGGGAAAATCTGCAAAGAAGCCTACATTTTAATCTGTTTTATTCTTTTCGTCCTGTTTTTAAGGATTCCTATAGAGACTGAAAATGGAGTTCAAAATGTGTAATACTTGTTGTTATTACTATTAAAATGCCTAAGCTTCACTGTTCAGTACACTCTTCTAAGCAGTAGCAGACCATGTCAGTATGATATGTCATAAGTTACCAGAAAATAAATCGCCATTGTTGACCCTGCTCTCCAGACCAAGTAACTTTTTTCTTTTTTTGTCAATGGACCAAGCATGTAGAGGAACAAATAGAACGATGAGTTGTAACAGGTGACTTGAGGTACCTCTCAGTTGATTTAAAGCTTTGAGCCAATGGTCACTTGTGAGCTAGTCTAAGGGTTTAGGGATTAGTCTAATGGTAACTTGTTCGAGTCCCTTTTTGGTCATTAGAGGTTTATTCTATTAGTAACTTTAAAGTTTCATGGGATTAATCGAGGTGCGTGTAAGGTGATTGGACATCCACAATTATCAAAAAAGTAAAAAATAAGAAGGATGATTTGTAACTCAAAGTTACCCTAGTCCAAATTATGAATAAAATCACAAATTAGATTTGCTTACTTATTTTCTATTTTTTTTATAATGCGTTAGAAAAGTGGAAACAAATAAATTATAGCGTGTAATAATTACACTTATTTGGACAAGAAGTTGCATTATTTTTTACATATAGGTGCATTCTTGTAAGATATTATTTAGAATAAAGAATTAATTCTTTTATCATGTGTTTATGAAAGTACAACAAACTGTTTTTTCCTTTTCTTCCATGTTTTAAAGATAGAATGATCTAAAATTTAAATAATTTTTTAAATTTCAAATTTAATTTTTTAGTATAAGATTTAGTTATTCTCTAACTATGACAAATTGGATAAAAATTATAGGCTACCTTTTTTTTTTGGTGTTTATAAATTAGTCCTTCTATGACTAGCTTTAATATATACTCTCAATTTTTTTTTAATATAGAGTGAATATAGTATATTTTATTTTATCTTTATTAAATTATTTTTATAATTTAATTAAATGATTTCGAAAATTACATAAGATTAACTTTATCGCCCAACTCTGTATGTGCCTTGAAACATTACCCCCTTGGATTGGAGGTTATACTTCAAATGAATGGACAACTTTATAACAATATAGGAAAATCCTTTTTTCATGCACATATTTAAAATTTAAATTGAAAAATAATTAAAATATAAAAACAAAAATAGCAACCCGAACGCAAATACATTATTCATAAGAATTTAGTAAAAAATCATTGTGTTTCAAACATAATGTCCTAAGTGCTTCCTTAGCAACCTGTAATAAACTCTAAGTACTTAATGTCCTAAGTACTACCATAATGTACAGTGTCAAAGATAATACTTATTTATTAAGATAGTATCTAGATACTATCATATCTGAAAAACAATTGTTTTCTATCAAACGAATCATATATTTTGCATTATTTATGTCTTCTTTGCAAATATTCCCGGATCATTGCATTGAAACTAGGTTGGCAATTCATGTTCGTGGGTTGTGTCAATAACATGTATTTTGATGTATTTATCAACCCAAATACGACACGACACAAATTCCAGAAAATGTTATGGAACTTAAATAACGCATCTTAACATTCCCTATTGTACGACTTATATATATTAATAAAAACGCTTCTTCATTAATTTGATATTCATTTATTGTATGAATTGATATTGATCTTAAATCAAATAATAAAGTTCATGATAAATAACATAATATGAAGGAAATCATGATGATATCATGATAGTGAGATTTCCATCATGTGTAATTTTGTTAGCATCTAAATTATCGTTAGTCTTAGGATCAACAAGAATGGATATTGTTGATCTTGATAGACTAGCACGTGTTATACTCCTTGATTTGATCAAACAATAGATCTCATAAACTGTAATCATGATGATGATTAGAGTTAACCCGTGGATGCTTGATAAAAGTAGTTAAGTACATTGGAGACCTGCCATGAAACATATGGATTATCTATTCAAAAGTAAATGATAATTTCATCATAGAAATTGTGTAAATATCCTGGGACTCAGGTACTCAAGGATATTTGGGGATATCGACATGCGCTTGACTTCATTTCTTGTCGCCTTTCAAAGGTTGCTCATAAGGTATAATTTGAGGTATTCGAAGGTAATTGAGTAGCCAATAGAGGATTCACCACTCTTGATAGAAGAAGGGTATACCCATGGCCTCTTATCAAGATCATTACTCGGGAATTTTTTACTAGAGTGGAAATGTCATGAAGATGGTTTTCAATGGCATGACAAACGAGTAACAAGTTTTAAAGACAAGAACTAATATCACTTGGGCTTGGTGTGATGTAGTCGGTCTACAAGTAGTTACACATTGTCTATGCTCAGAACCCAGTGGGATATAGAATGATTGTGGAAAAACATAATCTGTGTTTTTAGGAAATAATCTTGGTATAGCTGTAATTTTTGTAATTGTATAGCTGTAACTGTATTTTTTAGGAAAGTATTGTCATCAGTTATATGTTTCCTAAAATTAGAGATAGTGTTTCCTTTTTTTTTGCTAGGCTACTATTGTATAAAGACGTACTCAAAGGAATCAATAAAACCATTCCAGAAAAAACCATTCTTTTCAAGTTGGTATCAGAGCTATTATCCTTTCTTCTCGTTCCTCCCGTTCAGTCTCTATTTTTTTCTTGACACTATGTTAGATATTTCAACCGAGGCTGCCACCATTCCTTAACCCTCTTTTAACCATCCTTCCATTGTTGGTTCCTCATAAATCAGTACAACCACAACCAACACCGAATCTCACTCTGTCCAAATCATCACAAGTAGCTTGAATGGTGATTACTTTTTTAGATGGTCTCAATAAGTCCGGATGTACATAAGAGGACGTGGAAAAATGGGATACTTAACGAGTGAAATGAAGGCTCCTGCAGAGGATGATCCTAGCTATGCTACGTGGGATGCTGAAAATTCCATGGTGATGACATGGCTTGTGAATTCCATGGAAAGGGACATTGGCTCTAATTACATGTGTTATCCAACTGCACAAGAGCTTTGGGAGAATGTTAATTAGATGTATTCTAATCTCGAGAATCAATCTCAGATTTTCAAACTAACTATCAAGCTCAGTGACATGCGACAAGGGGAGGACAACGTCACAAAGTACTTCAACTCTCTAAAGCGAATTTGGCAAGACCTCGACCTCTTCGATACCTATGAGTAAAACTGCCGAGGATGGACCCCATCATAAGAAAACTGTGGAGGATAATCGCATCATAAATTCTGGCTGGACTCAATGTCGAGTTTGATGAAGTTAGATCGAGAATCCTTGGAAGGCGACCCCTACTTTCAATTAGTGAAGTGTTTTCGGAAGTCAGAAGAGAGAAGAGTCGGAGGAATGTGATGCTGGGTAAAAAAGGGACTGGAGTTGTTGCTGAAGGATCAGCACTGGTAGCAACATGTAGAGGCTTCACTAATCAACTCAAACTTGATGAAAATCCACAGGTCTGGTGCGATTTCTGCAACAAGCCTCGTCACACATGTGAAACCTATTGAAAATTCATGGAAAACCCACAACCAGCAAGGCAGGTGACAAACTTCGGTGACACTTCCACTGCTAATGAGGCCAAAAACAGCCCTTTTACTAAGGAACAAATGGAGCATCTTCTTGCACTGCTGAAATCTGGTTCGTCGTCATCTGGTTCTCCTAATGTTTCTATCGCACACACAGGTAATGAATCAAATGCTCTAACTTGCTGCTTTAATTCTTCGGCTCCATGGATAATAGATTCGGGAGCATCTGACTATATGACCAACTTCTTTAAACTATTTTAATCTTATACACCATGTCCTGGAAATAAAAATGTCAAGATTGCAAATGGTAGTTTTTCTCCTATTACAGGGAAATGATGTTGGAATAATTTCAAATAATTATTTCCAAGGGGTTTCATTTTGGCAGTTGTGGATGTGTCTGTTCATTTTGTGACAAACAGACATGTCTGATCATACATGTTCTATAAATAAAACATCCAACCCTCCTTGACAAATATATGATTTTCTCTTTCTTGAACGTGTTCAGCATAGCAAATCGCACATTACCAAACAAGATAGATCCAAAGCAAAATTGCTCGTGGAATCCCATTGCTATATAGGAGGCAAATATTTGCTCAGAGATAGATTTCAAGTCGCTTTACTGCTTCTCAAGAATTCAGCCACTTCCAATCTATTTTGTTTCTACTTCCTGGTTTTCTAACAATTTCAACAAATATTTTGATCATTACCAATGGCGCAACAATCGTGACTCTCGAATTCAGCTTATGGGTGCTACAACATCCAATGTTGCCGTCTTCTTCTTCTTTTCATCGGGTTCACACTACATCATTGAATGTAATGCCTCAAGATCTTTCCAAATTGGATAAGTTCGATGGAAATAACTTCAAGCGTTGGAAGGAGAAAGTGGAATTTCTTTTAACCACTTTGAAAGTGCATTTTGTTTTGGATACTAAATGTCCAAATGTACCGACAGAGAATCCTACTCCACAAAAAATTTCTACCAAAACAAATTGGGACGAGGCTAACTACACATGCCGTGGGAACATCCTCAATCTTCTATCTGGTTCGTTGTTCGATATGTATGTACCATTGAAATCTGCACGTCAAATTTGGAAGGAATTGGAGAGACAATATAAGACAGAAGATTCTGGGAATAAAAGCTATCTGGTAAGTAATTATTTTGATTTCAAAATGGTTGATGACAAACCTATTTTAGGACAGATTCATGATTTACAATTGATTGTTCATCAATTGTTGTATGAGGGCATCTCCATTGATGAACGCTTTCAAGTTGGCGCAATCATTGCCAAATTACCATCATCATGGAATGAGTATCGTAAAAGCCTTAAAAGAAGAGGTGATACTCTCAAACTTGACGACCTTCAAAGGCAAATACGGATTGAAGAAGAATCCCGAGTTCGTGACAAGCAAAACGATTCGGTTGAAATAACCAAGGCTGCACATGTTGTTGAAATAGACAACACACAACAAGGCAAGAAGTCTCGTTTTGAAAAAAACTTCAAAGGGAAGTCTAAACCACAATTTAAGAAAGGAACTTGTCATTATTGCAACAAGAAGGGTCACTACATCAGAGATTGTAGGCGTAAAAAGAAGGATGATCAAGCCAAGAAGGATGGTCAAGCCAACAGTGTTGAAGAGAATCTTGTTGTTGTCACATCCGAAGTTATCTTGGTTGCGAATGAAGATGAATGGTGGGTTGATACCAGCGCAACTCGTCATATTTGTGGCAACAGAAACTTGTTCAAGAAGTATGAAAAAGTGGGTGACGAAATAGAGTTATACATGGGTAATTCTACTACTACCAAAGTTGCTGGAAAAGGCAATGTTGAATTGAAATTCACTTCTGGCAAAATAGTCACTCTTCTTGAAGTTTACCATGCACCGGAAATTCGAAAGAATTTAGTATTTGGTGGCTTGTTGTCCAAACATGGCTATAAGTTAGTGTTTGAGTTCGACAACTTTATCTTGTCAAAGAAAGGTGTCTTTGTAGGAAAAGGCTATGCAGCCAATGGGATGTTCAAATTGAATCTAATGAATGAATCTGTTTCTGTTTACATTGTCGACTCTTTTTCCTTATGGCATGCTAGGCTAGGACATGTGAATTATGATTTGGTGCAAAGAATGATAAGTGTAGGACTTCTTCCTACAAATTTGAAATATGATAAGCAAAAATGCGAAACTTGTGTGAAAACAAAGTTAACAAGAAAACCATTTCCTAATTCGAATAGTTTGTCTAATAATTTGTTGGAATTGGTGCATTCTGATATATGTGATTTGACTAGTAAATTGACAAGAGGAGGAAAAAGATATTTCATTACTTTTATTGATGACTTGTCTAAATATACTTATGTGTATTTACTTAGAACTAAAAATGAAGCATTAGAGAAATTTAAATTGTATAAAAGTGAAGTAGAAAATCATCTTGGTTGTAAGATTAAAGCCCTATGAAGTGATAGAGGTGGTGAATATTTTAGTTTAGAATTTACAATTTTGTGAAACTCTGCAATTATTCACCAAAGTATTGTCTATATACACCACATCAAAATGGTGTAGCGGAACGTAAGCATTCGTGATAATTTATGGATATGGTAAATGCTATGTTAGAATTTTCAGGTTTACCATATAATTGGGGAAGTATTATTTTGCTACACATATTTTGAATAGAATTCCTTCTAAACGAAATAAGGTTTCACCTTATGAATTATGGTTTAAACGAAAGCCTAACTTGAATTATTTTAAATTGTGGGGGTGTGTAGCGTATGTGAGATTATCGGATTTCAAAAGATCAAAGTTAGGACCTAGAACAACTAAGTGTGCTTTCCTTGGATATGCTACTAATAGTAAAGCATATAGATTTTTGGATTTGGAATCTAATGCTATCATTGAATCTAGAGATGCCGGTCTGAAAATATATCATTCAAAGATTCTAAAAATTGTGAATCTAGTTGTTCTAAACAAACTGTTATAGAAGAAAAGAATTCCTTGAATGAGAACGTGAATGATAATGTGAATAAGGATGAAAGTGAAAATGATATTGAAATTCGAAAGTCAAAAAGAGTCAGGAGAACAAAAGAATTTGGTCCTAATTTTGTGACCTTTTTGGTAGAAGGTAGTTCTAAAAATCATATTGTTCATGAGTTTGCATTTTGTTTCAATATGAATGACGAAATTTCTTTGACGCTTGAAGAAGCTGAAATCAAGAGATATAATTTTTTGGCAAGAAGCTATTAATGATGAAATGGCTTCACTAAGGACTAACAATACTTGGGTTCTTGTTGATTTACCTCAAGGTTCTAAGCCAATTGGTTGTAAATGGGTATTCAAACGGAAATTGAAACCCGATGGATCCATTGATAAGTATAAGGCTAGATTAGTAGCCAAGGGATTCAAACAATCCAAAGGGATTAATTACTTTGATACCTATGCCCCAGTTGCAAGGATTTCATCAATAAGGATTTTAATATCCTTAGCTTCTATATTTAATTTGAAAATTCATCAAGTGGATGTGAAAACAGCATTCTTAAATGGATTTTTGGATGAAGAAGTTTATATGGAATAACCTGAAGGTTTCATTATACTAGGGCAAGAAAAGAAAGTTTGTAAGTTGATTAGATCATTGTATGGTCTAAAACAGGCTCCGAAACAATGGCATGAACGATTTGATAATGTTGTATTGTCCAATGGTTTTTCTAATACGAATCTGATAAGTGTATTTATACCAAGGTGATAGGTGATAATATTGTTATTATATGTTTATATGTTGATTACATGCTTATTTTTAGTGGAAGTGATATTTGCATTCAATCTACAAAAGATTTCTTGTCATCACATTTTGATATGAAAGATTTGGGTGTAGCTAATACCATTCTTGGTATAAAGATACACAGATTAGATGGAGCATATGTGATTTCACAAAGTCACTATATTGAACTGATTTTGGAAAAGTTCAATCATTTGTTTGGAAAAGTTTCAGCTATTCCATATAATCCCATCTTAAAACTAGGAATAAACAAGGGTCGTTGTGTATCACAACTCGAATATTCTCAAGTCATTGGTAGCCCGATGTATGCAATGCATTGCACATGTCCAGACATTGCATTTGCCGTGGGTAAATTGAGTAGATACACAAGTTGTCCAAGCTTAGATCATTGGAAAAGTATCTCAATTGTATCACATTTGAAAGGAACTAAAACCTATGCTCTTCATTATGGAGGACATCCTTCGGTAGTTGAAGGTTTTAGTGATGCAAATTGGAATTGTGTAGACGATGGTTCAAAGTCTACTTCTGGTTGGGTTTTTACCCTTGGTGGTGCTGCTATAACATGGGCTTCAAAGAAACAGACTTGCATAACTCACTCAACTATGGAGTCAGAGTTAGTTGCCCTAGGAGCGGCAGGAAAAGAGGCTGAATGGATCAGAAACTTAATGATTGATTTTCCATTATGGCAAAATCCATTACCTCATTTTTCTATACATTGTGATAGTCAGTTTCACCTTGATTCATAGTATATAGCAAGTCTTATAATGGAAAGTCAAGACATATTAGCCCTCGATGCACAACACCGTGAGATAAATGTTGAAGAAGACGTAATCACGCTTGCCTACATAAAGTCATGATTAAATTTGCGTAACCTTTACTAAAGGCCTATAAGATCCGATTCTGAAAACAATCATCAGATGGGTTTAAACCAATATGATGATTCATTAAAAGATAGCAACCCACTTATACTTACTTAACTAGTTTATAAGTTCAAAGGGAATAACAGTCTTGAAGATGACAGCACAGTACAAAATTAAATCCATCAAATCAAGGTTGGTAGTACTAGTCCTGTAATGATTATGAGAAGGTTGAGTTTAAACTCTTAATAAGTTCGCTGAAAAGGTATTTTATTCTACAGGAATACCTAGAAGAACTTTACCTATGTGAGTGTAAAGTCAGACCGCTTTTGTTGGAGCTTGGTAAGCTACTTAGAGCACTCGGGATATATGCGTATGGCCTAAACTGCGCGGGCTGGAAAAGAAAGAAGTATTCCTTTATGTCAATATGTATGCATTCTCCGGTTCTATCAAAAAGGTTAGATAGTCTGGTTGATAGTCTACTATTTCAATCGTTAGTACTTTCGAGGATAATGCTATGTGTGTCTAAACCCTAAGCAGGTACTTTTACTTATGTATTGATATATGCATGTAATGTCAAATTGTATCATTTGAAATTTGTGGGGGATTGTTGGAATAATTTCAAATAATTATTTCCAAGGGGTTTCATTTTGGCAGTTGTGGATGTGTCTGTTCATTTTGTGACAAATGTGACATAAAAACACCACATGTTCTATAAATAGAACATCCAACCCTCCTTGACACATATATGATTTTCTCTTCTTCTCTTCTTCTTGAATGTGTTCAGTGGATAGCAACCCAGACATTACCAAACAAGATGATCCTCGAAAGCAAAATTGCTATGAATCCCATTGCTATATAGGGAGGCAATATTTGTTTGAGAGATAGATTTCTCAAAGTTGCCTTACTGTTTGAAGAATTCAGCCACTTCCAATCTATTTTGTTTTTACTTCCTGTTGGTTTTCTAACAAATGATAGATACAAATCTTAGCAAATATAAACCTTAAGGTTGTTCTTCGTGTCCCTAAAATCACCTGCAATCTTTTGTCTATCAGCAAGATGTCTAAAGATTCTAATTGGTCCACAACATTTTTTGAATCTTTTTGTGTGTTTTAGGACAAGAGCTCGGGGATGATGATTGGCAGTGCTCAATGATCAAAGGGTCTCTATTATTTGAGGATGGGTCATATGAATCATACAAATGTAGTTTTAACGCATTCAAAGTAAATACAATGTATGATAGATGTATTTTCATCACCCATTACTAACCCGTAGTAGCAGAAATCTCTTCTAGAACTACAGGACCTTCCAAGTAAGCCATTCCCTCTACGTGACAGATTCAAGGTAGGGTGCACCTCATCACAAAAGAAACTGAAGGTTAACTGGAAAACACTCAACCCACAGCTTCGTTTTCTCTCTCAAGGTGTTTTTTTTTCTACTGAGATTCTCAATCTCTAAAATAATACGCAGAATTTAAACCCTCGGAGGCTAAGAAGCAAAGCAGGTATTTATAGACTCCGGCAACCCTAATCCTCCTAGGGGTTTTATATCACCTCGGGCCCAATAAATGGGCCCTTCTTGTATCTTAATAATCAAGCAAATGGGCTCATCTAATGAGCTAGCTTCGGGGGGATCCATGACCAATATTAACAAGGCTCTCGATCAATGGGCCGTATCGCTTTCCGAGCATAAATCTAACAATCTCCCACTTCCTGTTAGAAGCAAGTTGGACCTTAATGTTATCCGGCTACCCACTAAAAGCCTGATGTAATTCCTAAATTAATAATGTTTTATATCAAATGTATTTTCCTCTTTGTAAAATATCAATAAATTAATTGATAATTTTTCAACTAATTATTTATTCTCTTGACTTATCAGTTTCCAATCTGATCCCACATGACCGGCCGCTGACTTTAAATTATCCGAGTACCGAAACATGTCAAGAGGATATTATTCAAGGCCAAATCTACTTGTTGCTTCATAAATACTTGATAATCAAAATACCATAATCCCCAAATTATCAAGATATTGGTCATAAAAATGAAAAGCCTCACTTATTGATAACTCAAAAGAACCATAAGAACTTAATTATCTATTTATAATATACTCGTGGATTAAGGAAAAATAACATATCTAATATCGCCGAGATTTAATTCATTTCACGTAAATTTATCTCGATTAAATCTCTTCTCGATCCTCTAGAATGACCATAATTCATTCCAATACTTTTATAATAACTAAGACTCCGATCATTTCATAAAATATTGCGCTTCAAATAAAGTGCCTAACTTTATTTAACAATCAAGGGGTGACAATTCATTAATTATGAGAACTCCGTGATCATGTCTTCTATGGACGTATCCATAAGGATCATATACTGCTACAATTAATCCGACCTTATGCGTAAAAAATATAATGTGCAAAAACTTCATATTATTATATAAGAAAATGAAACTACAACTTGTCTTTTGCTCCCTAGGAGCACAATGTAACCAACTCCCACTCACTCTAAAGTAAGCCTGTGACCCTCTTAAGACCCATACAATTTACATGTTTCTCAAACACACGTTCAGGAAGAGACTTAGTAAAAGGGTCTGCTAGGATCTCCTCAGATGCTATTTTAGTAACCACTGTATCTCCTCTATCAATGAAATCACGGATCAAGTGGTACTTTCTTAATATGTGTTTCACAGGAGACCTGTTTGGATCGCGGTTACTACCCACTCGTTATCACAAAGAAAGGGTAATGGGCCGATCTGCACTTGGTATCACATGAAGATCCAAAAGGAATTTCTTAAGCCATACAGCTTCCTTTGCGTACAGATGCGTACCCACATATTCAAATCTTCGCCGAGTCAGCAACACAAGTCCGTTTTAACACTTCAACAAATGGCTCCCATTTGTGGGTAAACACATATCCCGATGTTGATTTACTCGGTTAATATCCCCTTGAAAATCTCGAAATCCGTATAACCAAGTGTTTTAAGACTCCCACCGAATACACCAACATATAATCCTCGTTTTCTTTAAATACTTGAGTGTTTTTACCGTCGTCTGTTCTACTCTGGGATCTGATTGGTACTAGCTTACTACTCCCATTGCATAGCAGATATCTGGCTTGGTACATAGCATAGCATACATGGAACAACCAACAACTGAAGCATAAGGTTTCTTACTCATGAGTTCTTTCTCTTCAGGAGTTTTTGGTGATTATCTCAGAAAAAGATGATGAATTCATGTCTGGAAGGGTAGAAGTCCCCTTTTGAATTTTCATGCCAAACCTGGTCACTATTTATCAATAGAGGGCTCGATAAAAGCTAACACCTTATTCTTCCCGGTCTCGTAGTTTCTGACCTGTGAATATAGTTAGCTTCACCCAAGTCCTTCATATCAAATCGCTTTTCTCGTAACCCTTTACACCACAACACTTTCACACCGTTTCTCCACCACTGTAACATCATTCACGTGAAGTACCAAAAAAGACTACCACTATTCCTTGAATTTTCTTAGAGCACACACATGGTTCATCGTGACTTTTCTCAAATCCATATAATTTGATAACTTGATCAAACTCCGATGTTCCATGGACTGATGCTTCGCTTAAGCCCATAATGCACCTTACGCAACTTGCAAACCATGTGTTCTCGACCTAAGGCTATGAACCCTTTCTGCTGCATATAGATATCCCTCTTCTAGCTCTCCATTTAGAAAAGTTGTTTTGACATCCATTTGCCAAATCTCGCACCAGAGCTACTCAAGTACATCTAAGAGAATCCGGACAGATTTAAGCATGGCTACTGGCGAAAAAGTTTCATCATAATCTATGCCCTCTTTTTGGGTGTAACCTTGTGCCACCAATCTAGCTTTGAAGGTTTCAACCTTCCCATATGTTCCTCTCTTTCTCTTGTAGATCCACTTACACCCAATTGGTTTTACCCCTTTAGGTGCTTCTACAAGAGACCAAACTGAGTTAGAACCCATAGATTCCATTCACTTGGCCCATTGCCTTTTCACTTCGCACATCAACATCCTCCAATGCCTCTTAGTATGTGGTGTGGTCGCCATCAGATTATCCAAAACGACTTGATAAGTCTCTCCTAACAAGGCATACCTGGCAGTTTACGACACGCTCCCACTACGAGCGCTTGCCGATTGGTTGTTGTACATGCATGTAAGGATCTTGGTGCTATGGCTCGTGGATTACCAATCTCTTCATTATGTTCTTGCTCTGAAGTTTCGACTTGGTACTCAAGTCGCTTTCCCGTGTCTGTTCACCTTCTGTACATTTTCAGACATTTTCCCTCTTTTGAACATCAACAGAAATGTGGGTGGAAAATATGGGAAGCTAGGCGGATCTCGAATCGAGTCAAGCTCTTCAAGAACCACCACTTTACTCTTAGGGTTTAAGAAATTGTTCATATAATCCCTTCTAAGAAAGTGGCATGAGTACTCACTATCACCTTCTTTTCCTTTGGATTATAGAACATTCCACCTCTCGCTCCCCTTAGGGTAGCCAATAAACATACACATTTCTCGTCGAGATTCCAACTTTTGTTGCTTCGATTCAAGACGCAGCCGGAGCACCCCAAACTTAATATGTTCAAGCCGGGCTTGCGCCTTCCATAATTCATTGCGGTGTCTTTGAAATCGATTTAGACTTTAACTAAATTTAGTATGTATGTAGTCAGTTTTCTAAGGGCATATCCCCATAACGATTCAGGTAATGATGAATAATCGAAAGACGACCTCACCATATATCTAAAAAGGGTTCTATTTCTCCTTCGTAGACTCCATTTGTTGAGGCGTTCCAGGAGATGATAATTGAGATATTATCCCCTCTTGAGCCAAGTAAGACTTGAACTCTCCGTATTATTCACCCGCCTGGGCCAGACCGGTCGTTTGATATGGACACCCAATTGCTTTTCTGCCTCAGCCTTATACTCTCGAAATTTATCAAAAGCTTCAGACTTATGGCGCATTAGGTAAACATAACCATATCTTGAGTAGTCATTAGTAAATGTGATAAAATACTCATACCCGCCTGCTTGAATGCTCATCGTCCACATACATCGCTGTGTACCAATTCAACTCGCATAAGGGCACGTATTTCCTTTGGCCTTGAAAGGCCTCTTTATCATTTTACCTTCTAAACATGATTCACATACTGGTATAGGTTCAAAGATCAAGGAATTTAAAATTCCACTTTTAACCAAACCATGATTCTACTAGAATTAATATGACCTAATCGTAAATGCGCCACATAGGTTTCATTTGAACCTTCCTTTTCTTTAGATAAAGGAAATTGCTCATCATCAATATTTTCAATAGCATTAATACTCATAGACATAGGGAGTTAAAAATATATACCATTTATCAATAATCCTAACAAATAAAAGTGTTATTACTCTTTATTGAACCGAGGAATTAAATCATGACTGTTAAACCATGTTCAAATAAACAATTAACAAAAGCCAAATTCCTTTTAAAATCTGGAATAAATAAACAGTCTGATAAACATAAAGTCTTATTATTAAAACATAACTCCATTAGTCCTACTGCCGTTACGGAGACATATTCCCCGTTTCCCAACTTCAAGCTTCTTTGTCCTTTATTGAGTGGGCTGCTTTATTTGAACCACTGCAAAGAGTAACAAACATGGTTAGTGGCTCCTGAATCAATGATCCATTTATCATTGTAATTCTCCACTAAACAAGCCTCAACAACATTTATACTACCCATACCTGGTTTTGGCAATCCTTCTTCCAGTGACCTTTTTATCCGCACTTGAAGCACTTACCTTTCTTGCTTTCTTCATTGCAAAACTTGGTTTGATGATGGACCTCGTTTTCCTTCTCGTTTTTTGTTCTTCTTCCCGCCTTAGGTTTTCCTTAGGTTTTGAAGAACTTTCAGCATGATAAACACTTCCCCGCTTCACGAGAGATTCTTCAAAGACTCTCAAAGCTCGTGCATAAGTTCATCAGAGAGCTTCATTGCTCATATTATAATTCATTTCGAACCGACTAAAGCTATCGGGTAGAGATCAGGATCATGTCAATCTTCATCTCTTGATCCAAATTTTAGCCCCATCACCTCCGCAAAGATCGATGTGCCCCATCATTTTTAGACAATGGTCCTGCACATTTCCTCCGGGCCATACTGTTCATTAGTGCCTTATATCAAGCCGTCAAAGAAGATCGCTACTTTTAGCAAACATTCCATCTAGAGTATGAATTATTTCTAATACACTCTCCATATCATTAATTTGCTTTCAAGAAATGTTCCCAACGCCGCAAGAATATAACAAATGTAGCCGTCAGATTCGCTTCGTCATTAATCCGCAAATTGTTTCTAGTTTCAATATTAGTATGGTCCCGGGTTGGAAATGCTGTGTAATGAATTTTATTCTCTCAAAATCAAGGGACAATGTAAAGATTGGTTTTCCATAGGTCGAAGTTATTTCCATCCAATGGCTTTTGACTCAAAAATTAGAAGCTAGAGGATTAAAGGATGCCATTTCTCAAATTTAAAAACAAGCACATATATTAACACGTAATCCACACAACAACAAACATACAACACAGATCCCTTAAACTACTTATTATTAATGCTTATTGCAACACAATTTAGTTTTCCATTACAAATTTCACGTTGGGCAATATTTATAATAAACTAAACTTTGAACATGGTATGTCTAGTGTCCTACTAAGTTAGCTCCTCGAAGGTGAGGTGGGTCTCACTTTAAAACCTAAATTTCCTGCACAAAGCCTTCATGTGATAACACTCAACACACATCATTCAAAATTGATTTAAAAAACAAACTATCAAGCTTCAATATTCTTTTGGGCCTTTAATAACATTGACAGTCTCGTTGTGAGGGGTTATTAATATTATTAAAATTGAATGGGCTGGTCCATTAATTTAATTTCAAAATTATCTTTACACATCTAAGCACATCACGATATCGGGCCGCATAAACTTATTAAAATTTGAAATTATTTTAGATCCAATCCACAAAAATCCGGCCATGCTTTTCTATCCGCTGGGGTATCACATAACCATTTTATTATTAGACCCTTAATGGAGCCCGTAGGTTTCGAATTAATTAAATTAATTTTTAACCTTCACCCATTCAATATTTTTATTATCAATTAATTAGGGTTTTCCATAATAATATTATTTAGATAAAACAAATATTATTATGCACATGTATATATCAAATGATGCAATTATATGGCACCACTCTATTCTAAATGGCATGTTACACATATCACATGTTATATCCATATAATTTAAACAATTATAAATATAGAATAATTAATAGGCCCTTAATCCTGGTTTCCTAGAAAGAAAATTAGGCTCAACAGGCCAAGCAGGGCCCAACTTGATATCCGGTCGTACTTCTTTCTTTCTTTATACTCTCAGAAGTCCATGGGGTGTGGGCCAAGTGGGAATTGGCTTTTAGGGTTTTTGGCCCAAAAAACACAAAACCCTAACATGTCCCCTATTGAACCCGAGCACCAAAACGGCCGCCGATTGCCACACAAAACTCGGATTGTCACGAAATTTTACAGGGAGGTAGAGCACTGTCTGAGGAACCACCCTACAAAAATCAGCCCATTCCCGACAACGCAAAGGCTCCCTTTTATATTTTTTTAATAAACTGAATTTATATATAAAAAAACAAATAAAATTGCAGGAAAAATAAATAAATAAATAAATAAATCAAGGAGGAAACCTAATCTTATGATTAGCCTCCTTGCTACATCCCCAAAAAAAATATATACAAGCAAAATCTACCATGGATTAAGGCCAAAACCAAAACATTCATTCATAATACAAAAATTATAAATAACATAAATAATAGAATCCTAGGTGCCATATCTAATATACATCACATATACATGAGAAATAAAATTATGGATTCAATCTATCACACACCGATTCAACCAGCTCGATACCACCGTGTGAATCATACAAAGGAAGCCAGAATCGCACGCTAAATACAATGTATGATAGATGTATTTTCATCACCCATTACTAACCTGTAGTAGTGTAGAAAATCTCTTCTAGAATCCACAGGACCTTCCAAGCTATTCTCTACTTGACAGATCTGCGTGTGGGCGCACCTGATCACAAAAGAAATTAGAAGGTTAATATGAAAAACACTCTGAAACCTTATAGTTTATGTTTCTCTCTCAAGGCAAGCTTCACGAGATTCTCAATCTCTAAAATAATACGTAAACTTAAAATCCTCGCAGCTAGTGCGTGGTATTTATAGACTCGCAACCCTAATCCTCCTAGGGTTTTATAATTCGGGCCCACAAATGGGCTCTTCCTTGTATCTTAATAATCGGTTAAATGGGCTCTGTCATCTAATGAGCTAGCTTGGGGATCCTATGGCCCATTATTAATTAAAGCTCTTGATCAACGGTCTAGATTGCTTCTGGAGCATAAATCCAACAAGTTCACCTATTTTTAAAATTGCTCAAGATTTTAGTAGTATCAGTTCTATGTCTGCGTAAGAACAAATAATGATTTGACATTATCGATCAGGGTCATTCTAGTTTTGCTTATCTAAACACGTGTTTCCTTCATTGTTCAAGAATATTGATCATTTGGTATTTAAATGTGAGATGTTTTCTTGCAAAAAGCCAGAGAAAAAGCTATATTTCAAAACCATATCAACCTCAAAACCATTTTCTCTTTTCCATAATGATGTTTGGAGACCTTAAAAGATCACTACAACTTCTGGAAAACAAAATGGTTTGTAACCTTTATTGACTACCTGTGTTGGGTGTATTTGATGCAAGAGAAAACTAAAAATGAAAAAAAATTTAAAGATTTTTTACATTATGATAAATTTCAGGAAAAAATAAGTATTTTAAGATCAGACAATGGAACAGTGTTAAAGCAAAATTTTGGAAATTTTTTTACAAGAAAAAGGAATTTTACATCAATCTTCATGTTTAGATACTCCAAAACAAAATGGAATAGCCAAGCAAAGAACAAACATCTTTTAGAAGTAGCTCTAGCTATGAGTTTTTACATGAATATGCAGAAATACTAGTGGGAAGATGCTGCATGTGTTCATTGCATCATATCTCATTAATAGAATGCCAACTAGAGTTTTGCAGTATGCCACCCCTTTGGACTGCCTTTTTTTTTTTTTCCAGAATCTCGTATTGACTCATATTTGCCTTTAAAAGTCTATGACCGCACTGCATATATGCATATTCCAAAGAGATCACAGTCAAAATTAGACCCAATTGTAGAAAAATGTGTTTTTGTGGGGTATGTCCCAAATAAAAAGGGTTACAAAATTTTCAACCCAGTGACAAAAAAAATTCCATATTGCTAAATGAATGCAACTTTTTTGGAAAATCTCCCATTTTTTTGCAAAAATTTAATTTAGGGGGAGAAGTCACAAGAATCAAATTTTTGGGAGACAATAAAAGTTTTATCTAAAATAGTTTGACTCTATCAATAATGAGTCTGTTGAAATAGATAAGGAAATTAGGATCACCAATATAGATTGTGAATTTGAAATTGGTCTATCAGATAAGGAAATACTACAAATGATAAAAATCAATCAAATTTTGTTCATGGTTTATACTAGGAGAAATATCCTTGAAAAAGGTAAAGATTGGTTAGTTTTTCAAGCACAAGGCCATGAGGAGTCCTTGAGTGAAGTCCATCCAACTACATTAGGTAATCCTTCATCTTTCTCGCTTTATGTTCAAAATTTTGATGGTACAGTTGTGTCTGAACCAAGTCCGAACCCTATACCCATTGCTTCCACCCAAGAATCAAATCTTCATCGACCCCTTGCCTTAAGGAAAATGCCTCAAAACCTGCACTAAAAATCCCATTTCCCATTACATTACCTATGACAACCTCTCTACCTAGTATAGCGCTTTTACTACAAAGATTTCAAAACTTGTGATGCCTAGAAACATTAAAAAGGCATTGGATGACTTGAATTGGAGAGCAGCTATGTTTGAAGAAATTGAGGCATTGAGGAAGAATGACACTTGGGATGTGGTCAAGCTACCAAGTGAGAAAAAAGTTGTGGGTTGAAGGAGATATTGTGCATCTCACGTGACAATCATGTGAATGGCTAGAACTCAACAGGGACATGCTTGACATGTGGCTTATGAAGATCGGGCATCAAACCCATCTCAATCGCCTTGGGCACATCTTAGTCGCCTTGAGCACCAAAGCATAAAATCGACACTGTCAAACAAGGCTCCTGCATCGATCATGTTTTGTCATCCTCCGACAAGCGTTATACCGCAATTAATGCACAACATAAGCGTTATGCCAAGAATTATGGACCACTCATAATTGTCCACCATATAAATGTCCATCTCATAATCGTCCACGATGTAACCCTTATAGTGATTATATAATGTATGAGGTTGTACCTAAAAAAGGGAGAGGAATTCTATTTGAGCAGTATTCATTAGAGAAGTAAAAGAAAAGAACTCATTTGAGAAAGGTTTTGAGGGGCCTTTCCATTGGCAATCGTCTATGGGCGTAAAAAACCCCACGCTCTTCTAAACCACAACAAGGATCCGGAAATCGCCCAACCTATTCAATGGGAGAAATTCTCCCTCTAGTTTATCTACGTTGAACACCACCGCTATCATTGGAAAGAACTCGAAAGATCAACAAGAGTCTCACCAGTAGCAGTTGGCCTTTCTTAGTAGCCAACGCCGCCTTACGCGAAGAAAATGCCACTTTGCAGAATACGACCACCATTCCATGCCGTGGCAACCCAACTGACCCCATAGCCCCGAGCGATCCGAATCCAAGGATAACATTTCTCCTCACGCTTGACCTCCTTCCCGTCAATAATCTCAAATTCAAGGGATCCTTCCCATTGGAGAAGTTTGGATCTTGCACGTGTTGGATAATATGTCTTACCTCCTACTGGTCTCCCACCACACCAACTAGATGCCCGCCACACCGCCTACCCAAGTCTCCAATGTACGATGGTCTTCAGGACCCCTTTGACCACCTTATGTACTTATGCCAGATAATGACGCTATAGACTCGTAATGATGCTTTGCTATGTAAAGTCTTTCCATCCAGCCTAGCAAGCCCAGCCTTATCATGGTTCCGCCGCTTATCTCCGAAAACAATAGCCTCCTTCTACTGCCTATTTGAAAAGTTCGTTACTCATTACATGTGTTTAGTCATGAGAAAGCAAAGCGTCACCATTTTCACAACTGGATGGGGTGATCCGAGTCTATTAGGGACTTTATGAAATGCTTTGGAGCCGCGATCCTCCAACTCAATGCTGTAAGCCTTGACATTGTATTGTAAACAGTGAAGCAGGCTATTCGCCATAATACCCAGTTTTTTGACTTGCTATCGTTGCATCCCCCCACAACTATTGACGAGCTATTCCAAAGAGGTAACCAATACGTCATGCTCGAGGACGACATAGTAGTTAGTGAGTCATGCAATCATTGCCACAACATCGACACGGACAAAGGGTAAAGGAAAAAGGGGATAGGACGACTAAGACAGAAGAAGAACACGTGAATCTAAAGATTCGAGGCATACCAGTCATGACAACGAGGCTAGGGGATTGGGAGACCTATCTTCCGAGAACCCGAGACAAGATAACATAGAGCAGAAGAGGTTCACATTGCCCCCCTCTCAACTCCTCCCAATCATCCAATCTCTTCAGGGGTTCGAATGGCCAAGGTCTCAGAGGGGAGATCCGAAGGAGAGAGACGTCATGCATGATGATCCTAAAATTGTGGAGCCTCTATAGCTGCATTCACTATTCGGCCCAGATAGGCTTGAGCAAGTTAGCTTGGGAAACTCCTTCTAGCAAAAAGAGGTTAACTCCTTCCTGTCACTTCTGCAGGAGTTCTTTGATCTTTTTGCATGGTCCCATGCCGACATGCCCGAAATTTCTCCTACTATGGCTTAACACTACCTGAACCTTCAAAAAGAGTGCAAGCCAATACGTTAGAAACTAAGGAGATTTCACCCAACGCCCCAATAAAAGTCATCAAACAGGAAGTTGACAAACTCCTCACAATCGGTTTCATCAAAGAGATTCAATACTTCGAATGGCTATCCAACGTTGTGGTCTTCCCTAAGAAGAATGACAAATAGTGTGTGTGCGTCAATTATTCCAATATGAATGATGCTTGCTCGAAAGATACGTTTCCCCTCCCACGTATCAATCAGATAGTGGGTGCAACAGTTTGCCACCAACTCTTATCCTTCCTCGACACGTACTCTGGCTATAATCAGATCTCAATGTATCCCCTTGATTTGGCACACATGGCATTCATAACTCCAACAAGGATGTATTGCTACAACGTGATGCCTTTTGGTCTGAAGAATGTCGGAGCCACCTACCAACGCATGATGTCTCGCATCTTTGAACCTTTGTTGGGAAGAACCATGGAAGCCTATATAGACGACATGTTGGTCAAATCAAAGTCTCGGGCGAACCATATAGCTCTCTTGTGAGACGCGTTTCGATTAATGAGGTTACACCGCCACGCTTGAACTAAACAAGTACGCCGCGAGGTCGAACTGGGAATTTCTTAGGTTCCCGTGTTAAAGGGGAATCGAAATGGCCCCTGGGAATGTCAAAGCATTAAGCAAATGCACCCCCTAACCAAAAAGCAAATACAAACTCTCACATGAAAGTTAGCGACACTAAATAGATTCATCTCTAAATATTTAGATTGTCTTCAACCATTCTTCACGCAGTGAGCTTCCTGCGGGCTATACGAATGACAAGGCCTTTCACTCTATCAAGGAGTACTACTCTATCTTTTGTCTCAATCGGTTGATGGCAAGGAGCTCTACCTGTATCTGGTTGCCTCGGCTATGGTCGTGAGCACAACTTTAGTAAGGTCGAACAAAGACGGTAAGCAGAAACCGGTTTACTTTGTGAGTAAGATGTTAACAGATGCTGAGACTAGGTACACTGACTTTGAGCGAATCACGTTAGCCCTTAGAAAGGCAATAAAGAAGCTACGCCCATACTTTCAAGCCCACACTATAGTCGTACTTACTAGCTATCCGAGACTCCATAAACTAGATGCTTTGAGGTAGCTCCTGAAGTAAGCCGTTGAGTTAAGTGAGTTTAACATCGAGTATCACCCGAGATCGGTTATAAAAGGTCAGGTCCTTGCTGACTTTATAGTTGAAGTGTAAGATGTCCAACCCCGAGACTTCGGAGAAATGTTTTGGATCCTAAAGATCGACGGCCCATCAATAGCAATAAGAGGGGGAGCCGGTATGGTTTTATAATCTCCGGATGGCATATCCATTGCCTAGGCATTCAAGTTCGCATTCGCTGCCTCCAATAATGAAGCCAAATAGGAAGCTTTGTTGCTCGGGCAATGACTGACTTAGGAACTCTCGGTCACAAACTTGGAACTCAGATGTGACTCGCAGTTGGTAGCATCCCAATTACGAGGAGATTACATGGTAAAAAATAGGAGAATGGAGAAATATTGGAGTTAACTCACTCACTAATGGTTGGATTCGCTCAATTCATAGCGGCTCAAGTCCCTGGATTGAAAGCCGAATGGCCGACACTCTCGCCAATTTAGCATCCAGCGCCCTATATCCTTGCCACGTGGAGCTGAGTATAATGGATCATCCGTCTATTTATAATGCGGCCATCCTCACAAACCAAGAACTGCCGAAACCCCGAGACATCCCCATCTTGAACTACTTTAGAAACGTAGACCTACTTCTGACTACGTATGGTGCAGGAAAGTAAAGCTCATAGCCAGTACACCTTGATAAATGATATCCTGTAAGATCATTCTCAGGTCCATACTAGAGATGTGTCCCACCCGATGAGGTGACACGAATCATTGAACAAGTCCATGGAGGCATTTGCGGAACTCATATTGGTGGGATGTCATTATGTCACAGAATTATGACATAGGGTTTCTACTAGCCTATAATGAAGTGAGAATTCAAGCTGTTCATTAGAAATTATGATATCTGCCAAAAATTCGAAAATATTATTCATGTCCTAGCCATCACGCTTCATTCTGTGTCAAGTCCATGGCCTTTCTACAAGTGGGGTATTGATATTGTGGGTCTGTTACCCGTGGCTACTGGTTAGCGAAAATTCATCTTGGTAGCCATTGATTATTTCACGAGGTGGGTAGAAATCGAGGCCTATGCACAAGTAAAGGCAACCCAACTCACCTAGTTTATAGAGAAGAACATTATATGTCTGTTCGGGGTACCCCATTCCATCGTTTCAGACAATGGACCACAATTCATTAGCAAACCCTCTTAGCAATTCTGTATTGGGTTTGGAGTAAAAAATGTCTACTCTACACCTCGGTATCCCTAATCCAACGGCCAAGTTGAGGTCATAAAAATAACATTACTGGACCTAAATGAAGAAACGGTTGACAGTGGCAAAAGGAAAGTGGGTAGATGAGCTACCTATTACACTCTAGGCTTATCACACCACTCCGAAACAACCTATCGGGGAAACCCTATAAGCCCTTGAGTTTGGAGCTGAAGCGGTGATTCTCATTGAGTTCAAGCTCGAAACCCCACATCATCGACACCTCCGAGCCTCTCAGCCCCGACCGAGCTCGAAGAGAAGGATCAAGAAGCCATTAGAAACAACAGCACCACGCTAGCCCTTCGCCAAAGGGAGAAGATCATCAAGCTAAGGGCTATCAATAAAGGGGATCTTGTTCTTCGACGTACTTTCAAGGAGGGAAAGTTGAAACCAAATTGAGAGGGTCCCTTCATAATTGTTGATGATGGATCCAAAGGAGCATACATAATATGATCCCGATGCGAAAATGGAGGCCTCGCCCCTCGAACTCCCTGGGCCATTTGAATAAGCAATTTTTATTAGTCAATGGCTCAGCCCTTGAACTCTCGAATTCCATTCAAGTACTTTCATTGTTTCTCCATTTTTACGAGATGCTTGTTTCTCCATTTTTATGAGATGATTATTTCTCCATTTTTTTGAGATGCTCGTTTCTCCATCTTTATGAGATGATTATGTCTCCATTTTTATGAGATACTTGTTTTCTCCATTTTATGAGGATGACAATTTCTCCATTTTTATGAAATACTTGTTTCTCCATGTTTATGAGATGATTACTTCTCAATTTTTATTAGATGATTATTTTTCTATTTTTGTGAAATGATTCATTATGAGCCTTTGGCGG
Organism: Tetrastigma voinierianum; assembly: GCA_016808115.1. Classification (NCBI taxonomy): domain Eukaryota; kingdom Viridiplantae; phylum Streptophyta; class Magnoliopsida; order Vitales; family Vitaceae; genus Tetrastigma; species Tetrastigma voinierianum. The sequence continues at coordinate 1,155,103 of JAEQBH010000831.1, read as the reverse complement.
CTAGCCCTCGGGCAGTATAAGTCCCTACAGGCACTACTATTCATTTTTTATGAGATGGTTTGACCTAAGCCTTTGACAGCTCGTGTCTGGTGGCCCTAGATCTCGAACATTGTAAGTCCCAAATAGCCACTTGGAAACATAACAGATGAATGTGCTAGTCAAGCTTTTTTGTCAATTTATATTATCATTCAAAAGAACACTACTGAGATCAAACCACCTCGGTTGGTTAAGGTACATTATTAGAAGGAGGAGTTGAAGGACCTGCTTGGTTAACCATATTTTGAGGAGGAGGTGCCGGAGGAGAAACCACATTCGTCTAGAACTCTTGCAATATTATGATGACCAACTCCACACTTGCCCGCGTCACAGTTTCGGATATCTCATCCTCAGTAGGTACCTATTGACCTTGAACCTCCCTTGTGCTGCTTGGCTCAACAGACCCCGTACTACGATTGGGCTTAAGAGTATCCTCGGTGGACAGCTTGACACCGCAACCCGCTGGGCTCTCCGCGATAATCGATCCACAAATTCCGCTTTATACTATTCCTAGTGAGACCAGATAGTTTTGTTGCAACAGCCCGCAGCTTCCATTAACACCCGCATCTTCAACTTCGCATGGTGAATGAGTCCTTACGCCATCTCTACCGAAAGGAAGGTCGGAGCCTTTCTACTTCGACTTGATGAGTTATGTGCAGTCCTTTTATTTCGGCTTAGTGAGCGATGCGCAACTCGAATATGGTCTTCCGTTGCTCAACTAGGACAGAAGGCTTAGTTGATACTACCGTGAGTTGCAGTACTTTTCCATATAGGCGCTGAATATGCTCATTTTCTGCAATCACTATGTCAGGAACACAAAGTGGAAGTAATCCACAAAGCTTAAAAAAAAAAAAAAATCTCTTGCTTACCGAGGTTGCCATCTGGAAAGGGTTTGAGTCCTTCAAGAGATCCTGCACCTTCTTGGTAACCTCCTTCTCATACACCACTCCTAATGAGGAGATCACCTCCTCATCGGGGTCCTTTAAGAGCGACTCCTAGAATAGCGACGAGTTCGACATGAGCACCTCAAGGGAAAGAGGGACGCCCGCCATCCGATGGCTAAGGGGTCCCAAACTTGCTTCAATAATCCTTCCCTTTCTCCCCTAAGGCCGGCGACTCTAAGGGGTGCGTCCTGCCCCCTTCAACGATTCTTATCCCTCCTCAAGGTTGGGATGAAGGACGGCGCTCCTCGATTGGTGCAATGGGGGCTTGAGTGACCTCCCTTTACCGATGATCCTCAGGAAGGGCAGTAGAGGATTGAGCAGCCTCCCTTAGTCGGGGAACAGGAGCTCTCCCCCATGCCTACTAGGGTCTCTGAGTGGGTGTTTGTTGCTGCAACTCATATGAGGTCTCCGACTCCAAATACCTCGATCTTTTTAGCCGGGTTGGTAGCGATTCTCGAGACGAATGAGGGATGAAAATAAACTCATCACCAATGTCACCTCTAGCCACCTCTTCGGATGCCTCTTGAATTCGAGCCTCGAACACTACTTGAATGTGGGAAAGAAGGCGACTTTAAACCCTCTACCTTGCTCGAGCGTCCCTCAAACTCTCAAAGTTCAATTACGGGATCTTCAAGAGTACAAACTTGTGAAACCCTGAAAATTTTGAATTTTCAAGAAAGGGTAAAATGGTAATTTTGATCAAAATATGGAATTTTTCTATATCTCGGATGACGAAACGGACTTCATCGTTGGAATCGTCTCACAAAATCTAGCTACCACGTCAAATTTCGTCAAATTTTGAGATAGTCGGAATTTCACATTTTTCGAGGCACCGAGAGTAGTGCGGTACACTTGGTTCATTTGAATGGCTCAATATGAGACATGTGTCAAGTGGAGAGCTAGTCAAACAAATAGTCTGTTCCGTAAGAGACAAGTGGCAACACATGATCGAGGGAAATCAAGGTGGGATGGACAAGCGACAGTGTAATCCATGGAGCCACTTAGAATCGGACAAGTGGCAAAGGAGAGGACATCCACTGGATTTCTATCTTCCTCCCAAACCTGGCCGGGAGAGAGGAAAGGAGAGAGAGAAAAGGCAAACTGTATTTGGGGAGTGAAGAGTTAGAGAGTGAGGCTCTACCTTCTCTCTAGATTTTCCAACGATCGGACCATCAGTGTTCTTGGACTCTATGGAAAGTCCATTGAGTCAAGATTCCATCCATGTGCATGTGGAGGGTAGTAGGTGAGCTCGGGCCACCGCCAGTCACCACAAGTCAGTCACTGGCTAGGTTTGACTACGTGTGACCTCCAACTTCGGAAGGTCATAACTTCTTCGTCCGAACTCCGTTTTGGGTGTTCTTGGACTCTATGGAAAGCCCATTGAGTCAAGATTCCAGACATGTGCCTGTGGAGGGCAGTATGTGAGCTTAGCCAGGTTAGCTCAGCTCGGCCAGGTTAGGTCAGCTCAACCAAGTCAGGTCATCTCGGTTGGGTTTGACTACGTGTGACCTCCAATCCTAAGGTCAAGATCTTAATTGTCCGAATCCGCTTGATGTTCTAGACTCTATGGAAAGCCCATTGAGTCAAGGTTTCATCCATGTTCCTGTGGAGGACAGTGGGTGACTATAACCTTGCTAAAATCTATGTTTTTCACCAAGTATGCAGTTGCATGGTTACATCAAGGTGTATAGTTTGGATATAATATGCATCTACAAAGGGCATGTTGTAGGCTACTATATTTGGTATGGTAGGGCTGTTCCAGGGGAGGCCAAGTGAGAGGCTACATGGTTTGGTTCCAAAACTTAGGATCTGCTGATAGAGTATTTATGACCGGTTTCACACACAAATTCAAGACCGTAGTGGGCTGGGGTTTGAACCGAAATCGTGTTTCTAGGTTTTCTCGCTTGATGTCAGGAGGATGATTGGAACCAAATTGGTTCATGTTTGTGAAGGGGCCGTGAGACACCCGGTTGGATGGGTCCAAGATTGTGACCTGGTTGTGTGTTATTGCTATGTTTGAATAACATGTTGTGTGTAGATTTTGTTAATATATGCATGCTTGATATATTAACACGTATTATATGGAAATGACATAATGCATTTCATATGCACTGGGGCACCCTAGAACAGTAGGTGTGAGTGCATGACATTTTTCGGAGGGTTGGCTACAAAGGGTTATCAGAGTATGTCCACAAACGAATGAAAATCTGAGGGTTGTCAAAACAAAATTTTATCGGAAAGTTGTTTGAAGAATTGTGCTAAGGGGTTCGCCCAACACCACGTCGAGAGACCTATGAATTGCTTCGAGAGTCGTCCAACAAATCTACCTCGGAGGATTGTTAAACATATTTATATCGTGAGGGTCAGCTCTACCTAATAAAACAAATATTTTTGTTTGGAAACTATTTTATACTAATGGAATAAGCATGTGTGAGGAGCTCCATGAGACTCGATAAGACGTGATTAAGTATGATGGCATTTCATGCATGACATGTGACATTCATGTAGACATTTTACTTGAATATGAGTGTGTTTGATCATTGCATGTGCACTTAGGTGGGGAGTTAGAAGATTATCACTACTGGGCTTTGCTCACCTGGCCGTGGGACCCCTTCGTGTACACTAGAAGACGCCTTCGAGGCCGTGAGCAATGAAGAAGGCCGGGTTGTGGCCTTGACAAGCATTTTGTAAAATATATTAGAATAATCTAATTTTAATATATTTTAGAATGTAAAAAGTGTATAAGAGTTGTACATTAAACTCTTGTGAAATATTATTACAAATTGGTTTTTGTAAGAAAATTATACAAAATAGGTCCTCCATATATGAGACAATGAGTGTGATATCTGTGATAATTCCATATTCAGCTGCCAAGAAGTCGACGGGTTGTCAATCTGACCCCGAAAATTTAAAATTTTCTAAAAGTAAAAAATAATAATAATAATAATAAAAATAAATTAAATAATAAATTGCTGAAATGGCTCAAGGAAGCCTAGAAAATTTCTAGAACTCGATGATGAACTGGATCAAGGCCGTTAAGTCCGTCTCACGAAACGAGTAACTCTAAAAGTTTTGTCAATTCTAGGTGGAATTTTATGAATTTTTGAAGTTAGGTATCTAGTAACCTTAAGAACAAGATTTTCTTAAAAATCTCGAGAGTTAGGAAACGACTTAAAATAAATTGTTTCGGGATAGAAACGAACCCGACGTCAGACGGTGATAAAGAAAGGGCCCCACGTCCAACTTATGCTTAAAGAGACAAAAAAAAAAAGGAGAGAAATGCTCATTTTTGGAGGGGAACGGGCAGTGGGTTGAGTTAGAGAGAGAAAGAAGAGAAAGGAGAGAAACTCCTCCTTCTCTCTACGATCTATAGAGATCGGGTGGTTGGAATCCGTCGAGCCAAGATTTAAAGTTCATCTACTCGATGAGGGTTACTGCTGTGGCACTACAACACGCACTCTCATTGAAGATTTTGTGTTTGAGAAGAAAGCAGAGAGAGAGGCTTCCACTCTCTCTAAGATCTACTGAGCTGGTGGGTCGCCTCGCCCGCCAAGACTTAAGGTCGGAGTACTAGTCGAGGGCAACGCGGGGACACCGAAATCAAGAATTTTCATCGAAGATTCGAGAGGAAATTCGGGAAGGTCGTGGGTCTCGGGTCTTCGGGACTCCAAAAAGTTTCGTCTTTGCTCCAAGAGGTAGAGAACCTTCCTACTCGGGTTTATATTTCATCTAAATGTTGTCTTGGTCTTGGTCAGGCCCTATATTGCTCGATTGTGTTCCAACACAAAAATCAGATTGGGCCGATTTGGAGTTGTTTTTGCAATCGATTTCTGGCTGAGTTTCGGGACAAGTTTTGCGGCTATGTTTACGGTTGAATCAGGACCCACCGATGGGTTTGTCGTGAAAGGGCTGTTCGAGATGAGTCAAAGAGTAATAGCATGGGCGGGGAGTTTCTTTAAAGGAGCCCTGAAAGCAATTTCGCGCTCTACGCCACCGTCACCACTGCTCATAAGGAGGCCCTCCCAACTTTGACGACCATAACTTTCACGTCTGAAAGCCCGTTTTAGGTGTTCTTGACCTCAAACCTTTGAGTCTAGAATCCATCCATATATAACTTAATGTAATTGACTAATATTATGTCCAAAATGATGAAAAGTAGTCCCTACTGTGCGCGAAGTTACTGCTCAAGGGAGGTCTCCAACTTTGATGACCATAACTTTCGCCCAAACTTCGATTCATGTGTTCTTAGACTCCTTAAGTGGAAAGCTCGAGTCTAGAATCACCATATGCTTTTCAATGGTAACTGTGCTCAAGACTTGTTGAAAATTGATTGTTACAACAAGTGTGTTAATTGTTGGTTGTGTGGATGTGAGGAGTTGTGTGCTGAAGTGGCCATTACATGGCAGGTTGTAGGCTATCTTAGGTGCATGATATGCCATGAATTAGCCTAGGAAATGAGGTGCGTCATTACTTGCCTAGGTAGTGACTTGATGAAATGTTAACATGTGTTTGTGTGATTGATTGAAATGACATTTCTCGTTAAGAGGTATCAGTGTTTGGATGTCAATATGTGTGCTCTAACATATTAGGTCGGTGATGTGTTTTTTGTGTGGACATGGCTATTGCATGTGGAATGTTGTAGTTAGCTTATCGGGCATTATGCGCCTACGATGTAGCCTAGGGATTTGAGTATGACATTACTTGTCTAAGTAGTAGTCGGAATGATGTTGATGCATGCTTGTTTGATGTTGAATACGAATGTGATAAATGCTAGTAAGGATCGCATGTATATTAACGTTTAATGAATGTATGGACTTTTTTGTGCATTAGACATGAGTGTCCATGGTACACTCCGTGGAGTGTAGACGGTATAGGGTGTCCATGGAGGTCTTTATACATCAAGTATGACTTAGAGTGCAATGACACAATTGCATTGCACTGGTGCACGGGGACATCGCATGGTGGGTGTGAGTAAGTCGCTGTCATTCACCATCCTCAGAACGGGTCGGACTCGTGACTTGGATCAAGTCCAATGGAGATCCACAAGCCACTGGTGTTGCACGAAAGTATGAAAATGGAAATGGCTCATTGCATTTCACATGCATCAGCACCCTAGAACAGAGGGAGTGAGTGCATGAGGTGGTTTCTTGAGAGAATTGTTTGCAGGGTTAACTAACACATATTTATCGGAGTATGCCCAATTGATATACATCGAAGGGTTGTCCATATAATGTCAATCGTCGGAGTATGCCCAATTGATATACATCGAAGGGTTGTCCATAAAATAGATTATCGGAGTATGTCCATTATTTATATTAGAGGGTTGTTCACGGGTAAACACCAATACCTTTGTTTGGAAATGGTTTTCATTCATGGAAAAATGCATGTTTGAGGGAGTCGATGAGGACTTGATACGTGGGGCATGATCAGTCGCGTCTCATTCATGACAAGTAGGATTATGTGCTAGGATTGCATGTCCTAGGTTGGTGTGTGTCAGTTGTTCGACCATTTGGTGTGCATTTAGGTGTGGAATAGCCCTCAGACTTATCTCTACTCCGGGCATTAGCTCTACCCCCGCTGGGACCCCCTTTCAAGTGCCGTGACATGCAGCAAACGGTGCTCCTTAGAGGCCAACATCATGAAGCGGGCCGGATTGTGGCCTTGATCCATGTTTTGTATATTATATTAGAACATGTTAGTTTTAATATAATGTTTTGTATTAAGAGTGATGTAATAACTCTTGGTGGCTTTGGTGATATAGATTGTATTTATATGGATAAATGGGCCCTACGTGGCCATTTTTACTTGAATGTGGACCCGGTGTGCTCGTTGTATAATATTGGGACAAGTTGCCATGAAATTACACATGTTGTATTTTGGGTAGAGCTCCCCGTACAAAGAGACTCCTCACTCGATTTTCAAGTAAACCCGAAGGTCTTGGGAAAAGGGGACTCAATGGAATGTGGTACCCAAGCACCCGACATCCACGACCTTCCGCTGCTAACGGTTGTCAACGGACCCCGAGATTTGGGGTGTCAAAACTCCCTCGAATGGTTAAATAATTTCTCGCGATTTGTAGGTACAGGAGATGTCCAAAGTCCCGAGCTCAATACCTTACCAAATGAAGTCAAATGGGACTAACTTAGGTCACTCACAAGCCTCCCTTGCCTAAAGTACGCATGCAAACCATAACGAACAAATTTAAGGTGGCACAATCACCTAATCAAATGATCATGGCAGGAATAAAATAAGGTCGAGATCCTTGTGCCAGACTCAGACAAATTCAGATTCACCGAGAACTCTCAAAGCATGGGATCCCTTGCGCATCCCCAAGCCCCAAACAAAGAACACATTACCTGCGGGCTTGTTCCCATCAAGCTAGGGCACCCGTTACCAATTGCAACGACATTTCTTATCTAAGAACAGGCATACGCCCCGAGGTTGTGCCGCCAAGGAATAGGAGTAAAGAACCTCTTCCAAACCCAAACGCAACTCGTATTGTCTATTCAAAACCATCATCCCTAGTAGAACGCAGATAATGCTCACATGAACGTGGATAGGGTGGAGTCGGATAAAGTGAAGAAATTGGTGTATCAAGGGGGGAAAGGGGAAGCTCAATCCCTCACTAATATGAATCTCTGGCCAGTAAATGAAATTCATTTCCCCGCGATCCTCGTCCGTATAGACCACAACATGAGGTCATGCAGACATAAACGAGACTCGAACATTGGGGGGAAGGAAAACTTCTTCCAAAACGCGTTTGCCCAAGGTTCCTCAACTGGTTTGACCCACGTAATGACTCTGACAAAGTCAACACGCGAAGGAACGTCCTCAGAATAAGTTGAGGGCAGGCACCCTCCCTCGCGACTCCCGACATTTGCTTCTCCTTTGGCCATCCCTTGAGTGCCTCCGTCATCGGAACAAAGCCTAGAAAAACCACCAGGGTAACTTATCCAGCCTTGAGGAAGAAGACCCAAAAAAAAAAAAAACCCAAAGTGAAAGCGACACAAATATAGAGATTTCTAAACGATGAATCTCTAGACACCACAAATTAATCACTCTCTAAGTTTCTAAATCACAGTTCATCCTTACCTTCCAATGGTTGCAGAATAGTAATCAACAACCACGTAGACGACACCATTGTAGAGGGGCGACCTAGCATATTACAAAAATAGAACATAAGAGCTCTCCAATGGCAAAGGCAAGAAGTCCTCTAAAGAAGAGCAGGGAAGATATTTAAACTCAAACATAGTAGCATAGTGGGCGGGACATTCAAAATCAACATTAAATGCATCGGTCATGTTAATCGACACGCCAATGGCGAGACCATATCCAGAACTGCCACCTATGTAAAACAAGATCATGGAGTTGTCAGCACAATGATGGCTTTTTATGACGCACAAAGATAAAGAGTCTAACGTCATTCCAACCTTACTGGTTTGAAACGATGCTGTGGGGCTAGGTGGAATGGGATATTGAGCATCTCACATGACAGTCATGTTAATGGCTCGAACTCAATGGGGACACGCTTGGCACGTGGCTCATGAAGATCGGGTGTCGAACCCATCTCAGTTGCCTTAGGCACATCTCAGTCGCCTTAAGCACCAAAGAATAGGGGGTCAAACGCTCAGTCAAACAAGTCGCCTCAAGCATCGGGCATGTTTCGTCATCCACCTCGACAAGCATTACACCGCAGTTAATGTGCAACGTAAGCGTTATGCCAAGAATTATGGACCACTCATAACTATCCACCACATAAACGCCTGCCTCATAATCGTCCATGATGTATCCCTCATAATGACTATATAATGTATGAGGTCAGACTCCAAAATGCAGAATCTCATTTGGAGTAGTATTCATTGTGAGAAGTGAAAGCAAAAGAACTCATTTGAGAAAGGTTTGTGAGGCCTTTCCAGTGGGGTGTAAATCGGTGTTCACTGTCAAGAGTAAAGTTGATGGTGCTATAAAGAGGTATAAAGCCAGGTTAGTAGCAAAAGGCTTTACACAAACCTATGGAATAGATTACCAAGAAACTTTTTCCCTCATTACAAAGATAAATACAATTCGAGTTTTGTTGTCCCTTGTTGTGATTTCAAGTTGGCCCTTGTTTCAGCTTAACATAAAAAAATACCTTCCTTAATAGAGACCTAGAAAAAGAGGTATTTATGAGCTTACTATCGGGCTTTGAAGAAAAACTTAGGGCTGGAAAAGTATGCACGCTAAAATATGGGCTTAAACAATCACCTAGAGCGTGGTTTGAATGTTTTGGCAAGGCAGTTAGGAGGTACAAATTAATATAAAGCCAAGCGAATCGCACCATGTTTTACAAACACTCAAGGGAGGGTAAAGTTGTTATCTTAATTGTGTACGTTGATGATATTATCATAACAAAGGATGATTGTGATGAAATAGATAAGCTAAAAAGGGACTAGCCAACAAGTTTGAGATAAAAGACCTGGGAGACTTGAAATACTTTCTTGGAATGGAATTTGTAAGGTCCAATTAGGGAATTATTGTAAACCAACATAAGTATTAGTTGATTTACTTAATGAAACAGACATGTTGGTGGTGCAAACTAACATAAACTCCCATAGAACCAAATGTAAAGTTGCAACCAACCTAAGTTGAATATGTTGGAGACGAGGAGAGGTACCAAAGACTTGTTGGAAGGCTTATTTACTTGTCACACACTCGACTTGACATAGCCTTTTCAGTAAATACAGTAAGCCAATTCATGCACTCTCTTGGCTTGGGGCATTTTGAAATTATTTACAGGATTCTAAGGTATTTAAAAGGGATGCTAGGTAAAGGGCTTCTCTTTAAGCCTTAAGGACACCATAAGATTGAGGCCTACACTAAAGCAGATTGGGATGGTAGTATAACCGATAGAAGGTCAACCTCTAGATATTGTATCTATGTGGGTTCTAGTAACTTGGCTTAGTAAGAAGCAAAATTTAGTTGCTAGGAGTAGTGTAGAAGCTGAGTTTAGGGCTGTTGCTCATGAAATTTGTGAGGTTTTGTGGATAAGGAGAATACTAGAAGAGTTAAAAGTTTTGGAACATTTACCTATGAGGTTGTTCTGTAACAATAAGGTTGCCATTTCTATTGCTTATAACCCAATCTTACATGATCGTACCAAGCATGTAGAAGTGGACAAACACTGTATTAAAGAAAAAATAGAAAGTGGTCTAGTGTGCATGACCTATGTTCCAATAAAGAGATTAAGAAGTTGACTTGCTCATAAAGGGGGATTGCCTAAAAACAGATTTGATTGTCACAATGCATAAAAATTTGGCAATGAAAGATATTTTCTTACCATCTCGAGGGGGGTGTGGAAAATATAACCTGTGTTCTTAGGAAATAATCTTGGTATAGGTGTAATTTTTGTAATTGTATAGTTGTGATTGTTTTTTTTAGGAAAGTATTGTTTCCTAAAATTAGAGATAGTGTTTCCTTTATTTTTCTAGGCTATTGTTGTATAAAGAAGTACTTAAGGGAATCAATAAAATCATTCAAGAAAAAACCATTCTTTTCAAGTATGGTGAAAGGACGAATTACACAAAAATTGTTTATGGAAGGGTTCGCAGTCAAACCACTGACTCTTTTGTCAATTGAGAGTCATGATGTGTTGTTAGATATCACTCATGACTTGTTTAAGGTCTAGGATTGACTTGAGCAGCCAACATAATCGAGAACCTAATGGGTCATATGCTTTGGAAGTGTGAACAGTGAGTAAAACGATCTTGGATTGAATCCAAATTGAGGGAAATACTTTAGATGTGATTCATATTTGTTTTAGAATGCTTTGTGACTATGCTGGCACAGGATTAGAGGAATCCCAGGGCCTAAAGGATGGAGTTTGAGGGCACTGAGCTGCGTATTGGTCCTAAGGCCCATGGGAGTGCGTGCGCTCACATGCTTAGGATGCATGTGCATTCCTAGCGTGGAGTACTCTGGTTTGTTGCAGATCTACCAACTATGAGGCTGCTTTCATCGAATCTACAACAAAAAGGAAGTTTGGAACTTCAAAGAAGTATCACCTTTCTTACCCCTTGTATAATTTGATCTGTTTTGCTTGATCTGAAATGATCCTTGGTGAGATTTCGATCAATTTTTTTTCCATTGTGCATGAGCATGAGATGCAGATCAAAAGCCTAACAAAAAATAACAAATTCAAACATTACCCAATTAGTAATTGGGTGACACGACATGACACATATAACCCGTTTATTAATATTGTAATTTAAAATAATATAAATTATAATTATTTCATCAATATTTAACACAAATAACATATTAAATGGGTTAATCTAGGTTAAATATTAATTAAGATAACGGTCGCGGGTAAATATATATCGATTCGTATGGATTGATACAAATATAACGAGTTATTAAGCGAGTTATGTGGAGTGTAGCGAAGAATTGTGCTGTGATTATCTCTTTGTTAATCTACGAAAAGTGTAGCCGAGTTTGTGTTGTGTTCATGGTCGTGTGAATTTCTGGGGTATAGTTGAAGCGCTGCGCTCACTATCTGCTCTCTCATCTTTTTCTCTTAGACCGCTTTTTGCAGTGTGAGAGGTGATTTTGTTGTCATTGTTGTCTGAAATCACTCATTTATATTTATTTATATAATTTTTTTAACGTAAAGTGGTTTACGCGCGGATCTGAGTTTTTATTTGTAATTCATGCCATTAAATGCGTCTTTGTTGCGGCGTGTGGTTTGTATCACATACTTGAGTACGCAGTTTATTTTTTGTTTTGTTGCGATGTTTGCTTATGAGTGGGCGATTGAGCAATAGCTTATTCAAGTCAACAAAACTGACAAATAAATCATGTCGTGATATGTTATTCTGAAGCTGGAGTCATGGGCATTCTGCATGGTATAATATTATGAAATGTGTTGAATTTGAGCCGATTCATTATACTATGAACTTGAATGTTATTTCATATTTTAAGGTTTTTAGTGAATTTGATTATGTGTTATTATTGAATGAATTGATAGTTTGAATCAATAAAATTTTTTTTTTTTCTAAAAACAAAAAACACAAGTTTCCAAAAAAAAAAATATCAAGTCATGTGAGAGTAGGAATAATGCAAATGAAATAATAAACAATATTTTTATTACATGGAAATTAGGCACAAAGTAGAAAGAAAATTATCACAACGGATAAATCGACAGTAACAAACATGGAAAAGAACAGAAAAAGAGAATAGAAAGGACCCCCTTGCTCATGAACTCAATAATCGTACATATGATGATGGACCTCAATTATTATTCAAACAGATGTTGTTGGATGTCTCGCACCAGTTGTGGGGTCAATGATTGCAAGTGTTCGGTGAAAAACAAAACTAACAAAACCAAGCTCGCATGGGAAAATAACAGTAGTAATGCTCATCAACCATCAACCATCAACCATCAACCATCACCGCCTCCGCCGTGAGAACTTCCATCGCCGCTTCCCATTTGGCCCACGGCGACCGCTGCAACCGCCATGCCGGAGTCGGCGCCGCTAGGATTACCGGCTCCAGCATGGGTGGATTCACCATGCCCTTCCTCTTCATCACCAACCCCCGCATGATCACTTTTCTTCCCCTTCTTGTGAGATTTCCGCCGAGAAGAAGACTTCCCGCCGGAGGAATCGTCCGTCCCTTCATGCTTCTCTTTCCGCCCCGCCGGGATGCAGAAACAAATGCTTCCCCCCTTCATTCCGATCAACAATTTATTCAAACTTTCTCTCTCCTCCCTCCTCCCTCTCCTCCCTCTCCTTCCTCAACTCATCCTTTTATAACACCGCATTATTCTTCTCTTGGATTAACGAATTATTAATCCAACACTGAAGCATCTATCCATAAAGCATTGTCGGTGAAGCTTTCACTTTTTCTTCTATTCCCCCTCTTTTTTTCCGTTGGTTTCTATAATATATCAAATCAAGAATAGGGGTTTTGAGACATTTTTTCAAAAAAAATTTCCCATGTTTAATGATTAAGTATGGCAAAGTTATATACTATAGCGGATTATAGGGGGTAAAGCTTTGGGAATAATTCTTATAAAGCAAAAGCTCCCTTTAAAAAGTGTTTGATTAAGTTTAATTTCATCCATTATAGAAAATAAATGGATGCCAATTTTTTTCTGATTGATAGCTGGCACAAGTGAATTTTCTTGTGGGACAAACACACAAAGTTAAGTCATGAGAACTAGACAGACTGTCCAAATTATGAGTGTCGAATTAGAATCATTCAGTAGTAGAAGACAAGTCACTGGCCAACAACATTATATTTTGTCAAAGATTTTGTTAACATAATTTCGGGATTTATGGAAGGGATAGTACTTCAGTACTTGGCATGAAATTAAGATTCTCATTATATATACACGTATATAATTTGGTATAAATTCAATATTTTCTTAGATTGAAAGACAACATAATGAAGTATTTTGACAAGGTTATGTCTAATTAATAGTCTTAATTAAGCCCTGATTTATTATAGGCCTTGTCAAATATGTAACCATACCTACTAGTGCACCCACCAAGGGAAAGTCATCCTGAAAGTTAATACCAATCATCCTCCAATTAAGAAATGGCGCACTACAACCTTATTAACTGCCTACATTATAGGTTTCAACTGTGAACATGTCATCTATTCCAAGAATTTGGGATTTAGATCTTCTATACAACTCAAAATACACCCGTATCAAGTACTGTGCAGAAGATGCTAAGTGAGAGTACTTATAAAGTATAATGCATGAAACAAGGATTTTATATAAAGTATAATGCATGGTGTTTACACTAAAAATAATTTTTAGGCCCAAAGAATAGTGGAATGGCTAGGAATAGATATCTGCATTTCCAGGCCGTCTGGTACAGAAACCAATACGAGAAAGCTCAAACCCATGATAATCAGCCCATAAAAAGGTTCAAGGACATTTTTTAAAATTTTAAATAATTTGTCAAAGTTGTCAGCTAAGAATATTGAGACTTTGTCTCAAAGGTAGAAAATGAATGAGACTTTTTCTCCAACTCATGACATGGAAGAGTATGTGAGTAGTTATTGGAAGTGGTGAAAGTTAGCAGAACAAATTTCTAGTGAGGAACATAGACGGAGTTATTGGAGAAAGTAGGTTGGTGTAGTTCTTTCGAAATGTATAAAGAAAAACTATTATCATAGCAAAGAAGTGAATTTTTCGGAATCAACGATCGACTCTCAGGCTCGGTGTTCCCTTATTTACTCTAGTTGTGCCATCTTTTCCGGATTCTCAACTTAGTTTTATATTTTTGTCAAAGTATTTGTTGTAGCTTTTCTTTGCTTGATGTTACGTTTTAATCTAGTCTGATAAATTTGTTATCTTTTAAAGTTAATTATATAGCTTTTCTGTAGACAAATTAAGTCCAATTTTCAAAGTATTTTCGGCAGATTCTAAAGAGATTGTCGAGGCTAGGAATCTGGTTTCACTTGAGAAAGTTAGATTTAATGTGATTTTAGTTTGGAAATATTATAATTTCTGCACTTTGTGCATCCACAATTCCATGATTTTATGTTATGATGAATTAAACTAAAAAATCCACTATATGAAACATATCTTTTGTCAAACCGGTTAGACCAGTCTTTTGAAAACATCGATACATTTTTTTTTATTTTTATATAGTTGTGCGTTGTGCATATTCCGCGATGGGACCTTTTCTTTAAGAATCTTGTGAAGAATTGAGGAATTAAGACAATGTAGAATCTTTGGACTTAGGATCGATGTTGTAGAGCGGCCACGGGAAGGAAAGTTTCTAACCATGGTAGACGGATAGAAAACATGATGAATTCTTTGAAATGCAAAACAACAAGGGAATCATATGGCCACTGTTGAACAAGTGGAAGGGAAGGAGTGCAGGTAATGTCGATGTGTACATTCTTTTTCTCTATTAATTACAATAAATTTCGAGGCTCTTTATACGAGGTAAAGCTGACTAGTGATCATGGTAGCTTTATGGAAGAAATGGGCGGTAATCTCTCGATCCATCTTGGAGAACCTTAGAAAGAGAGCTGACTAAAGGCGGGAAGTTCTTGGCACAAAAGACAACTTTCTAACGAACTCGGGGGGTAACATTTTGAGAACCTACGAGAAGCTGGAGAATTTCACCTCTCACCTATGTAGGCAGAGGTTAGATACCTTCGCCCCCCCACCCATAGGAGAGATGGTGGTACTCACGGAGAGAGCATTAGAAGGGGAAAGACCTATTACTGACAAAGCCTGACCTAAATAGATTTTGCTCGAGACCCGATCGATTACCTGACTTGGAGCATATGAAGGGGCTTTTCTTTCAATGGAGGTCTGAGGGGCATCATGACCGCCCTGCAAAGTGAACAAAGCTGACGAAGACCTTGGGGTTCCTCAGTGAGTTCTCAGTGATAACCTTTTAGGCGGCTTGACTGATACTAGATTTAGGAGCAATCAGAGAGGTGGTGTAGGAGTTATATAGGCTAGGCCTCAGGCAAATTGGCCGCTGAGTTCCTCTAGCCTTATCCCGAAATGATAGGCAGGAGAACCCCTGCCAGTCAAGGATCACGATTTTCCTTGTTCTCTAGAGAAGATGGCCAATCCACCTTGAAGCATGTTGCTAGATACACTGTGCAATGTGGGGAATCGGCTAACTATGAGAATTTCTATCATTTCAAGTTTAGACTGTTTCCTAACTCTTTGACAGGGGCAACATTCACTTGGTATACAACATTGCCAAGAAACTCCAATCGAAGTTAGTAGGAGATGAAAAGGTAGTTCCACACTCAGTTATTAAAGGTTGAACCTGAAATGTGCCATTGCGAAATTGTCATGATCACTCTCGAAAAATGGAAATCATTTGATTTATTTCATCTCGATTAAGAAGATGATAAATAAATGCAAGATCCATCTTCTAGAGACAAAGTGTGTGAAAATAGCCCAAAGAGGTTTGGACATTGAGTTGATGAAAAAATTCCAAGGTATGGAATTTAGAGATTTTTATGAACTTGCAACTAAGGTGACAGAGTATGAGTTGCTACTCAAGGAAGAAAGTTATTGGAGAAAGAGTCACCAGAACCTATTGTCGAGGTGAACTAGAGGTGGTAACAATATCTATCTACTATAAGAACATTCACCTATCCTCTTTTAGTGAAAAGGCACGATTGTGGAAGAGGCCTGGAGGTGTTTGATGCATCGTCAGGTATACTTTTGAGGCGAAGAATGAGAGAAAACATTCGATTTTTTTGTGAAAGAAAAATTCATTACTTTCCCTAAAGACCACAAGATCCCCATAAAGGATGAAATAAGGGGAAAGACTTACTTTAAGTATCATAATTCATGGAACCATACTACTAATGCATGTTGGGGTTTCAAAAATGTCATACAGGACAGGATCAACAAAGGATATGGATTTAAACGAGAAAGGAGTTATGGCGATCGATGAAATCATTTTCCACCGGTGGCCTGTCCAACCTTCTTGACTTCAATTTAAGAGCATTGATAAAATCTAAGAAGGTGGGAAAACTCTCTCCAAGAAAGGTATGGGTCCCTAAATATTGTTTGGTTCATGTTGATAGGTTGAAAAAAGAGTGGGTTGCAATTTGTACAAATCCTCCATCATGAAGAAATTCAATGAAGGGGATATTGTAGGGGACAGAGCAATATAACCAATTCTCCAAGGAAAGGAAATTTTCACCAAAAGGAAAAACGAATTCCCTAGAAGATGAATTCATTTCTCCTAGAGAAAAGATTGTAGAAATGCCTACCCATCCGTGGGGTAGGTACACTGCTCCAAGGGAAAATGATGCAGGCAGGTTCAGAATACTCAAGGGGTAAGTTCACTCCTCCAAAGGGTGGGTTCTTTTCCTCAAGAGAGAATGTTGCAGACAACTTCACTTCTCCAAAGGAGAAGACATGAGAAAGGCATATTCCTCCAATCATACCTATTTTTCCAAGAAATAGACCCAGTTCTCCAATGTACTGAATGATGCCTCCTAGGGACAAATTTACTTCTCCAAAAGATATGGTGGGAAACAAACCCGTTTTTTCTAGGGAAAGGGTTGCATAGATGGAAAGGCCTGTGAGGTGTATCATTCCTCCTAGGGTTTATCCTGTTCAAATGTGGCAAGTGGTACAACACTAAAAATTTCCCCAAAGACTGTCCAGGACTCAGAAAATGAGGATGCAGAGGCAAAGAGCAGCTCATTGATGTACCTATGTAAATCCAAAAGGAAGATGCTATGGAGTTAAAGAAAGTGAAGGAAGGAATGGTTCATAGCACGGAAAAAACAAAGTTTGGGATGAATGCTACCGAGGATATGAAGTCAATGAGCAGTGTAGATGAAGTGATGGACACGGAGGCCTTATTAATAGGTGAAATCCCTATTTTTTTTAAATTGTTCCACCGTTTCTTTAACATTGCCAACTATTTTCAAGTCAAAAAAGGCAGAGGAAGACCTAGTGGAGGTGGAGGGTACCTAGACGGGGAGAAAGAGAAAAAGAGGCCCTTGGGTGGGGTCACCATAGAATCCTCCCGAGAGAATCTGAGACCCCCCGAGGAAGGTGATGCCAGAAACCCTCTGTGGAAATGGCCGAGGCACATAAAGTCTTTGTGCGTAGGCCCATCTCGATAACCAAATAGGTGTCGAGTCCTGATAGATAATGGCTCAACAGTAAATGTAATGCCATTGAGGATGTTGAGAGCTTTAGGAAGGAGCATTTGTGATCAAATAGAAACAGAGGTGGTTGTTTCTGCTTTTACTGGAGAAGTATCCAAGACCTTAGGGATACTACCTATAGATATCACTATTGACAATAAAACTTTATTATCTACCTTCTTTATGATAGACTCTACTGCAAATTACAACATTTTAATAGGGAGAGTGTAACGCCCTAAAAATACCCTAACAGTTTCAGAACATGTTTAGGGTATAAATATAAAGTAAATGAAAAATTTTCGGAATTTAAATCCTAAGAACGAAAAAAAATATACAACTTGAAAAATTACGAGAAGCGAATAAATTTAGTAAAATGTCAAATGGGGACCCAAGGGTCCTAAATAAGGAGTGTAGTATTAAAAATATGAATGAAATGAAAATGAATGTGAAATGAAGCTTTAAAATGAGAATAATGAGAAATGAGAATTAGTGTGTAGGTCAAGCAAGGCCTTATAAAGGATTTTGACTTAAGACCAAATTTCGTCTTGTAAAAGGGCATAACTCTCATTGGTGCATTTTGGGTTTGGAGAGAAAGAGAGACACGGATTGAGAGAGAAAGAGAAGCCATTGTTGGTGATTTCTTCTCCATGTAAACAAGAGATAGTGAGATCGAGGAAGAAGAAAGAAAAGAGAAGAGCTTAAAGGTAAGAAAAACTAAACCTTAACCTCTTTTTCTTATGTTTAGATTTGGGGGAAAACCCTAACCTTATGTAAAGGTGATTTTGATTGGTTGTAGATAAGTTTTGGGGTTGTTTTGGGGTGAGTTTTGAAGTGTATTGTTGATTGATATTGGTTTGGATTGGTTTTGAAGAATGTTTGTAATAAGGGAAATGTTGGGTTTTCAAAGGAAATGTTGTAAAAAATTTGTCAAAACCCCTGTTCTTGTTTTGGCTATAGATTAAGTTATAATTATCCAAATCAAGTGATTTCAATTGGTAAAGAACCATAAGAGATAGGTATACAAATTTATAGAAGGGACTAGGAGCAAATTGTAGCTCTAAGGCTTCCGAATATGGGATTAAAGGTGAGCTTGGGTAGCTCACATGTATGCTCTATTTTGGGTGTAGTTGTGGTGTTTTGGCCATAAGTTGAGTTTCACTCATCCAAATTGAGTGATTCAAAATTCTCGGTAAACTAGACTTATAGGGGAATAATTTACTTGAAGGAAGTGTAATTAAATTATAAACCCAAAGTTCCCAGAAATCTGTCAAAGTGGAGCTATGTGCAGATTCTATTTTGCAAATTAGAGTAGTCTAGATGTAAAATGTAATAACTTGATTTTTGTTGATCCAAATTGGATGATTCCAATTGGAGAAGAAATCTTAGAACCATAGCTTCAAATGAATAAAGGAACCATTACCAATTTATGGAGTTAAGACCCCATAAATCGAAAAAAACAGTGGGTGATCCAGTGAGCTGGGCATATCGACTAGTTTGGCATTAAAATGTCGTAACTTGAGTTTGGGTTATCCAAATGAGATGATTCCAATTCCTACTAAAAAAAAACTCCTAGAATAACCGACTAATATGTGATTGTCATTGTATTTGAATAGGGGCTGACGAGGAGGAAAGCCGCATTTAAGTCGAGATTAGAAGATTGGAATCAAAGCGGCGATTTTTAGTTTGTTCTCAAACTCTCTCTATTTCTAAAATATTTGATTAATGCAAATGATTTGAATTTTGGAAATGATTGACCAAGAAAGTACATATTGATTTGTGTTTGAAATGATTTGTTTAAGTTATTTGAGACAATTATCGTGAGGCAATTTGCATAAGAAAATTGCATGAATGTGAAAATGTTCTATTTGCATACAAATGTATATATATACTATTGTAAATTGTATTGAATGCTTTTAATGCCCTTACAAGAATGTTAACTGTTAGAATTTAGTTAAGGATAAATTGGTATACCAATAAGAGTCGAACAAACATACTATTGTGACATTCTGATTCGTAGCCTAAGCGGAGCGATATCGGTAGTAATACGGCCAGTACATTTTTTTATATATATATTTACCGGCTTTGTAGCCGCGGGACACGTGCGGTGATTTCATCGTACCAAAGCATAGGTTAAATTCGATAAGGGCAAAATGATAATGAGATTGAAAAGTGCACGCTTTGTGCTTTGAATGATTTTTTTTCTTTCTTTCTACCTATGAAAATGCATAGCTTGAGATGACCAATGAATTGTAATTGATTTATTGAATAAATATATAGATACGTATTGTACTGCATTGGTCATTGAAAATTGTACAAAAGCATTGTTTTATAAATATTACATGTTTCGATTTAAAATGAAATGAAGAGAGAATAGAATTGTATAGAACCACTATGCATGAAAATGCTTAGTGTGTTGTTTTTATCAACGTGCAGGTACCAAGTGAATAAGGTAGTGAAGGCGCACAACCTGAAGCCAAAGTCAAAATCCATTCGGAAGTAAAACTTCGTGCGCGCATGCATGAAATTGAATTGACTCTTTTGTATATAGTATCTTATGAAAGTTAAACTATGATTACATTTTGTAAATGTTTTTATATTGAAACTACGATAATTTTATAAATGAGTAATTCAAATGTGGAAGTTATCCCAAAATGATGGGCCTTCTGCAAAATGTTTAGTTTCCGCAAAAATGTTTAATGTATATTTTTACGTATACCCAATGAGTATTTGAAATGCATTTGGTATTGAAAATGTATTCACATTTGCATTGAATTTTTTTTTGTATTTGGATTGGAAATGAAAGTGAGGACTACGTTCCCCTAGATTTGGTTCGGATCTGCCAATCGGGTCAAGTCGAGTACGAGGCGGCGATCGGGATCTTACAGAGAGACTAGATTCATGCCAACTGGTGTATATCATCCTTTCTTCACCAATTCTTACTGTTTTGGAAGGGTCATGAAGTAGAAGTGGTGCGGGTAGATAAGAAGCCCTTCATGGCTACTACCGACACTGTGGAAGCCATATATTATGATTAGGAATTCTATCCGATCAAGTTCACTAGCAGAAGGAAAGTTAGAGTCCCAAGGAAAGCATACATGGACTCAAAGGGATCTATGAAAATCCAAAATGAGGCGGCCAAACACCTAAAGGTGACTACAATCGTGCCTTACAGGTTGATGAGTGGCCCAATCATCAAGGAGATCAATGATGACTAACTACTCTCAAGAGGAAAATGCCAGTATTTACATAACTTCCATAATTTAAAATGAAATGCAACGAGGCTTTGTGGAAAGTTGAAGAAGAGCCTTCGGGACACTTGTGGGGTTGAGATGATTTTTTAAGAGGGTGTATATGAAGAAAATGAAGAAATATAGATGGAGGATTTGGAGCAAGCCCCTCCTAAGTTCGAAGATACACCGCCTCAAGTACACGACCCCATGGAGGAAGTGAACCTCGGCACTGTGGAATTGCTAAGGATTACTTATATTAGTTCCTTGTTGTCTTCTGACTTAAAAGAAGGAATTATTGCAATAATACTAGAGTTTAAAGACTGTTTTGCTTGGAATTATGACAAGATTCCAAGGTTGGATAGAAGCTTGGTGGAAAACCTCTTGCCTATCAAGTCAAAGTTCCACCCCTTTCGGTAACCACCCAAAAGAATGTCCAAAGAGGTAGAGCTAAAGGTGAAAAAGGAGATTGAGAAGCTTTCGAAGGTCAAATTCATCAAACCTTCAAGGTATGTGCAATGGTTAGCAAACATTGTCCTTGTGATGAAGAAGAATGAGAAACTAAAGTTTTTGTAGACTTTAGGGATTTAAATGTTGCCACTCCTAAAGACATGTATGCAATGCCTATTTCTGACATGCTAGTTGATTCCACTGCAAAAAGGAATTATTGTCCTCCATGGATGATTTTCTAAGGTATAGTGATCATAGCAAGACCTTGATATTTACATCTAAAGGCGCCTTGGTTATCCTAGTTCATATAAACATTTGAATGGTTGGTCATGCCCTTTGATTTGAAGAATGCTGGTGCAACTTGCAAGGAGCTAAATATATGCTGCGCTGATATGTTAGGCCACCACATGGAGATTTATATCGATGAAATTGTGGTTAAATTTAAGAAGGTCGTCGAACATGTGAATCATTAAAAGAAAAGTTTTGAAAGGATGAGATTCCATCAACTAAAACTCAATCCACTCAAATGTGCTTTTGGAGTTCAAGCCGGAAATTTTTTAAGGTTTATGGTACACCAAAGAGGAGTGGAAGTAGATCAAAAGAAAGTTAAGGCCATCATTTCAGCCAAGGCTCCTCAAAATAAAAAAAACTTTAGAAGTTCCTGGGTCAGGTGAACTATTTAAGGAGGTTCATCTTAAATCTGGTAGGGAAGACTAAGGTATTCTCTAACCTAATCAAAGTGAAAGAATTAGAAGAGTTTAAATGGGAAGAACAACACCAGGCAGCTTTTGATGGAATCAAAGGCTACCTTTCTAAACCCCCTGTTTTAGTGCCACCTCTAAGGGGTGTTTGACTGATTTTTATATAGACCAAATTAACTCAATATGATGAAGTCAGTAGGTGCCAAACTTCTAGTACCACCACCAGGAACTAATCAGTTCTTTGATCAACAACAGCAAAAAACTTGATGACTATTGACTAAAATTATAAACTACGTTGTTTGCCTTGGATGAGAAGGCTTTCATTGAAAAATGTGTTTTGGGTTTAGATCACTGTAAGTGCACAGGTCATTCAAGTAATAAAAGTGGATTTAAGTCCAATTATCGTTCTCACGAGGATTAATGAGACATCTAAACATCAATTACTCCATCTACTCAAGATTCTTGCTATTTGAACTCCAAAGTTAAAAATGGTTTGGCTCTAACTTACAGAAAAGTAAAAACTAAATAAAGTTCTATAATTATGTATAAAGGATTTAAAATAATTGGATTGAAAAGTTCACTAGGTAAGTTAACACTGGGAATTAGATCAGTGTACAATTATAAATTTCTGCATCATTTTTTATAACATAGCTCAGCCATTAGTTTGAAATCTAAACTTGTCAAAGATGCAAGGTAGTATAGTTTGGATTTCTCCACACACCAAACATTTCTCTAATCAGAGATTCATATTCCTTTCGGATACATGGGTCTAACCAGTTACTTTTAGAATAGAAACCTCTTTCTAAGATATGGGTATTTTTCCTTTTCAATACTTCACAACCATTTCTTATGACCAAAGAATTCTTACCCCTATAGATAGGAATATGCAAGCCTTCTCCAATCTAATTGGTATCTCATCCTTCAAATCTAATAAAATTTTATGTCTCCTTGATTAGATCTTTGTTAACACAGAATCAAAATCTTTTCATCAGATTAAGGAGAAACCTCTGATCAACTAAATTGATCCATTATCCAACAATCCTCACACCATGAGTAAGTTAGTGATCTATCGAAGTGATCTTTCAAAGTTCATTAGTTCCATAATATTAGTCTAACATAGCCCCAGGTAACTACTCCATACTCTCAGGAATCTCCATCTTTGTGTCACTCATAGGGCTTCTTGGAAATCAGAGTAAGATACAATCATTTTTCTAGGTGCAAGCTACTAATATTTTGAACAAGTAGTTTCAAGAACAATACCAATCAAATAAATTCAAGATTTCGAACTATGACATTCCTTCAAGTTGAGATGAAATCAATAATGAACATCAATCCAATCCTAGATGGAGCTCAGTCTTCCAGAACTGGTTTACAAATAACAGTGACTAATTGATCAGGAAAATTCACTAAAATTGAAAGCGAACTAAAATAAATGAACTCCATAAAATTTCCAAATTGCATTCACTTCAGACAGTAATGGCTGAATTTTTTTCTGATAGACAGCCGCAAAACTTCTCACCCAGATCAACATTCCAATCCATAAAAGAAATAATTGAAATGCTAATCTAAAATAACCTGAAAGAAAAGAAAAATAAAAGAAAAATAATATACAAGAGTCTCCACCTACCCAGAATTTTTTGGTTTTGCGGAAGCTGGGCACTATATGCATCTATTTAGAGATTTTCAAATGATGGGCCGCACTTCAAGGCACAAATTGTGGATCCCCAAAAATTCTGGCCCAATTAGTAGCTTTGTTGTGACATAGTTTTCATCTATGTTCCCCAGCTCTTGTTGTGGCCTCCAGTTTTCTATTGCGACATGATTTTGGGATTTCTTCTTGAATTCTGTCACGATAAACTTTGATAGTGTCGCGACATAGTTTTGCTGAAGTTGTCTAGTTTGTCGCTACATAAGTGTCTTGTGTTGCGAGCACAGTGCCCTAAATGCGTTTATTTATAGATTTTCAAATGATGGGTTGTACTTCAAGGCACAAATTGTGGATTCCCAAAAATTCTGGCCCAATTAGTAGCTTTGTCGCGACATAGAAAATTATTTCGCAACATACTTTTCACCTATGTTCCCCAGCTCTTGTCGTGGCTTCCAATTTTCTATCGCGACATGATTTTGGGATTTCTTGAATTATGTCGCAATAAACTCTGATAGTGTCAAGCACAACAAAGTCCACAGGAAAGTAGAACTTGTCCACTTGCACTAATACATCCTTCGTATCTAGAATTGCTGCACTACGATTCGACTAGGTGGAGGGTGATATTGGTGGTTCTAACTCTCTAACCTGGCTTTCAACATATACTGTATATGATTAACACTTGCCACTAAATCCACTAGAGCATGACCTCATTTTGAATTCCCTACCACTATGGAAATAGTGGGGCTTCCTGGGTCTTTGTATTTTGGGGGCAAATTGTTTCGGATCAAGGAGGTGGATTGTTCAGTCATAAATGCCTCCTTGTTGACACTTAGTTTTCTTTTCACAGTGCACAAATCTTTCAAAAACTTGGCATATGATGGGATTTACTTAATGGCATCTAATAAAGGAATGTTTAACTTAACCTGTTTGAACAACTCATAAATGTCGAAATTATTGTTCACTTTCTTTGGGGTTCTCGACCTATCAGGAACCATGGAGCGGGAGACATGGGAGGCCTTGTCTTTTACGGCTCACCATCAATAACATACGCCCTAGGAACATGAAGGTTTGTCGGACACCTCATCATCCCGACTGGTTCATTTTCAGAAATCTTGTACTTGCTATATTCAGTTTTCCATAGGGTGAATAGGTTTTGTCGATGCTTTTCCGCCGAAGAGTGGTGGCGACCTTGCAATCGAAGGTGCCATCAGCGGACTTTGAGACTCCAACACTATTTTGACCTTGGGGGTTTTGGATGGTTTGAGAAGGGAGTTTCCCTTTTTCTTGTTGAAAATTTCCCATAAAAGAGGTTAGCTTAGTGATTTGGGATCTCACATCATTCAAGGCAGTTCGAAATTCAATGTTGGTGGATTGTTGGGTCTGGACAAACTGTGTTACAATGTCCTCCAAACTTCTCTTATGTGGCGGTTGATAAGGCTATGGGTTTAGGGTTCCGCCAGAGCGAGGATGGAAACCTTGGTTAGGGTTCCTGAGAAATCCTTAAGGACCTTGATTTTGGAGCAGGAGGCTTGATTTAGAAAAAGCATGGTTTGGGTAGTTGGGCCTTGGTTGTTCGGCCAGTTGTGTGGGCCTCCCTCATTTCTCCAACTAAAATTCGAGTGCTTACCCCACCCTGGATTATACGTTTCGGAGTATGGAGAATTGAAAGGCTTCCTTTGGTAGTTAAGAGCATTAGCTTTCTCTATTTGGATTGCTCCCTTGACTTAAGGAAGGTTAGGGTAGTTAATAGTTGAGTGGGTGGGGTCATCATGAATGATGCATGAAACCTCCTCTAGATCCCATAGGCACTGAGATTGGGCACACTAGTTACCTCATTCCACCTTTTCAATTCCTATGGCTCAATTTCCTCGTTAAGTTGGATATTTTTTTGCTTCACGGTCATGCATTTCTCTCTTAAGTGATGGATTCCTCCGCTTTGTGGAATTTAATGCTTGTGCACTTTGGGTATCTAAGGAGGTGTTAGTCTCCCAAGTTCGGAGCATGGCTTTCCTACTGTAATTTATCAGAAAAGGGTGAGATTGCCTCCTAGCACTTTTCTCATAGAACTCTCCTGCACACATCAATTGGATGTATTGTTTGTTATTCGAGACGGTCATGGGAAAATACGCTTCGAATTACCGACATCGAGCCATGATGAGGGATAGCATGGAGGGGTCCTTATGTCTTTCCATATCACGACCAAAGGTTGGGTTTTCGAGAAAAGTTTTGGATTGCTCACATGAGTTCATTGGTACATGCGGGAGGGAAGAATTTATTAAGGAATTCATTTCGTATGTCCTCCTAGGTAAAGATTGAATTGGGCCAAGCGAATGAAACCATATTTTGGCCTTTTCCTTTAGAGAGAGATAGGAATAACACATACAAATTATATGGAGGGCGTTCGTAGAAAGGAAAATCGCTACTGAAACATCCTCGAAATCTCGTGAATGAGTAAAGTTTCTCGAATTGACCACATGATACCTGGGGAGAAGAGGACCGAATCATCTCAGGCTTCATGAGGTGGTTAGCCTCTTAAGGTGGCGAATACATGAGTTTGTTGTGATTTACTTTGAGGTTGCGAATCTCTCGGAGAGTTCTTTCCACATTGAGTAAAGGGCGGGAGCCCGATGTTGGTTTCGAATTAACATTTCCCTATCACCGCAGGGTTTCCAGGTGGTACCACCTGTCTCCTTTGTTGTGGAGTTCATGGGTCTTTGTGGGTCAACAGGTAACCCTTGGGCATTTGGATTAAAAAGAGTTTGCTGACTCGCAGGATAGTCCAATTGAGGTGTAGGGTTCTCTTGAAACAATTGTCTTACTATGGACTCTTCAGACTTTCTTGGATGTATAATTCTTACAAGTGAGCGTTGCTCGTTGCGAGCTCAAACTGACATGCACCAATCTTACTTCTACTAGACAGATATCCACTTAGATTCTTCACGAAAACGAATTAAAAAAAAAGAGTAGAGAACGTACCGGATTTTCAATGCAATTGTAAATTACCTCTAGCTCTCTTTAGATCAACTAGATTGCTCGCCACTCCGTGACAGTGCAAGAAATGCTTAAATACATTTAGTATCTTTGAAATTATTCCCATGCGTGGAACTAAAGTCGTCGAGCAATTATATTACTATGGAATCTCTTGGTCATTTCCACAGAGTGGTTTCCTAGGTGATCCTTAGAGTTATTCTCAAGAATGTTCGTTTTAAAGTAAAATCTGGGGTTGTGATTGATTGATTGAGTAGCAGGTTAAGTTGAAAACTATTTTAAAGCAAAGGTGAATGATAGGATTCTTAGGTTTCCCGCCCTTGTCGTCGGAGTATGCCACCTCTTATTCACAGTCTCATCTAAGAGCCATTGATGAATGGTCTTCGACGGAAGATTTTACAATAAAGGCTCTTTTAAAACGAAGAACGATTGAGCGATGACAAACACTTGTTCAACCGATTTGCTTGGACTCTTAGCCTGCATTCGCGATCAAGCACAGCATTGTCGCAGTCTCTGATTTCACACGTTGTCAAGAAGATGCAAACTAGGTTTTATAAGATTCTCATGAGTGCTGAGCATCGTGCTGATCTGTTGAAACCTGAAAGGAATTGAGGTTATTACCTTGACGGGTGAGTTTCCACCATTAGAACCCCATCATGGAGTTTAGAACTCCATTAGAGCGAAAATGGATTCCTATTTGATAAGAAACTACACATAAATGAGACTTGAGAAATAACTTCAATTGCAAGATTGGGATATCAAAAGCAAAAAAGAATCCTTTAAGAAAATACAGGGTTTATGAACCCAGTGAAGATTACGTAATTGGCTTCGGAATCAAAGAAACTATTTTCTACTCTACTCTATGAACCTAGAAAAATATGAGAGAAAACTCTCCAATTGTCTAAAACCAAACCCTAGAATCAAAAACCGCTCTTCTCTCCTCTTTATCGGGTTTAAATACCCTTCTCCTTCGTGATCTCGAAGTGGTGGTCGAAAGACGAGCGTACCCTTGCATCAAGATGGAATTCAGCTCAATTCCCGTAAAAATTGCATGTTGGTACCGGTACCATTAAGTGTGGTACCGGTACCAAAAGTGTACTTGTGCTTTGCTGCTTTGGGGTATCGGTACCGAGTTTGTTGAGTAGGGTACTACGTATGTGTGTCTCTTAGGTACCATTGTCTTCTAAATCTCCCTCTCACGTAGCACTACCGGGAGGCTTCTCGGCAGTGACTGCCATCAAGCTACTTGATGATCTACATTTGTTCTCTAGACACGAACCCTATAAAAAGTGTGCACGGAACTCGAAAAACTGCTAAGCACAAAAACAACGATCAAAGGCACCTATTCTTACCAAGTAGAGGCAAAACATGAAATTTGGGGTGTTAAAATCCGATATAAATGTTGCCTTTATGTATTCAACACTTTATCCATTTATTTTGACTGTTTTATTCGCGACATTGACATCTTTGTTGCGAAAAACTTGTCTTGGCTGGTCTCATGTCTCTTCCATTTTCTGTCGCGTATGTCGCAACATAAGTTTTTTGTGTTGCAATATTCTTCTTGTAATTCTTCTCAACTTCTGTTGTGACAATAGCCATCTTTATCGCAACAAAGTTCACTTCAACCTCATGTTGTGTTTGTCGCGACATAAAACTTCTCTGTCACGATAATGTCTTCTTATCTTTCATTTTTTTTACTCTGAATGTTGTTTCGCAACATAGTTTTCTTCTGTCGCGACATATAATCTGCCTTGGTCTTGTCATAAGCTAAAATGTCTATAACAACAGGAATGTTGCGACATTCTCCTTCATGAACTTTTATAGCTTTGTCGCGACATAAAAATCCTTTGTCTCAACATAAATCATATAGTATATCTAAATTTATGTCGCGACAATCTTCATTTCTGGCTTGCGTTGAACTTGATCCTTGTTATGACATAACTTCTACTAGTTCTATTGGGATTCTGTCATGACATTTTGATACTATGTCGCAATAAGGAATTCTGGCCTGGCCAATTTTCTACTTTTCTTGCTAGAATTGTCTCTTTTTTCATTTAAAACTTGCAAAACAAAAAATTGGTGAATATTCCATAATCCAGCATAAAAATGAATCATAAACTTATAGAAATATGCTAGAAAAATGGATTAAAAATAGATGAGTTTAGGACTCATCAATGGGTCAGCCACTCAAACTCTATCTATCAGCTGCAAAAAAAAGTCTATGTGATGCCTTCTGGCACAAAATAATGCTAAAGGCCATGGGCAGGTTGTTTGCTATTTGAGTAGAGTCCTAAATCAACAAAGACAAGGTATACACCCATTGAGAAGTCGTGTTTGGCCCTATACTTTGCATGTACGAAATTAAGATATTACTTGATCAAGATTCAAATGTATGCGGTCTCCCAAACGGACTTGATGAAATACATGCTAAGCCAACCCTTAATCACTTGACGAATCAGGAAATGGTCCCTTTCTTTGTCCGAGTTCACCTTGTTCTATTTTCCACATAAATTAGTCAAGGGGCAAGCTTTAGCTAACATTCTGGTTGATCATCCTTCATTAGAAATCCAATCATAAAAGGATGTGGAATTAGGGATATATGAAGTAGAAAGGCAGCCTTGGATTATTAAGTTTGATGGTTTTAGCACGAAGAAATCCACTGGAGCTAGGATAGTAATCATCTTAACAAAAGGGATAAAGACTACCACATCTTTGACTTGGCCTTCAAATTGCACCAACAGAATCAAAGTGAATACTCGGGCTTTAGTGATCGGTTTGGAAATTTTGATGGAACTTAGACCTGAGGTACATCTTTGGGGACTCTCAATTAGTGCTTGACGGTGGCTGCAAGGAATATAAATGCAACAGCTTATTGTTGGCTTCTTATTATACTTCTTCCGCTCAATTGTTAGATTCTTTTCACTCTGTGGATTTTGAATATGTGCCTAGGGAATCTAATTAGGAAGCGGGTGAGTGATGAGTCCAAAACCCATCTATTTTTAAGCCCATTTTTCATGTATATTTGAGACTTAAAAGTTCAATTTAATGTGAAATTATGGACTCTTCTCCCAAATTTGTGTTTTGCGGGAAATTAGAGAAAAGAAGCAAAAACCAGCAAGAAAAGTAGCAAAAATGGCTAAGGCAGAAAATGCAGAATGTCGCGACATTTCCGAATTATGTCGCGACAAAAGTTCAAGACAGCCAACAGAAGTTTGTCACAATAATCAAATCTCTATCGCAACAAAGATCATGAAGATTGCCCAAAAGAATAATGAAAGAATGTCACGACATTTTACAGCTATGTCACGATATGAATTATGAAGAAGGCATAAAGAGTCTGTCATGACACTCTCAAGCTATGTCGTGACACAATACCAGTCAGAAGGCAAAAAAAGGTTTGTCACGACATTTTGCAACTCTATTGCGACAAAGAACGAGGCAAATGGCAGAAAAACATTGTCGCAACAATGAAAAGATGTCGCGACACAAAGATTCTATGTCGAAACACAACTAAGGGCAGAATTGAAAAATTTTTGTCGCAACATACAAATTCCTTATCGTGACACAACACATAAAGAGATTAGCAGCACAAGGCAGTAAAGAATGTCGTGACATTTCAAAACTTTGTGTCAATAATTATCAAATAGTATCAACTAAAGTTAGGTGTGACATACAATTTCTTTGTTGCGACACTAAAAGAGAGGAACAGGCGTAGGAAATTTTTATTTGACAATAAGTATGTCATGGCAATCACTCGGGAGAGAAATGTCTCAATTTGTGACGAGGGTGAGAACATAGAAGTTACAGATATGTCACAACATTTATTAACTGTCCACGACAGGCATTGAGACGATAAGGCGAAGACATGTCAAAAATGTTGCGACAAACCCACAACAAAGCCTAAAGACACATAAGTAAGATGCAATGTCATGACATAGACCAACTTTGTCACGACAAAGATATCAAGCCCCGGGCCTCACGATGAAATCCTGATTCAGTAGCCCAACATTTATAAATTTTATAAATAAGAGTTGGAAGTAGTAGAAAATTATCTTCAGATCAAGAGTCTTTTGGAAACTTTCATCCAGCTTTGAGCTTTTGGGAGGAGCTGAAGTCTCTATTGTGTGTATGTGTGTGTGTGTGTGTGTGTGTGTATATATATATTTAAGATTAGAGTAATCGATTTGAGATGAAATGTGGAGCTAAAATCATTGTATATCGAGTTTCATTTATGTCTAAATTTAATTGGCTTTTGAAAATTTTTCTGGAGTTCAGTTAATCAATTTGATGACAATTTCAATGAATTTGTTTGATCAACTAATCATTGTTATTTTCAATCTAGTTATGAAAGGTTGAGCTCCCTCTGGGAAGGAATTTGTTGTTTTAATTATCTTTTGTAGATTTACATGATGTTTTGGGTATGAAAACTGGATTGATTAAATTGTATTGTTCTTGTACTGAGTTGTTCTGTATATCGATGTTTTATACCTAGAAAGAGTTGTATCTTTGCTCTGATTTCTAGAATCCCTCTGAGTGACACAAAGATGGACTACCTGAGAGCAAGGAACAGTGACTTGGGGGCAAATTGCAATGATACCATTGAACGAATGAAATCTGAGTGTCACTCTGGTGTATCACAGGTAAAGTTCTAACCTCTGACTTCAAGGTTCCCTTCTGGGTGACAACAGAAGTGTGTTCCTGAGGAACAAGAACCATTTGCTAATAAATCAGTTTAATCTTCAGAGGTCTCGTCTCACTTTGGCAGAATAATCTTAATCCTGTGTTAGCTCATATTCTAATCAAGGAGAGAGAAGATTCTAATGAATTGATGATTGAGGTACCAATTGTATTGGAGAAGGCTTATGTTACCCTGTCTATGGGGACAAGTAGTCTTCAGTCCTAAGAGATGGCTATGAAGTACCGGTTAAGGAAAAATAGCCAAATCTTAAAGAGAATCAAATTCTAAAAGGAGCTTTTTAGACCCATTAAAATGAAATTGTGTAGTGTCAGGAGGTATTCTAAGGCTATACTTCTGATTATGTAGACGAAATCGAAATTCATGTCATACTGATATACATTTTTAACCTTCTTCAAAATGATTATCATAACACTAATTATATTCCCAGTGTTATTTCTATTCAGAGAAATCTCTGATTCTATTAGATTAAACTTTTATCTCTTTAAAAGAATATTTGATATAAATTCTTTCATTCAATTTATTTTAGATAGTTCATACTTGCAGTTGGAGGTTCAAATAGTGATGATCTTGAGTAGTAGGAGTAGTTAATCTTTAGATTTTCTAATCAATCCTTGTGAGAATGATATCTGAACTTATAATTCATTTTATTACTTGTATGACATGTGCACTTGCAGTGATTTAGACCAAATTGAATTTTTAATATATTATCCAAAGCAAAAAGTAGAAAAACGGTTTATCGGTCCAACAAGTTTTTTATATTGCTGTTAGGGATTTTATGCAACCTCTGGTAGAAGTGTTAGAAATTTTGTATGAATTTAGTCTATGTTTAAAATAAATCAATCAGGCATTCATAGAGCAGACAATCCAAGCCAAAGAAGGTCCCAGACTTTTAAGGATCAAATGTTGAATTTCATAGGTAAAAACAAAAGATTGTTGAACATACATGAGCAAAAAGTTTGCTGATATTGTAGTATTTCAGGCAAACACGACTGTGTTTCAAGCCAACACCAATGCTTCTTTGAAGAATTCAGAGACCTAAGTAGGGCAGCTAGCCCTAGCCATGCAAAATCAACCTAGGGACTCTTTCCCTAATGACACCAAGAAAAATCCAAAGGATTGCATGGCAGAAACACTAAGAAGTGGGAAAGAAATGAAGGACAACAATGAAGCATAGGTAGACTGGTGCTAAAATTGAGAAACAGCAAAGGCGGGAATTAGACTCTTTGGATGAGAGTGCGGTTGAAAGAAAAAAATCATTCAAAGCCTGAAATCGTGCACTTTTCAATCTCATTATCATTTTGCCCTTATCGAATTTAACTTTATGCTTTGATTGCACGAGATAAGGAGTCCACGGCACGGTCCGTTGGGCTCACAGTTTGGTATATATATATAAAAAAATATGTACTCGGTTGGTGTACACTCACGTCTTGTCGGCTAGGCTACGGTCGGTATGCACAATAAATGCACGTTTATTCGACTCTTATTGGTATACCAATTTATCCTTAACTCGAATTCTAACTGTTAAGATTCTTTTAAGGGCATTAAAATCATTCAATACAATTTACAATAGTATATATATACACATTTGTATGCAAATAAAACATTATCACATTCATGAAATTTTCTTTTGCAAATTCATTTCATAAGCAATTGTCTCAAATCACTTAAAACAAATCATTTCAAATATAAATCAATATGCACTTTCTTGTCAAGCATTTCAAAAATTCAAATCATTTTGTAATTATTCAAATATTTTAGAAATAGAGAGAGAGTTTGAGAACAAACCAAAAATCGTCGCTTTGATTCCAATCTTCGGAATCTCGACTTCAATGAAAGATTTCCTCTTCGTCAACCTATTCGGAATACAGCTTGACAATCAGCTATTAATTGATTTATTCTAGAAGTTCTATTTTCAGTAAGAATTGAAATCATCTTATTTGGATAACCCAGGCTTCGAATTCTGGTATTTTAATGTCAAACTAGTATACTTGACTCGAATCACCCTGTTTTTTCAATTTCTAGGGTCTTAACTCCCATAAATTGGTAATGGTTCCTTCACTCATTTGAAGCTATGGTTCTAGGTTTATTCTCCAATTGGAATCATCGATTTGGATCACCCAGGCAAATTCTGTTTTGTCTAAAACTAGTCGATATGCCCAACTCACTGGATCACCTACTATTTTTTTCGATTTATGGGGTCTTAACTCCATAAATTGGTAATGGTTCCTTCACTCATTTGAAGCTATGGTTCTAATGTTTCTTTTCCATTTGGAATCATCCAATTTGTATTACCAAAACTCAAGTTATTGCATTTTACATCTAGACTACTCTAATTTGCAAAAAATAATCTGCACATAGCTCCACTTTGACAGATTTTTAGGCACTTTGGGGTTTCAATTTAATTACACTTCCTTCAAGTAAAATTATTTCCTAGAAGTCTAAGGTTGCAAAATTTTGAATCACTTAATTTGGATGAGTGAAACTCAACTTATGGCCGAAACACCACAACTTCACCCAAAACAGAGCATGCCATGAGCTGCAGAACTCACCTTTAAGCCCATATTCGGGAGCCTTAGTGCTACAATTTGCTCCTGGTCCCTTCTATACATTTGTAGCCCTATATCCTATGGTTCTTTACCAATTTTAACAACTTCATTTGGATGATTATAACTTAATCTATAGCCAAAACAAGAACATGGGTTTTGACAAATTTTTGACAACATTTCATTTGAAAACCCAACATTTCCCTTTTACAAACATTCCTCAAAACCAATCCAAACAAATACCAATCGACAATACACTTCAAAACTCAACCCAACACAACCCCAAAAATTATCTACAGCCAATCAAAATCACCTTTACATAAGATTAAGGTTTTTCCCCAAATCCAAATACAAGAAAAAATGGTTAGGGTTTAGTTTTTTTTACCTTAAAGCTCTTCTTCTCTTTTCTTTCTTCATCCTCCTTCTTGATCACTTCATCTCTTGTTTACATGGAGAAGAAATCACCAACAATAGCTTCTCCTTCTTCTCTCTCAATCAAGTGTCTCTACTGCTCTCTATACTGAAGTAATGCACAAATAGAGTTATGCCCTTTTGTAGACCGAAATCTAGTCTTAAGTCAAAATCCTTCGTAAGGCCTTGTTTATACATAGCTAATTCCATTTCTCATTATTCTCATTTAAAGAACCGTTTCACATTCATTTCATTTCATTTAATTTCATTCATATTTTTTAACACTACACTCACCATTTAGGAATGCCAGGTTCGGTGCAACGTTTTCTTTAAATTTATTTGGCTTCCTGTAAATTTTTCGGGTTATATATTTTTTTCATTCTTAGGATTTAAATTCCGGAAAATTTTCATTTACTTTATTTTAAACCCTAAACATGTTCACAGTTTGTTAGGGTATTTTAAATTACATTAGAATTTAGAAATATGGGATGACTGGTGATGAAGTAGGCTTCTTTCCCGTTACGTGACCGGCCTGTGATTTCTCTAAGGGTGTTCTTGTTGCCTCTTCAGATTTCTAAAAATCTCATAAATAGGTCCCAATACTATTTGGGTGTTGGAGAAATAGGTACAAATAGATTGGTTGGATAGACTTCTGGTAAATGGTTTCCTCACATTCATGCTTTTCTACCTTATACCTTCAATTCCTAAAAGTTGGTCCCTTGACCACTGTAGGTATGAAACTAGTTCCAAGATAGGATTTGAGGCAATAAAGTTGGCCTTTGACCACTTCACCTCAAAAACACAAGCTTCTTTAAGATTCCCTACTGATTCCCAAATGAAGACTTATTAATCATATCAAGTTTGGGGAAATAGGAGCATAAATATCCGAGTGAATGAGGTAGGCCTCTAGGCCACTAGGTACACATATTTCCCCAAACATAGCACCTGGACAAGTTCATGACAGGGTATCATAATCACTCTTAAGATTGAGAAAATAAGCCCTCATGTTGAATTGGAATAATGGAAAGTGGGCTTTTTAGCCACTATACATTCAAATACAAGATTTCTCTAGGCCATTAAGTACACATATTTCCCCAAACATAGCACCTGGACAAGTTCATGATAGGGTATCATAATCACTCTAAGATTGAGGAAATAAGCCCTCATGTTGAATTGGAGTAAAGGAAAGTGGGCTTTTTAGCCACTACACATTCAAATGCAAGATTTCTCTAAAGAATTAGACTTGTTACATCATTTCATCAAGAGATAGGTTATCCCTCAAGAGAAAATAGAAAAATCAGTGAGTAGCATCCACGTCGCAACGTGACAAAGAGCATGAAATTGATAGTTCTAGAATGAAAATCAAGCAAATTAATGGAAGAATTGAAAGAAAACATTGCGGAGCCTTGCATTTGGATATGTTGAGACGAAGGCACTCGTCACGACAAAGGAAGTGCTCGATGCGACAAAGAAGAAGAATGGAAAAGGTCACAGCCTTGGGTACATTGCGACGAGGTGGAACTCATCGCAAAGAAGGTGCTCACCGTGACGAAGCGAAGTGCTTCTCCACGTCACGACATTGCTTCTCCACATCGCAACATCATGTGCGACCACAACAAATTGTGGAAATAATCTTGTAGCATGGTCGCAACCATAGTATTCCATGGTAGTGACAATGACCCAAGGAGATAATTGAGGACTATGATATCCTGTATAGTGTAGTCGTAACTATGGCTTTTATAATTGCAACTATTACTCAATGGAAGGGGATTTAAGAACTGAGGGGAGCCAAAAGTGAAGTAGGTCTTTGGCCATGATTCAGGAATAAGGGTTTTGGTTTCTATCAAACCTATCCCAACAACAATAAATAAATAAAGTAGGCCTTATGGCCACTAAATTGAGGGAATATAGTATCCTCAAAAATGTACCTATCCTAACAGCAACAATCATTCAAGAATTATTCAAAGTAATTTTTCAACAAATATCCAAAGGTAGACCTAGTTCCACCTTGGTCCTCTAGTTCAGTCACATGCAAAAAGTGCGTCTATGCAAGTGTTTGTCAAGCACACACATCTAGAGGTAAGTCTAATGTCACCTTGGTCCACTAATGCAATGTCATGGTTGTGGTGCACGTGTGTAAGTGTTTAATGGTAACACACATCCAAAGGTAGGCCTAGTGCCACCTTGATCCACCAGTTCATACACATACAGCAATGCATTTGTGTAAATGTCAGTGAATTCCCAACATAACAATCAAAGAAGGTTGGTTAGTAGCCATCTAATCAAGAAAATGTAAGATTATTCAAATTATCTAAAATTATGATGGCAAGATATAAAAGATGAGCTAGTATGACAATGTCAAGGGCCATGTCAAAATCAGTAACCATGTTTGAAGTGGTGAGGGAGTAGATCTTAGAAAAATCAAAAGATTTCAAAGAGTCCCAAAACCCCAAGCATTCTTGGCAGGAAGCATCAATTTGTTGCAATTGGGAAGTCAAATTAGTAGCCTTTCCTCTCATAGAGGATAGAAAATCACCCAATAAAATCGTTTTTTGCTAGTGCTTTAGGCCTTGAGCATGAAAAACCTCACCCTGTCACATCAAAGAAGACAACTTGGCTTTTTCTCGCTCCATTTCTTCAGCCAACAGTTTGATTCGCTATTCCTAGGCATAATACTCAGCTTTTACTTACTTTAATCATTAGATGCTCTAGTCAATAGATAGCTTGGATTGCTTATATTTAGATCCGTTCCCTTTTAATTTCTCCAACTCAGACATCACTTGAGCATTCTCCTTTACCACATGATCAATGAAAGAAAATATCTCACGAGCATAGTGTATAACCCCAGAAATGAAAGCCCTAGCCTCAAGTTCAAGAGAAGTGGATTATAACTCTGCCATAGCCACATGAAAAGCATCTTTTTAGATACTGGATAAGGAGAGAAGTTCCGAGCTCAGTAGATGACTAATAGTGGAGCGAGCAACAGCTACATCCGGATCCGTAGGAGGTTTGGATGGTGGCTCAACATGAGGAGTGGCTTGGTCTAGAAAGGAAATATCTAAAGGAAGGAATTGCTCATGCTTCAAGAAACAAGGTAGACCAAGGAGAGACCTGAGAAAGACAAAGGTAAGGAACCTGAAAGTTGATAAAAATGAAGTAAATGAAATGTCAATTGTTCAGCGGAGGAACGAAAAGTAAAAGAGCTGGGGAAGTTTTCCAAATGGAGCCCTGACAAGCTGAAAAATGGCCATCTTCATATTCTAAAAGATCATTGGAGGAATGACCTCCCTCAAAGGCTACTGAACTACCTTGATTTTTGGATTCATCCTCGGTAAAGACTATATCTTCCTTTTGCATTGATATTTCCTCCTCAGCTTCTTCAATCTCTATAGGGTCGTCTTGTGTGTAGAAAATTCAAGAGCTTGGAAGATATCCTGTGAGATCTCTACTTGGGTTTGGAGGAGGTATTCTTTATTATAGCCAGTTTAGATTGCTTAGCAGCAAGAGGCTTAGATTGCCTAACCCATTTCTTCAATTTTGCAATGGGCCTGCTAGAAGAGGAAGTAAAACCTACATAACACAAGGCAAAGTTAGAGGTCAAGGTGAAAGTCAAAGAACTAAATGCAAGAAACAAGGAATAAAAACCATGTACATGAGGAAGAAGTGTAACACCTCGAAATACACCCTAGTCATTTTTAAACATAATTAGGGTATATTATAAGTACATTTTGAAATTTTTCGTAATTATTAAATGCAAAAAGTGAGAAATTTTGAAATCCGGAATTTGTACAAGATACAAGGGTAAAAATGGAAACTTGTAAAATGAGGACCTAAGGGTCAATTGTAAATAAGTTTATATGTCTAAGTGCAAATATGGGGCTTGAAGTGCAAATAGAAATAAGTATGGGCTATATAGCCATTTGGGAGAACTTAACCCAAAAATGGGTTTTTAGCCAAACATGGCCTTAAGAGAATAAGTGATTTAAGACCACATTTGGTCTTGGAAAGGGCACATTGTGCCAAAAACGTTTTTGAGAGCAAGTGTGGGAGAAAAGTTAGGGTTTTGAAGGAAGAGAAGAAGAAGAGGAAGAAGGAGAAGAGGATTTCAGGTATGGATCACTATGGGTTTGTATGGATTGGTATGGATTTGTATGGATTGTTATGGTTTTGTATGGATTTGTGAACTTTTGTATGGATTCTTGGATTCTTTGTCTAGGGTTTGGCTATGAGAAGTTTTAACCCACCATTACAAGTGTTTGTGGAAGTTGTTGGGTTGGAACTTGTAGGAATATGTATAAATAGCTTGGAAATGAGGATTTCTATGGATTTGTGGGGATTCATGTTGGTTATTTGCTTGGGTGTATGAAATTCCTCCTTGAGCTAGGGTTTGAGGTGATTAAGAGTATGAATACTTGTTGGGTGTTAGGAATCCTCTTAAATTCCCCTCTTGTGTTTATGTTGGGTTATAATTCCATTTGGGAGTTGTTTTCTGCTGATGCTTTTGACTATTTTGGGGTTTTTTGTTGATTTAGAAAATGGACTAAATTAGCAAATCTCGGGCAATTTTTGGCTTCTTCTTCTTCAGTCCCATTTTCACGGCGTAGGATCCCACGCTGAACAAGTCCACACTAAGGTGTGGCATGTCCACGCCACGGTGCGGCCGAGAGGGAGGCTTGGACAAGCCTCGGGTACGCCGTGGCGTAGCACTATTCACAGACATGTGTTTTTTTTTCATGTTTTGCTATTTCGTTATTCTGAGGACTTGTCTATTGGACTAATGAGTACCCTATTAGTGTATGAAAGGGTCCATTCATGTTTGTAAGGTAAAGAAAAAATTAGACCATACCTCACCGCCTCAGCGAAGCGAGTTTGATGTTGGCAAACTTAATGCCCATATGATAAGATAGTAAGTTCCTGAACACATATAATTGTGGAACTGCCTAAGACCGGATATTGAATGACACGGCACCTCTGTTACATGGGCATAGTACTTCGGTACTCTCTTATTAGTGCGACGGCACTCTCTGACCATGCTTCGACACATTTAGTGCTTCGGTATTCCCTGATTAGTGCGATGGCACTTTCACGTTGCTTCCTAAGACTCATTTCAGGCTACGACACACCTCAAGCACTCATACCATACCTTTGTGTACTTATTGTGCTGTGTCCAACTCCTTTCTTATTACTGGTCTAGGTAGTCAAACAGTTATATGATAAGAGTTTGAATAACGAACAAGAGTAAAGTAATGTACATCGCTCTCGCTTCCGAATGCCCGCCGTACCTCTCAGATAAGTATAAGCCTGTGAGTACCTATAATACCTGTGGCCCCCCAAAACCCGGGGGTCTCGTCAACAACCTGTCAACCTGCGGAAGTTTATGGAAATCGAGTATCCCAATATCGCACTCATATGTCTCGTATATCGAGACTCATCCCTGCATATTTAATTCATAAATACACAACATAACTTCATACAGTCCGTATACAAAATGTGAGAGTTATACCTCACTCACACATATGGTACAAATACGAGCATTAGAACAAAATGTTATTCCAATATACAAAATAGGATATGTATTATGAGGTCAGCTCATACATACAAAAACACGCCAACGTCATTAACCCGACCCTCTTCTCTCAACTCGTCTACTTAGGGGAGCTGCTCACCGCACGTGACCTCGTACCTCGAAAGGCGCCCACTACCTGCCGGAAGCACGCCGCAGAAACAAAACCTACTGTATACTCCCACCTGGGGTGCATGAAATGATCATTTTACAACACACAAACAACACAATCCATGCATGTCCTATCATGGAAACTACATGCATGTATGAGATGACACTCTACATGCCCCCATGTACCGGTCAACTCTCCACCACCCAATAAAAGTAATGGGAAATCATTACTGAGTCAGTCCCAACTCCCATCACACAACCCGTAGTCTATGTGATATTTATTTAATCGCTTCGTCTTTTTAGGCAAATGAACTTTCTAGGGTCTCACCGCTGGTCTCTTTACACCCTCCCGACATTTTTCGAAGCCACCGCGGATGTCGCCTAACCAAGTTTTCAAGCTTTTCACCTGAGGGGGTGTCTATCCTTTACTTGCTACGCCCGACACTATTCGTTTTCCATTTTCATTTAACACTGTGTGACTCAATTGGACTTCATCCCATTCTCGAGCCCACACAATTCAGCACCAAACGCAGTGCCAAATCAGTACCATGCACACACACCCATGTAATGCGGTGATTTGTCGTACACCAATGCACTGCAATTGTGCCAGTGCACTCAAACTCATGCCTAATGTGTGAATACCTCTACATGGACATTTTAACTTGTGTACTAAGTGTGTACCATGAACCCTCATGTCTAATGCACACAGCAGTTCATATATTCAGTTCAATATCAATTTACATGTTGTCATGCTAGAATTCCACTCACTCAATTCAATACATCATGCAAGCATACATTCCCATAACTCGTAACATCAATTAGGCAAATAGAGGTCATGGGTCACGTCTCTGGGCTGGGACATAGCACCTAAGTCCTACAAGCTGCAACATGCCAAAGCATGGCCATGTTCGCTAATAACACATATAACCCAATTGTTTGAACACACACAGCGCCATCATGTCATCTCTTAACCAAGAGATGACACTTTGATCCACAATTCACAATGGCTTAAGATTCAAGCCTCATACCATCATAACTGAGTATAGAGATTAACCCCAAACATCACAAAATCCATGATTTAAAACTGATCTAAAAGCAAGGAGAAACGGTTTTGGAAACATTGTTTTTAACATGGCTACTAAGTTTTCAAACAAGACCAGAAACTACCTGAACATAGCTCCCCTTTGAATGCATTTCTGAGTCAAAAGGAGTCTGAAATTGGATAGACCTATTTCAAGGAGATATGTTCTTCTATAAGTCTAGTTTACCCAAAAATTGGAATCATTCAATTCCAATGTGTAATGGACAAGTTATGGCCAAAACATGCTTCATGGATCTCAAATACAACACAGAAAACTCAAACCCAGCTTCTACTTTGAATGCATTTCTGAGTTAAAAGGAGTCGGAAATTGGATAGACCTATTTCAATGAGATATGTTCTCCTCTAAGTATAGTTTACCAAGCAACTAGAATCACTCAATTCGGATGATTTATGGCCAAGTTATGGCCAAAACTCAATCAAGGGGTCGAAGGGAAAAAAAAAACTGGGCAGCATCTCCCCTAAAACACAACACTTACCTTGTACATGAAATCTCCTCCATTGAGGGTCACAACCAAACTCAACCAATGCCATTTCCATGGCCCCAAGAAAAGAAAATAACCAAATAGGCAAAGTCCCTACCTCTTGTAGTGTGTGGGATCATGTCCTTGATCCTTCAACCTTGCAACAATGGAGGTCTTGTAGCTTTTCCTCCTCTTCCTTCCTTCCTTCCTTTCTTGCCTTTCTTCTTTGTTTTCTTGTCTTTTCTCCCCTGGTTCTCCTCCCTCTCCTCAGCTCACAAATTGTTCTCCTCCTTATAATGCTTGATTCATTCCAACACAAACCACTAAGCCTAGACATGTTCTCAAACATGCATGACACATGACCTAAGTTAACTGTCACTCATGCCAAAACTCATCCCACTATAATGCATGCATTCATTAAGGGTACGACACCGCCACCTGGGCGCCAAGTGTCCTACCCCGGTGCCACGTGGCATGCACTCTCATGCCATGTGTCACCCCGTGATTGGCCTGTTGAACCTCAAATTACGTGAAAAATCGATTGTCTTAAGATTCGACGCAGTTTGTCTAGTTCAACTAGATTTCGGGAGATGATTCTAACGGCACAATCCATTTCATCATCCGAGATCTAGAGAAAAATCTAGGGTTTTGCCTATACCGTCCCAACAAGAATTACATTCGCCTCTTTCGAAAAATAATGCTCTTCCTAGTTCCACATCCCCTAAAAAATTTCGTCCCGAAATTCTCGCATATATACACATTCAAACACAGGCATATGCAACAGCCAATTAAAACATTAATGACTAGAAAACGCACCTTCCCCGTTGAACAAGAAAGGATAGTTAGCGCGCACGGTGTCCTTGCGCTCCCATGTCACCTCCTCAACTCCTCGATGCTGCCACAATACCTTCACAAGCCTTACAATCTTGCCACGCAAAACCTGCTCTCGGCTATCCATGATCTGCATTGGTCCCTCCTCGAAGGTCCCATCCGCATCAACAACAAGCTCGCCCCAATCCACTATATGAGTCGGATCTTAAGTGTACTTTCGGAGCTTAGAGACGTGAAATACCTCATGAACGCTCAACAACTCGGCGGCAATGCTAACCAATACGCAACCGCGCCCACCCTCTCGAAAATTCATGCATCCAACGACCTCTACGATACCAGAACACTTCGAAATATACCCCATCAGCTTACTATAGTGGTATATTAAAAGCTTAATGGAATTGTTCGAAATAAAATAAGAAAGAACTTCAATTAATACAACATTTAAGGGTAAATTAATAATTGACACTACACTCCAAGGGTCATAATATAATAAGTTCATATGCCAAAGTAGGATTTTGATAAACTGAAGTGAGAATAAAAATGAAAGTGAGGACCAAAGAGTAGTAAAAGAAAGATATTAGAATGAAATAAGGAAGAAAATTTGTGGAAGAGACAAGTGGCTTGAAAGAAAGAGGGAGGAAGTTTCCTCCTTGGAAAGTGAAATAAAAAGGGGATAAGATCAATACGATAAGACCAAAAATAAATATCTCATTTTGGTCTCTGGGAGAAAGAGAGAGCAAACACCGATAAGAGCAGGCAAGGCAAAAAGCAGTTAAGAAGAGAAAAGAAAAGAAGAAAAAAGGAAAAGAAAAGAGAAGATCACAGGTATGGAACTACCAAATTTTGAGTATGGAATTTGAGAAGGAGTGTAAGGAACTAGGTATCTTTATATGAAAACTATGGGTGTATGGAAAGTATCGATGTTTGTACAATAGTATGGGTTTGTATAGTTTTGCATAAAAGCATGATAGACTTGCCAACCCCCATCTCGCGTATACTGGTTTCAAACTCAACCTCATTTCTTGTTATTGCTTGAGTTGAGAAGAGCTATATACCCTATGATGTGTTTCGGGGAAGGGTCTAGTTGCAAATTAAACCAAGAAAATTCCCTATTTTGATCATATGCAGTAGCCGGACTTTAGAACGGGTTTTTGGGTCAGAAATAAAAGAAATTTGGCAGTAAGTCCTTCTGGTAAATTGTAGCCACATCAATGAACTTGATGTTAGGATTTGAATTCTCACCCGGGATTCCTCGTAGACTAATTTATGGTCTTTACTCCGAACAACAATGCAGAGTCAGACCTTCATGCAAGAGAGGCCGGTGACCTCATGCAACAGAGGTCAGCGTAATTCATGCAACGGGAGGACAGTAGAGCGCCGCCAGACCTCACATGCCAGCCAGGAAAGCCACAGGCGTCACAGGACCCTATGCAACAGGTCGCCAGCACTGGCCCCGTACCTCAAATTGTCTAATTCAGTCAGCCCGTCGTGATTCGATCACGATGACCTCCAACTTCTAAGGTCATATCTCCTTCAATCGAACTCCGATTTGGGTGTTCTTGGACTCATAGAAAGCCCATCGAGTCAAGAATCCACATTCCTGGAGGAGGATATTAGGTATCAGATCTGAGCACTGAGCCCACCGAGGTCAGGTCAGCTCATCCAGTTC
Organism: Tetrastigma voinierianum; assembly: GCA_016808115.1. Classification (NCBI taxonomy): domain Eukaryota; kingdom Viridiplantae; phylum Streptophyta; class Magnoliopsida; order Vitales; family Vitaceae; genus Tetrastigma; species Tetrastigma voinierianum. The sequence goes on along the minus strand of JAEQBH010000831.1, from coordinate 1,111,078 downwards.
AGGATTTTACTACGTATGACCCCAACTTCTAAGGTCATATCTCCTCTGTCCGACTCGATTCGTGTTCTTGACCTATGGAAAGCCCATTGAGTCAAGAATACATTCATATACCTGAGGAGGATATTGGGTGTCATACCAAGGTGTTAGAACAAGCTCAACCATGTCATCTCAGCTCGGCCAGTTCATGTCAGCTTGGTTGGGTTAACTACATATGACCTCCAACTTCGGAAGGTCATAACTCCTTCGTCCGAACTCCGATTTAGGTGTTCTTGAACTTTATGGAAATCCCATTGAGTCAAAAATACATTGATATGCCTGAGGAGGATATTAGGTGTCAAAACGAGTTGTTAGACCGAGTCACTGAGGTCGTGTCAGCTCATTCAGCCAGGATTTGACCACGTATGACCCTCCAACTTCGAAGGTCATAACTCCTTCTGTCCGAACTCTTTTTTTTTTTTTTTTTTTTTTTTTTTTTTTTTTTTTTTTTTGATTCGGGTGTTCTTAGACTCTATGGAAAGCCCATTGAGTCAAGAATCCATTGATATGCCTGAGGAGGATATTAGGTGTCAGACCGAGGTGTTAGACCGAGCTCACCAAGGTCAGGTCAGCTCGTCCAGTTCAGGATTTGATTACGTATGACCTCCAACTTCGGAAGGTCATAACTCCTTCGGGTCCAACTCCGGGATTCGGTGTCTCTCGACTCTATGAAAGATCATTGAGTCAAGAATTACATTGATATGCCTGAGGAGGATATTAGGTGTGTCAGACCGAGGTGTGTTAGACCGAGTCACTCACGAGGTCAGGTCAGCCTGTCCGGGCTCAGATTTGACTACGTATGACCTCCAAACTTAAGGTCATATCTCCTTCGTCCGAACTCCGATTCAGGTGTTCTGACCTCTATGGAAAGCCCATTGAGTCAAGTAAGAATCCAGCCATACATGTATGATAAAGTGGAACTCATATTAGTCCATAAATAAGGAAAACAGTAAGCGATATGATAATCATAGTATATCATGCATATTATAAGATAGATATGAACAAGAAATAGCAACATAAGTAGTTTTGATATGAAAAGAAATATAAAAGAAAAGAATAAATGATAAGCCGTGAGAACACGTATAATTAAAAGGAGTTTAAGATCTGGATGTTGAATGACAAGACATATATGATCGTTTCAAAGACTTCGCGTTAGTGCTAATGACACTTCTATCACGTAAGGTGCACGCATATGATCGGTGCTTTGGCACGTATACATGACCAATGCTTCAGCACTCCTGCTAGTGTTTCGACACTTCTCTATTACGCGGGAAGGCACGCCTGTTCCAGACCGTACTGCACTGGGGTATATATTGTACCAGTCTCGTTTCATTTTTATCTCTGGCCCAAGCGTTTCGAATGTTTATACGCAGGTATCTCGAATAAGAAATGATAAAAAGGTAAATAGTTTGACATGAAGGGTACCTAAGGGTATTAAAGAAGAAGTCTATGCTTGGTGACTCCAAGGAGATAGAACAACTGATAAAGCACAAGTAAAAAACATACAAGTATAGAAATGTATAGTATACATAAGATATGATAGTATAATAAAGTACATGAAGATATAAGTTAACAAGATATAAGATGCTACAGAATCGAGTACATGTACACGAATGATAAGTATATATGAATATAAGAATGAGTAAATGCATGCATGATAAAAATATAGGAATATATGAAATATGAGAAAACCGTAATATGAAGCTGATATGAGGCAGGTTCAATACAGATTTAAAGTAATGATAGTATATTGCATAAGCAATCATGATAACAATAGTTATTCATGCTTATGAGATATACAGAAAATGGTGATAAAATGGATTGTCCGCTTAGAACCAGTAGAGGATGATGGGCATGCCTATTAAAGAACAAGTCCGCGTTGATATAAGTCTGCTCTGATATCGAGGTCCTGGGTCAGGGTCGATGAGATAGATCCCGTTTGATCACAAAGGGCCCCGAAAGGGTCACCGTAGAGCACCTTCTCGCCCTTATAAGACGGTCAATGCTCGCACAAATGATGATACCTTCTGCATCATATCACTAGCATAGGTCACCGTCTCGCACAAAGGATGATACCTTCTTAGTATATACAAGACTGGTACAAACAGTTATTTCCGTTATTCACTTTTAAGGTTTATGTAGGCATGAAACATAAAACAAATGATTTGAATATGACATGTGAAAAGATATGATATGATATGAGAAGCATAAAGAATCATGATGATAAGTTCTGCAACATGAGATTATACGATCCGACGTGATATATGAAAATGTATAAGAATGTAAAATGATCTGAAAAGTTAATATGATAATACAAAGATGGGAAACAAAGATACGATGACAAGACATGATCATAGCAATATGAAACAAAGACATGAAAATAAGAATATAACAAATGGTATATAAGATATAAACACGAAGTAATATATGTATAAGAATACATACGTACGTAATAGGATATGCACATGAACCATTAGAAAGATAATAGATCAAATGATAAGTACTAGAATAAGAAATATATGATATGAATATATGATAGACATATCTAAATGAAATGAGGGAACATGCTATGAACACATGATATAAATGCATAAGTGCTAAGAATGATAGAGATAAGTAAAAGATGACAAAGCACAGGAATACAGTAAAAGTATAGATAGGAGTTATGTCAAAGAAAAGAACATGTGACATGCAATAGGAATGTAAAGATGATAAATAATAAAAAGTTATATCAATTTGTATAGATATATGAAATGCATATGTATAAGCTTGCGACGGTCACCATTGGTGGTTGTCCATGCTATGTTCCCAATTGCTGCAAAGCTTAGCACGGTACCAATCCGTAGGTACGTATGTAAGACAAGGATAGAGGACAGACATCCTACATCGCCAGAAAGGTGCCAAATGTGAGATAGTAACACCGATCGCTCGCGACCCTAATGTTTTGTATTAGAAAAAAACGCATATGTATAAGTAAATGGACTTATATGTATATAGATTTTGATGTGACACACCACTAGTGGTAGTTCTTTTGTAAATGAAAATGATTTGTTATTACGTAAATTGTTTGTATAACCATAGTACAAGTTCAGCTCGAGAAAGAATGTGTCAATGAGTCCTGCATATAGTCTCGCGCCCTGACTAGGTTCGATCCACTATCTCTGCCTGGACGGGGAATGGGGCATGACATAGTTTCCTTGTCAGCCGAACCTAATCACTCCTCTCAGGCATCACCTTCAAGAAGACATGATCACCTCGCCCCAACCCCTGTGAGGTCGTCGCCGATATCAACATAACTCTTGTCTGCTTCCACGTTAGCTGAGACGCCCGTATCATACCCACCTTCCAAGGTGTCTCTAATCGATTTTGGACCAAGATTGAGCTCTCCTACCTCTACATCCAACATATCGGTGATCGACATGGCCTCCCATAGAGAGCCTTAAAGGGTGCCATATGTATGCTCGCCTCGATAATCATTACACAGCTAACCCCCACCAAGGGCAAGTGCTCCTCCCAACTACCCTTGAGATCCAGGACGCATGCTCGCAGCATGTCCTCTAAAATATGAATAGTCCACTCTGATTTACCATCCACCTGAGGATGAAAAGAGGTACTCATCGACAAATGTGGTTCCTACAGGCCTTCTCGGAACTCTTCTTAACCGAGCCGTAAACCGAGGATCCCGATCCAACACTTATGGAGACCGGCACCCATGCAATCGTACCATCCCATATATACAACCCGTAAATTCTCCAAAGGTGAAGTTCATCCGCACGTCAAAAATATGCCACGGTGAGCCGGCCAACTATAACCCACACCGCATCATACCGTAAATGATGTCCGTGGCAAGTGAGTCACAAAGTCCATCATGATATGCTCTCACTTCCACCCGCTCATCTCCAAAGGTCGAGTAACTCGCTGGCCTCGATGCCCGCCTCGACCGGCCGGGCACGCGAGACACAATAACAAAGTCTACGACATGCTGCTTCATTCCGCCTCCACACATCGCGACGGCTGGGTCACGAGCATCTTCGTGTACTGTTCGATGCACAACGACCAGAGCAATGGAACCCCGAGGATCTCCTCCTCAAACTGGGCCGATTAAGGAACCACAACTCGTCCCTCATAATCGTAAGACTATCATCCGTGTGGACGGCCCACCTTCGGCCGCCTATACCCACCAGACTCGATTCCCGATGGACACAAGCCCCGCATCCCGCCCGACCCTATCACTCTACCAAGAGACGACGAACCATCGTAATTTCCAAGGTACTCGAGCCCAAGCCATCATACTATAGGCGAACCAGGTGTAACCGAGCCAAGATTAGCGTGCTCGCCTACTGCCTGGCCAAAGGAGTAGGCCTTGTTTCATTCACGAGCCTGTTTGATTGTTTTCAACGAGCCAAGTTTGAGGGTGCCTGCCTCAGCCATTTAACGACGACTAAAAATGAGCTGCTCAGCTCAACTCGTTTAACTTAATAAACGAGTTCGAGTGAGCTTCTAATGAGCCGAACGCCAAGCAACTCGAGAGTAGCTTGGCTCGGTTACAACTTATTTAAAGAAAATTTCATCTAAAATAGCCAACATACAACTAAATTAAAAAGATAAGACAATAAAAGTTCAATTAACTTGATTGAAGTTCAAGAGTTAAAATATTCATCATGTTCATTTGTAGGAAAAAATTGTTGTGCATCAAGTCCTCTCCATGTTCACGAGCCTGCCTTCACGAAGCCTGCTCCACGAGCCCGGGTTAACGAGTCGTTTCACAGCCTATTCATGAGCCTCTTTAAGGAGCCGACGAGGCCGAGCCTTGAGGGGTGCCAGTCTACCGGGTTTAACTTAGCGAGCCTTGGGTAAATGATGTCTTTGAAGCTTAGCCTGCTTAACTTAATAAATGAGTTCGAGTGAGTTTCTAACGAGTCGAATGCCGAGCAGCTCGCCAGCAGCCAACTCTACATGTTCTAAATCGAACCCGCCCCACTCGTCTCGAAAGATCCGCCACTTAAGCTATATCAAATCAAGATTCCCCCGTGAATCCCGGCTTGCGCATCAGCCACCACATTCGCTCTTACCGAGATGGTAATGCAAAGTGGAAGTCGTAATCCTCCAAAACTCCATCCACCTACGCTTCTCATGTCGAGGTCTCACGTGTGAAGATGTATTCACTTTGTGGTCTAAAAACACCTCGAACTGCTCACCATATAAGTAGTGGCGCCAAATCTTCAAGGCGAAGACTACGGCTACCAACTCCATGTCATGCATGGGGTAATTCTGTTCGTGATTCTTCAATTGCTGAGAACCATTAGCCACAACTTTCTCAGACTACATCAGAACACATCCCAATCCGTCCTTCGAAGCATCACAGTACATTGTGTACCTCTGTCCCCTTTTCGGGACTATTAGAATAGGAGCTGAAGTAAGCCTCCTCTTCCATTCTTGGAATGCTCGCTCACATGAGTCATCCCACACAAACTTGACCTCCTTTCGAGTCAATCTCGTCATAGGCGCTGCTAGTCGAGAGAAATCTTCTATAAACCTCTTTTAATACCCCGCCAATCCCAAGAAACTACGTATCTCGAAGACTGATTTCGGTCTCTCCTAACTCATCACAGCCTCAACCTTCCCAAGGTCCACTAACACGCCTGAATCTAACACCACGTGTCCCAAGAAACCCAACCTGCAGAAGCCAAACTCGCACTTACTCGAACGTGGGAATACAACCATGATCTCAAAAGTCGAGTACACCCCTGCGATCCCCTCATGCTCCACCTCCGACTATTAGTAGATCAGAATGTCATCAACAAAGACCACCACAAACTAATCTAAATAGGGCTAGAACACCCTATTCATGAGATCCATGAATGCTGTCAGTGGATTTGTCAATCCAAAGGGCACGCCCAAACTCAGCGCCGCGGGCCTCGCCTCAACGCCGTCTTAGATGCCCGCTCCCAACTTTCAACCGATGGTAACCAAAGTGCAAAGGTATATCTGGAGTAGATTCGCGCCCCTCACCGATCAAACAAGTCATCAAATCCCCAGAATGGATACCGATTCTGATCGTAACCCTCGTTCAACCGTCTATACTGATGCACGCCAGTAGGTCTTATCCTTCTTCTTCAAGAAACGTAACAGAGCACCCATAAATAAGTGCTCTGCCTAATGAAACCCTACCCTTAACACCCGAAATATACCCTAGTCGTTTCAAACATGTTATAGGTATTTTTGTAGTGGAGAATTGAATTTTTCGTAATTTAAATGCGAAACATAGAAATTTAGAAACTCGGAAATTGTACAAGACATAAGGACAAAATTTAATTTGTCAAAAGGGGGCATAAAAGTCATAAGTTGTGAAGATTAGAGGCCAAAGTAGAAATAACAGGAATTGTAGTGCAATTAATAGAAGGGGGGAGGACTAAAAGGCAAATAAGAGAAACTTTAATTATAAAAAGGGGAGGGAGACCAAAAATAACTCATTTTTGGTCTCCAAACAAGAGAGCATACGGGAAGAAGAGGAAGAGGAAGAAGAAGAAGAGGAAGAAGGAGGAGCCAAGAAAAGGTATGGATCTATGGAATTTGAGTATGGAATAGTATGGAAATTCTGAAGTTTTGTATGAATTCTAGTATGATTTTGTACAAAAACTACTTGGGTATGGATTGCTAGGGTTTTCTTTGGAGATTAGTTTGGTTCTCTTTCAAGGGTTTTGTTAGGAATACATCCTTACTCTAGATTTATGGGAAGTTGTTGAGTAACCCTAGTTGATACTCAATTAGATATGGAATCCTTCATAAGTGTATGGTTTTGCAAAGTTTGGTGAACTTTGGTATGAATCCTTGACTTTCTACTAATTAAAAGTGTTTGTGGAGTTGTCTGAGGACTCCATGTTGGTTTTTGATGAAGTATGGAATGTAAGAGAATTTTATGGAAGAAAAGTGAATGAAAAGGGTGAATTCGCCATTGGTAGAATCGTTGACTCTGCAATCCTGCATCAAACAGGGGTGGTACCGACACTCCTTATGTAGGCAAAACTAAGACGACCATCCAAAGCTGGCATTCCGCATTCACCTCCAAACCCATTCTATCGTACCACTAGTTCCGCAACCCTCGGCTTTTTGTATTTTTGCATAGTTGCTTATAATTCATATGCCTCGAGTATAGATAAGGAAGAAATGAAGTGAAAATACCGTACTGTCATCTCGATCGAGTTCGATGTGGGCAAACTTCATGCCCTATACTAGGAAGTTTCATAATACATATAATCGTAGGAATGCCTAAGACCAGGTATTAAATGAGACGACACTCCCGTTACGTAAGGTGCACCTTTTGATTAGTACTGTACACCCGAATAGTGCTACAAGACTTTGTTCAAGGTTTCTATGACTCCTCAAGGAAAGTTACTAAGACTTCAAGACTGTACACAAGATCTTCTAGTACTTATCAGTCAGGCCCACTCATTTATTATTATCGGTCTAGGTATTCCATCGCTATATGATAAATAACTTGGAATGAGGAATACGAGTAAAGCAAGTGTGTATCGCTCGACCAGAGACCTAATGTACTTCGACAAAATAAGTCCGCTTTATAAGTGTAAGTTCTGAGTAAGTATAAAGTTGCTATAAGTACAAGTAAGAGTCATATGGGAGATCCGAATAAGCATAAGTCTGTTAGAAGCATAAGTAATTGTATAGTTCCTATATGAATGCATGAAAATTCTTATCTCTGTTATTGTTATACGCTTACTATAACTATGTATATGCATATTACCTATGTTTCCCACTAAGTCAGAGTTTTAGCACGTTTTCAATCCGTAGGTACGTATGAAGGAGACAAAGTGATTTTCCGCATTCTGCTAGGCCAGCACACGAGTAGGGGTTCATCATCGTAGGTTAGTGCGCCCGAGAAATGTAAATGTAAGCAGATTTTTGTATATGTAAACGGGACTCAAGACCTGTGACAAAGATGTGACACTCGTAAACACCACTACGATGGTAGTTTTATTTGTATTTTCAGATAATGATATGTTGATAATAGCTTATAAGACTTGCATTAATACCAATGTCCGATAGCAAAGAAAAGAGTCCCAAGATATAGTCTCGCGCCCGAACCCGGTTCTGACGCCCATTCTGCCTGACCGGAATCAAGGTGTGACATACCCAATAACTCCTCGTATTCAGACTCGAGCCCCCGTAACTCTACCTAAGTGCCATCCTATGGAGTCATTGAAATAGAGGACATACCAGATGCAACTCACGTGAAGTCTACATCCCCAGAGAATCCCGATAGCCTCATCCAAAACATCCTTGTACTCGCAAACCACCCGAGTGTATCCATACCAGTTTCAATTGCCCTGCAGGCTACCAAACAACCCGTCAACCGCCCGTGCCATCGTGAATCGTATTACAAGATGGTGAAGACGTGCCTATTCCCAAAAACACAAACACAAGTAATCACCGGTGGCGCAACTCTCATACCTGCCACAATCTATGACAACTCGATGTGCCGTCAACAAGTCCATCCCGAGGATGACCTCGAACTCTAACATGTCCATGACCCGAAGGTCCACCGTGAGTAGAATCCTGGAGATCTCTAATTCACATCCTTGGCATATCCGATTAATTCTCGCCCTAGTCCCTAGGGGAGAACTCACATGCAATGGTTCTTCTAAGGTCTCAACCACTAAGCCCAATACTCTCACACAAGATGCAGTAATGAAGGAATGCGATACACTGAAGCCAATACCCGCCTACGTGCGAAAGAGCAGAAACGCATTTTGAATCACCGATCGATTCGCTACTCGGGCCGAGTAACGACGTGAGACAAGCCTCAAGTCCCTAAAGTCTCTAGCCAGACACTCTACCCTCTCGCCGACTCCATACTTCTACTCTACTACCGTCAGGAAACACCCAATGCCCGTGTCACACTCGAATCGATACTGCTCTCTCTGCCCGCGGTTGCAGTGAGGAATATATCGAAGCCCGCCATGTCCTGATCGGGAGCGCGATCGGGACTGTGGTGTCCCTTAATCCTGAAACCCCTATATATGCGGATAGTTCCGCCTCATGTGTCCCAGCTGATAACAATGGAAACATGTCATCTACCCAGCCTGAATGGTAACCCGGACTTGGCTTTGGCCCTGTTGGCCGCAGCCCCACCCCTGAAATCCTCGTGGAAGAAAAGTCCTCTGCTTCTTTCTCGACCTTGAAGAAGAAGCTTGGCTCCCCCTCTTCTTATCACTAGCACTGCCTCCCTGATGCTACGAGCGTCATCTACCTCTCGCTCAATGATCAAAGTTGTACTAACCATCGAGTCCATATCCTGTATGTTATGCCCTACAATCTTACCCCTGATGGATAACTTTAGCCCATCCTCGAACTTCCTGACCTTGGTCGCATTAGTGGCCACATAATCATCCCCGAAACGTGCTAACTCGTGAACTGGACCACGATCGCGCAACCACCGTCCCCTGTCTCAACCAAGGTTCCTGCCTTCGCATGTCTAGCAAGCCTAAAGTACTTCCCATGAACAAGCCATAAAATCACCTTCATGTCATAGCTCCAAGTCCCTAGAAGTCGGACCCAATCCCACAAGATTCAGTAGACCCACCCTTAACTGAATGAAATGGGCCAGATCCGAGTAGTATCCGAAGTGATCTCCATAGCCCGCAGAATCCTCCCACTCGACGGAATAATGGTCGACTAACATCGAGCTCCGAGTGGATGAGATGTGCCTAAACCTCTAGAGGCTACTGCACCTCCCGACCTCTAGCTGCATTAGCATGTGCAGCAGTGGCTATTGCAACACCAATGGCCTCTATGAAGGCTTGCTAATCAAAATGTATGTCGATCATCGCCCCACTCCGACCCACCTCTACGCCCGTCCCTACTTGCCATCTCGCACGTCAAACAGTAAGTTTTAGAATCATTTTTTGTCCCCACTATTAATGCACATGCCAACCAATAATACACCTAATATTCCGAACCATCCGCCGCTTCCCGAACTCCTACACGCTTTCAACCCTAGTGTTCGCATTTCCTATATACATCCTACCACGTATACAATTCACGCAATTTGTAACACACAATCACACACATACAATCAAAGCATACACAAGAAAACACACAATGCATGTTATGATCTAATCCTGTCCCGTGGACTTCTAGGTAACCTCCTACCTAGACCTTGATACCAAACTATGATCTAGATATCAATTTCCAAGCACTAGGTAACTCTAACTCCAAGTTCCAACACTAAGCTATACCAAGTCATGGATGCTCCTACATTAAACAAGATGTCCTAGGACCTATTCCACTCCGGGCCCTGTATATTCAGATACCAAAGCTCGATACCAAACTATGGTGCCCTAAAACTCTGGCTCCCGCTAACAACCCGTCAACCTAGAGTTCATGGAAATTAGGTATCCCGATATCGCACTCACATGTCTCGTATAACAAACTCATCCTCGCATATTTAATTCAATAACAGTTTAAAACCGGACGGATCAGCTATCCGACCGGGTCGAACTGCCGATCGCCACAAACCGTCCTGGCTTCAATCAAAACCGTTTTTGCATTGAACCGCTTGAACCGCCTGGAATCGCGTGGGGGACCGCTGAACCGAATGAACTGCCGGGCTCTTCACGAATCGACCGCTCGCCGCCACAAATTTTTTTTTTTTTTTTTAGTTAAATGACATCTTTTGATGTCTTTTTTACAATCAACCACGTTGTTTTACTTATGATTAGAAAGCTCAGAGGTTGCTGCTCAGAACTAAAAAAATTTCAATTAAATAACGTAGGTAGTCATGGATTTGAATATGGGAAGAAGAAGTTACAAGGGAACCAATTTACCATCAGACTGGCATTGTGATTATTTTAGATATTAACAAAATTATATTACTACTAATTAAGTATATATTTATATAAATATTTCTTCCATTTTAATATGTTTTCATATATCAACATTATACATAGCTTTAAAATAAAATTTAAAATATTTTATTTATATAAAAGTAATAAATAATATCTAAATATTATTAATTATATATTTTAAAATATAAATAATATATTTATTAGCGCCACCGGTTCAACCACGTCAATTCACCGGTCCAACCAATGAACCGTGAACTCGTGTCCTTCCTGCCTGGGCCACCTATCCTGCTTAAACATTGATAAATACACAACATAACTTCACAACCCTCGTATACAAAATGTGAGAGTTATAACACCTCACTCACACATATGGTACAAATACATGCATTAGAACCAAATGTTGTTCCAATATACAAAACAGGATGTGTATTATGAGTAATAGTTCTCATACATATACAAAAAATACGTCAAGGCCACAACCCGGCCCTCTTCTTAATCTGGCCGCTGCCTAGAGCTTCACTCACCGTGACCGGGACCCGGCACCGAAAGGGGATCCACGATGAGGTGAGCTACGCTCAATAGAAACAAAACCTACCAAGGCTACTCCCCACCTAGGTGCACATGCAAATGATCATTTTACAATCACACAAACAACACAATCCATGCAGACATGTTGTCCTATCTTGGAAAAAAAACTACATGCATGTATGAAATGACACTCTACATGCCCCATGTACCGGGTCAACCTCCGACCCACCACCCAATGCAAGTGCCAATGGGAAATCAATACCGAGTCAGTCCCGACTCCCGTAGTCTATGTGATATTTATTTAATCGTTTCGTATCTTTTTAGGCAACAACACTTTCCGGGGTCTCACCGCCGATCTCTTACACCCTTCGACATTTTTCGGGCTTTCACTGATGGATACGCTGTCTAACCAGGTTTTCGGGCTTTTCACATGAGGGGGTGTCTATCCCCTACTTGCTACGCCCGACACTATTCGTTTTCCATTTTCATTTAACACTGTATGACTCAATTGGACTTCGTCCCATTCCCAAGCCCAAACAATTCAGCACCAAACGCAGTGCCAAATCAGTACCATGTACACACACCCATAGCCGCGTATTTGTCAGACACCAATGCACCGCACCGTGCCAAGCACTCAAACTCATGCCTAATGTGTGAAGACCTCTACATGGACATTTTACCTTATACACTAGGTGTGTACCATGAACCCTCATGTCTAATGCACACAGTAGTTCATATATTCAGTTCAATATCAATTTACATGTTGTCATGTTAGAATTCCACTCACTCAATTCAATACATCATGCAAGCATACATTCCCATAACTCGTAACATCAATTAGGCAAATAGAGGTCATGGGTCACGTCTCTAGGCTAGGACATAGCACCTCAATCCCACAAGCTGCAACATGCCAAAACATGGCCATGTTCAAGCACAACACATATAACTCCAATTGTTTGGAACACACAATAAAGCCAATACAAGCCATCTCTAACCAAGAGATGCACTTGATCCACAATTCACAATGGCTTAAGATTCAAGCCTCATACCATCATAACTGAGTATAGAGATTAACCCCAAACATCACAAAATCCATGATTTAAAACTGATCTAAAAGCAAGGAGAAGCAGTTTTGGAAACACTATTTTTAACATGGCTACTCAGTTTTCAAACAAGACCAGAAACTGCCTGAACATAGCTCCCCTTTGAATGCATTTCTGAGTCAAAAGGAGTCAAAATTGGATAGACCTATTTCAAGGAGATATGTTCTCCTATAAGTCTAGTTTACCCAGAAATTGGAATCATTCAATTATAATGTGTGATGGCCAAGTTATGGCCAAAACACAGTCATGGGATCTCAACACAGCACAGGAAAACTGTCTGAACCTAACTCCACTTTGAATGCATTTCTGAGTCAAAAGGAGTCAGAAATTGGATAGACCTATTTCAAGGAGATATGTTCTCCTAAGTATAGTTTACCCAAAGAATCAGAATCACTCAATTCGATGATTTGGTGCCGGTGGCCAAAACTCAATCAAGGGGTCGAAGGGAAAAAAAAAACTAGGCAGCATCACCCCTAAAACACAACATTTACCCTATACACGAAATCTCCTCCATTAAGGGTCACAACCAAACTCAACCAATGCCATTTCCATGGCCCCAAGAAAAGAAAATAACCAAATAGGCAAAGTCCCTACCTCTTAGCAGGATCAAGTCCTTAATCCTTCAACCTTGCAACAATTGAGGTCTTGTAGCTTTTCCTCCTCCTCTTCCTTCCTTCCTTCCTTCCTTTCTTTCCTTTCTTCTCTATTTTCTAGTATTTCCTATCCTGGTTCTCCTCCCTCTCCTCAGCTCACAAATTGTTCTCCTCCTCACAATGCTTGATTCATTCCAACACAAACCACTAAGCCTAGATACAATTCTCAACATGATGACACATGGCTTCAAGTTAAGGTAGCTGTGTCACTCATGCCAAAACTCATCCCACTATAATGAATGCATTCACAAGGGCATGACACTTAGCCACTCAAGTGCCAAGTGTCCCCAATTCTGGTGCCACGTGGCATGCACTCTCATGCCATGTGTCACCCCGTGATTAGCCTGTTGAACCTCGAATTGCATGAAAAACCGACTATCTTGGGATTCAACACAGTTCATCTAGTTCAATTAGATTTCGCGAGATGATTCTAATGGCACAATCCGTTTCGTCATCCAAGATCTTGAGAAAAATCTAGGGTTTTGCCTGTACCGTCCCGACAAGAATTACCAATTCGCTCTTTTTCGGAAAAATACATTCTTCCCAGGTTTCACAATACCTCTGTACAAGTATAAGCTCTATAGTACCTACGAGTACCTCCGTACAAGTATAAGCTCTGTAACTCCTACGAGAGATCTGAATAAGTATAAGTCTACTATAAGTACAAGTATGTGTATAAGCTTATTATATGAATTCGTGAAAAATTCTGATATCTACTATCAGATATTTGTTATCATATATGCTTATCAGAAAAGAGTAAAGAATGCATGTATACGTATAAGTCATATGTTTCCTAGTTAGCGTTAAGCTTAGCACGGGTTTTAATCCATGTAGGTACAGAGGAGGGCGTCCTTGATCTTCCACATTTTGCTGGGCCAGCACACTTGTAGGGGTCCATCACCTGTAGGTTTTGCGCTCTGATTATGTAAATGTAAATGTAAATGTACAGTTTTTGTCTATGTATATGTAAATGGGACTCGGGATTGTATGTGTTGACACTGTAAACACCACTACGATGGTAGTTTTATTTTTGTATCTTTGTATATGATATTTTGATTCAGTTACAAGACTTGGGACCACCAATGTCTGAAAAAACAAGTAAAGAGTCTCAGTATAGTTTCGCGCCCCCTTCATTCGCCTAGGCGGGGGTGAGGGTGTGACAAGAAGGGCATGAACTGATAAGATCATCAAATTTGACGAACCACCAAGTTAAGAAGGATTCTACATCTAATATCATAATAGTCTTGAGGCCACAGGTAGGAATTTGATAAGATTAGGTCAGTTGCTCTACTAAGGCTGCAGTAGGTAATCATGAAGGTAAGGTAGGGAACAAAGGGATAAACTAGGTAAATCCAAACTGGTGAGCCCATAAGCAAGGCGAATAAGGTAAGAAAATTGCAGAAGAAGAAGACAATTGAGGAGAAAAAGAATAACAACCCCCAAAGATTAGAACCCTTCAAACTGTGCTGAGGAATGCTGAGGGATATTTAAAATCCAACAATTAAAGGGTGGAAGAATTCAAGATCTGTTGTCAGGATGGGCTAGGAATTGTGGTCGCCTGTGCACAACAGACAAAGAAAAAGGAAAGGAGTCTCAGAGATATACTCTAATGGATTAAGCCACATTAAGACCCAAAGACATGGAGGGAAAGAATCAGCACCTTGATGTACCAAGGAACATGCAAAGAGCCAGATATGTACAAACCAAATGGCTCCTCCCACCTTATGGTATGCTACCTCAGTCACATACTTGCCCATGGCCTGGTACAAGGAGGCTAGGAAAATGGTACCCAAAGTATAGGGTCGCCCATTGGTAAGGGTCCTACCCGAGGAAGATACTCCATGAAAGGCTTATTCGAATGGGGGAAAAAGATAAAATGACAAAGAAGAACCCACAGGAACTCTATGTGTTTTTTGATAGAAGGAATCCTAGTAGAAGTTCGCCACTTTCGTATGGCAGATGAGTAAGAAGTTTAGGAGGTGGAAGAGACTTCAAGATGAGAAAGTGATGGGTCATGGACATCTAGAAGGCATACAACCTTTGAACCCTCAATAGGCAACCCAGTAAGCATAGAAATGTCCCTCATGGTGATGGATGTGAGACCAAAAGGGAAGAGAAATGAATTCAAACCCTTGAACCAAAACCTAAGGGCGATACTCATCAAATCCAAATCCAGGGTTACACTCACCTTGGTGAGCTTAATGAATTAGGCAATACCTAAGGATCGCCAATGTCCCTAAAAATGAGGGAATAGTATGTCCACCCAAGTTATCCAATCCTTAGATGCCCTAGGCCATGACTTGGCTGGTAGAGCCATTGGTCGTAGTTCTTTTCCAAGAAGTATCTAAGATGGTGACATCAGAGGAAAAGGAAAGGCCAAGACAGGAATGGCCACATCTCCAACCGCATGGGCAATCCCAAACTCTAGCAAGGGAGGAAGAGATGGTAATGCACTAGAACATAGGAAAATAGTATCAATGAACCAAGGGTAAGAGAGAAAACGAAATGGTGAGGAAGCAGGAAGAAATGCCTACCTAAGGAAGATTTCAACCATGTCGTGAGAAATGGAGTAGGACCTACATAGGAGAAATAAGAAGAATAGGGGCATATGGAAAGTCGAAAGAGATTGACAAAGAGGTTCTTTTATGAAAAACTTTGAAATTTTCAAATGACTACATATCGCTTTATGGTAACCTGGAGTCTTGCAATCTTGTGTAGGGAAGGTATATGACAAAATCTCTTAAAACTACTAGGTAGGCATGACCCAACCTAGATTCCCCAAGGCAAGTTCTTTAGGTCCATCAATGGTAAGGTTGAGGAGTTACCTTTACAATGCTACCACTGGTAAACGAGGCGAAAAGATCGAAAGGTAGGAGAGAGGACCGAGATTCCGCATACGTTATAAGTTTTCAGCAACCATACTCTTTCTTGATTTTTTAAAGACTTTTTCGTTGAAGAACGAAGGATTTGGAGTTCTAAAAAACGGAAAAATGCCTTTATTAATTTTTTTAAAGACTTTTTCGGTGAAGAACAAATGATTTGAAGTTCTAAAAACCAAAAAAAAATGGTCTTTCTTAATTTATTTTAAAGACTTTTTCGGTGAAGAACGGAAGATTAGAAGTTCTAAAAACCGAAAAATGATTCTTTCTTGATGTTCAAAGATTTTTTTTTTTTTTTTTTTTTAAGAGTGAAGGATTTGGAGTTCTAAAGAGTTCTAAAAAACGAAAAAGGATCTTTCTTAAATTTTTTTAATGACTTTTTCGTTCAATAACGAAGGATTTGAAGTTCTAAAAAACAAAAAATGGTCTTTCTTGATTTTTTTAAAGACTTTTTCGTTGAAAAACGAAAGATTTGAAGTTCTAAAAACCGAAAGACTTCCTAGTTCTTGAAAATTTGGGGAAAACTCTTTGGATTATTGGATTTCTCTTTATTGAGGATGAATCTTTCAATATTCCCTTAAAAGTCTTATGGAACATTCACTGCAAATAACTAAGTCAAAAAGGGATTTGACCTACTCACCGGTACAGATGCGAAGCTTGAAGTCAGGAGGATGGCCGAAAAATCAAGCTTCAGAAGGGAAGAGGGAGCGACAACTACCGGGACAAGAGGCTACTTCGACTCAACAAAGAAAATGCAAATAATGCTCTTCTATGGAAAGCAAAGGCGTGGAGCCACTTGTTCTTGGTGGCTTCGACTCCAATGGTGATGGTGATGAAGAACAGAAACCATAGCAGAGATTTTCACCTTGGAATGAGTTTGAGAAAAGAGAAGAATGTGAAAGGGTTAGTACGTAAATCAAAGTGATTTCTTCCTATGAAGCTTTCAAATCCCAAAGAAGAGTTTTCTGATGTAGAAGGGAACTGTTGTATAGGAGAAAGGAAATCAAAAGCCACGGGTTTTAAAGAAAAATTGGTGGGAGGCTTTTCTCGAGGTATGACTTTAGGCTTTTTCAACTTATCTAACCGGGCTCGAGTTTTGGCTCGTTCTTCTCGTTGATAATCCACATCCAAAGGGGTAAGTTGCACTTTGGGCCTCATTGTAAAATTATGAGAGAAGAGGGAAGGAAGCCTTTTGACATATAAAAAGATTTTCATACAAACATGGCCTATGGGCCATATTGTATGCGGGGGCAATTGTTGATACTAAAATTAATTTTTAGGCCCAAAGGGCAGTGGAATCTATCAAATAAATATGTCAAGCCCAAACTTTACGAGCCCAACTCAATCTAAGAAAGCTCAATCCCATGATAATCAACTCATGAAAATGTCCAGGGACATTTCTGGAATTTTTAAATAATTTGTCAAAGCTATCAGTTAAAAATATTGAGACTTTGTCTCAAAGGTAGAAGATGATGGAGACTTTTTCTCCAAGTCATGACATGTTAGAGTACGTGAGCATTTATTGGAAGTGGGGAAAGTTACTTGGGGAACAAGACTCTAGTGGGGACATGGATAGTCATTGAAGAAAATGGGTTGGTGCAGTTACTGAGAAATGTCTATAAAAGAAATACTCAACATCAAAGCAAAGGACCGAATTTTTCAAAATCAACGATCGACTCTCAAACAATCCAAACCTAGTAAGGACTTTCAATATTTCTCTTATTCTTCTACAAGTTCATCAGCCATTTTTTCCAGATTCTCAACTTAGTTTTACATTTTGTCTAAGTATTTCATTTTCAGTCTAATTCTACAATGAAATTTGTTTCTTTCAAACTAGTCCGTGCAGCTTTTCTCTTAGCTTTCAATTCTTTCCAATTTTTCAAAGTATTTCCCACTTACATTCTAAGGAACTGTCAAGTGAACTAAGGAATCCAGTTTTCATTTAAGCGGAAGTTAGATTTCGGCACAATTTCGATTTGAAAATACTATAATTTTCTAGTATGTTCGCACATCCACCAATTTTTGTACTTTTTGTATGTTCTGATGAATTCCGTTAAAAAATCCACCGACGGAAACACATGGAAACGAGGATAGATAAAAGTAAAGCTAAAATATCATTTAAGAAGAATTTTAAACTTGTATCATGATGTCAAGTTTTTAAGATTTTCATCCTAACATGCAAGGGGGTTGAGTACTCCGCCCTCATTCTGATTAGATCTTAGTGGAATCCTATCAATCGATTCTGTATTATGAATATTAAATCCCTTTATCTATAAGTCTATAATGGCTAGCTAACAGGGGCGGAGCTGCTTGAGGCTTAGGGGGCTCATACGCTATGTATTATGAATATTACATAATCAATATGCTATCATCTAATTCTTACATTATTATTATTGTACCCCTGAAATTAAGTTATGCCCCCTCAACTCAATTTTTGGCTCCACCTATGGTGGTACTACTATGTTAGAGTCTTAGGATACTTACCCCCGTTTGAAAGGAATTTAGCCTTTTGCATGTAAGGAAAAATCATAATTGCTATAACACCATGACTATTCCACTACAATCATAGTATTTAAAGAAGCAATTTCGAGTTTAAGTAAATCCTTAAGAAGGCGTTTTACAATATATTTTATGAACATAAAAATTTTAAATTCCTAAAGTGAGTATTGCTCTCAAGATTCTCCTCAAGAGTTCAGAGTTATTAACTCAATAAAAGCACAGTTAGTTATTATGCTCAAATGTAATAGTTAAAAATTTTTGTTCGTCATGTTTAGTTCATATGATAGAGCATTTAATGTTAAAATAGCAGAGCATAAGAAAGGATGGGGTTCTAACTTCGAGTCCCGATGAAGACAGGTTACAGCTATTAAATGACCAACTCTCCATTGAATCCTCATTTGTTTATTTGAATATTCATAGAAAACTCTATTTGATTTATTTCACTCTCCACGTGATAGAGAGTGTTAAGAAGTATGATATTCATATTATATCCAAATCCTACAAGTTTGAACTTTTAGAAGATTTAAAGGTTGAGCTTTTAGGAGAATTAATCATTTAACATAGTATCAAAACCTAATTTGACAAGAGGTCCTAGATTCAATTCACCTCTTTATAATTTATTCTCAATTTATTGATTTGAAAGTCAATAAAGTATTTTATTTGGTTTGTTTGGCTTCCCATATGCAAGTATAAAGCTACAAGTGAGGAAAGGTATTAAAAGTCTAATATTCATATTAAATCAAAATGTTATAAGCTTAAGCTTTTAGGAGTGTTGATCGTTTAACAACTATATTGTAACTAATGTGTTTAGTTATAAAAAAAAAAACTAAAAATTCCCATTAAACAATGAGAAATTGAACATTAAAGCCACACAAAATATTTCTTTTTCTTATCTAGCTTTCTTGACTTTATTAAGCCTGAACAAGAATAAATAAATAAGCAATTGTGATAAGTAGAGGTAGATAATAAAGATTTAATTTCTCAATCTATATTTTAAAAGATCGTGATTAAAAATAAAGCTACCGAATGTGAACTAGAAATTTATCAATTCGACCGAATAGGCCTGTGGGCTATTAAGGCTTATACTGGGCCAGCCCATTTTGTTCATTTGACCTGTTTTTTATTTTAGTTTTTTTAATAATTATATATTATTTTTTAATTATTAAGAATATTAGTTTTTTTATTATCAAAAAAATATAAAATAGTTGTTTATAGAAAAAAAATTATTATTAAATAATTATATTTGACAAAATAAGATAATAATGGTATGAAAAATAATTTAGAATAAAATAAAAAATATATAAATATAACTATAATAATTTATTTTATATAATATTTTAAATACATAAGAATAAACTATAACTATTTCAAAGAAACTTTATTTTAAAAAATATAAAATTTGTAAAATTATTATTTATTATTATTTTTAATATCTTAATATTAGGCTCGTTTTAGCCCGTAATCTATTTAGCTAGGTTGGACAAACCAAAAAGAGACCCGAATTGACTCGACCCATTTGAACGGGGGCGGCCTGTTTCCCACCAAGTATACATTTTTGGGCACGGACTATCCACTCAAATCCTATTGACTAGGAAAATATGTAAAAGATCCAATGTATGGAATGAAATACCCAAACATGCATGGGTCATACATACACGCAAATAAACCAATGAACGTTAAATGTAATGTTTTAAAAATCGGTTCGATGGTCAAATCGAAAAGGTTATCGGTTTATCATTTATTGGTCCAATAGATGGTTGAATCGTGATCAAATCGATGACATAATAAATATATATTTTATGATATTAAAATTAAAAATAAATTAAAATTGTATAATTTTTATATTTTTATATTTGACGTTATTTAATATAAGTATAAATATAATAGTATTATAAATTTTATAAAATAAAATATGTTTAATATTTAAACCTAAAATATTCAAAAATAGTCAAAGTATATATATATAGTTTGGAAAAAAGTAATAGAAGTTTAAAGTAGCTTGATTAGCCTATTCTTAACTTTATCTTCTTGTGTTTAAAACCCGTTGGATACATGTTATTTCTCTTACAATTTTAAGACTTAAGTGGCGTTTATTTTTGTTACTTAATGCTAAATGTGAACTTTTTTGCTCTTAATTTATAAATAAGACTTTAATAATATTAAGCTTGTTTATTTTAACATTGAGTTAGCTTAATAGTGACTTAAGAATCTTATTAAGCTTATGTTCCCGTCCCACCCTTAATAGATCTGCCGGTTTAACTATAATCGTATTTTTGAAGATATTCTGAGTTTATTTCTCAAACCCGGTAAGGCAGCTCGAGTTTATTTTCTTAAACCTAGCAGCCTCGAGCTTTATTTTCTTAAACCCAAGACATGTTCGGATATTTCTATTCCCGCCCCGCCCCGCCCCGCCCCGCCCCGCCCCACTCCGTCCCGATTATATTTCAAAAATATTTTTTTATTATTTTATTTTATATTTTAATATAAATAATAATAATAATAATTAAATTTTTTTTTAATAAATAATTTATAAAAATTTATTTTTTGTATGAAATATATTAATTTTAATATAATAAAAATTAAAAAACATATATAAAAATTAAAAAATTAAAAATAACAACAAAACGAATTAAACGACGTAGTTTGGGATTTTTCCTATCCGCCAACCACCTGCAAAACTTATTGCATTTCAGAATTAAAAAAATAAATAATGAACTGGATCAAGATGCAAGCACTTATCCCGAACCCTCTTGCCATCCATAAGAATGAGCTGCACTAACCCTTCTCTTTATCGAAAGAACGAGGTGTTTCGTAGTGCTCAAATATTTCCATTTTTTCTATTAAGAACTTTTTTTAGAAATTTCAATAATAAATCATGAAAAATTTTAAAAACAAACAGCTAAATATTGAAAACTATTTAACTTTCAACAAAAAAAAGTTAAAAAACAAACAACCCCTTAGTCTCACCACCTAAAACCAATCTCACATCAGATTGGAATAAGAAAACAAATAACTTTATAAAATGAATGAATCAGGATAAAACAAAAAGTATGAATAATAAGTGGGCTACTATAGTTAAATTCTAATGTAGGCTTTTTCATGGGTTTGGGCCCAGTCACATGGGCGTGTGATATTGTTTGGACCTATGAATCATTTGGTTTTAGAATTGCCTGGTTCAAGCGGTTCACCAGTCAGATCATCGGTTCACTCGGTTCAGAAGTGGTTTAATGGTCAATCAGTTCTTAGCAACGGATCAAATCAAAAAGTCCACCGATCGATTGGTCCAATTTTTAAAACATTGCTAAAATGTTTATTGGGGCAAAATTGAATCTTTAACATCACGTAACACTTAATTATTGCATGAATACAAATTTATTTTTGTAATGTTATAGTGAAAATATAACTAATTACAGTCACATGCAAAAAAAAGGTTACTTGATTAAGAGTGGAAACCTAAAAGAAAATATTAAAGGGGGATATATGTTAAATTTTCAGGTAAATGTGAAATCTAAGAGAAAGATTTGGGGAGAAATATGCTCAATTTTCAAGCAAATGTAAGAAAATTAATATTTTAGGGTTTGGGAAAATATAAGGGCCTTGGTTAGAGTATTTGAAAATTGTTTTTTGTTCTCAAAAACAAGGCTAACATAGAGAATATGTTTAATTCCCTAACTTTTTGTATTGAAAAACATAAAGAACAAAAAAAAATATTATATTCAGAAAACAAGAACAATTTTCAAAAAATACAAAAAATAAGGGCATGTTTATTTCCTGTGTTTTAAAATTGTTCTTAAAAATAGATTTTGAAAACACAGAGAAAGTCATTTTGATGTTTTTTGAAAACTATTTTTGTTTTTAAAATTTAGTGTTCTTTGTATTTTTTCAAAACAAAATAAATTAGGAACCAAACGTATTCTCTAGAGCTGGAAATTTGAGGTCGGCTCGATGGAATACCTCGACCCACTCGGAATTAGGGTCGGGTTGGAATGCAATTCTATTAGCTCGAAAAAAATCGGTCCAAATTCGTTCCTACTTGTTCGACTAGATTGCTAGCTCTAGTATTCTCCCCATTTTCCTTGTTCCCCTTGGTTTTTAGAACAAAAAATAGTTTTCAAAAACATGAACCAAACAACTAGGGACGGATCTAAGCATTGCCCAGTGGGAGCACTTGCCCCCACTCAAATTTTTTTGAAAACAATTTCCCCATTGTATTTTAGGAAATTCAAGCTCAAATGCTATACTTTGCCCCCACAAAAATTTCTAAATATTAAGCTATTGAGTTGAAGTCCAAGTTTAAAAAATTTGTAGAACTTATGTTACTTAGTCTTGCCCCCACTGAACTCGAATCCTGGCTCCGTCACTACAAACAACTTTAATATTCTTTATGTTTTTAAAAAATGTTCTCAAAAACAGTGTTTAGAAACAAGAACCAAACAAGTTCTTATAATTTGTTTGATACATTAAAAATGTTTTTTGTTCTCAATAAACTTGAAGAACACTGTAAACAAGGAAAACTGTTTGATTATAACCAATTTTTTTATGTTTTAAAAAAACCATTCAGAATAGTTTACTTCAAAAAAATAAAAATAAAAAAACAGATAGAATATTAAATTCATAAAACACTTATCTATGTTTTGAAAATCAGAAACGAGGTCCATTGCTTTAAATCCTGGGTACTCTCTGTCTGCCACCTGTATGTGATAACATATATGATATGCCTCCCACCATCCTCAATTTCAAATTCAAAGAAAGACTTTATTCATGGAAAGTCCGTTTAGCACAAACAGATAATAATAATAAGAATACAAAAGAATATGATCCGCCATTAAAATATCATTTGGCTTTTTCCAGGGCTGTGATGGAAGAAGCGCTAGCCGTGACGGAATCATAGCGCAGAAACATGTGAGTCACGAAGAGTATCGCAGTCGTCGTCACATAGTCCTTCGCCGCGCACTGTTTGTTCGCGTCGCTCGGCGAACCGGTCTGCGGCCCGTTCGACCAGAACAGATAATTCAGCAACTCCCGCCCCTTCTCCTTCCGGAACCGGTCCGCTATGAATGTTTCCGGATTGTCGAAGATCTTCGGGTCTCTCATCGCCAGTTTCTGGAACCCGCACAGGAGATCCCCCTTCTTGATCTCAAAAACCGAGTCGTGAGAGCTCAGAAGGAAGTCCTTTCTGGCTCGGGCGAATTGGTTTGGGACCGGCGGATTCAGGCGGAGGGTTTCGTAGACGACGGAGGAAACTAGTTCCAGATCTTTGACCGATTCAAATGTTAGTTTCGCCCCCGGCTTGATCTTAGATCTGACCTCTTCTCTCAGTTTCGCCTGTAACTCCGGATCGCTGCCGAGAGCGTCGATGAGAGTTGGAAAGAAGACGGAGAATCCGCCGAAGGCGTTGAAACCGAGGACGAAGAGGAGGTTGTGGATGGTTTCTTTTTCGGAGAGGTTGAATTCGGTTTCGCCTCTTTGAATCACCGCTTGGCCGTGTTTTGAGATGAAATCGTAGAGTTTGCTGTAGTCTCCCTTGACAAGGAAGAACGGGTAAGGGAAAGAGTGGATGAAAATCTCTTCAAGTGGTTGCAGAACGTTGATGCTGACGGTGGGGAGCAGCTGTAAGAAAAGCCATCTATTAATCATGGCGTAGCCGGACTTTGCAATTTCCGGCGAGGCTGAGGTATCGGCGCCGACGAGGCATTTAGTCAGGAAGTTGAAGATGGCGCTCTGGAGAGGGAAGATGTAGCTGGAGCTTTGGCTCTTGGCCAAGTCGGCGTCCAAGGTGTCCCACATGGCGTCCATGCAGGAGACGAACTCGCTCGCCCAGATGCTGGAACTCCGTTTCAGAATGTCCATTGCAAAGCTCTTTACCTGCCGGAGACGACAATGTCACCCCATTTCTAACCCAGATTTCACCTCTTTACATTTTGAAATTTAACACAAACTGCACTAATCGGGGTTCCATATTTCATAATTCAATTGTTCATGTGATTTCTCCATACTTTCCAGAATATTTGCATTATTCATTCATTCATTCATTTGTTGTAAAGATTAATGATTCATTCCATATATACAATAAGATAAAATTTGAAGGTCACTGTCTGATGGTGATGACACGGATATTTTTTCCTTCTCTCCACCATTTACGCAAATAATTCAAAACGCTTTTCCGGGACCATAAAAAATGACAACTTGTCTAATCGCCTAACAAAACAAAAATCATTAACAGGAATTAAATAAGCAAGACCCATACAGTGATCAAGACACCAAATCGGTACATACTACCAAAAAAAAAATTGTGATTTAATTAAAAATTAAAAATTGAAAATAAATATCTCCAAAATACCTATAGTAAATGAAACAATTATGATTGAAGTTGTATTATATGATGATAATAAATTCAGTATGTTATGACATTAGTTTACTACTATCATATGACGATAATAGATTCAATATGTTATGATAGTAATTTACTACTATCATAGCATATCAAATCTACTACTATAAACTACTATAATATACTGTAGCTACCATAAAATACTTATGATAATATACTAAATCTACTATGATATATTATAATTAGTATCAAGATTGTTTCATCTAGTACCATAGTGAAAACACTTAAAAGATGATGGGTGATGCATATTCCTAAAGACATGGGTGATGCATATTTTGGGGGTTTGTAATTTTTTACTTTTTAATTAAAAATAATTATTTTTTCATAACATAGCAGGTAGGGAAGCCTACTTTCTCCAATTAAATATAATTTTTTTTAATTAATGTTAATAATAGTTTACTTGATATTTTTATAATAAAAAAGAAATGAGAAAATTATGTTATGATCTCATTTTAATTTATTTGAAAAATTAGGATAAAAAAGATAAATTCAAGTCACTTGATTTAAAAAGAATTTAATAAAGGGATAAAATATTTGATAAATTTCTAATAAACTTTAGTTATAACCTTAATAAATTTTAGATATTATCATATATTATGTAATAACTCATACTTAAAGGTTTATTGATTTCTTATCTAAGATTTGTTCTACTATTTATTAAATATTTTATTTTCTTTATAAAATATTTTTTAAATTAAAAGACTATGCATTAATGGTAGTTCTTTTAGCCCAAAAGAACTTTTATCAATGCCACGGGACACCATAACATAGTTTTCCTTAGCCCCGTATCATATCTTCATCTTTTACTGTTTTTACGCATGTGATTAACTTTAGGGCCGCCATTAAAGGGACCTCAAAGCAAGAAAATCTTCTTCTTGATCTTGTAACTTTGGACTTTTTTCAGGGAATAATTTTTGGGTTAGGGCTATAAAAAACTCGTCATCGTTTTATATTGTTAGATGATGATTTTATTTTTTAAAATTTTAATAAATTAAAATTTTGTTTAAAAAAACGCAAATATTAAAAAATAAAATTATGACCTAATAGCATAAAACTCATTATTATATGATAACAGAGTTTTTTATAACTTAGCCCATTATTTTTTAATTTATCGATCAGATCAGCCATGGGTGATGACTAGAGGTTTAGATTTTTCAACAAAAATAATAATAATAATCTGTATTCAAAATAATAATAATTATAAAAATATTTAAAAAACAAAAATAACAATAATTAATAATTATTTTAATTTTTATTATTTCTAAATTTGTGGAAATAATAAACCAAAAAGATATTAAATATATCTCCCTCAGACCTCAATGAATGAAGGTTTCGACTAGCTAGAAGATCTAAAACAGAGTCACAGTCTATGGATGTTCCGACTCACTGAGTCACTCACTGAGTCACTCACTGAGTCGATGATGAATGAACTGGAAGCAGCGAGTTTGAAATATGAGAAGGGAGGCAGGGGGATCTTACCTTGGAGTGTTGAGTCTCGGCGGTGTCGAGGTAGGCACAGACGCGAATGTCGCCGGTGTACTTGACGCTGGGCATAAAGTCGCCGACGAGGACATTTTTCTTCTCTACCAGATCCATATCAAAGAGGTAGGAGAAGGATTTGCAGTCGAGGACGGCGATGACGTTAGGGTTAACATCAACGAAGAAGGGGAAAGTAGGAGGGACGTTTGTACGGAACACGGTGCTGTTGTACTTCTCGATCCTCTTCCGGAAGAACTTCTCCGGGCCTTGGAACCAGAAGTATTCTAGGCGATCGGCGAGGGGGCCGAGCACCGGCCAGCCGTAGCCGCCTGGAATCGCACGGACGGAGGCGGAGGAGGAGAGCGGAGGCGGAGTTGGTGTTAGAGACGACGGCAGTCTCGGCGAGACGCTCATGACCGTGGAAGATAACATGGTCCTGAAAAAGGAATGAGAGCTAGAGAAGGAGCGCTGTGATGCACTTTCTCATGATATAGGTAAAGGCAGCTAAGGTGAAGGAAGGGAGAGCATCTCCAACCCATTCTATATTTTTCTCTTTTAACTATTTTAGCTAGTTAAATACAAAAAATTCTCTTCAACCCATTTTTTATTCTACTCTATTTCTAAGATAAATTCAAATCACTCATCAAATACGGTACTACCTGAGCTCTCTCTAAATTCTCTCTCTGCTTTTTCTTTATCTCTCTATATATAATGCTTCGACTCTTTTTAAATTATCTAAATTGCACAGAATAAGAGAGTTTACATTGAACAGATTTTAAAAAGCTTACTGGGTTAAAATAAGAAATTAATATTTAAATATATTTTCAAAAAGAACTATTTTATTGCCGTAGCTAGAGATGCTGTAATGTCCACACCCTGAAAATTCAAACTTTAAATTAGAAGCTGGTCCGCACAAGAAGTTAATGGTTGCTTCACCTCCGTAAATTATGTGTCCACATTTTTTTTCTTTTCTCAATGAAAAATGTGCCAATTTTAGGTTTCCAAACTACAAAAAATTTGTCCTTTTTTAAGTTTGAATGTTACTCGACTCGATCGGCGATTATCCAAATAATTTAGAATCGGTGGTATGAGTTTTTCATAAGAATATTGGAGAATTTAAATTTTTAATTCGTGTCGGTCATCCTCCCATTTTAAAGGCATAAACTTTCCTTCAAATCCAAAGTATTTTATTTTAAATCTTTTGTCTTTTGAGGAACTATGTTTCCGCTACCATTTATAAGACACGAACATATTCGATCAAACATGATAAAAATATAATTTGCGTGTATGTCAATTAATCTCATCTAGTGATGAAGTTGAGAAGTCTAAGTAAATCTTCGAATGGTTCTAAAATGACTTAATTGGCTATCGTTCATAAGTAAATCCAAGTTACACGGATAATGCCAGATACAAATGTCTTCATGTTCTGGCTATACGCCTAACTTGGCCTTTTAAACTATTTTTCGGCTTAATGCAATTCTCACGCTTGTGGATATCATGGCTTAGCTCAACCGCATCGCTAGCGTGCCCTTGGCCAACTAAGGACCATAGGATGATGTACCAATTCACGGCCCAACCGCTTCCTATCGCTTACGCCCAAACATACATCCCCATCCAGAGTGATATACTCTGGGACATCGTTCCTCCTAACGGATAACCTCTTTAAAAAGGCATCCAGATGACCTCTCCGAACCCGAACAAGTATAAGTTTATGCTCATAACCACCCCCGCGCGGTCAAACATTTCGGTTAGTGCCGACGACGGCATTTATCTGGGTGCCAAGAACAGTCATAACGCACGAGAAAAGCGCCACCTTTCCTTTCCATTTCGGAAGGAAATCTTTCTACTTCACTAGCAGGACGTCTTCCTGATATAAAGGTGAAAGAATGGAAGAAAAGGTCGATTCAATAACAAAATGAGCGTTTACTCTGTGGAGACAAATCTAATTTGGCACTGAGAGGCGAAGCAAACCACCGCCGTTTTCTTATTTGTTTCATATGATTCGCTAATTGCCTACGCTTCAACGGCTCGCTGATTCGTGAAAAGTTCGTGAGACCACAACGCTTGTTTCTATAAATCAAATATGTTTTAAACGCCCGTTTGCTCAATTGCTCACTCCATCAATGGTGGTGATGATAAGATATTTCAGCTGACAAAGAAAGAAGACCTATCATGATAGCATTGCACTCCAAAAGCTTTTACATGTTTCGATATATATCAAACATCAAGGGGTTTCTATTGATTATCTAATTGTTTGTCTTAGAGTGTTGTCGGGTGGTGAAGAATCTAAACAGGCGAATGAAACATACCTTCCACCAATACACGAATATGATTTCTGCCCCTAACCTCTTCAATGCTTCTCATAAAATAAGCATAAATCAAGGAGCTAATCTTGGTGTAAAGAATAGATACCTAAGGATCTAGTGCATGAAATATGGAGGGTATGGACATATTAAGGCTAAATATGCTAACACATGGAGTGATGATAAGTCTGAAGCATGCAATGAAAGAGAGGGCATCTGCAATAAATCAATGGCACTAGTCAGTCTTTCTACAGCAGAATAGTGCTCGAGCAATCTAACAATTTATGCATCCGGTCCACCAGTTGATCCATCAACCTATGAGTCATCTGCCTCAATGACTACACTTGGTCCATCAAATGTTGCAACAATTGATGTGGAAAGCGATGATGTTGAAGAAATCTCCAACCAAGAGATGATCCATTCCTACAAAATCATGTATGAGAAGCTGGTGGAGACTGTCAATGAAAACAGAGGGTTACTCAAGCAAATCTCTCAATTATGTAGAGAGAAAAATGAGCTCGTCAAACGAGTCAATGTCTTTAAACAAATTGGAATAAATTAAGAAAACTGTGCGAATGATGAATTCTGGTACCATGACTCTAGATCAAATTATGTTGATGGAAAGAACAATAAAAGACCACAAAGGTCTAGACTTCACAGAGGAAAGCTCATAAACTAAACCTCATACCCTCATAAATGTTGTTACAACATACAGAAATTACCATTACAAAGATGGTAGGAAGAATCATTCATCAAGAAGACAAAGACTCGAATGTTATTATTACAAGAAGCTAGGACATATTCGAAGGGAATGTTTTGACTTCTTGATGCATCAGAATGTGAGACAATAGAAGCGACACTCTAAAATATAATAGATTTGGGTGGTAAAAAAGGATAGATTGCTTGGTGGCCTACACATTTCTCAAGGTGAACATCAAGCAAAAATGATACTTTGATAGTGGAAGCTCCAGGCAAATGACAGGTAATAAAGAATTTCTTACCAATCTACAAACTTGGAATTTAGAGTCTGTGACATTCGGTGATTGTGCTAAAGGTACTGTGATTGGTAGTGGCCTCCTAAGAGTTCCAGATATGCCTAAATTAGAAAATGTTCTTTTTATGAATGGGCTATAGGTCGTGGCTTTAGCAAGTCATTAAGATCTTGTGTAAAACCCGGGAAAAATAGTAAAACTGTAATTTCGAGTGAAAACCGGAACTTTTCTAGATCTCGAATGACGAAACGGATTTCACCGTTGAATTCGTCTCGCGAAATCTAGTTACCCTATCGAATTTCATCTGATTAATAATATAATTTCACGCTTTTCGGCATCTATTGCCGAGCGACACATGGCCTCGACATGTGGTGACTCTGTAGAATGACTCACATTAAGCCAAGTGTCAAATAGAGGAAATAATGGGAAAGATAAAACAAGGAAAATAAAATATAATAATAATAATAATAATAATAATAATAAATAAAATAAAAAAAGAGCATAAAAGTCAAAAAAAATGAGTGGAGGGACGGATAGGAAAGCGAGAACAGAGAGAAAAAAAGTTTTTTTTTTTGTTCTTTTCGCTTCTCTCAAGATTCCATGTAAATCATAATCAGAGCTTATCGAGCAAAAGGCAATGATTCACGACTGCAGTTTCATGCATGGGTACTCAAAATCTTAGAGTTTCACAAACTCCACGATAGCGAATTTTCCTACTAAGTATATTTCTGGGTGATAAAGGTCATTTAATGGCTTGGAGTTTTCTTAGAGGTCGTAAATTTCATTCCCAAATTTTTGGGACTGTGTGACACCCCAA
This sequence comes from Tetrastigma voinierianum, assembly GCA_016808115.1. Lineage (NCBI taxonomy): Eukaryota > Viridiplantae > Streptophyta > Magnoliopsida > Vitales > Vitaceae > Tetrastigma > Tetrastigma voinierianum. The sequence goes on along the minus strand of JAEQBH010000831.1, from coordinate 1,080,533 downwards.
ATCTCGGTCCGCTGACTACTCGTCAACCTCGCTGAACGCTCAGAAATGCTGGGTGACCCGACATCTTCTCACGAAAATCGGCGTAGCCTTTATACGGAGCTCTACCCTAGTACATAACCTCAGATATAACCTGTCCCAACAAATCCAATATAACAACCATGAGTAAACCCGCCACTGGGGCCCACAAACCAATACTCATCCTAACACCCCAACTATATACAATACCAAGAGTTAATGATTTATTTTATACACATATATTAAAATAAAACATTCTAATACATGTATACACTAAATGAATGCAAAGCCAATAACCCACTTTCTTCAACCTCGCCTCTATGATGAGTCGTCTCCTCGCACGTCCCGTACTGTGAAATAATATCCTCGACAGCACAGCCGCACCGCAGCGAATCACCCTAAGTGGGCTACTCTCCACCTATGCATATGCAATGCTCCAATGAAAACATACATTCAAGAACGCGCGATCCCACCCGAACGCCTACATGATCAACTCATACCCCCGAGTCCTCACTCGACTCCCTCACACTCGCTCAAGCCACGTATGAGAAACATTATTTTCAACAAAGATATTTGTTTATATTATTTGTGGACAACCTCCGATATAATTATTTTTTGACCGTCTCGATAATCTTTAGTGATTAACCCTCCGATGTATATCAATCACGACCGACGATTGATATTTTATATGGACTAACGTCCGATACCATACTGTTAGTCAACCCTCCTAAACCATTCTCTCAAGAATCACCTCACGACTCACTCCTATCACTTAATACGCTTCAAAGGCATATGGAACATGATGCCAATTCCATAAAATTTTATAAAACATGCAAATATAATCATGCATATTCACATAATTTAAATCACACAACATGTCGTAATTTCACCATCAATTACATCAAAAATTAGCCCACGCGCTAACGATCAAACACGAGCAACTCAATTTAAATTACCTCAATCAAACACATTATTTCACAAAATTATTTCATGAGCATTATCTCTTTGCACAAGAAACCTCTGCTACTATTCCCAAGAAATCACTAATCATCTAGCTCACTTTTGCGAACCCGAATTTCACTTTGGCCATTTCCGACCCTATGCATATCATAATACACCTGGCTGCAGACAATTTATACAATTAACACCCCCAAACAAATTTCCCTCACTGGGCCACGGCTTACACACCTGGGTTTCAAAATTTAATAATCTCTGCTTCAAGACTGGGATCGATCAAACGGCCACTCACGGCCTCAATCAACTCAAATGATCATAAATACACTTAAATAAAGTGTAAAAACCCAAGTAGCATTCGAACCCCTACCTCTCTGAGTTTGACAAACTCCCTAAAACCGGGAGTTCACGCGTAGGCCTCCACGTAGAGCCTTCCTTCTTAGCTTAAGGATTTCGACTATCCGACCAAACCCATGGGAGAAGTTACACTCTCTCACCTAAAACTCCATTTTTGTCAGCGTCTGCTTCTCATTTTAGCTAATGCATCTTTTTACTTTTGAATCAAAGAGATGACACCTATGCCTTTCATTCTATTATCATTTAATATTTTCCTAAATGTCATCTATGTCCCCAAAGTTTGATTTTTGACATTCGGGTACTATTTCGACCGGGTCCATTTCCATCATTTCTCTATCACAAGAACACGTATCACATGAGTACATGTTATAGGTGATTTTGTCACCTCGTATTTCGTTTACTTCAAGACCAAACTGATGCTCTAAAAACGTGTAAATCTCGACCAGTTCTCACTTGACTAAATTAGACATGGTAGCTAGATTTTGCAGAGATTCCAACCCAAGTGAAATCGTTTACTCTCATTCGAGATCCAAAGAATAAATTTAGGATTTTTAACCGAAATTACAATTTTGTAACCGAAATTACGATTTTACCATTTTTCCAAGAATTGAATTTCTGTCTTGCGATCAGTGAAGGAATTTGTTGAATTTCAGATCAAGTTTCTGCATAAATTGGCGAATTTTTTCGTGGATCGTTTCTAATAACTGAGCTGAATTTTCAGATCAAGCTGTGATAGTCCTACATGATTTTCGAGACTGCCATGGGCCTTGAACGTGTTGAGGTTTGGCCTTGATCCCAGACTAATGTCTTCTTGCTTCAGGGTGTGTTTTGGTATCACAATAATTCTAAGGATCTAACCGTATGACCAAGAGGTGCTCGCTTTATATGGGTAATAGATTTTGGTCATTTTGTGTGTTATTGTCAAAAATAAATACTTATTGTTGTAGGTAAAAATCATGTTAATATATACTACTGACGTATTAACACGAACAGGATAAATGGAAATTATATGTAAGAAATATAATTATCCTAGAGATTTATAAATGTTGAATGTAACTCTTATTATGTATGTGGCATGACATAACATGAAAATGATATGATTGCATTTCATATGCACGATCACATCGTGTCGAGTCGAGTGTGTATGTATGATACTATTATTCACTATTCTTGGTAAATGAGTGGTGAGCTCGGAATAAATAATAATAAATTTCGTGTGTTTGGGTGAAGCAAGATGAGATAGATCCCCCCCCCCCCCAGGGTGAAAGACCCAAATTTTATTCTCTACGACATATAGATCCAAGAATGAAAGTTCGTGGAGTGTCTAAGTCGACGCTGTTTCATACAGAATCGAAAATTCAGAACCCAAATAAACACACGAAATTGATAAATTAAAATCGGAGTACATTCATTATTAAGTCATCATGAAACACCAATGACTAGTTTTTCATACTACGCCAGAAAGGAGGGTCTATTTGTGACTAGGTTGTAGCATGAGGAGTCTCTTATCCATGCATTTGACACCTTAACATTCCATATGGGAATCGCATTATTTATACGAATATGGTTTGATGTTTTATGTATGTCATTTCATGTTTATTTAGGCGGGGAGTAGCCCTTGTAGGAAAATTTTCATCAGCATTGCTCACCCTATCGCGGGTCCCTTCGTATAGGGTCGTGATAAAGAAGACGACGCCCGACGCGCGCCATCGTAAGGTCAACATGTGGCCTTGACAATACTTTTATAAAAAGTATTTTAGTAAAAAGAATTGTAATTAAATTCCTTTGAACTATCAGATAAATAATGCGATGAATATGGTGAGGGTCGTGGATCGACTCTTACGACTTAATTGTTGCTTTATTTTCATATTTGGGATGAAATCGTGAACGGTCACGCCTTAAATTGACGATATCAGATTAATATCGACCATGCTCCGTAAATACTACTTACGTTGAGACCCTTTACGTAGTTATGATTATACCTATTATACAGCCAGATGTTGAGCAGAACCTCGAACAAAGCCGAGATCGCCCGATTTTTAAAAATACTGATCCTCGGCAAATGGGACACACAAACAGTGAGACGGTCACCCGAAATCCACAGTGACCCAGAGGCCGACAAGGGCCACAACGATCCCCAAATTTGGGGTGTCACATCTTGAGTGATATGAGTGCTTCAAAACGAGATGCTAAATTAATTTAGGCATATTCACAAAAAGCATATCATACATCACTTTATCAGAAGCGTGGTTGCATATGAGTGATAGAGATCACTCATGTTCTCTCTTAGACCGTGTGTTCCTTCGACTGTTTAAGCAAGTCCATGACCAAGGGGGAGAAAAGGTGGGTCATGTTTAGTGATAATGGGCCTTGATAGCTGAATTAATTAAGAAGTTCTTCACAAGGTGTTCCACTATCTGCTAGACCAAGCTCTAACTCTGTTCCTTCTATAGTTGCTCCTTAGCCCACTACCGGTGGTGATACCAAGCCAGTGCATCTCTCTGATCAAAATGAGTATGTATTCCTTTTCTTTTTTTAGGCCTTCTATGGCAAAAAGAAATGGGAGATATGGCAAAGCTTGTTTCTTTATGATTTCTTGTTCCGTTTGATGAATATTTGGTTTTTGGACTAATGACATAGTATGACATCATGGGTTGCATATTCTCTAGTTGATACAAAATGCTGGTACTTGTCTCTTCAATGGCTTTTCAAATGTCGGTTTGCATATCTTTATAGTCTCTCCAAAACATGTTTCTCTTATATTATATATTCTTGCCAAAGAAATGCCAAAGCAGGAGATTGTTGAAGATATTTCTTGTCATAATCTTAGGCAAAAATAAATCGCATGTTTCCAGCATCAAAACCTGTTGTCACAGCTGATGTCGCACAAGTTGGTGCATCATGTTGTGTAACACAAATTACAATATTCAGTCAAATCTTATTTTGGAGCTAATATTCTGCAAATCAAAAGTCAATATTTGGTGTGATGAACAAGAAGGTTAGAGGAGAATATTAGGCAATATTTCATGAATCAAATCAAAGAGATCATATTATTTTGTGAGATTTCCAAGAAAGGAAAATATTCTATTATGATAAGTATGGAAGAAAATCATAATATTATAACTGGCTTGTTGAGACATATTAAGAAACATAAAGCCACATAATATTGAGAGAATATCTCCAAGAGGCTGCTTAAAAAGCTACAAAGACGTTTTCTTTAATGAGAGCACACCATTAAATGAGATTTCCATTTTGATGAGCCTATCTCACACGCAAGATAAGAAATCGCAGGCATTCACTCTTGGGCTACTTGACGACGAGCAGCCACAGGCTGAGCTGTGAGGCTAAGTGGAGGCCGATTAGTGGAATAGCAGAAAGATATTTGGGCTGCTACCATAAAGAGGTGTATACACGACTACAGAAGGAAATTGCTCTGTATAAAGACTAACGAGTAACCTAATTTATATATAGTAGAATTCCTTACATTTAGGTTTAGCCTCGCGGACGTAGGGTTTTTCCGAACCTCGTGACCAATCTTTTTGTCTTCTTGTGTGTGTGGTAGTTTTTTTTTCTGCAGCTTTATCTTCATGATTAATTATTGACATATACCTTGGTGGACCTCAATTCCAACAATGTCATATCAGTTGATGCAACAACTATTACATCACTATCAGTTTTTTTCTCTTTCAATTTGTTTGATCCATGATCCAATGGGATACAACAAATACCATATTGGCATGGAGGAGGGTACCTACTAGTGGTGTCCATAAATTGTAAAAAATCACCCAAACCAATCAAATCGAACTGAAACCACAGTTTTTAAGGTTCATAGGTTTGGATCGATTTAAAATTTTGTAAAAACTGACATGTCGGTTTGGTTCACAATTTAGGGTTGAAAACCAACTAAACCGAACCGACCCAAACCGTTTATATGGTTCATATATAAATGTTCGTAACCTAATTTTTCATCTTTTCATCTTTCTTTCCAAGATGGCAAGAGATATATTGGCAATTCTCATTTCAACCGTCGCTAATCCGCTTAATTCAAGCTGAACAGATATTTCGATTTATTTGTATCATATTACTCTAAAACAAATGTTGAGACACTCGTTTGTTTACAAAATTACCAAGAATATCACATAATCAATTAGAAGAAATTTTGTATGAGTACAAAGTATGAAGAAATTACATACACAAAGATTATACATAACCTTTTCTACAGAATTTATATTCATGATATATAAATGACAATCCTCTTTTTCATGTTTTGCTAGAAATTGGAGAATAAAGTAAAATTGTGGAAGAAGATATGATGAAAGAGGAAATGTGAAGCTTTTTTCTATGTTTGTTAGGCTGTGTAAAATTTAGATTTTATTAGATAATTTGTATCAATGATTAAGAGAATTTGTAATACTTAATTTTATTTGGTATTTTAAACTATTTTTCTTATCATGTTTATTGAATATTTTATTGTATAATTTCAAGTTTATGAAAAAAATTTAGACTATTTTGTTCATAATTATTTCCTTTAAATAAATAAATAAAGTTCAAACCGCGATTCAAACCATAAATCGAATCGCAATATTAGGTTTGGTTGGTTTGAGTACTTTGAAAGGTTTAGATCGGATTGTAATTTTTTTTAAACCAATATCATAGGTTTAGATTGAATATTATAATTAAACTGATCCAAACTGACCCACGAACACCCCTAGTGCCTACAATCATACAAAATATAATCAAAATGTGATAGCAAGATGATTGTGATATTTCATATTGGACGAGATGAGAAATAACAAAAACGCAAGAGGAGGTGATTAATATTCTTTGAGAAAGTTATTCATATTATATAAGTATTAATTTATTTTTATCATATATAGAGAGACATTTTAAAACTAGAGGCTTGGTTCAAAATAGACAATACTTATGTAGTTATGTCATATATAGGTGTGAGTAATTGTAACTTTTATTTTATTTTATTTTTTTTTAAACCTTGTTGAATTTATTTTTTCAAATAAAAGATGGTTCAATTGCACAAAAACAAAAAAAGCATAAATATAAATTCTAAAGACTTGTCAATATTTGAAAGTTCATATTTTAACTTCAAGAACGAGTAAGATAATATCTTAATTTAAAATTATCAAATAATTATTATATATGATAGAAAATTTAAATATAATTTCCTGAATAATTTAAAAAATAAATAAATAAATGCTATCCTGCACACGGATTTAAACTTTTTACCAATTAAAAGGTATTAAAAGATTTTTATTTCTATTTAATATATATATATATATATATATATATATATATATATATATATATATATATATGTGGTATATATATATATATATATAGTACAAGTTTATTTTTATTTAACAAAACTTTGTCTATGCTAAAATTGCTTCTTAAAAATAGTGATTTTGAGACAAGAAATAAATTATCAAATTAAGAAATACATTCCATTACATGTCATTTTGTTTTTTGTTTTCTAACAAAATAAAATTTTATTTCAAAAAAACAAAATAAAATTAAACAAAAATACTTACATTACATTTAGTTTGAAGAAAATACAAAAAAAAAAAAATAAAATATAATTTTTAATAAAATAATATTTTACAAACCTTACCCTCATTTTCTCTAACCTTTTTTCTACTACTCTCTTTTCCCAAGAAATTGTGGAGGCGATTTTTTATACCTCGACCTCAAATCACTCATTACTTCTTCATTATTTTCTTTTTTTCAATAAATTATATTACACATATATCTAAAAGCTTTAATTTATTTTTCGCGATATAATGACGCTCTTTGCACAAATCGCGCGACGCTTGCTCTCGCGATATTTGTTTTCATTATTATCTTAGCATTTACATTTTCCGCTTCATTGTCGCGCGCGATTTTTATTTACGCAAAGAAGAATTCAAAACGAAGAAAATATATCCGACAAGAATAAAAATCAAATTAACGTACACGCGCTTACAAAACTTAAATCATAGATAAACGGCACAAGAATATTAAAATGTAAAAGATTTTGAACTGATTCATTATACTATTAATCCAGATATTATTCGATCTTTTATCTGTTGTTTTAATTATTTAAATTCTATATTTTTATCGATGTATTACTAGTTTAAATTAATAAAATGATTTCTCTCTTCAAAAACATAAAAATAATTTTAATAAAAATTAATATGATAACTTAACAAAAAATATGATAATTCTTAAAAGAGGAAACATAAAGAAAAATACAAAATAGAAAGAAAAAAAATAAAGAGACTCGGAAATTATTATTATTATTTTTTTTTTAAATGATGAATAAACAGCCCTAATTTTTCAAATAATAAATTGAAGTAGGGGAGCCGTTAAAGTAGTTTTACTGAGAAGGATCGCCATGAAATGTCGCTTTCTTGCGACTGGGGCGTCTGAGGCCACCGGCCCATGAAAAAATCCAAAAGGGTGACAAGTCGTTGATGAAAAATGAAAGGCCAAGGTAGGCAGGCTTCAGATAACGACGGTATTGAATATGATAAAGTAGGATTGGTAAAATTTAACACTATATGAACATCACATGAACCTAACATAATTTTTATAGGTTTTTTTTATATTTATATTAACTTGTCTAATATATTTAATAAGTAGATCATATTCATATTAATCTGTTTAATATGAATTTGATTTGAATTGATTTGTTTAATTATTAAATTAATTAATTAACCTATTTAAAAGGTTATTTATATTAAATATAGATTATTAATTATAAATCTTATTATTTTAAATAATTAAATTAAATAAGTCATATTCATACTCACTTATCTAATATAAATAATAAATAAATTAAATTTAAATTAATAAATATTAACATATTTATTATTCATATTCGATTTAAGTTAACAAATATTAATATAATCAGTATATTGTCATGACACAAAGATCCATAAACACATATTACCGCCCCTAGTCTATACCCAACAAGCAACAAATAGGTATAAATAATAAAAATACGTGGACGTGGAAAGATTGGATGATTGTTAAAAAGACTTACAACAGCCACCACGTGGGTGGTTATAAATCACAATTGATTAACCTTTTATCTAGTTGTGGACCTGACCCTCACCTCACCAGAAGACACCACGCGTTTTATTTGTCACCATCACATCAGTCATCTCATGTTGTATAATTTATAAACTAAAGAAAAAAAGAAAAAGGAAATAGGAATTATGGAGAATTATGTTTAATTGCAATGTTTAAACTTTACTAATAGGAATGAAAAAATCTAGAGTAGTTCAACTTTTTACACCTAATTAATTAAAATATGCATATTTATTATATTGAAATTTAACTGTTTAGTTATAAAAATATATATTATAAAGAATAAATTATTTTTTAGTCATATGAAAAAGAAAATCATCAAATCTTCAACTTATATTCATCATGTGAAAGCATTCAAATCAATCTATCAATGTTATGACACTAATATAACATAATCAATAATTAAAAGATTCTTCCCAAAATCCAATTATGTCAAGAGATAAAAGAAGAAGATTTGATTTCATATTTCCTATAGTACTTCGACAAAAAACGCCGATTTCTACCGATTTTTCTGGTAAAAATCGGATTTCACTAAAGGCCTTAAAAGATATCATTAAAATCTAAAAAAAATCGATGAAAATTTGCTTCGACTTCCGCTTCGAACTCCACCCAAACAAACCCGCACCTCAAACCACTGCCTATCATCGTACTTATTATATATAATGCAAATTTTTTTATATTCTTCTGTTATTTATTCATTTATAATCTTTATAATATTTTATTTTATTTTTGAGTTTATATTATAACTTATAAATATTTTTAAATCAAATATTTAATTAACAAGTGAAAAGTAAATAAAATAATATCATTTAAAATTTAAAAATTATACTATATAATATTTCAATCTCCTCATTATCTACATAATATTTATACACACAACAAAACAAATAAATACACTTTGGTCATATTAGGAGGTTCGAATAATATATTAAATATAACATATTTAATTTAAAATTACTAATCCATTCGATTTTAATCTACCTTAATTAAGATAAAGAATCATTTCTCATAATCTATATAATTAAAATACGAAAAATTTTAATAACCGATATTTGTGAAAATATCCAATCGATATTTTACTGATATTTCGATATTTCCGACATATTTCCGTAAAATCCAATTACCTATATCCGCCATCGACATTTTCATCCTCGTCAGATGATAAAAAAAAAAAAATCTTATTTGATCAACTCATTAAAAGTAATTTGATTTTAATAATAAACGAGTGGATATTTTTATTAATTAGATGTACAACTCTATATAATTCCGGAGAATTAGGTTTATTTTTTTCTTTTCCATACATAAAAAATGAACTCTATATAATATGAATGAATTAAGTTTCTTTTTCATTCATAATAGTCCAACAATACACTTGAACATAATTCCAAAGGATCCCAAACACAAGCAAGTTCTAGATATTTGTGTCGTCAACAAGCTACCCTATGGTTAGCGACCACATCTTAATTTCGATTTGACATTATGGAAGTTGAATTCAATATCAGAGAACAAGTTTGTTCTAACATCTTAATTTCGATTTGACATTATGGAAGTTGAATTCAATATCAGAGAACAAGTTTATTCTAACATCAACATCAAAACATCTTTGGAGGGCAGACAGTGAGACAGGTAATGAATATAAAAATATTGGCTTTTATGGAAAAAAAAAAATATATACTAATGAATATCAAAGAAGGATCCAAAATATTCAACCAAGAAAAATCAGTCCGTTCGACTTTTCTATTCAAATATCTTGTGGGTGAAGTGGCAGGTGGGAAGGGAAATCCGAAAATATCAAGGAAGGATCCAAAAAGGGACAAGATCTACTTTTCCATTAAAAAATTTTGTGGTTATTAGCGTGTGTACGAACTCATGTTCACACAATCAAAACTTAATGGGTAGCTTTCCCATATTTTTGGCTTTAGTTGGATGTAGGATGTGAACTCAACTCACCACCAGTGAATATGCTTTTGGGACTTTGGTATCCATAAAATCTTTAAGTGAATGAAAAAGTGTGTCCCATATTAAACAAACATATTACTTGGTTCATACCTTTTCGAATCAACACGCCTGCTCAGAGCATGCCTCGCTATTATACCCTGCTTCCCATTTTTAAATATAACAAATATTCTCCTCACACTGCATATCATTTTTATTTTCGCAATCGTTCTATGCTTCAGCTCGTCTGTGCCCTCCATCCGCACCACTTCCTCGGCGTAACGGTAGATCCGTTTCTATCGGCATTTATCGTCCATTATCCTCGATACAAGTCGGGCTTCAAATTGCCTTTTAAAACACAACGCTATCGCCGCCGGACTGCTTTCTAATCATTGTTTGTAGTATAGGTTTGTTTCCTTTAAATATTTTCTGTTTCTGATTTTAAACGAACACGTCGGTTATGTTCGAATTTCTTTTTTTTTTCTTCGTTTTTGTTCGTTTCTGCACTGCACTGAAATTTGACTCAAACATTTTTTTTATAGTGCAGTTTGAATTTGTTTCTGACGAAATTTGATTCAAACATTTTTTTTTGTAGTGCAGTTTGAAATTCAGTTTTTTGTTTTCGTTTCTGTATTTCTGTTCGGTATTGCAAAAACTGTTACAGTGTTTGTTTCTGCAATACATTTGTTACAAATTTTCCTGTTTCTGTTTCTGCCAAGTCGAATTTCTTTCTGACGAAATTTGACTCAGACTTGTTTCCTGTACCAGTTTTTAATGGGAATATATATATTGGTTGTATATATATTTTTTTTTTCCTGTTGAGTTTTTGCTGTAAGTAAAATTTTATTTTTCTGACGAAATTTGACTCAAATATTTAGTCTATGTACTACAGTTCTTATTATTTTTTTTAATTTTATGTTTCTGCTGCACTCTTAAAGCATTTTGGTTCAGTTTTAATATTTTTTATTTGCTCAGAATTCGTTACAGCTTCTGTTTTTTTTGTTACTTGAATTGTTTCTGTATTACAAATATTGTAATACAGATTAGTTCTGTTCTTTTTATTCTTGTCTCGTTTCCTGCAGCAATAAATATTGTTTCCTGTTTATTTGTTTTGTTCTGTTAGTTTCAATACAAATATTGCACTGCAGTTTTTCTGTTCTGTCTGGTATTACAAAAATGCCCCATTTTTTAAATTTTTTTTTTTTTTTTTTTGTTGCAGTTTTACATTAAAATATTTGTTTCTGTATTCAAATATTTTTTTTTCCTTTCGTTTCTCTACTGCAGTTTTTTCTGTTCATTTCGTATTTGGTGCAGTTTTTAGTTTTTGTTATATTTAAAATTTGATGCAGTTTTTTTTTCGTTTATGTTATATTCAAAATTTGAAGCAGTTTTTTCGGATTCTGCATTTTATGTAATCATGGCTTGTGGTGAATTGGGAAATGTGAAAAAGGGAGCGTGGGTACATAAGTTTCTAATTGAAAATGGGTTTGATGGCAATGTCTCAATTTTGAATTCCTTGATTTCATTGTATATTAAGTTTGGAAAGATAGATTCCGGGAGACGTGTCTTCTGTGACATGGCTAAAAGAGATATAGTGTCTTGGAATATGTTGATTACAGCATATGCACAGAATGATTTGTTATTGGCTTGTGGACAAATTGGAACTCATTGATCACCGGTTATTCACATAATGGATATCAAGAGGTAACATTGTTTCTCGAGGAAAGAATGGTTTCTTGAGTCAAACTGAAACCTATTGCAGTCCTTACTTGCCAATGTAGTTCCTGCATATGCAAGTTTAGTAAATAAAAAAAGAAGAATCTAATCAATTCATGCATTCATCATAAAGAGAGGTCTGACTTGTATGGGATGGTTCAGGAACAGCAATGGTGGATGGATATGGGAAGTGTCTAGATATGAAGGCAACTGAATCCTTGTTCTTTGGGATGGAAAACCCAAACACTGCTACATGAATAAAGTTGCTTCTTCTTATGTGCTTGAGTCTTCTAACATTTGGCATACTAGACTAGGACACGTTAACTATGTTTCAATAAAGAATGAATGTGATATTGACTGGCACGTGTTTTTGATCATCTGCGAATGCCAAGTCGCACTACAATCTAAATTTTCTGCCCCCATTTTCACTGTGTAATGTAGCTGTAACCTTGCATTTAATACACACATATATATTATATTAAATCAATACTCTACAAGAAAGCAGAATAAGTATTTATTACTTTTTATAGCGATCAACGCCATAGACAGTATAGTTTTACTCGTTTAGTAGCAAAAGATGAGGCTGTGAATGTTTTTAAATCTTATAAGGTCAAGAAAACTCGCTTGAACAAGAAAATTAAAATCATAAGGGAGGACAAGAGGAGGTGAATATGAATTTCCATGGGCTGAAGGAATTTGTCACAGAGTTTGGTATCGTTCGTACGAATGTTGCTCGGCCCACATACGCTGTGATCAACAGAGTGGCGGAAGGAAAAAGCAGGTCTTTAAAAGGAAACGATGAATGCGTTGTTGAATGGTTACGGTTTACCACCTTTGTGAATCTGGAAGGCATTTTGGCTGAAATTTTTGTTTGGCAGGTGCACCTGGAGGAGGAGGAGGAGGAGGAGGAGGAGGGGAGGAAGGCAAACAAACTCACCTTAGTGGAAGAGACGAGAATACTAATTTGAATATCTCCAAAGTGTGGGGTGTTTGGAAATTTGGGTTAAGGTAGGACCAAAAGGCGTATTTGTGTTTTTATCGGATATGCTCCGGAATATGATGCGTGTCGTTTTCTTGTTGCCGAGTACGGATATCCCAGATATACATGTCAATACGATCATTGAATCAAGGGATGCTTCGTTCTTTGAAAATATATTTCCATATAACATAGCATATGAGTCTATTGATAATAATAAGAGGTCTTGAGATACTATATATATATAAGTGATCCAATGGAGGATGAACCTAAGAGCGTGAAAGTAAAATACAAAAGGACTTCCACGTCTTTAGACTGATTTCTTAGCGTATGTTGGAGAATGAACCTGGACATTCAAAGAAGGCTGTGACTTCGCGAAGCCAGGTTACGGAAAGAAATTTATGTCGATAGTAAGTTGAATGCTCTTGTCAAATCATTACATGGAAATTGGTTGACCTTCCTCCTAATAATAAACCACTACAATGTAAGTGGATTTTCAAGAGGAAAATGAAAGCGGATGGTACTATTGATAAATATAAGGCTAGGCTTGTAGTAAAAGGATACAAGCAACGAGAAGGTCTGGATGGTGCTATTGATAAATATAAGGCTAGGCTTGTAGTAAAAGGATACAAGCAACGAGAAGGTCTTGATTATTTTGATACTTATTCACCTGTTACTAGAATTACATCTATAAGGATGCTAATTGCTATAGCAGTGGTGTATAAGCTTGAAATCCATCAAATGGATGTAAAAACGACCTTCTTAAACGGAGATTTGGAAGAAGAAATATATTTGGAACAACGAGAATGGATTCGTTGTTAGGGATAAGAAGCGGTATGTCGACTTATCAAGTCCTCTATGGATTGAAACAAAGCTAACAAAACAATGGCGTCACCAAGGTCGCCAAGTCATGTTGTCGAAAGGTTTCAAGATTAATAGAATTAAGTAAATAATATTATATATTAACAAACTCCCGAATTGCTTTGCCATTTTATGTCTATATGTAGACGATATACTTATATGGCTTGATGATAGTGAGACTATTAAGAAAATCAAATGTTTGCCTGATAAATTTGAAATGAAAGATATGAGAATTGATGTTATTTTAGGAGTTAAAATCCATAAGACATACGGAGGATTAGCTCTATCACAATCCCATTAGTAAAACGATTCTTGGAAAGTGCGAGAATCTAGGCCATTATACCGATGCGACTCGATAGATATTAATTTACATCTTTCTAAGAATCTTTTGGTGAAAACAAAGCTCAAAATGGTATGCTAGTATACTAAGGCGGTTTAATGTATGTCATGTGAAGCATGCTAAGCCAGGACATAAGCTTGTGCGGTTAGCAAGCTAAGTCGATTTACGATTAGTCAGGTAAAAATCATTGGAAAGCTAGCAAGAAGCGTTTATTGGGCTACTTAAGGCATACTCGAGATTATGCTTTGCATTACCGCGAATATCCGTGATGCCAGAAGGAATCTTGTGATGCAAAGTAGTGCTTGAAGCCTTAAAGACACAAAATCAACAAGTGGATATGTATTCACACTTATTCTAAATCTCGATGATTTCCAAGACAACTGCTAGCCCCATAATGGAATCGGAGATTTATTGCTTTGGATAAGCCCAGGTGAAAGAAGGTGAGTGGCAAATTTCTTGAAGATATTCTAATTGGCCTAAACGATTACTGTTGTAATACCTTTGTTGTGATATTGTGATAGGAAGAAGCGAGGAATGTCATGTATAGCAGTGAAGAATCTCGACACATACGTCGAAGACATGACCGCGATGAACAACTAACCTGGTGGAGTTATCACCATTGACATGTGAAGTCAAAGATAATGTGCGGATCAAATTGTGAGGCCTAACTAGAGGTGATTGCAAAAACATCCAAGGGAATGGGTTTAAGGCCTCTAAACAAGAGTCATCATAAGCGGACACCACCTAGTTATTTGGAGATCGAGATCTAGGTTCAAAGGGACAACTAAATTTATGAAGACGGTATAAATCTTGTCGAATTTGTTTTACACATTCAGGATAAAGGCAAATTATTAATATGTGAAGGTTAGCAGCTTTTAATGATAATGGCCCATATGTTCGTAAGTCACTTTTATGTGAGTGTGAAGTAGTGCTCACGCGTGCAGAGAATTCTGGTAGAATTCTCTCGCTGCTCATGAGACGGCGGTGTTAATGCCCAGCTTGAGGCGTATAGCGGTGAAACCAATTTTGTTAGAGAAAAAGTTGTGTGATTTTTATTTATGCAGGCTTACGAAGGTCGACGGTTTGAAGACATCAAGTCTCTTGATTGACCGGAAATGGCTTGAATAGGCTTCACTAAGGAAAGTTCAAAGTCTCGGACTGCCTACGATACAACGTTTTCTCATGGAATAATCGCACTTTGCATCTCATGCGTACCGCGAGTATTGATATCGCCTTTTAGATTCGTATGGGGATTGTTGGGACTTTGGTATCGCGAGAATCCTTAAGTGAATGAAAAGAAGTGTGTCGCATCGAACAAACACATTCTTGGATTCATTACCCTTTTTGGTCGACAATATGCATTCGTAGAGACATACGCGGGATTTATTTATACTCAGTTTTCCCGTTTTACCCCAAATATAACAAATATTCTCACTCTGCTTTGCATATCGTATTATTTTGTGAGATTGTTAGGATTAGTTACATTGGGGTCTCGTCAAGTACCGCGGAGGAGGCGAGATCGTTCTATCTGAGGAGCGTTTGTCATTATCTCAGGTACAAGTTGAGGGTCAAGGTGATCTTAAAGGACACAGCTGTATCGTTGGGCTCCGGATACCCTTTAATCGTTGTTTGTCTTCTGAAGTTTGTTTCCTTTAAATATTTTCTGTTTCTGATTTTAAACGAACACGGGAACTACATATGCAAGGATACCTTTCACTATTATAGAAAGTAACAACTTTTGATTATGAAATGAACTAAAACAAAGTTCATCTATTAGGATATTAATGGAATGGAAGTTATTTAGAAGTTATCAAGGGATCTTAAAATTTATAATTATCATCACGTCTATAAAAAAGCTAATATAACTTATAGATCTTTATCAGATTGTCTTTATAAGCTTAGTGCGTTGTAGTTTTCTTTTATAAAAAAAAAAAAACTAAAAACTAAAATAAAGTTGTTATGACAAGCCATAAACCATATTTTGGAATCTTTTCAATCTTAAGCTCTTTGAACAAAATTAATAGAGTAAAATACAAACTCTACAACAATAATTCAGTGCTCAAACCTTATATTTCATAGAAGTAGAGTGCGTCCAATGTTACAGAAAACAAATTCTGTCAGCAAATCAACAGATTATACAGACAACATTGTAACAAAAAAAAAAGCATAAGAGAGAGGTGAAGGTTTAGATCACTTTACTGGGAAGGTGTATGCTGAGATCATCCAAGTTGGCACATCCATGGATGCTCAAGCCATGCTCGTTGGCTAAATGTAATAAGCATATGAAACAAAGATGAGGAGAGATATCATCGATAGCAGCAGCAGCAGCAGCAGCAGCTCCGCAGTGATCAGGAAAACTAGCCAGGATATCCTTAAAAGAGACTGCTTCTTCTTGATCCTTTGAGAGACGAAATATCCAAAATTAGATAGGTTACTAGGAGTAGCATTACCGTAGTGTAAAGAATAAGAATCAAGAATCAGACAGTCAAAGAAGCACTTTAGACAATAATGAAACACATACCACGTTAGCTTAAAAGATTAAAGCCCCACCAGTAGGGTGGTCTGTCCCTAATTCTGTCTTCTTTTCTTTTCTTTTCTTTTTTTGGTGGGGGTCCAAGTTAAACCATTATCTTCTGCTTTTCTGTATTACCTTTCTTCACCAGCTAGAGGTCATCATATCACAAGTTTGATGCCACCCTTCAATCTTCTTTCCCTCTTGATTTTCTTTTTGTCCACCTATCTTGCTAAGAACTCATATGGAAGACTAAAGGCCCTTTTGGTTCCTGTTTTTGAAAACTGTTCTTAAGAACGGTTTTGGAAAACACAAATAACATCATTTCATGTTCTCTAAACACTGTGTTTGTTCTTTGAATTTAGTGTTTTATGTGTTCTCTGGATTTAGTGTTTTCTATGTTCTCTATGTTTTTCAGAATAAAAAATAAAAAATAAAAATTGAGAACCAAACTTGTTCTCCCTATTTTCCTTGTTATCGTTGTATTTGAGATCAGAAAACAATTTTAAAAAACAGGAACCAAAGAGACCCTAATATTCCCACTAGGACAACTGCACCTTACTGTTTTCTTCTCAAGCAGCAAAATAATTTACTATGGATCAAGAGAAAGGGGTTTGACTATAAGAATCAGTTGCATCATCGAATGACATATCAATAATCCATACTTGATAACAGATAAGCTTATGTCCCTTTATCCATTATATCCTAAATCAACACTTATTGATTGAAGAGTAATCACCAGGAAACCAGAAACAAAGAACGGCAAGAAATTGGCTTTATGAGGATAAGGAATATAATCTATGTAAAATGACATGAAAAAAAAAAGTGATGTTCTATAGTAATTTCAAATGGGGAATCGAGTGCATTTAGATTCCTCAGATAAGTCATCAAGATTTTGTAGATACTTCTTCGTTAATCCTTTTACTCATGTAAAGAAAACAAAGGATGAAAGAAAAAGTATATTAAGAAAGCTTCTATGTTTGGTTTGTTTATAATCATACAAGGAACATCCAAAATCATAAAAAGATATTGCCAAAAAATAACAAGACGCTCAGTTACCTTGACTAACAATTGTGTAGACTTTTGTATATGGCCCCAAAGAGTTTCTTTTAGTGCCTGGACATCAACTTGTTTAGATGTTTTATCATACTGGACTTCGATCTTGTTTACCTGAATTGTTGTATAGTGAAGCAAAGCATTAGCACAGAAATTGAATATTTTCAATGCAAACTAATTCTATTTGACCGATAATGCAAAAAGTTTAGATTGGAAATATTTGTAAAAATGAAAAATATTGCCTCCTGATGAAGAATATGCTGGACATTCTTCATGATCTAAATACACGAAACCGTATATATAGGTTGTAAAACTAAGAGACTCCTATTTGATGGGCCTCCCTGATTCCTAGATTCCAGCCCAAGTGCAAGGATAAACATACATACAAGGATTATGAATACCAACCTGACGAGGTTGAGAGACAAGTGTGCTGGAGTCCTCGATATCACTGTGAAAGTTTCCATTGTCAAATGCGTCATCAAACCCATTTTCATCATCCCATGATGGAGATACACCAAAATCGTCAACTTGTTGCTTTGATTCATCTGAAAATAGGGTAAATTGAATAAAATGTGCGTATTCTATCAGTAGTTGGTGCCTCATGACTGAACAAGAAAAGGGTGGGACATTATGACAGAAATTCTCCTGTTCAATGCAGCATGCATCTTCTATAAAAGATAAAATGTGTACCGTTGCTACAAAGCAACAAATAAATGCCTAAAGGAGCTGCAAAAGGCAAAGAATCCCAGAAAAAGGAGTAATTGTGAATCATCAAAACCCCTGCCTCTGGGATTTATATACAGTATCTGATTCAGATATGTGAATGGCAAACTTATTAGAGTTCTGCACTACGAAGTAGACTAGGTTATCAATACTTACTACATCTCCTAGAGATTTTAAATCATACGTGAGTAAAATAATCTCACCTGAGAACCTTCTTCGCCTCCTCCCCAGACACTACAGCCAAACCAGATGTTTCATCATGAATAGTTTAAAGAAAAAATTAGCATGAAAAGTCCACAGAAAAGAACCTATTTTAAAATGCACAGACCATTCATAATTTGCACCCCAAGAATTACCATTATATTAGGTAGAAGAAATAACTTCACAAGATTCACTGGCTGATAGTGGCAATCTTCTGGTAGTTTTGTATTGCTAGGAGCTCTATTTGCAGGCAGTAACAATGACTTGGGATTTTTGGGAGTGGTGAAGACATCTGAGATCTCTTTGTCCAAGGCTTTTGTGAAATCAATATCCGGTTCAGCCTGTTTTTTACTCCTTGCTCTCTTAGTTGTCAATGGTGATCCCCTTTCTGTAGCTGGATCATCCTTTGGACCTAATAAAAAAAATTCATGTTACATAACCAAACCAACAAATTTCCACAATAGAAATGCCAAGTAATATATCTAATGCTTCCAGCGTCCTAAAGCTTACCTTTCACTTTCCGATATTTCCAATGATCAGGACCTGCCCAGGCATTTTGTTTTGAAGCAAAACCCAAACTTAAAAACAAATAATCATCAACCTTCTTCTCACATCCTTCATCCATATCAGGCTCAACAACGGTAAAGGGACCGGTTTCCTTCAAAGTAAGAACCAACTTGTGAAAAAACTTAGTTTATTTTTTTGGTTATCAAGAGAAATGTATTAAAGTTACAAAATACAGCCGATCAAAAAAAAAAAGTTACAAATACATAACAGGCAAAGCTCCTATTTTGAGTAGGAAATAACCACCTCGTGATGAACAGGAAAAACTGGATCTGCACCACAGGAGTCTTCATCAATGACACTTGTTTGGTCATCATGATCAAAAGTCCAGGTATTGCAGTTCTCAAAGGCATCACCATCCAACTCAGCCTCATTATAAACTGAATTAACTTGCTCTTCTGAATTATGGGCAGAAGAAAACGTATTTAATGGCCTTTGATTGTTTTCATCAAATCGATCAACTATATTCCTTAAAGTTGGTGAAATCTCATCTTTTGTGCGCATGTTCAGTACCATCTGTTCAATGCATTCTGTAAAGAAAAGAGAACTAATAATTCTGTGAAAGAAAAATGTAATTTCCTATTTAAGTGCATGGCAGCACCAAAGATATTAGAATATTAACAAATGCAACAAACCTTTTGCGAAAGAAAGATCAATTGTATCTGATTTTTCAAGTTGAGTTGCACATGACATACAGTTCCCTGGTATTTCCAGGGAATCAAAAAGAACTCGACAGCCACCATACACTCCAAGATTGTTCAACAAAAGGCCTTTGGCTCCACCTTCATCAAACTGTGCAGATGTTTGATGATAGAGAGGGTCGACTGCAAATGCAACTAAAAAACAAAAGAAATTTCTTTAAAATTTCATCTAAATCACAGACTGGTACCATATATAATAAAGGATTGAACTCACCATCAAACTTCTTTAGATTAAGAGCCTCAAAAGAAGATTCCAATGTTGTTAAAGGTGATATCTGCATATATTTACTTCAGTCAGTTTACAGTCTCATCAATTAACCTATTCTACAAGTCAGAACTACTAACCTTCCTATCAAGCTCTTTCTTAGAAGGGCCTCCCTCTTGTTCACCATTGACATTGGCATCATCTTCCACATTATCTGGCATAATGATTTATTTTTTATTTTTTATTTTTTTTATCAGAAGCATATTCAATCTATTCAAAACAGAAAACATAGAAGGAAAACAAGGCCAATGTGCAATAATGTTACAAGTCCTCGACTCAAATAGATAGGCCTCCAACCTCTTAACAGTTAGCCTCACAAACAAAAGCTAAAAAAAGAGAAACCAAGCTGCAGAAATAAGGAGAATATAAAAGAAAGGAATCATAGCACAAGTGAAAAACTTGGAAATTCAAACTTCAATAGTTGCCTACTAATAAAAGAACTGTAACATAAGTATCCATTTAGAGGATGATGAGTCAAATTATAGGTATTCTAAAGGCAACTATATGCAAGCTCTCCAAAGGATGAAATTTGTTACTTTTAAAGCGAAAGTGAAATACATATGTGATATGAGGCCTCAAGAATAAAACAATTTCCATACCAAACAAGCACACATGAAAGAGTAATAAACAAAACTAACCTTGCTCATTTTCCTGACCCACTCTATTAATCCCACCAAGGACCTTATATGCCTCTGAGTGTACTGAATCCACCCTCAATGAGTAAATTTTAACCCCAGCTTCAAGAGTGCAACTTGCCTGTATGGAGGAAAATGTTAAAATAAAAACAGAAAAAAAAAAAAAGGAATACAGCTATAATAGGAAAAGAAAACATAAAAACAAAATCTTAGGGACTGTTTGTTAACATTCAAAAACCATTCTCAAAAATCAATTTTTCAAACCTTTACAGAAACAATTTTCAATTGTTTACAAGATCAAAATTCTATTTGAGAACTTACATACAGTATTTAGATTTCTTAACCTATTCTCTATGAAGGTTTTGGGAACTCATGTAAAATGTAAAAGTTTTCAACCTCTTCTCCATTTTTCAAATTGTTTCTCAACAATTAAAAAAAAAAAAAAAACTGCAAACACTTCAAATTTGTTCTAAAAAGTCATTCTATTTTTTTAACAAATTCTCAAAAAAAAAAAAAAAAAAAATTGCTTTTAGTCCAAAATTTCCAATCTTGTTTCTGAAGTTAAGAGAAACCATTCTAGAACAAAGACAATTCCTAAACATGGACTTAATTTCAGACATAAGCTATCATTTTCTTTCTTTCTTTCTTTTTTCATCTATCATTTTAAAAAGCTGAAGTTGATCCTAAGGCATTTTGACTAAATAAAAGGAATTTGGAGGAACAAGGAGCAAACCTTACCTTAAACATACATAGAAAAATAAATAATGGAAAGGAAAACAGAAAACCCCCTCAAAAAAAATCTGAAAATCTGGAAAAAAAATACTAATACAATCAGATGCAATTTGAATAAATCATAATAATCAAATAAATAATTTTTTTTTCATCAATGTGTTCCAATTTAGTTCCTTTTTCTCTCTTCTATACTTCAGTTCTTCTCATGGTTTCATCAAATAAACTTCAATAGTACCACCAATATCCATAGTAGGATCTTTCTCCGAACTATAATCATTTTAATTGCTCAATTGCCCTTCCAATTAGTGTTAATGTCTCATCCATTTAATGTCTCGTCCATTCTTCTTCTTCATCCATTAATTGCAATGATATCATTAATCAAATAATGGTTAGATATGAGCTCAACCACCAGAATGGCCATCTAAACCCTTTGTCAATTATTTGACCTTAGTCTTGGTCCCAAATAGAACTTGTAAATCTCAATCAGAATCCCACAATTGAACAACTCATTGAAACCATTGCATATTGAGGCTTAAACCTCTTATAAAATACATACAAGAAGTCTATAAAGGTCTTAACCGTAACATAAGCCTTTAAATATTTGAGGCTTTGGCCTCAGGGCTATAGCCTAAAGGCTGTAAGCTATGAGTACCCTATATTGAGGCTACTGCCTCAAGGCTAATTTGCATAGCCTAAGCTTGAGGTGAGTCTCAAGGTATATGCTCAATTGCCTGTTGAAACACTATTTGCATCAATCAAAAAAAATTATAGGGTGCCCAATTCCTTGTGAGGTAGACTTGTTTACTCATGAACCAAAACCAGACCATGAGGTTTAACCTTCATAGGAGCAAACAGCAAAGATTGAGGACTTGTTTACTATCTTAAGGATTATATGTCCACTGTACTGTTGAAATTCTGTTTATTGGTCCATGGACGGATGCACAATTATTTTCACATGTCTGATTAATGTAAAGTAGAACATGGAAGAGTAGTCCAAAACCAACACATGCAGATAATCATAAACCAAACCACGTGATTTTTTTTTCTCAAGCTAAAATACCAAGGAACATTAAGAGTTTTCTAATCATAAATTTTACTCCATGAATTATCAATATTATGTGGCGTACCTTTTGAAAATTTGTCTCTGCGTCATCTTCTTCTTCAACTTTAATTATGTCACAAAGATGGTCTATTAGATTCAGCTCCCAAGTGTTCTTTTGATTGATTTTCTGCACCGACACAACCAAGAGGCATACTAAACCTGAGTTGCAAGATATAGCATCGTTCTGTTTGGTGACTGATAAAACTGAGGGAAAACGAAGTAAAACGGAACTTTAAGTCCGACATCTTCATTTGTTCCTTTTTTGAAAATAAAATATACAAAATGAAAACAACCTCAACTACTTGCCCAATAATTTAACATCAATCCGATTTTCCTGGTTCTTTTCAATACTCAAAATTTAAATCTCTTTCTTGTCTTTTTAACGCTAAAAATCAAACTGATCTATGATTTCAGGACCCGGTGGATTCAGTTGAAGTTGAAAAAGTTGACCATTCATAGGACACACAAGGATCGAGAGTAAGAGAGAGTACGGACATTTTCGCTTGCGAGTTTGATGCAATTCTGGAACAATTCAAGAATCTGCCCTTTTCCGAGGCACATATCGGGATCAGGATGCGGGGGCGCATGAGCGGCTAGAGCTTCCGGCAGGCGTGCGGCGGCGCGGTGCGGCTCGCCTGAGCGCTAGTTAGTCGTTATTGGAGCCAAGAAAAGGACTTGTGGAGATTGAATCCGCACCTGAACATTAGGGCTCTGCTTCTGCGTCACTGGATTGGGCAGGAAGGCTGACCATTAGTAAAGAAAATCAATATATTCTCTTAATCCAGACCAAAAAAAAAAATTAGGGTTTTGAAAAGCTTCACGGTTGAGAAGTGCAGTGAAGAAGAAAGAAGCAGAGTTGCGATTTTCCCTCCCTTTTCTTTGTTTGAATTTTGGAGAGAAAGAAAATCGATCTGTTGTCCGTAATGTCAAAATGAAAAATGTTGCCTACAGGTAAACGACGTCGTTTAGATTCCACCGTTACTTGAAACGACGCATGTCATTGCCCCCGGCTCTTTCTACAAGAATTAAGAAGACGATTCATTTAATAATCGGGCAAGGAGAATACTTGATAGTAATAATTAAAATAAAATTTAAAGATAATTTGTATATTTACTTTAACTTACATATGTTTAAAAAACATGTCATTAAAAGTTTGATTAGTAATTCATTCAAAACAATTCTTAAAATAGTTGTCAAATAAATCATAAACGTTTTTCAAAAAGAGATAACAAAATTTATGTTAGCCAAATGTTAGTGTATAGATTCCAAAATTTGTTCACACATTATTATTATTATTATTAAATTTTACCTTTTGTTTTTGTTTTTTAATTATTATCTTTTCTTTTTTTTCAAATCTCTCATTCCTCTATTCTTTATTTCTTTCTCCACCCATCTTTTATGGACCTAACCCAACCTAGTTAACCCCTCTATCTTTTCTTTTTTGAAGGACCCAATCAGGTCCTCCTCTTGCTCCCTCTCGCCTCCTCTCCTTCTCCTCTTCTTCTCTTCGACTCTTCCCCTCTTCTCCCTTCGTTTTCTTTCTGCTCTTCTCCCTCTCTTCTTCTTCTTCCTCTTGGAACCCCCGATCGACATCTCCCCCCTTTGGCTTTTATGTTTTCCTTCTCTTCTCTTCTCCTTCTTTCTCTTACCTAAGCCTTTCTCGTTTTAGCCTTACCAAATTCTCATCTTTCTTCTTCTTTTCTTATATTTTTAATGCTTAAAAAACTGAAATTAATCACTTGTCGCAAGGTAAAAAAATCATACCTTCTTTTTTTTTTTTCTTTCTTTCTTTCTTTTTTTATTTCCACCACCCTCATCGGCGTTGGAAAATTGTCGAATAGTCACTAACGGCGACTCACTGCCTAAGGTGACCCTCCATTTCCTTCTTCCACCTCTTTTGTCTTCTCATTTTGTCAACACCCATTACACATTTTCTTTAAAATGTCGTAACTTGAGTTTGGGTGATCAAAATGAGATGATTCCAATTCCTAAAAAAAAATAGACTCATAGAGCTAAAATTTTCTTGAATGAAGCATAAATAAATTATGGTTCATCTGTCCCTAAAAAAATTTTCAAGTGAAGGGGTATCGGGTGAACCAAAACACACGACAGCTCGCAGAACTCGCCCTCTTATTATGTGATTGTCATTTAATATTTGAATTAGAGTGGCAGGAAGAAAGCCCGCATTGAAGTCGAGATTAGAAGATCGGAATCAAGCGTGATTTTGGTTTGTTCATATCTTCTCCTATTCTCGTTTGAGATTTGAACTATTTGTTAAATCGTAAGAAAAGTATTGAATTGTTTTAATTGATTTGAATAAATTGATTGTGGAATGTTTGCAAATGAAAATTGCATGAATATTGAAAATGAACCGTTTATACAAATGTACATATTGTATTGTATGTTGCTATAAAAGATTTGAGCGTATGAATTGAATGTGCCGTTTAGTTCGTATGAATGATAGATTGGTATCTGCGATAGAGTCGAAAATACTTGATGCTATGAGCAATTGTATTGATGTGTCGCTCCCGATCGTATTACGTGGGGCAAGTGTCGGTAGTGTTATTTAATTGATTTTCTTAATAACCCGAGTCAAGTGACCCGGCGAGACCGTGCCCAGTGTTATAAAACCATTTTTTTATCACCAGGCTGCCCGACCCTAGAAGGGACCCGTCTTGGGGTGATTCCGATATCTGTATATCGAAAACGCAAGTTAAATTTGTTAAGGGCTTGTAGGAATTGAATTGATTTGAAATTGTGACAAGTGGAATTGAAAAGCATAATTACGAATTAAAATGAAAAGTATTGTGAAATGCATGATTTGATTATAAATGACTTATTGCATATGGAAGTGTATATTTGGTTGTTAATGAACCATAAATGATTGTATATATGAAATAAGTATATGTGTTGTATTGATGATCGTCAAAGATCTGAAAGTTTGTTTATTAAGCTGTGGTTTGATTTAAAAGTAGAAGCCCAGTGGAATTGTATAGAGTGAGCTAGCGTGAAATCTTGGCGTGTAGTTTTATCATGCGCGGTGCAGATTGAATATGAGCAGCCCAGCGAGATCGAGGGCGTCGAGTGTAAGAAATTACGAGTATGTTGGAGCATATGCATTCACCCCATATCTCTTTTTTGAATATTGATATTTTGTAAAAGAAACAATTTCAACTCTTAATATCTATTTTTGTAAATCATTTTGAAAATGTTTTGATATACGCTATAATAATTTGTATTTTGCATGAATGAAATGAAATGGGCTTACCCTTTAAAAACACTTCCTCATATTTGAAAAGTTTTGTATGTCAAATGAGAGTGCCGCCTTCTGGCGTGTTTTGATAAATGATTTTGATAAGGTGATTGAGTGACATTAGAGCAACCCGGACTCGGTTCGGACCCGCCAAATGGGTCGAGCCAGGAAAGGGGTGCTACAAAATTGGTCTTTAATCGTGGAAATATAGATTTTGCATCACTTGAATATATCCCAAGTTGGAATTGGTAATTGGTACAAAGTTATTTTGGGGACTTACTTTTATTTAGTTTAGAGTGACTGGATATTAGATTTGCATATTGAATTAGGATTAAATTATGAGATAGTTCAATGGAGCCTAGATTTTGTATATTTGTGTCTATTATATTTTAAGACATTAAATATAGGGCTTGAAAATTTTGACACGACACGAACCCAACACAATTTTTGCTTGTTTGGGTTGAATATAATCGTATTTGTGTCATATTTGCATTAATCCGCCTAACACGTTTAATAAATGGGCCATATTCGTGCTAACACAAATATGACCCAAATTGACTTGTTTAATTATTATATTAATTAATTAACCTATTTAATAAGTTATTTATATTAAATATGGATTATTAATTATAATTCCTATTAAGTTAAATAATAAAATTAATAAACATATTCAATGTAATAGGTTATTTGTGTTAAACATGCATGGATGATTAATTATAATTCTTATTATTTTAAATAATCAAATTAAATAAGTCATATTCTTGTTGACTTGTCTAACACAAATAATAAATGAGTTAGGTTTGGGTTAGCGAATGTTGATACGTTTATTATTCGTGTCGGGTTTGGGTTGGTGAATGTTAACACGATTCGTATATTGACACGACACGAACACGACCCATATATACGAATTGCCACCCCTAATTAAATATTAAATTGGACTTATTAATCAGGATGAAATTTGTGTTGATGAACGTTATTAAATTGGATTTACATGTTAATTATTATTTTAGGATTATAGACTTAAGTTAATCACATATTGAATATTTGTTTGGAATTTATTTATTAATTTTGGGCCCATTAACATGAATGAACTTAATTTAATAAGTTTATATATTACTTTTTGGCTTATTATTATTAGACTTGAAAAATTATTATGACTTAACCACTTCTTTTTTCCTACTTTAATATCTTTTTCTCTTTTGGGATTATTTTTACTTGCACATACTCCTGCTGCTTTTGTTGATCGAGTATGAATTGATGACAAGCGGAATACCGGATTTCAACAAAGATTCAGGAATACTGTAAATTACAAGTAAGACATTTTAAGCATTTTTTTCCTCTCTCATTAATGTTTAATTTTATTTATATATATACATATATATGGCAGCTGTATTAAACAGCAAATTAACGATCTTATGTATTGATGGCAGAAAACAATACAAAAATGAACGTATGAGTTTTCAATTATGATGACAGAAGCCAATAATTAATATTTTGAACCTATGTTTCTGGGTTTATAAATATCATTTAATCTTTTGTTCTCATTCAAGAAGGAGATGAAATATGTTTTTTGAGAAATCCCAAATTATTTTAAAAAGAGTTCAGATGTGACCCCCTTGATAAGCAAATAATACCATTTAATTTTGTTTTTCAGTAAGATTGTTTGGAAAAAAAAAACTACAAAACCAAATAACTTGAAAAACTGTTTTTCAAATAATAAAAATGTTTTTCTTTCTGTAAAATAGTTCTTGATTCGATTTTCTTTCCTGATTGTAGTTGATAGTGATCTTTTGACAGTTCGTTTCACTGATTAGTGTTTTTATGAATAGTACAGGAGCCCAATTCTCTTTTAGAGCCAGTAAGATCTCTTAGTGAATAAATTTACATTGCCATGTATGTGGTAATGGGTTCTTTCTTGGTGTTCATTGTTCAATTTGTGGAGGTGTGACATTCACTTCCATTTGTTTGGTAAAGACAGTTTTATGGTTCTGGAGTGTTGAGCTTAGTGCCTGTACCTTCTGAAGTGGGTGTTTCAGACACAGATTTGAGACTTGATTTTTCATTGAATATACCATACTATTAAAAGTCTTACGGAAGTTTATTTGCTGTTTTGTTTCATAACACAAAAGTGGCGTCCAGATTTCATTTTAAAGAAGAAAAATCTAATAGAGGAAACAAGCTGTCATATCAGTGGGCATAATGAAAAACATCAGACCACTAGATAGTGATTTCTTTGGTTAGACGAAAAGTACCAGTCCACAGAAATAGCGACCTCTGTTATTTGAAATTTCAAATATGTGGGTTAAATCTTCACAACCTCCTGGTTTTGGGAATATTATTGTGAGTGATTGATTCTTGAATCACCTTTTCTATTTGTTTTGTGTATGGTTTTATTGATAATTCTTATGGAAACTTTTGACTAGTTTTATCACATGCGATTCGCAGACTTATTAGATTGGTTATTGATCATATTAATTGATTGCTTTCATTGATAAATATGAAGATTATTCTTTCATCAAACAAAGATTGAGAAGATTATTGTGTTTGATTAATCTTTTGTTGATTGTTTTAGTTGAATACATACTAGTACATGGATCATTCTTTAAGGTATTTGAGGTTGCGGTGCTCAACCATACCACTAAGAACAAAGAGATATGACTGGAGACTTTATAAACAGATCTTTGGTGATGAGCAGATTTGTTTTAAATATAAAATACACGCCCTGTGGAATAAAAACTTGTAGTACTACCTGTGGTATTATTTAAGGTGCATGCAAGTAGTAATCTCATTCTTGCTTTGAGGAAGAGCTCTGTTTCTAAATTGCCATATTTATTTAAAGCTGGAGATCAGAACCTATGGGCTGACTCTAATATTCATGTTGTTGGCCTAACGGATCTGAATCATCCTTTTGATGACCTCACCCAGTATACCTTGGATAGCACAAGTGTAAATCTTCTTTTACCTGATTTTAATGGAAGGATAACTTTGTGTTCTTATGAGTGATGTTCTACATTACATGATACTTGAAGGTATATCGAAACCACCAAATGTCGTAGGAAATTTTGCCAGTATCTTGCTGAGGGCACGCGTATACCTTTATAGCTACTGTGGAGTGCCACTGGTTTTTATGCATAATTATTTCATATATCATATTAATGGTTATGGCCCTTTAATGTTTATCCCATTGACGATCTGGATGAGGCGTGGCAATAATAAGGCCATGAGATGATGTACCAGCTGTTTAACCCAGCTGCGTCCGTATGCTTGCATGACTTTGTGGAGATATTTGTAATATCAGCAATCTGGGGAGGCGTTGCGGCACCTATTTGAGAGAGTGTTTGTTCCCGTCGAGCGCAGCTTCAGCCTTGATCAGCTTTTAAGCGAAGTACCAAGCACTGGCAGAGTGCCAATTTTTTGTTGGTGTCTATTCGTTTCTCGTGGGTCATGAACCATACAATTATATATTGTTTGAGCATTTATTTTTCTTACTCACATTCTTGTACTTGGATAACACACACAAATAAGGGGCAAGAAAACAAAGTCTGCCCAAAACCAGGATCGCCAAGGCAAAGCGAAGTTTTTCCGAGGCGGCGAGGTTCAAAACATTTTTACATATAACTTGTGTATAGGTACGGACCCTTTCATTCAATTGTTAGGATCCTACATTAATCCAATTGATGGTTTCTAGAATTAACAGAAGACAAGAACAAAAACAAGACTTTAGGTTCACCTAGGCGAAGTGGCCTTCACCGAGGCGAGGCAGAAACTGGAAATTTTGGGGCTTCGGGTTCGCTGGGCAAAGCGAGGGTCGGACTTGTACGAGAGTGGGGTTTTGCCTCTTTCCACTTTGGGAAATTTCAAACCAAGACAAAACGACGAGTGATACAAAACTGGACTTAAACCAACCAAAACTATATTTATGGAAAAGATAGAACTTTTCATATCACAACCCTAGACAAAGAAGAAGTTAGGATAGTTTCCTAAGAAAAGTTCCATACGTCAAATGAGAGATTTCCATACCTTGATTTCTTCTTTTCCAACTAGTTTCCTTTTCTTCACTTTCTTACTTGAACAAGGAGAACCCAAGGCAAATGAGAGAAAGCAAACCAAAATTGGCTTCTTCTCTCAAACCGTAGCCCTAACTCCCTCTAAAGCCATAATGAGAATTTGTCTCATTCCAAGACTAGTTTTGGTCTTATCCCTCATTTGGCTTAATTTTTAGCCCTTTCCTTTTAGTCCTTTTTCTTTATCCCATTTGCAAATCAAGTTATCCAAATTCATACAATAGCATATAATCTTTTTAACTTATGTCCTTAGAGTCCTTAATTTGACAATTACTATTTTACCCTTAGCACTTAAATTTATGAAAAATACAATTTTGACTTTTATTATACCACTAAACTGTAATAAACTACTAGGGTATAATTTGGGGTGTTACATGTGAGCTCACGTTACCTAGTTTTGAGAGCCTTTTCCATTAGGACCCATCACTCGGATCTTCATTTTTTTTTAGAGCCACTTTGACCTTATAGGTTAAGCCTAGATATTTTTTTAGGATTTCTTATCTTACACTTGGATGCATATGGGAGCTTTTGGGGCAACTTTACAGTATGTTTGACAGTGTTCCCTCCTTTGGTCTCAATCTCGGGGTGATCTTAGGGTGTGTAGGCTCGATGACTTGAACTTACCATTTTCTTTAGACATGTTTTGGGGGAATCTATATCTCATTAAGATGATTTGCTTACTCTCCCACAATCAAATTTGAGCATTTTGGGTATTTGTAGTCTCTTGTGGTGATAATTCTTTAGTAGACATCCCCTTCACTGGATACTGTAGATCATGGAGCTTTATATATTACATGGGATTTGAGGAAGTGTTTAGACCCACCTAGATTGGGCCATATATCATTAGAGAGTTGACTATAGAGGGAGTTGCATGGTTGATGATTTAGATGAAAATTGATTAGGCCTTTATTGATATATTTAGACCATTGCTAATCCTTTGAGCCTCGCACTTATGTTATGACCCTCTATTTCTTAGAGCTTTGTTTACCTTTTCCATACCTAGGAAGGGACCCTTTTGATGTGCATGCATGCTTTGCCCTAGTCTCATGAGCTTTGGACTTATATGTCTATTTTCCCCATTTTGGTTACTATCATCTCATCCTCTCCTTTTGTCATATTTCATTATTGTTACCTTATTTTTCCCCATTTCCATTGTTGCTTGCCTTGTCTTTTTGTTAGCTTACTCAGATTGACAATTCTCCACATTTTGATACATAAAAGGTGGTTATGTCACTCCCTTCACTCCTCCCTTGGCATTGATTTAGAGATTTTGGCTTGAGTGGTTACTTTATGGGAGGGGATTTAGACATTTATTCGTAATTGAGGAGAGCTTACTCATTCTTTATGTTTCTCGTTGGGGCTTGATTAGTTGATTATCATATGTACATTCCTTCAAAAATACTAAATAAATTAAATTAAATTAAAATAAATAAATAAAAAGCAAAAAAACAAAAAAACAAAAAAACAAAAAAACAAAAAAAAAGAAGAAGAAAAAGTGTGTATTTATGTATAATATCTTCCTCCGTTAAATGATTATATTGACTTTTAAGTGTTATTTTTTGGGTGTATTTATTATTGGGGATTTATGTGAGATTTTGTAAGGGTTTCATTACACAGTTACTTTGTCATGTATTTTGATCTTGAGAGTTCGGGGCTGAGGATTCTAGGGGCGAGTGTCCATGTGAGTCCTATGGGTTCACTATTGATACTTGTATCTAATGTTTGATGAGTTTTATGGGTTCATGTACGAGTTCTATGAGATCTCTTACTTTTTGGATCACTATTCATACTTTCGATGAGGAGAGTGAGTGTTCGAGTGACCTTTCCCACTAGGATCTCTGGATCATTATGTAGGGCTATTACTCCATCCTTAGTGATATGACTTCCCTTCTATTATACTAATATGGGTTGATCATCATTCATTTTGTTTCTCCATACCTTATGTATATTGCCATGTTTTTTTCCTCACACTTGACCCACCGTTGTATTCCCTTCTTCACACATTTCTTGGGCTTTGTTGCTAGTTTAACCTTTTCACATTCATTTATTTCCTGCATCGGTGCTTTTGTTGGTTACCTTTTGAGTCCATTACTCATGAGATTTTTCCCATACATCATCTTGTACACAAGGGTATTGGTTTGATTATTGGGTATTTGAGCCTAGTTTCTCTTTGTTTCTTTTACCCTATCACCCCGAGCCTACATTACGGTCTATGTCTTAAGACCACCCTGAGGTCGTGATATCAAGGTAATCTTTGACAGTTTTTTCTTGGACATGTGTTTTGAGTTTTGGTTGTAGTTTAGAAACAATAATTATGCTTCACCTTCTAGGAGATGCCTTAGTGATGTGTAGACCCAATTCAGATGTGGGTATAGATGACCAATCGGTACATTTGGCCGATTGGATGATTTTGGTGTTACTTTCGACTTCGATTTCCACGATTGCATCATATGCCATGCTAGAACGCATACCCTATTGTTGAATTATCAGTTCATGGGGTTTTATTTTTTATTTTCCATTAGGGCATTGTTGGGGTGTATAGATTTCGACATCATTAAGGATTAATCTTTATAGATGCACTCAGACATGAGTTTTTGCTTTTTGGATCTCAAGCATTTAGACTTCGCCTTTTCTATCTTTATTTTATATTTTAGGCGTTCAGACTTCGTCGTTTATGTCTTCAGTTTTAGGCTTTAGGCGTTCAGACTTGGCCTTTTTTATTTTCAGTTTTAGGCTTTCGGCGTTAAGACTTCGCCTTTGTCATCTTCATTTTAGCTTTCAGGCATTCAGACTTTGCCTTTTGCTTTTTGGATCTCAAGCGTTTAGACTTCGCCTTTGCTATCTTCATTTTTTATTTAAGGCGTTCAGACTTCGCCTTTTGTTTTTGGATCTCAGGCATCTAGACTTCACCTTTGATATCTTCATTTCGAATTTCAAGCGTTTAGACTTCGCCTTTTGCCTTTTGCCTTTTGGATCTCAGGCGTTCAGACTCCACCTTTGCTATCTTCATTTCAGATTTCAAGCGTTCAGACTTCGCCTTTATATGGATAAGATGTTCAGACTTCATCTACATCACATTTGCTAGCATCGTAGATCAGACGTTCAGACTCCGCAATTTTTATCTTCATTTCAGATTTCAGGCATTCAGACTTTGCCTTCATATGGATCAGATGTTTAGACTTCATCTGCATCACATTTGTTAGCATCACAAATCAAACATTTAGACTTCGTCTTTTGCAGATCAGGCATTCAGACTTCGCCTTCATATGGATTAGATGCTCAGACTTCATCTACATCATATTTGATAGCATCGCAGATTAGACGTTCAGACTTCGTCTTCTGTAGATCAGGCGTTCAGATTTCGTCTTCATATGGATAAGATATTCAGACTTCATCTGCATCACTATTGCTAGCATCGCAGTTCAGATATTCAGACTTCGTCTTCTACAATTCAGGCATTCAAACTTTGCCTTCATATAAATAAGATGTTTAGACTTCATATGTATTACATTTGCTATCACAGTAGTTTAGATGTTCAGACTTCATCTTCTACAGATCGGGCGTTTAGACTTCGCCTTCATATGGATAAGATGTTTAGACTTCATTTGTATCACATTTTCTAGCCTTGTGATTTTAGA
The DNA here is from genome assembly GCA_016808115.1 of Tetrastigma voinierianum. NCBI lineage: Eukaryota > Viridiplantae > Streptophyta > Magnoliopsida > Vitales > Vitaceae > Tetrastigma > Tetrastigma voinierianum. The sequence goes on along the minus strand of JAEQBH010000831.1, from coordinate 1,046,847 downwards.
TGTCGAGACCGTCTTGCGAGATCAAGCGTTCGGACTTCACCTTCATATGGATCAGATGTTCACACTTCATCTGTATCACATTTATTATACCATGATTCGGACATTCGAACCGTCTTATGCCGAATCCACGTGTTCAGACTTCGCCTTCATATGGATAAGATGTTTAGACTTCATTTGATCACATTTGCTAGCACCACAGTTCCGACATACAAATTTCGTCTTTTGCAGATCAAGCGTTCAGACTTTGCCTTCATATGGATCAAATGTTTATACTTCATCACGTATCATTTACACTAGCTAGTTCAGGCGTGAGACCGTCTTAACCGAATCGGGCGTCGAGACTACACCTTCATAATAAGGATCGGATGTTCAGACTTCATCTACATCACATTTGCTAGCATCGTAGTTAGACATTTAGACTTTGTCTTCTGTAGATCAGGCATTCAGACTTCGCCTTAATAGAGATTAGATGTTTAGATTACGCTTTCATCTAGATCACACGTTCAGGCTTCGCCTCTACTTTCTACATCTTGAATAAAGGCATTCAGGTGTCGCCTTTATGTTTCCTCGTTTCATACCAGACATTCAAATGCCTTCACCATAGTTCAGACCCTTAGAGTTCATCTTCATTAGAGATATCACTACAAGTTTTCACGGTCGCTAGCATTGCCCACTTTGATCACATGGCTTCTTTCGGTTATCTTACTTTTCAACGCTGGCTAAATGGGATTCGTTCTTGAGTTTATGACCATTATAGGTTTAAATCGACCCATACCATTTGCCTTTAGAGCATGTTCCCTTATTGGTTTCACCATTTTGTTGAGCATTCATGTTTATGTCAGCATGACGGGTGTTGATCGCTAAACAGCGCACATGACCATTCTAGCACCCATGGGTGGGCTGACTTCCACATGTTTCAGGTTTCGATATAGGTTTCACCCTTGAGAGGACCTTCTTAGAGAGAGTTTGGATCTATATCATGACTTTGTTGGCTCCCCAGTTGTCTCGTCTTTTCTCTTTTTCTTTTTTTTTAGAGTCATTTTTGTTGTTTTTGTTTGAGCAAGTCATTGTTCTTAGCAGATTTTTTTAAGGTCTTTTCTATTCTTCGATAGAGTTCACTTCATTCCACTCGTTTTTCACACTTTCGTTTCATTGTATTGTTTATGCACTTACTTCACTTGTGAACTCTACCAAAAATGGGCATATTTGTAGACCCAAAAATTTGCTCACACATTATTATCATTATAATTATTATTAAATTTCACACATGATTTATTTTTATTTTTATTTTTTGTTCAAATCCCCCCATTTCCCTACTCCCTATTTCTCTCTCTACCCATCCCCTGTGGACCTAACAAAACCTAACTAACCCCCTCTCTCTCTTCTTTTTGGGAGGACCCAATCGGGTCCTCCTCTTGCTCCCTCTCCCCCCGATTGGGTCCTCCTCTTGCTCCCTCTCCCCCCTCTCTTTCTCCTCTTCTTCTCTTTGGCTTTTCCCCTCTACTCCCTTCTTTCTCTTCGTGCTCTTCTCCCTTTCTTCTTCTTCTTCTTCCTCTTAAGACCCCCCATTGACGTCTCCCCCCTTTGGCTTTTCTGTTCTCCTTCTTCTCCTTCTCTTATTTTCTCCTTCATTCTCTTCTTCCTCTGGTTTCTTCTTCTCCACATTCTCATCTTTCTTCCTGCTTTTTTTTTTCTCATATATTTTTACTCTTAAAAGAAACAAATTCAAGCAAACATCACAAAGGTAAAAACCTCATACCTTTTTTTTTTCTTTTTTCTTTCTTTCTTTATTTCCACCACCACCCCCACCAATGTTGGAAAGTCATCGAATAATTACTATCGGCGACTCGTCTCCCGTGGTGACCCTCCATTTCCTTCTTCCACCATTTTTGTCTTCTCATTTTGTGAACACTCATTCCATATTTTCTTTAGCATAAAATTCATATATGTATATATTTGTGGGATTGGATTTTCCTTTTATGGACTATTATGAGATTTATGTATATTGATATGAAAAATTATTTATTCCAGTGAAAATTATATAAAATAGCTTGAATCTTGCATTTTTTAAAATTTATTGTATTTAGGTTTAATTTTGTGTTATTTAAGTTTAATTATATTTTTGTGTGACTAATAGTTACTTGAAAAATTTGCATGAACTTAGGTTGTCAAATATTAAATTAAAAGTTTTTTTAGATGTAATTTAGACTTTAATATGTCAAATTGGTCTTCCTTTTTTTTTTTTTTTTGATGACAAGACGAAATTTTGCATTATGAAATAACAACATCAGTACATAACCTGGATTTAATGACAATAGAGGGGTCATTCCAAACCTTAAAGCCAATATGTATGATAGCATTTCTGGCAAGAATATGGACAACTACATTGTTTTGCCTTTTGGTAAAAGCCACAAAAAAAAAAAGTTTCTCCTTGCAAAAGGGATAAACAATCTTTGATCAAAACACCAAACTCGCTAACATCAACAACTCTTTTTTGCAATGCATGAACAACTTGTAGTGAATCTAATTCAAATATCACTTTCGGTTGAGCAAATTCTTGATCACAGACATGCTTCCTCAAGCTGAGAAGCTTCAAGCTCACGACTTGAAATAAACCATCCACTAGTCGAGAGGCAGCATGCAGAAATAAGCCTTGTGAGTCACGAACCACAATTCCCCAACTCAATTGACCTTTGTCATGAAATACAGCCACATCAATATTGCATTTTACAAAACCTAATGGGGGTCGTTGCCAACGTTGCTGAATAGAGAATGGTATGACCTGGCTATCAGTTTTAGTGCTTTTGTGAATAGAAATCCAATCAAACATACATTCAAGAGCCAAGAAAACTGTTCTCTTTGTTGATTCACGAGAACCATTCCAATGTTGATTATTACGTTGGCGCCATGTAGCCCAAAGAACAACACTAATTTTTCCTATGATATCATGTCTGAGTATTTATCGATTTAAAGAACCACTCTGAGACTTTGGAGAGTGGCAGCCATAGAGTCAATCAAATCAGGCACATTCAACTTCGACCAACAAGATATAGCAAAAGGGTAAGAAATAAATATATGCTAAGCATTCTCAAGGCCATTCTCACAAAAAAGACAAGAGGCATTAGCTATAACACCCCAAATTATACCTTAACAATTTTATAGCATGTTTGGGGTATAATAAAAGTGAAAGTATATTTTAAAATAAAGATAAAAATAAAATAAGCAAGAACGATTGTAATACAAAGAAAGTTAAGGGTAAAGTCTATGCCAAAGTAGGAATATGCATAGTTAAGAATAATAGAGAAGATGAGGTAATGTAAAATATCATAAATTGATTGGCAAGTATTAGAGAGTTAGAGGATTAAAGTCGAAATAAAAAAGGGGATAGGGTCGAATAAGGATAAAATAGAAAATAAATATCATTTTGGTGCGGAAGAGAACAAAAAACGGATAAGAGAAGAAGAAGAGAAGAGAGAAGAAAGAGGAAGGGAAAAGAGATCACAAGTATGGATTCTAGTATGATCTAATTGTTTTGTATGGATTTAGTATGGTATTTATCTAGTTTTTGGTATAAAAAGTATAGATACATGGTTTGTAACCCTCTATTTTGTGTATGGGTTGGGTTTGGAAACTCCCAAACTCATTTCTTGTTAGGGTTGAGTTGAGAAGAGCTCTAAGGCTCCTATATATGTGTTTTGGGAAAAGTCTGGTTGCAATTTGAACCAAGAAAATTTCCCTATTTTTGATCACACACATTAGCCAAACCTTAGAACTGATTTTGTGTAAGAAATAAAGGGAATTTGATAGTGAGTCATACGGTAGAGTGTAGCCACATCAATGAACGATGTTAGGCTTTTGAATTTCTCAGTCGAACCTCTATAGCCCAGTTATGGCCTTTTTTTCAGCCGGTCTGCTCCGGCCAGTGCACCTTGGCGAGGGCGAGGTGCTTCGGCCGGGGTTGGTGACAGCTGGCTCCGGTCATTCGTGGCTGGTTTGACTACATGTGACCTTGACGCGGAAGGTGGTAACTTCTTCGTTCGAACTCGTTTCAGGTGTTCTTGGGAGCTCTATGAAAGCGTTTAGTGAGGAATCCATTCATGTGCTTGTGAAGGACAATAGGTGAGCTTAGATGGGTCAGCTCGGCTGGGTTTGACTACTTGTGACCGACTTCGAAGGTCATAGCTGCGATCGAACTCCGTTTCGGATGTTCTTGGACTCTATGGAAAGTCCATTGAGTCAAGAATCCATTCATGTGCCTGTGGAGGACAATAGGTGAGATTAGACAGGTCAGCTCAGCTCGGCCAGTTCAGGTTAGCTCGGCTGGGTTTGACTACGTGTGACCTCCAACTTCGGAAGGTCATAACTTCTTCGTCCAAACTTTGTTTCGGGTGTTCTTGGACTCTATGGAAAGCCCATTGAGTCAAGAATCCAGCCATATATAGCATGATAAAAGTGGAGCTCACATTAGGTCCAAAAATCATGAAAAACAGTAAGCATATGTGGTAATCATACTTATTAAATGCATAATATGAGATATGTCTTGAGCATCAAATCTGTATGGATTATCTCTTAGAAACTAGTAGAGGGATAGATAGGCATGCCTATAGGGAAGATAAAGTTGCTGCAGCATATAGTTTATAGATATTGAGGCCCCATTTGGGTCGATGACATAGATCCCGTTTGGATCATTACATGGCATAGGTCACTGTCTCGTACAGTGATGATACCTTCGGGTATATACGGCCCCGTTTGGGTCACATATTACATGGCATAGGTCACTGTCTCGTACAGTGATGATACCTTCGGGTATATATCGATAAAGATCATTGTCTCATATAGTGATAGTACCTTCGGGTACATACAGTTATTTCAGTATCGAGCTAAGGTATTTGCGGACATGAAACTTGCAAAAAGAAAATATGAGTATATCACGAGTAAATGTAAAGAATATATGACATGATATGAGAAGCGTAAGCATTCTTTATCTTTTTTGATGATAATTATCTGATTACAAAACGAAGTAAGAATCTGAGATGACATAAAAAGTATATGAAATATGATAAGAAGTAAACGTGTTATGAAAAAGTATATAAGCGAGAAATGATAAGTATAAATGTTATAAAATGTCATAAGTATATGCATTTGTATAGAGTGTGGAGACCCTCGATAGAGGTCACCCGTATGTATTAATTCCGCCCAAGGCGTAAAGGCATACGAGTGTTTTTATGGAGTGTAAGGTCTGAAAGAGAGCCGAAGACGAGGACAATCCAGCGTGACGGAGTCAAAGGCCACGCGTCACAAGGTGCCGGAAGACCTTTTGTATTTTGTATATGTAATTTTTGTTTATTTTTGTAAACAATGTAAATATTGTAAATGTTGACAACTTATATATGGAGAACGCATATATATTTTGTAATCATTTGCTTTCTGAGAATATATCCTGATTAAATGTTTAACGTTATATGAATGAACAAACTTAGAGCTATATATATATATATATATATATATATATATATATATATATATATATATATATATATATATATATATATATGACTTTTACCTTCGCTCGACAGGGTCTGCGGTTAGGGAGTGTGTATTAGTTGGTGTCGGAGCATCCGGATTCGATTCGGACGCAGATCGGAATTACGATTAAAGAAAGGAGTGTCACATTGGCAACTATGCCTTTTAGCGGGTTATGGTAGGAGAACCCCTGCATTCTCCATAAAAGTTTATGATACGAGGAAGTCTTGGGTCTATATATTTCTCCATTCTCCTTCTTGTGAAAGCTAGCTATGAACACCTAACATTTGAGTAATTGCATGATACCCTGTTTTAACCGTATACTTGCTTGAGTTTGTAAAATGCCAGACGTGTCGATCTACAACAAAGGATTGAGACAAAGGAATACATTTTATTTCAACAACATCTCTTGTTACAAACAACTCTTCTAGCAACTCCACATCCCATTCAAGTCTGCACGGAATCGAGTAAAATCCAAGGCTCTCAAGCCTTGGCTTCTGCACTTGTGTAGTCGTTTGTACCCAAAAATTCCTATCATCTCTTAACCAAGGATCAGTCTAAACATTAATCTATGTACCATTACCTATTCGCCAACAAATACCTTTCAACAATGGTAAAGACTGGAAGATACTCCGCCAAGTAAAACTTGGATTAGACCCCAGAGTAGCCTTTAGAAAATCCCCTCTAGGAAAGTATTTGGCTTTGAAGATCTTGTAAACAAGAGTATCAAAAGAAAAACAAAGCTTCCAACCAATCTTCCCTAACATAGCAATATTGAAGCAATGAAGGTCCTTGAAACCCAGTATAAGTAGCTTCTTGCGCTTTGGGTTGCATCCCATACTAACCATTTTATGCTACCTTTTCCATCTTTTTGCAATCCCCACTAGAAAGATTAAGGATCTTTTGAATTTCATCAAGAATAGAGGTAGGCAGTATGAAGGTACTCATATAATACGTTGGAATGGATTGGGCAGCTGACTTGATTAGTACTTCCCTGCCAACTCTGGATAGAGGTTTGTTTCTCCAACCTTAGACCCTTTGCCACACACGTTCTTTAATTTGAGTGAGTATCATCTTCTTATTCTTTCCAATCAACGATGGGGCCCCAAGTACCTTCCAGTATTGAGGGGTTGTGATACACCCATAACAGAGGACAAATGAGTTGCAAAAGTTGAGTCAACATTCGAATTGAACATGATGTCGGATTTCATAAAATTTACCCCTTGCCCACTAGCTTCCTCATATTGGAGGAGAAGTTTCTTCATCACATTACACTCAATCTACGTAAAACTACGTAAGAAGATGAGAAACACTTTCGATCGGTCACCTTACCCGACACCCGGGGCCCTTAGATTACGCCCGCACGATCAACGGGGATAACCTAGACACACATAAGATAAAGGTAGGGGACGGTGGATTACACTTGCGCAATCCTCACTTCGGAATAATGGACCCTACCTCCATACAATTCACCAGTACATTATATCTCACTGTAGAAACACACATCATCATAAGATCGACCCATCTACTATCAAAACCCAACTTCAACATAATCCCTTTGAGAAAACCACAATCTATTTTGTCATAGCCTTTACTAATGTCAATTTTAAAGGCCACATCCCCCTTTTACCTTTACTCTTCCTCTTCATACAATGAATGATTTCGAATGCCACTAAAACATTATCGATGGTGACGCTACGAAACAAATGATGATTGCTCATGAGAATGTCAGAGATGGCGAGCTTCTTCGTCGGTTTGCCAAAACCTTGGCCAAAATTTTATAGTTCACATTACAGTGCGCAATTGGCCTGTAATCCTTCATAGTTTCTGGCTTCTCACGCTTCGAAATCAAACATATGTTTGTATTGTTTACCGATGGAGGAAAGCACAAAGTATTCATCCACTCTAGACTATCCCGATAGGCACAAAGTTATTTTAGGGACTTACTTTTATTTAGTTTAGAATGACTAGATATTATATTTGCATATTGAATTAGGATTAAATTATGAGATAGTTCAATGGAGCCTAGATTTTGTATATTTGTGCCTATTATATTATGGGACATTAAATATTAAATTGGACTTATTAATTAGTATGAATTTTGTGTTGGTGAAGGTTATTAAATTGGACTTACATGTTAATTATTACTTTAGGATTATAGACTTAGGTTAATCGCATATTGAATATTTTCTTGGGAGTTTATTTATTAATTTGGGGCCCATTAACATGAATGAAATTAATTTGATAAGTTTATATATTGCTTTTGGGCTTATTATTATTAGACTTGAAAAATTACTATGACTTAACCCGTTATTTTTTCCTACTTTGATGCCCTTTTCTCTTTTAAGCTTATTTTTATTTGCATGGGCCTACTCCTGATGCTTTTATTAATCGAGTATGGATTAATAACAAGTGGAAGACCGAATTTCAACAAATACTTGGGAATACTGTAAATTGCAAGTAGAACATTTTGAGCACATTTTTCCTATCTCATTAATGTTTAATTTTATTTTTATATATATTATTGTAAAATTTATTTCTTATATACGCATTGGTGGTTGTATACAAATTGAACATGTAGCTTGATAATTTTATGTGTTAATAAAAAAGAATAATTCGATAATTTTGAGCTAATAACACAAGTTCATAATATTTTTTTTTTTAAGAATTTTTTTTCTCTAATAAAAGAAGGATAGAAAGATGTTTTTTTTTTAGGAGAATCTAAATTTTGTTTTAAGAAAAATTCAAAATTTTGTTTATAATCATAATCCTCCCTTCATTTATTTTTAAATAAGATTGTTCATTTTTTTTAAATAAAATAACTTTTAAACCATTTTTCAAATAATAATAAAATATATATATATATATATATATATATATATATATATATTTTCTGAATAAAGTTGGAAGTTCAATTTCATTTCTAAATTAGTTAAATAAATTTTTTTGACCAAGTTGATTTCTTTAATAAATATTTTTTTAAAATAAATAAAAATTAATTCTCTTTTAAAATAAAATAAAATATCTCTTTTATAAGTAAATAAATTTTAATTTTTTTATGCATCGAGTAATGTAATTCTTTTTCTTGATATCCATAATTAATTAATTAATTAATTGTCAACGTTCCTTAAACTTGTTTAGTAAAGACACTTTTTATACGAGTCTAGAGAATTGATACATTTCATTCTGCAATCTTTTAGATGAAGTAACTTGATCTCTCGGATTTGAGCTTGTTTTTAAGTAAACATGTTCGAAATTAGAAGTCGTATAAGGTTTTATTTAGCATTTTTGTTTTCCACTTCAAAGAAAAAAGCGAAAATAAGTGGCGTTTAATTTTAACTTTTGAAGAAAATATATTTTTTAACAGCAGTCTTTGTAGTCGAGGTGGGGGCCTTGGCGTGAAAATGTGGGTCAGCGATTAGGTGGAAGAGACTTATATCTTTGTTTGAAGCGCGGAAAATGCTTAGAAAAATCTTAAAAGAAAATGATTTTCAGCGTATTGTTTCGCAAATAGAAAATATAAAAGGAAATAAAATATAATAAAAATTCTTTAAACTTTTACATATTTTTAAAAATTTCTTAGTGAGATAAACAAATAAAATGAGTTTGAATGAATATATATAATTAATTTATTAAGTTTAAACAATTTTTTTTATTTACCTCTTCCACTTTTTTTACTTTATTTTCATTTATATTTTCTTTCCTTAGTACCTTGTCTCAATTTGGAACTTGAAAAGTACAAAGGAAATAAAATAAGAAAGAAAATACAAAGAAAAAGTGGAAGCAAATAAAAAATAAATTTAAACTTAATAAATCAATTTTATATGTTAATTCAAACTCATTTTATTTGTTTATCTATTATATAAGGACATATATTAGATCAATCTAAACTTAATATAAAGACTAAAAAATTTGAAAATATGAAAATTTGGAGGAACTTTAATTATATTAGATTAAGAAAATTATTTTCTTTAATATTTTGTTACTTTACACAGCAATACTTTTAGTTAGTGAGCCCTCCGATTCCAAATGGAGCAATAAATTTTTTCACATCTTCTTTCTTTGGGAGATTGGAAGGGGGAAAAGACGTTGCAAGAGGTAGGTTTGACCACAATTAGATCATTTAACTACAAATCGATAATTTGGAATTTTTTCAATTCAAAGAGAATTGAAAATATTACTCATTTGTCTATCATTTTTACTTTCCCGCTTTTAAATTAGAAAGAGAATCTCAATTTTACTATCAAAGAGATGAATTTCAAAAAGGCTTTCCCCCAACAACACCACACACACCATATGAAGCAGAAAAATTAAAATCAAAAGAATCAAGACTGAATTTTCATTTATGTTTCTATTTCTAATAAATAATCCCAATTCAGTAAAAAAAAAACAAAAAGGGAAACAATATTGTGGGTACCATGGGCTTGGGTCCAACTACTCCCGCTAATAAGCCCTGGCCGACTAAGGACCATAGGATGATGTCCCGTCACAGACTGTCGTTAGGATGATGGCGCGGAGTCCTGCGAACCCCGATCGTTACCGTTTATAGATTAGGTCGAACATACATTCCCTCTAGGGTAGGGCATATACCGCTGAACATTGTCTCCTGCGGCCAGATTAACCTCTTTTTAAAAAAAGCATGGGATGACCTGCAGACTTCGCGAGTGTAAGTCGGCGCGCATAACCACCACGAGGGTGGTGAGCATTCATAGGGCAAAAAATGTGGGCCGACATGGCTATCTAAAGGAAAAACGGTCATGCTTGAGAGAAAAGGGCCGCGCCAAGCCCCAGTTTTGGAAGGAGATTATCTACTTTATGCAAATAGGATTGTCTCTTTTGGATAAAGGAGAGTAACACAAGAAAATGTACGAGATTCCCATACTAAAAAGGGTGTTTCCTTTACATTAGGGCTAACAAATCTAACTTAAGCATCGGAGGCGGCGGGGCACCTGTAGCCGTTTTCTTGTTCTTTGCGGGCGTCGCTAGCTGGTTCATGCCGGCAGTTGATGATTGAGAAAGTTCGGAGACCTGATTGGCGTCGTTTGTAAGGGCATGGCAATCTCATAAGCGATAAGGCTAGAGCTTAGGTACACGAATCCCGAATGATCTCCCATTCCGGCTTGGTAATTCCCGATCCATTCCAACGAGCGAGTCGGAGTTTGCTCGCCATGTCTAGCAATCCAGTGAACCAACCTATCGAAGATCAGTTTCTCCGTTAGCGTCAAGAGATGGAGGTGAAGTAAGAGGAACATGCCAAACAGATGGCCGAATTAAGCGAGCCGCAGCGGGCTATACGGCGGAGAATGAACATATGCGGGCAGATTAAGGAGACTAGCCCAGGCGTGAAATTGCAAGGGCATGTCCATCCTGCACTGACTTAATAAATAAGGGTAAAGAGCCCCACGTCCTCATAGGAGAAAGTGATCACGACAAGCGATGAATTATCTTACATGGAAGCTCTCCTCTCTTGATGGTTCACCAGCACTAGAACGACCGCAGTGATTCGAAAAAGAGGCCCCGGCGTCGATCGACCGATCGCCGGTGGCGCGGCATGGTTGGGTGCGAGAGAAGCTGAAGTAGGGCGATTACCATTAGGCTGACCCTCGAATGTGTATTACAAGGTATGGCTCTCGGTTTAGCCCGGTATCGCACATTCGGGCGACCCTCGTCCGCCCATTGGTTTATTTTCCATTGGCTCCGAGTACAGAGGATATGTTGTCTTCACCCCTAGGCCCACATATTTTAAGTTACTAGGCCCACTTGACAGTTATGATCATTTACTGTTATATGCGATGGATCTCCGGCCATGTTTTGGACCATAGCCTTATTTTGTTAAATGTGAGTTCTTGGCGAGAGCCATGCCATCTTGTTTTGGAGCGTGTTGACTCTTGAAGGCCGATCGGCTGGTTCTTGCCAAGCTGGGAAGATCTGGCTGTTTGACGAGCTATGGGTAGCGTTCATTTCCCAAATCGCATATTTTGATCAAGCGAGAAAAGGAAGCATCAGTTCCTCGAGAGCATCCTTAAGAGGGAAGATGAATCTATCCGGGATTTCACTTTGTAGATTTGAATGATCGTCGACAATTGATATTTATAGCATGGATGCAGTCTTGTAGAACTTCTGAAGAAGCTTTAGTAGGCTACCCCTTTATTTAGGTCTCATCTTTTTGGATCCACCAGCCCTGATGGGCGGCATGTCGGAGGCGTGGGGACAAGTATTCCATTGGAGGATAATATCGGGCAAAGCTACAGGTGAGTGATGATACTTTGCTCATAGCAATGACCAGGCATGAGGGACCGTCAGGAAGACGAATAAGAATCAAGTGCTCAAGGCTTGATCAAGAAAAAAAAAAAAAAAGAGCCCCCGATTCACCACTCACCCGACATCTCTATGTTTGATTCCCTCTCATGGGACTCTTGGACTGATGACATTTTGGAGTGGGATAAGGGTTGCGTCTGAGATTCATAGTGGATGGACCTTTATGGATTGCTGTGTGATATGTTTGCTACTAAAGCCTGGGTTCTTGGTAGAAGGTACAATCCAGTGGGCACCTCAAGGTACATTCGAGAGGAGTCACCACAGGAGCGAAGGCGCCCCTATGGTGACTGAGACAATTCTTGGAGTAGGAACACCCATCTGAGCCTCGACCCATCATCAACCTTCTTACGTGGAGGCGGCCAGAGTGACTGTCTGATCAAAAGGCGAGAGAAGAAGAATGCTGGCATGACCTCGATTAGAGCACAGGACAAACACCATCGTTACCGGAGAATGGCCGCAGCCCGATTCAACCGGTTGCCTGCACCATATCCTTTCCACCTATAAACCCGACTAAGGTCATCACTCCTCATTATGATGCGCTTATACTTACTTTGTGTATTAACAATTTTGATGTGCACAGAGTCCTTGTTGATCATGGCAACACGGCCCGATTTATTACGCCGATGATAGATGAAAGTCCGGCAATCGTCTACGGATCAGTGACGAAATTTTCATGGGATTCCGATGGGGCACACACTTTGGCGATAGGCGATATTGTTCTTTGCAGTGGCCCGGGTGAGTAGCCATCAGAAGTATTGTTTCGATGGTTGAGGAGCTTGGGACGTCTGACGATGGCTCCTCGTAAGGTCGGAGCTTGGTTACACGCTATGAAAGCGGTCCCCTGTTTCACCACGAAACTATCGATTGTTGACTGCTCCCCAGACGGTGAGCCTCCGGAATGTGATCGCATTTTTTAGTGGTGTTATCGGTGCTCCAGTGCGGGGCGTGAAAAAGCGAATCCTGTGCCCGCCTGAAATTCCACCCACCAGGCCGGCAATCCGCGGTCATTGCCGAACCCATTGTGGAACGGGGAAGCGGTGTGATAGATCCTCACCGTCACATACTCGTGGCGGGCCCGGTAAGTACATCTATGTTAGTTCCCTCCTGTTCGAAAAGGAAAAGGCACGATTGCAGCAAATACTACAAGCTATTCTTGATGTAAAGCTGGAGCCGATCGGATATGATAGGAATAAATACGTGCATGTGCTTCCTGAAGCTAAATGTTGTCTCATACGCTAGACCTGTCAAGCAAAGAGTAAGGCGCTCCCACCAGGCGCCATCCGTCATCCAATGAGATGGATAATCTTAGAAAGTTTGGGTTTGTCGGAGAAGTCGGGTACCCCGAAATGAAGCATAGCGTGGTGGCCAGTTCTACTGAAAGGCGAATGGAGTATCGTAGATTATCTGTGGATCTGATGACGTGTATCTAAGGGCGGCTTTCCTTTTCCCAGTATGGATCAGATGATTGGCCGGCATCCGGCTGGGCATTGCATGTTATCCTTCCTCGATGCATTTTCAGGGTACCATCAGATCATGCACCCGCCTGATGCAAAGAAAATATCTTTTATCACCCCACACGGACTCTTTTGCTACAACGTAATGCCATTCGGGTTAAAGAATGTCGGAGCCACCTACGAGAGATTGGTAACTAAAATGTTTGGCCAGCGCTTTCGGAAAAACTATGGAAGTATATATCAACGACATGTTAATAAAGTCAAGGGCGCGGTCCTGCATATGCGCAACGGGCATTCGGCTCCTGGGGCGCATATGGCATGAAACTCTGACCACAAAGTGTACGTCGAGGGGCGGAGTACGGTAGATTCCTAGGATTCGTGATGACTCGAGAGAAGACCAGGCTAGCCTGACTTCAAGTTATTTTAGAATCTCGACTCCGAAGCTCCCGAGAGAAAAGGGATACAATGGCTGGCCAGGTCGGTTGGGCGCGCCCCTTCAAGTGGTTTATTTCCCGATTCAGTAGCTAAAAGCCATTTTTGCCATCCTTTAAGGAAACGATGAGGAGTGTGTTCGGAGCTTTCACCCGTATCAAGCGATTACGCCTTGACCCTCGATTCATTCGTCGGGCCCGGTGAGACACTTTTCGTATATTTGGCAATCTCAGAGGTAGCAGTAAGTGTCGCCTGATGAAAACCGCGACATAAGGAAGGCGGTATTTCTTTGTCGGCAAATCCTGGCAAACTTCTTTGAAACCCGGTATAGTCACATGACGGTGTATAGCCCGCCGAATAGCGGCTAAGAGCCGCCATATTTCCTAGGCACACCCGTTGTGGTGATAGCAGGCCTTCCTCTCCCGGGCACTCCATGGCCTGAGCTTTCTGGTAGAATGGCTCGCTCGGCAATCGAACTAAGCTAGTACGCCATCCAGTACAAGCTAAGGCTATAAAAAAGGGCGGTGTTGTGGAGCTTCATGTGAAATCACAGTCTAAAACACACACGGGGCTCGAGATTGGTGGACTCTTAATGTGGGGGCGTCGAGACAAGCTGGAGGCGGGAATTTGGTTTGCGGTTAAATCTGACGGTGAAAGAATCGAGCAAGCGGTCAGGTTAGGCGACGCCTCTATGATAGTCGAGAATATGAAGCCCTCTTGTCAGGAATTGAACTAGGCGCATTATATGCGCCGACAAGCTCTGGATTGATGACTCCCAATTAGTCGTCGAAATGATCAACGAGGTCGAATCCGAGACCCTCGAATGGCAAAATATGTCTCCCAAGTAAAACAACGCTTGGGTAGTTTTTCGGTCTGGAAACTGGAACATGTGCCCAGGGACTGCAATGATAAAGCGTTACCTTGACACGGTGCGGCCTCTACGCGATACTTAGGAAACAATATTCTTGCCCGTCTTATCATTTGTTCCCTTTATGACTCCCTCCCAAATAAGCCAGGTAGAGGAGGTCCTCTCCTCATGGATGGACCACATGCCTGCTTACATCGCATGGGGGAACTCCTGGTGAGAAGGATAGGGCCCAGCGAGGTGCGAAAGTCGGTCATTTAGTTTTCCTTGATCAATGGGCTTGAGCCATTCAAGATCCACTGGGCGGTCAGTATCGAAATGTTTGATGAACAAGGCCATTATGTGTTGATGACGCATGAGGAATATGTGGGAGATCATCCGAGGCGGCGAACATTGGCACCTGAGGCTCACATAAGGGTACTATTGAAGGCGACCATGGCTGGAATCTTTACCAATTATACCAAAAAATGTGGCCGTTATGGCGGCTTTGAAGCCCTATCTGAAATCAGGTGCGAGACTGATCTCCGTCCTCGAGCCCTTGGCACTGCTGATGGTTGATATAGTCGGGGTTGTTGCCTGCCCCGGAGCTCGGAAAATTATTATTGGTGGCAACTGATTATTTCAGTAAATGGGTAGAAGTCGAGGCCTTCTCATCGATTAAAATAGGGGCGTTTTCGGTTACCGTATCACGTTTGCAGTTTCGGCATCCCTAGATCGATTGTATCCACAATGGTCCCCAGTCAAACAATGGAGTTTATCAAAACTTCTATCGGGAGTGAAAATAAAATATGTATACCCCCGGTATCCATAAGCAATAGATTAGGCTTCAATAAAACTTTGTTGGCCTTTGAAAAACAATTGGATTCAGCTAAAGGTAAATGGGTGGATGAACTTCCCGAGGTACTATGGGCTTACAGAACTATTGCTTGAAAATCTACTGGTATATCCCCCTTTGCGATTACTTATGAGATGGAAGCTATAATCCCTATAGAAATTGGCATGCCTACCATCAACGAGATATGCAGAATAGGAAAATCTGAGTTAATGTCAAAGGACACAGACTTACGATTGATGAACTACGAGTCGGCGCGATCCGTATAAGCGTCCTACCAGCCGCTGGCAAATTATTACAACAAGCGGGTAAGGCCGGATGTTCCAAAGGAGACTAGTCTGAAAGGCATTCGAAAATATTATCGACCCGACGGTAGGAAAGTTCGACTGTTAGGGGACATCTCGTAACACGAGTCGACGATTCCGGATCTTACACTTTAGACAAACTTGATGGAACCCTGGCTATTTTTAGAATGTGGAATGCCGTACATCTTAAAAATTATTATCAATAAAGGATGACTTGATATTTACTCATATTTTGTCATTTTCTTCATCGTGCGGGGTAAACATAAAAGCCCGGATAACCTGATAAATGGCTTTATTCGTATGATATAGATAATATCTAACTGGTCCACATAAAAGCACATAAAAACCCAGATGGCACAATAAAAGACCTATATCAGGCCGATTATAGGTAACATCTAGCGGTCACATAAATCTGGATGGCTAATAAATGACTTATCAGGTCAGTATAGATAATAACATCCTAGCGGTCACGTAAAAGCCAGGATGGTGCTGATAAAGACCTATCAGGCCGGTATGAACATCTAAGCGGGTCAGCATAAAAGCGAATGGTGCGATAAAGACATATAGGCCCGGTATAGATAACATCTGGTGGTCCACGTAAAGCTCGGATTACGCTGTAGAACATCATCCGGCCCGTTGCCGAATAACATGGCGGTCCACGTAAAATCGAATGGCGCAATAAATGACCTATCCCGGCCCGATTATAGATAACATACATGGTCAGCAAAAGCTTTCCGGATAAGGCGTAATAAATGACATATCACGTGTATAGATAACATATAACTGGTCCACATAAAAGCTTAGATAGGCCTTGATAAGACTGTCAGGCCAATATAGATAACATCTAAGCGGTTCCACATAAAAACCGGATGGCATGTCGTAACCTATACGCTACAGTTAGATAACATCCTAATTGGGTACATAAAAGCCGGATAAGCATAACCTGAGTGTGGCCTAAGCGAGTAATGGTTAACTCTTAGCTGGCTCATCATTAATGCCCAAATGACGTCGTATCCGGACCAAAGCCTAGTTGGCCACCCATCTACGCCATTCAGCTAAATGAGAAGAAACTATGTCACACATAACCAGATTCGGCACATTTCGTAAACACAGAAAGTAAGAGGTCTTACATAATGTCGAGATACGACAAAAGCGAAGTAAAGATTCACGATAGATGGCGCGAGTTTAAACCTAGCCCTTAGCCCGCATGATGTTGGATTCCTCATCTGCTACAATTTGGAGGCTCGACCAGATATCACATCCTATCAACAGCAATTTAAAGAACTCTTAGTCGGGGTTCCTCCTAATAGTTCTTGCGCGTAGGAAGGTCGGAGGAAGGATTTGGGGGGCATCGGGGGTTGATAAAAAACTCTAGAGGTAGCGACTTTGACGTATCAGGCATCCCGGCTGGGATCATGGGCTTACTCCCGCATATATTGTGCGCAAAAGCACAGCAGCCGTAGCCATAGTCAAAGATCACATCGCTGCTCGCGTCAAATTCCGCCTCCATCGCTTTCCTTTCCTTGGTCATCTTTGCCTGGAAAGCTGAGAGCTCCTCCTTACTAGCCCCGAGCTCCATGATTAACGATAGTCGCTCATCTGTTAGACGACAATTCTCCTCCTTCGCCATCCGACAGGCTTCCCTGGCCCGAGCAAGGCTTGCGACGAGTCAATTCCGAGACTCCACCTTACAGCCAGACGCCCTACGAAAAGCGGTCAAAACCGCGCTTGACTCACAGCGACTCGATTCCATCGTGCCCGAGCATTACCGCCCATCGGTCTTGACCCGGCGCTCGCCGCTTCATGTCAGTGGCATCACTCTACTGCGGCGCCCTATCCCCGCAGAAACTGTTAGCCTCGGCTCCCGACATCGAGCATTCAAGCCCGAGCCTCCTTCAAAGGCGATCAAGACCTCGATTGGAAAGCCCCAGACTAAACGCCTGGCCGAAGCTTTTACCAGCGTCCCTGGAGTCGAGATTGGAATTCATGATCTTTGGACCGTATTCGGATAAGCGTTGATTGCTGCGAAAGCATATTAAGAATACGATAGGGTTTGATACTAGCACTTTTTATGAATATTACTACCTTACCAATTCAATCAATTGGACGTAGTTTCGGTTGCGAACTTGCATCCCATCCTCGATTATCCGCTGAAGATCCTCTTTTATAATACTAGCGAGACGACAATGGAATATACTCTTACTTGATCCACCGGCGGGTGGCGCTATATTATCTATGAATTCTGAATCGCAAATCATCAACGATTGGGTGTAAGATTAGAAAGCCTGGTTAAAGGGCTTCTAGCGGTGGATAATATGCTTGATGTCTTAGGCCGAACCTTTGCCACCTCCTCCATCGCGGGAGGCGAGGGCCGCGAGGGGAAGATAAAATTCGACGATGTCGTCCCCAGCAGCGACCTCTGCCCTGCGCTGGTTCGCCCCTTGACTTAGGCATGTCAGGCCGACTTTTCGGAGTCCCGTCGGGAGGATGGGATCACTGCGGGGGGCGAGGCCCAAGATCGGGTAGCCTCCCTTGGCTCCCCAAGCAACATTCTACGGGCCGGTCGTCCGCCCGACCCATGCAGCGAGCCGCGAGTGATGTCCTTTGCGTCTGAATCCCGTGCATGGTGGCGATTCGATTCGCCGACGTCCGGGCTCCCTCTCAGAACTCTCCCGTCTCTTCCGTTTCCTAGCAGCATAGCGGTCAAGCAGCCCTGTCATCTCTTCCTCCTCCTCTTCTTCTTCCAAATCCGAGGGTCGGCTAGATTCAGGACGAACCCAAGGAACAAAATCTTTCACTTGGGCCCAGTGCGTTAAAGTCGTCGGTTAAATCCTCCCACCCTCCCCTTTTTAATCTTTAGTACTCGGGGCGAAATTGGTCCCATTTCTTAGTAAGGGAAGGCTTTGGAGGCGAGTGCCCTTTTAAACCCGACCGGTAGCCCAGGTTGGCCAATTGGAACCCCAGAGCTGAAGCCAGGAATGATCGACGAGGTTCGGGACACTAGTTATGGGCGCTGACACGGCACCCGATGGGGTGTCGCGAGTGTCACACTTAAAGGCCCCAGGACTCTTCGACCTTTTCTTTCTCGGAGCGACACTATGCCTGTTTTCTCATTCATATGCCTGATTTTGTAATAATAATAAAAAAATTCTTTTACATAATACATTATACATACCACCATAGTGGTATTCGTATTCAAGAGTCCCATTACTTCTCAATAAACAAAGCATACTGTTCAATACAGCGAAGTGCGGAAGCGATGCGGTGAAACACTATCTACGAGTTGGCTCTTCTAGCGTGTGGGATGTCGCATTACCATGGCACGTCTTACGCCGTACCTACATGGATTAAAAACCCGTGCTAAACTGCGCTTAATTGGAAACATATCTGAGAGACGACCAATAACTATGATCGTCTCAATGAATACACTTATCTTATCATTTTCATATAACGTACACTTATCATGTGACGTTTGACATATAACCTTTCATATCATTTATTTCTTATTCTAAGTACTTATCATTTTGATCTATTCTCTTTCTAGTGGTTCATATTACATATCCTATTATGTGTATGTCATATTCGTATACATATATTACTCATGGTTATATCTTATACGATTGTTATATTATTTCGTATCTTTGTATGTCGTATCTGTATTCATGTATTATTTCATGTACTATTTTCATATATTGTTTTCCTGTTATACTTTTCATATTACTTTCTCTTTCATGTACTGTACTTGTTCATATACTTTTCGTATATTGTACTTTGTACTTTCCATATACTGTATTCATATTAACTTTCGAATCATTTTACATTCTTATACATTTTATATATATTCGGTCAGTATAATCTCATATTCTGAACTTATCATCACATAGCGATCTTATGCTTCTCGAATCATATAATATCTTTCACATGTCATATGCAAATCATTGCATTTTTATGTTTAAATATGCATCGCGCAGAAGTGGATAAAGAGGCCCCATAGGGCAGAAGTATTGTACTCCTTTGTCTTGGCTCAGTGGTCTATAAAGAGCACGCGGCTGTTATCATTATGCAGGGCAATGACCATCTATAAGGGCCCGAGTTTGTAATGACCCAAATGGGGCCAGATCTATCTTTGCCAGACTTATTTTTAAACTGCCAGGCGTGCCGTCATCCTCCTAAAGTTGGAGACAATCCATTTTATTACGTTTACGTACGCCTCATCTCATGAATAACTATTGTTATCATGTATCTTTGATAGAATACACTATTATTTATTTAGATGCATGAATACCTTCCACATATTTCTTAACCCCGTATTGTTGTTCTCATATTTCTTTGTCACATTATATTCATATATTTTCTATCATTTTAGTTTGTCTTACGTATCATATATGTAATCCTATCATATATCATGAATGCATCTATGCACTCTTATATTCTTATATTCATATATATATCTTTATCTATTCATATCCTTTATATCATTTTATGCGTCATGCTCCTTTATGCGTTTATCATGAATTTAGCTATTCATGTACTTTCTATATTTCTATCATGTATGCTTTTACTCATTCATGTGTTCCTATCATGTTCCATCTATTCGTTTATGTATGACAATCATATATTCATATCATATACTCTTATATTCATATCATGTCCTCTACTTGTAACATTTTATATCTTGTTAACTTATATCTACATGTACTTTATCGGACTATCATATCTTATGACCTATACCTATACATTCCTATACTTGTATGTTTTTCTTGTTCTTTATCATACTGTCTTATCTCAGTAGAATGCGAAACAGAGAGACTCTTCCTTTGATACACATACAGGTACTTTTTATCTATCTTTCCTTCTGTATCAATCTACGTATATTTACTATTTCTTGTTCATATCTACATTCTTTCTTACCACGTATTCCATTAACTTTAACTTGACGATTAGTACTCGGTACAATAATTCCAATTTTCAGACAAGATGTGGGCACCAAATGCCATTAAATAGCATGGTTAGATTCTAGACTTGATAGACTTTTCCGCGAATCCAAGGGAATACCCATAAGCGGAGTCTAACTTGAATGAGTTATACAAATTGCAAGCCATGAAGAAAATCAGCAACTTGCAGCACCTGCAGTAGCAGCAGCAGCGCTACTGTCGCTGTTATTTTCAGGTGTATTATAAGATTAATATTGTATCAAGCTATATATGGATGAGTTCTAGACTCAAAGGGCTTTCCATAGAGTCAGAGACACCCCAGCGAGTCTAATGAAGAGTTATACAAATTGCAAGCCATGAAGAAAATCAGTAACTTGCAGCACCTATAGCAGCCACTGTCTTTTGTCATTTTCCGGACTTATTATAAAACCATATATTGTATCAAGCTATATATGGATTGGATTCTAGACTCAAGGGCTTTCCATAGAGTCAAGAACAGCAAAGCGGAGTCCTAACGAAGGAGTTATACAAGTTGCAAGCACGTGAAGAAAATCAGAGAAGCAGCTTGCGGCACACCTGTGGCAGCGGTAGCCTACTGTCTTTGTCATTTTCGGACTTATTATAAGCTCAAGATTGTATCAAGCTATATATGGATGGATTCTAGACTCAAAGGGCTTTCCATAGAGTCCTAGAACACCGAAAACGGAGTCCTAACGAAGGAGTTATGCAAGTTGCAAGCCGTGAAGAAAATCAGCAACTTGCAGCACACCGCAATAGCAGCGCAGCAGCTACTTTATCTTTGTGTTTTCGGACTTATTATAAGCTCAAGATTGTATCCAAGCTATATATGGATGGATTCTAGACTCAAGGGCTTTCCATGGGGTCTAGAACACCCCCAGCAGTCTGTGAAGGAGTTATGCGATTGCAACCCGTGAAAGGCGGCAACTTGCGGCACTACTGATAACAAACATGCCAAACACACGCATGGCCATCTGATCAATCCCCAATCACCCCAAAGTAGGAATAAACCAAACTTCCATATCCTTACAAATTCTACAATCCATCCTCAAGGGAAGATTCCATACTCCTAACAAGTAATCACACTCCCTAACACCTGAACCTGGCTCGAGGAGAATTTCATATAAAAGTCCACAAATTCACTCTTTAGTCTGATGATCCATACTATCATATATCTTTTCGAGTCATGCTTTATCTTTGCTCCACGTTACGTGTTCGCGGCGTGTGCTTTTTATGTGTGTTCGTGTTTCATTACCTATTGTATGGCATTTCGAGATACTTGTACGGGATGATGCCTATGTATTCACACATCATTCAAGTATTCTTGTCCCTCCATGAACCTATTTTACTTAGAAATTGGAATCATTCCAATTGGATCATCCAAACTAAAGTTATGGCATTTTCATGCAGAAACTTCAAGTATATTTAAGATTTACACAAGGGACCAGTTTGTAATACTTATCTTCTGAGTCTTAACTCATACGACAGCGGTTCTTTGTATTAATTTGAAGCTAAGGTGCTAAGGGTTCTTCTTCAATGGAATCCTGGTCGAACCGCGAGGCTTCGAGTTATGTCACCAAACAGCCACGGACTGCGCATGATGATCAAAATGACGAAATTTGCTTGAGCAGTAGCTCTCTTTGATTGAATTTTTGGGCCATGGTCGAGGAATTCGAAGATAGCTATTCGAGTGGTTTAGTCTCCTAGCCGGTCTAGTTAACCGACAACTTAAATCACTCAAATGAGGATAAGAAATGACAGCCAAGTTATGGCGAGAATCTGATGGTCAAAATAGAAAAACATAACACTTCCCACAGAGATATGTGTTTTCTTAGCTTTCAGAAATATAGTTACTTTGAATCCACTCGATACTCGATATACACGTGAAACCCTTTCCTTATTAAGTCTTACATAGTGGTGGTTTAGAACTTCACATACCCGAGCCTAGGTGAAAGTCAAGAAACCATACCAAAGTCACCATTCTTATACAAAAACATAGAATTAAGGGGGATTCCATGCTTATATTAACCAAGCTAGAGTTTTCAACTCAATTTCATTCAAACCTAGAGTAAGGATCAATTCCAAACTAAACCCTAGGTTTAGAACCCATAAAAATCTACCCAGTCAAAATACACACATGATTCCATATTGAAGTCAAAACTCATAGAAATCCTTACAAAACCATAGAATTCCATACCTTTCTTCTTGGCTTCTCCTTAACAACCACTCTTCTTATCTCTTCTTCCCTTGCTTCCACGGTTTGCTCTCTTTAGAGACCAAATATATGAGATATTTTATTTGTCTCAAGCTCTTTTATACTTAATCTTTATAGTTATTGCATGAATTCCTCGGCTTTTTCTATTTATTGCACTATACTTTATGTTATTTCCACTTTAGCCTCTCATCTTATCAACTTATGACTTTTGTGCTCCTTTGATAAATTACAATTTTGTCCTTATCTTATGTATACAATTTAAGGTTTCTCGATTTCCATGTTTCACATTTAAATTCTGAAAAATTCAATTTATACTACAAAATACCTAAACATGTCGAACGACTAGGGTATGTTGACGTTACAAGTTCAGGCTTCGATGTTTTGACACCTAGATCCACGGATGAAGGCATACTTTGAAATGTAACAGGTCAAGCGTAGTGAAATGTTCCGTCCAGCATTTGAAGGCAACGGCGTGGGATAATCGAAGAAATTTGTAGGGGCCCAGGTTCCGTCTCACATCGACTAGGTTCTTTAAAGTGAGAAGAACCTCGTAATGGCGCTCCTGCTCAGAAATCTCCAATAGCCGGCGGATTTTCTCAAGGCTTGCCTTTTCCACCCAGTGTACCAACCTACCCCTTCGGTTTTTCCCTGCACTAATAATCCATAATCAATTACGCATAAAAAGTCATATGTATACACACACATCGTTAAACTCAACTTGCCTCCTACTCACACCTGGGAAAGACTGCGACCGATTAACATCAAATGGAAGCCCGGGGAGACCCGGGGTCCCGAGCCCCTTACAGTATCCACCTTCACACTCCATCTTAGGTGAATCGGGAGTCCGTTAACAAGTACGATCGAGACTACGGGGTGACATGGACATTAAGGCCACCTTGCTACCCTCGAGGGCAAGCGAAACAAATCTCAACCAGCGAAGGTCGAGTTGGTATAAAGGTTTAGTACAACTGCACGTCAGGTTAAGAATCGAATGGTGTTGGGATGAGACGAGGGCGGCGGCGCCACGAGTGAAATGAAAAACTATTTGACAATGGCGAGGCCTGGGAAATAAAGCCCGGTCACAAGGTGCTCGGTCATGACGTTGTTGTGCTCTCCACCCAGTGAACTCATCAGGCCCTCGATCGATTTAAAGATCGATGTTATTAGGGACATCATGATAGGCCTCGCTCCTCCATCGTTAGGGATGAGATGATCTTGCGAGAGGCGTCCCAAGGGTGAGTTTTTGTACGACCGCTGATTGGAGGTGGAGTCGCTTCCTAACCTCTCGCCAATTCTACAAACCAGGACGAAGGAGGATGACGAAGGGTTAGCCCTGACCATATACCAGGCGGTAGAAGGCAAAATCACCAGAAGCAGCCCGACGAGGATCACCGGGACCTAAAGGTTAAACATGCCCTCTCCTCGAGGCTTCCTGCGGTCGCGGTCGCTAACCAGATTCAACACGATAAGAGGAAAGCGGGACTTATGCGCCAATACCACAAAATTTTTATAATAAAATTCTTTATATATTAGGGTATAAAGGAGCCAACTTGGGTATTTTAAAATTTTTAGATGAATATTGATTAAATGATTATTGAATCGAGGAAATAGACAAGTGAAAAGAGAAAATATAGAAATTGTAAAATGGGGACTGAATTGATTGTAAATAAGTTTATAATATGCAAAGTGAAAATAATGAAGACTTAAATGAAGAACTAATAGAAATGGAGGGACCTAAATATAAAGAAATAAAGAAAAGAAGAAAAAAATCAAGGAAGGGCATGTGGCATGTAGAGGAAAGTGGGAGGAAGTTTCCTCCTTTTGTAAAAATCACGATTAAGAGTGATCCATAAGAAAAGGAAAATAGAAGGGAGAGTTAGAGAGAGAGAGTCCACCCTTCTCTCTAGATTTACTCACGATCGGACGAGAGGTCTCAGAAAGCCAGAGGAAAGTCGGCTGCGCGTGTGATAAGCGCAAGTAGAGGCCCAGGAATCGGGGACTTTCAACAAACTCCAGAGGAATTAGGTCTTCTCCTACTTGGTAGATCTTCTACCTAAGGTTTTGAATTTATGCGGCCTTAGGGAAATGTTTGGTTGCATTTTTAAACCATGGGAAGCTGCCACATTGTGAGTGCACAGCTAGCCAGACATAGAGCTGATTTTTTGGGTACGAAGTGAAGGGAAATTGTTAGTGCGTCCTTATAGTAAATTGTAGCCACATCAATTAGCTTGATGTTAGGATTTTGAATTTCTCGATTTGGACCTCTGTAGACTAAGTTATAGTCCTTTTAATGAGGTCAGCCCAGCTAAATCTGGTCGGGTCAGTTCTGCCAATTCGGGTCAACTAGCCGGACCTTAGAACGGGTTTTTGGGTCAGAAATAAAGAGAATTTGGAAGTAAGTCCTTCTGTGAAATTGTAGCCACATCAATGAACTTGATGTTAGGCTTTTGAATTTCTGATTCAGCGGACTCTGTAAATAGGGATTATGGTCTTTTATACGAGCAGTCAAATGGGCAGGTGGTCGGTCGACCGGAGTGGTCGTCAGGCGGGAGTAGTGAGCGGTGGTCGTCGAGCAGATTATTTCGTCGAAGTTGACTGCAGCGTGGCCTCCGGCCCCGAGGAGTCGTATATCTCGCTCGTTTGAACTCGATTTGGAGTGTTCTTGGACTCATGTGGAAGCCCATGGAGATCAAGAATACATTGATATGCCTGGGGAGGATGTTAGATGTCAGACCCGGAGTGTTTGAATGAGCTCGTGCGCCGGTGCGGCTCTCGTCGATTCGAATCGACTCGTCAAAGTTGACTCTGGCGTGACCTCCCAGCTTCGGAAGGTCGTATCTACGCCATTTGGGAACTCCGATTTGGGTGTTCTTGGACTCCTATGGAAAGCCCATGGAACCAGAATACATTGATATGCCTAGGAAGGATGTTAGATGTCAGACCGAGGTGTTTGAATGGGCTCGTCACTTGATGCGGCTCGTCGAGTTCGGTCGACTCGTCAAAGTTGACTACGCATGACCTCAACGGAAGGTCCATATCTCCAGCCGTTTGAACTCCGATTTGGGTGTTCTTGGACTCTATGGAAAGCCCATTGAGTCAAGAATACATTAATATGACTGAGGAGGATAGAAGACGTTTAACCGAGGTGATAGATCAAACTAGTCCAGGTCAGGTCAGCTCGTCGATTCGGGATTGGCGTGGCGCTGACCTCGACCCGGAAGGTCATAGCTCCTTCGTCGAACTCGGTCGGGTGATCTTTGACTCTATGGAAAGCCGGTGAGTCAGAATCCATCTATATAAAGCATTTAAATTGGAACTCATACTAACCTCCGAAAATCAATCCTAACCAAAACTACTAGTATGCATGAATAATATTATTCTTTAATGGTTTTGGAATAGGGACTGACGAGGAGGAAAAGCCAAACTGTGATTGAGATTCCAAGGATTGGAATCAAAGTGCAAAGATTTTTGGGTTTGTTCTTCTAAATCCTATTCTCATTTCAAGTTTGAAATGTTTGTTCTACCAACTCCTAATCCTCGTTTCAAGTTTTTGCATGTTTGTTCTAAAAGCATATTGAATTGATTTAATTGATTTGAGAAAAGTGATTATGAAATGTTTGCATATAAAAATTGCGTGATTATTGAAATAAAAATTTGTTTTATACAAGCGTACATATTGTCTTATATTTACTGCTATAAAGGATTTGAGCGCCCTTAATGGGAATGTTAGCAGTTTATTTAATTAAGGATAGATTGGTATCTGCGATAGAGATTGAATATATGATCTTAGATGTTGAATAATAATCAGATCAGGACCATGGGACATATCTGACAGATGTATATTGGATTGTTATAACCCGGTCAATGACCAATGGGGCAAATGCTTGTGTAATAAAACCATGTGATCTGGCTGCGGCCAATGGGACCCCGTGCCGTGACTCATCCTCTTATGCTCGAAGGACATAGAGTTAAATTCGTTAAAGGGCATAGCCCGAATTGATTAGCATAAGCCTGAATTGATTTGCATAAGCAGATTGATTAGCATAAGCAGATTGGTTGCATAAGCCCCGAATTGATGCACAACTAAATTGAATTTCGGAAGCCCCGAATTGATTTGCGGCCCGAACTAAATTTGTGAGCATAATTGAATGGATTTGAAGTGCGAAATATTGAACATGAAAGTGTATTTTTTGGATGATCAATGAACCACGATTAATTGTAGATAAAACAAGTATATGTATCGTATTTATATTGATCATCCATAATGATTTCGAAAGTTTTGAATTGTTAAATTGCATAATGTGATTAAGCCAAGAGGAATTGAGAATGGATTTGTACATAGAACCGCTCGCATGAAAATGCTTAAGTATTGTTTTACCAATGCGTAGTGCAGGAAGTGATAGATAGTGATCAAAGCGGACCCCCAGATCGAGGAGCGTCAAGTCATAAGAAGGAAATTTGAATTATGCCAGGCATGTGCATTCATTTCATGTTTTCTTTTAGATATTGATATTATGTAAAAAACGATTTGAACTCACGAACATCTATTCTTATGTAAATCATTTTGAAAGGCTTGAATGCCTTCATTGTAAATATATTTTGTTAAATATAAATGTTTATGGGCTTGCCCAAATTTTGAAAATAAACCCATAAATATATGATTTTTGAGTGATTGAGTGATTTTAGTGGCATCCAGGACTCGGTTCGGATCAGATCCAACAGGTCGGGTCGGGGTAAGGGCGCCAGCGGGACTTGTGAATGAAGAGTTGAGCAAGCGTGCGAACAGGCGATGAGTGCCCAAAACACTCCGCATATTATACTCGCGTCGGTCTTTCATTTTTTACATTTATTTTTATAGTAATTTCATAGTTTTTGTGACGGGCTCCGATTTGGTGTTTTGTTTAGTTTGCAAGTATAATCGAGAACAAAGGCAGCTCTTGGAAGCATTTTTTGGAGCAATGGGGACCAAGGCAAGAAAGTGGTACATCCTTGTCGCGACGCTAGCGTCACGGCGTCGGGTCAACAATGCAGTGAAAGCCACGGACTTGAGGAAGTGCGGGATTTATCTTTGTTTCTTATTTTTTGGATATTAGAATTATGTTTTAATCTTTTAAACATTTTGATCTTTTCACTCAGTATGTTCTAGATTTATTTCTAGGGTTATATTGAACCCTGTCATATGTTGATGGATTAAAGTTTGATCTTTTATATTATTCGGTTGTTTATCAATTTGTTACATCTGCTCTATTTACGCCCAGTTGATTATATGATAATGTAAATGGCATTAACATAATCACAGCACGATCAGAGATTCGAGAGATGAGGTTTTCAGGGGATGCGAGATAAACGCCTTCGATTCGGTCGGTAAAATAGAGATATTCGATCCTGAAGGTGGCATTTGGAGTTAGAGCGTTTAAGCATCTCGAATCTTTTGAGTTGAGATAGAGACACTCAGCTACATTCACGAGATAGGCGGATATACCTACCTCGAGAGAGGATATCTCGTAAAGAATGAGATCCTCGCCATTGACAAATTGTAAATACATTGAATAATAATATCTTTAAATAATCCATTAAAAGTGACGGGGAGATATAACCTACCCTCAATACGATAATTCATTAGAATCTAAAACTCGATTGACTTTCACATATTCACTTCTTTCCTAAAATCATCTCTTGAGATATTATCTAAAAGCCAGGAACCTTTGTAGTCAATACACTGTCTGTGGATCGATATGCAATCGCAGAGTGAGTACACTATATTACTTAGGCGACACGTACACTTAGCACATAGGCGTGTTTACACCGCGTTTTCGGCCTATCAAGTTTTTGGCGCCGTTGCCGGGGACAGGTTTAAATTGATATAGAGAATTAAGCAAATAGATATTACTACCGAAATTTTTCTTTTACTTTTGTTTTGTTCTATCTTCACAAGTCTTTGGTAATTTGGTTTTGTTGGTTAGGTATTATTTATTCTTGATATAGGTTTCGAGTAAGTACATGCGATATCGAGGATCAAGCTAACCAACTTTTTGTTTGATCTGAGCGGAGAAAGACACGCACGGTTAGCGTAGAAACGGAGGCGGAGCAGTTAGAAATCGATAGTCATGGAAAACAGAAGAACAACAAGATCTTGGCATTGACGGGTGAGACCTGAGAGAAGTAGAAATGGGAATCACGGAAGGAATCAAGCGCCCGAGGCCATTTGCTCTGACCCGGATGATCCTTTCATGCTATTAGATGAGTTTGTCATTCACCTTTATTTGTTGTTCGAGCAGTAGCAGTGACCACTATTCAAGCGAGCAATTCGAATTGAAGTCGATCCGATGGTCTTGAACATCTTGTTCATGGACTACCCATGAGAACCAGAACATGCATTTGACTAACTTCCTCGAAGATGGCGATGCTATCAAGTACAAGCGGGGTTCTTGAAGAAGCTCCGGAGTTCTGGTTATTCAGCTTTCACTTGGAGATAGGAACGAGCCTTTGGTTAACCCGGTCGTACGATTGATCACTACATTGGAATGATTTGGTGCGAGCATTTTAAAGCTAAGTTCTTCCCACCTTGAAAATTGCACAACTTGTCGCGAGATCAATACCTTTGAATGACTAGAGGAGAACCTGGCGAGGAGGCATGGGGCGATTTCCACGGTGTGCGGAAGTGCCCACACCACTTGCGTCGGATGGATGCAAGTCCAGCGCCTTCTATAATGGTCAATCATGACTAGAACAATGATTGATGCTTGTTTGGAGAACAGCGATGAAAGACCACGAGACAAACTTATGAAATCTTAGAAGATCTTTGCGACCCGACACTAATCGATGGCAGAGAGAAGGCTACACTGTAAACCGCGATTGGGTGGCCGCGAATAATGAGGTCCTCGACAATCACGGTGAATCGCCAGCGCAGTGACTAAGCGATTAAATAGGCGAAATAGCGAGAACGCTGACGCCATCGATTATCGCCAGGGTTGTGTGAATGCGGAGGGCGGCCTGTTGCGCGAATGTCGGTCGGGGAAACCTATAGTAAGCCGAAGCCCGGTATATTGTCGAGTTCCGATCGGAATCAATCCGCGGCTGACAAGGGTGATGCCAAGGAAACAATTATCGAGGAATCGAATGGGGGCAGGGTAGGCGTAATAATCGAGCCAGGAATAGTCGAGCAATCTGAGGATATGGGTGAAACGGGAATAATCGAACAATACGTTGATCGAGGCAAGACTAGTGAACCCGACCTCTGAGAAAAGTTGGATTTAGAGCAATT
This sequence comes from Tetrastigma voinierianum, assembly GCA_016808115.1. Lineage (NCBI taxonomy): Eukaryota > Viridiplantae > Streptophyta > Magnoliopsida > Vitales > Vitaceae > Tetrastigma > Tetrastigma voinierianum. The sequence continues at coordinate 1,016,687 of JAEQBH010000831.1, read as the reverse complement.
TCTTTACCCCTGAGATGTTAACCCATTACGCCTTTATGAATGAGACTAAAGCAAACATGCGGCTGACAAGCAGCCCGGGTTGAACAATCAAAGCGACCACGGTGAGAAGTTTGGAGGCACGGAAATGGAGCCCCGAATGGAAAATTCTTGACAGAAGAACGGCGGGTGCCTTACCCGAGGAGCAATTAAGTCTGACCGAAGAGATGGGAATGAAGCATGTTAAAGCGATCATCTTGAGAAGTGGGAAAAGAATTGGAAATCTGATTACAACTGATCGTGAAGCAGGTTAGATCTTGAAGGTCATTCGACCAGGCGAAAAAAAGATGTCTGTGAGATAAACGACCACCGGGGAGAAACGATCATCAGAGAACTCTCTTGCGCAAAGGCAGCTATACAGTTCCTTACCTGGCGTCTCGAGAAGCATCAGCCCCGGATAAGCAATTCCGCGAGAAGTTCATGGATGTGTTCAAAGGCGCATATCAATATCCCGTTTGCGATGCCACTAGACGAATGTGATTATGTAAAATTCATGAAAGCATCGCATCTATAGAAGATTGGGCGATTTCAAGCAGTGAACTTAAGCGGGAATCTGAGTGCCTCTTGAAGGCTGCATGGCTTCGAGACCGAATGGTTTCATATCCCTTGCACCATTGGAAATCTTATCTTTGAAATTTTTATGTGATTTGGGTGCCGGCATTAATCTTATGCCTTTATCCATTTTCAAGCGTTTGGGATTAGGAGGCCAGCGACTCTGATCACTCTTCGACTTGAGATAGATCTTTGAAGCATCAGAGAGGATAATAGAAGATGTCTTAGTTAAAGATTAAACGAGTTTATCTTTCCGTGATTTCATTGTTTTGGACATGGAGGAAGATAAAAAAGAAATACGATAATCTTGGGAAGACCATTTCTTGGCCCCAGCGGGGCAATGATTGATGTACGAGGCGGCCCAGGCGAGAGTACAAGAAGAGGAAGTAAAGTTCAAACGTGTTTGAAGCGGAGTGAGACACCAGTGAAAGTGATGCCCTAACCGTCGTAGAAATAGTTGAGTATAGTGTCTAACGAAGTGGTCTCATGACCCTTTGGCGGTAACTGGAGAATGAGTCAGAGAACTGGCGAAGAGGCGAAAGAATATGTTAAATGGATGGACTCTTTCGGACCTGATAGACGAAATGCCCAGATCTACAGGCGAAGGAGTAAAAGCCTTAGGTCCATCGATTGAAGCGACCGCTTGCAGAAGATGGAACAAAAACCTCTGCCTATGTTTTGAGTATGCATACCTTGGGGTAGATCGCTACCGTGATTATCTCGGCATCTTTGTTGCACTAGAGGAAGAGAAGTTATTGGGATCCTTCGAGGATCCATGAGCATGCACTCGGATGGTCTCTGTTGATCTAAAAGGATTAAGTCCTTCTATGTGCATGCATGTATTTTATTAGAAGATGGACATAAACCTTCGATTAGGCGGGAGAAGTTAATCGACAATAGAGAAATTGTCCAGTAAAAGCTCTAAAATGGCTAGACAGGGTAATTTATCCCATTGAGACGATTGCATGGGTAAGCCCAGTTGGTAGTCTTAGAAAAGGAACAACATCATCGGAATTGAAAACAACATCTTCTTGCCGTCTAACGGTTACGGGTGGAGAATTTGTATTGATTATCGAAGAGTGAACAAGGCCACTTTCGAAAAGATCACTTTCCATTGTCGTTTCTAGATCGGATGCTCGTCGATTAGCGGTTATGAATATTGTGCTTTTGGATGGATATTTCGGTTCTGACAATTGCCGCAGCTCACGAAGATCGGGAAGACAACACATTCACACATCCTTATGGTACATTTGCATTCGACGGATGCCCTTTGGGCGTGCAATGTCTGGAGTACTTTGTGATGTATGATAATATATTCTCCGACATGGTGGAAAAAGACAATTGAAATCTTCGTAGACGATTTCTCGATAATAAATTCATTTGACAATTGTTTAGAAAACTTGAGTACATGCGGCAAGATGTGAAGAGACCCGACTTAGTACTCAATTGGGAAAAGTGTCATTTCATGAGTCTGAGAGGGTATTGTCTTGGACATCGGATCTGTGAGAGGGATAGAGGTAGATAAAGCGAAGATTGAAACTTGATTGAAAGTTGCCTCCACCCTCGTGATAAAGGGATTCAGTTTTCTAGGCCTAACGGATTTTATGAGGCCGGTTCATCAAAGGGGATTTTTCACGAGATAAGGGCGCCACGGAGACTTACGTGAAATGAAAGTTGGCTTGACGTCGAACAACCAAACTCGTAAGAAAAAACGCAGAATCATACCAGCGTATCCGTAGAAACCCTTGAACTGGAAGAAAGCTAGTAAACATAAATGTGACAGGAACGGGAGAAGGCGAAACTCAATGATGGTTCCCTATATGCAAATGCACAGGCCTGCGGGCATTAAATGCACGGTAACTCATCACATCCCTTTGCCGGTTTTGAATCTCGGCGGCTGATTCGTCTGTTAAAAACCTGATAAACAAACATGGGCGAGCTGGTGGGCTATGTGTCCCTATAGTAGGCGTATTGGCGTCGGCCTTGTGTTATTACTAGATTGGCGATATCTCGATGGCATGTCGAATACCGTAGCCTTCGACTGAAGATGGTCCTTGTCGCTAGCCAGGAATTGGAAAAGCATGGGGACAGTGCATGTAAGTACTCAGGAAATTTCAATAGATATAAATTCATTAATCCGCGTCGAAAGCGGATTAAATAATTACATGGCATCGTTATTTTTACAAGTGATCATTTCATGACTATGATCCTCGGGATCAAATACACGAAGCTTAGACAAGAGCAATCATGGGCGTGAAGGCCGAAAATGAGGAAAAAAAGCGAGAGGGAGGATTTAGAGAAGAGGTCCTATGGAAGTGGAGGAGCGCGAAGAACCATGTTGCGGAGGGATGTCCTTGGATGTAAGAGTTCATTAGTTTTAGAACCGCAGGCCAGCTTCAAGAACAAGGATATTCAATTGACTCCACTCAATCCTTGCAATCTTCGATCTGGTCATGCATGGTAATCACGTTCCAACCGTCTTTCGTAATCATCCTTCATTCAGCAAACACTCCAAGTCTGACTCTCGCCAACGCCTAACCGACCTTCTCCCTTTGCAAGACCCGGGGGATTACGGTGTACCAGAAGGGCTACCAGCACGAGCCTTTTATATAGAGACCTCCGATATGAAGATCTGACGACCCTGACGAATGCTAATCGAAAAAGTTAGAAAATTCTGATTGGAACATACCAACATTGATTGTCGATGTTCCCAGTACTAAAGTGATCGAATCGTTTCTTTTCATAGGGGATAGCAGCCCTGACGGGAAAAAGGGGGGCATTGTGGGTGCCATGGGCTTGGGCCCAACTACTCCCAGTAACAAGCCCCGTGACTAGGACCGTAGGATGATGGCCCGGTCTACGAGCCCGATCGTTACCGTTTCTGGTGGTCTGAACATACATCCCCTCTTGTTGGGGCATATCTGCCTGAACATTGTCCACAGCGTTCTGTATTATTGTGTGTGTGTGTGTGTGTGTGTGATGCTCTACCACTCTTACTCACACACACACACACACACCCATTGTTATTTTGTCTGGTCGATTAACCTCTTTAAAAAGGCATCCAAATGACCTCTCTGAACTTAAACAAGTGTAAGTTGAGCGCATAGCCTTTGGGGTGGTGAGCATTAGCCCAGGGGCGAGAAAATGCAGGCGACTTGGCTATCTAAAAGGAAGAACGTAGCCATAACACGAGAGAAAAGAGCGCACTTCCCCTTCCGTTTTGGAAGGAGATGCGTCTACTTTCCCATGGAAATGAAACCGTCTCTCTTTTGGATAAAAGGAGGAAGTAACACGAGAAAAAATGTCTGAAGTTATCTTTAAAAAAGGGGTGTTTTGCTGTCGGTAACAAATATAACTTAAGCATAGGAGAGGAGGCGTGCACACCACCGCCGTTTTCTCGTTTGTTTTGCAGGCATTCGCTAGCCCGTTCATGTTTTGATGATTCAGTGATTCAGAAAGTTCAGGAGACCACAAGTATGAATTTTTCATTCCTATTACAATGTGAGAATTCAAATGCCAGAAGCAGCAAGAATCCTATATTCAATATAAATCAGCAACAGGGGAAACATCAGAAAAAGGGATAAACAATTTATAGAGAAACCATCCGTTTCATGTATACAGAGGATTAAGTTAAAGTTAACAGCTAATATTAACTTTCCCTGAATCCAAATGAAGCACCCACCCCCCAATCACTTCACAGGCTTTCAGTTACCGGGAAATTGTCTTGCACAGCAGCTCTACAGCTAGTTCTTGCCAAAGCTGCTGCATATGAAAAATCAATGGCCAATTTGGCAGCAAGTTGAACAAAAATTGTTGGTGATTACCGATTCCTCGCCTTAATGGGAACTTCTCAACAGGTATGCTACTATGCATCCCAACAAGGCGCCTGCAACAACCTGTATCAAATTTAAATTTCAAACCAAATCATAGTCATTGGTATAAGGAATTTTGGAGGATGGATTAGCATAGACAGTGACAAACCTGAATTGGAGTATGACCAAGTGAATCACGCAGAGGTCTGACATTGGATAATGGGTGATCGGGTGGAAATTCACATACTATTTGGTTTAGTAGCTGCAATGAAGGTAAAATGAAATAATTATGACAATAAATATATGAAGTAAGTGTTTGTTCTTCGGTACATAGTCAGAAACATGTCCATCTATACTGCATAACTACATGGTCAAAACATGAATTTATCCATCTTGTTTAAATTCCTCTTCCTTTCCTTTTTTTTTTATCCATTTTCTTCTTGGGAACTCCACATTATATTATACCAGCAGTCTAACATAGTTTTTCCTTCTTTTGTGATCACATAGTCGATTCCTTGACATTTTAAACAGTAATTTAACTTTTGACTGAATGCTTAGCCTCAAGAAGGGTTTGCAATTACCCCAACTTGTGGCTCTGGAAGACATCTCAAGATTCAATTTTGATATATCTAGAACAGGACATGAGAACAGACTGAACCGTCTAGTTTTCTGCATCAATACTAGATTTGTGAAACACCAATCTCAAAAGCCAAAGCAAAAACAATTAGAACACTAAAATGGGAGTGTCCTGGCAGTGTATAACAATGAATGGGCAACAACAGGAAACCGGGTTTTATTTGATATTGACAGAGATCTTACTTCAGCCTGTCGACCGGCATGCTGTCTGACTCCAGAGGCGTCATACATCACCTGCAAATATTTGAATGGTTATCATGCTGGCTTTCCTCAAACAAAAACAAGGAAATTTAAAAACAAGGAAATTTGTCCAGAGAAGTAATTTCGGAACCAACTTGAAAAAAGATTAGTAAATAATGATTTTAGAGTTGGCAAAGTATTGTTTTTACACCAAATTAAAAGGTTGGACTGGCTGTATGCAACCTCCAAATATCATTTATTGGCACGTAGATCCTTTCTTTCCTTATTCTTGAACCCCTCCATATCAAGATCCTACTAATATATTTAATCACATAACTCTTAGTCAATAGGGTCAATTCGATTGTTGGTGAAAGTTCCATTTTTATTTTTTATGTAGTCCTCAAACCTGGATCCAGGAAAAAATAGAAATTAAGAATTTAGAGTCCCCAACCTTCATGAACAAGTCCTTTGAACAACATAGCTTAAGGAATGGTTAAAGGGGATTCACTTTTCTTTGCTTGCAAAAATCTGTTTTCCAGATCCTAAAAAGTTAATTCTTTTCCAGAACGTGAATCCTTCAAGGAAGCATTTCAAATAACATAATACTTTAATAATCTAACTCCCATTGTAATGGTACTAAACACAAAACAGATTACAGACTATTCATTCAAACTCCAGCCACAAAAGAAACACAATACAGATAAAAAGATTTAGAAATTCATCAAGCTCTATACAATATGATTCAGCATTTGATTTAGGGAAATCAACAAGCACAGGCATGTCAACATTAAAGTAAGAAAAAGGGAACCTGGTTGCAGAGTACATACAACACATGCAACAACTATTGCTATGGCAAAAGCAGGTCCTCCGGTTCCTTCTTGTAGGCCAATAGTCACCGCCAAAGCTGTTACCGTTGCAGAATGTGAGGACGGCATTCCACCAGAATCAATCACTTTTTTAGAATCCCATCTCTTTTCCTTATACCTGTACACCTAAGAGAAACATATCAAGATCTTGAACGAGACTGTATGCACATATATCCAAAACTCTTATGCTTCTAAAAAAACCAAAATTTTGTTAAACAACTGACCCTCCTAAAAGCTAAAGCTTGAAGGATTTGGGTTTTAATATGAATATCATGTTTCTATACACCCTCCCTCACTTTGGGACGCAACCTCATAGGCACACTTGGAGAGTCAAACAAACCAAATAGTCTTTCATGGACTTTCAACTAAACAATCGAGAAACAAACCAAACCATGCTTTAGTACCATGTTAAACAATCAACTCTCCTAAAAGCTCAAGTTCGTAGTAGGATTTGGGTTTTAATATCAATATCATGCTGCTTCTTAACAAATTTAACAAGATGTATAAGCCTAAGACCCCATCGAAGAACAACAGAACAAAAATTATATGAATTGATTCAAAGCCCAAATAGAGTGATATATATAATTTTTCAATTGTATCTTCATCCCTTCCATAAGCATCAATTTCCACCACTTTCAACATTCTCAAAATCTTTGGCAAAGAATTGCCTAAAGCTTAGATCCATCTTCAACAGAATCCTTATTTTTCAAATGAGATTTTTTCTGGCTTTTTAACTAACGACACAACAGAGATAAAGGCCAGCCAAGCAGGTTTTATTTCTTTCAATAATAAAAAGAATAAGATCTTGTAAAAGCTTCTCCTTCGTGTATCCAAACCAACAAAAAGAAAAACTCAGACACATATTTCCTAAATTTGAGTATTGTTACATATAGTTTTGGCACCGAGAACTGAGACTGAAGACCCTCATTTGGATCGCACATGTAAAGAAAACAGCGTCGGAAAAATCCAAATTAACAGAACCCGAAATCCAAACAGAAAAACAAACATAGTTGTGAGATTCTTAGAACGAATCTGTAATCGTGAAATCAAAAACGTGGTCGTTAGGAATGAAATGAAAGGAACGAGGGAGGAAGGTACGGACCAGGTGGTGAAGAGCTTGAGGAATTGGGCGATGGCGAAGGCGAGGAAAGCAGAGATGAGAGGGAGGTTGAACGGAGGAGACCAGTACGACGTCGTTTGAGGGTCGCCAGCTGAATCGGTTGCCACCATCGCATCCTCCATTTTCGTATTGACCAACAAGAATCAATCACAAAAAAGAAAGAGAAAAACTCGATCGATGAGCTTGGTTTGGTTTGGTTTGATTCAAAATACGGGTGCGCTGATTCAAATCTTCCCACACACTCTCTCTCTCTAGAAAAAAAAAATGGTGGGAGATGAGAGAGAAAGGAAGTCAAATTGGGCCAATGAGATTCTTAAGACATGAGGGGCCCATTGGGCTCCGGTTGGAAGAAACGAGTCAAAGGATTTTTTTATTTTCCAATGTCCAATCCATGTAAGAGTCGCCAAGGCGACAACTTAGACCCATTATCACCCAAAAATAGATAAATACAAAAATAAATAAATAAATAACCACCACGTGATTTATCTCATGGTCTAATATATTAATTATATACGTGTGTTTATGATGAAATCTGGACCATTGAATAAAATATAAATACATAGATCACATTTTCTTAACATAACTCCACCCTGTTTATTTCAACCAATTTTCATCCCCCTATAATATTCTACTTTATTTTTTTTAAATGAACTTTTCAACTCTTATTTTTATTTATTTCTAAAGAGATATATAATATATATATATATATATATATATATATATATATATATATATATATATATATATATATATATATATATATATGTAATTTTTTATTATATACAAATCAATTTATTTTATAAATAAATTAAATATTTTAATTTTTATAGTTTATTTTATTAAAAATATTTGTATTATTGTTCTATATTAAAAACATAAAATATAATAAAATTGAGAAGCAATGCCAGCGTTACAAGGTGGGAAAAAAATCTGAATTTCTTCAAATGATTAAATACTATCGTATTAACTTCGTAAGGCGTGAAATTTGAATTCTGGATTCGTTAAGCTTTGGAGTCTTCCGTATTAGTAAGGTCTCACTGGTCATTAAGGCAGACGATCATTAACTTTAGAACCTCATTGGATTAGTTAAAGTGTGCCCAATCTGATCCAAACAATAACAAACATGATTAACAAATTTCTAGGAGCAAAAAAGAGAAAAAAAAAAAAAACCTTTGCTTCATTTGATCAAAAGACAAAAGGGGTTGGTTGTGTTGTGTAAACAAAAATATTACACCCATTGTCCCCCTTCTTCTTTAGGGGATTGGTTGGTTGGTTGGTTGGTTGATTTCTGTACATAACAACAGATTTGTATCTATTGATTTGATTGTCTTCTATTTTCACAACCTCCTGAGTCCTGAGAAAGAGAGAGAGAGAGAGAGAGCAAACACAGAGAACTAGAACTCACTAGGAAATGGCAAATGGGTTATAAAGAATTAGATGTTTCCAAGCTTGAAACAGCTTGATTCAGCAGAGGTGCATCGCTGCATATGCTTGACTTGGGTGTCTGCCTTCTGGAATGCCGTTTGGTTGGGACTAGCTCAGGCTCCTGCAGCCTCCCATCTTCGCTTCCTCCATCCGTCTCAGCCACATCGTCGTCCCCAGCTTTGAATACTGGGTGAATGTAGGCTTCCCTGAGGTAGTCTTTCAGGTTCAGGTTCGGCTCCCTTGCTCGTTCCAGCGTATCTTTCATCATCGCTTCCTGAAAAGTCCACCAAGATATTGATTCAAGTTAGAAGACAACAACAGCTGAGGATGATGCATATGGAGGTCCACAAACATGATGATATATGCATATGCATAATAAGAACTTCAGCTAAGGTTCTTTTTTTTTTTATTTCACTGGGAATATGCATAAGAACTTCAGATACTATTCTTGGTGATACCAGGTTCAAGTTTCAGGAGATTCCCATGTCAAAGAACTGGAATCCATGCCAATAATGGCAGCATTTTTTTTATTTTCTCCTTACATCAGATTCTGAACCTTATATGAGCCAGTCAATAAAGAACATAGATAAGCAACACATGAGGCCAAGAGGGTACAAATCAAACAACTTTCTTGTATCAGATTATGATTAAAGAAACAATGAAAAAGAAAAGGTTTAAACACAAATGATGAAATACAAGAACCTGAAGATACCGTTCTGCGATCAATCTAACAGATAAAAGAAGCAGAAGTGATGCCAATTGGAACATCAAACCAACCTGTAATGGGAATTTAACAAATGCAGGTCCATAACGCCCTTTGCAGTACACATGGAACCATATGGTCAGGACTGGGAGTGCGATGAGCAGGGGAGTTGATTGAGACGCTTGTTTTGTACTCAACAATCCCATCAATAGCAGCTGTGAGACGACTAAAGCAACTATGATGCGTGAGTGAACATCGGGCCAGAATGCAGCAGCGCTCTCATACTCCTGATTGTACACGTTTATGATCTGCATATCCATCAAAATTTTATTACAGAATTTTGCTGGAGAAGACACAGCTAAGATATTACATCAAAGATTCGTTTCCAACCACCTACTTAAAAACACTACACTGAAATAATTTTCAGGGAATCTGATAAGAATAGGAGGAGATTCCTCCACACAAATTTGAAGGAACATCAATTTTTACCTGATGACGAAATACGACATAGGCCAAGCAAAAGAATACTATTATGAAAGGAAGTAAAATGGGGGTGACCACAGCATAAACGAGGCCAAGTAAGAAATAGAGTTGTATTTGGGGTTCGCCTGTGTTGAAACCGAGGCTCCCTGGATCCATTGCTTCTTCCCTATCTTTTTCAGTTTTCACCATGAAGAAATTCTTTAAGTGGTAGATAATCATTGGTTTCAATCTTAGAATCTCCCCAGCAACTCCAGCCCATCCATCAACCATTATATAAGTTATGAAGAAAGTTGCCTTCATTGGAATTGAGGTACCAATGGTCTTTGGGATACTGCAAAATCAACCACTTGATTTAATAGGAATACATATCAGTACAAAGTAGCACTTGGCATCACATCCAGGTCCAATCAATCCAGTCACAAAAATGATATCGTAATCTTCTATCTATAGCGATAAACTAAAGAATGTTGCAAAGGAAAGAAATATCTGATGAGTTAAGTCTGTGGAAAATAAGTTATGGAAGTCAATATGCTGAATCTATACATAGAATAAATACGGACTGTAAAAGTGTCTTTAGCGCTGATGGTTAATTAAAGAATTGTCTTGTAAACAAGATAGCAGACCTGGGTCCACAGGAAATAAAGATTTTAGAGATATATTAGATTGCATAGATTTTTGGATAAATCTGTTGTGCCTCACAAGAACTCCAATTGCCGTTCTATAAGCCTGTTAATTTCAAGTTGACTTTGGATATGTCATCCTCACGGTCTAGTTAGCATCAGAATTCAGTTTGTTACATCATTGGATCAGAAGTTAGTCACTGAACTTGTAGCTCTTCCCCTTTCTCTAATCGCCCTTTTATAATGAAGTAATAGAAAAAAATAGGCTAAGGGAATTAAAGGAGTTGGGTTCCCAGGATGTAAACCGGCCTATGTGGGTTAGGTCTTTGGCACCTCAGATCGGATCCCAAGTGAGAGGGAAAATCTAGTGTTCTTTGGATCAATGAAGATGATAAAGATACGAAGCCAAGCAATTTCATTATTTACATATAGGTTCAAGCAATTTCATTGTTCCTACGTATTACGATAAGAAGCCAAGCATAACAGAGCTTTCAAAATGTAGGAGTTCATACAGACATCTTTTTTTTTTTTTTTTTAATTATCATGATAGGAACATGACCAAGGTCCAAGAGATTTCACACTGAAAGTTTCTATTGCTCAGGTTTTACCAATAATACTGGATGGAATTTTCTTTCTTTCTTTCTCTTGCTTCTTTTTTTTTTTCTTTTTGTGGGTGATAATTTCTTGCCAATTGGAATGTGTTGGCTTCATTTCCCCTGAGCATATCAAACCTAAGAATTTTGTACTGTAATTATAAATTAGTTTGGAAGCCTCAGTCCACTCCAGATACCTGAGATATCTTTACTTTTGTTGCAGAGAGGCAAATAACTGATAAACATCAACACTGGTTAGAGAAAGCAACTTAAATTGATGAAAACAATTATCTTCAACTAAAATGGAAGATGATAATTCAGGGAAAAACAAGATTTATCCCAACTCTAGAACATAATGTAATAAATAATACAAGCATCAATAGATATAATGAAGAGCATCAATCACAGCAAAATGATAATTAGAAGATTGCATGTCAAAAAACCGAAGAAGAGATATCTCAGAAAATATAATGCACAGTGCATATATGAGAAAAGACTTACTCATTTGCAGACTGGTGGATAAAACTATCTAGCTGTTGAAATGCTGTTCCAGTGATTATGCTCCCAAGAAAAACGTTGATAAATTGGAATATATAGTATCTTGTTGCAGATCTCCTCTCTAGAGCTGACCGGCTGATAAATCCCTCAAATTTAGACATCAACATCAATAATGATGGTAGAAAAATGAGAAAAACCTTCAGAGCAATCCCAGGAAGAAAACCTTGGATGATTGACTTGATGAAGTGGCTGCACGACAAAGACTATGCTGTTAACATATAAATATATACATACATACATATATACATATATATATATATATATATATATATATATATATATATATATATATATATATATATATCTGTGTGTGTATATGAAATCAAATCTCAAGCTAAAAGTTGGTGAATCTATTGTGACACACACAAACTACAAATCATCCTCTAGTACTAAGCAAATACAGGAACTGTCAATGCTGGGATGTGAATGATGAAGAACTATGGCAACATATTGTAGCAAGAGAGAACATTCTAAACTCTCAGAGAAAATGAAACATGTGTCTATGAGAGAACCTCATCTAACAACATCAATTCACCAATGAACCAACAAAAACCTTATCAGATCAGATCAACCCATTTCTATCTTGAATCAAATATCTTAAAACAAAAGTTGATACTTGATATGATCAGGAGAAACAGAAGAGAATAGATAAAAGGGGAAGCAAAGAAAACAAAGCTAGAGTCAGGTTAATGCATGTAAACATCATTAGCTCAACATGAGCAAACATTTGTAGGTTCAGAGGAAGCTGGTCAATGGACTCCCGACAGCAAATGGAACTGGAACCAGCAACCACATGCACTTGCTCACAGCAGTTCAAATTCTGGTATGCCAGCAAGGGCAGAAGGGTAGTGATGACCAAGTCCTTAATGGAAATGCTAAGTACAAGGCAGACTACATTTAATTGATAATTGTAGATAATGTAGTTTACGACATTTACTAAGTACAAGGCTGAATAAATTTAATTGATAATGGTAGATAATGTACTTTACTAGGGATTGATAAAAGCACCAGAGTAAGCATGCAGAATCAATTTACCAATAAACCAAATCATACAAACAGTACAAATGTGTGGATAAGTCTCTTTCTGTGCATGTGCATATGAAATATATGCACAAAGAAAAAGAAAAATAAAAAATTTTAGAAGAGATGAAAAATATATATTCTGAGATAGCAACAAGAAGTAAAGAAGACTAGCCACTCACGTCTCAATTACGGACTTAAGAAAAGGTACTGCCTTCTCAATTCCCTCGATGTTTGCAAGGGACTGTACCAGTGCAATGGGAATCATGAAGAAGAATGTAAGGAAAAAGAATGCGACGCCAATTATGAGCTTCCTAACTGCAAGTGCAACATAAGGAATTGCCAAGTTATCCCAATATACATCACGAGGTTCTGGAGCCCATTCAGTTAACCATGCAGTTGGATTTCTGGTTTGCTGCGTTTGTGCACAAACAGCAGCAGCCCACCGTGTCTTAAAGGAAACAAATGCTGCAGGCATGACATATTTAGAGTCGCTTGTAGTTGCATTTCTCTCTACTGATATCTGGTAGTTATCCATTCAAAAATTACCAGTGAGCCATGAAATACCATTTGAAGAATACACACAGAGAGTACGCATAACATTATAAACATTTTCTTAAACATGAACAAAAGGCAATTCACTCATGTGTGAAAGTAGTAGAACTTTCTTCAAACTTGGGAACAAAATTTTGTAATTTTGTCAAGTAAACATACAGAAAAACTTCAACTTGGACTCACATTCTGGATTGAGAGCCTCAACTTTAGCTTGGGATTGATTTTCTATCGTTTTTGACCCAGAATTAATTCATGGAAGTTTTGGAGGTAATGAATCAAACTAGCAGATTGAAAATAACCAGAAAAAAGTGTATCAAAGTTTAAGGTGGTCTGCAATCAAGCAGACAGCTCCTGATGTCATAAGCTTAAGAAGTTGATTAGGAGAATCCCAGAAAAACTGCTTCAATTTCAGAGGTTCTCACCAAGAAAAAATAAGTCAAGTGAAACAATATGGCAAAAACAAAGAAAGAAAGCAAACATTCAAGGAGACCCATGTCAGCAGTTGAGAATAAAGCATTATGCAGGTCCCCAGTCCCCTAATAGATGACAATAAATGCTTGTGGAGCAGTATGCAGCACAATAGAGATATCATATATGCCTACTAGGAAGCATCGAAATTGGGAGAAAAACAGCCAGTTATAAATTTGAAATTACAATATGGGAAGCTAGGAGTGTCACTTACTTCTTTTGCTAGTTTCTCGATATTAGATGTATAGAAATCAATTGCATCCACCGTATTTCCCCAGAGGCCCAGCCAACCAGTCTGCTTAATGCTCAAAAAAGAAAAAAATAACAATAAGAAAAGGAAAAGAATCCTCATGATATTAGTTATCGGAAGTGAATAATAGTATGATTTGATTTGCTTTTGTCAAGGTGAACATAAGAAACACAAAATTTAGAAGATATTAGAGAATCATAAAATCATTGTATATACAATACCTTCAGTGTGGGCCTTCTAGAGGGGTCTCTACTATATTTGAGTTGATAGTAATCAAGCCAGTTATGCATTTTTTGCTTCTTTTCGACTAACTTTGAAAGTTTGCTTGCATTGTGAACAGCCTGCATGAAAATCTCCAAGTAATAAGTTGAAGTACAGAATTTTTCATCCTTAGGATATCTGGATACAAAAATCTAGGCAATCCAGGAATAAACATAATACAAAAAGAAACAAATATGATTTGTATACCATCTTGGATAATTGTTAATACGAATATACTTTGGCCAAATTATAAATAACAGTGATCATCAAAACCAGCCCCCAAGCCCCTTATTGAATAAAATAAAAGCATAATTGCTGTCAAGTTTTTTAGCCCAAATAAGCTTCACACACACATATATATACCTACTAACTGAAGCTTTTGGGTCAATTTCATGGTTTAACAATTGAAATTATCTGTGTTTCAATAGGTAATAATAAATTCTTTAAAGAAAGTTATCAGGATGGTTGACTAGTGAAAAAAAAATGCTGCATAAACCCTTAGCTTCCAGTTTTTTCTCTCTTTATGTGTGCTCAGGTTAGATGCCATAAATTATAATGCTTATAAACAAGTCACGTTGAAAATATTCAAATAGTTTTTCGTTTCTGACAACAAAAAAAGATGCAAATAGTTTTTTGTTTCAGACAAAAAAAAAAAAAGATGCAAATAGTCCAAATTTTAGAGGCATCTAAGCTAATTCAGCTTTACATATGTGAAATTACAGCAAGACCAAACCTGAAAACCCAAAAAATGACCGGGATGGTTAACCAAGAAAAAGTGTTCCACAAGCTCGAGAACTGATTCATCAGGGTCTGGTGGTACATTTCTCACAATCACCTGTACAAAAAAATTTTGCAAGTTAGGAATTAGATGCATGAAGTCAAATGAATAATTGGAAAGACATCAGTTCAGAAGCATTACAACTCAAATTAGTGTGACTAATTATATATACCAATCATTTTTCTAATTCATTGGACGAGCAGGTTGCTAAAACATAAAGAAAGTCTATAAACATCAATATGTAACTACTAACAAGTCCATTCTAGTTGAAGCAGGTCTAACAATATCAACATTTAATTGTATGTCTCTCTTTGTCATTACCGTCCTTAAGGCACAAAGCAGGTAAGATGTGCTTACATCAAAAGTTGATAAGAGCTTGGAAAAACCTATTCACTGGTAGTTTATATTTCCCAAATAAAATTTCAAGTGAAGTAAAGCGACTAACGCGAAAGAAAGATAAATAAAAATAAGCTTTTTTTTATAAGTAAAAAGAAAAATAAATAAAAATAAGTTATTCTTTAAGTATTATCTTATTAAGAAATCAAGTTGATTGTACCGTAAACTGATCTGGCCGACGTCGTTCTGATGCAAGAAAATGCAACCTCATTGTTGCAACAACTTCATACTCCTTTTTCAACACATAACATGTCCAGAAGGAAAAAATATAAGCCATTACCAAATGAGTCCAAAATCTGTAACCCAAAAGGAAATCAAAAAGGGAAATGAGTAGAAGTGTACCACACAAGTCTGATCAAGCAAAGCAACAGCAACAGAAGTTCATAATTAGGGAAGAAGGAACTCCAGATGACAAATAATCTAAACCAGAAACCTATTGGTGAAGATGTTGCAAATCTGAAGTATATATGTTAAAGCAGATGTTATGAAACAGCATGAAAAATTGTAGAATTGGGGGAAGTAATTAAATTTCTGTGTAAATACTATGAGAGAATCAAAGGCTATAAAATGAGGTTATAAAAGATTGTGTGAAACAACTATATGACAAGTAATGCATCATGAATGCATTTCTTTGGAAATCCCTAATGCAATGTAACATCCAACTACAACACCACTCAATCAAAGCAATTTTCAATGTCCTAATTTGTACCAAATGTTAGATAAGTCATATACAAAAGCATTAGGATTCTTAGTGTCAGGGAAATCACACACACAAATGCTAAAATAAATTTACTTTTGGACCTAATGCTAACTTTTCACAATTCAGCCATCAATCGAGCTTTTAATGAGCTGGAAGGATGGCATACTTGATGAAGTTACAGAAGAAAAGAAATAATGATGACAATTTCTGTATTCATATCAGAAAATTCTGCCAAAAACAACACTAAAGTTGTAAGCAGGATATTTTCAATAATAGAGACCAAGAGATGTTGGTGGGAACCCTCAGTTTCTGACTATATCAATTGAAGTATTCATCAATGCCCTTCAGATTCAAAATATTCATTATTACAAAACATACCAAGACATTTTTTTCTAACTCTCTTGGGCTAGAATTGTCAAATTCAAATTGAACTAGAGAATTGTGAACATTCCCCATAAAAGTCAGGATGACGAAAGAAACTAGTGCGATGACAAGTTCTTTCAATATTTTCTATTTCCTCTTTGCACTAAGGTCAATTAAGCAAAAGAACAAGGTGTTACAAGAGAGCTTTCCTGGTGAGTAGGCTGCAGTGGATCTTGTAGAGGATCACACATTGGGCAAGGTTCTACATAGAGGATCACATATTGTCTTTGATTGATTGACTGTCAGGGAAAGAGAAGGCTTTTTTTTTCATCTCCTTACTTCCTAGCATATTTTGGGCTTTGTTTCTGTATTTCACGTGCACTTGTTTCAGCCTTATAGACGTTTCAAATGCATTGAATTGTATGTCCAAGTCTTCCATAAATGGTTTAATCATCTTCTCAATTGAAGCCAAAAAAATAAATAAATGTGATGGACTTGGAATGTCAATTCATATGATGCCTTTTTTCTCAAATGATCCAAGTAATCAACTAATTAAGTTTAGGAAACAACTAAGTATTGGATATGGTCATGATAGTTCTCTTAATTGGGCTGAACATAAGAGGCTGCTATCACTAGAAAGTTTTGCATACCTGGGTGATCCAGTCGGAACATTTGAAATAGAAAGCTTATCAACATCGCTGTAAGTTAAATTAGAATGCTCCAATGTGTCATTGGTCCAATTCACTGGTACCATGATTGAAAAGGCAAGCAATGCAATGGGAACAAAAATTTTAAGCCTGCAAAAAAAACCCCAAGATAAATGAAGAAATAAAGAAAAGAAAAGAAAAATGAATAAATAAATGAATCAGTCCAAGAGGGTAAAAGAGTAATAAAGCAATGCCCAATGGGAAATGGCCATTTCACAATCCAAAACGGCATTTCACAGAAGAAAAAACTGTTCAATGGAAAATGGCCATGCTTGTTGGGAACTCGGATGAGCTGCAAGAAAAGAAAAGGAAAAAAAGGACAAGTGTCCACCGAAGAATGATCCATTCTCTAAAAATAAAAAATAAAAAAACAAGAATGTATTTTAATGTCCGGCCATTTCAAAGTTCTTACCATTTCAATCCATTTACAAAATTCAAACTTTGTATCTGAAACTTAAGTACACTACCCTTGATAACAATAAGGACCAAGATTAGTAACATAACTAAAGAACCTAAAACGTGAGTTCTTAACTGTTCCAGGAAAGAAAGAAGAGTGCCTAAATTAATCATGAAATTTGCATATGGAGAGGATCACTATATTTTGGTGCTTATTCAGAGTTTAATGGCTCTTGCCAATTAAGTTTGAGAAGCATCATTTCCTGAAAACTATCCAGTGATTGAGAGAAATCCTCAGAATGGACGAACTACTTTACTCTAAAGTATTCAAAAAAGAAAAAGGAAAAAATGTTATTGAACAGCACTGCTATGGAAATTTCTCTAATTTTACATTTGCTCATTATACAATAATGAATAGGCAAGAGCCAAATTTTTAATTTGTGATTCAAAACAAACACTTTTTCATTTTTGGTTTATAATTTGCGATTCAGAACAAACGCTTAATTAACATAACCGAAGTTGCCCTGCCAATTAACAAAACCATGAATAAAGAGATGAAAAATGGATGAAAATGAGATATAATCGAACATACCCAGTCCAGTAAATCCTCAAGTAAACAGCAGAATCCAATCCTGCATGGTCGATAAGCTCAGGTTCTGGCATTTGCAAGGCAGCTGGCATCCAGTTCAGAAACCTCAGGTATGATCTGAAGTCCAAATTAACAAACCTATTCACAAATGCACCAGAGCGTAATGGGCTGTTCCTTAAACCCTTCAGATACCATTTTGGAAAATAGACACGATCATTGCAAGGTTGAATCCTTAGAATGGCAAATGTCACAAAGAAAGCAAACGCAGTGAGGATATTGATCGCTGCTGCTACTGCTATATCATTGAGGGTAGCCATGCTTCCGGTTCAATCAAAGAAGATGTATTATTTCCTGTAAAATGAGTAAACTTTAATTCAACAAAAGAGAAATTATAGGCCACTGATATAGATATATCCTATTCTTGATAAAGAGAACACTCTTTTGCAGCACAGAATTTAAATGTCAAATGACTCTTAATAAATGAAGGCTACCAAAGATTTCAGTGCTTCAGCTTGAAGAAAGGATCTTCCTCTTTTACAATGGCATGATTTTGCGGTTCAATTTGAACAAGTTGTGAACATAATAGATTCTCCAATAATTTAGACGAAAGAGTTTCATTTACTCCAAAAATGGAGACTTGATTCAACTAAAAACAACTGACCCACTTCTTATATAGAAGAATAAGAAGCAACAATCCAGATTCAAGCTGCTCATATTTGATTATCTCGTGAAAATTGAACAGGCCCATTTAGTCCAACAAGAGCTATTTTGTTAGAAATCCATCATCATCATCATGAATGGTGACCATCAATATAATATGTCATCCAATGATACAACTCGTACTAAAACTTTGAAATGGAATCATCCCATGGCGTCAAAACTGATCTCATTCTATTTGTTGTGGAAAACCAAATTTTCTTTAATGGCCCATTCTGAATCTGGTTTTTATAACACTTCAAACGCTAAGTGATACACAGTAAGAAAATTCAATTTCTGTGAGACAGCCAAAAGTGCTCCAAGATATCAAATTACTTAGGCAGAAAAACAAGAACAATATAACCTTAAAAATAAAAAATAAAACCGATCCTCAATTAAATTCTGTTAAGATCTTCTCAGAGTTTACCAATCCCAATAAGAATTGCCTTCAACTTTTCCAAGTTGTACGGATCATTTATCACTCTATGGCACAAACCACACATTCAAGATATACTTTTTCGGGAAAACAATGCTGGATCAAACCAAAAATAAAAAATAAAAATATGCATCAGTAAACCCTCCACTGTTTGGCTGCTGGGAAAACCACGGAGAAGGAAAAAAAATAGATGTAGAAACCCTTAAACCCAGAAGATGGGGACGTCCCATTTTTTCCCTCGCAAAAGTCTCCTCCCTCCCCACATTTTTCTCAGCAACCAAACAGACATTCCCACACAAACCCACCATACAGAGTTAGAAAAATCACACTACCCTTTAGTAAACCTGCAACAGGCTCCGATCAACAGCCCATCAAAAGGTACGCAGCCCAAAGAAAAACCAACGCAAAAACGCGGCATTTGAGCAGCACCCTGAACTATATCGAGAGAGACAAGATGGGGAAGATGGCAAAATAATTGATGGGGCGGCTGGTGTTTCGATATGACAAGAACTGTCTCCTGGATTTGGATTTTCAATCAATTTTTCGACACACTTTCTATATTTTTTTGTCCCTCGTAAAAATTTGTAGACTATAAAGTTTGAAAAAGTGGCCCATTCTTTGCAATGTCGGCATAAAGAAACCTTTTTTCTACGCCTATAACGGCTACTTTTTATGTTTCCCTTTTTTCTTGTATGAATATGGAGTACGGTAGTGTATCTGCCCACTCATCTTCTCACACCACATTGTTGTTTTTTATTTATTTTTAATTAGGGTTGGTTTTTTATTAAATATCACTTTCTCAATATGAGGAAAACATGATATTTTAGTATAATATATTTCGTTTATGGTAAGATATTTCTTTTTATTTTGCTTTGGAGGATTTATAAATTAATAAGGGAAACTGGATTTTCTTTTTTCATTGGGATATTTGGAATTAATGCTTTTCATATATGAAACTATAGTAAAACGTTTCTTTAACACAATATAATTTCCTCAATTATTATTTTATTAATTTGGTTTTGAAGATATGTAAGGGTAAAAATGGGATTTTTTTTTTTTATTTGGAAGTTTTTCTTTTTTGATATATTTTTATTTGGAAGTTGGAATTACCGTCGTCCCAAAAAAGTGAGAATATTGACATGTGTTTAAGATAATAAAATGGAAATGAAATCAAAGGAATTATAATGTGTGGAAATTTTGGAAATATTTTCCCGGGAAATCACTGTCAAAAGAACTCTTCAAGTAGTATCATAATGTATGGTTATTAATAAATAAATTGCATATTACATCATTATATTTAAATAAGAAGTGCATACTTTCATTGAGAACCACACATTGAAATAAGTAAAATATGTAAAATATGTAAAACATGTAACTTTAATAACCAAGTGGTTGACAAAGCTACACTTGTGTTTTGTCTGATTGGGGAAGTATTTGGTAGCTGGTACCTACTTTTTTACTCTTTTTTTTTTTTTTTTAATTAGGAATTGCAAAGTTACTTGAACATGAGTAATTTGGGGTTTATTGTTTTTAATTGGCATTAAGTAATAAAGAATTCAAGTGGTCGGTGATCACCAAGAGTCAACACCTTTACAGCATGATTGGTGGATGAGTTTTTAATTTGAATTCTTGAGAGGAGAACATGCACCCAAACAAAAGGAACAGGAGTTCTACAAATTTAAAAATGTAAAGCAGAATACCACACAGAGAAGCAAACAAAGATGATTGATCCACATCCACATTGGCATTTCATACATCAACAACAGGATTTATAGAAATTTAATAATAATATTGGGATTACATTCATGATTTCTATGTTGAAACCACAATAATCAAAGCATTGGTTGGGGGGGTTTGGCTCTGTGGTTCTTAGGATGGATGATGATGTTTATGGCAGAATGCCCAGTTCTTATAATAAGCAGAAAACATTAGGCAATGAATGAGTAAGAAGTGATAGCTCATGGGCTGCATTTAGTTCCTCTGATGAACGGCTATTTGGTGAATGTCCATCTCTTTTAGCATGACAGAACGCCCGCATGAATCGCATGGCGCGGTTCTTGAGCCACAGACGCTTTCATGCTCAGACAGCCCTCTTAATCGGTCTCGGACGTCCATAGCAGAATCCCCAGCTTGAACCATGTCACCGCAAAACCGGCATGTTATTAGGCGAAGAGGACAAACTGAAGCCTGGTGTTGCACCTGCAGGAGATTGGAAATGAAACTGAACATCAGGCTTATTTGCCCATACAAAACGGCACAAGATTTTCACAACCACATTGTCAGAAAAAGTAAAAAAAAAAAAATCCAGAGTGAAATTTGTGATATATCATTGGGGAATATCAATCAGGTCATGAATTTGATGACAGAAGGAAAACCAGCTATATAAGATGAGATGGATGGTAAGGGAACAAATTGTTGAAATCGACAAAGATTGTCGACCTTACCATTAGTTCCTTCTCAAGCACTGCCCCGCAGGAACAGTGAAGAGGTTCATGGAACACTTTCATGTGCTTCTCCATATCTCCCCTTTGAAGGGCTGACCCACATTTGTCACAATGCACATGGTTCTTGGCCTCTGCCACCCTAAGAACAACCCCGCAACCAGCGTGTTGACAAATGACGTTATGCCTGCCACAATACGCTTCATGCAGTGCTATGGATCTACTGGGTATATAATGCTTGCAATTCCTACATTCTACGGTATCCACCTCCATAGATGAAGAAGATGTAGTTGCTTGTTGACCCACCATGTGGTTTAAGTTATCTTGAAAGCTCACTGATATCTTGTACTCTGTTGTTCCTTTAAAGCCGTAGACACCAATGCTATAAGTACCGGCTTCCAAGCTCTGATCCTTATGATTAAGTATCAAAGTTTTTGAGCCCACATCATGAGAGGACCATTCATGTTGGTGCCTATTGGGGAATATGAGGGGATGTCTTGAAATGTAAAGATCGGTATCTCCACCACCTGACTCTGCTTCTATCTTTACCTCAATTCTTGCATCCCCAGAAGCAATTATCCTCAAGATGTCACTATCTATTGAGAACTTGTAATACACATAATTACCTTCTTCAACCTTTCCAGTCTCTGGTTTTCCAAATTCCAGTGGTTTCAGGAACTGCTGATTTGTCCTCCCTGTTATAGAATCAGGACCTGCTATATCAACCTCGATATCTGTTTCCAGGACAGATATACCTGAGGATGGTTTTAACTCAAGAACCTTTAACCTGTATGTCAACTCCCCATGGCTCACAGTCAGGACATCATCTTGAGAAAGAGTGGCATGTTGGCGTAGTCTTGTTTCAAGGACAGCCTTGTGATTGGGTATGTCTGAAAAGCCGATTGCATCTGCTTGAAGTTTTGCATATGTTCCTTTTGGGAGCCAAACATAACGAACTTCAACTAAGGGAGACTTTAAAGTGTCCTCTGGAAACAAGTTACTCCACAAATGAGGAGGAAGGCTCACTGTACCTTCCTCAGCAGTGAATTCCAGAACACCTGCATGAGTTGTCCTCTGATTTTGTGTTTCAGCTGCCTTTGTATCTAAAGAACCCTCTTGATGAACAACTGAAAGCCTGAAGTAAAGGGGTCCTTTATCGAAAGCACTCTGATCAGATAACTCCTTGAAGCAGGAAGGTGGTAGTTTGATCTTATCTCCATTACCCTGATAAGCAACAGCTTCTAAAATATGAAAGAACATTATTCCTCTGCCAGCAAGTAAATTTTCTTCCATTTGCTGGTCAGCCTGAGAAGAAAAGTCAAGTTTGGGTAAATAATAGGGGATATGATAAATAAAGAGGCCATCTAACTTTAAATTGATCTCTTACTATACAAAACTTGTAACCATCAACATGGTAATAAGCCTTTTATGTTTAACAACCATAAAAGATAATCAAAAGTGAAACTTATATTCAACTACATAAACATACATCAGAAGGATTTGCCCAATGATGCTCAATCAATAACTCATTAGGATGGCTGCATTCAGTTTAGTCAGATGTATCCTGTTCTTCAAATAACTTCTGTTACTCTTGTTTAACCAGGCTTCAATGCTAAAAAAGTATCCAGTTATTTAAGAGCTCTAAAATAATTTCAGGAAATTAAGGAGTATGATTATCATAATTAGGTCATGTTTTAACTGCTAATGTACCATGTACCACATACAACACATAAGAAGATCCCACAAGCTAACTGTCAATATAACTTCAAATTTATATTGCAGTGAGCAGTTTGAAGTACTATCCTAGTTCAGCCCATAGATGAACAAACATCATATCACAAATTCATTGTCATCTACAACCCAGCCACTGGTAAATCTGTGCCATGCATGCAAGTTTCTTTTACACAAGTCAAGTGAGCAATCAGCAATGTCAAACCACCCAATTATCTTTTCTCTTACTTGTCAGTGAAGTTTGGGACAATAAACGAAGTGGATTTTCTATCCTATCTCCATTGATTGTCCTTTTCTTTTCTTGACAACAATAGAAGAAAAACTCAAAAAATAAATAAAAGGAAAGGAAAGGAGAAAATGCTTTCACTTAAGCATAAGGCCACAAAGATTTATGGTGACCCAAATGCTTCTCAAACATAATGCTTATGGAAAGAAGAAGAAGTTGAAGAAGAAGCTGTCCAAACATTAATAAGAAGAAGCTGAAGAATGCAAGAATTTACGATGACCCAAATACTTCGCAATGCTATTTTAATCCTATATATTAATAATACTCCCACTCCAAATAAATGTTTGGGCACCATGAAAACGATGCACAAACATTAATAGAAAGAACTTGGAGAAAACTCAGAAAAGCAATGTGGCTAGCACCTAGAACCTATTTATTCTTTCCATAATGTTAACAGAAGAAGAAGAAGATCAAAGCAAGCTGTTTCCCGTGAGTAATTCATGCTGCATAGTTTTAAAAGGCGAGACTAGGCTCAAGGTACAACCACTCCTTGGCTATAACACTTCACTTTCCAAAACATGCACCTTATTGAAAAAGCGGGCCTTGTAGACATTAATTTCCTCTATAAACACTTTTATTCTTAATATTTCTAATTATACATTGAAATTTATATAATTTCTTTATTTTTTATTGAATGTTTCTTTTAAATGCTAGGAATGTTAAAATTCAATTAGATTTTGAATCATATTTTATAAAATTAATTTGCATCCAACTTCATATTTCACTTCACTTAGCCACACCTTGTCTTGCACCTTGCGCCTAAGCCTCAGGTGACCTTTGCGCCTTTTAAAACTATGATTCATGGCTTGTTTACAGTTTTACTCATACAAATGAGAAAAATAAAAGTGATGATTCATCTAAGATGTTTGCTCGGTCTAAACCAGGTTACTATAAAGCCTACAAACATATGATAGGAAAAGGTTAACAAGAAAACCCTTTTATTCGCACAACTCATTGGATTCGTTCTTCACGGCTACTGTTTTTAATGCGTCCAAGAAAAACAATACTTTCCAGAATGCTTCCCTAGCAAAGTTTGAATTTTTTCCATCGAATTTTGCAAAAGACGGAAAGTTAATCATTCAATACACTAGACAAAACAATTATATATTTTTCAAATTTTAGAAACGAGAAAAAACTCTCAGGAATCACATCACGAACACAAGAACGAAGCATTATTGCGCAAATTCTATGTTTATCGATAAAACACCACGATTACACAATCTCCAAATCGGGAAAAAAAATCATGAAAAATTATCGATTTTTTATGATCATTTCAATAAGATTAAAAACAACAACAGAAATTGATTAATTTGATAAAATCGAAGAACAGGAAAGGGCAGAAAGGAAAGAAAAGGGACCTTGAGTTGGGCTTCGGCGGCGTCAAGGCGCCGAGATCTTTGAGCCGACTCAATGGCTTCACGCTGGCGAGCCGCTTCCTGTTTGCCTTTTCTCTCCCTATCGAGCTTCAACCTTGCTTTCTCCTTCCTTTCCTTCTGCTCTCTCTCAAGCTTCTCTCTGGCTCTTCTCAGCTCGAAATCCATCTCTCTCTCTCTCTCTCTATCTCTAGATGTTCAAAAGAAAATCCTTTTATCTCTCCCTAGATTCTCAGAGGAAAATCTTTCTTTCTCTCTACTTTCTCTCTCTAGAATTGCAGAGTTTATCGAGTAGTTTGGTGGTTGTCGTGGGGGAGGGGTTTTGGAGAAGGAGAGGGTGGCTTTTGGAACGGCGTCGTTTAGAGTTGTCGACGGATTATTTATTAAGTAATACACGGTGTCGAATAGCTTCCGGGAGATTTTCTGAGTCTAGAAGGATCTGGGCCTTTCTTAAGAGTCCAAGTCAATTTGGAGGGCGTCAGTGGGCTCAAAGGCCCACATAGCTGTGAGGAGGCCCAGGCTCGATTTTCCAAAATATATACAAATCCACCCCTACGGTTTTTGGAAATATCACCACCCTCCTCTCATGGGGTCTAATTTTCGAAATAGCACCTTTCCATGGAAAAACAAAAACAGAAAGAAAATTTATAGCTTTTTGAAAACTTTGTTTTGCTCTTAAAAAAAAAAAACAAGGAGAATGCCTGTGGTTCTTTTTTTTATTTTTAAAAAAAAACACAAAAACATAACATTTAAATAATACCAAAACGATATTGTCAATGTTTTTAAAAATTATTCTCAAAAATAGTTTTTCAAAACAAAAAACCAAACAGCCTTTTTAAAAATCGTTCTTATTATCTTAATTTAATGTTTTTTATATTATTCATGTTTTTTATAACAAAAAAAAAAAAGAGCCATATCGTGTTTTTCTTGTTTTTAACAAATTTTCAAAAACTTTGACCATCTTAAAGGTTGTAGTATTATCCTTCAATTTTTAACAAATGGAAAATACAACAACGTGACCAGTAGGAAATATGATTGTCACTCATGCAATTCAATTGAGGTTGATAACAAAAACAGAACCTTTTTTTTTTTTTTTTGTCTCGTCTATAATTAATAAAAATTATACACGACAAAAGACAAAACTTAATCGGGAGGGCAAGTTGGCCATTTATTTGCAAAGTCTAATAAACTCAGAAAAGGGGAATCTATCCTATACGACCGTCCAAGCTAAAGCCCTGAAAAAAGTCAAACTAACTCAATAAATATGACCATCCAAAGTAAAAAAAAAAACAAAACTCTATAAAAAAAAAGTTCGAAGCAAACTTATTAAGAGCAATTTTTGCTTGTATGGCCACTAAAATTAAAAAAGAAAAAAAGATTAGCAAGTTTAATAAAGGAAATGCTAGAAAAGAGTGACTATGTCTAACATGATTAAATAAACATTATTAAGTTAACATTAAGAAAAAATGCTTGAATAATTAAGCAAAATTCAATGTTATAATTGTTGTTGAACAAGTTGGTGGATCAAGTTGTAACTTGTATGACGTGACTTACTATATTCGGTTAAACCCAATTTTGGAGCAATTATTCTACTGATCATGAGATAATATTCATTGAAATGAATAAGGAAGACTAAATGATGATATTGGACGGATCAAATTTGGAAGATTAAATCATATTTAGTGAGATTTCAATGGGAGATAGATATTCTATTGTGATGAATATGAAATGAAATCATAATCTTCCAACTTTCAAGTTGGACCAAATAGGAAAACGTGTAGATAAAAAATATATGGGGTTGATCTCTGGAGGATATTAAATAGGGGACACGATTTTGAATCAAATGCACACAAGAAAAAAGTAGAAAAATAATGTTATTGTGAGGGTGAATACCTATTACATGTCTTGCCTAACTCTCTCAATGTTGAAGGTTTTTATACACCTAGTTGAATGATTATTTTGGTTTGTGGGAATCTAGATATTGTTGCAAGAATAAGGGAATATCATTCTTTGTTTCAATGTGAGAGAAATAAATTAAAGAAGACATTAGAGAAAGGAGAAGTCTTATCTCATATAAGAACAAATATAATCTTATTGAGAAATAACGAATCTTTTGCATTCAATGTGAGAGAATTAGATTAAAGAATTATATTATTTCTACAGACGGTCCATGATATGATAAGCCATGTTACATAACATGTCAAACTACACCACTCGTTACACCTATTGGTAGAACATCTTTTTTAACAGACATTTTTCTTTCAAATCCTACTTCCACCTCAAAAGAATCTCTCTTATGAATGCAAACATGCACTCAAGGACAAATGAGGGAAATATAAAAGAGCTTTGGGTTAACCAACAAGAATTACTCAAACAAAAAACTTGCAAGAAGTTACTTAGCCATTATTACAATAATTAAAGAGCTTAATTATAGAAAAAATAATGATCATGTACTGTTAGTCAAGATGCACACGAGTTGACATCCACGATTATAAAAAAATATATAAAAGATTATGGTGAATCAAGCAAGATACATAGCTATTACACAACTTTGAATGTCTAGAAGTAATAAGCATTGATTACATAACAAACCTTTTTAAAAGCTCTTAGGCTTTTGTTAATTTATGACCCGGTTTTGGTTTTAAGCTTATGTCTGATCTAAAGGCTGGTGATGTGACTTTTATGAAAAGAAAAAGTTAAGAAAAAATTAGGGATATGTTGTGATAGTAGAGCGGCTAATGACCCAAGCCCCCGTAGCCCATAACTGATTCCAAGGGTGCGGGTTCTTGTCCCCACGGTATAGAATTTCTATTCGGATATTTTCATCAAATTAACATACTAGGGTTTATTCTCTATTCCGTTATATATTGTAATCTCTCTCAAATTGATAGTGAAGTTTTCTTCTCTGCCCGTGATTTTTCCCAAAAAGGTTTACATGTAAATCTTGTGTTTTTCTTTTATTTCATATTTCTTTATTATGTTATTAATCATAACATCTTTTTTATACGAACTAAAATGAGAGTACCAGTATGTTATAACAATAAAAATGTAGAACTTCACATCTCATAATTACAAAGAAGACTAAGAGAGTGCTAATGAGGCCTAGGTCAATGGTTAAAGGGTTGGACGAGATATAGGAAATGGATCAACTTCGAGTCTGTATCAAAATAGTATGCTATAACGATATTATGTAAAGTAAATAGATATATAAAAAATGAAGATAGTAATTATAAAGACTTCCACAATGATAGAAAAAGAAACCTCCACAACAATAGAAAAAGAACCCTTTATAAGCAAACTTGAATGAAATTTACTCATAATAATTTGTTCTTTTATTCGAACTAAAAATCTCCGATAAACTCATCCCACATTTTTATCACTTGAG
The DNA here is from genome assembly GCA_016808115.1 of Tetrastigma voinierianum. Taxonomy (NCBI): domain Eukaryota; kingdom Viridiplantae; phylum Streptophyta; class Magnoliopsida; order Vitales; family Vitaceae; genus Tetrastigma; species Tetrastigma voinierianum. The sequence continues at coordinate 988,272 of JAEQBH010000831.1, read as the reverse complement.
TCAGGTCTAGCTCAATATCCGTTTATAATAATCTTTTAGACATCTTGTGATCGCATTTTATTGCAAAAGAGCTTTTGATATAAACGCTTTGAAGACAGAAGATATAGGGAAGTCATCTAAAGTGATGCTAATTTTTCAAATTTCAATCCTTGTAATATCGATCTTTGGCATAAAAGACATCCCACTAATCAAGTTTTAGCATGTTTTCAATATTTTGAATTCTCTTTTTTTTCAGCAAAAATGTCAATTTTATAGCTCTTGTTAGTATAGTATGTAAGACCCGAGAAATTCCAATCTCAGGAAAAATGGCAAAATCGTAATTTCGATTACAAAATTGTAATTTCGGTTAAAAATACGGAATTTATTCTCTAGATCTCGGATGATGAAACGGATTTCACCCGTTGGAGATCGTCTATGAAATCTAGCTAGCACGTAAAATTTCGTAAAATTAGAGATAGTCGAATTTACACGTTTTCGAGCATCTCGTCGTTCGGTCTTAGTAAACTATTACGATGTGACGAAAGTCACATATAACAAATACTCATGTGTCATAAAGTGGTATGAGTAGATAAATGATGAAAATGGACGGCCGAGATAGTCTTAAGATCTCATTGAAATGAAGGATATAAGAGTCGTTTTGGAAGTTTTAAGTTACTAAATGACAAAATATGTGAATAGAGTTGTCTTCTCAGAAAATAACAAAAAGACCAAAAACGTGGGAAAAAAAAGAGGACTTGGTAGATCGAATTTGAGTTTTGAACGTCATGCCCTCTCTAGAAATACGGGAGATCCAGGCCGTCGGCGTCTTCGGGACCCGGGAAGGAGTTTGCTCACGGAGAAGGGCTTAGTGAATACGGATTTAGGAGTTTCCTGCGACTCAGAAGTAGGGGTTTCTCCTACTTGGGTTTATTCTTCGGTTAAGTACCATGTAAATGTTTGGTTGGTTAAGGCCTTGAACGGCCGTTTGATCGGTTAAACGGAACCGAAATGTTGGATTTGAGATCCACGAAACGATCCGTGTCAGTTCGCGAGATTTGTTGCAGAGTTAAATGTGTGAGGAATGGTTCAACCAAAACATGTATTGGTTTGATTGAGTAGGAAGTAGTAGAGAGGTCGGGTTCGCAAAGTGGTCGATAATTTGTGTTGATAGAAGACGATGTAAGCCAGTTTCTTGCTCCGAAGCGATGTTATCAAAATATATTTAGTAAAAATGTGTTTGGTCGAGTGATTCAAATTAGGTTGTAACAAAGTGTGCTGATCATTAGCCCAAGGGAGCTAATTTTGATGTATGAATTGATTATTACATGACATGATTGTGTGATTTAAATTATGTGAATATATGCATGGTGATATATTTGCATGTGTTATATGAGTTATTGAAATGGCATCACAATGCATTTCATATGCATTAGAGCTACAGAGATAGAGTGAGTGTGAGGTAGTTTACCGGCTTGTTTCGGGCGTAAGTAGTGAATGTAAGTATCTCGGAGGGTTGTCTAAAAGCGATAATAATGGGTTAGACCATCTTAAAAATATCGTCGTCGGAATGGCCGGTGTCTGTGGGAGGAATTCAGTCTTGTAAATATCGGTCAGTGGAGCGACCCCAGTGTATATCTGGGGTGAGTCCACTAAATATAACATCGGAGACGGTCCACTACTTAGATCGGAGGGTAGACCTGAATATAAACAAATAACTTTGTTTGAAATTAGTTTTCTCATGTCACGAGGCTTAGAGCGAGTGTGAAGTCGGTCGAGGAATTTAGGGATGCGAGTTGGTCGTGAACATTCAAGTAGGATCATGCATTTGCTTGAATGTGTGTTTATTTTTAGACGTTACGCAGCTGCGCTTAGGTGGAGTAGCGTAGGGTGATTCCACTACTGAGCATTAGCTCACCACAATCGAGGGATATTATTTTCTGAGATGCAAGGGGAGCGTCGAGGGACGAGGCTCGTCTAGGGGCGGGATTTGTGAAAGCGGGTGTGGCTTTGATGATTTTCCACATGTATTAGAATTCTCTAATTTTGATATATGTTGTATAAGAAGTAATTTCTTAACTCTTAGAACTATTGGATATAGTTAGTTCATAGTTGGTATATTGTGATGAGTATTGTTTATGAGCCCAGTGGCCGTTTTGCTAATGTTAGGATTATATTGATTTGTTTGGGGCCAAGGTATGTCTGATCGCGTATTTGGGTGGCTCTGATGCAAAGAAAGGAGACTACTGCAGTTTTGAGTGGCGTCGGGCCTTTCGACATCCACTTGTATTAGCGGGTTGTGGGTGGCTCAATGGACCCAGAATCGGCGTCCTGTAAACATTGTTTCTTGAGTTTCTAAATTCATTGAATAAAATTATTTTTTCTTTATACCTAATCTATATTGACTTTTTTTTTCCTTTCCATATTACTTATTTGGAGAGCTATCATTAATATGTTTATTTTCGAGATTTGAAGTCCTTACTCCTCGTATCACCTCGAACATCTCATTCCTTGAGCTCTAGTATCAAAGAACGACCAGCCTATTATCCGACCAAAGCATACAAAGTTGCAAAGACCCGATCTTTGCCTATTATATAGAATTAGTCAAAATATAGATGTGGACTACCACGAACTCCACTCCAACACCTCCCACTACACATTCCGCCCCCACAACTTATGTTACCATGAAGAATCATGAGTCACTTGTTGAACGTCATGTTACGGACTCTAGTAGTATAAATTAATTAAGTTGTAACCTAAAAAGATATGAGTAATTCTTTTCATAATTAAAGAGAAATAAAAGTTCTTTGGAAAGACTGACCTTTTTCCGGATGCCATATATCTTGTACTTAATTTCAAAATCTTATAAAAAGACAATTCGGTTAAAAAAATAAAAGGGAGTATAGAACCCTAACATCCTTCTAAAGCAATATTGACCAAGTCTTTAGACATCATTATCATGTGTTCACCACAATATGATAAAGTTGAAAGAAAATATAGATATACAACTAAAACTTAGGTAGCTTTTTGGTAAAAGCAAATTTGCTTTCAACAGTTAACATATTTGTTTTTTAATTTTTCTTTACTTATTGTTGAATTTTTTAAATTTTTTATTGAATAAAAAAAACTAAAATATTTGTTATTTTAGTTTTTTTCTTAATGTTTTTTGAATACTTTTTCTATTAAGAAAAAAATTATATATTAGAATATAAGAAAATCATATTCTGATCCAATTTGAAACTCTCATAATATGTTTCATGCTAATTAAATAAAATCATACATATTTTTAAATTTTTATTTAAAAATTCTTGTTTCAAAATTTAGATAAAAATTAAAAAATTAATTTTTATTTTTTTAGAAAAAGCAAAGGATTAAATATTTAATCTTATTAAACACTATTTATAACAAAAGTTATATTAAAAGCATTAAGTAAATGGGCATGTGTCTAAAATTTTAATGAGATGTGTTTGTTATATTGTGTGTTTAATTAATGAATAGATTCTCCGCACCAACTAAATGTGTCTTTAAGACTCTTAAAGAAGCATAAATGTGTCTTTCATCCCTCTAAATGTGTATTTTTCTTTAGATTTAATCTATTTACAAAGAGAATAAATGTTTTTTTTTCTTTAACCGAATTTATGTTATTAAAAGTAAGTAATGAATGATACACTAATGACATGTAAGTTTTACAATAAGTGAAACTAAAAACACACCTCTAAAGCCCAAATGTATATTCAAGAAAGGTTTATTTCATTTATGTTTCTAGAAACTATTCTTGAGAACATATTTAAAAACATAAAGAACATCATTTTTGTGTTTTCTAAAAACTATTATTGTTATCTCAATTTAGTGTCTTTTGTGTTCTTCATGTCTTTTATAACAAAAATTTTTTTTTGAACACTAATCATATTCTTTCTGTTCTCTTTGTTTTTGAAAACAAAAAACAGTTTTTAAAACAGTAATGAAACAAACCCTTAGTTTTTCAAAACAATTAAGGTTAAAGCCTTTAAATAAAAAATAAAATAAATAAAGTCCAAGCTAGTTGCTAGACATGTTTAAAGGTCAAGTGGTTGAACACTGGTTCGACAGGTTCCTCCTTGTTTCTGCTTATTGCCAACTGCCATATATTTGAAATTCAAACCAGTTTTTCGCCTATAAGTACAAATGGGTCCTGAAGTTACAAAATACACTTTTCAATCTCCTCTATTTTGCAACTTAGAATCTCTTTCTTCTTCTCTACTGGTCCTACTCCGAAGTTCATCCTCGGCTCTGAAGAACTGTTGTATCTTGAGGAATCAAATTCCTAAGATTGTTGAAGGTGTAGCTTTCAAAAGGCAGAAAACAAACGAAGATCTTTGGTTGGCAAGTTCGGGATTGATGTGTACGTTACCAATCTTGTCCATTGTTGCCTTATCACTACAAAAAACAGCCGATTTAGCGACGATTTTAGCGGCGGATTTTATCCGTTACAATTTAACGACGGATTAGCGACGGCAACCAACTTAGCGATCGATTTACCGACGGATAATATTCCGTCGCCAAAATAAGGCGGGGAAGTTGGCGGGAGCTATTAGATAGCGACGGATTATCGCTTCCGCCGGCGCTATATTACCGACGGATTATCGCCCGCCGCTATAAAACTTCGGGTATTTTAGCTAAAAAATTATTAGCTGGGAATAGCGACGGATTCTGCCATCGCTAATTTAGCTAGCTTACGTATTTTATTGCCGTCGCTAATTTAGCGACGGATTGTTAGTGTCGTCACTAATTTAGCGACGAATTCTTAGTGTCGTCGCTAATTTAGCAACGGATTATCAGTTCCGTCGCTATGGAACCCCCTTAATCTTGTCCCACATCGGATAGAGATAAAAAATTAAGGGGTCTTTATATACCCTTGCTATTCTTATAAGGATACAATGATTTCCTTGGCTCAAGGTGTTAGAATTGGGTCTATGATATGTGGGCTTAAATTTAAATGGTTAGTGGGCTGGGTCTTTAAATGGTTGAGTTCGGTTGGACCGTCCGACTCACATAGAACCATCCGGTTCGAGCGGTCCACCGGTCCGAGTTTTAAAACATTGTCGAAAAGTATTCAAGAAATTAAATTAGCGACGGAATGCAACAATTCGTCGCTAAACTTAGCGACGGACATTTACAACCCGTCGCTAAGTTTAACATGGAAATTTAGACCACGCAAATTTAGCACGTGATTGTAATTTCCTCGTCGCTAAGTTTAATGATGGAATCTAATCCGCTAAATTTAGCTACGGATTGTAAATTTTCGTCGCTAAGTTTAGCGAGGAGTGTTTTACCTACTGAATTTTTTCCGTCGCAAATCCGTCACTAAAGGATTTAGAGACGGATTTTTTTGATTTAGCGACGGAAAAATCCGTCGCTAAATCTCCAGAATCTTGTAGTGTATTAAAGTCCCTGTAATAAGGTAGCAATGGAAAAGATTGGTAACGCATACCCGCTTAGTCCCAACCCGCAACCAATGATTCGGCCTCATTTCCGACCTTCTACTGCATCGCGATCTTCAACATGTCATAGTGTCAACTATTCTGACTCATTGACAAAGGCCTTATTGTCTTTTATAATAACCTATTGACAAGGGTCATAAACCAAAGTAAAAAACTTTTCTCCCCAATTCAAACTTATAAAATAATTTCAGCATATCTCCAAAATTTATATTTTTCATAAAACAAATCACAAACATACTTTCATGCAAAATCACTATTTAATCCATAGATATTCAAATAAATAAACAAATAACAAAACTTTTCATAATTCATAATGATGATGCTTTTTCAACCTGGGATCAATGGTTTGGTGGGGGCTGTCAATGGACCCGGACGCTTGAGGGCTGGGATGCAAAGGTCCTGATTGCGGGCGTGGATCGCGCATCACCGTCGGCCTCATGACCGACGTAACTCTCCTCTGCAAAAGCAAAGAAGAAGGGGGGTCGGCGTGGGTTGTGCCCGTGGCCGCTCCGATGCCTAAGTCAGTCTCTTTTTGAGAGAAAAGAGAGGTCGCCAGGGCTTAGTGCATGCATTAGACCGCGTACCTTTCACCGATGGGTGGTCTTATATTTATAGTAGACGTTCAAACGCTTGATGATAATTAGGAGTCCTTCCCATTGATGCATATTTCTTATTTTATCAGACGCATTCGACATGATATGTAAGAGTCAAGCTGGCTGGTATAATCCTCCTTCCTTATCAAAATCCAACCTACGACGACCGTTATTATTTTCCTTCCTTATTGGCAAGATTTACTGAATCGATGCGATAGTATATGGTTAGGGGTTATTCTTATTCTCTCACCTGGGAGTCTTCCCATACTCACTCCCGCCTACCTTGGTTTGGTTCAAGGATCTGGGTCGCTAAAGCTATCCTCTAAGCCGTAATCGGACCTCAACCTCGGGCCGTGAGTCATAATCAATACTCGCGCCGCTTCGCCAACGGACGCCTCCGCCTCTCCCCTCGTCCGGCGAGGGCTCAAGGCACCATTTTCCAAACCCTATCGCCGCCTCCCCACCTCGCGGTACGCCGTGTAAGGCAATGTGGCCCTCGATTTACCGGGCTAGCCTAATGCGGTCCGTCGGGTCGGGTTACGATGTCTGCCGCCATCATACGCCTGGGGTAATGATGACTCTTAGGTTTTCGCACTCGTTTTTCCTATTCCTTCCAGTTTCCTTCTATTTCTTTTGTGGATATCTTCGCCTTGTCTCGTCGCTCCCGGACCCTTTCTTTCTGTAATTTTCCGCTCGCGCTCAGCAATTTTCTCCGTCAGATTCGTCCACAGGTTCAGATCATTTCGCTTTTTCGATTGGTACGACGAAACGTTGGGGTTCAACCGACGGGCTTTTATTTCTGTCGCCGTCTCACGGGTCCGTGTCGCCTTTGCGAATCGCGGTGATTCTTCTGCTGTTTCCAAAAGATTGCTGGACTGAGCGCACTGACCGTCTACGCTGTCAACCCGAGATGCCTGGGCGCCCTTCCCTCTAGGTAAGTGGAGGGTGAGCCCGATTGACTATCCTGCCGATCTAATTATCTCGACCTGCTCAAAGACACTATAACCGTAGGCCCAAAGAAGCACGGCCTTCCATGGGCCACTTTCGCCGAACGCCTAACCTCCTCTGTGTTCGTGTGTGGTCCCCAATGTTTTGACTTTTTAATGAAGTTCCCGTACCAAAAATGGTGTGTTTCTTCTCGGTCGCCGAGAACGGTTCGTTTTCTCGCACTCTTTATGTGCCGGGTTTTCGCGAACATTTCACAGTTCATCTTCCCAACCTCACTCCAACTGGCCGGGTATTTCGCTGGCTTATCGTCTTCTTAGATGCAGATTCTGTTCCCAAGTAGTTTCTTTTGTTTTATCTTTTTACTCCTGAGGATACCACTCGAGGGCTTCCTTATTTTCTAAAGGCCCCGATCTCCTCTTGCGGATTCTCGACCCCTTCTTCTCATAGTCATGGAAGCGGTCAGTACTTTTGTTACCGGTCGCAGGTCAGAGCACGACCTCTAACAAGATGACACATTGGCGCCCTGGCTCGACCACCCCGAGAACTCCGCAAGTGCTTGTGTCGCTTTTGGTATGACTTGTGCGAGGTTGTCGAATATTTCCTCGACCGCATGTCCTTCGCTTTTCCCAAATTCTGGATTGATCTCAAGATCAAGATGATGTTGTAGTGCTGAGATTGGCCTAAGGTTCGCTCGCCTCACGCAGCCAATTAAACTCTGACATCGTCTACTCGAATCGGGAAGCCCGTCACTCGTTTTCAGAGGCCTTCACCCTCCTTCCAAGAAAATCCTCCGTCTGCCTTCCGCAGCCACTCCCACCCGGGAGAGGTTTCGCTCAATCGGGAGCACCGGTCCCTAAGCCCCTGAGTGGAAGCGAAGAAATCTAAGCCGCTGGGATAAAGATAGGCCGACTTTTTGGGTTCCAAGATCGGGAGTATCCTCGTCCTCTCGGTCCTGCTCTGCTCAAGATTCGGAGCGGTGCAAGGTTCACAAGTAGGGCTCCTATAAATTTTGAGCTCGCAGTCCCTTTCTACGCTCAGAAGGCGAAAAACTTCTTGTGAATTGCCGAATACCCGTCATGGCCAGACCCATCACCGTCAGTCCGCCGACAAAGAGCGCCAGTCGTCGTCGGGGAGGAAGGTCAAGAAAAAGGCCCGACCGAAACCACGAGGATTCGGGACTCGCTTCTTAATGCCGAAGCAATGGCAAGCCGTGATCATCCATCTCAGGATTCTGACTGAGGTCGAAAGCTCACCGGCCGACGAGGTTCGCTCGCCTCAAGGTGTTAGCTTCAGAAGTTTCGTGGTCTCGCTAGCGCCCTATCTCCGTGCTAATCTCACAGTAGATGTCGACCCCATGTTTGATGTGCAGAATAATTCATTTGGAAGGGTTTGGCCGAGAAGGCCAAACTCGAATGAAAACATGTGAAAATTGCTCTGATGACAGGTGAAGGCGGCTTCCACTCGGTGCAGACTGGAGCTACAAGAAAGAGCGCAACGTGTTATTGAAGAGGTAGAGAGGCTCAAGTCCGATGAAGCACACCATGCTCCACGTGCTCTGGCTGAAGTGTAGAGGACGGTTCTAATAGCCTGATGGCGCTGAGGGCGGAAGGCCGGAGGTTCGTGGCGAAGGCGGGTCGCGCAAGACGACTTGGTTGAGACCCTGGATGGCTACAACGGCTCCAAAAGGAGCTTCAAACTGCAAGGAAGAACTTATCTCATCCCTGGCAGTCACGGAGTCTCGTGAGGAGCTGCGCAGGCCAATGGCGAATCGTGATAAGCCAGCGCTTAGGATGCGGCTGTCTGCGAAGTCGAGACCAAGGTGCCGCAGAAGTAGCTCGGGCCGGGAGGCCTCCGAGGATGTAAGTCACGGAGCTTGGCCAAGGAGGAGTGCCACTGATTGCATGGGGATCTACACGCCAGATTCGTTACTCGTAGGGACGGTTATCTAAGATCAGAGACCAAGCCACCAATGGCTTCGGTGGCTCGCCTTCAGCAGAAGACAATTAATGCTTATGCAGACTTAGACTTCAACTTCGATCTTCCAGCTTGACTTCCAGGAGGCAGAGGAATCCTTTTCGCAAATTATTCTAAAGATCCCGTACTACGGCCACTTCCTCTTCTCCTGGTCTGTCTCCTCCCGCCGACGCCAAACTTTGTACTCGCCCCTACCTCGATTGACTCATACTTTCCTTCATGTATACTCTTGTTTGTTTTGTTTTGGGCCTGGAGCTCGAGACATATAAGTACTCTACTTCAATAAATATTCATTCAATTTTTTTTTTATTTTTTTATTTTTTTTTTGTGTTTCTCGCCTGCAGATTCCACGCTGCTTCGGAATTCATCTAAATTGGAGAGTTTGGGTCGAGCAACAAGTCAGCCCCACTGGGCCGTCGCAGGCTATTCTGGTCGAGCCGACGAGCACTTATACAGCGTGGCGTGTGTAGAAATGCAGGTCGCCAAATGAGCGTGGCTTCGCTCGCCGACGGCCCGAGTGGCGGCGATCTCCGGGGCCGCATCGCTGCAGCTCGCCGATTCAGCCGGCCGACCTTCTGCCGGGCCGAATTCACACGAGTCGACTTGATTCCCAGCTACGCGGTCCCGCTCTTGTGTGTAGGTCGCCTACGTGGAATGGCCGGCGTGGAGCTCAGTCCTCGTGAACCCAGAGAAGAGCCTGCCCGAGTGAATAGTTGAGTGTGAGCTCATCCGAGTGAACCGAGAGGAAGAGCTCGCCGTGGTGAATAGTTGAGCGTAGCTCGCCCGGAAAGTGATCTCGAGTGGAGCTCATCAATATGAATACGAGTAGAGCTCAACCAGTAGAGCTATGCGAAGAGCCTGTCAGTGGTGAATATTGAGTGTAGCTCATCCCGTGAACTCCAGAGGAAGAGCTTGTCAATATGAATCACTGGCAGAGCTCCGTCCGGTGAGCCCACGAGTTGAGCCCCGCCGAGTGAATAGCTGGGAGCAGGAGCTCGCCCGAGTGATCCGAGAGGAAGAGCTCGCCGGGAGGAATAGTCGAAAGGTAGCCTGCCAATATGAATTACCGAGTGTGCAGCCTGCCCGAGTGAACTGATGGGAAGAGCCTGCTCAGAAAGTGAAATAGCCGGAGGTAGCTCGCCCGAAAGGATTCGAGAAGAAGAGTCACAATATGAATTACGAGTAGAGCTCACCAGTGAGCCGGAGAAGAGTCGCAATATGAATTGCCGAGTATAGTTTCGTCCGAAAGGGATGAGAGGCGAAGAACTCGCCACATGACTGTTTGTGCAGCTCGTCCGAGTGATCCGAGAGGAAGAGCTCGGCTTAATATGACATCACTGAAAGCAGAGCTCGTCCGGAGCTTAACCGAGAGGAAGAGCTCACACATGAATTGTCGAGTAGAGCCTGGGTCCGAGAGGAACCGAGAGGAAGAGTCACAAAGTGAACACCGCGAGTGTAGCCTGGCCCGAAAGGACTGGAGGGAGTCGCCGGACTGCCGAGTAGAACCCGTCCAGTGAACCTGGCAAAGAGCTCACGCGGAATGCTTAGCAGAGTTCTGCCCTAGTGGTCCAGATGGTGGTCGCTAGTGGTGAATAATGGTGCAGAGCTCGTCCGAGTGATCTAAAGGAAGAGCCCCAATATGAATTGTCGAGCAGAGCTCATCCCCGAGTGAGTTATGAGGAAGAGCGGGTTGTAGAATTCACGAGTAGAGCCTGCCCTGAGGATCTCGAGAGAAAGAGCTCACAAGGATCATTTAGCAGAGCTCGCCCGAGTGAGATGATGGGAAGAGCTCGCCAGGATTGGGCTGAGTAGAGTTCTTATTCCAGTGATCCAGAGGGTTGTTTCGCTGCACACAATGGAAGAGAGGCTCTCACCCCGAGTGATCCGAGAGGAAGAGCTCACAATATGAATCACTGAAAGGTAGCCTGGTCCGAGTGAATCGAGAGGAAGAGCTCATTGGCCAGAATTGCCAGGCAGAGCTCGGTCCCAGTGAGCTCCTGGTAGGCAGCACGCCTAATATGAGACTTGTCGAGAGCCATCTGAGTGAACTCGAGAGGAAGAGCTCATCAGAGAATAGTCGAAAGTAGAGCTCGTCCGGTGAGTCAGAGAGGAAGAGCTCACATTAATTGTCGAGTGTAGCTCGTCCGAGTGATCCGATGAAGAGCTCACTGGTCATGACCGCAGAGTAGAGCCTGGTCCGAGTGAGCCGAGAGTGGAAGAGCTCACAATATGAATTGCTGGTTGCGAGCTCGTCCGGAAAGTGAACCGAGAGGAAGAGCTCGCGTGGTGAGTAGCCGAGTATAAATGTATCCCGAAATGGGCCCGACCGATGCAAAGATGGTCTCATGAGTAGAGCTCGTCAACGTGGCGCCCGCCGAGTGGCAATGTAAACCCGAAATGGTCCGACTTCGAGGCGCCGTGGCCTCGCGCGGGTTGTGAGCTCGTCAATGGTGGCTGCTCCAGCCAGTAACAATGTAAATGAGCTGGTCTGACTTCCTTATAGCCGTACTGTGGCGGAGTAGAGCTCGTCAATGAGATGTCACCGAGTGCTACGCACCTCCGAGCTTGGCCTCGACTTCCGAGGCGCCGCGGCTCAGGCGGAGTAGGTGAACTCGCCAATGGTGGCGCTCCGCACCAGGAAAGTGGCGATGTACCGAGCGGCAATGTAAATTGAAATGGTTCCACCTTCAGGCGCCGTGGCTCAGCGAGCGGCAGCCGCCAAATCGAGCAAATGCGGGCCCGCGCCGGGCCTTCGCGGCGCGGTGAAGCCGAGCGATCCGACTCAGTTTCGACCGTGCGCAGTAGACGTGTTCGCCACCGAGCGCCGCGGGCTCCGGCCGTGGGCTCAGTGCACCGTAATCGAGCGATCCACCCCCGCGTGCACCGTGCGTTATAGATGGGCTCGCCAATCGGTTAACGCGGGCTTCGAAGGCCGTGGGCTCGTGGCAATGTAGCCTGAAGCGATTCGACTGTAGCGTGACTGCGGCAGAGTAGATGTTTGTCAAACGAGCACGGGCTCGGCACTGCGGGTTTCGGGTTATAGTTGGTTTGGAGGCGTTGAAACGCTTCGTGTCATACGACCAATTATCGAAAGAGAGGCAGCGCCTTTAGCTGGGGATTTGCTAAGAATTTTGGAACCCGATTGCACGAACTCAATACCGATCTTCTTATAACAGCGGTCATCGTTTGCATTTGTTCTTGTATCTTTGTTTCTCCGAGCGCGCCACCGAAATCGCGTGAGATACAGTCGACCGCTCTCGTCGAGATTCTTCCATGATTCGGGGTCGCATCAAGCTCTTCCAGATGGGGGAGCTGTGTTTTTCTCCCTAGCTTCCTCTTACAGTCAGCACTCTAGCTTCGTACAGGAATGCTGTCTCGAGGAGGGTGGCGCATCTCATACGCTTCTCTGTTTATTCTTCTTCTTCCTCCTCTTTCTTCCTTTCATTTTGTCTTTCTCCTTTTCAGTCTCTTTTCTTTCTCCCATCACCTCCTTTTTCTCTTCTCCTTTTTCCACCTTTTCGGTCTTTTTTCTATTTATTTCCATCTCTGCTTTCTTTTTTTTTTTTTTTTTTTTTAGGAACCGCTTTCAGACCGGATACTTCTCAAGATGTAATCAAGGATACCAATAATGTAAATAATGAAATAAAGAGAAATTTTCCTTTTAGGTCTATATATCTTCTTTCGGTGCCTTTTTCTGTATCTTATAAACTGTTTGAGATGTCTAACCAAAATGACCCAATAATCTTCTCCACTGACACATAAGATCCGGCAAGGCATTATTTAACTTTACAAACTGAAGGTTACCTGGTAAAACGCTATGTTCCTCCGCATTCCATGTATGTCGCAAGATTTTCCCTTTTCCGTTTGAGTTCGATAATCGCCCACCCATCACTCTAGATAAGAGACAAGGACCTTCCCATTGGGGCCTAGTTTCCATGCGCCGATTCTTCCTACGGGCAGGAGCTTTTAAGACTCAAGTCGCCTTGGCATTTAGCTCCCGGGTCAATTTCTTTGATTATAGTACTGCTTTCTCGATATTCTCTGCATGCTTTTGAACCAAGCCAAGGCTGGGCCTAAGAGTTCTAAGTTTAGACGAAGGGCCTCGTCATTATGCTCCTCTAATGCTAACTCGATCCTGGGAGACTTGATTCCGACCTCCACAGGGGCTACTACCTCAGTGCCAAAGGCTAGGGCGAACGGGGTTTCCCGAGTTGCTGATTTCACTGGGTCCCAGAGTCTAGGGGTACAGGAGGTATTCTACCCGCCTTTAAGGGTCTCAACTTAGTCTTCGCCGCTTTATGGTTCCGATGCAGACTGACTATCTATTTGATCGTGATGTCAGGACGAAAGTAATACCTTTAACTCCAGCCTCTGACAAAAATATCTCAATTCTAGCATTGTCGAACTCGCTTCCGCTGCCTGGCACTGTGGCCTGGGATGCCAACCTCGCATATATGGCTCGCCACACAAATTGCGATTCGCTTCCGTAATTGTGGCTAGAGGCTCTTACGCCTACCAGGAAGTAATCCATCAAGGACAGACAGGACTCAGACCGCCCTTACTAGCGGCTAGGTCCCAATATATCCAAACCCCATTGTTGGAAAGCCGTGGACTTGTGATTGATGTTATGGTTCCGACTGGGAGGCGTGGAGATTCAAGGCGTTCGCGACCCGCATTGACTCAGCTCGGGCCAGATCCGAAAAGGTCAGCGCAGATCCCCGCAAGACTTTTCTCGCTAATGTTCGCCCGAAGAGACCCCGTGATATACCCTCATGCACCTCTCTCAAAGACGTACCAGGTCCCTCCGCAACGATTAAGAAAGGGTGTGAAAAACCCGCCAGTGTAGGCTTCCTTTATGATTAGTGAACTACCACCGCCCTTATTCGTCAGCTTTCGGTCGTCCCAGAAGCCCGCCTATTATATAATTCAAATGGTCCATCCACAAGACGACTCTACCGCGACCGTCATGCTATAAGGATCATGAGGTTCCTAAGTATTCGTGCGTCGACCATTGAAACCTCCCAGAGGTTTGTCTAACTTTCGCCAAGGCCGCCGGAATTCCTCCTGCTCCGAGGACATGTCAATCTAACCAATACAAATTTCTTTAATAGATCGCAGATCCTTTCGGAGATATAGAATCATCACACTTTGGCCTGGAGGAGGTCCTCTATTTGTCCCCACTCACCATCAAGTCAACAGATACCCTAGCCGGTCGACTTCTACTGAATAAGAGAGTTTAGGTCTCCATGGTCATGTACCACACTCTGGCTTGCTACAGCTACAGAACCCAAATTAAGGCGAGATTCAATGTCTATCCCTTCCATGAGGTTAGACTAGACCTCGCTCCACTTCCTTACATTTGAGGCTCCATCTACGTAGAGTCAAATCGGGAGGTCAGCTCCCTTTCGATGGTCTGAGCAAGTTCACAAAGTGAACATGATCGGCCGGCTAGACCTGTCCCATGCGCCACACCGATGCCGAACTCGCGAAATTCTTATGGCCCACTTCATCAACCCTCCCGGGAGGCTTCCGTTCAGGCAATACTTGTTTCCATCTACACTCACTGGGACTTTTATGGTATGAGCCCGGAAATGTGGAAGGAGTTTCGAGCCGTGGTTACCAAAGGCCAATATTAATTTCTCCATCCTTCTGCACCGCCCCTCGAGCCGCCATGAACTGCGTCAGATTCGCCCTTGTCTCCTCGACGAGCACCGCGCCGGTTGAGAAGTCCGACACTCACATGACAGACAGAGTTCCCTTCAATCGGACTCAACAAATGGCAGAACCCAGGTATGTTTTTAATGTCAATGCTTCACACTCACGCACGGCTGGTATCTAGTATGAAGATTTATGCCGCCCTTCTTCAAAGTCCCATGCTCCTCACACTCAGCTGGTCGATCGCTTCGCTCACGAGGTCAGAGCATCCCCACACCACGATCTCCTCTGACTGTCCCCACCCACAAGCACGGAATTTGATTATGGATATGTCAGGATGGGCTTTCTATGGCATCGAGAGAGGTCCGCTGAAGAACATGTTATGTCACAAGGCCACGACAAGGAACCCTGGCCGTGGTCGTCGCTCGGCAAGGGGGGTCTCCCGCCAGGTGAGCACCCGGGCCACCGAGCCCAACTAGAATAATACCTTTCTCCCGAAACCCCAGACGTATGACGGGGTTCTAGCTTTTCTCTCCCAATGCCCATTTGTCAAAGGCCGCTAAGATGATGTCACCGACCCCATTATCAATTAAACCGATGAACCGCCAGGTCGGGCCACAATCGCTACGGACTACCAACGGTCGTCATGGGGGTGCCGCATCCTCCAAAGTCCAGCCTGCAGAATGTGATGCAGAAGGTCGAGCCCGCACGTTAGTTACCGCCGAGCCCGCTGCTTCGCCGGGGTCCGATGCGCCAGCCTTCCGCGAGTCAATCCAGATTCTCCCGCGAATCCCCGATCACGGATTTCCTGGGCGCTGGGCTTGCCGAATGCCGCCGCCAGGCTACGCCGTCGAAACGAGCCGGTTCCCACTCAGCCCGACTTCAGCCCGACTCGGGCTTGATTACGGGCTCGACTTCTGATATTATGAAAACTTTATGGTATCGCTGGTATTAAGTATTTCGCTTTTAGTTGAATACAATGACCGCGATGATGCCCATGCATTCCATGAACTCTGATGACGGTGTCATTCCCATGGATCCGATTTCATCTCGAAGCCGTCATCTCAGAACTCGTCGTTCGCATCTCATGCAGGACCTGAGACACTGAGGCCGTTAGGGGAGTGAAGCGCTGAGGTGAGTAACGTCCTCGCTCTTCTTCGGGACAGGTAGCCCAGACGGCTCCTCGGTGATTCCCTCCGGGGATCGTTTCATCTCTTCGTGACGGCCCGCTGCCTTGTCTTTGTGTGGCTTGGCTCCCGCCGCTTATCTCGTCAGACTTCCTCTCTTTACTAAAGGAAGAGCTCTCCTTTGTTGGATTCGAGGGCTTCCTCGCGCTTATTTCTCTCGGCGGCACCTCACCTTCATGCTTGGGCTGGGGGTTCTTCAAGATGGAAAACATCGCACTTTTCGACCGTACTTAACCCCGCAATAAATGCCGATGGCGAATTTTTTCATCGGCACGCTATCTTCGGGACTCGTTGAATCTTGCAGACGTATGACTTAAGCTCCCGCGAGCCCGCTCGACGGTCGATGGTAATCCCTGGGCTTTCCCGTACGCCCCGTTCGCGAAGTGGGAGACAAATGCAATAGATAGTTCTCCGAATGAAGAGATAGATGTATGGGATTCATAAACTGT
The DNA here is from genome assembly GCA_016808115.1 of Tetrastigma voinierianum. Taxonomy (NCBI): domain Eukaryota; kingdom Viridiplantae; phylum Streptophyta; class Magnoliopsida; order Vitales; family Vitaceae; genus Tetrastigma; species Tetrastigma voinierianum. Next base: position 972,010 of record JAEQBH010000831.1, on the reverse strand, counting down.
GCCAAGGTCAGCCTTTAGTGTAGTGGCTTAAAGCTCCTGCACCGCATGTGGTCTCATACCCATGCAACTCCATTTGATTCTTGTAAGTATTGAGATGGTTGACTAATCTTTTGGCTCCATCAAAGTCACCAGGGCATTCTCGACTCGCTGGGAGCGGATAAAGCAACACCTCGACGGTGAAGTGTGATTCGGGCCATAAATTCAAGGTATCCATAGGTGTCCGGCGTCCCTAATCCACCTCTCATACTCTGGCCAGCCTCGCAGACTCAACTCGCTCCTACGATCGCTTCCTCCGCTTCCCGGCCGAGGGTATAACGCTTGCTCGCGACCTGCCCCGAGGACCGCTGGACCGTTTCGCTTCACCGCCGGACTCGCTGCTTTCGACGCCAGGAATGTCGCGACCGAAGCCAAGCTCGCGGAGGAAGGTCATGCCTTCCCGCCCGCCGTATTCCGTATGTTGTAACCGGCCTGCAAGTTGCCCAATTCTTCTATCGCGCGCTGATCGGATTTTGCGACGGGCGGTTCCACTTCGCTTTGTATTGTCGCATTGCTTCCACCGCCTCGCGGCGCTCGCTTATTCGCATCGTCGCATGGATCCTCGCATCCTCGGCGGATTGGCGCATTCGCCAGGTTCCTCGTCGATACCATCGCGAATCGAGAATCAGCTATATTTATAAAGGAACTGGCCGCTCCCGCAAAACTGACTAACTGACGATTCAATCTTAATCAGCCTGAGCGTGGTCATTCTCACACCCCGATCGCTTCGAGGGTCTGGGATGTGCGTTGATTGTGGGCGTGATCGCGCACGTCAGTTGTCCGCTGGTTCTGACGTAACTCTCCTCGCAAAGCAAAGAAGAAGGTCGTGGCGTAGTTGTGCCCGTGGTCGCCCGACGCTTAAGTCGGCTTTATAAAAAGAGGCTGCTTAGAGGGCGAGCGCAGGCGCTTGGGACTGATGTACCTTTCACCGACAAAGGTCTTATATTTATAGTGGGATGTTCAAACAAATACTTGCAGAATGTGAGTCCTTCCCATCGATTTATATTTCTTATTTTGAAATCGTGATCGATTCTAAGATTAATGATATAGAAGGAGTCAGTTTTGTTTCGAGATAATTCTCCTTCCTTATTGCAAAATCCAACCCAAGAATGATCTGTTATTATTTTCCTTCCCATAAGCAAGATTTACTGAATCGACAAGTGATAAAGATACTTACAGTGGGTTATTCTATTCAGACGGCTGAGTCTTCCATAATTACCCGCCTACCTTGGTTCGGCTCATGATCACTTTCGCAAAGCCTATCCCTCTGCCACCGCCCTCAACCCTGACGCAAATTGCTAATCAATACTGCATTGGCTTCAACTGACGCCTCCGTTCCTCCCAAGCCTCAAGGAAATGCGGCCGCGCACTTCATTCCAAACCCTATCACATAATATATTAAAAATAATAATTTTTACACTAAATAACATAAAAATATATATAATTTATTTTACAAAGTCATATACTTATATAAAAAATATTTTTTCTTTTTTTAAAAATTATATTAATATCTCTTACCTCAAATAAGTACCCATAAGACAAAAATATTACCTATATTATATACTATAAGGATCAAAATTAACTATTTTTGGCAAAATAAATATTACCTAACAATTTTTCTATATTTTATTATTTCTTGAGAATAAAGTGTAGATTTTATGAGATTATTCAAAGATAAAAGACATTTTAGTTGCTAACGGTTTTCAACACTTGCCATTGATAAGTTGAGACATTTAATCCATAGAGAAGTTCTCAAGATAGAAAAAAAAAACAAATAAAACATGTTTAGTTAAAGAGATGGTGTTCCCCATGTTTTTTTTGTTCTTCTTCTTAAAAAAGTTATTTTTAGAGAACAACTAAAATTTGTTTTCCAGATTTTCTCCTTGTTTTTAATTAGAAAACTTAAAAAAAAAAGTTCTTACAAAACTGTTTTAAAACAGTTTTCAAGAACAAAAACGAAAAAAGGGCCATAGTTTTCCCTTCCCAAGTCTTACCTAGAGTGCTGAGATAAGCCGAAATTTCAACCACTTGCCGTTTGATCTATCACTTGCAAAAACTTAGCCGTCACAATAGAATACTCGAGAATGGGAAAAAGTTGCTAATGACGAGATCACCCTTGGCAAATTTATTGCTTCTTGACTGAATTACCCTCCCGATTCCAATATTCACTCTCACCTGCTTTACAGAACAAACTAAGAAAAAGATTTCACAACATCAAAAAGAAAAAAAAAGGATTATAATATATGGACCCTGTCATATAAATTGGGAAAAAGTAGAGTCCTTCGTTCACTGGCCTCATTCTTCCCCGAAGATAGGGGTCAACGGAAACCTAGAAGAGTTCGACGGCGACATGACCCTTCGGAATTGAGTGGAGATCAAATGATAGTTTTTTGGTATGAAGTTTAAGGTGGTCGGCCGCCGGAACGCCGGCGGCGACGAAGGCCAACAAAACCCATTCTCGTGACTCAACCACCATGGTTGGGTTCTCATCACCGCCATTGTCAACACCTTCATCGCCGGCCATCTCCCACTTTCTACGACGAATGGTGAAGGATGCTTATAAAATAATGGTGAAGGATATCATATTTTTATAGAAAAAAGGGTGACAAAGACAACCTCATGGCAGTACCTTAACATGGTAATGGTTTAATGAAAATCAGTCCACTTAAGGAAATAGGAAAGGAAAAAAGGAAGAAAATATTAAGGATAAAATTTCCAAATATCTTCCTTAGAAAATAAGGAAATTGTTTTAATAAATTTTTTATGGTCTCATCTCTTCCCCTTATATTTTCTATTTATTTTTTTCTAATTTATTTTGTTACCAAAAGTAGATTTTTTTGTTAAGTTATATTTAATAGGAAAATCAATACGAATTTCTAGAACAAAAATTACAATATATCCCATATATAGTTTATAGTAATAAAAATAATAAATTAGTAAGTATAAATATGTTTGCAAGTTAATTCTTTTTAAACAATTAACATCAAATAAGTGGCTATCCTTGAGACCCGGCGAGGATGATGGGATAGATATATGGGAAAACTCATGATCAAATCTTTAATTCTTTATAAAAATAAAATATTATAAAATAATATGCAAAAGTTAAAAAGGCTACAAAGTAATGTGTAAAAGTGAATAAAAGTGAATAAGAAAAAAACAAGTGGCTAAGACATTTTATTCTTTCGAATATTTGTATCAATAATATCAAGAAAATCTATATTGTTAATTTTATAAAAATAGTAGTGGCTAAAAACGTTCTAACGAATACTAACAAGAATATCATTCAACGGAAGCTTCCTTTTATATCTCTTCTTGATGATATTTTGAGATATAATATGACCGGATACTAGTGGTTAAGGAAAATTCGTTCCTGAGTTGTTTCTTTGGGGTGTCCCCCTCCACTTATTCCAAAAAGAAAAAAAAGAAAAAACAAAAAAGAGGTTAGGGCCTATTTCATTCATGTTCTCATTTTTAAAAAACAAAAAGAACATTATTTCTTATGATGCTTTTAAAAACTCCGTTATCATATTCCAATTTAAATAAGCTTTCGCTGCTTCATGCCTTTTATAACAAAAATAACAAATCAACACCAACCATATTTTCTCGTTTCCTTTGGTTATCCATAAATCAGACATTATTTTTACTGCGCTTTGTTCATCACACTTCGCACAATGTTTTTGGTACATTCAATTTAAAGTATGTCGACGGTTACGATGAGAGTTTGACATTATTAGAAGTCTTAGGTTTAAATCCAATTTTATTTGTTTAGAATTTCCTTTTAGATATTATGATTCAATTTGGATTCATATTATTTTAGTTTGAAGTTTTAGATATGGTTATTTACTTTTGATTGGTGTTTTAGAATGGAATTGAAATTTGAAGATTAAAGATTTATATTTTATTGTCACACTTAGAATTTGACAATTTGAAACTTTAGTTACAAGAGAATTATTTTTAGTACATAATGACCGTCATGCCTCGAGAGCAGGTTTTAGGGCATGACGAAATGGTATAAAAGGCAAGTGATAAAGATCTAAAGGAGCAATCATGCTCTCACGCCCCGAATTCCAATTGAAATATTTCCAATTATCAAATTTCTACTCATGATAATAAAATACAAGTCTCTAATCTTCAAATTTTAATTTCATTCTAAAACACCAATCAAAAGTAAATAATCATATCTAAAACTTCAAACTAAAATAATCTGAATTGAAATTGAATCATAATATCTAAACGGAAATTCTAAACAAATAAAATTGGGTTAAAACCCAAGACACTTAATAATATCAAACTCTCATCCTAACCGTCACTCATCACCTGAATTGAATGTATTTGACAAATTATCAACGAATGCGATGAACTCAAAGCACGGTAAAAAATAATAATACAGTTTTATGGATCAAATATTTTTAACTATTATCATGAAGATATAACATTTATCTAATTCACAAAACTTCATAATATAATAAACAAAATTCAAACTAAATTAAAGTTTCATATTCATATCAAAATCATTATGCATTCAAATCCAAATCAAAATCACTAAAAGATATTTGTTCTCTAATTTTCGAATAACAAATAGTCCCGAATTTGGTGGGACATAAACAAACAGTCAACTATTATAACCCGTCGACCGCACATACAATAATTATTGCAATCCACTATGGCACTGCAAAATTTCAATTTTCTCCTCAAAGAAACGTAATTTCATAAAAATCCAAAATTTTTCTGCATCTCTGACGACAAAATCCGCCTTTCACCGCTGGAATTGTCTCGCGAATCTAAATAACACGTCGACTCGTGTACTCCGGCATGGGCCTGAATTTACAGTTTTTCGGCGCACCGAAGACGGGGCGCCATAAAACGAAATTTGATTTGACAAAAGTCATCTATAATACGCACTCACGCGACACGTGGTCGTACGAGTGTATAGAAGATAAATTGACGGTCGGTATAACAACGTCGAGAATCCAAGTTTGGGGAGCGATTGACATTATTGAAATCTTTGGCGAGATGTGACAAAAACCGAAATGTCACATCTCCTACAATTAAAGGGGAGAAAAACGTGAAGGGAGGAAAACGAATTCACAGTGAGCTTGAGTTTTTGATTTGAGAGAGAGAGAGTACCTTCTCTCTGTAATCCCGCTAATCCTAATCATTTGATTTCTTCGAAGAAGGAAAGCTGCTCTACGCGACGAGGCAATGCGAGGTACTCTGCTTTCTTTGAGTTTCTCACAAACTCCATGGAAGTAGGAGTTTGATCCCTACTTGTTTTATCCTTTTGTTTAAGTGTGTTTATGATGCTTGAGTCGAGTTGGAGGCCGTGAGTGGCTCTTGATCCGTCCCAAAAACTCGACCGAATTAATAAATTCGAGCTCATTCGGAAGGCTTTTAGTGATAGTCCATGCACTGTTCGGGGCAATTGGTGGTATAATTTAAGCATTAACTCAGAGCTGGGTGAGTAGGAGACCTAAAATGATGTGAATTTAGTTCAGCAGTTAAAAGAATCGAGGTCGATGGGCACCACTGGCAAAATTTACTTGTTTCGCTTTCGGGACCGTTAAAATAAATCGGTTTTTGAGAATTGGACCAAAACGTCCATGTGTCAGGTGCTTGAAATGATGAAATGAATGGCTTGATTTGTGGAAATGGATATGTTAATGCATGAACTCGTATTAGGATGTCACTAAATTATACTGAATATAATCATGTATGTCGTTTCAATTTCGATTAGTCTGCGAGCTACTTTGGGAGTCGTCGATAAAGAAATTAATAGGTTAATGCCAGCAAGACATTTATATCACAATTATATTAATATAATCTGTGTAAAGCACGGAATGATTGTGATTCGTCTGCCAGTAAATTTGGGTATGGCTGATATAACAATGTATGTGGTGATTGTAAATCGTTAATATATGCATATTTTGTATATATTGTGTTGAATTGACATAATGCATTTCATACGCACCGAATCCTGTGAATTAAAGAGTGCATGACAGAATTTTATGAAAACGAAAATGAAGTTGCGAAAGGAATTTGGCAGGATGATTTTCCTGTGAGAATGGGGCTGAGACAACCAAATGCATCATTCTGGGATGAGGACCAGATCAGCATGGGAAGTTCTCCAACACATTCGCCGAGGGTAAACCCATATTTGACTGACATTCTAGCTTATTTTCAAGAACAAGTTTGTTTTGAAATAATATTTTCTCATACATGGCTTAGGCAAGTGTGAGGGAGTTTGAGAGACTGAGATATGGAACGGGGCACTGGTATTTCAAGGTGATCGCATTTACTTGAGTGTGTTTCAGCTTGGAACATTACATATGCACTTAGGTGGGGAGTAACTATTTAGGGTAATTCCAATTACTGATGATAGCTCAACTTATCATAAATATCATTTCAGTAATGAAATAATGGTAAGACGACTCATCATGGGGAAACATTTTGAAGAAAAGCCAAAGTTTCAGGGGCTTTGATGTTTTTGGATAACATGTATTAGAATTGAAAATTTTAATATGTATTTGTATTAAGAGAAGTGCAATAACTCTTGAATTATTGGAAGATAGTTGGTTGGATATTTTGATGAGTATTGGTTTATGGGCCCCAGTGGCCATTTTTACTCAGGCAGACGCCTCCCTGAGCATGGCATATATAAATTTTCCGCGGCTGATTTAGTAGTCAACTGGACACCTCAGTTCGGGGCGTCACACAATTGATAACGCCAATACAACTATTGCACTGACGAGGGGTCATGTTAATAAACACAAGCAAAAAACGTAGCCCACATGAAAAAGAGACAAGAGTCTTTTATGGGTTTATATAGGAAAACTCAATTATGGGCTTGTACATGACTTAAGAAAATGGGAGCCCTAACGCACACAAGAAATGGGCTGAAAGCCCGATTTCAATGCACATCGGTGGATTTGCACCCCCGCGCATGAATAGACCCAGGACACATTCGGTTTTGCACTCAATTGATTTTTTGTGTATTTAAAATCAAAATGGTCCAAGTCATAAAATCGCAGTAAATACAAAACTGTTTGTTTTTTAAATTCTAACCATTAACTTTGTATTTTATTTGTAACATTTCGAATTAATTCTTACAATTAAGTTTGCATTAATTTGTAACGTTTCAAATTAATTCTTATTCTTATTTTTTTATATTTGCTTTTTTATTTTTGTTATATTAAAATTAATATATTTCATAAAAATAAAAATATTATGAATTTTTATAAATTATTTATTAAAAAACATTCTAATTATTATTATTTATATTAAAGTATAAAATAAAATAATAAAAAAATATTTTTAAAATATAATCGTGGCTAAGTAACAATACTCTGAACCGCCCTAAACCCGTCCTCGGATTTTGAGAAAAATAAACTCAAACCTAATAAAATCTACAATTAAACTAAACCTCGTTTCATTAAGAGCGGGCTGGCGAGAACTCAGTCAATCCGCTCCGCTACCATCCTTACTGCTATCTCCAATGTTAAACAAACAATCCATCGTTATTAAGATTATTCAAGACAAGCTTCAACAAAAAATTTTATTCAAGACAAGAAACAAACACTACTTAAGTGTTTGTAAATGCCCTTGAGGCTTAGCTATGGTACGGCGGATGTATTTATGCCCAAACTCGAGTTCATGTGACTTGAGTATTACAATAATATAATGCAAAGTGATTATGTGGAAAAAAAAAAGTGTGTTGAGTAAATTAGGATCAATTGATAACTGTTTCCCAAAATAGGTTATTGGGTTGCTTTTTTTACGAATGTTTAATAGAACTTTGCTGAGCTTAATGTCGACAAAGACTTAATGCATTAAGTATTAAGTCGTTTGTTTTTTAACATTGTGCAATAAGAGGATGATAAACTTAATCCATTATTTTGGCTCGCCCGTCTCGCTCTTAATAACACATGTTTAATTTAATTTTAATCTATTTTAACTAGCCAGCTTATTTTCTCAAATCCAAGACTGTTTAGGTATTGTTACTCTCAGAAAACCCGAGAAAATTAAAATTTTCAAAATTAAGAAAATGTTAATAAAATAATAAATCATTATGCGGTTCGTGGGAAGCCTATAAAATTTTTTAGATCTCGATGATCGAACCGGATTGTAGCCATAAATTGCCTCACAAATCTAGTGACCTAGAAAAGTTTCATCGACTCGAGACAAGAGGAAATTTTTTTCGATTTTCTCGTGATGTTACAATGATTCCGAGATTTGCATTTTTACGAAAATCTGAAATGTGAAATGACTTTAATTGCTTAATTTAAAATAAAGCTTAACTAAAAGAAATAAATTGTTTCTCGTGCGTAATGACCCGAATAAAGCAATATGAACCATATTTAAAATAATAATAATAAGCCTACGATTATATTTAAAAATAATTTTTATTATTTTATTTTATACTAATATAAATAATAATTATTATTATAATGTTTTTAATAAATACTATATAAAATTAATAATATTTTTTTTTTTTTTTTTTATTTTTATGAAAATATTAATTTTAATATAATAAAAATAAAAATAAAAATAAAAAATTAAAATTAAAAATGAACGCGAGCGATTCTGATTTTCCTCACTCTACTTATTAATTTTTTAAATGAGACAAGTTTGTGAATCAAAAATAAACAGGCTCTCAAGCCTGACTCGACGCCCACCCCAAACCTCCAGTTGTCATCCCTAGTAGTGTATATCGCAACTACTCTTTGTCAAGAATGATCGAAATTTTTCTATTTTTGTGTGGAAATGACTTTTTTCTGAATAGAAAAAGCCAAATATTTTCACTTTTTCTATTCAGAACTTTTTGGGTAAACAAAGAATAAGTCGAAAATTTTAAAATTAGTCACTTTAACGAAGCCTATTCAACAAAGATGTTTAAACAAACACCACCTAAGTGTAGTGTGAATTTTAAATTAATAGCTAATTTGCTTTTAAACTTATTTGTTTGAATGGTTTTCACTTATTATAAGTTTTTTAAATTTTTTTGAGTGAATAGAAAATATTAAAATGTTTATCTTTCATTGAATGCTAAAAATACTTTTTATTGAAACATTCAAAGTACAATCTCAATAGAACCTTCACCCTATTAATATTTAATGATTAATATAACGTTGTATTTGGAGTTAAATTAAATTAAGTTCTATTTAGAATTTAAGTAAAAATTTTTTAAAAAAAATACCACTTTAATTGATTGAGCATAAACTAGAAAAAGTAAAATAGATCAAGATAATGGATTAGTTTATATTCATCAAAATTAGTTTTACTGATATCTAAAACAATGAAGGGTTTCTCCAAAAAAACCAATGAAGGGTTAATTAAATAAAATAAAGGAAAGGATTTATTATAGCAATGGAGATATTGGATGTGAATTTAAAGTAAGATTGATCCTACCATATAGGTTTGAACTTATAATATTTTCTTTTCCTTTTGTTCATTTTGCATGAGATCGTTGTAATAATTTGTTCTTTTATCCGAACTTAAAATCTTCAATAAACTCATCCCACATTTTTATTACTTGAGTCAGGTTTAGCTCAATGTCCGTTTATAATAATCTTTTAGACATCTTGTGATTGCATCTTATTGCAAGAAAGCTTTTAATATAAACGCTTTTAAGACATAAGATATAGGGAAGTCGTCTAAAGTGATGGTACGTTTTCAAATTTCAATCCTTGTAATATCGATCTTTGGCTTAAAAGACATCCCACTAATCAAGTTTTAGCATGTTTTCAATATTTTGAATTCTCTTTTTTTTTTCAGCAAAAATGACAATTTTATAGCTCTTGTTAGTACAATAAACATTGTTTGTCCAAGTTTCTAAATTCATTGAATAAAACTAATTTGTCTTTATACGTAATCTACATCGATTTTTTTTTTCCTTTCCATTTTGCTTATTTTGAGAGCTATCATTACTATGTTTATTCTCTAGATTTTAAGTCCTTACTCGAATGGGATAAGTCTAATTCCATATCACGCATGTAAGACCCTTAATTTACAGTTTTCATGAATAGTAAATTTCAAGTTGGACAAGCTAGGTATTTGACTTGAAATAATGAATAGTAATTTTCAAAAACAAGCCTCGAAAATAAAAATGCTCATAATAATGTATCGAGTCCAAAGAATCAAATGTGATAAAACGAAATTATATTAAGGGGTGAAAATGCAATTTTTCTAAAAAATGGCAAAACGGTAATTTGCCATAGAAAATTTTGAATTTTTTCTAGATCTTGGATGACGAAACGAACATTACCGTTGAATTCCTCTCGCGAAATCTAGTTACCCAGTCGAATTTCGTTGAATTCTGAGACAATCGGATTTTCACGAAATTCGAGACGACGGACGTCGAGTGGACCCCGAAAATGAGACTTTTAGAAAAATCCCGAAAAATATTAAATATTTAAAGAATGTCCACTTAAGATAGATGGAACTGAAACTGGAACGAAATAAATTATTTCGGAACGAAAAACTTAATTGTAAAAAGGAAACGTGACACGGACGACGTGAGCCATGTCTCATGTATAAATAAATTTTTAAAAATCTAACTTACCAAATCTCTCATTTTTGGTCTAAGCCAAACCGTAAGAGAGAGAGAAAAGCAATCTTCTCTTCATTCACGGATTACCATCTGATCTCGTTAGGCCGAGAATTAAAGTTCGACTACGACGAGGCGCTACGCAGGGCACTTAATCACAAGATCAGCAAGCGCCCAGTGCCCGGCTACGAACCGAGAAAAGGCGGTCCTCGAAAAGCATGCCATTCGGTGCAGAGTTTTTCTCCTACCGAAGTTAATTTCGCCATGGTATGTGCGTGTCCAAGGAGACGTCTGGGGCTTTTTTTCTCCGACTCTATGATCCAGATTTTCACATAACTAGCCATCACTCATCCTAATTGATTGATTCAAATTGTTAATTAAACTAGACTGATAGGAGAACATTGCACCTTGAAATAGGTCTATCCAAATTCCGACCCATGTGGACTCAAAAATGCATTCAAAGTGGAGTTATGTTCAGATAGTTTTTCTGTTATGTTTTTACGACTCTATGACTGTATTTTGGACATAACTTGGCCATCACTCATCCGAATTGAGTGATTCAAATTGCTAAGTAAATTAGACTGATAGGACAACAATCCTCATTGAAATAGGTCAATCCAAATTCTGACCCATTGGGACTCAGAAATTCATTCAAAGTGCACCAAAGACACTAATTCTTTGGGACACAATGGTCATGGCCTCCAATTTCGGAAGGCCATAACTTCTTCGTCCGAACTCCGTTTTGGGTGTTCTTGGACTCTATGGAGAACTCATTGAGTCAAGATTCTATCCATATTCCTGTAGAGTACAGGGGATGATAAGAACATGGCTGAAAATTTATGTTTTGCACCAAGTGTAAAGGTTGCTTGGTTATGTCAATGTGAATAGCCGGGTTTTGGCATGACCATTTCATGGCATGTTGTAATACATGGGGTGTAGTACTCATAAGTTAGCATAAGAAAATCGTGAGAACAAAAGAGGGGTTGAGTTCAATTGATTTAATCAATTGAAGTGATTAAATGCTTAAGGGTTGCTGGAAAGTATAGTATAGTTAATGGTTTAATTGAACAAGATTAAGGTATGGATGTTAATGAATTTTATGGATAATGTGACTTGTAGGAGGAAGGTGATAAAGGACAAAGGTGGAGGTGAAAAGTTTTGTTAAAGGAAGAAAGGCTTGGGCCAATTAAGGTGAAGGAAAATGTAACAAGTTTATGAAAAATATATATATATATATATATATATATATATATATATATATATATATATATATATATATATATATATATTAATGTTTACCATCAGATATGTTTTCATATCTATGCTATAAATGTTCAAATGAAAAAAAAATGTGGTTTTCTTGACTTTAAATTATGTTGAGAAAATATGTGTAAGACCCGAGAAAATTCCAATTTTCGGAAAAAGGACAAAACGGTAATTTTGGTCAAAACCCGAAATTTTTCTACATCCTGACGTAGTTAACGGACTTCACCGTTGAATCGCCCTTCGAAATCTAACTTTCACGTCGACTCGCCGAATTCCGAGACAAATGTAATTTCACGCTTCAAGCACCGCAAACCGTGAAACCGTTTGAGAGATATGCGACGCGAAAGGCCACCTATTACGCGATCATGTGACACATGTTCGATGAGTGTAGCAGAGGATCTAAATGGGGCGGTCTAGATCGCGCTAGCAAGTGTCAAAATAGTGAAAAAAGGGGACATGGTGAGAATTTTTGAATTGTTAATGAGATAAGACAAAAACGTGAATAGTGACCTTCTCCAAATTGAAAGAACAAAAGGTGCAGAGGCTTGGAAAAATCCAAGAGTTGGTCGAGATTTGTGTTTTTAGAAAGAGAAGGTGCCTTCTCTAGATTTCTACCGACGGACGCTCTGGCTCTCGCGGAAAGCAAGAAAGTTTCACGCCGCGAGGGCTACACGCGGACACCCATTCGGGTGGAGTCTCGACAACTCCAAGAGGTAGGGATCTTTCCTCACTTGTGTTATTCTTCGGCTAAGATTATGTGAAATGGTTAGAATGTTCGAGGCTTGTTTTAGTCAGAATTCCTGGGCCTCAAAAGTTTTGAACCGAGTGGAGAAAATTTATTTGTGGTCGCGAACAAAACCAGTATTTTCACTGCTCACGCAATAGTGTTCACGAAATTTTCGGTCTGAAAATGTGTTTGGTTGAGTTATCAAATGATTTGCTCAGATTAATTAGCCCATGTGAGCTAATTTTGTGTAATTGATTGTGAATTTGTATAACATGTTTTATATGTGATTTAATTATGTTAATATATGTGCATGTGAATATATTAGCATGAATGTGTCGGAATTGCATCATGTATTCCATATGCAATCGGGCACCCAGAGTATTACAGGAGCGAAAGCACGATACGAACGAAACAAAAAAATGAAAATGTTTAGAAGCAATTTCGACAGTAAGATTTCTGAGAATTGGTGGTTGGGAGATTGTCCAACAATCTATGTCGAGGGGCCCATGAATTGTTTCTTGAGGTTATCCAACGTATTCTGGCCAGGCTGCCTAATGTTTTACCAAAATTTACTGCTTTCGCAACAAAAAGCTTTGTTTTGAAATCGATTATTTTTACTCGCATATCGGGTTAGCGATGTGGAGGGTGCCTGCGAGGACTCCTGGACACGGATCGGTCAGTAGACATTCGAATAGGTTCATGTAATCGTCAATGTGATTGTTTGTCATGCATGTGCACTTAGGTGGGGAGTAACCCAAATAGAAATTATCACTATCGGGCTTACCACCGTCAGATGACACGGCTTCTCGCGCACAGGAGTGTGTACGAGGACGACGCTCACTGGGTGCCGTATTTGTAGCAAAGCCGGGTTGCGGGCTTTTGGTATTCACTTTGTGGAACATGTATTAAAATTGTGAATTTTGATATTTGTTTTGATTAAGAGTAATGTAATAACTCAACTATTGCATATAGTTGATGTACTTGTGAGTATTGGCAGGCTCAAGTGGCCATTATTTATTCGATTTCGACCAAGGTGTATTTACAGCTAATCATTGGAACAAGCCTGTGACTCTCGAAAGTAGAGAGCTCCCCGTACAAAGGAGACTCATCGATTGTGGAGTGGTGTCGAGTTATCTGACATTCCCGAGTATTCCGCGGGTTGACGGGTTGTCAACGGACCTCCGATTTTGGGGCGTCACAGCCGGGCATCGCAGCCAAGCGTAAACGATTACCTCGAGCCGTTCGGGCGTATTTAGGTAAATGAAAACCTAGGATCGAGGGACTCGGGGCTTAGGCCATGGTCATCGAGGTATAAGAACATCACCGCTTCGTATAGCTCGATGCCAGTTTAGGTACATTACCTAGGAAGTCACGACAAGATTGTAACACCGCATGCATGGCGGTTTCATGGGTGATTGGTGTATAACATGGCGATTTATGATCATGTGTTGTATGAATTGTGTGATTTGTATGCTTGGTGAGTAACATAGGAGAAAACGTTAAACACTAAGGCCGAGAAAATATAACCTTAGGTGTTCGAGAAATTTTGGACAAAATGGTCTAGAATTAAATGAAAAAAAAAATGAAGTGAAGAAATTTTTTTTCTAAGGTTTTACAGTGTGTAAAACTGGAAGAAAAATAAAATAAAATAAATTAATAAATTTATTTAGTATATTGGAAATGAAAAAATTTATATATATATATATATATATATATATATATATATATATATATATATATATATATATATATATATATATATATATATATATATATATATATATATTCGTGGCTTTCCAAGAGGTTTAAATGAAAAAAAATGTGAGTGAAAATCTCGCTTCAGGCGTAACTGATGGGCTATTGTCCATCTGAGTCACGATACAATGGAATTGTATCGTGACACAGCAAGGCTGGGTAGCGCAGGGGTGCGCAGCCAAAGGCCACGACACGACCACTACTCGGACACGATACGACCAGGTAGCCTGCGACACGGCTTATGGCACGCCATGACACAACGCTTACAGGTTTCGACTGAGCTGGTCGCGATACAAAAATTGTATCGCACAGAGGGGGGCTGGCGTTATCATGACAAAGCTGCAGTGGAGGCTCGCGAATACGCCAAGAAGAGCCGAGATTAACGACCGCATGCGCCGCTACATCGACGGCAGGCGTCGCGATATCGCTAGGCCAGTTCGCTATAACGCGCGCCAGTAATTCGTCGCGACACCCGCCAAGCAGTGGTGTGCGCAGTCGGGCCATGGTCGTGCACCGTGCACTCGACTCGCCAATTTAGCACTGCTACCAACGTTGGGACCGTTCATGAATAATCGCTCAAGAGCACTATTCACGAGGCTTTCAAAAAAAAATAAAATAAAAATCAAATCAAATCAAATCAAATGAAATAAAATCTTTTAAAAATGAAAATTTCAAAAATAAAATTTTTGTTGTTAAAAATGATTAAATGTGGAATTAATGCCTCAGACACCAATGAATACCGGACATCGTGTATGAAATGTTGTGATGTGAATAGTGTCTCAGGGTTGTGTTTATGCCTTAGAGACACTTCAGATTGAATATTAACCCGCCATTTGACATGTGCAGATGGTTAGTCGAGGGCGAGGACGCAGGCGCCCACGAGGTACCGGTCAGCACTATCGTATTTGACCAAGAGGTCTTTGTTGAGGTCAGAGGATTGCGACCGCTTACCATTGCATGTGCTAGTGCGCAGTAGCTGTGGAGGTCCGAGTAACCTCCGTAGGTTTAGGCACACTCATCCTCCGACATTCGCAGGGGAGTGAGATTCGATGGTGCATGCACTCATTGGTTCATGCAATAGAGAAGGTGTTGGGAGGCTGCGGAGATTACCTCCGACACGACCGCATTTACTCACCGCCCAACTGTAGGGCGAGGCCCAAGTATGCGTAATCCAAAGAAAGACCTGCAGACCCAGTGGCAATGATACGGGCGCAGTTCCGTGAGTCGCTCATGGGGTAAGTATTTCCGATACTACGAGACATGCGAAGGCTCGTGAGTTCCTAGAGCCGCTAGGGACGATGATCGTGATGGATTATGTACAGTTCATTACGTAGTTAGCTCGCTTTGCTGATTATGTGGCCATAGACCGCCAAGGTCGTGATATTCGAATGGGCCAAGTTGTTCATTCGGGCGGATTGTAGACTCGCCTACGTGATACGGACTCCATGGTCGGGACAACCCCGACCAAAGAGAGATCGAGGATGCTCGGAGCACTCGGGATGCGGGTGTTAGTAGCAAGAGGAAGGAGAGTCAGTCTTCTTCTAGTTCGGGAAAGAAGTAGAGGGTAGTTCATGAGGGTTCCAAGGCCGCGACCATCCGGGCAAGGACAGATCATAGCGTCGTCTGGTCAGTCGGGCGATGGTGTGCTATCATCGCAAGAGCTGACACGAGGAGAGGATCGGGCCTCAGAGACAGGATCCTGTGGTTTCCTGACAGAGTCCCAATCGCCAGAGGACAGAGAGGATACAAGATGTCCCTCCACGCCCTAAGACGTGCCGCAGGAGCCGCCAAATTCGTGAGCCGCACGAGCACCTCCCGCATAATAAGCAGGCCGTAGAGGCCGACTACGTGGCCGAAAGCTGTGGTGGCAGTCTACAAAGTGGGACGGTGGGAGCCCGGGGTGTCTACGCCATCACACCACTGCTGAGTCACGACGCCTAGTCATACGGTGGTAATGCTTGCTATTCCCGCCATGGTAAGAGTATTTGATTCTTGTAAGGCCGCATTCATTCATCAGACAACCAGGATAGAAGCCGGGCTTAAAGGTCGAGACCTTAGAGAGCTCGATGCAGTTCTCCTCAGGATTAGGGCGAGGATAGGAGGATATGTCGTGGATTTCGAAAGTTGTAGATCTCAGACTCTACTCACAGCCGAAGGAGGATCATGGACATGTCGTGAGTTTGATGTCATCCCTGTAGATGGATCGCCGACAACATGGTGGTCGCCATCGAACAGGAGCGTAGAGGGTTACCGCCTACACGCAGGACGTTATTCGTGTTGTATTTCAAGGGGACAAGCATGACATTTTGCCCTAGACAGTGTACGAGTCCAGGTGTCAAGGATAGTTAGCGGGTTGGTTAGTGAGCCTTACCTTAGAGGACGAGGCGCAGACCTAGACTTTCAGATCTACCTCGAGGCTCATGAGCACGAGACGTTTTCTCGACGAGTTACCGGATTGCCTCCGCAGAGGGTTGTAGACTTTATCGAAGTTACACCTAGTGCTCGCCATCTCTATGATCTCAGAGGATGGCACCAGTTGAGTTGCAGGAACTCAGAGTCCAGCTACAAGAGCTACTGGACAAGGGGTTCATTAGATCGAACACTTCACCATGGGGCGCTTCGGTTCTATTTGCAAAGAAGAAGGACAAGACCCTTCGATTGTGCATTGATTACAGTGCTGAACCGGGTTACACAAGAATCGCACTCCATCGCCGAGGATTGATGACTTGTTTCGATCGCTTGAGAGGAGCGTAGTCTACTCCAAGATGTGCACCTTCAGACCGGTTACTATCACTGAGGGTTAGGAGAGGATATCCCTAAGACAGCCGCTAGGACGCTGCTATGGGCACTTTGAGTTTACTGATGCCCTTTTGATCGACGACGCGCCAAACGACATTCACATGGACCTCATGCATGTGGCTCCAACCCTTTCTAGATTAGTTTGTTTAGCCTTATCGATGACATTTCTCGATCTACTCCCGCCGAGCGGTTAATGAGTATCATTTCCGGATTGTATTACGCTTGCCGAGAGACCATCGCTGTACGCCAAGATCAAAGTGCGAGTTTTGATTACCGAGAGATTGGGACACGTATGTCAAGATCGTGCGTGCCGCGGGACCCGCAGAAGGTCGAGGCCGGATGAAATGAGAGGCCGAAGCTCGCCTCGAGATATGTAGCTTCGATTGATGGCACTACAGAGATTCATTGAGGATTTCTCCCGATTAGCGGCACCTATGACGATTGACTCTAAGGAGGTCAGGTTTGATCGATGACCGATGTGAGGAGGCATTCCCAGAGTCGAAGAGGAGCTACTCACCTCATTCGATAGTCCCGACAGGGGACAAAGGGGTACATAGTGTACAGGGTGCCTGAGGGTCGGGACTGATGTGCTTTGGCGTACCGGAGGGTAGTAGCTATGGTTCCCGCGCCTGAAGAATCATGAGCAGTAATTACCCCACACGACACGCCGGAGTCAAGGCGATCAGAGTCCGCCAAGACTGGGCGCCACTACTTATATGGCTGGGGAGTTCGAGGTGTACTCGTACCAAAAAGCTCCAAAGTATATTTTCACGCAAATGGGACCCAATATGAGGCAATGCAAGATGGACGTGGGTTCCTAGAGGATTATGACTTCACTCGCATTACCATCCTAGTAAGGCAAAATGTGGTGGCCGATGCACTAAGCTCTAAGTCACGGAGCATCATAGTATAGTTTCCCGGGAGGGCGGATGCTCTAGACCGGGTGGGTACGCGGCGCACCGCAAGGTGCTTAGGTACGCCATTGGGAGTTTAGTAGCTACACCGTCTCGCTGGCGAGGATCGAGTCCTGTAAGGTGAAGTTTGAGATAAGGTCTATCGTGACCGAAAGGCCAGTACGGTGACAAGGGCTTCGACCGTCCACGCGGATGGTAGTCTTCTGATGAGGACAGGTAGTGGTTCCCCGGGGCCACCGATTTGGGGAGAGGAGATTCTAGGATTTTCACCGTCTCGATTCGGGCCAGGCATCTGTGTGGTACGAAGATGTACCAGATTCGCCGCCAATACCACTGAGCGATGAAGAGACACTTATGGACTTTGTCTGATGATGTCTCAATGTGGTCGCCAGTTAAGGATAAGCACCGTGGCCGTGGCCATCACAGCCATCGAGGTATCGAGCGGAAGTGGCACGTCACGACGGATTTTAGCGACCACTTCGCCACGACAATCGCAGGACATGACGCGGTACGCGTGATAGTGGATCGACTCACGGTTCGCATTTTCTAGCCGCAAGTGATGACTCCTTCACATCGAGATTCTGCCGGTTATACATTCTAGAGATCGTCCGGCTACATGGAGTACCGCATCCGTGAGGCCTGGACAGAGACCCAGGCTTCATTTGAACTTTTAGAAGAGCCTAAAAGGCCATACGGGCACACCTACAATCGGCAGTACAGCTTTCTACCTACAGATGGATGGTCAATCAGAGAGGACTATACAAATGTTAGAGGACATGCTGCGAGCATGCGTCCTGGATCATAAGGGTAGCTGGGAGGAGCATTTTCCTTATGGGACTCCGCCACAACAACAGCTTATCGCGAGCATACGGATGGCCCATATGAGGCATTGTACGGGAGGCCATGTAGTCATCGTTATGTCGGGACCGAGGTGGGAGAGAGCTCCATCACCGGTCCCGATTCGACAGGAGACACCTCCGAGAAGGTGAGCTTCGATACGACAACGCCTTCTCATGGCTCGAGCCTGGCAGAAGAGCTGCGTCGATAAAAAGCACGCCGACCTCTAGAGTTCGAGGTCAGATCACGCCTTCTCGGTGCGATGCCTAAGATAGGAGTGGTCAAAGGTTCCCATAGTTTAGGAAGCTTTACTCGAGGTTTACCGGGCCCTTCGAGATACCGAGAGGGTAGGCACCAAAATTCCGCTTGGCTTTACCGCCCAAAGATGTCAAGTGTCCACGAGGTATTTCACGCTCCATGTTCTGAGGTACACCCGCATCCGTACTTCTACGTGAGCTGACGTGAGAACAGCTCGACACCGATGGGACCTTCGAGGAGGGACCAAAGATGCATTATGGATAGTCGGGATCAGTTTTACACGCAAGACCGTGAGGCAAATGTGTGGCACAGGGTGCTGCATGGAGGCATCGTGGAGTGAAGGAGTCAACGTGGGGAGCAAGGACATGATGCGCCACCTATCCTCTTTGCTTAGCATGAAGGCACGTGGTTTACTGCTTAATATTTAAAATGACTAGTTTACATGCATGGTCTAGTGCACATTGCATATGCATGTGAGTTGTTGTGATTATCCATAATTCCGGGACGAAATTCCTTTGGGGCGAGGGAGAGAATGCATGACCCGAAAATTCCAATTTCTAAAATGGCAAAACTTAATTTCGGGTCAAACCTCAAATTTTTCTAGATCTTGATGATGAACAGACTTCATCGTTGAATCGCCCTCGCAAATCTAGCTACCATCGCCGGGAATTTCGCTGAATTCCGAGATAGTTCACTTCACGCTTTTTCAAGGCAATCGGTAACGTGCCGTGAAACGGGTTTGAGAGACATGATGTGATTAAAGGTCACATACTACATAAAATACGTGACACGTCAGACAGTAGAGATGAAATGATGGCGCATTGTGCCAAGTGTCAAAATAGTGAAAAAATGGGACATGATGGGAATTTTTGAATTGTTAATGAGATAAGACAAAAACGTGAATAGTGATCTTCTCCAAATTGAAAGAAAAAAAGGTGCAGAGGCTGGGAAAAATGGCAGTGGCTGGGAGATTTGTGTTTTTAGAGAGAGAAGGTATGCCTTCTCTCTAGATTTCCGATCGACTGATCGCTTCGCTCTTAACCCGAGCAAGAAGTAAAGTCGTTTCACGTGGCGAGGGGCTGGTTATGGACACCGATTTGGTGGAGTTCCGACAACTCCAAGAGGTAGGATCTTTTCCTACTTGTGTTATTCTTTAGCTAAGAGCCATGTAAATGGTTATAATGTTCGAGGTCATTTTTAACAGAAATTTGGCCTCAAAGTTTTCAATCGTTTTTTCGGTAGTACTCTGAGCTTGTGTGGTCGTGAACAGAACTGACAGGGCTCTCACCGCTCACGTGAATAGTGTTAACGAAAATTTCGGTGTGAAAATGTGTTTGGCTGAGTGATTCAAAATGAATCGCCTACGTTCACTAAATGATTTAAGCTAATTTCGTATAATGATCGTGGAATTTACATAACATGTTTTATATCAATTTATGTTAATATATGTGCATGTGAATATATTAGCATGAATGTGTCGAATTGACATCATGCATTCCTATAATCGGGCACCTGTAGTATTAGAAAGGGAGTTTACATGACAAATGAAACAAAATGAAAATATTTGTGAAAGAATTTGACAAGATTTTTCTGAGAATCAGGTTTGGAGATTCTCAACAATTCAATGCCTAGAAGCCCATGAATTGTTTCGAGGGTTATCCAACATATTTGCCTCAGGGTTGTCTAATGCCACCGAATCTCAGAGGTGTTTTCAAGAACAAAGCTTTTGTTTTGAAACTGATTATTTTAATTTCGCATATCGCTTAGGCGTGTGTGAGGGAAAGGCCCGCAAGACTCTGACACCTGGATCTGGGTCATGCATTTGAAAGAGGCCTACGTGAATACTGGAACGCTGATTGTTTGCCACGCATGCGCACTTAGGCGGGGCAACCCGTGCAGGAAACATTACCATCGGGCTTTGCTCTCACCCCCCGTCGAGGGATCACTATTTCAGTACGCGAGTGCACGAGGATCTGCTCACTAGAGGCCGCATTTTGTAAGAAAGTTCGGCTGCGGGCTTTCGTATTCACTTTGTGGAACATGTATTAAAATTGTAAATTTTTGGAGCATTTGTTTTTGCTAAGAGTAATATAATAACCCTTTCAACTATTGTATATAGTCGATGTACTTGAGAGTATTGATAGGCCCAAGTGGCCATTATTTTACTTCCGCATTTGGACCCCGGTGGTCATTGTTGATTACAATATGTTTTGTGCCTCGGGATAGAGCTCCCGTACAAAATGAGACTCCAGCCCGATTGAGTGGTGTCGTTACCCGACATTCACGAGTATTCGCGGTCATTGTCATTAACCGAGACTTCCTGCCAGTCAATATGAAATGATTATAGTTTCCATAGTTTTATAAAGTATGATTTATGGTTTCCAGGTGAAATGAAATTGTTATGAATGTATATTTTATATATACATGTTTATATGAAAATGTTTGAATCCATGGTTACCCTATGTTACAAAAGATAAAGTTTAAAGGAAAATCGAATAAAGTACTTACACAAGGCATGGTACATGGGAAAGGGTTAGATTTTTATAGAGGGTAGGAAGAGGATGCATATTACCATACACGTGTAAAGGGGACGAAAAGTTTACTCTCAACGCATAATGTGATTTATTCCATAAAGGTAAATGGTATTTAAAAGAAAGGCAATGATTTATCTGAGAATCTTTTCGCCATCAAGATCGTGAATATCTGCTTTCCTCAGAAAGTTCTTTCACAATAACGGTGATTAACAAGTATACACGATTTCTGAGGTTCTTTTTCGGAGCCATCGATGATCGTATGACCGTTTCCTCTGAGGTTACTGACCAACGATGGTTAATGGTACGCGGTTCTACTGATATGACTGATTCAAAAGGAAAGAGTGATATTGAAAGATATGTTGATACAATTGTTTTACTACATTGTATTTGGATCTATATGGAAAAGTATAAATGTTTATGGAAAGGATATGTTTATACAATTGTTTTACACATTGTATGATATGGAAAAGAAAGTAAAGTAAATGTTTATGGAAATGAGATCTCTATACAATTGTTGTACACATTGTATTTGAACTATATCTGGAAACATTATTTTCTTATGAACTGTATTCTCACTGAGCTCCTTTAACTCACCCTTTTTCCAAATGTTTTATAAAATGTTTCAAAGCGTAGATCGACTGCGCTCGAGCATCCTCCCAAGCCGTTGACCTCCGCCTCACGCGACGACCACCTTGAAAATGTACGCTATCAGAATAATCACTTGTGCACCTTTATTTGTAATGTATACGGTAAAAGATTTTTATATATCTATATATGTTCAAAATGATTTTAAAGTTTGATTTTGAATTGCTGGTGGACTTGATGTCCCATCGTTTGATGTGGAGTAAATTAAATTGTTTTATAACAGGTGTTGTAAATTGGGACATGTCCGAAAAATAGAGGAAACTCTGCCCGATTTTCTATAAAGTGTTTAATGTTTAAAAAAATAATAATAATAATTTGTCCCACCATGTTTCATAAGATTATAATGGAAAACGTAACTGTATAAATGGGTTCGCTCCACAGATTTACTTTTAAAAAGGTTTAAATGAAATGAAAGGTTTTTTTTCGAATCCGTAGGAGTACCGGGAGGATCCCTCGAGTTAGGAAAAGGAAACTCGGGTTAGGTCCCTTCAACATGGTATCAAAGCCCAAGGTTTTGAAAATGTTTTGGTATTTTGAAAAGTCTCCACTTCCTAAAATGATTTAATGTTTTATTTAAAGGTGCACAAGTTATTTTAATAATTTAAATGTCATATGAACTTTATAACATATGATATGTTTAAATGTTATAGAAAATGCTGCCGAAAATGGGTCTGAAATTAAGAGGAGAGTTCCCAGAGTTGAACTGGTTTAGTCGAGGAACATATAGATGAATCTGGCATCGTTCCTATTCCACCTCTCGTTCTTCGTGAGCCTTCACAGTGTGAGAGACCATCACGTTCCGCAGCCACGGAGGAATATACCATTGGATCATATGGCTCATATTTTACCACAACATTTCGTCAGCCCCGTGGAGCCAGATGCTGTCCATTGAGAGGGCAAGGGAAATTGAAAGGCCAAAATTATGATCGAATAAGGGATCCTCAAAAGGCATGGTCGCGGGCAGAAACATATGGTGTTCAATGTTACGGGATGTCTGAAGGAGCAAGATGGTGACATATCTCCAGCTTCCTATTGAGAGACAGAGCACTTGATCGGTGGAAGGCGTGACGTAGACGATTTCCGCAGGGGGGTGTCCCTCGACTCCGCCTTTAAAGAGGAGTTTCTAGAGAAATTCCCACCCTACTCTGCCTATAAAGATCAGAAAATTGAAGAATTTTTCAAGCTTGAGTAAGGACCATGTCAGGACAAGACAGGAAAACAAGTTCTCGAATCATGACATGTTCCTCTCTTTATGACCACGAGGTACGTAGTGCAAGAGGTTTTTAGTGGCCTAAGAAAAGAGGTCAAGATTACGCGCCTCCTCTATACTCAGACTGACAGGGTCGAGGTCGCATCGATAGAGGAGTTCGGGATTAGCTCCTCGATTGGCACAAGGTTCGCATGGCTAAAGAGAGATGGATCTACTTGGACTCAAGGTGGATCCAGTAAAAAGTCAAAGAAGGGAGGAAAACCACCATGGGTAGCCGGGTAAGACAGTCGAGGCAAGCAACTAGTCAGTTCAAGAAACCACCGACCGGAACTTCTTCTCGAATCCCAAGACAAAGAATGCAAGAAGGTTCATAGAGGGGAGTGCAGATGGGGTATCGATGTTTGTTACAGATGTGGACAGTCTAGACATTTTGCAAAGGAATGTCCACAGCTGAACCTCCAAGAAGGTCGCCACAAAGGGCACCAGCATTGCAGGCCATTTTCAGCCGGGTAGAGGTCGGGATCGAGAGGGGCATCCGCAGAGGTTCTACTCTTCTAGTAGACTGAAGGTACTATGTGTAGAGTCACCACCCAAAGGACTCAGCCACCCTATGACCCAGCCAAGGTATTTATGACACTCGCCAGGAGGTTTGATACTACCTCCGATGCCTTGACAGTATGATTTTTAGTTCGACTGTGATGCTCATATTTTATGCACCCCCGGAGCTGGTACACTTTTATTTCATGGGGGTTTATTTCAAATGTAATGTGGAGTCCCAACCTATAGATCAAGTAAGATAGTGGTATCTCTTCCTGGCTGTGGATTCATGGCTAGTACGAGGTTTATATGGATAGTAAGGCAGGATTATTAGAGGCCAGGAGTTTCGCACTTGATATTATTAGACATCCATGACTTCATGTTATTCAGCATGGATCAAGCATTCAGACACTATGCCACAGCTGATTGTTATAGAAAAGAGGTTAGTTCCAGTACCAGTATGCATGAGGTTGTGTTCTATGGTTACTAAGACACTACCTAACAAGATTATGACAGCCTATTACTAGTAAGATGCTCCTAAGTCATATCAAGGGTACCTAGTTTATGCCATTGAGGTGAGGGATAAGGGAGAATGACCGGAAGATATTCAGTAGTCAAAGAATTTTCTGATGTATTTCCAGAGGATTCTCCAAGCATACCTGATGAGAGATTGATTTTCAAATCAATCGCCCTCAGATGTAACCAATCTCTACAAGGCACCTTACAGGACGGCTCCTTGCAGTTGAAAGAATTGAAGGAAGAGCTCGTGGGTAGTGGCTTTATCAAAGCCGAGTACTTCGCCGGGAGCCCCGCTCATGAAAGAAAAGGATAGTGCCTAGATCTGTATTGATTACGTAGAGTCAATAAAGTGACAATACGAAATCAATACCCGCTTCCACAAATTGATGATCTTTTTTATCACCATGTGGAGCAGCGTATTTTTCAAAATGATCTAAGGTCGTTACCATCACTAAAGATCCTGGCCGAGGATGTTCCCGCACAGCTTTTAGAACATGGTATGGGCATTAATGAAGCCCTTATTCATGCCATTTGTGACTAACTAATGCCCCACTGTTTATGGATCTTATGAATAGGATCTTTCACCTTATTTAGACTTGTTATAAGATTCATTGATGACATTTTCGATATATCTTTGCAAAGAAGGAAGATCATGAGGATCATCCTATTGTTTTACATTCTCGAGGGAAAATCAACAGATGCCAAATTCGCCAGACATGTGATTTCGCAGGGATTTTCATGATCCTCAAAAGATCGAGTAATCATGGAATGTGAAACCACCTACGAATGTGACCGAGACACTAAGTTTTCTGGTTTTACAGGTACTATCGAAAGTTCGTTGAGGGTTCTTGGTTGAAGGCTCAATTAAATTGACAAGGAAAGAGGAAAGCCTAGGTTTCATTAAGCATGTCACAGCTTTGATGAACTAAACGGAATTTACCTTCATCAGCTTTTACACTTCCATCAAGGCGTGATGGATATATAAAGAATCGTGATGCATCCAGGTAGGGCTTAGGTGTGTGTTAATGCAACATGAAAATGTGATAGCATATGCTTCGAGACAATTGAAGAAGCATGAGCAGAATTATCCGACACACGACCTAGAGCTAGCTGTTGTAGTCTTTGCTCTACGGATATGGAGGCATTACTTATATGGGTTCCATGCACTTTTACAGACTACAAGAGTCAGAATATTTATTCAGCCACGTAAGGAGTTAACATGTAGACGAGGAGAGTGGTCGAGTTTCATTAAGGATTATGAGGCACTATCGAGTACCATCCAGAAAGGCTAATGGTAGTTAATGCTCCTTTAAGAGGGAAATCTATGGGTTCCATATCTCACTTAAAGGTTGTATACCTCCCTAGACTTGTGGAATTGAGGTCTTTAGGTGTGAGACTAGATTTGACAAATAATGGAGCTTTACTAGCTACATTTCATGTTCGTCCGGTACTGATAGACAAGATAAAGGAGCTACAAACTCAAGATCCGACCGTGATTAAGTTGAAAAGGGAAGTAGTCCGGGCGTTTAAAGGGATTTTAGTAATGAAAGGATGGTACAAGATGACGGGTCACATATTATGTATCGGATGCTGGAGAATTAAAGAAAGAAATTATGGAAGAGGCTCACTTTCGCATATGCGATGCATCCGAAGACTAAATGCATCATACCCCGAGGGAACACTATCAGGAGGGGTATGAAGAAAGATGTTGTAGAGTTTGTCTCCGTGATGTCTCATTTGGCGCTGAAGTCAAGGTTGGAGCATCAAAGACTTGCGGTGGCTCTTACGCCCCTTCCGATCCCTCGTTGAAATGGGAGAAATCACGATGGATTTTTGTGGTAGGATTGTCGCCGCTATAGAGCGGTTAGACGACATGTGTGATTGTCGATAGACACGAACCAGCCCATTTCCTACCTATGAGA
The DNA here is from genome assembly GCA_016808115.1 of Tetrastigma voinierianum. Lineage (NCBI taxonomy): Eukaryota > Viridiplantae > Streptophyta > Magnoliopsida > Vitales > Vitaceae > Tetrastigma > Tetrastigma voinierianum. Next base: position 945,508 of record JAEQBH010000831.1, on the reverse strand, counting down.
AATAAGACTCAATTGAGAAGTCGGGCTGAGTCAGATGTAAGAGATTATGCGACTTCACGGTACGTCGGTATCGATAGTGTCAGACAGAGATACACTCCGCTTACCCGACTCGGGCCCGCAACTTATGAGAGCTCGGTACTAGGTTACATCAAGACGCTTTCCATCCTCAGACGGATTACCAATCTGAAAGTACCATACATATCGAAGATATGCTCGTGGCTTCAGGTGTTAGAGTTTAAAGGAAGTCGGATACATCTACCATTAATGAAGTTCGCTCTACAACAATAGTTATCAATCAAGCATTGAAACGCGCCTTACGAGGCCTTATATGGAAAGCAAGTGTGACTCCATTATGTCGATGAGGTAGGTGAGAGAAAATTGTTAGGTCCAAAATTGTTCGGGACACGGCGCGTATAATGTTAAGGTTATCAGGATGATTAAAGATAGCAAGATCGACAAAAAGGCGCCGATAACCGAAGGAGAGATCCGAATTTCAAAGTGGGATCAGTATTTCGAGGATATCACCTTGGATGGGTGCTATGATTCGGAAAGAAAGGGAAGTTAAGTCCCCGCTATGGGACCTTATGAGATTGTGGAAAGAATCGGGAGGTAGCGTATCGCATGAGGTTACACCGACCGGGCCGTAATACATTATGTATTTCATGTTTCTATGCTTCGAAAGTATATAGCAGATCCTTCACATGTGTTAAGATATCAATCGGTTGAATTGAAAGAAAACTTGACTTATGAAGAAAGACCAGTCGTATTGTTGATCGAAGGAATGAAGTTCTTCTAACAAAGTGATCTCCTTAAAGGAAGGTGCCGTGATGAATCATGGTAGAGAAGAAGCAACATAGGAACGTGAAGATCAGATACAAACTCAATATCCACACCTGTTTTAGTCAAGTATGATATTTAAATTTCGAGGACGAAATTTTTATAAGGAGGGGTGAATTGTAAGACCTTGAATTTACAGTTTCCATGAATAGTAAATTTCATTTTCGATCAGTTAGGTATTTGACCGGAAACAATCAAATGAATAGTAATTTTCGAAAAAAAAAGCCCGAAAATAAAAAATGTTCATAATAATGTATTGAGTCCAAAGAATCTGAAATAGATTAAAATGAAATTATGTTAAGGGGTGAAAATGCAATTTTTCTAAAAAATGGCAAAACGGTAATTTGTCACAGAAAAATATGAAATTTTTCTTGATCTCGGATGACGAAACGGACTTCACCGTTGAATTTGTCTCGCGAAATCTAGTTACCTAATTGAATTTATTTGAATTCTGAGACAGTCGGATTTTCACGAAATTCGACGCAACGGGCGTCGAGTGGACCCCGAAAACGAGATTTTTAGAAAAATCCTGAAAAATATTAAATATTTAAAGAATGTCCACTTAAAATAGATGGAACTGAAACCAGGACGAAATAAATTATTTCGGGACTAAAACGGACCGAAGGAAACGTGACACGTGGCGCGACGTGAGCCACATGTCTCATGTATAAATAGCCTAAAAAAAAATCTAACTTACCAAAATCTCTCATTTTTGGTCTAATCCAAACCGTAAGAGAGAGAGAGAGAGAGAGAGAGAGAGAGAGAGAGAGAAAAGCAATCTTCTCTCTTCGACTACGATTATTTGGTCAATTCAACTAGTCGGTAATTGTGTCGATTCACGCGACGAGGGCTAATGCTAATGAAAATCTATAATCATAAGATTCTCGCTTGCTGTCCAAGGTTCAGTTTTCATGAAAACCGAAAAGGATGTGTCCCGAAAGCACGACATTTGAGGCAGAGTTTTCTCCTACCGTGTTAATTTCGGGCCATGGTATGTGTGTCCAAGGAGATGTCGCCCACTTTTTGTCCGACCTTATGACTGTATTTTAGCCATAACTTGGTCATCACTCATTCTAATTGAGTGATTCAAATTGCTAATTAAACTAAACTTATAGGAGAACATTTCACCTTGAAATAGGTCTATCCAAATTCCGACCCATATGGACTCACCAAAATGTATCTGCGGAGTTATGTTCTACGCTTCCGTTATGTTTTTACGACTTTAGCGACCAGATTTCGACATAACTCGCCATCACTCATCCGAATCGAATGATTCAAATCAAGTAAGTAAATTAGACTCCGATGTGACAACAACTCATTGAAATAAATAATCCAAATTCACCATTGGGACTCATAAATTCATTCAAAGTGCACAGTTACTACCAATTCGGGGACATAATGGTCACGCTTCCAATTCCTAAGCGCCAACTTCTTCGGGTCCGAACTCCGCTTTCGGGTGTTCTCGACTCTATGGAGAGCTCATTGAGTCAAGATTCTATCCATATTCCTGTAGAGTACAGGGGATGATCAGAACATGGCTGAAAATTTATGTTTTGCACCAAGTGTGCAGGTTGCTTGGTTATGTCGATGTGAATAGTCGAGTTTTGGCATGACCATTTCATGGCATGTCATGCGCTATCAGACGGTAGTAATTGCCATGAGTTATCATAAGAAAATCATGAGAACAAAAGAGGTTGAGTTCAATTGATTTTAATCAATTGGAAGTGATTAAATGCTTAAGGGTTGCTGGAAAGTATAGTATAATAAATGGTTTAATTGAATAAGATTAAGGAATGGATGTTAATGGATTTTATGGATAATGTGACTTGGAGGAGGAAGGTGATAAAGGACAAGGGTGGAGGTGGAAAGTTTTGTTAAAGGAAGAAAAAATGGCTTAAATAACTAAGGTGAGAGAAAATGTAAATATTTATTATCATATATATATATATATATATATATATATATATAGGTATATATATATATATGTTAACTGCTTACCATCAGATACGTTAGAGCACTGCAAATTCCAATTTCTAAAACGACAAAATTGTAATTTAGTTAAAATCCATAATTTATTCTAGACTTGATGATAAAACTAGATTTCACCGTTGAACTGCCTCGTGAAATCTAGCTAGCACATAAAATTTCGTCGAATTCCGAGACGGTCGGAATTTGCACGTTTTTCAAGGCATCGCGGTTCGGGTGCCGTAAAACGATTTTCGATGCAACGAAAGTCACATATAACACGTAATCATGTGCCATAAGTGGTATGAGTAGAGAGATGATGAAAATGGACGGCCGAGATAGAGCCGAATGTCAAAACTGGGAAAAGAGGGACATAAACGTCATTTTTTGAAAAGTTTAAGTCACAAAAAGACAAAAAAGTTGCATAGTGTTTGTCTTCTCCACTTAACATAAGGCAAAACGTGAAAGTAGGAGAAAATTTACAGAAAGCAAAAATGGAGTTGAGTTTAGTGAGAGAGTCTTCCTTCTCTCTAAAATATCGCGCGATCCGACCGTCTGGCAGCGGATGTTACGAGCCGCTTCCACGCGGAAGCGCCGCGCATCGGATTTGGGGCGAGCTAGACACACTCCTCGGGCGTAGAGTTCTCACTTGGGTTTTATTCATTCTTAAGTACTTTACGAATGTTTGAATCGAATGTACGTGAGGAAGTTGGCTGATCGGTCCCAAACCTTAATCTACCGATATGAATTTTTGAACACCCATCGAGCAACCGTGATCGCCACTTCGCTGATCAAGGTTAAATTTTGGAAATATTGTATTAAATCACATTGTCGATGAGGCCGGACAATGGCTGTGGAAATGCTGGTTCACAGCTTAACCGACGAATGGATGAGCAAGTAAACCAACTGTGGGTTTTATTGTTCGCAAGAATAGTGACACAAAAATATATTGAAAGTGAAAATGTGTTTGGTCTTGTTGATTCGAGTCGAACGCCTGCTTGATCATTAGCCCAAGTGAGTTAATTCTGATGTAATGAAACGTAATTACAATGCATACGACACATGATTGATCTTTGTAAATATATGCATGTTTATATATTTACACGTGAATTAGACTGTATTGAATTGACATACATGCATTCCATATGCACTAGAACAATCTAGGACTATAAGAGCGACTTACGAGACGAAATTAGAGAAAAACATCTCTGAGGGTTGTCTAAAATGTTAATTACCTGAGAGAAATTGAAAACTAAAATATCAATCGTCGAGACGCTCAATCGATATACATCTGAGAGTACCCACAATAATATCAACGTCGGAGACTACCAATCGATATATACACATCGGAGGGTTGTCCACAAACAATAAAAATAATAATTCTTACACGAGGCTTAAAGTAGTGTGAGGGAGTTTCAAGAAGATCCAGTACCAGATGATGAGCGACATTCAAGCAGGACTATGCATTTGCTTGAGTGCGTGTTTATTTTGTAACATTGCACCGCACTTAAAAGAGAGTAGTCTACCTTGTGGCGATTCCACTAATGTAGCATACTACCCTCGTCGAGGATATATTTTATACTGGCTGCAGCTGTAATGGTAGACTGGCCAGTCTTAGAGACTAAGGTTGTGAAGAAAGTTTCAAGTTGTGGCTTTGATTATTTTATACATGTATTAGTCCTCTAATTTTCGATATATGTGTTGTATAAGAGTAAATTATTAACTCTTAACTATCGGACATAGTTGGTATGCGTAACACTGCAATATATCTCACATTTAATATTTGCTAGCAGATTTTGTGTTTAATTTGAATGTTTCATGAAAGTTGTACCTAAACATAAACAAGAGACCCGGAAATTTACAAGATTTAAGGATAAAATTGTAATTTGTCTAAAAAGGGGCTTAAAAGTTATAGTTGATGAGAATAAGAGGCCCAAATAAAATAATGGGAAGTTTAAAATTCAAACAGTCAAGAGTTGAGACCTCAAAAGCAAATAAAGAAACTTAACCAAATGGTTTTGAGAGCCAAACAAGGCCTAAGAGATATTTTGATTTCAAAGACCAAAAATTGGTCTCATTTTTGGGAGAAGAACAAACCGTAGAGGGAGAGAAGAGAAGGGGAGAAGAGGAAGAAGTTAAGAGGTGCCATGAGAAGCCAAGCAAATTAAGGTATGGAAATTCTAAAGTTTTGGTATGGATTTTTCATGGAAAGCAAGAAACTTATGGTTTTGTATGGATTTCTAGGGATTTTTATGAGTTCCAAACCTAGGGTTTAGTTAGGAATTGATCCTAACTCTGTGCTCGAATTTAAATCGAGTCGGGAAACCTAGCTTGGTTAATATAAGCATGGAATTCTAATTCTATGTTTTCAGATAAGAATGGTGGACTTTGGTAAGGGTTCTGGACTTACCTATGGTTTGGGTATGTGAGTTCTAAACCACCACTACAAGATGAATATGGAGTGGTTTTGATGTTTATATTATATTGATGATTTGGGTGGGAACTATATGTGAGGTAAGGGAAGAAAAACACACATTCTAGGAACACCGGCATTCATAAGTGTTCGTTTTATTTGACCAGTGTTCGTATTTTTAATACAACTTGCTCATTTCATCTGATTTGAGTTATTCAAGTTTCTAGTTAAATGGATCAAGAGAACCAAACATCCTGAACAGATACCTTCCAATTCTGATTCTATAGCCTGTAATTCACTCAAAGTGGGGCTATGTTTAAGCCAAATTGCTCTGGCTGAAACATATAGTCCTGCTGTTCTGACGTAACTTGAGTTCGGGTGTCTGGCTTGGGTGATTCTAGTTGGAGGAGAACCCTAGCACCTTAGCTTTAAAAGAGTACAAAGAGATGTGTCAAATATGAAGTTAAGACCCCGAAATGAGTATTACAAACTCGTCCCTAGTGTGACTCCAGAATTGACTAGTTTGGCACAGAAAATGTCATAACTTTGTTTTGATGATCTAATTGGAATGATTCCACTCTATGTGTGTAGGTTCATATAGGGACAAGAATACATGAAGATGTGTGAATACATAAGCATCATACTGCATAAGTATATAGAAATGTCATATGTATACAGGCATGGGACAAGAAAAGTAAGGGAAATGAAATATGTAAGATTTTGTCTACTTAAGCATGAATATAAAAGTTATGAAAAATGAAACAAACGGAAATATGAACATGAAGATGAAAGGTAAAATGTCGCGAACATAGAATGTGATAAAGATAGGTTATGAGTTCGGTGCACATATGATAGTAATACTAATTTAGGACCAAGAGTGAATTTGTGGACTTTTATATGAAATTCTCCTCGTTAGGTCGAGGTGTTAGAGTGTGATTACTTGTTAGAGTATGGAATCTTCCCTTTGAGGATGGATTGTAGAATTTGTATGGATATAAAAGTTTGGTTTATTCCTTACTTTTGGAGTGATTTGGGGATTAATTGTATGATGGTTTTGGTGCCGTGTGGTTCAGGGTATTATGTGGCCTCACTGGGAGGATATTGTCGCCGTGATAAGTGGCTGTTCCGGGATGATTGGTCGTAAAATGTGATGGTAAATTCAGAGCTGCCAAGGAGCTTCCTCTGCACGCCGGAGGAAGCCACGCCAGCGTGGCTAGGTGATCTCTCGAGCACGCTATAGCGTGATCTCACGTCATAGCGTAGCCCCCGCACAATGCCAACCTCCAACTGGATGCAAAGATAATTTCTTTCCGTCCGAACTCCGTTTTAGGTGTTCTTGGACTCTATGGAAAGCCCTTTGAGTCTAGAATCCATCCATATATAGCTTGATACAATATTGAGCTTATAATAAGTCCGAAAATGACAAAAGACAGTGGCTGCAACTGCTATTGCAGTTGCTGCAAGTTGTTGATTTTCTTCCCGGATTGCAATGTGCATAACTCCTTCGTTAGAACTCCGTTTTCGTGCTGCCCTTTCGACTCTACTGTCTTGAGCCCAGAATCCATCCATGTATAGCTTGGATACAATATTAAGCTTATACAAGACTGAAATGACAAGAGCGGTTGCTGCTGCACATGTTTTTGCTAAGTCACGATTTTCTTCCCTGGGATGGTAATGTGCATAACTCCTTCGTTAGACTCCGTTGTGTTCGGACTCTATGGAAAGCTCATTGAGTCAGAATCTCAACCATATGCTATTAATGGCATTCAACTACATCTAACATTTGATTGTTGTACCGCGTACTAATAGCTTGTTAAAGTCATCTGAATGTTATGATAAGAAAAAGAGATAGATATAACCAAGAAATAGCAATATAATGAGATTTTAGATATGGAGAAGAGCAGAAGAAAAGAATAAAATGATAAGCTCAGAAAACACGATAATTGTAAGGACGCTTCTAAGACCTGATATTGAATGACAAGACATATATGATCGCGCTTCGACACTCGTTGGGCCGCTACAAGACTCCTCGCACGGGCGCACGTCTGGGCTTAGTACTGACACTTCCGATTAGTGCTACAAAGATTCCCACCAGCACTGCAATTCCTGAATTAGTGCTATGGCACCTGCTCAAAGATTGGCATCCCGTCGGTGCTACTAAGACGCACCCGCATCGTATTGTACCTTTCGGGTACTTATTGTGTCGAAGGCCCTACTCACTTCTTATGATTGGTCCAGAAGTCAAACGCTTATATGATAAGACTCAATAAAGAATAAGAGTAAGATCTTAATGTACCTCAGACTGCTTTCTCGTAGTACCTGCGGGTACTTCAGAGCCCAATAATCTCTCGTGAAAAGGCCTACTTCCGGTGACCCAGAGCAAGCTTCCCAGGATAAACTCGTGAGTACCCCACAGTACTCCCAGATGAGTATAAGATAAGTTTGATATAAGATGAAGTGCGCTTCTTGGGACATAACAGCAGTACCCTGGCCGGTACTTCCTCGTATAAGAATAAGTTCGCACACGTACTTATTTCCTATCACCGGTAAACTCCTTACGGAGACTACGGGATAGACAGCAAGGGCCCAAGCACGTGTATAAGCACCAGAGTAAGCATAAGTTTCGTAACTCCATGGAGATCAAGCAAAGTATAAGTTGAGATAAATATGAGTATGTGAATAAAACTGCTTCAAAGATATTATAAGTCAAGATCGTATACCAGGAATATGAATACAGTGTCCTTTGGGAGAGAGAACGCATGAACCCCACTTCCGGGTACCTTCAAGATGTTATGCGCAGCCCCATTTGTATAATAAAGTCATGGGAACATAAACCATGAAAAATTCTGAATAAAAAGGAATTCTCGCCCCGTTTGACTATATGTAACGGGTATCTGCCTAGACTCATACTCCCATGGGGATGTGTACCTGTTAAAAGTCACAAGGTACAAGTAGACAGAATTATGTAAATGACATGACAGGAAAATGACCCGAAACCCGAGAAAAGTCATGATACATGTAAAAGAGACCTTAAATGGATGCCTCGCCATTGTGGCAGTCTAAGTTTCTGTTTCCTGAATATGATCTCGCACCGTTATACATTTGACATATGAATTCATGAAGATTTTGACATCCGCTGCTGATATGTTTATCATGATTCGCCTAAATGCATGTGTATCGCAAGAGTGTAAGTTATAAGATACGCGTTTCCCCACCAAGCTGCAGTAAAGCTAGCACGGGTTTAATCCGTGTAGGTACAGGAGAATACGTTTGAAACATCCGTGCATGTCAAGCCAACACACTGCAATTACCACATGTAAGTTCCGTGCTCGATTTTTGTAAATGTAAAAGTACGCTTTTTTGTATATGAAAATGGGACTCGTGATATGGGATATAGATTTTGATGGACACCACTCCGGTGGTAGTTCTTTGTATATGTATCTCTATAGTTTTGATTATGTTATAAGATGGGTCATACCATCAAAAAGCAAGTTCTGCTAAAAAAAAAACAGTAAAGAGTCCCGCATATGGTCCGCACCCCGAACCAGGGTTCGACCGCCAATCCGGCTCCGACACCGGGAATCGGGTGTGACGGGGGTGATGCACGAGATATTGTTATGAGTATCGCTTATGGGCCCGCGGTCGTTAATTCATGTGATGATATATCGACTGCCAGGACAAAGCGCACAGTATTGTATTGCGTAGCCCCCCTCGCACAAAGCGAGATCTGCGCCGATTTTCGGTCGGGCGTAGTGGCAACCCGACATCCACTTGTATTCTCGTGGGTTGACGGGTAGTCAACGGACCCTGGTTTGGGGCGCCACACGCTTCATATCTATGCTATAAATGTTCAAATGAAAAAATCAGGGTTTTCGACTTTAAATTATGTTGAGAAAATATGAAATGATTTATGTTTCATAGTTTTATAAAGCATGATTTATGGTTTCTCATATGAAATGAATGAATGCATATTTTATATATACATGTTTATATGAAAATAAAAGCTTGAATTCATGGTTACCCCATAAAACACAAAAGATAAAAGTTTAAAAGGAAAGTCGACTAAAGCATTCTTTACGCCGTGAATGGCACATGGGAAAGGGTTAGATTTTTTTACGAGGGAAGGGAAGAGTGATGCATATTGCCATACAACGTAGTAAAGTACCTAAAGTTTACCAAACGAGACGTGATTTCATTCCATGCGCAATGATATTTAAAAGAAAGGCAACGACATTCCGAGGTTCTTTCGCCACTTCCGCGATCGGTAAGATCGCTTCTCATAGGTTCTTCACGCCATCCGGTGATAACGCACACCCATTTCGGCGTTCTTTTTTAAGCCATCGCGGTGATCGTAAGACCGTGCTTTCCTCGGAGGTTTTCGAATCAAACTGAGATGGTTCCATCGATACGACGGGATTCAAAAAGGAAAAGAAAGATATTGAAAAGACAAAAAGCTGATACAATTGTTTCACACATTGTATTTGATCTATATGGAAAAGAAAAGCAAAATGTTTATGGAAAGGATATGTTTATACAATTGTTTAATATTGTATGATATGAAAAGAAAGTAAAGTAAATGTTTATGGAAATAAGATCTCTATACAATTGTTTTACACATTGTATTGAACTATGAGTATTCGAAAACATTATTTTCCTATGAACTGCACTCCACCGAGCCCTCCTTAGTCACCCTTTTTCCAAATGTTTTTATAAAATAAGCCATGACGTAGACTGGATCCGTGTGCCGGGAAAGCATCTCCCAGCCAAGGACACCGCCCACATGACCCACTTCACCTTTTGAAAATGTATGTGGTTGTAAATGAACTACTTGCGCACCTTATTTTCGTAATGCATAAGTCGCAAAAGATTGCTTTATATATTCCATATATGTTCGTAGATTTAAAGTTTGATTTGAAATTGGTTGTGGTGACCCTGATATCCCATTAGTTTGATGTGGAGTACCAAATTGTTTTTATAACGGTGTGTTGTAAATCGGGGACATGTCCGAAAAACGAGGAAACCGCCTCGATTTTCTATAAAAGTGTTTAATGTTTAAAAAAATACTTGTCCCACCATTTCATAAGATTTAATTAAAACCCAACGTTATAAACGGCCCCCTCTCTCTCGCTTCACTATTCATTCCTAAAAGTGTTTAAACAAAATGGAAAAGGTTCCGGTAGGAAAGCGCTTGAGAATCAGTTAGGAAAAAGGAAACTCGGTTGGGTCCTTCATAACTATTTTTCCATTAGTCGGTGCGGCTCAGCCCAGTTGTCCCACTCCAACCCCCCGATTATTCCTGAGGATGTCGGGGCATTCTGCGTAGAAGCATCAAATTCATCATACTCCTCGTATCACCTTGAGCATCTCATTCCTTGAGCCCAAGTATCAAATCTTTGCTAATGATGTAGAATTAGTCAAATTGTGGATGTCGACTACCACGAACTCCACTCCCACACCTCCCATTACACATTTCGCCCCCACAACTTATGTCACCATGAAGGATCATAAGCCACTTGTGTGACACCGTGTGGCATATTTTAGCAGTATAAATTAATCTATTTGTAACCTAAAAAGATATGTACAATTCTTTACATAATTAGAGATAAATAAAAATTCTTTATAAAGATTGAGCTTTTTCCGGTTGCCATCTTGTACTTAATTTCAAAATCTTATCAAAAGACAATTCGATTAAAAAAATAAAATGAGCATAATCTGGATGTAAAAGGGAGCATAGAACCCTACCATCTCTAAAGCAATATTGACCTAGTCTTTAGACATCATTATCATGAGCTCACCAAAATATGATAAAGTTGAAAGAAAATATAGATATACAACTAAAACTTAGGTCCCTTTATGTTTTTAGCTAAAAATAAATTTACTTTCTAAGATCTCGCAAGATGCAAGATGTTGCTTTTTACCACGACTTATTATCAATTCTCTTCTTAAAAAAATTTGTTGGACAAAAAAAAATTATATTTTTGGCTTTTTCTTAATGTTTTTTGAATGCTTTTTCTATTAAAAAAAACTATATATTATAATATAAGAAAACCATATTCTTTATGATCCAATTAAAACTTCCATGATATGTTTCATTTCAGCTTACAACCTCCGGTTCAGCATATTAAAAACTAAATAAGGGCCAGCTCCACACAAGGTTTTACTGAAAAATTAAAACCAACCAATTATAAAAGATTTCAAAACAATCTAATTTTTCGATGATTTTGGTGGGTAAGTAAAAGTATAATGCATAAACAACTGTAGTAAATACAATCTGATTGACTTTTTGTGTATTTAAAATCAAAACGGTAAGTCATAAAATCATAGTAAATATAAAACCGTTTGTTTTTAAAATTCTAACCAATAATTTTGCATTTAATTAACGTCGACTACCTCTACAATTAAGTTTTTGTATTAATACAAAATATTTCAAATTACTCTATTCTTAATGGCCAACCGCCATGTTTGAAATTAAACCGCTTGCCTTATAAATACAAACTAAGTCCCCGATAAATACAAAAATACACTTTTCAATCTCCTTTATTCTCAAGAATCCCCATCTTCTTTTCTTTTCTTCTCTACCGGGCCTCGAAGCCCTCGGAGTTTCCGGCCTCGCCTAAAGAATCAAGTAGGCCTTGAGGAATCGGGGCTCTAAGACAGTTGAAAGATAGAGGCTGAAAGAGTTGAGCAAACAGATCGTTGGTTGGAAGGCCCGGCGCATCATTTCCAATAAGGTCGCCTTTATACAGCACTTCTCGCCGCCAGAGTCGGCACAGAGTCTGCATTTGTATGAAGCAACACTTTCGCTGCTGAATGATATTATCAACGGTTCAAACCTTGTAGAGTATGATGGATGCGCACTAACTTTACACATGCTACCCAAAATTGCGAAGTTTATTGCGATTCGGAAGTTACATGTGACTTTAAAAGTGTTAAACAATGGACAAGATCGGGTAACGCACACCATCGCCCGTAACCAACCAATGATCTCGGCTCGTGCCGACCTTTGACGCATCTCTCAACACGCGCCATAGCTGCCAACTATTCTAACTCGTTGGGAAAGGTCTTCTTGTCTTTTATAATAACCTTATTGGACAGCGGTCAGCAAACCAAAGTAAAACTTTTTCTCCCAAGTATTCAAACTTATAAAATACAGATTTTATCATATTCGAGAAAATTTATATTTTTCATAAAAACAAATCACAAACATACTTTCATGCAACAATTATTAATCCATAGATATTCAAATAAATAAACAAATAATAAAAGTTTTTCATAATTCATAATATATTAAAAATAATACTTTTCAATACCTAACATAAAAATATATATATTTTATTTTTACAAAGTCATATACTTATATAAAAAATATTTTTTCTTTTTCTAAAAAAATTATAGCTGGTAATCTCTTACTCTCTCAAATAAAAATTCATAACTGGGATCCTCAAAGAATCTACGTTAAAAATTTATTCTTCTCACATAACATAATAAGTAAATATAATTATTGGCCAATGTTCAATGTATTATCACCCATCATCACTCCCATGTTCTCATACCATCAATACCTACTTATATTACCACATGTATTTACACCCCAATTACAAAACCTACAACTTATTATTACTATTACCCAACAATTAACTCCGATAATGTAATTCCCAACCATCGTACACTTATCTTTTAGGGTAAACAATTTACCCAACCCTATATCTTTTTTTTTAAAGGAAAAAATAATATTATCGATTCAAACTTGCAATAAATCGATAGATCCAAAATATAAATAACTAAAAATCATACATAATGAAACAAAATACAGGTTAATAACATAATATAGAATATCTACAACTCTAGTTATTAAACATACTATTGATATCTTCGACTGATCAAATAGTCTTGCTTGTTTGAATCACCCTCATACAAATAAAATGTCGCAACAAGACGACGAACAACATCATGTCAATAAAACGATAACAAACCAATCGATGACAACACAAAAAACAAAATAAAACCTAAATTTTTTATGGAATAACCATTTTATTAAGCAAGAAAATAAAATAAAAAGATTAAGATGAGTGATTTTAAGCCAATAATGGCCAAAAATCATGGCTTCCTCGCTGGGTAGTGGGCCATGTTATAAGACAAAGATGAGAAAGCACGTACTTAACCGAAGTTGTTCGGGCACGTTCCATGCACTTCAAATGATATTCCTTATTTGTGGTGAGCTATCGCCCGCAGCGTGAATCACCCCAATGAAGTTACTCAATTCCAAGGCATATGTAATGCTCAAAATAACACACACTCGCAATACGTGATCCTACTTGAATGTCTACACGATCACCCCATGTCACGAGTCCTCACCGATTCACCAACACCCTGCTCAAGCCATGTATGAGAAAATAATCATTTTCAAACAAATCTTTTGTTTTCGAAAATATACCACCGAAATATTCGGGTAAAATACGACTACCAGGCGACCGGCTGGCTAAAGCCAACAAGCCACGGTCTCATCCGAAATGATTCAAGCCGCCCATCTCCTCAACCCATTCTCCCAATATCATCCCGCGAAATTCTTCGCAACATGCCCGTTTTGCCAAAACCACGCCATGACCACACCTCAATCTCTAAGTTACCAAGCAGATACGAAAATGCATTACGCCATTTTCAAACCATTTATACACATGTCACGCGCATAGCCAATCAACTGGGTACCACACAATACGGATTCTGGACACATCAACCATCACCACTAACTCTTCACTTCAAAGACATCTACATTATCATCTCCACGGCTTACAAACACAATTCCTATCTCCATATATCAGGTCATCGTTGCTTAACACATTAAATCATGTGTTCCACCTATCTATTTCAATAATAATATTCAAGTCATTCATTTCAAGCACACAACACACACAATTTTGGTCCACCACAAACCGGATCGGCACGGGCCCCAAAAACGTAGCATGTGGGCTGGTCCGTGGCAACCCACCTCATCCACCATTTGTTCCACAAAACCACTTCCGCCATTCTGGCCTCACTCACCAAAATACACAACGTATTAATAAACATCACATCAACACCCAAAACGCTCCCTGCAACCGGCACGCCCCGACCGCACAAACGGGTCTCAAACTATACATTTTCAAGCCCAAGATTTGAATCGGACAAACGGCCACCACCTGCCTTCAATCCAACATAAACATCAACAAAGCACTTAAACCAAGAATAAAAACAGCAGGATGAAAAACCCCTACCACTGGAAGTCGAAACTCCTTAACCCAGCCACGTTGCCCTGCCGCTTAAAACAGCTTTCTTTCGCCCGTCGAACCGACCGCCCGACGTCGGATCTGGGAAGGCTGGCTTTCTCAAAAACATAAAAACCCAACTCTCTGCAACTCTTTTCCCTCCTCTCACGCTTGGTCTCTAATTTTGAAGAAGAAGAAAGAATCACCACATTAAGCCCGCCTCTTCCCTCATTTTACATTTCACTTATCCATCCATGTGTGTCCCTCACGGATTTCGACTTTTTCAACCCACTAAGATCATGCCAGGTGTCAACGCGGTACCAAAATGCACCAAAAACACCCTATATGACTCTTCGTTCTCAAAAACGCGTTAGCTCCAATCGTTTAATTCGACGTACCGACGCGGGTGGGCCTAGATTACGAGATTCATTCCAACGTGAAGTCCGTTTCATCATCCGGGAGATCTGCAGTGGGCCTCGGATTTTTACCCAATTGATTTATTTGCCTTGGCAAAATTGATTTTCTCTGCCACAAGAACTTACTGCGTGATAAAAATTAAACTTTATAAACTCTCGATCTTCAAATCTTGTGCTTCTTACTAAAAAGATGAGATTATCTCGACTTATACTTAGGATTTAGGTATGAAAAGATGTTTCTATCCTTAATGAATTAAACTTATTTTAATAATTAATCATTAAAGGTATATTTAAAAATTACATTCTTACTCCTAAGTCCTAACAATGTTAGGGGGTGTTACATAAATACAGTTATGATAAATATATTAATCAAAACCTTATTTTAAGATCAAAATCAAAACCAAGATTAACAAAGTTAGATTTCTCACATGTTATGAATAATAAGAGTAGGTCCTGTCCTTGGTGTCATATCAAGAAGCAATGCATACAGTAGGGGACAAATAGATTTTTAGAATGAAGTGTAGATTTTATGAGATTATTCAAAGATAAAAGACATTTTAGTTGCTAACGGTTTTCAGCACTTGCCCTTGATAAGTAAAAAACAGATAAAACATGTTTGGTTAGAGAGATTTTCTTCATGTTTTTTTTCGTTTCTTCTTAAAAGTTATTTTTGGGAGTAACGTGCCTAAAATTTGCTTTTCCGTATTTTCTCCTTTGTTTTTAATTAGAAAACTTAAAAAAGTTCTACAAAACTGCTTAAAAACAGTTTTCAAGAATAGAAATGAAAAAAGGGCCAAAGTTTTCCTTTCCCAAGTCTTACCTAGAGTGCTGAGATAAGCCAAAATTTCAACTCCCAAAATCCTGTGACTCGTTAAGCAGTGGCAGTAAAAATTTTCAAGCTTTCTCATTCAAATTTTTCTAAAAACAAATGAAAACAAGTATATGCACAAGACCTTAAAACAAATTAAAACAAAAGTTAAACGAATTCACTATTTTCAACATTTTTATATAATAATCGGTGTCGCGCAGTTTCGCCTCTGCCGGCTGGGCCAACCAAATTCAACCAACATTAAACGAAACGTATTTTCAACTAAATTCAAAAGACGTAAACGTATTTCGAAAAACGAAAACTAAAGATAATACATCAAAATTTTCATATTCGAATTTTAGATAGAAATAAAATTTTCAGAACTAAACTAAAAATTTCTACCACCACAATGTAATACTCTGAAAATGCAAAGAAGCTGGGCAATGACGATCAACTCTTTGGAAAATTTACTGCTTCTTGACTGAATTACCCTCCTGATTCCAATAGTCACTATCACCTGCTTTACAGAACAAACTAAGAAAAAGATTTCACAACATCAAAAAGAAAAAAATAAAAAGGATTATAATATATGGACCTCGTCAAGGGCAAATTGGGAAAAGTAGAGTCCTTCGTCTTGACCGCTCATTCTTCCCCGAAGATAGGGGTCAACGGAAACCCAGAGGAGTTCGACGGCGACATGATCCTCTAGAATTGAGTGGAGATCAAGTGATAGTTTTCCGGTACGAAGTTTAAAGTGGTCAGCCGTCAGAACGCCGGCGGTGGCGGAGGCCGACAAAACCCATTCTCGCGACTCATCTCCCACTTTCTACGACGAATGGTGAAGGACGCTTATAAAATAATGAAGGATATCATATTTTTATAGAAAGAACTCATGGCAGTACCTTAACATGGTAGTGGTTTAATGAAAATCAGTCCACTTAAGGGAAATAGGAAAGGAAAAAAGGAAGAAAATATTATGGATAAAATTTCCAAATATCTTCCTTAGAAGATAAGGAAATTGTTTTAATAAATTTTTTATAGTCTCATCTCTTCCCCTTATATTTTCTATTTATTTTTTTTCTAATTTATTTTGTTACCAAAAGTAGATTTTTTTTGTTAAGTTATATTTAATAAGAAAATCAATACGAATTTCTAGAAAAAAAATTACAATATATCCCATATATAGTTTATAGTAAATAAAAATAATAAATTAGTAAGTATAAATATGTTTACAAGTTAATTGTTTTTAAACAATTAACATCAATTAAGTAAGTGGCTATCCTTGAGACCCGGCGGGGATGATGGGATGGATATATGGAAAAACTCATGATCAAATCTTTAATTCTTTATAAAAATAAAGTATTATAAAATAACATGCAAAAGTTAAAAAAGCTACAAAGTAATGTGGAAAAGTGAATAAAAGTGAAAAAGAAAAAAAACAAGTGGCTAGATATTTTATTCTTTCGAATATTTGTATCAATAATATCAAGAAAATCTATATTGTTAATTTTATAAAAATAGTAGTGGTTAAAAACGCTATAACGAATACCAACAAGAATATAATTTAACCGGAGCTTCTTCCTACTACTTTTGATGATATTTCAAGATAGGACATGACTGGATACCAATGGTTAAGGAAAATTCATTCATGAGTTGTTTCTTTGGGGTGTCCCCCCTCTTCTTGTTCCCAAAAAAAAAGGTTAGGGTTTATTTCATTCATGTTTCTACAAATGTTCATGTTAACACTTTTTTAAAAACAATGTTAACATCATTTTAAATTGCTTTCTAAAACTAATATCATATATCTCAATTCTAAATAAGCTATGTTTTACGCCTTATAATAACAAAAAAAAATTGAATAAAAAAATTGAACACCAACAATATTCTCTCTGTTCTCCTTGTTTTATCCATAAAATTGTATTATTAGGTGAGGAGTGACGGTTATGATGAGAGTTTGACGTTATTAGAAGTCTTAGGTTTAAACCCAATTTTATTTGTTTAGAATTTCCATTTAGATATTATGATTCAATTTGGATTCATATTATTTTAGTTTGAAGTTTTAGATATGGTTATTTACTTTTGATTGGTGTTTTAGAATGGAATTGAAATTTGAAGATTAAAGATTTATATTTTATTGTCATGACTAGGAATTTGATAATTGGAAATCTTTAGTTACAAGAGAATGATTTTTAGTACATAATCGACTGTCATGCCCCGAGAGCAGGTTTTAGGGCGTGACTAGGGTCATAAACAAACAATCAATTATTATAACTCGTTAACTAGGATCATAGTGTTAATTATTATAACCTATTGACAATGGTCATAGTGTCAACTATTATGACCCAGGGTTATGTTCGTAAACAATAGTTTTCAAAAAGGTGTTGTCCCACATGGAAAAAAGACAAAAGTCTTTTATGAGCTTGTACATAACTTGAGAAAATGTGAGCCCTCGAGCGCACAAGAAATGGGTTGAAAGCCCGATTTCAGTTCAAATCGGTGGATTTGCACTCCCCCGCGCGTGAATAGACCCAGAACACATTCGGTTTTGCACTCAATTAATTTTGGTTTGCTTGCACTCAATTGATTTTTGTGGATTTAAAATCAAAACGGTCCAAGTCATAAAATCGTAGTAAATACAAAATCGTTTGTTTTTTAAATTCTAACCATTAAATTTGCATTTAATTCATAACATTTCGAATTGAAATTCAAATCAAAATTTTCCTATAAATACAAACGGGTCCTGATGTTACAAAATACACTTTCCAATCTTTCTTTCTAAGCAAACTTTGAATCTCTTCTTTCTTTCCGCCATTTACCCGTAGTTCGTCCCTGGCCAGTTAACTATCAGTAATTATAGGGAATCAAATTCAGCATCGTTGAAGATGTTGGCCCCAAGATAGTGTCAATGACGGGCATCAGCCTACGGTAGTTCCGAACCGATGGCCGTGACGCTATCGATGTTGTCCATTGTCAGTTTTGATAATCCTCGTTTTTCGGGATTCATTATTAATATGAACTCATTTAGTATCAGACATGTAAAAAGTTGATTCTCGCATCTGTCATGGTTCCTCTCACAGCCTTAGATCGATTGATGATCTACCGATGGTCAAATATACTACAATAATTAAAAATAATCTTATTATCCATATTTTAAATTAAAATATAATTTTCTAAATTTTATAAATTAAAATTTATTTTCTTTTAATTTCAAAAATCAAAATTCACATTCATTTAATTATCCAAAATCTCTTTTCTTTTTAAAAATTTTCCTAAATAAAAAATATGTTTTCTCAAAATTACAAAAAACCAAATTCTCTCTTTTTTGTTTAAAGAAAACATCAAAATTCTTTTCTTTTCTTTTTTAAAATTCCAAAAGTCAAAACTCATTTCCTTGAAATTCCTAAGTCAAAACTAATTATTATTATTGTTAATTATTGTAGTATATTGGACCATCGATAGATCATGAATCGATTCAAGCTTGTGAGAGTTACGATAGATGTAGAATCAACTTTTACATATTCAGTTACTTAAAATTGCAAAGTTTCTTATTGTAGATCTGAAAAGAAGATGAGGGACTTTAATAAGGCAGCAATAGACAAGATCGACAATGTACACCATTAGTCTTGAACCTGCCAACCAACAATCTTCGTCTGTTTTCAACCTTCTGCAAACTACATCTTTAATAGATCATAGTGTCAACTATTATGACTTGTTGACAAAGGCTTTATTGTCTTTTATAATAACTTATTGATGAGGGTCATAAACCAAAGTAAAAAACTTTTCTCCCTAATTCAAACTTATAAAATAATTTCATCATATTTCCAAAATTTATATTTTTTATAAAACAAATCACAAACATACTTTCATGCAAAATCAATATTTAAGCCATAAATATTCAAATAAATAAACAAATAATAAAACTTTTCATAATTCATAATATATTAAAAAATAATAAAATTTCACAATTCAAATAACATAAAAAAAAAAAAAAGATTTATTTTACAAAGTCAAACGGAAAAAGGTGGGAGAGGAGGTGCGTGGAAGTGCAGCAAGAAGTAAAGGGAAATGGAGGGAAAAGAAGGAAATAAAAGAAAGGAAAGGAAGAGAGTAGAAGAAATAGAAAGGAAAGAAGGAAGAAAGGAAAGGAGGAGGGGAACTAGAACCAACGTCGCTTAGGGAATAGAACCGAACGACAAAGGACCCGAAACTGCGCTATGAGAGGTAGGTTTCTTCATACTTTGGTTATTTTACGCCTAGGGGCCACATAATGGCCTAACGGTTTCGCCCCATTTCAGGGTGAATTTAATATGTGTATGGTTTGGTTGTTGTTGTGTGACGGTCAAAGACCTAAGCCAATGGTGGTTTCGGACTGCTCGAGACCGAACACTGCCCCAGATGGCAAAATCCTCGGTTAATGGCAAACTGGTGTGCTAAATTTCGCCAGACATCCTCATAATCGTCGTGTCGGGTCTCGGACGGCCATAACTTTCTCGTCCGAACTCCGATTACTCTATGGAAACCTCATTGAGTCTAGAATTTTATAAGATAAAGTGATTGGCCAAACCGTGGGCTGAACATTGGGTTGGGTCACGTACAGTTTAGGAATGGTCCGTTCTAGTTCCTAACTCGCTTTCTGAACCGGTTTGTATCTCAAATGCAAGGTCAGATGGACCGAAAGGCAGGAATTGAATGTTTTGTGTGGTATTGACACAAGTTGAACTTTCTGGACTAAATCCAGATTATTTCCGAGGCCAAAAGCATGGCCAGATTTATGGCCGAGAATGGCTAATGTGTGTTATTGTTGTAAATTGAATAACACGTTGAATGTGTGAAATTATGTAATATATGTGTGAAAAAAAATGGAAATAATTATATATATTAAATATAATTTATCCAGCGACACACATGTAGTGTAATAGATATACAAGTGGACATTATGTAACATACATGAAGATGAAATGGCATGTAATGACATTTGCATTGCATTTGTGCACGAGACATCACCTCGAGTCGGGTGTGAGTGCATGGTCGGGTCGACATCGTTTAGTGTTTGA
The DNA here is from genome assembly GCA_016808115.1 of Tetrastigma voinierianum. Taxonomy (NCBI): domain Eukaryota; kingdom Viridiplantae; phylum Streptophyta; class Magnoliopsida; order Vitales; family Vitaceae; genus Tetrastigma; species Tetrastigma voinierianum. Next base: position 924,773 of record JAEQBH010000831.1, on the reverse strand, counting down.
TGTATGTCGTGAGGTGATTACGGTGGTAAATCGATTAATCGTGTTAGTGTTCGATGTATGTTGTGAAGACATGGTTAATTGACACTGTGTTTGGTGTTCGATGGTGAGCTCAGTAAAATGAGACAACATCCAAATTGAGGCTCACAGTTGCATGGCATAAAAAGTACGTGTGTAAATGGGTGAAGCAAGTAGGGATAGACACCCCCTCAGGTGAAAAACCTGGTATATGGTTTAGACATGAAACCGTCGGGAAGGAAAGCCGCAAAAATGTTGTATAAAGGCGCGCCCTACCAGAAGAACCCGAAAACTGCGGGCCCACAAATGCATAACACATGGTACTCAGAAGGAATAAAGCAGTATCAGAGATCCAATGTATCTGTAATTTCAAAACAAAAAGCGCTTGTTTTGGAAAAAGGGTCAGGCGACGCCTTAATTCGCTTTTACACTTTAAGATATACATGCGCCGCTGGTATAGCTAACAGATTGCGATTCGAGTCGAGGCATAATCGCATCTACGATACGAGACATTCAGTACAACATAGTGCATAGGTACTTGAATGCGGTGATTGGGATTGTATGTATTGGCATTGCATGTTGCCTTGAAGTGAGAAAATCTTAGAAAGATATATCTATCGCTTTTATTCTCAAATTTCTGCCTTGCACCACCCTCGTGATTATGTTATACACGCGCCTTCGAGGCCGTGAGTACAAAGAAGGCCGGGTTATGGCATTGAGAAGTATTTTTGTAAAATATATTAGATTAATCTAGTTTTAATATATTTTGGCATGTAAAAGTGTAAAGGAGTTGTACATTAAACTCTTGTAAAATATTAGAATAATTTGTATATTCAGAAAAGTAAAATATACGTAAAGGACTACTAATATTTCGTGGGTTGACAAGTTGTCAGCCAGACCCCCGCATTTTGAGTTGTCACAAAGATGGTATTCAACATACTCTGACCTCTTTCGATTTTGGGGCATCACAATTAACCTATATGTCATACCCTAACAATAAATTTTTTTAACCTTTTAGGGTAAACAATTTACCCAACCCTATATCTTTTTTTTTTTAAATAATATTATTGATTCAAACTTTCAATAAATCGATAGATTCAAGATACAAATACTTAAAAATCATACAGGATGAAACAATAATAACATAATAAATCGGCATAAAACCTACAAATTTAATAAAATAGTGACTAGAACATCTGCAACTCTAGTAATTCAACATATTAACGATCATAATTTGATATTTTCGACTTATCAAATACACGCCTCGCTTGTCCGACCACCCCATGTATAAAACACTCCAACAAGACGACGAATATCACTTAATAAAACGATGACAAACCAAACAACGACAACACAAAAAATAAAATAAAACCTAGATCTTCATAGAATAACCATTTTATTAAGCAAGAAAATGAAATAAAAATATTCAGACGCGATTTCGCGCCAAGAATTGACTAAAAACTATATCTCCTCGTCATAAAAATAAGGCTTATAAAGCATAAAGCACAGAGAAAATAAAAGAAGACGGTTTTACCCAACCCTATATTATATACTATAACAATCAAAATTAACTATTTTTGGAAAAATAAATATTACCTAACAAATTTTCTATATTTTATTATCTCTTGAGAAATTTTCATATTTTATCAATAAGTCAACCTCATATTAATAACTTCAACTCTTTGGATCAAAGCCTAAATAAACAACACTCATCTTTTTTTTCTTTGAAACTTATTAATCAATAAAAATACTAATTCAATGTATGTAAACTTACTCGAGGTATAAAAATTCAAACTTTAAACTCCTAAATCTTCAATGTAGAACTTTTAAACCTTCAAATCTCCAATGCTTCATTACTTTGGCTCTATGATCTCTCAAATTTTTGTGTAAAAAGTTTTTTTACAAAAACGGATCAAATAAAAATGGATCGAATTGGCCCAACCCATTTTGACTCGTGCCTCTAATGAGCCCGCCCATTCGGCCTAGCCGACTAAGCTACCTATCTGTAGGAGACTGTATTTTTTTTTTACTTTTTTAATTTAATTTAAATTAAAAAAGTAAAAAAAAATCTAACTACAACTTTAATTTATAAATGAAACCGTAATTTTTAACTACAGCTTCTAACTTATGAATAATAGTTTAAAAATTAACCTATAATCAATATTTTTTTAATAAACAAATAAAGATCATTTTGACCGGATTTGGAGTATGATTTAGAGCCTAGTGGAAGGTTTCCAAAGTTCCCTAATTTGGCCTTTTTCTATGGGATGCCTTGCATGAATTGAGTGGGTTTCCAACATTGCAAAATTTTGGATTATGTGCCCCCAAACCTTCCATATCTGATCCAGACATTCTTTCCTTCATTAAAAGGTACTTTTTTTTTTACTTTTTTTTTACTTTTTACTTTTTAGCTAGGGAATCGAAAACTGTTCATATTTGGTTGGGGACATATCTTTTTACTTCATTTAAAGCAATTTTACTATGGTTTCCAAATTTACTACTATAGGTACGGAGATAAAAGATAAGAAATATTTGGTTGAAGAACCTCCCATAACCTAAAACATGTAAATCTTAGCCCTCCCTGTATCTTTTCTTTAAAAATAGTTTAATTTTGATAAAATTAACTTTTACCATATTACATAATCACATATCTACAAGAAAATTTTAAGGGTATGTTTGTTAAAACACAATCAAAATTGATAGACATGATTCCCAAATTGGGCAATTCTAAAATTTGATTTCCATAACAATGCTAGCTAGATACATGAGAAAACCTTGGGTAAAATGAAAACATATTTCCATTTCCATTTCCATTTCCATTTCCGTCCCAACAAGATGGATCTCTATCTCTACACTTCAATGACATTACAATGAAAAAAAATACATCACTGACTTGACTTGAGAAAAAAAAATGTATGAATCAAAAAGGGTAAGAAGTATTATCCATACACATACTTCAAAGCTGCTCTCCACCTGGTTCTGAGCTTCATCATCAAAGTAGGGTTTTCAAAGTTTTTAAGGATTTTGTCAATGTTGTTCAATGCAGCTTTAGCTGCCCTGTTTAGAGCAATATCTTTTCTCAAAGGGTATTCACCTCTTCCTGCAAAATACCCTTCTATGTAGAAATCAATTCCTCCTCCCATCTGCCATGAATCCTTGAACTCAAGCTTTAGCCCCCTCTTTTGGCATCTCTCATTCAGTTCAGTTACTGGGTGTATTTTCAGTGTTTCTGGGACTATCATAGGCTTCAACAGATCTTTGAACACCTGTCACCCGTCGTGTTATTGTCGGGTTTTTTTTTAATTTATAAAATTAAGAGTATTTATGTTTATAAAAAAAAAAAAAGAAGATAATATATACCTCCCAAACTGTGTCTACTGAACAGTTGCAGTCAACAAAGACAGCCCCAATAGTTGATTCAACTACATCAGCAAGAACCTTGGGTACTTCAATTTGACCATTTGAATGTAAAGGGTATTCCTTAACTGCTTCACCAAATTCATGAATCTGCACAAATTTTAATCAAATTAGTACTTCAAAATTAAAATAATATTAATAATAATTAAAAAAAAAACACACACACAAAGGAAATTTTTTTGAGTTTGGGTTCAAAATAATCCATTTTATAAAAAAATGTTTATTCCAACCAACTTTTGTTCAAAATAACCTTTTTATATTATGGAGAGAGATGTTTAGAATTTTTTTTATTTTTTTTATTTAAATTAGAAGCTGCAGTTTGAAGATGAATTTTAGATGTGACCTAACATCAATATTTTTTAAAATAAAAAGGTCATTTTGACCCAAAACCTCAAGTTCTTGGGTCAAAACTTTGATCAACTAACTACAAATATTAAAAGAAAAAAATATAATTGTAATTATAAACAAATATTAAAAGGATGATTACATATATAAACAAATAAAAACATAGATATAATTGTAATTATAAACAAATATTAAAAGGATGATTACATACGACATTGTGATTACCTACAAGTCATCCCAATATATTGTAAAAATCATATAATAAGATTTATTCATGGCTAGAACCTTCTCTTTGGTGCACTCATATTCATCACCCATCATTATCATGCCAATCCTTTATTTTCTTTATCTATCGTAAAACATATCACCCATTATAAAGGATATTTATTCCCTATCTACTTCTAAAAATAGTTTTTAGTTTTTTTTTTTTTCAAAATAGAAAACAAAGAACAGATTTTTTTATTGAAAAACATGAAAAATACTAGGTTCCATTAAAGAACACATGGTGTTTTCAAAAACTGTTTTGTAGAGCTTTTTAAAAAACAAGAAGCAAAAAGGGCCATAAAATAATGCCATGAAACGAAAACGTAGGAAACATATTTTAAAAACACAAAATAAATAATAAATAAATAAATAAACCCTAGGAAAGTTATTAGGAAAATACTTGGTGATGAATCTTGGGGTTGTTGTGGCGCAAAAAGCGATGAAGGCCATGGTTGAGGGCGACACGAGCGAGCTTCTCCTTGTCGACGTTGGCCGAGCGGAGCCGAGTCAGAGGGCCGGGTTGCAGATCGGAGTACAAAAAGAACTGCTCTCTCGTTATCAGCAGACTCAGTACTGAGTCACCCATGAACTCCAATCGTTCATACGAGAACTCGCTCTGGAAAGATCCATGAGTGTAAGCCTCTTCCAGAAGCTTCTTGTTCTTGAAGGCGTATCCCAGAATCTCCTCGACTCCTTCAAGACTCGGGAACGACGACTCAGTGGTCTGGCATGATGACTCGGTTGCACCGTCTTTCCCTTCCATGGCGGTGGGAGGACTCAGGACGATGCAGACAGAGGTCGGTTTTTTGGTTTCTATATATAGGATATATAGGAAGAGGAGTATCAGAAAATGGTACTAGAAGTTGTTTGGATCGCGAGAAATATTTTGGTTGTTGATTGTTGTTGATTGATTGGATGTTCATACCGGTTGACTTTGTTTAATCCTTTTAATAAGAGGCGTGTTTGGCTGGTGGATTGGGACACAAGGTATTTGATTTAAAAAGGAAATTAATATCCCATTTGTTATTTAATTTAAGGGTAAATAAAATTGCAAATGTATAAATCATTATTTTAATTAAGAATGGCAACGGGGAGAGCCACATCATTATTTTAATTACATCCTAACCTTTCTCATTTATTTAAATCATTTCTCATAACTCGCTACTACTTTTAGTTAGAAAATTAAATGGATCGGATAAGAGGGGGGTAAAAATGGAAAATTCTTATACTTGCATATTTAGCTTTTATTTTAATTTATTTCTATTATATCAAAATTAATATATATTACACAAATAAAATACTATATTACTATAAATTACTTTATTAAAAAATATTATTATTATTATATTATAATATCAAATAAAAATAATTATAAAATTATTACACAAATCCGATGCTACTAAACAATATTCGAACTCGCTTCTAAACTCAAGTATTCTAAAAATTCTCTTCAACCCGATTATACTAAAATCATACTCATTCCATCGAAAGTGGACGGAACCTAAAAATCTATACTGCTCATTCATATATAATTCAATTTTATATATTTTTTTAAATATTGATTAAATAAAAATATGTTTATGTTTTTTCTAAGGTAAAAGTAGATTATATTTGAAATACATGGTCCATGCCTAAAAATTATATTCGAATGCTCTTAAATTACATTATTTTTATAATTTATTCTAAAATTGTTGAATGAAAACACCATGATCTATCTTATAAATGTTGTTGAGAAACAAATACATGAAAACACCATGACCTATCTAATAAATGTTTTTACAAAACTAAAAATATGTTTGATAATTCGAAAATATAAATAAGATGCTATTTTTAATAATGAAAAAATAAAATAAGTGATTTTTTTTTACACGTATTCATTTTGCATTACAACATATAATGTGATATTAAAGTTAAGCTATTGTTGGTAATTGGTATTGGTAATTGATTATAAATTAATTATTTAGTAAAATAATTAGAAGTAACCGATTGAAAGTTAATTAACAAATATAGACATGAGAGAAATTAACAAAAAAAAAAAACCAATACACGTATATATAGAAAAAATAGACAAAAAAATTAAAAATAATAATATGGAATTATAAAAATTTATACCCATAGATAAAGAATATGACATAAATTTTTATTTAACCATAAATAATATTATTTCATAAATATATAAGTTTATGATTGAAATTTTTATGGCTATTTTTTGTAATGTTATTTATAAATTTATGGAATAATTTCATGTTTATGGTTATTTATGAATTTTACAAATAAAAAAATTATTTATGGTTATAACATAAATAAAAAATAATATTATTTATAACCATAAAAAATATTATTTAGTTCATATATTATTTTTTATAGTGATAAATTTTTCATATTATTTCATATAACCATAAATAATTTTATAAATTTATAATCAAAAAAGTTTAGAGATGATGATAATTTATGAATAATATACATTATTTATAAAAATATTACAAACATAAAAATTAACTATAATATTATTGTTTTCATAAAAATAAAAAAATATTATTTTATGGTTATAAATTCTTGTGATCATATTTTTTAATATAATATGAAATAATTTATAACCATAAAATTTCATATCATTTCATATAATTTTTAGAGAATTGGTTTGTATATAATATAATTAGCTAAAAAAGTTATAAAAATCCTAAAATTACGTAAATACGAAGAGAATAATAAAAAATAAAAGAGAGGATACAAGAATTGATTGGAGTAGATCCAACTATCAGCTCTCTGACCAGTTCAATCAATCAACTCAACCAAACAAGATCTAAGTGATTTTAGATAATACATTTTAATATTTTTAAAATAAAAACGATTTAATAAGAAAAAATAGAAATAAGTAATTTTAATAAAATATGTTTAATAGTTTCTACCTATTTTTTAAGGTTACTGAAGAAAAATAATAAAAGAATTATGGTTATTTTTGTAACGTCCACATTTGTTTTTGTCCTCTTTTGACGTGAAGTGAATAAAAAGAATTAAAGGATAATTATATATTTATTTTTCTAAAAAAAAAAAAAAACTAGGATATATATTTAAAATGAATGATTATGAAAGCTCATCTGCTGGTTGTTGTAAATAGATTAATAGGCAGGGTCTGAAAGAAGAGAAAGAGAAAAAAAAGGGAATTAAGGATTTTGTGTTATTTTATAAAAATAATTATGATTTTATTAATATATTATTATAATTATCGAATGTAAATATCATAATCTAATACACACATTAACTATAATTTATTTTTATTATTATTAATTCCTTAATTTAAAAATAATTATAAATTAATTAATATACTATCATAATTAATGAATATATTATTATAACCAATGTAAATTAATGCATCATCACAAATTAATAATACGCTGATGTATCTGACTAATCTATAAAATTATTTTTTGGCAAATAGGGTTCAAACCATATAAATCAAATTCTAAGTATTATATATACAATTATTTTGAAATTGATAGCATGATAAATAATTTTCGATTGAGAGTGACTTTCTTTCTAGAAAAGAAGAGCATTACTGAGAATGAAGCCAATCCCTAAGGCTGAATGGTGAGTTAATGGTTTCTACTTTCTAAAGTTGCTTCTGTCTGTGAAGCGTGAACAATTGAATGGTTAGGGCTTCCCGAGATTTTTTTTTTTTTTTTTTTAATTATTAGTATTTAAGATTATGTCGGCGAGCCTGATCTTCCCTCAATTCAAGATGTTGAAAATCTTTCTTGTACTTTAAAAGGTTGTGTTTGCTTCTCGGGATATTTTTTTTTTTTTACCTGGTTTTGTCTAATCAAAAATATAAAAAAAAAAAATCAAATATTAATAAATTAAAATAAATAAAATTAGTTTAAAGCAAAAATTAAAAATAATATATTAGGTTTAGTTCTATTTTCATTTTCCTTTATTTTTATTTTTATTCTTTTCTCTTTTTTTCTTGCACTTTTCCAAGAATCAAACCTAGTCCAAAGAATAAGAACAGTGGAATCCATCTTATTAAATTAATTTCAATTTGACAAATATGACATGTTAATTCTTGTATTAATGAATTGACATTATTGTTATTCCTTGATTCCATATCCATCCTTCTCTTTTTTTTAAAATAAAATTAAATCGATATCCATCCAAAAAAAGATGGTGAGTCTTCGTATATTTTGTTTTTATTTTAGTGTAAACATATAAATTCTTGATTTGGATCTCTCGTAAATCCATCTCATCTTATTACTACTTAAGCCAAGTCTCGAGTGTAGTTTATCATGTATTTTATGGGTTCAAATTTATCATTTGTAAGCACCGATTTTTACTTTAGAATTTCCTTTATTCAAGAAAATTCTACACCTGTTTTTTTTTTTAATTTAAGGTGGAAAATAGATAAAATTAGAAGAAAAACAAATTTAAATTAGTAAATCATTTCATATATTATTTCAAAATTATTTTACTTTTAAAATGTGCAGAATACATATTCAAAGAAACTATGAAATTTTTTTTTTATTATTTTGATTATATTTAATTTTTGTTGACGATAAAAATAAACATTAGAGGATTTTCTTTTTACATTTTTTTTTCTTCAGCTATGTTTGCTTCTAATAATCGAATAAAAAAAAGAAACATGGAAAAAACTTAGAAAAAGAAAATGAAGCAGTGAATGTTTATAAACCCAGCAAACATGTTTCTGGCAAGCCATTATGCCAGAAAGAATAGTGATTTATTAATACACATTTATTAACCCTATCCAATCCTGATCCTGCTATTTCATTTCAAAATCTCAACTCAGATTACTCAAAAACAAAACGTATGCGGTGAGGTAGTGAGCGACAGACTGCACTTCATACTCACCCCCACGCCTCATTTACATTTTATTTTTGCTTAAAGTTTTATTTTTTAATATTTTAATATTTATTTTTGGATTTTATCAGACAAAATTAACATGTTTGCAAAAATAAAAATATAAATTTTTATAAATTATTTATTAAATAATAGAATTAATATTATTAGTAACAAATAGGTAAATAAAATACAAAACATTTTTTAAATATAACCACAGAGCTGGGTAGGGCATAACAAGATCCGGAACCCACTCACTCGAGAAAGAAACCTAACTCGCAAAAAAGTCCAAGAGCACATGCTAAATCAAACTCAATTACATTAGTGGATAAGAACTCCAAAATAACTAGACCTGCGGACATCCCTGCGAAAGATGGGATGAAGTCACGGAGAATTCAACTATAGTCAGCAGAACTATGATATGGAAAATTAATAGTTATAAAAAAAAAAAAAAGAGTATGCAAAATGATAATAACACATTCAGTCAGTCAAAGCCTGCAACAGGTCAAGTCATGTCATGTTAACAAAATCACCCTAACAAACACACTCTCATGTCTCATCCAAACAGTTCATAATTTGAAAATTATAATATTATTCTTTTACAGCAATGGTGGTTTCATACAAAGAATTACAGACATATCCGGTTTAACATGAAAAGCTGAATGGGTACTCTCTACTAGGGTTATTATAATTCATAATAAGCATACAACAACATCCTTCTGTGGCTTTCTTTCTCTGATGTGTTCGTTCATCAATCAATAAAAATACATTTAAATGATCCCAACCCATATTTCTCAACTATACACATTTACAACAATGATCTGGAACAGCTGCTTCATTTGAGATTTTCAGAAGGAAAAACAGTACCCTATAATATGTAGTTTCTACCTTCCAGACATTAGATTGACGAGAGCTTGGTTTTCGTAGAAGGAACCGACATCCCAGTCCTCTGTTGAGGATGAAAGAGTCATTAGAGCAACCACAATGGTTCTCATGCTTGGTCTTAGCTGAGGATTTTCCTGGGTGCATGCTTTGGCAAGTTGGGCCATCTGCAACCAAAATTATCACCAGAAAATTTTTTATTTATATTAGAATTATTTAAACAAAGCTTCACTCTTTTTTTTCTGTTTGTAAGAAATGAATTCACCTTGCGCACAGAATCGAGTGGGTAATCTTCAAGCCTAGGATCGACTAGTTTCCGAAGATCCTCTTTTGGATCAGGTTGATTCAGCGCATCCTCAAACTGTAGAACATGCAAATATAATACAAATCAGTACAAGGTTGTATTTTCAAGGGGGCAACCAAGGAGGCTGCCATTATAGCCCATTGCAAGTTAAAAGCTGATTGATCGAGAATTGGGAAAGTTTCAGAATCAGAGTGAAAGGAATATGGCTTGTAAATGAGATTGGAAAATATTCAATTTGAAAGACTCAAAGCTAAGAAAGTTTTGAGCCCATCTTCTCATAAAAGCAGGGTTAGTAGAGAAAATTTACCAAAGCCACAAGGCCCTTTGATTCAGCAACAGAACCATTGTCCTTCACCACAGCCTCCTTGGCAGAAATAAGTTCATAAAGGACAACCCCGAAAGCATATACATCCACTTTGGGCGAGACGTCACCATATTGAGCGTATCTGCAAACAAGAGCGGTGACTCGATTAGTATTTGTACACACAAATAAATATTGCCAAAGCAAATGACTCTCTTCCTCCAGCCCTCTCATCTGAACCTCACCACCAACTGCCCCCCATGTTACATAGAAGCAAGTGTTTCTTTCCAGTTTGGTAAAAGGAATTCTGCTCTAAAGCTTCCTTTTTCTCTCTTATTTTAAATTAGTTGCATGTGCAGAAATTCAAAACAACGTAAAAAGAATGGGAAATGCGTCACTGAATTTCTTCCTTAAGTGTTCTCATTGATAGGAACACTCTTATAGTTTTGACAGGCTAATGCCGCTAATCATTCTTTCACGAAACTAATTCATAACTTTATTTTACCGCATTTTTTTTTGCTTTCCATAATTTCCTTCAATGTATTGCTTATTGTTCTTCCATTTGCCATGTAGTACCAGAGTTGTCGTCCCGATGTGTCCACTTATTTAAAAATCAACAATTATTCTAACCCAAAACAACAAAATCAATCTCCAAAGGATTCCCTGCCTAGAAACTTAAGCATAGGCTATCATAAGAACATTTTATTTTTCTATGGCAGGTTGCTAGGTGGTATTAACGAGTTGTTACTAAATCCAGCTTATCAGCAGGTCTAGACACTTGCTCCTAGGTATATGGTATAAGGTTGGACATAGTCATGGCATCAAAAGCTCCTATTGGCCATCGTTTTTTATATGAAAAAAAATAAAAAAATAAATAAAGGCATCAACTTCAAAAAGCTCGATATATCTGTCAACCAACTATTGACCGTGAATATCGTGTCAATGGTTACCAATAACCGATATATCGTCGATATATCCCCACATTTCTAAGACTGAGTGTGATGTATAGAACTGCATTAACAATTTCATGGTATCTTCCTTTTATTTTCTTTGCATTTGCTTTTATTTGTGATTGGTGGTCATGATAAGATTTCCATTTATTCCCACCGTCACTACAATTTTCACATAACAGTGTTATAGCATTGACTTGTGACACCTACTTAAAAACCAAACCTAACAATTGGTATCAGAGCAGTACACTAACCTTTATGTTGGTGAGATTTTGGGAGTCGGTTGGAAAACCTGGGTAATGTGAAACAATAGACTACCATTACAATACAAAAAGCAGGTTCTGAAATTCTTTAGATTCTCCTGACGACGACGCCACCACGCCACAGCCTGCCTTATTAAATCTAGGTACACACGTAATTCATCAATTCAGATAACTGAATTTCACGTATTTCGAGACGAACGGACAAATTCCATGGGGACACATGGCATGGGACATGTGGCATTAGGCATGAGGACACTTGGCACATGAGGGCCAAGTGTCACTCTGTAGGTTTGCATGAGAAGGGGATGTGTTGTGAAGGACACCTGGCATAACATGTGCCATGTGTTAAGTTAGTGGAATGAAAGATCCACCACCTTAACTCTGAACGAGCTCTATGGAAAAAGAAAGAAAAAGGAGGGAAAAAAAAAAGAAAAAAAGGAAACAGAGGAGAGGTGATCCAAATGTCTGATGATTTCCGACTAAATAACGAAAGTTCAATGGTACTCAAGGAGTGAGTTTGCTTATGCTCCAAGAGGTAGGGTCTTCATCCTACCGTTATTGTTTGTCTAAGGGCCATCAATGGCTATGAGGTATACTCTAACGATGGGCTGGTTCAAAAACACTTTGACCAAACTGCTGATGATTTAAGGACCGGTTCGGGCTTTGCTCCTTAATCGCAAATTGGAACAAAGCATGGTTGCTGGAAAATATGGGAATTCAGTGTGTTATGAACTTGATCGGAGGGTCATCCAATGTATTTTAATATCAGAGGGTCGTCCAGTGTATTTTGATATCGAAGGGTCGTCCAATGTATTTTGATATCGGAGGGTTGTCCAATGTGTTTTGAAATCGGAGGGTTATCCAATGAACTTGATCGGAGGGTTATCCAAAGTTTGTCCAATGAACTTGATAAGAGGGTTGTCCAAAGTTTGTCCAGTGAACTTATCTAAGGTCAGTCTAATGGAATGATTTATAAACAAAATCTTTTGTTTTGAAATACACATGGTACTTGTGATGCGCATTTAGGCTGTGGTAAATTTTGTGAGCATTTTCTACTCGGGTATCAAGCCACCTGGCTGCGAAAAATATTTAGGTACGGAAGGTACATCAAAGGAAGGAACTCATTCAGACTCATAGTGGTGAAGAAGAAGGCCGATCCAGCTTATTTTCTCTCGGTTCTCAGAACATTCTCGAATAGGTCCAGCTTTGTATATATGTAAAATGAGGTTTTGTAATAAAAACTTATTTTTGGACTTGTTTAATATAGTGTTAATAGTTTTCCTAGATTTACACGCTTCGCAAAATGTGTATAGAGGCGCAGAGCGGAATTTATTACATTCGGGCGAGAGCCGAGGTGTAGAAAAGCAACAGCGGCTATTGTATCGCTGATGCCTGGGTCGCCACGGTATTTTCTATCACGGCAGAGCGCGGTTTTGTGGTCCCGACAACGGGTTTTGTGTCGCGTGATAGATTTGCCTCGCAGTGGTGTTCCCTTTAGGTCAGCCGCTTGCAGCCGCTTCTCTCGGCCGCGGACAACTACGTAAGTTCCAAATGTGGTCATGGCGAGCTGTTAAGGCCAAGAGATTTCATGCCGCGGATGCAAATTTTTAGTGTCGCTACGTGATTTCAAATGAAGTTGTACGGATAGATATTCGGCGTCGTGACAGAGTATAGATCAGTGATTTGCCGCGGCTGTATCAAATTTCGTCACAAACGGAGTAAAGCAATGTGAGAGGAAATCATGTCGCGACAAGGCCTTTTTATGTCGTAATCTCAAATTGTTTTTTGTTTCCACTTCAATCTCCCAGAACACCCGAAACCTATCATAATTGCTTAGTTCATTATTCCTTCACAAAACAAATAAATAAAAGCCATCTTACTCCGGGGGCATGTATCCAAATGTACCCACAAGACGTGTGGGTAGGGATGAACCCCCAACTTCAGTCAATTTTGTTAGTCCAAAATCTGCAACCTGCAAAACAAAAATTTCAATAAAATAATGTGAACGAAGAATTCACATGCCTGAGAATAAGGAAAGAGGAATTGGTCGAACCTTTGCATGGAAATTCTTATCAATGAGTATATTTGCTGACTTAATATCACGATGGATATACACGGGAACAGTATGCTCATGAATATATTCAAGACCTCGTGCTGAATCGAGGGCAATTTGAACCCTACTAGACCATGACAATGGGTCTCTTCCTGGAAAAAGATAGAAGTGGTCATTATCAGTTCTCTGGTCGCAGAACTACCAAAAAAGATCTTCACGCATGTTGTACTCCCCACCTGTGCCACGTAAATGTTGGCTTAAGTTGCCATTCTCAATGTATTCATAGACTAGGAAAAGAGAACCCTCAACACAAAATCCAATCAAGCGCACCTGCAATATTATAATATGTATTAATAGGGATACATAACTGTTGAAACTTGAAAGTGAACGATAATCAAGCCTTCCAATGATATTCAGGCAAGGAAAGCACAGTGTTTCTATAACTCATAACAATAACGATGGAGATAGTTGAGCAACAAAAATATCTCCCAGTAACAATAGTAGATATTTATCTCATAATGGCACTCAAACAGAGCCACATGTAAAAACATACATAATGCGTGTGTGTATAGACAAACACACACACGTATGTATGTACAAAAGGAAGTTAACAATGTAATGATGCTAAGATACTACAAACTGCAAGCAGGTGAATTCAAGCGACATTGATTAACATGAATAATCACAACCACACTAAATTACAAATAAAAATCAAGCGGTTCCATAAAACACAAACTGTTTTAAGAGAAAGGAAGAGTAATACCAAGTTTAGGTGATGCACACGAGTCAAAACGTTTAACTCAGCAAGAAATTCTTTTGATGCTAGCATATCCATCTTCTTGATTGCAGCTTTCTGCATAAAGAGTGAGGAGGGGGAAAGTTGTCAAAGAAAAAAAGGAATATAGACATTTAAGATCAGCAGTGAACATGACATGGTGATTATATTTGTGTACTAAGTGAAGAAATATGAATATTCAACATCAGAAGTTCTGACACGACAAAATGTGCAGTCATCTTCATGCACCCAATATGCATGTTAAAGCAGTAATCACTTGGAACTCTCAAATATGCTTCAACAAAGTTGTGTTCAACAATATGCTAGTTGGCTATCCGTGCAAGGATCCGTCCAACTAGATTTCTGAGCATAAAAGCATATCTTTAGCTGGGCTATTTATGGCTACCAATTTATTAGAGGATATATAGTTGTTTATATTCTCTAATTTTAATGGACCCCCTGTAATTGTCTAATTTGAAATCACAAAACACTACATGAAAAATAGGACTGATTTTGTATAAACCTGTTCAGCTCTTACTGCAAGAAACTCGGATAGCTAACAACACAACTAACATAAAATGTTCCCCTGACATAGTATGTGTGACTTTTCTCTTAGAATTAATTGTCTTCTTTTATGACAAGTGATAACAGGGATCACAACACACCTCGCCCCTCAGCTCAGCATAGTAAACAGCTCCGAAACCACCTTCACCAATCTTATTTGCCAAATTAAAATTATCAGAAGCCTTAGCAAGTTCTTCATACGAGAACTGCACTGATTTCTCCACAGTAATGCCTGTAAGGCATATAGAGCACCGGAACTAGGTGTTCAACAATTCACAGCAGCTTTATCCAAATATCTATTCAAAAAACCAAGAGATAAAAAAGTTCAACAAGGAAACACTACATCACATCCAAGATATAATCTGTAAATAAAATATGAAGAATGAGAACAATGAGTTAGATCATATCACAATTTAACATATATATATATATATAAGGCATGTATATACAAGAATAACTTTCATTATATGGTCAAATTGAACAAATATCAAAATTTGAAGAAAAAGAAATGTGAACAAGTTCAAACTTGAGACATCTAGTAATGTAGACAAGGGAACTGCATCTAGTGGTTGGATAAAATTTATCAACTTATCAAAAGTTGAACTATGGTACTCACCCCAAGAGGTCAAAATTAGAATAAAAGCTTGAAAAGCGTTATCGCCTAGGCGTATATCCATGAAGTGCATGTTCATTTACGAATAAAACTAAACAGACAAATAGAAGGGGCAAAAAAGAGGAAACAAGTACCATCGCCATATAGAATAGAATGTTCTTCAGCTGGAAGCAATGCTGTTTTCTTCACCTTTCTCTTTCTGTAAAATCCAATATATATACAAACTGCCAATAACAGCACTCCTGCTACTACTGCTATAGATATGCCAGCAATCACACCACCTCCAATTCCTGCTTATATAAAGGAAAACGAAAAGCTTAGGGTAGGCTCAGTAGCACTCAACTTTCCAAGTTATCATCTCACATCAGTCCAAGAATAAAAAATGAAGACAATCAGCACCGAACCGGTGTGCAGAAAAGGGGAAACCCACCTGTGCTGCAAAAGAGTAAAAAAACAGATAAAGATGTTAAATTTATAATAGGTTCTGAGATTTAAAAAGTACTATATGTTAATTTGCGAGCACTTCAAAGTAGTGATTAGCAGAAGTTACCTGGATTCCAGGGCCGGATAGCTTCCACTGGTATCTGCAAATTAATCGATAAAATCAGTGAGGGAACATCATAGCAATTTACAGCATATGATGACAGTGACAACTGAGCATCAATCTCAGCAGCACGTCAAATTCAATGAATTTCTTTGTAATATTGTGCTTATTACTTTTTGTTAGGATCTAGAACTTATACATGAAAATAAATGATTTGGTATTTTTAGCATTTGAACATGCATCCATCGCGAATGGAATTACCACTAGAATTATATACATAAAAAAAATGATTGTAGAAGTAAAAACACAATATTTTGTTGATCTCCTTGCATTAGCTGTCTCTAAATGACTGAGAAAAAACCACATGAACATATTAAAATGTGTCAAATCATTTCAAATGATGAACGGATAAAACATTAGACCTACTTAATTTGCAACCTACTTATTTAGTTGTTCACTTCAGTGGTTCAACCCAGCACAACCAAAATAGTGAGCAGCTCTTAGTCCATAATTGTCTTCAAATTTCCAAAAACCCATTACCCATATTAACAAAAAATTTCAAACCGTGCCTTCCTCCAAGCACAAAACCCTCATTTCTGTCACATCACTCAATTATCAAGTATCTAACAAGTTGAAACTAACAGAAACTCAATAATCCACACTATAATCAAATCTGGGTCATGGAAAGTTCCCTAGCAAACCCCGTTATTTCTTCAGCTGAATTGAACTGAATTCCACCAACTGGGCATTCAATTTCTTAACTCCGGAATCATTTATAGCTCCAATTAATAAACAAACGAAACTATCATTGACATCATAGCATCCAGGTTCAATTCTATATTGCATCAACAAACTTCCTAATCAAAACAAGAAATCACCTGTCGTAGGAATATAAACAAGCCCACTCCCGGCACTGAAATTCGAATCTGGATTGTAACTCTGCAACAAGGAAGCATTCAAACTCACTGACTCTGCAACTGAAGTTAAATTATCCTCTGGGCGAAGCGGGTAGCTCAAGAACAACCCATAATCCTTGGAAACTTCGCCATTTCCACAAGAACAATTCAAAGTCACATTCAGATAAGCATCCGTATCAGGAATTCGTTCGGCAGCATAGCTATTGAAGTTCTGCAACCAAGCCGCAGTGGTCAAATTTGAATAGTACCTCTGCGCAACAAGATCGTACGTATCACCGGAACGCACCGTGTAGTTGAACACTTTCCCCATAAATTGTTCGTTGATGCATTCACAGGAGGAGTAAGGCACGCGGATTCTGATATCGGAAAGAAGGCTATCTTGATTAGGGATTTGTGAGTTGTAGCTGAGAATTTCAGAAATCGTTGTCTGGAATACCTCCGCGATGAAAGTGAGGTTGCTATCCTGCCAGACATAATATGAGCCCAGAGCAAGATCACATTTACGACTGCACTGAGAATCAACTGCACAAAAAACAGAGAGCAGCACCAAGAACCCTAAACCCACTTGCTGTTTCATTTGAAAACCCTAGAATCAAAAACCCTAATCGAGATTTCTGGAGTTCTTGTCAAACAATTATCATCTATAACAGAATAGTTTGATTTTTGGACCGTTGACTGAGCTTTATCCCCATTTATTTATTTTTTCCTCTGAAGTGGGTGAATTAAAGTAATGGCTGCTATAGAATGATTGGGGAAGATAATGACGTGGAGAATCCGCCATTTTGAAGCTTAAACTATGTCCTAATTGCTGTCTTTTTCTCTGCTGTCTCTCTGACTCTGACCTAGTCTGTACATTCATGCATCCAGAATTTTCCCTTCCAACCATCTTTCAAAATTGGAAATATGAAAAATCATGAAACCAGCTATAAGAAAACCGATTTAAAAAATGTAAAATATTTGATAAAGAATCTAATAAAACTTAGGTACAAGATTGTACTTAAGAAATATGATAATAACCAATGTTTTCTAAAATCATAACTAAGATTTGTTAGATGTTTTACCAAATATTTTACTTTTTTTTATTAAGAAACTTGGCCTTAATTTCAGGTCTTTTAATCTCTATTTTTTCAAATAATTTAAAATGGGACCCATAAGTCCATAACATAGCTTTCCTTCAAAAATCATCGTTTATCATTTGTCCTCCTTTATTTATTTGTTTTTTAATACATTTATCCTCCTTTATTTATTCTCCCTTATTAATTTTAAATATAATAAGAATAATGATAATGACAACTGACAACAACCATATATTAATATCGATAATTAGATTTTACGAATATATCAGTAAATATCGATGAATATAATTTATGAAAATACTTAGAAATTTTTTTAAAAAATGATATAAATAAGTTAATTAATATTACTAAATTAAATTTATAATTACTAAATTAAATATATAATTTAATATTATTTTGAGTAATTATTTAATTAAATTGAATATGTTATTATATTATATTATTTTATTTTTCCCTTATTATTACAAATATTAAGTAGATAATGAAAAAAATTTAAAATATTGGATATTATAATTTTAAATGAGATATATCAGTTAAATAATATTTGAAATTTCTTAACTATATCTAAATTTATTTATTAACAAATAAAATTATTTTTATTTTTTTACTTCATTTATTTTAGTTAAAACATATTTAATCACATTTAAAATAAGAAATAAATTATTTTTATTATTTATACAAAATATTTTATATAAATGTTGATTTCTTAAATTTGATAGTTGTGATGCGAAATATTTTTATATTGATATTAATTTATAATTAAAAAGTATCTTAATATTTTATATTATCAAATTAATTTTAATTTAAAAAAATTTTAAAATATGAAAGGATAATTGAAAAATAAAATGAAGTGATAATGTTAAATTAATAATGTAAAATATCATAAAATGGTACAAATATTTATCAATACTACAAGAGAATATAAATTTTATTTGCACCTTATATAATAACAAATGTTGCTTGTTTGGTGGGTCGAATGGTACATTCCTTTTTTTTTGTGCCAGAGTTCGAATCCAACATTTTCTTCCTTCGTACTATCATATATAAAATACAATATATAAACCATATTGAATCATGTATTTACATTCTTTATAATTATTTCCAAATCAATCTCAATAAAGTTACCTCATTATTTTTTGAAATATTCAAAATCAAGAAAATAATTGAGAAATCCCAAAATTTTCCAAGCAAACATGCTATTTAGATTAGATTAATTATTGTTTCATCAACTTACATCATATCATCAGAGTAATCTGTGATTTCAACTATTATGCTTTCCCACTTAAAAAGTAGACTGTTATTTCAAAACCATTTTAAAACCAAGCTGAAGCCGGGCTTAATTATTTTGCTTATTTTATGCTTAAAACAAAATGTTAAAAAACCCTAAACGACCCGATAAACGCTATGTCGAAAAACCAGCCTTTGGCCCTGTTAGTTACTTACTCCAGAAGGTAATGATAACAGAAGATCCCCAGTTCCCTAAAGCTCCGGGCCTCCCCTACTAACAAACTAAATAAAATACGGCTTTCGACTAATCAACTAACGACAATCGTAAGAAAGAATAACAATACAAAAACATGTTACATACATAAATAAATAATCAGCGTCGATGAGAAAATTGTGTACTGGACTCGCATGTCGGCCGCTATCAATCTAAACAATATTAAATAAGAATAACAAAATACAAACTATTCACATTCAATTAAATTTGCTATAAATCATACGCCAAATTATCTATTGTACCCGAACGTCGAGCCCCACCCAAGCTCATTTATACGTTATACAAATTAACTCCCAAACATTCCATTTTATTAATCAGAATTAACCGCGCGTTTTGAAATTTTTCACACTTGTTTTAATCAAGCTAAAATCTAAGCTGGGCACAAATTTGAAATTAGATTTTTTTTTTTGACTTTTAAAATTAGGAATTTCTAAAAATTTAAGACTTGATAACTAATCTCTTTAATCGCATTCGAAATTTGAAATCGATCACTTGAATTTAAATAAGAATTTTGTAATTAAATTATAAACTTTAAAATTGGAAATTGAAATTGTGGAACTTAAGTTTTGAAATTAATGACACTCGATTTTTGAAATTATGACACCGATTTAAAATTATGACAATTTTGACAATTTGAAATGAGATTTGAGGACTTTGAATTTTAAATTGAAAATTTGAATTTTAAAATGTGAAATTTGGAATTTGAATTTTGAAATTTTGATACTAAAAAATTGAGAAATGAAAATATAGAACTTGATTTTTTTTTTTTTAATTTGGGGATTTTATTAAATTAAGGGTGGGTGATAGTTCATATGTTAAGGAAAAATAAATTGAATTATATATATATATATATATATATATATATATATATATATATATATATATATATATATATATATATATATATATATATATATATATATATATATGGTAAATTCAACAACAACCAATTTTACTAAATAAACAAAAAGAAACAATATTTACAAGGAAAAGAAATATTGTACTTATAAATTAAATGATTCATAATATATATATATATATATATATATATACAAGACAATTAATTAAGGGGCCACTATATAAAAGGGGGTGCAGAAAAGAAGTCAAGAAAAATACCCCTGGTGAAACTAGCAGCCTCCCTGACCGAATCACCTCTTAAGCCGAAATCGCTCCAAAGCTGGATCACCCCAAATTGCCCCGAGCCAAGATTTCCTCCACGTACCATCAAACCTTTAAACTTTGAGTAGCACTCCCACTTAACGGTGAGAGGCACCATACTCCTTAAAAATAAATTCTATGAACTAAGTACTCTAAATTATGACTACGCCTTAATTTATTCTCAAAAAAAAAAAAAATAATAAAAGGCCATTAGGGTCTCCAACCTTTTTTTGGGCGCATAAGCCTACGCTTCTTTTTAATCAAGCAGATGAACCCTTTATGGGGAAGTAAGGCCTCTCCCTGTGAATTTCCTGCAATGCGATTGCTTCACAAATGAAAAAAACTTCCCAAATTTGGGTACCACACATCGGTTGCTAATACGTCATCAACTTATGTGAATAGAAAAATACACTTTTCATTTGCTTTGTATTAATATAATTGTATTTAATTTTTTTGGATAACTAAACACTTTGTTACAATGTAATAAAATAGTGTTACCCCCGTCGGAAACATATATCAGTATTAGAGCAACTTCAATGGGAGTTGCCAAAAAGTGGTGCCAAATATTACTAATCCCTCGGTTGTTTTCGCATCCATTAACAGCTGCTTTTGCTCCAAATTGTGAGCGCCAAAATAAAAGGCCATTTTAATAATTCAATGTTTTTTTATTGAAAAATAATGAACTTGCCAAATATGATGAAATATAGCTTTTAAGAGAAATGCAAATCACCAACCGCTATTTGCAACCTCTCACTTTTCTCCAGTTGCCAAATATGCCATCCAAAACCCCCGACGACATTTTGCTAAGACCGATGCCATTTTATCGGAAACTTAATTTTTCGTTTTCTATATGCTATTTTAACGGTTATGTATGATTAATTTCATAACAACTCCCATCAAGCTAGCTTTTACTATAAAACGCTTTGTTAACTAACGTACTGCACATATGCAAATGTGTATCAGAAGGAAAAATGTTTTATTGGAACCTGCTTGCGTAAATCAGAGCGTAAATAAGTGAACGTCAACTATTGTGTTGACACACTCTATTGAGCGACTATTTATCGCCTTTCTCGCAGCATTGGGTTTCAGTCCCTTGCAATTTGTCTCCCAGGATAAAATAATCTCTAACCACAAAAGAAAGCACTTCTCAAGGTTGGTTGTCGAACCAAAACTTGTGCATAACTCAATCTGTATTTAATGAATGAATGAATGGCTTCTTTATAGACTCGCTCATGACTGTTCCGTACAGTCTCGGTCTCTCAAAACGAACGAAGATGATGTATGAAAACAGGAAAAATCAATCTGTATTTAATGAATGAATGACATATTTATGGGGATCTACTCATGACTGCTCTGGCATGCCCGCGAAGCTCGGGCTAGGTCGTGTCCAGGAAGAAGGCGTTCATTCAAATAAGCAAGACTTTCAAAACGACGACGCTTGAACTCCCAATGTAACCTAAGCAAAACGATACCGCTTTGATGTTTCGTTTAAAAATAAAATCGATTTATATACATTCCGTATGGCGGCGCACGCGCGCCATGTGGTGGAACCAAACACGAGCTGCGCCCTCCTCCTTCTACAAAACTAGACGTCAGCCAAAACCCAATTACAATGAAAAGATATATACCTTTTAAAAGCCTTGCTCCCATCCGGCTGCGGTAGGACATAAGTCTTTTCACTGTGCTTAAACATTTTGTTACCATTTTCAAGCTACGATTGCTTAAGGTGAATTTAATTCAATCCTTAGTCGATTTCGGAAGAATCCTCTAATAGATAATCTTCATTTTCTTATGAAGGAGAACACATTCCCATGTGGACCCACTATAAAGGATTTATGGGACCCATTTTAATTTTAGCTCAAAAATGACTAATTCCTAATGCTCAAACTCATTTTTTCTAACATATAGTAAACTATCCCAAATTGTATATAACTTGGAATCATAAAACAAAGCAAACCCACATTTTCGAAAATTTTTACTCACATCTACTTATTAATTAATATCCCAAACTTTTGAAATAACTAAGTTAAGAATAATTACCATAGTTGAAAACTTCTCTATGGATTAAATGTCTCAAAGTTATCACTTATCAATGCCAAGGGTTGAAAACCGTTAGCAATTAAAATGTCTTTTATCTTTGAATAATCTCATAAAATCTACACTTCATTCTAAAAATCTGTTTGTCCCCTACTGTATGCATTGCTTCTTGATATGACACTAAGGACAGGACCTACTCTTATTATTCATAACATGTGAAATCACAACTTTGTTAATCTTGGTTTTGATTTTGATCTTAAAATAAGGTTTTGATTAATATATTTACCATAAGTGTATTTATGTAACACCCCGTAACATTGTAAGGATTTAGGAGTAAGAATGTAATTTATAAAAATACCTTTAATGATTAATTATAAAAATAAGTTTAATTCATTAAGGATAGAAACATCTTTTCATACCTAAATCCTAAGTATAAATTCGAATGTCCTCATCTTTTTAGTAAAAAAACATTTTTAGACAAAAATTTGAGAGATCAGAGAGCCAAGGTAATGAAGCATTGAAGATTTGAAGGTTTAAAAGTTCTAGATTGAAGATTTAGGAGTTTAAAGTTTGATTTTTTATTCCTCGAGTAAGTTTACGACACCCTTTGAATTAGTATTTTTATTGATTAATAAGTTTCAAAGAAAAAAAAGATGAGTGTTATTTATTTAGGCTTTGATTAAAGGCGTTGAAATTATTAATATGAGGTTGACTTATTGATAAGAATAGAAAATTTTCTCAAGAAATAATAAAATATAGAAAATTTGTTAGGTAAGATTTATTTTGCCAAAAATAGTTAATTTTGATTGTTATAGTATATAATATAGGTTTGGGTAAAGTCGTCTTCTCTTATCTTTTTATTTTGTAGCCTATTTTTCTTAAGCAATGAGATATAATTTTTTTGACAATTCTTGGCTTGAAATCATCCATCTGAATTTTTTTTCTTCATTTTTCTATTTAATAAAGTCAAGTTATTCCACGTAAGATTGCGCTTTATTTCAGATTACGTCGTTGTTTAGTTTGTCATCGCTTTATCTGACATACGGCTGCTCGTCGCCTTATTGCAAACATTACCCTTCTATGAGCTTATCTGCATAAGAAGACATATTTGATCTATCAAGATATTAAATTACTACACAAAGGCGACTTAAACAAGCTTTTTTTTTTTTAAGTGTAAACCTATTGTCATCGACTTTGAACCCTAAATTAAAGTTTACCCGATTGTTATTTTGAACAATATTTGTGTTCATATTCTACTGCTGAGTGAGACACGTAGTGATATTCATTTGCTCAAATCGAAAGTAAGAAATGAGAATGAGAAAATAGGCTCCCAAGTAACCTCTTGAAGGCGTTTGTTTGGGACTTTCAATAAGGCTCCTCATTGGGTTGAGAGTTTTGTGGATGGGCGATCGCCTAAAAAGTCACCGCCAAGAGGGCTATAAATACTCAAAGTTCATTGTCATTCTTTCACAAATGTAACGCATTTCGGGCCATTTTCTATTCAAGAAACAAGGCACCAAGAATAACCTTAGTGCATTGATTTTTCGACATTTAAGGCACAGCATTTGAAGAGTACACAACATAGTTTGCCCACGACAAGATAGATTGGAGTGCTACTTATCCAGGTGAAGATTCATTGTATCCCCGGGAGGTAGACGCTGGAGAATTCCATAAGCACCAAGAGTGGGGCAAATCTGTCTTAAGGACATAGCCACAAACACTAACCTCGATCTAACAAAGTTCCTATCACAATTCCTATTCTGCAATCGAGTTAGTATCTAGTTTGCATATATCATAAACTGTTATGTGTAACTCTTTTATGTCACACTTTATCTTTTCAGTGTAACACTTCTATATAACTGCTTTCACATTTACTTGTTATCATGGTATACTTTTGCATGTTTCAAAACTAAAATTTCAAACCAATAATTTTACTATATTTGAATACCCTAAAGTCAGTAATTCAACATTTTAAGACAAGATTTTCAATTAGTTTAATTACTAAGGTGGTTCGGCTTTGACATAAACAAAGGACTTTGTTTCGGTTTAATTTAAAACCCATAATCAAACAGTGACTTTTGATAAACCATACAAAACGTTAAAGTAGTAATTTCAAAACAGTAACATAGACTGTTTCTGGTTTTATAACTTACTGCTTTTATATTGTTTGAATAGTTTGTAATCTTTGTTTGTCGGAAATGGATGCAAATGATATTACTGTTCCTGCTACTACAAATCATGTTGAAAAGGGAAAGTCTATTTATGTTCCTACCTATGTCTCATGGAGAAACCTAAAAGTCTAACGGGAATAATTTCAAGAGATGGCACAGTAAAATGTTCTATCTCACCACGTTGAATCTTGCAAAGTTTCTTCGTGGAGGATGCTCCGCTGTGGCGGAGAATGAGGCCGACCGCCAAGTTGTTGTCATGTGGATGCGCAATGGAAGCACTCTGATTTTTTGGTAAAACTATATCCTTAATGGATTGATAACAACAGGTAATGAGTATAGTCCAATCAAGATGTATTTGTGAGTCGTGGAACTTGGATAGAAAATACAAGACGAAGGATGCCTGAATGAGAAATTGCTGTGGGCAAGTATTCCTCATTATAAAACAAGATGGATTCCAAGACTATCTGTCAAGTTCAAGATCTTCATGATCCCCATGAAATTCATGCCGAAGGGATGGTGCTTAGTGAATCTTTTCAAGTGGATGCAATTATCGAGAAATTATCGCTAAATTTGAAGACTTCAAAATTAATGAAACACAAACAAAAATGAAGCTTGAAGATTTTAACATGAGATCGGTGATAGATATAATAGAGTTCGAAAAGAAAATAAAGTAATCATTCATGAGCCAAAAAAGCACATGTGATTGAAGAGGGACATAAAACCAACAAGAAAAGGAAGTATGTTGGCCAACAAGGGGCCAAGGGTGGTGATTCCAAGAGGTTCAAAGGCAATTGCTTTATGTGCAACAAACCGGGACATCGTGCAAAGGATTGTCAAAACCGTAAAGCACAAGTGAACCACAAGAGGAAGGCTGCCTAAGCCAATATAATCGGGCGAAAAACTTTCCGAACGTTTAACATGTTTTTCACAGAGTATCCAAAGTCATCCCGCGGGAAATAACGCGAATGGTGGGCGACGCCCGGCGCCGGCCAGATGGCGGCCCGATGGGCGAATATTGTGCCTTCGAACAAACACCATCGCGAATGTCGTCTGCAACCCGCCCGTTTACGCTGAGTGCAAACAAAGATTACCCCGGAGATTATACTCAACGATACAAATAACCGCAAACGAAGAACCGATGTCCGGATCGCAACAGCGCACACGAGTTGCGCTTTTATCCGCAAATTTCAAAATTTGGTTTGAGATGATTTGCCAGTATAGAGAGCATGAGTTGTTGTTTTGAAGATAACAACATCATCAACATTCATTGAGTAATAATATCTTCGCAGATGATCATATATATTTAGGTGGTCGATCTACATAAGGTTCAAGTCTTCATGTGTAATCTTCTTCTCTTCCTTCCTTCTTCTTTTTTTCCTTCTTCTCCATTTATGAACTTAATCCTTAACAAAAATAGAATCCTTAGTTATCGCAGATAGTATTGGTGATCGAACACATGATATTTTAGTGTAAATGATTTGCAGTTGGTTAAAAAATGTGAATTTCAATTTGGAATTGTGGTTTTGTAAAAACAGTGAAGGTGAATGGTTTGCAATTGAAAATAAGGTGAAATAAAATATAAAAAGAACTCCTTTAAGCATTGGGCCACTTGGGTTTGAGAACCTAGGGTAACTAAGAGGTCCTCGGTTCCTTTTCCTCGCGTTGGGGAGGATGACCTATAGTCATTTCCCGAATCGAATCTTCATTTGGCTATAAAAACCGAACCCTAATAATTTTCCTTTCGAAATATAGCATTTATTGGACATTAAGGCCCTCGACAAGGGGGGTTATATCCTCTAAACCTACCCACAAGAATTCAATGTAAGGCACTAATCGACCTCAAGATCCATCGAACCCTAAAAGCTTGCCAAATACAAGTTAATCAAGGTAGATTTAAGAGATTTCAACCAGAATGAGAGGTGGGCAACATAAATGCCAATAAAAACTTTTAGCGTTAAAAATAGAGAACCGATAGTTACCTCAAACTCTGTTCCAAAGAAATTTCTTCATGGAGAAGCGGTCTAGTTAACCATCCTCTCGAGTTGTCATCCCCGTGAGGGGTGCTCGATAAATGAGAAAATGAGAGAAAGGAAAAGAAAATAAGAGAAGAGGGGAAGCAAGAGGGAAAACTCCCACCCAAGCCCCTCTATATTCCAAAGAAAGAGAAAATCATGATCGCTTCATAAGATTTGGTTCCAGCTTATATAAGGCTCAAATAAGCAAAATACAAAAATACCCTCAATACCCATAATATTATGAAGGGCAAATGGGGAAAAATCACAAAGGGAAGTCAAACGGGGTCAAAAAGGCAAAACTAAGAAGCATTTTCAAGATCGCGGCTAAATTTTCGCACTGCCGGTTTTCAATTTTCCGTACTTTTCTTCTTCTTTCCTTCTGATTTATGATCTGCAATACTAAGTTCGACTCAAATTCTTCATGTTTGGATCGATTCAATAAATTTGGCATTAATAGCTTGCAAAAACTACAAAATTAGCCACAAAATGTGATCAGTAGAATAACCGGGACCTTAATGTGTAACTGAAAGATCTGGACATTAGTACACAAAAAGTGCTCAAACCTACAATAAATATGGCTCAAAATATCACTTCTTTTTGGTACTAATCATATGTCAGTCCTCTAATATATGGCATGGTAGATTATGGCATGTTAATTTTTGGATACTTTATGAATTAATGAACTTAGAATTGTTTCCTAAATTTAATATTGATGCAAATCATAAATGTGTGACATGGGTTGAATCAAAATTAACTAGAGCATCATTTCAAAATATTGAAAGAAGTACTGAACCTCTAGAGTTAATTCATAGTGATACATGTGATTTGAAATATGTTCAAACTAGAGGTGGAAAGAAATACTTTGTGACTTTTTATTAATGATTGCACAAGATATTGCTATGTATATTTGCTAAGGAGTAAAGATGAAGCATTGGAAAAATTTATGCATTATAAGAATGAGGTTGAGAATCAACTTGGTAGAAAGATAAAGGCAATAAGAAGTGATCGAGGTGGTGAATATGACGCACCATTCGATCGGTTCTGTCAAGAACATGGTATTATTCACCAAATTCTACGCCTTAAATACCTCAGCAAAATGGAATTGCTGAACGTAAAAATAGAATATTGAAAGAAGTAATGAATGCCATGTTGATTAGTTCAGGATTACCTCAAAACTTATGGGGGGAAGCTTTGCTTTCAACAAATTATATCAAATAGATTAATTTACAAGAAGTTGGTGACAAAACCCCATATGAATTATGGAAAGGTCTGAGTCCTTCCTACAAATATTTAAAGGTGTAGGGTGTTCGTTAAGGTGATGGTTCCTATTCCCAAAGGATTAAAATAGGACCTAAGACTATTGATTGTATATTTATCGGGTTATGCACAACAAGAGTGCATATCGTTTTCTAAAGGCATAAACTGACATTCCCGATATACATTTCAATACAATAATTGAGTCAAGAAATGCATCATTCTTTGAAAATATATTTCCTAGTAAAATGTATTATGGGAGTTCCCCTAAAAGAACTCATGATATCGCTGCTCAGTGATATGCACTATGAGTCTATAAATGATGAGAAAGCAGCACTTAGACGCAAAGAAAAGGGCAAGGACTTCCAAGTCTCGTCCGCATTTTCTAACATATTTGTTGTAGAAAATGAGTCTCAAAGCTTCAATGAAGCAATGCCCACTCCTAAAGCACCCATGCAAGTTAAGTCAGAATAAGGAAATCAATCCATCACGCATAATTACATCCAAGGAAGTCGGGTCGATCTTCCTCTCAGGAGTAAACCACGGGTGTAAATGGATTTCAAGAGAAAATGAAAACTACGGATCACGACAAGTACAAGGCTGACTTCAGAGTAAAAGGCTATAAACAAAAAGAAGGCCTGATTACTTTGATAGCATATTCTCCTCGTCATAAGAATAACATCTATTCGTATGCTCATAGCTATCAAGAAGACATAACCCGAGATACACCAAATGGATGAAACAATTTTTCCTAAATGGGCGACTTAAATGAGGAAATTTATATGGACCAACCCGAAGGGTTTACTTCTCCTGACAAGAGAAGAAAGTATGTAGATCGTTAAATCGCAGGTTTTAGCAAAAGACCAAAACAATGACATGAGAAATTTGACAAGGTAATGATGTCAAATGGTTTCACAATTAATAAATGTGATAAATGTGTCTATGTTAAAGACACAAATAATAGATATGTCATTGTTTGCCTATATGTGGATGATATGCTTATTTTGGGTAGTAATAATTATATTATTACAACTACCAAGAATATGTTGTCTAGTAAATTTAACATGAAAGATTCAAGGTATATGTTATAATTAGAATTAAAATTCTAGAACATCTAGTGTGACTTATATTATCTCCATAATCAATACTTATATTGAGAAATTACTTGACAAGCTCGACAAAGATGAAAGCAAATATCATGAACACCGGGCTGATATAAATCTTCATTTGTCTAAAAATATTGGTCAAAGCATATCACAATTGGAATATTCTCGTATCATTGGAAGTCTAGTATATGTCATGAACTACACTAGACCATATATAGCATACTCCGTTAGTAAATTGAGTAGATATACTAGTAACCTATGCACCATTCTAAGGTAATTATCGTGGTTCTTGGGGATACCCAGATATACCCTGCACTATGGATTGCATTATACAAAGATATCCAACAAGCATCTAGAAGGGCATAAGGATGTAAACTCAGATATCCGATAAGGAAGGATACAAAATCTACAAGTGGTTATGTTTTACACTCGCGGAGCTAAATGTGATATTGAAATCCCTCAGCAAACGTATTGCCGTATCCACAATGGAATATGAATTCTATTGCTTTAGATAAAGCCGAAGAGGATGCGCAGTGGCTTGGCCACCTCCCTAAGGATATTCCAATACGCCAAACTCACGCCAACAACGATGTATATTATCGCGGATAGCCAATCAAGAATTGCATGAGACGACATGTATACTATAAGTCCAGACAATGTAGACATACCTGCTAGGACAATTGGTTTCAAAATGAGATTTATTTCTATTGATTATATAAAGTCAGCGATTAACTGAATATCCGCTTACTACAAAGGTTTGACGAGAGAGCAAGTAAATTACACATCGAGGGGAATGAGATTGAAGCCTATGGCAAAAGAATCACCTTAATGGAAACCCAACCTAGTTGACTGGAGATCCCATGACCTAGGTTCAAAGGGACAACTGAATTATGCGTGATTCAAAAGAATCACTAAAGAGATAATCTCTCCTACCTATTCCTATGATAAACTAAAGGTCGCCCGCAAAGATGACAGCAGAAGCTTCTCGCTTTAACGATTCTTATATCTTGAAAAAATCCAAGTGATATCAGAGGATATTCCTAATATGAGTCACCTATATGGGAGTGAAGGGGTCTCTTCTGTGAGAATTTATAAAGGCTAAATTCTCTAAAGCACTCATGAAAACCAGGAGTTGTTCAAGGCCAAAATGAATACAATCATGAGAACCAATTGTGTTAGGAAAGAGACTGTGTGAAGTCTATTAGATCCGGATGAGTCAAACAATCGAATACCAAGACATCACCACCATTTAGCCGATAAGCTTCCAATGGCTTTCACTAAGGAAGGTTCAAGTGGTTAAAAGCTACCTATCTCGATGCACAATCTTTCCAAAGATGTATTCTCTATAGTGTGTGTCAAAGATTATCATTTGCATACTAATGTACCTAATTTTCCATTAATGTGGGGATTACAATCAAAACAGCTTTTTTTTTTTAAGTGTAAAAACCGAGTTGTCGGGTCGACTTTGAGCCTAAATTAAAGCGGACCCGACAGCATTTTGAACAATATTTCTGTCATATTCTACTAAGCCGGTAGACAATGTAAGATATTCATTTGCTCAAATCGAGTAAGAAATGAATGAGAAAATAGGCTCCCAAGTGACCGCCTTAAAAGGTGTTGTTCGACTTCGCCAGTTGTGTCCGTTCATGAAAAGGTGTTGTTTGGACTTTCATTTTGAGTTGTGTCCTTTCATTTTGAGTTGTATCTTTAGGATAGTGACTGTCCGGAAAGTCACCAAAAGGTATATAAATATTCAGGTTAATTGTCATTCTTCATACAACAAACGCATTTCAATCATTTTCATTTAGTAAACAGTGCACTAAGACAGCCTTTAGTGCATTATTTTTCGGCATTTAAGGTAGTGCATTCGAGAGTACTCAAATATAGTTTATGCCCACTGACAGATAGATTGAGTGCTAATGGTCCGGTGGTGAAGATTCAATGATTCTCGGGGAGGCGTACGCCTGTATTTTATGCACCATAAGTGATGGGGCGAAATTTTTCTAAGGATAGTGTCAAACACTAGCCTGATCTACCAATGTCTTGCACACAGCTCTCTGCTTCTAATTCATTAGTATCTATTTTGATATATTTAAACTATTATGTATAACTCTTTCATGTCACACTTTATCTTTTCCGTGTAACACTTCTATATAATTGTTTCATATTTACTTGTTACTGTTTTAGTATACTTGTATGTTTCAAACTCGAAATTTCAAATCCAAGAATTTTACTATATTTTAAATACCTTAGAGTGCTAATCTAACAATAGTATGTTTAATAACTAGAGTTGAAGACATTTTAGTCACTATTTTATCAAATTCATAGGCTTTATGCTGATTTATTATGTTATTAACTTGGATATAAAATTTAACCTGCATTTTGTTTTTGTAGTTTATTCGTATCTTTGACGATTTTATTTATTTAAGCTCAATCAATAATATTATTTTTTTTCTTAAATAAAAAAGATATACGGTTGGGTAAATTGTTTACCCTAAAAAGATAAAATTTTGATTGTTAGGGTACAACATACAGGTTAATTGTTGGGTAATAGTAATAATCTTTGTAGATTGCATGTATTGTTGGGGTGTAAAGCCATGTGGTAATATAAGAGTAGGATATAAGAAAAATAATAATAATTGTTTCCAATCCTATAGATTGATAGAGTATGAGACATGGGAGTAATTGATAGATGAGAGTAATGCATTGAAGAAATTAGTAAAAATTATATTTACTTATTATGTTATGTGAAGAATAAATTTTTTAACATAAGATTCTTCGAGGATCCTAAGTTTTAGGTACTCATTTGAGGCTTTGAAATTTTAATGCAACTTTTAGAAAAAGAAAGAATATTTTTTTATATATGTGTATGACTTGATAGAAAAAAAACTTATGTAGATGCGCAATATAGCATGTTCATACACATATATCTGAAATTGGGACTCAAACCATGTACCTGGCACCAAAGTAGGATTCATAGTTTCTTCAGAAAGCCGGGACACAATAAAAATCGAGAGAGAGAGTGATGATCGCTTCCTATCTGATACGCTAAATATGAAAACTTAATCGCTGAATTCGGGAAGCCGTGAGAGGCCATATCGACGGTATAGGACCTCTCATAAATACAGATTTCCGCCGGGATAAACTAAATCGATCATAGATCATCACGCGCCACGTGACACTGGTCAAGTGCTATATCGCTATAATATACGAATAATACATAATTGATATTATTTAATAATCCAATAAACAAATCTTAATAATTGATTAATACTAACTAATAAAATTAAAATACTAATTCTCCCACTCGTGATAATATTAATAATTGTTTGTTAATATGATTATTATAACTATGATAAAATATCAATTATGACCAAAGCACATGACAATCAATTATGAACTCTGGATGATGAATAGAAAAGAAGAAAGAGATTCAAAGTTGCAGAATATAGGAGATTGGAAAGTGTATTTTGTAACATCGTGACTGCTTTGTATTTATAGAAAAACCGTTCAATTTCAAACATATGGTCGCTATTATTAAGAATAAGAATGACCGGAAACGCATTTAACAATGCAACCACTAAGAATTAATCGGAACGCGATATTAAAATGCAAACTTAACGTTTAGAATTTAAACAAACAGCTTTGTATTTGCTGATTTATGATTCTGACTGCTTTTATCTAAACATTAAAGCAAAATCAAATGAAAGGCAAAACTCCAACGTCTGTCTAGTCATGTGCAAGGGCGCAAATCCACCAATGTGCATTGAAATTGGCCACCCATTTCTCAAGGCACGCGCCTCATTTTCTGCTTCATGCATGTGCCCCATAATTGAGTTTTAGTATATAAACCCATAAAATAATTTCGCTTCTTTTTTCATGTGGGACAACACCTTTTTGAAAACTATTGTTTAATAATACACCCGCCAACGGGTCACACATTGACATCATGACCATTGTCAAATTGCCATACAATTGACACTACGCATCTAAATAACCAAGTTATAATATTGATCTGCTTGTTTATGTCCCATCAAATTCAAGACTATTTGTTATTCGAAAATAAGAGAATAAATATCTTTGAGTGATTTTGATTTGGATTTGAATACATAATGATTTTGATATGAATATGAAACTTTGATAGAAAGTTTGAATTTTTGTTTTATTATATTATGAAAGTTTTTGTGAAATTGAATAAATGTTATATCTTCATTTGGAGATAATAGTTAAAAATATTTTATCCATAAAATTGTATTATTATTTTTTACTGTGGTTTGAGTTCATCCCATCCATTGATAATTTGTCAAATACATTCAATTCAGGTGAGGAGTGACGGTTAGGATGAGAGTTTGACATTATTAACAGTCTTGGGTTTTAACCCAATTTTATTTGTTTAGAATTTCCGTTTACATATTATGATTCAATTTCAATTCAGATTGTTTTAGTTTGAAGTTTTAGATACGATTATTTACTTTTGATTGGTGTTTTAGAATGAAATTAAAATTTGAAGATTAGAGACTTGTATTTTATTATTATGACTAGGAATTTGATAATTGGAAATATTTCAATTACAAGAAAATGATTTTTAGTATGAAATGATCGGGGGCTTGACAGAATGATTGCTCCTTTAGATCTTTATCACTTGCCTTTTATACCATTCCGTCATGCCCTAAAACCTGCTCTCGAGGCATGACGGTCATTATGTACTAAAAATCATTATCTTGTGACTAATCATGACAATAAAATATAAATCTTTAATCTTCAAATTTCAATTCCACTCTAAAACACCAATCAAAAGTATAACCATATCTAAAACTTCAAATAAAAATAATCTGATCCAAGTGAATCATAACATCCCAAATGGAAATTACAAGCGAATAAAATTGGGTTTAAACCTAAGGCTTGTATGCTCCGAACTCTCATCACAACCGTTTAATTAAAATAATCTGAATTGAAATTTAATCATAATATCTAAATGGAAATTCTAAACAAATAAAATTGGGTTTTAAGCACTGAAACTTAATGATGTTAAACTACTCATCGAACCGCTCCTCACCTAAATTATTTGTATAAAAATTATCAGCAATGTGATGAGAGCTGAGACGCATTATTAATGGATAAAACAAGGAGAACAGAGAGAATATGGTTAGTGTTCAATTTTTATTTTTATTTTTTTTTGTTATAAAAGATATAAAGAACACAGAAAACACCAAAATAATGTTATTTGTATTTTTAAAAAGTGTTCTCATGAACAGTTTGTAGAAATATGAATGAAATAGGTCCTAACCTTTTTTTTTTTGAACAAAAGGAGGGGGATACCCCAAAGAAACAACTCAGGAACGAATTTTCCTTAATCATAAGTATCCAGCCATGTCCTGTCTCAAAAATTCATCTAGAGCTGTAGGAGGAAGCTGGTATGGAATGATATTCTTGTTAGTATTCGTTAGAGCGTTTTTAGCCGGTACTATTTTTATAAAATTAACAATATAGATTTTCTTGATATTATTGATACAAATATTCGAAAGAATAAAATATCTAGCCACTTGTTTTCTTCTTTTTCACTTTTATTCACTTTTACATTACTTTGCTGTACTTACAGCATATATTTTATAATACTTTATTTTTATAAAGAATTAAAGATTTGATCATGAGTTTTCCCATCATCCTCGCCGGTTCTCAAGGATAACCACTTACTTAATTGATGTTAATTGTTTAAAAACAATTAACTTGTAAACATATTTATACTTACTAATTTATTATTTTTATTTACTATAAACTATATATGGGATATACTGTAATTTTTGTAGAAATTCGTATTGATTTTCTTATTAAATATAACTTAACAAAAAAATCTACTTTTGGTAACAAAATAAATTAGAAAAAAAATAAATAGAAAATATAAGGGGAAGAGATGAGACCATAAAAAATTTATTAAAACAATTTCCTTAATTTCTAAGGAAGATATTTGGAAATTTTATCCTTAATATTTTCTTCCTTTTTTCCTTTCCTATTTCCCTTAAGTGGACTGATTTTCATTAAACCACTCACATGTTAAGGTATTGCCATGAGTTCTTTCTATAAAAATATGATATCCTTTACCATTATTTTATAAGCGTCCTTCACCATTCGTCGTAGAAAGTGGGAGATGGCCGGCGGTGAAGGTGTTGACAATGGCGGTGATGAGAACCCGACCATAGTGGTGGAGTCACGAGAATGGGTTTTGTCGGCCTCTGCCACCGCCGGCATTCCGACGGCCGACCACTTTAAACTTCGTACCGGAAAACTATCACTTGATCTCCACTCAATTCCGAAGGATCATGTCGTCGTTGAACTCCTCTGGGTTTCTGTTGACTCCTATCTTCGGGGAAGAATGAGCGGTCAAGACGAAAGACTCTACTTTTCCCAATTTGCCCTTGACGAGGTCCATATATTATAATCCTTTTTTTTTTTTTTTTTTGATGTTGTGAAATCTTTTTCTTATTTTGTTCTATAAAACAGGTGATAATGACTATTGGAATCGGGAGGGTAATTCAGTCAAGAAGCAGAAATTTTTCTAAGGATGATCTCGTCATTAGCAACTTCTTCCAATTCTCAGAGTATTCTATTGTGGAGGCTAAGTTTTTGCAAGTGGTTGAAATTTCGGCTTATCTCAGCACTCTAGGTAAGACTTGGGAAGGGAAAACTTTGGCCCTTTTTTCGTTTCTATTCTTGAAAATTGTTTTTAAGAAACAGTTTTGTAAGAACTTTTTTTTTTTAAGTTTTCTAATTAAAAATAAGGAGGAAATCTAGAAAACAAATTTTAGTTGTTCTCTGAAAATAACTTTTTTCAGAAGACGAAGAATAAAAAAACACGGAGAACACCATCTCTTTAACCAAACATGTTTTATCTGTTTTTTTTTTTATCTTGAAAACTTCTCTATGGATTAAATGTCTTTTATCTTTGAATAATCTCATAAAATCTACACTTCATTCTAAAAATCTATTTGTCCCCTACTGTATGCATTGCTTCTTGATATGACACTAAGGACAGGACCTACTCTTATTATTCATAACATGTGAAATCACAACTTTGTTAATCTTGGTTTTGATTTTGATCTTAAAATAAGGTTTTGATTAATATATTTATTATAAGTGTATTTATGTAACACCCCGTAACATTGTTAGGACTTAGGAGTAAGAATGAAATTTTTAAAAATACCTTTAATGATTAATTATTAAAATAAGTTTAATTCATTAACGATAGAAACATCTTTTCATACCTAAATCCTAAGTATAAATTCGAATGTCCTCATCTTTTTAGTAAAAAAAACTTTTACACAAAAATTTGAGAGATCAGAGTTTATAAAGTTTGAATTTTTATACCTCGAGTAAGTTTACAACATACTTTGAATTAGTATTTTTATTGATTAATAAGTTTCAAAGAAAAAAAAAGATGAGTGTTATTTATTTGAAGCTGGAAGTCGAAAGTTAAATTATTAATATAGAGGTTGACTTATTGATAAGAA
The DNA here is from genome assembly GCA_016808115.1 of Tetrastigma voinierianum. NCBI lineage: Eukaryota > Viridiplantae > Streptophyta > Magnoliopsida > Vitales > Vitaceae > Tetrastigma > Tetrastigma voinierianum. The sequence continues at coordinate 887,892 of JAEQBH010000831.1, read as the reverse complement.
TAGGAAAATTTCTCAAGAAATAATAAAATATAGAAAAATTGTTAGGTAATATTTATTTTTTCCAAGATTAATTTTAGTTCTTATAGTATATAATATAGGTAGTATTTTTTGTCTTATAGGTACTTATTTAAGGTAGAATTTTTAATATAATTTTAGAAAAGAAAATATTTTTATATAAGTGTATGACTTTGTAAAATAAAATTATATATATAAGGTCAGGTAATTAAACTGTTTTCTCATCTTTTTGTCTTGATAAATTTCTATTTTTCTCGGGTTAAGAGAGATATGATTTTTTGGCCATTATTGGCTTAAAATCGCTCATTTTTATCTTTTTATTTCATTTTCTTGCTAAATAAAATGGTTATTCCATAAAAATTTAGGTTTTATTTTATTTTTCAAGGTTGCTTGCTTATCAATGCTTTATTTATTATTACGTTGCTCGGCCATCTGCTGCTGCACGTTTATCTTCACAGTTTTATGCTTCGATTTATTATAATATTAACCCGAATTCGTTTCATTACGCATTTATTTTTAATTATTTGTATTTTTGACTATCGATTTATTGCAAGTTTGAATCGATAATATTATTTTTTCCTTTAAAAAAAAATATAGGGTTGGGTAAATTGTTTACCCTAAAAAGATAAATTTTTGACGGATAGGGTTTAATTGTTGGGTAATAGTAATAATTGTTGTAGGTTGCATGTATTGTTAGGGTGTAAAGCCATATGGTAATATAAGTAAGAGTATTGATAGAGTATGAGACATGGGAGTAATTGATAGGTGATAGTAATGCATTGAAGACATTAGTAATAATTATATTTACTTATTATGTTATGTGAAGAATAAATTTTTTAACTTAAGATTCTTCGAGGGTCCCAAGTTATGGGTACTTATTTGAGGTAAGAGATTTTAATATAATTTTTAGAAAAAGAAAAAATAATTTTTATATAAGATATAATTTTTGTAAATAAATTATATATATTTTTTATGTTATTTGAATTCAGAAAATTATTATTTTTAATATATTAGTGAATAATGAAAATTTTGTTATTTTTTTTATTTATTTGAATATCTATGGACTAAATAGTGATTTTGCATGAAAGTATGTTTGTGATTTTTTTTATGAAAAATATAAATTTTGGAGAAAAGTTTTTTACTTTGGTTTATGACCCCTGTCAATAGGTTATTATAAAAGACAAGAAGACCTTTGTCACCTAGTCTAATATTTTACCTGGCGACATGTTGAAGATGTCTACAAAACGCCGGTCACAGATTATATTGCAGCTGGGATACATTGATGTTATCGACTGTTTATTTGCCGTTGTTTGTCACTGCCTTTTAGATCCGGCACTGCTAATTTTGGGCACATACATGGTGTGTTGACAAGATTCATCGCACCTCACGTTTAGATCGCACTGAGACGGAATCGATCCAAGCTTGTGAGAGTTATGATGGATGCAGAATCAACTTTTACATATTATGTTACCCAAAATTGCAAAGTTTCTTATTGCGGATCTAAAAAGAAGACGGGTATTTTAAATGTGCCATATCTGATACATCGATAATTTACATTATCGCCCCAAACCTCGCCAATCCAATGATCTTCGGGTTTATTTAATTCTTGAAAGCCGTGATCTTCAAGTAATTTGATTCCCTTAAGATACAATGTTTCAAATAATGAGGACAAACTCGAGTGCACTACCGCAGGTTAAGAGATTCCAAGCCAGTAATAGAGGAGGATCAAAAGTGTATTTTTATCACATCGACCCGTCTAGATTTATAAGCAAAAAACTGGTTTGAATTTCAAACATATGGCAGTTGGCCATTAAGAATAAGAATTAATTTGAAATGTTATATATCAATGCAAACTTAATTGTAAGAATTAATTCGAAACGTTACGAATTAAATGCAAACTTATTGGTTATAATTTAAAAAACAAACGGTTTTATATTTACTATGATTTTATGACTTTGACCGTTTTGATTTTAAATACGTAAAAAGTCAATCAGATTGTATTTACTACAGTTGTTTATGCTTTACACTTTTACTTACCCACCAAAATCATCGAAAAATTAGATTGTTTTGAAATCTTTTATAATTGGTTGGTTTAATTTTTTTCAATTAAAACCTTGTGTAAAAGACTGTATATTTCAAAAGTTTTAATACGCTGAACCGGAGGCTGTAAGCTGAAATGAAAGTCTTTTACTTTAATTTAAAATGCTATAAGCATAAACAAGAAGGAACCTGTTTGACATTATTTGTTTTGAAAAACTAAGGGCTTGTTTGATTACTATTTTGAAAACTGTTTTTTGTTTTCAAAAACAACGAGAACATAGAGAATATGGTTGGTATTCAAAAAAAAATTTCTTTTTGTTATAAAGGGAATGAAAAACACAAAAAACACTAAATTGAGATAATAATAACAGTTTTTAGAAAACACCAAAATGATGTTTTTTATGTTTTAAAAATATGTTCTCAAAAATAGTTTCTAGAAACATGAATGAAATAAACCTTTCTTGAATATACATTTGGGCTTTAGAGGTATGTTTTTAGTGTAACTTATTGCAAAGCTTCTTCACCAAACATTATACTTTTAATAACATAAATTCGGTCAAAGAAATAAAAACATTTATACTCTTTGTAAATAGATTAAATCTAAAGAAAAATACACATTTAGATGGATGAATTAAAGACACATTTATGCTTCTTTTAGAGTCTTAAGGTTTCGAAAATATGCACAATAATCTAGTTTAAAAGTTGGTGCGGAGAATCTATTCATTAATTAAACACACAATATAACAAAAACATCTCATTAAAATTTTAGACACATGCCCATTTACTTAATGCTTAATAGAACTATTGTTCTAAATAGTGTTTAAAAAGATTAAATATTTAATCTTTTGTTTTTTTCCAAAAAAAAAAAAATCATTTTTTAATTTTATCTAAATTTCAAAACAAGAATTTTTAAATAAAATTTAAAAATATGTATGTTTTTATTTAATTATCATAAAACATATCATGGAAGTTTTAATTGGATCATAAAGAATATGGTTTTTTTATATTATAATATATAGTTTTTTTTTTAATAGAAAAAGCATTCAAAAACATTAATAAAATCCAAAAGATAAGATTGTTTTTTTTATTCAACAAAAAAATTTAAAAAATTTAATAATAAGTCATGAAAAAGTTAAAAAACAAACATGATAAATATTGAATACCGAAAGTAAATTTATTTTTAGCAAAAAAGCTAAAATACATAAAGGGACCTAAGTTTTAGTTGTATATCTATATTTTCTTTCAACTTTATCATATTGTGGTGAGCACATGATAATGATGTTTAAAGACTAGGTCAATATTGCTTTAGAAGGATGGTAGGGTTCTATGCTCCCTTTTCCATCCAGCTTGTACTCATTTTATTTTTTTAATCGAATTGTCTTTTGATGAGATTTTGAAATTAAGTACAAGATATATGGCATCTGGAAAAAGCTCAATCTTTTCAAAGAATTTTTATTTCTTTTTAATTATGGAAAGAATTGTATATATCTTTTTAGATTACAAACAAATTAATTTATACTACTAAAATATGCCACATGGCGTTAGACAAGTGGCTAATGATCCTTCATGGTGATATAAGTTGGGGCTGGGAATGTTGTCATGAGGTGGAGTTGAGCCAGAATGAGAACCACAATTTTACTAATTCTACATCATTAGCAAAGATTTGATACTTGGGCTCAAGGAATGAGATGCTCGAGGTGATATGAGGAGTATGATAGATTGGTATTTTTATGTGGGTGATTGTAATCGGTTTTTTCGATCATATATCGTCGAAAATTCCGCTTTCGTCGACACCGAGAAGAAAAAGGTATAAAAATCGACAGAGTAAAACGGTGAAAATCGCCGATTTTTTGCCAAAATATAAAAATACCGATTTTTCCACCGAAAATCGCTACGATCGCGTGAGCACTCGCGCTTTACGCTGAATTCAAATATTTTGAAATATCGATAAATACTTCCAGAATATCGATAACGACTATTTTGACTCCAAAATTTATAAATACCCATAAATCATACAATCTCTTTACAAACTCATCCATACATTATCCAAGTTCCATTTAATCCCCTCAAATTATTTTTCTTTGTAATTTATCTCAATATTTTGAAGATCTTATTACGACATTATCTCTCATCAGCACGTGGACCCTTTTATCAAATAAATGTAATGTGTACCCATTAATCGCCTTCATTTTGCTTTAAATTCATTAACAGAATGTAATTTCATAAATTATAACGACATCATTTTCAACGAAACAGATATTCGCTTTCTTTTTACGTATTTTTATAGTTCAACAAAGATTTCATTTAATTTCAAAAAGATTTTTATTAATTTTCGCTTTACCGATATTTTTGTCAAAATATTCATCGATATTTACCGATATTTCCGATATATCCGTAAAATCCAAGTATCGATATATCCGTAATTACCGATATTTTGTTTCTTGCTTCTACGCAAGTGCTCGATATAGAAATATCAGGGGTTGGGTCGGACAACTTGGGCTCGAGCCCCTTGACTAATGGATATTTTTGAGTTAGGTCTTACATACGTGACATGGAATTAGACTTATCCCATTCGAGTAAGGACTTAAAATCTAGAGAATAAACATAGTAATGATAGCTCTCAAAATAAGCAATATGGAAAGGAAAAAACGATATAGATTATGTATAAAGACAAATTATTTGGAGTTCAATGAATTTTAGAAACTTGGACAAACAATGTTTATTTGTACTAATAAGAGGTATAAAATTGGTATTTGCTGAAAAAAAGAGAATTCAAATATTGAAAACATAAGTAAACTTGATTATGGTATTCTTTTATGCTACAAAGACTGATATTACAAGGATTGAAATTTGAAAATGTAGCATCACTTTAGACGACTTCCCTATATCTTTAGTCTTCAAAGCGTTTAGATCAAAAGCTTTTTTGTAATAAGATGCGATCACAAAATGTCTAAAAGATTATTATAAACGGACATTAAGTTAGATTTGACTCAAGTGATAAAAAGATTGGATGATTTTATCGAAGATTTTAAGTTCAAATAAAAGAACAAATTATTACAACGATCTCATGCAAAATGAACAAAAGGAAAAGAAAATATTATAAGTTCAAACCTATATGGTAGGATCAATCTTACTTTAAATTCACATCCAATCACTCCATTGCTATAATAAATCCTCTCCTTTATTTAATTTAATTAACCCTTCATTGTTTTAGATTTCAGTAAAACTAATTTTGATGAATATAAACTAATCCATTATCTTGATCTATTTTACTTTTTCTAGTTTATGCTCAATCAATTTAAGTGGTATTTATTTTTTTAATTTTTAATTAAATTCTAAATAGAACTTAATTTAATTTAACTCTAAATACAACGTTATATTAATCATTAAATATTAATAGGGTGAAGGTTCTATTGAGATTGTATTTTGAATGTTTCAATAAAAAGTATTTTTAGCATTCAATGAAGGATAAACATTTTAATATTTTCTATTCACTCAAAAAATTTTAAAAAACATATAATAAGTGAAAACCATTCAAACAAATAAGTTTAAAAGCAAATTAGCTATTAATTTAAAAATCACACTTCACTTAACCTATTTTGGGAAACAGTTATCAATTGATCCTAATTTACTAAACACACCTTTTTTTTTCCACATAATCACTTTGCATTATATTATTGTAATACTCAGGTAACATGAACTCGAGTTTGGGACCTCCCATACATCCACCGTTTACCACTTAGCTCAGCCTCAAGGGCATTTACTCGGCACACTTAGGTAGTGTTTGTTTTTTTTACTTAATGCTGAATATAATTTTTTTAACTTAATATCGGTTTAAAAAATTTCTAATAACATTAAGATGTTTTGGTTTGTTTTTTGAACATTGGGTAAAGTAAGTAGATACCAACGACGGATTATTTCAGACTTCGCCTGCTTCGGGCCTTTAATGAGATAGGTTTATGACCAGAATTTGCTTAAAGAGGCTGTGCTTTATTTTCAAATCGATATGAGTTCTAGACGGTTCTATTTACTCCATTTCAGCCTCGATTATATTTTTAAAATAATTTTTATTATTTTATTTTATTCTTAATATAAATAATAATAATAATTGTGAATGTTTTAATAAATAATTAGTAATTCATAATATTTTTATTTTATAAATATATTAATTCTTAATATAATAAAATAAAAAAGCAAATTTAAAAAATAAAAAATCAAATGTAAACTGGACGCTTTGAGAATTTTATCATTCAGCCACCTTCTCGCCCTGCTTAATTTTTAAATGAGACAAGTTCGAGAATCGAAAAATAAACGAATGGTCGATGTAACTGCCTGTCTCAAACCCTCCCGTTGTCATCCTTAGTAGCATGTAATATAAATTTTTCCTTATCTGAACACGTTTTTCTCGTTTTACTTGAATGATTTTTTCCGAATAGAAAAAGTCAAATATTTTCATTTTTTCTATTCAAAATTTTTTTATAAAATTTCAATAATAAGTCATGAAATTTTTAAAAAACAAACAGCTTAATACTAAAAGCTGAACAACATTAAGTCAAAAAACAATAGATAACATTAAAAAAAAAAAACCCTACTCAAAAATCAAACTTTTGTCTTCTAATATAGAGATCCACCAGAAGGTTCTAGTACATAAACCACTATTACACCAATAATGCAAGACAACAGAACAGCAGATGACCCATCCAGTCAAATGAGCAGCTCTAGGGCTTGAAACTAAAACAAATTGAACCCTAATAATAATAATAATAATAAATAAATAAATAAATAAAGGGAGATCCAACAACTTCTATATATATCGTTCATCAGGACCCCACAAAACGCTTTTGGAAACCAAGGCCTATGCATCAAGATTTTCCATCCAAACAATATATCCAGCATTAGGAAGAACATAAGGGACATATATTGAATTTATTCAATTCTTACTTGATTGATTTCATGGAAAAGGAAAACCATATTTATTACAAAGTAAAAGATGCCTTTCAGATCATAAGAGTTGGAGTTGATGCAGCACCCAACCTCCCAATCTACTATGAAATATCATTGATCAATTAGGGATTAATTCCAAGTAATTACCAACTTTCCCACAATAAATAATCTTTGGTGTCTACCACTTTATCATATTTTTAACTATGTAAGCAAATCTTAAGGTTATGTTTGAATTGTAAAAAGAAACAATTAAGAAAAAGGGAAAAAAAAAAAAAAGAATCCCAAGTAATCACCAACATTCCCACAATAAATAATCTTTGGTGTCTACCACTTTATCAAAAAAAAAAAAATTAAGGTTATGTTTGATTGTGAAAAGGAACAATTAAGGAAAAGGGGAAGAAAGAAAAGAATGTAAGCTCTGTGGATTGATTTGTAATATATAATAGAAGGTATGAGAATATAAATCAGATGTCATAAAAAAGTTTTAAGTATTTTCAAATTCATGGATATTTATATAAAAAGTAATAAGGAAAATGGATTTTAGAAAGAATGTCAAAGAAGGTTATGATTGGGAATCATTCTCCAATATGGTTATTTTTTTATTTTTTTCAGAACATAAAGATGCGTTTGATTGTGAAGTGTACGTCCTCAAAACAAAATTTTGAGAATTATTCTAAAAATGAAATGCTTTTCAATAACATATTTTAATTGCTTTCATTCACTTGTTAAGAATTATTTTAGAAAATAATTATATAAATACAAAAAAAAAAAAAGTGAAAGAATAAAACATTATAAATTAAAAAAATTATTCTAAAAGGCCAAATAAAAATAACAAAATAATTGAATCGAAAATTTCCAAACAAGTCTCAAGACTTTTGTCTTTTTTTTTTTTTTTAATTGATTTTTTTTACATCTATTCATTTTTCATATCATATCAATCCCACTCCTTTATTACTCGAATGGTTTTTATTTTTCTTTAATTGTTTACAAATACACCACGTTTTCTTTTGGTGGATCTAAAAATGATGGTTTCAACTTTCAATTAAAAAGTAGCTAGGAGCACAGAATCACATGGACCTGGTATTGATAACATTCGAGATATCCTCTAGTGGTGCTGACAACTTTTTGTTAGGGTTCTTATGGGGCCAAAAAGGATATAGACCTTTGCAACAGTCAACAATGTCTGAAGCTTGTAAACCAAGATGGTTGACAGAAAAGAACAAATAAAAGAAGGAACAGGAGTGGGTGGCCGGGTGACAAAAGTGGAAGCCATTTTTTCAATTTTCAAAGCCAGATGTCACATATTGAGATCAATATATATACATTTACATAAGAAATTTCACACTTGGAAGATTACCCACTCATTGCAATTGGGGTAGCATCACCATCCCCCCCCCTTCTTAAGGCTTTCCGCTACTTTCTTAGTCACCAAACACCCTTCACACTAAGTCAAGATATTCACCCTAAATCTTATGAATTCAATGAGTCCAAAACAAAAACAAAAGGTATTTTGAAAATGTTACGAAAAAAACACAAATAAAGATTTATATGACTTTACAAGATCATTTTGATGTGATCCGTACACTTATTTTAAACGTAAATAGATCCACACAGACATGAGAAACATCATCCTTGTTACCATAAATATGCATCCATATAAAACCATTCAAGGAAAGGATTTTTGAAAATAACTTATGAGTCTTACATGCCGCATTGAGCCAATATGTTGAAGTAAACTAGAAAAAGGTGGGTACTACCACGGGCCTGTGCTCGATTCCCAATACGGCTCAATTCAAGAGTCCCAATCGACTTCAGCCCAAAAGCCAACTCGCGCCTAAGACCTATTAATCCTCTTCGTCCGAGTGTTCCTGACGCCTTCATCCCGGACATGCCTTTTTACCCGATGCTTCCTTTCCTAATCTAAGAACTCCAATTAAACGAAACCCACAACCTATTATAACAGGCGGTGGAGTTCTCTATGAACTGACTTCTCGCTCCAATAGAATAGAAAGACTCCAAAGAATGCGCCATATCGGCAAAGAAGATGTAAAAGGAAGAACGAAATCATCCTTCCCGAAATAAAAGCCACCTTCCCCATCTTTATGGGAGAAATCGTCCACTATCCAAGAAAGCATTTAATCCTCTTCTCCTCCATAAAAGAGGTGCTTGAAATCACAACAAATGAGATAATGAGATTTAATCGAGATAACTACGCCTAAGTCTCTTTAAAAGACTAACTTTTGTCATCTGAGGGGCTATTTTAACACCACCATTGCCTTTATTTTGTGAATGCTTCAACGATCCACTCCGACCTCGGTAGAATTCAGAGACTACTGCAGAAGGCGCAAGGAAGCTAATTGACGGGATCCCTCCACAAGATGCACCATCTACCGACCTTGATCTTCTGAGAAAGGGCCTATTGATAGCAATCACATACGTGATGATTATCGCAACGCTTTGTTTTAATTAAACAATCAAATTCCCATACCCAATTTTTTTAGTGAAAAATTAAAATAAATACTTTTTCGTTAAAAATATAGCACCAGTCCTTTATTATATTTTTCTCATGTCAAATATTAATTTTCCAGATTTTTTTCAAAAACTTTTATGTGATAAATGTTTTAAGTATGTTTACAGTTTGGTAGATATAATTTGGAGGTGGTGGTGGGTGGCAGTGGTAGTTTGATGGTGGTGCATCTTCTCATGTTTCATGACAGTAGAGACTAGGGCTGGCTGGAGGGCAATTTCTCTTGTCGACATAAATGTAAACCCTAGCTAGTGGAGAATGGACATACATCATGTGTATAAGAGTTGTTGCATATTGCCACATTCATTACTTGCAACTGTGAAAAGAGCTGTTGCCAACTACCCCATCATATCATTCCCCCATGAACACAAATTTCCTTGAAGAATTCATTTTAAAAAAAAAGATATTTGTATGAAACTGAACTACCCATTGAACTTTGGTCCACATAATAATCATACATGTGACAATTATTATTATTATTATTTAATTTTCAACTGTTAATTTCAAAATGCCTCTTAGTTTACCTTCTAATAATTGTCCATTCATTGTTCATTCAATTCATGGCTTAAAGAGACAATTCCATGTGTAAAATGAAGAAATGGGCCAATCTGCAGAATGATATATAAGCTCATCAATGGTGTAAATTAAGCAATAACAAGACAATATTTCCCTTATTTTAAGTAGTCATTGATGCCATCATTGAGCAAATGATCCCAAATCTTAATATTTATGAGGGTGTGGGTCATCTTCTACCAAAAATTTCATTGCAAGAGGAAATTTTTTATCCGTACAACAAAACAAGAAGGAAAGGGACCTTTGACCACTAGTTATTGACTTTTTTTTTTTTTTCTTGCTTCTAATTTCATCAAGAATGTTGTAAATTTCTTTAGGGATTAAAAGGCAAAAAATAAAAAATACTTGTATGGTAGAGGTTATGGTAAAGTTGACAGGATTTTTTTTGGTTTAATCTTTGTCTAGTAGTTCATATTTTTAATCATTAGTCAAGGATGGGGCTTTATTCTTTATTCTAAAATTAATATACTTTTCTTCCGCCAATGAATTTAATAATTATGTCTGTAGAATTGTAGATTTGTTGGGCCAATTCAGTAGGGTACCCTAATCCCAATTAATTTAAAGACAAAATTGACATAATCAATTAAAAATTTGGAATTTTGGTCAATAGGGTCTGTAACCATTCAGTAGGGTACCCTAATCCCAATTAATTTAACGATTAAGTTGACATAACCACTAAAAAAATTGTCATTTGATTAAAAGAGTCTTAATCAAATCACCACAATTTTCTATTAGACTCATCAAACCTTACACTTCAAGCAAACATTATTTTTTTGTCACAAAATATAACTAAAACTATTTCTAAAACTTCTAAGATTTAAAATAGTAATTTCTTAACTTTATCTTTTAAAATAAATATTATAAACCTTATGTTTTACTTCAAGAAAAAGGAAACTGTTTTTGCTTATTTTGGTCTATCCCGACCAAACTCAATCTTAATTTCATGTTGTATTTTATATAATAATGGAATAATGTATAATTATTTTTCATTTTCTCTTATTTTTATTCTGTGAAAAATTAGAGTATGAAAGCAAGATTTTAATAAAATTAGGTAGCCTAGGAAGAAAGAGGTTTCATTCTACAAATTAAATAATTGTTCTAGGGACAGACCCCTTCATTCTACCTAATAAATTATTGATTTAGCCATTGTCAATGGTATTATGAGTAGGAAGAAGATGCCCATTAAAAAAACCAAAAGTCTTTTTTGAAAAATTATTGTTTTTTTAAATTATTGCAATCTTCCGTATATATTTTATACACGCTAGTATAACAACAAAAAGAATTATATGAAAACTATAATGAAAGAGCTTTTCAAAGATATATAAGTTTGATGAACTTTAATCCAACCACGCTAGTCATTCCACTCTTTCTAATAATTCTAAAATCCTAATTGAGTGCGTCGGCATTCGATCTTTGACTTTTTCTTGACCAAAACACCCTTCAATATGGGAGTATAAACTAGAAAGTCCATGGGTGTTTTTGTCATTTCATTTCAAACAACCCTTTCGACCCTAGATTAGTAGTTTTCACATAGGTACCTAAATTTTTAAGTCACCGTCCCAATTGAATTGGTAACCCCCACCACTACCCTCAACCGTCATTTTAGGACTATGATCCCATGCTTGACCAAATTATGATGTATTCACAACTTGATTATATTGACAACCGTTGGATCGAGATCGAACGGTATCGATGCTTGTTGACCACCACCATGGCTTGTGATGGATGTGATCCTAGGGCTAGGAGGCTAATGCGGACCAGAACATTGATGTGTCTACATTTGACATAAGGTATAATGAGACATGGGCCAACCTTGTCCATATATAAATGACCTAAAGCTAGCTTTAAGCCACAATATGCAATTTGCATTCAATCCCCTATCCCTCTCACATATTTTTCAGCAATGAATCACTTTCACCTTACCCTCTTCACTGCCTTTCTCCTTTTCTTCACTCCGGTGACTGTCCGGGCTGCCCGGCACCGCTCCCCCGGCCTCTCCTTCGCCAGCCAACGAGTTTTCCGGCCACCGGAAGAAGCTCCAGCCACTGGGCATGCCAGTGAGTTCTTCACATCGGAGAAAAGAAGAGTCCCAACAGGATCAAACCCGTTGCATAACAAGCGATAGCATGCTGATTTTTCCCTTCATTTCATATGATCATATGCTACAGACTTCAAAGTCATAGGTTATAGGGATGTAGAGGTGATGTACAGAAGGTAAAGAAGAAGATATATATATTTCTATAAATAGTAACTGAAATCCATATATGTGCTATGAGTTTGATATATATATTCTTATTTATAGATTTGTTTAGCTTGATTGTTGCAGCTAGGGTTTGTGATTTTAGCCCATAATCTCAAATGGGTGTCTTTGTAATAGCTTTGTAGTTTGATATTTTGTATGATTTAGTGTTTTACATTATCTATATATATATATGTATGCATATCTCCATGTTTCTCGAGTTTGTCAAATTTTCCTTTCTTTTCTTGCCAAACAAACAACTATGAAGAATCATGATCATATTAATATTTCCTGATCATCCAATCTTCTTCAACCATCTTGAGTTTTCCAAATTGGGGAATTGCGAGAGTCCGAGTCACTGAACTGGGTTTCCGAGTTGGATCATAGTAGAGTCATTAAATGTGTAGCATAAATATCAATAATTTCATGCAACCACCATGCACTTAAGAGCCATTGTTGTACAGGAAGAATACAGGGAGTTTCACTTTCATACACTTAACCAACAGTACAGAAATCAAAGCTTGGGAGGGTTGTCCTTTTTGGACAGTAACGTGACGATTCAAACCAAAATTAGAAGATCTGTTGCCATATTTAAGGTATTTGGTATGGTATTTGCAACACTGATTCTAATATTGGGTGGTTAGAGTTTTTAAGGGATGTTAGAAAATCTGTCTTTAAATATTATTGCGGATCATAGTTTATCCATAGTCTTCTTTCAAAAAATAAAAAAAAAAAGAAAAAAACCAAAATTAGAAGGGCAATAATGGAACAAAAGTATAATACTAGAAGCATGAATATATATTTGTGGGAATATATATGAATATATCTCAGCAAATTGTGGGAATAGGGTTTTAGTGAAGGTGGTGTGGTCCAATGTGTGGATGTGCAGAAATGGTTATTACGGCTCCACCTTTCTTTATGGTATGCGCATGGTATATATTTGAAGTTAGTGAAGTTATTATTATTACATGGTTGAAAAAAACCAAAACTTTGGGTTGCCCTAGTCAAATGAGAAATATTGCCATCCTCACATCAATAAAGGTATGAGATGAATTGACCTATCATAATAACACCTCATGACATCAAATAAACAAATAAATAAATAAATAAATATTATCTTATTATATAATATATATATATATATAAAATATAGTATAATATAAAGTCCATTTATGAGGTTACATTTTCCGGGATTTAGGGTTTAAGCTTCATAGATATGGTAGGTTTGGGATCCAAGATCTTGGTGATGATGCATGTGCAAACAACTCTTATTAGTTCAGGGTTTTATGTTCAAAGCATTTTTCTTGCTTTGTTAGGGAAGTTGGAGGCAAACCTTAATAAGCAGCAAGTGCAATTTGAAACAATTTTAGAATGAAGTTTGTTATCTTTCTAAGAATCTCATTTTTACAAGAAAAATGTGTTTGAATTTTTAAACATGGATAATTTTGTCTCTTATGGAAATACATTACCAAAACATATTCTTTATTATTTATGAGGCTAACTTTTTTTTAAGAAAAAATTGGGTGATTTAAGTTTCTCATGAATAAGTTTCATTTTAGGGTTGTGATGATATATAATTTATAAAAATTTTATAGAGATTGAAATATTATAAATGTAATACCCCAAATTATATTTATATCATGTTTAGGGTATAATAAAATTAAATGTATATTTTTTTCGAAATAAAATAATACTAAAAATAAAATAAATAAAACTCATAATTAATTTATGTCATGCAGAATTAAGACTTACCAATCAATGACTTAAAGGTCATAAGATGAAAATATTATATGCTAAGTGGGAATATGGAATAAGTTGATTGCAAATAATAGCAAGAAGAATGACTAATTAGAGAAAAAAAAAAAAAACCGGACTAAAAAATGGATAAGACCAAACATGGTCTTAAACATATCCCATTTCAAGCTGTAATTTGGGTGGCATTTTACGTAGAGAGAAAAGAAGAGGAGAAGAAGAGAAAGAGAGAAGAAAAGAAGAGAAGAAGAAGAAGGAAGAAATGAAGGAGAGAAGAAGAGTTTTTACATTTGGACACTGGGCTTTTGGGGTTAATCAGATGGGATGCAGATTGGATTAGACACTACAAAGGGGTTAGGAATTTTCCACTTTTTATGTCTATATGTAAGTTAGGAAACCCTAACTTTACAAATGTTTTGGTTACTGTGATCCTGAATGGTTAGTAATTAGAGTGTAAAACGCCGGCTTGCGAGACAAGTAAATTTTTTTTAAACCCATGTTTTTTTTTTTTTGCATAACTTTGGCCATCACTAAACTCCAAATTTAGTGATTCAAAAATTTTGGGTAAATTAGACTTTAGAAGAACAAATGATCTTGAAATAGCGTGACGCAAAATTGGACCCCAATCGTAAATTTGTCAAAGGGGAGTTAGGTTGCACGACACAACCTGCTCGTTTTCTTACATTGCAGTACCCCCAGCTTGTTTTTACCATCACTCATCCAAAATGAGCGATTCAAAATTCCAAACTGCTAGACTTCAGAGAATTCCTGCTGGACCCATCGGACCTGCAGAAAATTTGCTCTGGTGCGAACTCGTTTGCAAGAAATAGTTGATAAGATGTAAATACATGAAAATGCAAAGATAAGAGTAAATGATCGTGAAATATCGCATAATGCATAACCTGATAACAATAGCTTATTCGGGGATACGCAGAGTACGTACTAAAAACGAAATAAAATAAGTCATTCATGGAACCTAGTATGGATATTTAAAGACGACAGTGACAAGTTCTACAACATACTCGACGCCATTCTGTCAAGTCATTATAATACTTCTTGCTCTTATGAGTCATTGTTCAGACACGATAATAATGTCTTCTGTCTTTATGGGCTTCCCAGATCCACTTTCTAAAGGATATGCTAGATACGAAACATAAAAACAAACGAGATGTTAATACGTGAAATGATACTTAATATGATAAATGATATGATCCGAGAAGCATAGTAATCGCTTATGCTACGATAAGTATACTGACAAAAACAAGAAGCCAGTGTAAAATGATACAAAACGTATATAAACAATGATGTTAAATTAAACATGATATGATAAGTATGAGATATGTATGGGCATGTAAACGATATGTATGGAAATATGTATATGCATGCGTCTAACGCAGCTGACGATCCTTATTGTATGCTATCCACAAACATTATTCTCACTAAGCTATGTTTAGCACGAAATTGCTTTCATCCAATGTAGTACTGTAATGTTAACTAGAAGCCCTGACAATCCGTGATCGCCAACCAAGGTCAACACAATACCAGTGTCTACCAAAGCACTTCTATGGTCTATTTTTGTATACGATTGCTTTTTTGTAAACAAATGAAAGTTTGTATACGTCAACACTCCCATTTATGTAGCTAATATATTTTGCATGTCATACATAATACATTTTAAGTTAAATGTTTAACGGTATACGAATGAACAAGTTTATAGAAAAAAAAAAAAGTTATCTGATTGTTATAGTTTAAGTAGTAATTGAGCGTCACAATAAATGTATGTTTAAAAACGGTCAAAATGAAAAAAAAAAAGAGTTTGCAGGAGTACTTTTCTATTTTCTTTTGAAATATTTGATTACAAAACATCAAATAATCCAAAATTTACAAATATGATATTTCCTATGTTTTTTCTAAAAAATAACTTATTTTGAACAAATGCCCCTTTTTTATTATTTCATATATTTACATGTATCTTTAAAAATGAATTATTTTGAAAAGAAAACAAAAATAACATTTTTATCAAAATAAGGTAAAAATTGGACGGTCATTTTTTCAAAATTGAATTTTCATAAGGTCTTTTAATAAAATCAACCTTTAATTTCTAAATGAGAGATGTATATTCCATACCTCAACTTAAGGTTATTTTATCTCATATAGAAAATATAAATAAAATAAGAATTATATAAGAAATATTGAGGATGATTTATCATATTTCATGTTGTATTCAATCAACCGAACATAATCAAAGGGTTTATTTTCAAATGTAAAAGGGTTTTAAAACTGAAAAAACCTTTCATATATCAAATTTTAGAAGCTCAAAATCTACTTGTTTGTGATTAAGTTAACTTTTTTTTTTCAAAAAAAAAAAAATAGAGACTAGGGATATGTTTTATTGTAGTTTTTGAAAACTGTTTTTTGTTTTGAAAAACATTAAGGAAAATAATGAAAACCCGGAGGAATATTTTTTTTTTTAAATAGATGATTTTATTGATTCAAACTAACAATACATGCAATAGAAATACATATGACTCCAATTCTGCAGCATATTAACGACCATAATTCGATTTGTTGTCTCTATCTGATCGAATATACTTTGTTGTCTGAATCACCTACACATTAGTAAACGCCGCAATAAAACGACAAAAAATCAACTGTCATACCAAGACGATACAACCACACACCGCAATAAGTCGGTGATAAAATCACACCGCAACAACTCGATGATAAAATCATGAAAAAACAAATTAAAAACCTTAACTATGTGAAAAAACCACTTTATTGATAAAGAAAATAATTAAAAGAGATGTGAAGTGGTGAATTCAACCCAATAATGATAAAATCATTCGCTAAACTTAAAAAGTAATAAGAGATAACCTACAGGTAACAACGCAGTTAACAAAGAATGTTTTAGCTCCTATTGTCTTTTGTTCCGAAAAACACGGAGAAGCCATAAAACACTAAATTCAGATAACAAGAACTATTTTCAAAAAACACAAAAATGGTATTCTTTATATTTTCAAAAACTATTTTTAAAAACAGTTTTCAAAAATATCAACCAAACATGCCCTAAATTAATTGTTTAGGAGTGGCACTCAAGGATGTGAAAGAGAATATTATTATTGTAACTGTGCGTTTGAAAATTAGGTAATAAGACACAGCATGTAGAATATGTTTATTAATTTAGTCATTTAAAATAATATGAATTATATTTAATTCATCAATATTTAACACAAATAATGTATTGAACCGGTTAATATGGGTTAAATATTAATTGACATATGGGTCAAATTCGTTATGTAGGATTGACACAAATATAACCCGTTTATCAAACATAATTATACTCAACCAAAAACCCATAAAAAAAAAAACGTGTTGGTTCGTGTCATTTTCACGATTAGGGTAAAATTTTGCCAAGCATAAGTGAGATCCTTGTATTTAATCGAACAAAATTTCTCCATAATTTATTAGGTTCTTTAAAAGAATTTTTTACATTATATTTAACACCTCTTTTTATATTTTAATTTATTGTTGATATAAATTATTTATAATTAATTATCGTGGAAGACTTTGATTAATGAAGGAAAAGTTGTTGTCAATCATACTATTCTTCCATAAAGAATAATGAAGTACTCCTAGCCATGCATGGTACTATATATCACCATGTAACACTTCATCATAATTTGAAACAATTAAAATATATATGTTATTTACGTGATATTAAATTGATTCTTAAACCAACACGTCTCATTTTTTTTTTCTATGCCTTTTTCTTTATTGTCTTACTGCTTGATTCCCAAGAAACAAACAACTCCTCTCTGGTTTCTAAACAATAGCCATTATATTTGACTCTCCTTCTCTTTCAAATTTTCTCCCTATGAAAGTATTATTTATTCCATTAGTTTTTTTTTTTAACTTTGTTAACATCAAATTTGATGGCTTTAAGCGAGTCATTACTTGATCGCTCGGATAACGAAAAATGAAGGTTTATTTATGAAGGACTTGAATTTGATATTATCAAAGTCTTTTCTTAATGGTTTATCAACAAAGAACGAAAACCGAGATGAGCCTCTTCACCCGATATTGTATTTGATGGTGTTCACATAGCTTTTCATCAGTCTATCCCGATTTTGTTTATCTGTTGGATTGAGCCTTTAAGAATTAGCTTTGATAATTAATAACGTCGAGTTCAAGTCATTCATATATGAATCTTCATCTTTCACTTTCAGAACAATGTGGGATACTACAAAAAATACGAATAAATAATGTAAAACGTAGGATTGACACGACTTAAAATGAGAATTTGCCAATGAAACAAGAAAACAACTAGCTTGGTCATGAGTGATGACATCTAAATGTAACGGTAAAATATTCAATTTTTCCTTCTATTTGAAAACTGAAAATGTTTTAAATATTTTTTAAAATAACTTTTATATCTAGTATTTCATTGTTTTTTTTTTTTTTTTTGAAAGAATCTAGTATTTCATTGTTAATTATTATACAGATTTGTATAGTTATTTTTTGAAATAACTTTGAAAAATAAGTTTTCTAAGAGGTAATTACCAAACATGGCCTATTTTCTTCTGTCAAAAAAAAAAAGAAAAAGAAAAAACATGGCCTATTTTCTTAAATTAAAAATTCATGGAGAAAAGAAATGAACTTATTCAAACAACCAAACGAACCCTAAAGACAAAAAGCCAACAGTATAAATACCAAACACTAACTGAAATTTGATTATACAAAACGAAAGGAGTAAGAATCAGAGAGATCTTCTCAAAGGGGAAATAGAGAATGAGTTTTCTTGGAGGGAGATTAGCTGGAGTGGAAGGAGCATACTTTTTCCAGGAAACCAAACACGCCGTGGGTCGGCTTGTTCAGAACAACAAGAAGCTGCCATTGTCGGCTTCCAAAGCGGCTTCATCGGCGGAGCAAGAAGGCCAAGCCGATGTACTCCCTGAGGTTCTGAGACACTCTCTGCCGTCGAAGGTCTTCCACCAACAGCCGTCGGATTCATCTCTATCCAGGTCTTCGAAATGGGTTCTTCAAACTGATCCAAAAGCCACCTTCACTCCGTCTTCTAATGATATGAACCCTCTTCGAGCTTATCTTTCTCTGCCGCAGGTCACTTTTGGACCCAAAAGGTCAGCTCTTTCTTTCTTTTCTTGTTTGGTTGATGAGAAATTGTGGGGGAAATGTTGGAATAGAACGAGGGTTTTTGAAATTCTGGGACCCACAAGACAAAGAACCCTATTCCCAACTGAGGGCTTACACATTCCTGCCCCAGGTCACTTTTGGACCCAAATAGTCTGTTTTTTTTACTGTTTGGTTCCTAAGGAAATGTAGGAAAACAAGATAATTTTTATTGGAGTTTATTGTGGTTGAGGTTTTCAATCTTTGGACCTTAAGAAGATCCATATATACCCTTCAATGGAATCAAATTAGGGCTATATTTGGCATAGTAGATGTCAGTAATTTGTTTTCTTGGAGAGAAAATGTAGGGGCAATATGATAGACATTGGAAATTGAATTTTAGATTTTCAATTTATATAGAACTGACAAAACAACATACTTTTGTGTCATGTGAGGTTGTTTTGGTTGAGGTGAGTCTTTGTTGATTTGGAAGTTAAAGAACATAGCATTAAAAATTTTATGCTATTTTCCTTGGGCATATTTCTTCTCTCTTCATCTTCATGCTCTTGTCTGTTCTCATTGGTTTTGCAACTGCAGTTTGGGAGATATAGGTTGTTGAGCTGAATTGGGAATTTGGGATTCTTTATGTATTGTTCATATCTGTGTGAAGATTGCGTCTGTCATAATTAGTTCAGGTTCTAGGGTTAATGTGAAGAGTTTTCCAAAATGTTCTTTCACTTTTGAAAGTGAAGACATTTTCTTTCTGCATTTCTGTTTGCGCGGTGAGAAAAAAAGGTGATTGGAGGTTTTTATTGACGATAATTGGGAATAAGGTAGGTTCTTTTCCTTCAAGTTCATGTACTATGCAAATGCTCTTAGCTTTCAAAGTATGTCTGCCATGAAAATCAAGTTATGTTGAAAGCATCATGAAGCATACCATGAGCGTAAATAAACTGACCCATTTATGTTGGATTGAGAATTTATGTTTTTCTATCATCCTGCTAATTTTGATGAGCTAATGTACTGTTACACTGACAGATGGGAATTGCCTGAGCATGAGAACTCGGTTTTAGCCTCCACAGCCAATGAATTAAGAAATGACAGGTACAGCCAGGTTAATCCTGAGAAATTGAAGGCTGCAGCTGAAGGGCTTTCACAAAGTATGTGTTATTGATCTTCAAATCCTCTATATTTCACTTTACTAACGGCTCATCAATGTTGTGTTTTGGTATCTGACGCTGGTTTGTTCAATGATTCTAGTTGGAAAGGCATTTGCTGTTGCCACTGTGGTTGTATTTGGTGGTGCCACCCTGATGTTTGGACTGGCAATCTCCAAGCTACAGCTGCACAATGTAAGTATGGATTGATCATGCCTTTCGATTCTTAAATTCTCTCCACATCATGGACTCTTATCTTGTTGTGAATTAGTTGTTCCGATGAGACAAAATAGTCGGCAAATTGTGAACTTTCCTATTGCTTGTATATCTGTTTAGTCTTCCACATTGGTAAGCCTGGCATACTGACTTTTACTATCATTAGGAAGAGAATTTGTTAATGAAATTATTTGGTCCTCCAAATTGTTCTTGTTCATGAAAATGTTTATTCCAATAGAAGAACACGATGCAAGGAAAGAACTGGTCAAGCCTGAGTTAAAAAATTAGTATGAATTGAAGTATGAGATGGGTAGAAAAGACATGAAAGCTGAATCAGAGTGATGTATGGTTTGAACATTAAAGCAGTAAAGAAGACAAACTTTTCATATGCAGAAATTAGGTGTCTGTTCAATAAACTCAAAATAAAATTCATTGACGATCAGTGGTTCTGTGTGGCATGTTAAATCTACGACTTTTTAAATTTTTTTTTGTAGTAGAAATGCAATAACCCCCAGGACTGTATTCACTGGTACATTTTTTTCAGCCTTCTGAAGGAGATTTATTGTCCATTTCCTACCCATTTCTCTGTTTTAGCTTGACAAATATTGAAATAGACTAGTTTACTTATCTTTTAATTTGACAGGCTGATGACCTTCGAATTAAAGGAAGAGACCTGGTTCAGCCAAAACTTGATACGGTCAGGGAGCAGCTGATTCCCATGAGAGTTTGGGTATGCTAAATCAGCAGATCTGAACCTGGCCATGGACTTTTTTTATTTTTTGTTTCCTTTTGTTTATCGTGGTTGCTTACTTATTCAAATCTGCCTAATTTCAGGTTGAGAATATGTCAAAGAAATGGCGTGTGGAAAGGAAGGAAGATATCAAAGAGAAACCTCTCATAAAGGAGCTCTCTAAAATATTAGGGGCAAAGACATCTAGCTGATGTATAATAAGGATTATATATGAAATTGAGAGTATGCCAACATAGCTTGTAAGTTGAAGAAACAAACAAATCTGTAGTATTGTATATATCAGTGATTTGAGTGGCCTATTTCTTTCAATTATTGGAAGAGTCAATAAAAAAGTGTAAGATAAGAGAAATTGTCCAATACAAAGCATTTCAATCTAGTATGTATCAAAGCTTATTGATGTATTGATTCCCATAAGTTTGAAGATTTTTTCCTTCTTTGAGTTCCACTTTACAGAGCAAATATACTGGTTTCTTCACTGCATTTCCTCTGGTCATCTTTGAGCAACTCCTCATTGCTTGTAATCTAAACCAGCTCCATATTTCCAAGCCTCAAGATATCGCTTCCACTTGTACTTCATCTTGGTCGGAAATGCATTTATCAGTGGCCTTGAAGAAAAGTTGAAAGCAAAGAATGAGATGAGCAAAACAGTTGAATTTTAACAGTTTAATTAAGAGAAAACACA
The DNA here is from genome assembly GCA_016808115.1 of Tetrastigma voinierianum. Classification (NCBI taxonomy): domain Eukaryota; kingdom Viridiplantae; phylum Streptophyta; class Magnoliopsida; order Vitales; family Vitaceae; genus Tetrastigma; species Tetrastigma voinierianum. Next base: position 865,869 of record JAEQBH010000831.1, on the reverse strand, counting down.
ATAATACCTAGGAAGATTGTTACCTAATTGCAGGATCAATGAAGGTCGAGAGAAATGTATAGTAACCCAGCATGACAAAATGTCCAGACCAGTCAAGCAGCACTGGGACACCAACCTTAAAGACGAAGTACCAAGTAGTCAATAAGATCTAACTCATGTGGGTATATGGAGGAGAGTCGTCCAGGGTTCGAGTTCTAATGGTGACAAAATTTATGAGGAACAAAATACTATAATGTAATGTGAAGTGAATAGACGTCAAAAAAAAAAAAAAAAAAGGACAAGCACCAAGTAAGGTAATTGAATTTGCTCATTATTCCCTTTGTTTACCAAAACACCAGACGCTTGTAAAGATGCAGGCATGGAATTCAATACTTAAAACCAGATTGTTATTTACATGTTCTCAATCTGCTCAATTTTTCTAAGTACCCACAGCTGTAAGTAGGGGATTTCGTCCGTAAATTACCTGTCTGAAAATTGATGGAAGAATTTGAGGTTTACTCAACATAACAAGACCTAAAGTCTTGACAAGAGGCCCAAATTGTATAACATCCTGGAACAGTAGAGAGTTACAGAGGAATATTAGTACTAAAACTTAACCAATTAAGCAAAAGTTGAAGTCAGGAAACATGGGAAAAAAAGGGGGGAAAGGAAGAAAAAAAAAACCCGGAAAAAAGAACCTGAAGAAATGGCCTTAGTACAGGATCACCTAGCCTCTGGTGAAGTTACACATGAAATCATTAGAGAAGACAAGAAAAGAAAGGTATAAGCAAGAGGGGCAGGAGTGAAGGGTCCCTGGGATTGTTTGAAGCTACACAAGCCTACCTGCATGCTTCGGAAATTGACATAAAGAAGCTCACTGATGAAATCAGGAGAAACATTAGAGAGTTGCTTTGCAGACATTGCTCTTTGAAACAGCCATGATGCACTAAGGTTGGGCTGCATTGAACAAATATTCATTGAGATAATTGCATAGTAGAAGCTGCAAAATCAGATACAGAACACACGAACCATATATGGATTCAGCAAAGATAAACTGTACGAGTCAAGAAAGTTGCCTGAGATTGCTTCATATATTCCTGGATTTGGAGGCAAAGAAAGAAGTAGTATTAGTAATTTCATTATCAATAGGAAAGTATCTGGAAGGGTGGAAACCCCGCAGAAAGGGAACTCATTCTTTCTTTTCACAGCATTATAACACATGGATCCACCAACTTTATAAAGTGGAATCATCATAAAAGAAACAGACGCTAAAAGTTATGGAGCTACCACTGCCATGATTTCTTGAAATGCCAAGGAAGTGAATGTTTTATATATGAAAAGGAATCAAACTTGCTTCAAATAACAGCAATTCTGAGTGATACTCCCAATAATTAAACGACATTGTAAAATTAGAAATTAAAATATACGATGCATCTTTATTTTCAAATTGAGAATATACCAGTTGACAACCTCTCAAGGTGCCTGGTCAAGCTTCCGAAACCACCAAATGAAACTGGTGACTGTATGCCGCTAGCATCACCAAACTGCAGAGAATGATTTTGTAACACTTCCATTCCATTTGATATGTGACCATAATCTATTGGAGGCTTTAGAAGTGTATAATGTAAAACACCTGTAAAACACGGTCAAAAGCCGCTGGCAATGGACTATTAAGGCGACCCTCCCCCATTGGAAAAGAAGGATATATCAGATTTTACGCTGGTATAAAACAATTTATTTAACCAACTCTTGAAGGGAAAATTCCAATTGCATTCTTACCTGTCACGGTATGTAGGGAAAATTCCAAATACAACTCTCAATATCTGTAGATCTTCGAAAGAGACTCCCTACAAAGCATGAAGTGCCCAATGATATCAATATAAGAGCCCCAAGAAGAGGAAGAATTAAATATACTGGCATTGCTATTTGGAAGTATGATTTCGAGGAAAAATAAAAGATTGAGGATGTCATGACAATCTCAAAGAATGGGAATATAAAAAAAAGGGAAAAAAAACATGGAAAATAGGTAAAAAGATTTAGCAGAAGTTTTGAAGGAAGCATATGTATATGCTGAAGAAGAGCTTAGCTCTGCATTACTAATGAAGAAGCATGACTTTTAAGAATAGACTGAGATTCGTAAAAGTGACCTGATATTCTGGCATCATATCCCAGTAGTCTTCCAATAAGTCTTCCAATTTTGGGCATTTTGGTTGAGGATCAACATAAGTAAACATATAAGTAGTTCGATCCATGGGACCTGAACCAGCAGGAAATGCCTGTAAATATTTAGCAAAAGCTTAATTAACATAAAAGAGAATTTTCAAATTAATGACACTAGCATACGGGAAAATCAAATTACCTCCCAAAAATATTGTACTTCTGATTCTCCAACCTTCTTGACTGATGAACTACCGTATATGACATCACTTGTTGAGTTATTTGTAAAACCACGTGCACAAGAACCAACAACAAGGCAAACCCCGTCTGGCTTTCTTCCACCTCTTACCTGTAAAAACACAAGATATTACATAAACAAACAGTTTCCGACCATGTTGTAGACTTGCTTATTGCCCAAGTAGGATAGTGTTTGATCTAACACCAGATTAGTAAAGCATATCAGACTTCCTCACAATATATAAGAATTGAAAACTCAAGTGAATGTAGAAAACCCTTCTTTCATCCTGTTCACGACTAATTCATCCATATATATACATATATGAAGGTTCTTGTGAAAGATAAAGAGTTGAACTTTATTGATTTTTCTGTATATAAAACTCTTGTACAATGCGGATATTTATAGGACAGCCCTACTACAATATTAGGAAACAAAACAAAATAAATCAAGAACCAGAATAATATGAAACCGCTAATATCCTATCTCCTAATTTAGTTATTCTATTCAAGTTAAACACAAATCAATCTTCCTCAATTATAGGAATCAAATCAGTCGTCCTCAATTATAGGAATTAAATCAATCTTCCTCAATTATAAGAATCAAATCTTCAACACCCCCCTCAAGTTGGTGTGTATATATTAGTCATGCCCAACTTGGTTGTAAGAAGCTCAAAATTCGATTTGAAGAGTCTTTTGGTGAGAATGTCAACCATCCGTTGAGTTGAAGAAACGAATGGCATGCAAATAGAACCTTCTTCAAGTTTCTCTTTTATGAAGTGGCGGTCAATTTCAATATGTTTAGTTCTATCATGCTATACTGGATTGTGTGCTATGCTAATTTTGTTATCACAGTAAAGCTTCATTGGAACTTCAATGGGTCACTTTAGCTCAATTAAAACTTGTTTCAGCCATAACATTTCACCGCGCTTTCGCGAGCCATGGCTGATGCCGCCTCACTTACTACGGGCTGTTTAACGCTACTCCTATGATGACCTAACCATACAAATGTACAATAACCCGAAGTTGATCTTCTATCGGTGATTGATCCTACCCAATCAACATCTATGTAGGCTTCAATAGTACTTCGATCTCTCTTTTTAAAGAACAATCCCTTTCCTAGGGTACTTTTTAAGTTCCTCAAAATCTAAAATACTGCATCAAGGTGCTCTTCAGATGGAGAGTACATAAAATGGCTCACAACACTCACTAAGAAGGCTATATCAGGACGAGTTTGAGCCAAGTAAACAAGCTTGCCCACTAGCTTCTAATATCAAGCAGTATCAATAGGAGTTCCATCTTTAATATTTGCTAGCTTGTGATTTGGACCATAAGGGTGTCTGCAGGTTGACATCCACTCATCCCTATTTCCTTTAGAAGGTCCAAGACATACTTACGTTAGGACACAACTAAACCCTTCCTTGACCAAGCTACCTCCATCCCTAGGAAATATCATAACATTCCCAAATCTTTGATCTCAAACTAGAAGCAAGACTCTTCTTCAATCACTCCATCTCTATCAAGTGCATCTCTGGCAGGCAGTATCATCCACCGATACACAATAAGTATTGCTATCTTCCTCTTTTCCGAGTGTTTAACAAACATGGTGTGATCACTTTGAGCTTGTGCATAGCCTTGATCTTTGACTAACCTAGTAAAATTTTCAAACCAGGCCCTAGGAGATTGCTTTAGGCCATATAGTGATTTCTTCAACTTGCAAACTCTAAATTGAAACCTTCCTTCAAATCCACTAGGAGAGTCCATGTATACTTCTTCCTCCTGAATCACCATTCGAAGACGTTATTTATCAAGTTGTTAGTGGCCAATCAGGTTTTCACGCCATTGAGAGAAGCACCTTGACGGTGTTTAATTTTGCCAAATTTTACACCGCCAAAATTTCAAGATAGGGAAAATGCAAGTGGTTTTCGAGCAACCCTTAGCCAACAACCGAGCCTTTGTACCGTTCTAGCGTCCCATTGGAATTGTACTTGATCAGAAGACCCATTTTACACCCCACTGTCTTCCCCTTGGCAAGCTCAAGCATTTCCCAAGTCTGATTCTTCTCAAGAGCCCTCATCTCCTCTTCGATAGCCTTTCTCCAATCTGGAACTCGTAATGCTTCCTGTACATGCTTTGAAATTTCCACAAAAAAAAGTTGTGAAGTAAAAGCCAAGAAAGTGGGCGACAATTTATCATAAGAGACATAGTTAGACATAGGGTGTTTGGTACATGAATGTAAACCCTTTCGGGAAGCAATAGGAAGATCCAAATCATCAATTTTGGATCAAAAGGATTTTTATCTAAAGACTCAAACACATCAGGTTTTGTCCTAGGTTCGTATTTTTGGTTGTGAAGAGAAGGGATAACTTTTTCCTTTGCTCGATAATTTTTCCTAACATAGATTTGCGGTTTTTTTTCAGCCACGTTCCTATCCCTTACACTAAGAAATTAGGACTCATATAGCACTGTAAAGTTTTTAGAGAATCCAAAACACTGTTATTCTCAATACTTATTTGTTTTTCTAATGCTTGATCATTATTTTCGTGATGTTTCAAATTTTTCATCGGCAGATCGATGAGACATTCGATTTTTTGAACCATTTTGGAAAGATTCCTTTGCTTTATGGGAATTGAGACTCTCTAAAAACCCAAAGAAAATCAATGCTCTGTTTAGTAAATTCCTGATGTGCACACAAAAAAATATATCTTCTAAGGTTCTCCTACATGTCGTCCCCCGCGATGTGAGATTTTCAAAAAAGGTTTATCTTCAAAAAATGTTACATCCATGGTTATAAACATTTTTCTGGAAATAGAATCAAAACACTTATACCCCTTTTGAGCGGGTACATATCCAACAAAAATACATTTTCTTGCTCGAGGATCTAACTTAACTCGACCATGTTTATGATTATGAACAAAGGCAATGCATCCAAAAACTTTTAATGCAATTTCAAATGTTAATTGAGAAATTGGGTAAAGTGTTTTGAAAAAATTTAAAAGAGTTTGAAAATTCAAAATTCTTGAGGGCATTTTGTTTATGAGATGTGTAGCATTTAAAATAGCTTCACCCCATAAATATTTAGGAACATTTTTTGAAAAAAGTAATGCCCTCGCCACTTCCAAAAAATGTTTATTTTTCCTTTCAGTCACTCCATTCTATTGTGGAGTATCCTTACAAGAGCTTTGGTGCACAATCCCTTTTTCAAGAAAAAATTTTCCCAAAATTTTATTGAAGTATTCTTTTCCATTGTCACCTCAAACAATTTTAATTTTTTTCTTGAAATTGTGTCAAAACCATGGTGTAAAAATTGAGCAAACATCAACCTCACTTTAGTACATCTGCACCAAACCCAGGTGATCATCATCGAATGTAACAAACCATTTTTCAGATCGAGTCGAATTTTCGAGGGTCCCCATACATCAGTGTGTAATAGTAAAAAAGGTTTCGAGGGTCGATAAGGTCGTAGATAGGAAAACGCAGATTCTGATGTATGTTTAGCTAATTCACATATTTCACATCGAAAGAAAATCGGACTTATTCTTAAAACAAAAATAGCAATAAAATATCTCTCAGTCAATAAAAAATTAGATTTGACCATAGTCTAAAGTGCCATAACATAATCTACTTATTACTAGTAATAGGTGAGAACTCTGCAATTATGATTTTGAAATGGGCCTCTGCCGCTACTGGATCCGCTTTTTAAGGAAGTGAAGTCCCCCAATTTCTCTAGCACATCCAATCATCCTCCCTGTGGTTAGTTCCCTAAACTCCAGGAAGATGGGAAAAATTAGGCCTCCCACACTTTAAAGATCAACAAGACCATTTCTATGGACAACAAATTACATGACTAGTTTGGAACACGGGGTGACTTAGCCACGAGTGTTAGAGTAGAGATAATAATCAAAACCCACAAGCCAATATCATGTATAATGATCCAACATCCTGATTTCTTTTACCATTTCATACATGGGTTATAAGACGAGAATAATTGTGACGAGCTAGTCATGTGATCAATGGCCCCATAATCAATAATCCATGAACAAGATGGATTTGATGTTTTACATGAAAGAGCACAAGAAGAAAGACACTACTTTGATCAAAATAAAATGAAGTGAGTAACAAAACTACAGATCGCAGTTTCATACGCCGCCTGCACTGCCTTGTGAAGGTCAGTGTCTCGTATCAACTTGTTCCTTTGGTGATCCTCGCCTCCCGCTTGCAAATCGCCACCACCTCATTTTTCTCTAAATTCGATGGTTTCCATGTAATTTCCAAAGATGTCCTCGTGTGCACACTCCACCTCTTACGGGAAGTGCTCACATCAGGGCTTCCTTCATTTCCACCCAATCTGCCTCTCTGAAACTCTGAGCCTAATCCCCCGCTCAAAGCCCCGCTCGACTCAACTTTCGAACATCACTGGTGGTCTCACTTTCACACCCCTGTGAGAATACCCTACTATGGGTGCAGAGGCTTCGCCAAAAATGGCTGCACTTCACTGCCAAGTTCAGACGAGTCCAAAGAAGGTTACGATAGACTCTATCATCTCCCTCCTTTTCGAGATCGAACATTGTCTATAGGGCAATCCCATTCATCCTCATAACAAAGGTCCAATTCCTGCCATAAAGTTACCATCTCATGATAGTGGGTTGTAACATCTCTATCTCCCCAGTTCTATTTCACAATTTCGCCTTTGAGCTCAAAAATTTGAGACAAATTCTCCACATTGAATACATAGTCCTAATGCAATATCCCACACACATCTTTGGTAGTGGGCAAAAATAAATGCGGTTTTCCAATTGCTGGTTCCATAGAGTTTATCAACCAAGCAATAATTAGAGAGTTTTCTGAACGCCATTTCTTCAAATTGGGATCTCCAACAGTTTGCTGCTTTATTTCTCCAATAAGATGGCCGAGTTTACCCCTGCAATCAATGGCAAGCTTTACGTGACGTCTGCTCCAGACGACAGAACCCGCTAATTTATGAATGGTGGTCTATAAGGAAGGATTTGGACAAAATAACTGCACCAACCGTAGGAATCGCAGATCGGGACACGGGTCAGTAACTTCCCGCTGAGACGTGGATGAATCACCACTTTGCGTGAATAATAGAAAGTCCCCTTGATCCACCATGGTCGCCTTATAATTCATCACTGGGATATGAAGAGCCCGAGGCTCTGATACCATGAAGGTTTTTGTGAAAGAGAAAGAGCTAAACTTTATTGATTTTTCTGTGTATAAAACTCTTGTACAAGGCTGATATTTATAGGACAACCCTACTACAATATTAGGAAACAAAATAAAATAAATCAAGAAACAAAATAATATGAATCAACTAATATCCTATCTCCTAATTTAGTTATTCTATTTAAGTTACACACAAATTAGTCTTCCTCAATTAGAGGAATCAAATCTTCAACAATATATATATATATATATATATATATATATGACATGTATGTATGTATGTATTTTCTACTCAGCCTCATTTTTTTATGGGAAGAATATGGGAACAATTAATAAGCATGAATGCTATGCACAAGAACAAAAGTTAGACCTGTTTTACGACAGGGGAAAAATTCCCCATAGCATCGATGAGAAGACGTGTTGACAAAATGTTTCCTTCTGCTAGTTGCAAGACCTATCGAATAAAGTGATAAAGTGGGCACCCAGTTAGCACCAAAATGAAAGCCAAGTAATTAAACATGTATCTGATTTCAAAATGTTTGGCTCCAGTACCATTCTTGGAACCTTGACTTTCGGGGTTCAGAAAGGGAAGGACAGTGAACTTGACTGTATTTTCTGGGGATCATCATGAGGAAATGTCTCATGTGCCAAACTCAAGTAGACTACTGCTGTATAGTCATCATTTTTTTTTATGGAATTTAAATTAAACTGGATCCCATTACCCATCTGTGTCAACTGTGTTCTTCTATCCAATTTGGATAGACTTCTATCAAGTTTTTCTGTGTAGAAAATATCTTCAACTCAAGATTGGCACTGGAGTTCAGCTAATTACATGAGTTAAAAAGGTAAATGACAGACATCAACCAATTCAAATGTCACACTTTTACAAATAATAGTAGGCTCACCGCTGCATCCTCATATACGCATATATTAGACACACTATAACCCTCAAAGATGACTCCTCCAAGGGATTTGAAGCGTCTCTTCACTATCTCTATAAGCTTTGCAGGTCTGTAGCAGAGAGATGCAAATCAGAATATGTGATAAGCTGCAGAAGTAAAGTCTTCATACACTAGGAATAAGATACACCTTACTGTCATTCTGATTGGTAAATAACATGTGAAGTATGATGCATTTCAGCATAGCAGTTGTCGACTAATAACAGTGTCCATAATGAAGTATTCTCCTAAAGCTGACCATGCAAATTGGGGAAAACAATATTTGTATTCTATAAAGTACAATATGACACAATGAAACCGTAGAAAAAGATGACTTACGAAACACCTCGGCGACAGAACACCCCCCAACCCAAATTTCGCCCCTTCCCTTCAAACTAATATCTACTTGGGCAGTTCATGAAATGCCACAAGAAAAAAATAAAAATGTGTAAGATAGCATCAGAATAGTGAGCGGGACCTTTGAGCCCCAAATCATGGATGCAATCCCTTTAAGCAAACATGATCCTTGCAATCACTACAACAAAGCCCAGAAGAATTTGAACAAACCAAACTTTTGACCCATCAACTCATGTTTAAGTTTATTTAGAACTCACTGGATTAAATTTCGCAACTGTGACTTGTTCAATATCATCTTCTACCAGAATGCCAGCTTCTACAAGTTCCAAAATTTCTTTCCTCGAGATATTCCATTCCTGTTCCCTCTGATCATTGTCCAAAAAAATAACAGCATTATCTCCCAGTACAGATGGTGATGTTCATACCACAAAACATTTCCAGGAACACCACAAGATAGAAGCATACGCCTTTTAGTATATTCCTCTCCACAATGCCAACTTGAAGACCTTTGGAACTCAAGGCTGTGGCAATGAAGATCCCCAAAGTACCTCCACAAATTAAAACATCAAATGTTTCCACTGCTTTGTCATCCAGAGCAGAATGTTTGAACAAACCAGGAATGCTCGAAACTACTTTCCGGGGTTCTTGGTAAACTGCTAAAAATTAAATTAGCCATATCATGCAACCATCAATCCCCTAAGACAATAATGGGAAATTGAAGTGAGTTCATACAAAATCCACCTGTTTGAGCTGAGCAAATGCTAGACCAGAGCTGGTCCAGCCTCTTTAGGGCATTATAAGAGTATGCTCCACCAGCACCACCCACTTCCCCATTTACAGATATACTCTCCATTATCCTCTACAACATTAACATATATCAACAGTTCTAGATCAATTCACATGAAAAGAAACACAAAAATAGGAGGAAAAAACAGTATAAAAACAGTCAATAACTGGAAACTATTTATACAAAATTGAAAACCCTCTAAGACATAATTTCCCCTAAAATATGGACTTGAAGAAGAGGCAAGCTTCTCGTGGAGCCGGCGAGGTAAACAGTGGCCTATGGAACGTTAGAGCACAGGTCACTAGCTGAAACAAGATTGCAAACTCATGTTGGGAGATGGAGGTCGAATCAGGTTTTGGGAGGATAAGTGGTGTAGGGAGAACCCGATGTATGTCTCTTTTCCAACACTATATGCTATAGTCAGTTTCAAGGGGATACAAGGGTGGGAGAGGGCTGTGGGAAACACTGGGGTAAAGGGTGGGTGGTGTCTGGCATTACCTTATTAGATGTTGAAATAAGTGGGTACAACAATGAAATACAAGAAAGCCTTCCTTCCAAATAAATAAACACCACATCTACGTGGGAACCCTTTCGGGGAAAAACCACGGACAGAGAAGAAAGTTTCACTACACATCTGAGAGGAATTACAAAGTACAATGGAATGGCGAATAAACCCTAATGTGTTGATATGACGAAAATACCCGAGCAAAAAGGTCCATACTGTGGGGGCTTGCCCCCGCATCCCCTTGAGATCAATTGTGGGCCACTAATACCACAATAGATCCCTATTTTTTTTTTCTCAATTTTTTATTTTCACAAAAGTCTCACTGCAGGCCTTCGTGTCGAACATAAGCTCAAACCCAAATTCAGGTCACAAATCAACATTAGACCTTTCAATGATTGGGAGTTAGAAAAAATACAAAAACTGATTAACCTGATTAGCAACAAAAATTTCAAGGGGGAGAGGGGACGTACCTTTGGCATGTGTGGGGTGGCGTTTGAAAGGCCAGTACACAATCAAAGCCAACTACAGTATTTAGAAGGCGATAATCTACAAGTTTGACCGGCAGACCTTATTTGGAACAGCTGCATGCCCCCTAAAGTGTGTGTCTTCACTTGGGAGGTTTGGTGGTGTAAGGTGGTGACTATGGATCAGCTCAAAAATAAGGGTTTTCAGCTTGCAAGTAGATGCCCACTGTGCAAAGAAGATGAGGAAAATATAGACCACCTATTGCTTCACTGCCCCTCAGTTTGGGGTTACTGGGTTGCCCTGTTTTCCCTGCCAGAAATGGATAGGCTGTGCCCTTTTCTGGTTAAAGATTTGATGGTGGGCTGGACAACTTTCCATATTAGGAAAAAAGCAAAAAACCTGTGGAAGGCGGCCCTCTCTAGCCTTTTCTAGGCTATATGGAAGGATAGAAACATGGTGTTCTTTGCTAATGACAACTTCTCTCACTTCTTTGGCAGGCCTTATTTCTGAGGGGGAGTCCTCTATTGTAAACTTACTAATGTGCATCCTCTAGTACTTTAGCCCTTTTGTTTGTTTGGGTGGTTGTATGCAACCTGTATACTCTAGGGCTTGGCCCTGTTTTGTTAATGTACTACTGTTCAGCTTACTTATCAAAAAAAAAAAAAACACCCCCAAGCACAAAATAATGGCCAATGGAGCAAAATCCAGATCAAAATCCTCTTCGTTTCCCCAATCATGTTTCAGGAAAAAGGGAAGCCTAGAATGATTGTTCTTCATGAAAATTTTCTACTAACTATTTGGAATTGAAACAGAGAGAATCGAAGAAAAAAGGTACTTGGGTTCTAGAGGGAATGGCTTGTGTCTGCAAGCACACGGTCCGGAGAGCTCCCTGCCTTCTTCTTCTCTGCAGTGATGGGCGAGGAGAGATGCCATAGTTGGGTTGCTGAAGCTGAAGTACCACCACGGGTGCGGTGTCTCTTGAACTTGGTCCAAATTTTCCAGGTGCACCTTTCTCCACTTTCTGTTTTCTAATTTCTGGGCCTGTTGAACTCAAAAAAGCGGGAAGCGGAAATATGGTACCAGCTGCTTGACAATGTCTTCGGGGAACAGTTCCCAAGAAAATGCTTTACCTCCGATCAGTCAATATTACAAACCCAAATTTTGGTTTTTCAACCAAGGAATTTAACATGTGTTTAAGAAAAATCTAACGTTTTTAAAATCTAATCGCGCTTAAATCGAAGTTTATCTGCTCATCATTTATCGATTTCACCAAACGATCAACACATTAACCCAAATAAGGCTAACAAATCTATATTTATATTTTATTTAAATTTTAATGATATAGAATTACTAATATTCAAGATATTATTTATTACTCTTTTTATATAAATAAACATTTTGTAAATATGATAAATGTGCTTAAATAATAAAACATATTAAAATTAAAACCATTTTATAAGCAATATATATTTGACTTAAGAAGATAATATATAATTTGTTTAATATCTAAAACAACACAATTTTATTTAAATAACATTGTTTCGCTCCTCTGCAATCCTCATTTTCATTACTGAACTACAAACCTATAAGATTTAATTAATTTTTTTTGGTTACGCCCCGAACCTTATAAGTTTTGGGAATTATACGCAAAACAATCTGCCGTTCGACGGCACCATCAAACGACGCTGCTTAACTCAAAAAACATGCAGCTAACTGTTTCGCCGCCAATACGAACCGGCTTGCTCAACCGCGCCGTCATCCGGGCTGATCAAAACTGCAGACGACCTGACCGACAAACCATCGACTGCTCAACCTGGCCGACAATTTGCATTCCGCCTGCCAAAACATCGAAATCCTGAATTTATTTCTTACTGAATATTTTTTTATTATTATTATTTTCAGAACATTATTCTCGTGATTTCAACGAAAATAAAAAGTTGATGTTAGTATGTTAATATTCATTATTTTATTTTCGGGCGTAAAAATATGATTTTCAAAAGCATTTTCGTTTCCATTACCAAAATTAACTTCTATAAACGAATATGAAATGTAAACTGAGAAACCCGGTTCCCGGTTAAAAGGCCAGAGAGGGTGACAAAGTTATACGTCACCGTGGGGTGAAGCAATCAGGGCTCGTAAAGATAAACCCGTTTCCGGTGGCCAAGAAAACGACTGTTCTACCACTGCAGAAATTTTTTCTTCTGGCTGCCTTGGTTTGCTGAGAGAACCCGCGGAAAATTTAAGACGTTTTGATATTTGGTGCTCGTGGATTACTTAGGTACTTTCGTCCCGGAATCAATCGCATTCCTCTCGCGCATCGCGGTTTAGGTACGACGATCTCTCTCACTTCTCCTTTGTGCTCTCTCTCTTCTTGATGACTTCTAAGGCTTCAAACCTAACCAAAAATTTTGACTTTCAGTTAAGTAAAGAGTTGTCTTTCGGGATTCCCTAATCATGAGTGGTTGGACCCATTGCAGTTTCCTCTGAATTTCCTTTTCATTTCCTGTAATGTTTTTAACTTTAGCCGGAGAGAAGAGACATTATCGAATTTTCCTTTACTTAGTTAGAATGTGAGAATGCTTTTATGAATGCAGAATTGTGGAGAGAGGAGAAAATTGAAATTGCGAAAAGACGTTGAAAGGATAACACACTCAAATCAACAGGTCATGTCCCATAAAATATCGAGTTTAGAACTAACCACAGGATTTATACTTGATACAATATACAGCACAGAAACCGTCCCTGAGCAATCACAGAACTTGTTCTCAGATCACCCGACATTTGCATTTATATTATTATAATTTATGATTGAATTATATATTTTGTGGTGAAGAAATTTAGCGGTAACTGATATACATCCTGAAGGAAAACAAGGAAAGAAATGTGGGGGAAGGATTAATGATCAGAAGTGAAGTAGATGAAAACCCTTGAGATGTGTTGTTATTCCCCAGAGAATTCTCCTTAACCTTATCTCATATGGTATCAGCCAAATTCCAGTTCTAGCCGGTATGAACTACACCTACCAGGATGACCATGTTGGTTGCCGGGCAACCGGGATACCTTCACTTCTATAGATCAAACCAAGCAAAAGCTGAGCTCGCACTACATACTAAAAAAAGACCGGAGGAGTAGAGAACTAATGACACTACTTTTGTGATTGAATTTATATGAGAAAAGAGTTTCAAACATTTGCCCTTTTTCCACATGATATGGCGGTTATGTTGGATATAAACACCATGTCTGCTGCAAGCCTAAATTATTGCATTTTGATTCCATCTGCTATCATGGCATGAATGGGAGATGCACTTTACTCAATTTATGTGTTGTAAGATGCTATGATGTTTGTCCATGGAGGTCAATTTGATTTGTGTTGTAAGTCCTCTAATGTTGTGGAAACAACTTTTATCATTTTGAGCAGGCAATACATACACAAGTAACAAGAGGGGAAACTGTATGTGCAAACAAGTATGGCAAGCACATTCATGGCACCTACCTTCAATCATCTTTCTTCTAACAGAAACAGAAGCAGCAGCGGATACAGAAAACCAGACTGCAACCATAGACGGTATCATGCTGTAACAATGAAGGTAGAGAAACCTCTGGAGGAGTTATACAATGTGAGGGTGGAAAGGCAAGTGTCACCAAAGAGACTGGAAGAGCTCGGGGTTTCAAAATGGTCGGTGTGGAAGACGGGGAAGTGTAGGTTGCCATGGGATTGGCATGTGGACCAGTTGGTTTACATTGAGGAAGGGGAGGTGAGGGTTGTGCCTGATGGAAGCAAGAAATACATGCAATTTGTGGCGGGAGACCTTGTTCTCTATCCCAAGTGGTTTGAGGCTGATCTCTGGTTCAATGGTGCCTACCAGGAGCGCTACAGATTCCGAGCTTACGGGGATGACTACTAACTCTGCATTCCTTTTGTGTTTTTTCTTCAAGTGTTCTTTTGGGTTCTGATATCCTGTCTGCTTTTTTTAATCTTTGGTACTTCCGGAGAAGGAGAGACATACACAGCCTCGTGATTTTAAGACTTGTGTTTCTGATGTGCAAGTGTATCAGTTTCAGTTGAGACCCAAGAGAATAGAATTTAATCACAAGTTAAATGCACCTTTTGATTATGCATTTTGTGCTTAAACCAACTCGGCATTTTCCATGAAATCCATCCCCATGTCTACAGCATGATGAACAAACCATAAGCAGAAATCCAGGACACTTAACTTTATATAGGAAAACGATTGGGGGCTGTTTTTGTTCCACTTTAAAATAATTTTTATTTTCAGAAAACTTTAGAATGAAACTCTTAAAAACTTGTATGGTAAAAAGGGAATTGTGTTTCCAAAAATCTTTACCTTTTTGGTGGGTGTTCTCTTTGTTTTCAAACACTGTTTTCTAGAACTCGAAGTGAATTTGGGGTTCTGCAAGTGAAGGCTTGCCAAGAAAATTGTCCAACTGGTGCAAAAGTTTTTCCATGGCAAATGAGTTAGAGCCTCTTGGCCTATTTAGGCATGATGAGAGTTGGGAAATCACAAAGAGGATTCAGAGCCTGTTTTTTAAAACTGTTCTTGAGCATAATTTTTGAAAACATAGTAAACACCATTTTGATATTTTCTAAAAACCATTCTTGTTATTTGAATTTAGTGTTTTTTGTGTTCTTATTGTTTGTTTTTTCCTGTTTCCTTGCTTTTAAAACAGGAACCAAACATGCCTGAATGCATTATTAAACTAGATGGATGCACAAGAAGAAGAATGGTCACAAAATGAACGGCCAAGAAAAAGAAGAGCAGTGTTAAACTCAGGCAATCACTCTCAATATAATATCACAGCTATGAATCAAATAATTACAGGTGAAGAGATGTGATGGGCAATCTAATAGCTATAAACAGAAAAGGGAAGAAGAAAATGAAAGGAAGGAAATGAAAGGAATAGGAATAGGAATCACAACTAAAAGTACTAAGGGAACAATCTTTTTGCATGATTACACAAAATAAACATTATCAGGTAGGAAATCCGGGCAGCACTACCCCCCTATAATAAACCAAATCCCTTATGATACACACACTTACACCTCCATTGATAGAGAGGAAAAAAGGAATGAGCCCACGGGAACCAAAGGAGTAGGAAAGAAGAAAAGAGTACCAAACAAAAAAAAGAAAAAAAAAAAAAGAGCAAAGCAACTTAAATATCCACATAACCCCACCTTCACTTTTCAAATTTGACAGGTAGAGTTGAACCTATAAGAAAAACCCAGGCGAAGCAAGGTTAACAATGGCTATACTGCACGCATTGGGTCTCACCCTGCATCCTTCAACTGACTGACAGACACGGTAAATTCTCACAATTTGCTCAAGCAGCAGCCATCCATTAAGCACTTGTAGTTTTTCGAGGACTTGTGCTGGTTGCAATGGAAACAGAAGAAACAAACTTCGAAACAAGCACACCCTCATTGCTTACAGCCTTGGAGGCAGCCACCTCTTCCAAGCGCTTCCAGGTTAATTCTCGCTTCTCCTGGATCTCCCTTTCCTTGGCTTCATCCTCTTGAAATTTGGCCAAGCATTCATCAAGGAGCACTTGGTCTTGATCTGAGAATATCTTCCTCACATTCAGTGTAAGGCTTTGGACAGCTTGGTTCCAGTGACTCCTGGTGTTCCTCTCCAAAGCTGGGAATATTATAGGCAGTATAACTGTACAGTTCTGTGTGATCAGATTCCTTATATGGTCATTGTTCCACAGGAACAACAAATGCCCAGCTACCTGCAGTTGAAACTTATGTCCAAGCCAAGTCTTTCTCAGTGTAACTGAGGAATTCAAAGTTAACTCATTTATATGTATATGGTGGATATGTATCTAACAGATATTTATACAAAAAGATCAAAACAAGGCTGAGGTCATAAACACAATTCTATAACAATGAGCTGATTGTTTGCCCTACCACTTCTAGTGAAATGAACATTACAGCTGTTCGATGGATTCTTTGAACGATTTGTTTTACATTGCAAACTATCAAGTGGTTTTTCTTTCCTAACATCTTTCACATTTGGTTAAGGAGTTGAATGATAAACATTTTCATTATGGTCTTGAATTGTGCCTTGGCCAATGGGTATCCACATGATGCAGGTGAATTGAAATAAACACACACGCACACATTCACAAAGAAACATGGGAATTCACAGCCAGGGCCAGTGCTCAACAAACACTTTAGCAATGACCACAATCAAACAGTTGCCATTTTTAACATCCAAAATATCTCCCCATCCATGTGAAATGATAAAACCCTAATATCACCTTTTCTCCATTTTTAAGTTTGCTACCAAATGGATGATTCCATCTCCCAGTGCCATGAGAATAAACGAACTGAACAGCCTTTCAAATCTTTTCCTAGGATTTATGATTGGTGATCCAGGAGGACCTATCTGACACCACATTGTTGCACTACCTAACACGCGGTTTGAAAAAAAAATGATGAAGTTAGTTTGGATGCCAAACTATTAACCAAAGTAATGCGTAATGCCACCGTCTATGACAATGCAATTAATGTTAAATAATGCCAACGGGGCGAACAGCAGCAATTGGAAAAAAAGACCCATTTTAATTCCGCTTTGTTAGATTGTCTCTCCTTCCCCTGCTCCTCTGCTCCCTCTCCGTTTGTTCGACCTCCTCCCTTGCTCCTCCGGTGTCAAGACTTGAGTGGTATGCTTTCCTCTTTTCCTCATTCTCCATGACAGCGGCATTTGAATAACTCCAATTGCCGGAAACCATGACAGTGGCATTTTCGTTTTAACTCCAATTGCCGGAAACCATGACAGCAGCATTTGAAGAATTGTTAAATCCACTTGCCGCTATCATGGACAGCGGCATTACGCATCAGTTTGGTTAATAGTTTGGCATCCAAACTAACTTAATAATTTTTTTTTTCAGACGCATTATTTCCGTCTAAAACTCGTCCTTATTGGTTTATAATTGGCAGGTACAAAGCCAACCAAGTAAAGGGTCAATCAGGAAAGGGCCTTAACTTTCTAATGACAAGATTCGCCAAAAATATATTGCTGCAAAAGAAAGTTTTAGGCTAGTATATAGTGCTTAACACATCAGTGGAATCCGATAATCCAACTTTTTCTGCCCTGTCCAAACATAGTGCTTAGATAACAGTATGGCAGCGTTTTGTGTCTTGCCACAAGAAAGCTCAAGCCTCAAAATCAACATCCCTGCTCCTATGGTCATCTTATCCTTGGATTTGATAGTTTCTCAGACTCATGATAAAGGTTGCTAAAGATAATGCATAAGAGAGAACTGCATTTTCCAAATGGGCTTCCTCTAAAGTTTGGCTGTACTTTCTTAAGCTTCAATACTAAAAAAAGTACCAGAAACAGGATTTGGTACTTAATCACTGCTTGATCATCAATGGCAGGTAAGTATGGAGCTGTGTGTTGAGTGGCAAACATAGAGATGGAATTTATCATTTGATATTTCATTAATTATTCTGGAGAGAAGCCCCCAATTTACCCTTGAAGGAATGGTAAACTGCCATAAAGCCTCCCACCCACCCATGACAAGAAAATGCATTGAAAGATTTGAGATTTGGGAGGGCAGCCCCCTTGTGTCTGTATTGGCAATATGGAAGAAGAGAGACAAAGTAGTTTTTGAAAATGATGATTTCTCTTTGAGCAGGCTGAAAGGATCCTTTGTGTGTTCAATGTGTTCCTGGGCTAGTTTGGCTGTAGTCTCTGATTTTTTTTGTTTTTTTTGTTTTTTTTTGTTTTTTTTTTTTTTTTGTTATTAGAAAGTTAGTGTCTCAGCTTGTAGCTTCAGGGCTGGGCAGTTTTTTTGCTCCTTTATTCTTTGTAAAGGCCCTGAGGCTCCCACTATGTACACCCTGTATACTCTTCTAGGGCTGCTTTGGCAGCTCTCTTTCTATTGAATTCCCTTTTGCTAATCAAAAAAGGTAATTTATTTTAATTTATTTTTTTGATAAATAAAAGAGATTGTTAGGAAATCGCTAAAAAAGCGGCTTAGAAGGAAAAGGCGAAGGCGAATAACTTTTTTGATAAAGTATTCTAATTATTCATGAAATCCATCTCAAATTAAGAAGGAAAAGGCGAACATACAAGGGCAAACAACTGTAACTTTTTGCAAAAACCACATTAAAAACATGGAGGATCTTGAAGTGATAGTTTGTTCCTGGTAAAGCTTCTGAAAATCTGAATAAATTGCTGGGTCCAACCCTTAAATTATATAGACATAATAATCTATAAAGATAATAATTACTAGCAAGGATCAGGAAAATAATTTCTATTAACTTTCCTAGATGGAACTCTTTCTACAAGGGAAAAAATTAGAGATGTTTTTAGTTATCAATACTAATTTCAATGGAATGGAAATATAAACAGACATTGTAGGTGTGAGCTCTCTGTACACCTTGGGTCACACCTTTGGTAGCCCTTACAAAAATATTTTTGCTTCTTATCTATCAAAAAAGAAAGAGGTTTTTTTTTTTTTTTTTTGATGAGTAAAAAGCTGAATTATATTCAAAGGAGCTGTCAAAGAAAGAGGAAATATAAAGGATCATACAACCTAGGATTGCAGATAATTTATCCACCACATTCCATCAGTTCACTAAGTAGTCAAAAGGAATCAGCTAATGGCATCTTTTCTATAATAATATTGGTACACTATACTGGAATGACAACTAGGAATAAGATAAAAAATAAGATGCCAATGCAACAGCCATGCCAGGATATAAGATTTCACAACAGCAATCAAGCCATTTTTTGGTTAAAGCATAAGAAGAAAAAGCTAATAGAACTAACAATTTGAATAGAGCAAAGCTGCCTATAATAAAATTAGGCTTCATGGTTATTTCCTAGGAAAACAAAAGATTTCAATAATAATATGAGACAGGTGGTTTTCAGAGAAAATAAAAAATATCTGACAATCTGACAAACGTAAATCTAAAAGGCAAGCATCCATTTCATGCAATTGCATTATTTAAGGTGGGGAGTAACAGAGGTCAGAACCCCAAACTGAAACAATTTATAAAAAAAGCCAATATAAGCATGAAATATGGGGAACTTTCAAGTTCAAGCCCTGGATGATTTATTAATGAAATAAAGCACTACATTTTCAAAGAGAAACTTAAAAGATAAATCTCATCCAGGATGTAGTGGGTAACTAACAAGCTCTTTATTTCCCAACCAAATAAAAGTATTTCATTTAAAATTTAGGAGAGAAAAGTTATTTTATAGGGAAAATGATAAGGTGAAAGACAGAATCCCAAAACATGTGTGTTATGAAAAGAATATCCTGAAGTTGCTAACTCCATAGATCTACTAACTCGAAGTTGATGAGTATTTGAAGCAAAATCCGCTAAAAGTACTCAACCACCTCAGTTTTGGAAGGCAAATAGCATAATGAATTAACAAATCTGTAAATATAGGTTATTCTTATCACTCAGCATGGGAGAAGTGCGGAGTATTGGAATAATTGAATAATAAAAATCAAGTATGGTTTATTTAAAGAAATTTTAGGTTTTAAATAAATGACGAAAAAATATCAAAGGGAATTTTTTATAATGTAAATATTAACTTATAGGTTAAATTTATTTCTGAATCTTTCATCTTGACATTCAACAAAATCAAAATAGCCCACAAGAGATGAAATCCTCAGTTATTCATTCATTTCCATCTCAACAAATTAGTGAAAGAAGACAAATTGAAGTTATCGCCAGAGTGCATCTTCCTTTTTTGTTTTGATAAGATAACACAGAGAGCATCATAAAGAAAACATATTTGATTGCAACAAAAGTACAAACTAATAAATTTAGAAGTTACATACTTTAAACGGATAAAACCCTCAGAGCAAAATTTCATCCTAGATTGAGAAAAATCTGGTCATATCATTGTCCATAAGGCGATAAATAGACTTAAACACCATGCAACAGATAAAGTTCCCGGTGAAAGAACCACCCATAAACTTCAAAACATAAAACTTAATACGGTGAGTTACAAACAAAATGCAAGCAATTCAAAGAGCAAACAAATGAAGAGAAATGATCAGTAACCCTAATGCTGATATTTCAAATATGTGCCCAATGAAAATATACAGAAAACAAGGAATCTGAATCCAGCAATTCGAAAATGTGAACTATTGAGGCAATCGAGCAATCTGCCGGAAAAGAGGGACCATGCAGCGCTGGAACTTTGTGCTGGTTGAGTATTCAGAACTTCTTCCAATCTACCAAGAAACATAACCTCCTTGAACTATTTTGTTATGGGCCACAAGAGGCCCGAATCACCGTATCAGCCAGCTTAAAGTCTTCTCCACAAACTGCAGATGCAATACGGTGAAAGCTGCTGGATGATACATTGACACACACACTTGGGTTTGTGTAGGAATCAATGCCCGAACAAGAAAGTGCTTTGGTGTTTTCCTTTCCAAAGGCAATGCAAACCCACATCATACTGCTCCAATATCTCAAGCAATTCTGCAATCCCATTGTGTTTCTCAGTCTCAAAGATGAACTTGTAGAATATGTTATTGATGGCTTTCCTTATAAAGGGTCGATGCACCATGAACTTGCCATAGATTCTGTGCAGAATTGTTTTTAGATACTCTCTCTCCCTCTGGTCCTCGGAGTCAAATAGGTCGAGCAGTTTCAATACAAACGAATGATCAACATATCTTTTGGCAAGCTTCGCATCAGTCTCTGATGAAGCTACAACGGCAGCCAGAAATTCATACATTAATTTAAGATGGGGCCACGCAGGTTCCATGGTCGGTTCCTCCTCTTCTGGGTCATACATTTCTGGGTTCCTACTATCATGATTGGGCGACGAGAAAGTTCTAAACAAATTCAACGCCACCATCTTTGTAATCTCATGCATTGCCGTTTCATTGAATTTCGAAGTTACTGATGAAATATAGTCAACAAGCTCAAGCAAAGTTTGCCTCTTTATATCTTTCTCTCTGAGATTCTTCGATGGATCACTGAAATCAAACACAACGCAGCACAAATTCAACTTCCTAATGAAAAGATTTGGCTTCTCCGGGTTGGGAACGTCTCGAAAAGCCGGCAAGGCTTCGTATGCTGCAGAAGTTAACACAGGTCCGACAGTAGCGACGGCGGCTGATTTCTTCCCTTGATTTGTCTTACCGGAATTCGAGGAATACGGCGGCAGTGTCCCATTGTTCGACCGAGAAGCACCGGCATTCGAATTCGACGATTTCGCAGAGCCCGAGTTAGACTTATGACCAGAAACCATTGAATTCGAATTGGGTCCCTGTGATGAATTCACTGGGCCGACAGCACCGTCATGATTAGAGTCATTGTGCGACGATTTCGGTACATGGTTTCCGCGGTAGCTTGCCCAGTAACTGTTTAATCATATTCACAAATCCTAACCCAAACCTCTAACCCTAACGATAAATCCAACAGCTCAAGTTTCCGCCTGAAATGCGTCTTTAGAACACAAGCATTGCCCCCCTGACAATTCATGAAAACCCAATACAAGAGAAGAGAGAATTACAGTCTGTTGTGATGAAACCCCTAATTACAGCCCACACCTTCACATTGAAGAGAATTGAAAGATCTTAAAAGCAAATGAAGACGACCTAGAGCCAAAACAGAGAAACCCCAGAAAATTATACGTGAGCTGGGATAAAACCCTAGTGATCTGAACTTGAAGGAGCCCTACAGAGTATGTAGAATCAATGAGGTTGAGAGAGAAAGAGAGACAGAAAGAGAGAGAGAGGGGCGGGGGATCGAAAAACAAGAAAATACAAAAATATAAAAATAATAAAGTTCTCTATATCTCTGTAATATGAAAAATCTCATCCCCCCTTGGTTGGCAGGTAAGAAATAAGAGGGTCTTTTAGAGTCCAGGGATTTGGATTTTGGAGATGGGAAAATATTGAATTTTGGGGTTTTTAAATTAAATAGAAGATAAAACAGAGGTAAAAGTGAAAATATTGTTATGAATCAAGGGTGGTGGGAGAGAGGAGTAGTTGGATGATTGTGTTTTTAACTTTTCATAGAGTCAGTAGTCATAGGGCAAGTTGTGAAATTACCCCCATAACCATTTCGTTAGAGTTGTTGTGACCCATTCCATAGGGCATGTTGCCTGTCCTGAACTGTCAATCCACTTCTCCACCTGCCCTAACCATTAGGCCACCATAAAGATAGTTTTGTTTGAAACTTTTTTTCTATTTTTGTAAAATATTTACTTGGGATAAGACCATGGTGGTTCTAAAGATAACCATAAAGAAGTCTCAATAAGATTAAGATTTATATCTTAATCTTATTTTCTTGTATTTATTAAATAATTTATATTTTTAAAGATAAAAAAAAATCAGGAAAGATTTGAAATTTGATAGTTTTTTCCTTAAATATCAAATAACCTTTTTTATGCATTGATATACTACTTAAACCAAAAAAAAAAAAAATATATTTATTTTTCAAATTATACATCTTTAATAAAATATTGAATCTAATTTTATAAAGTTAAGGATGTTGATGAATTTTCATATTTCACAGCTCAAGTATTTATTTTAATTTATTTGTTTCATTTCCTTTTTTTTCTTTTTTTTCTTTTTAATATTTGAGGAAGTTTAGAAATCCTAAACTAATGCCCCAATCAATGTGAGTGTCATGTGTTAACAATAATCATGATTCCCCTATGACCCCATATTCATTTGAATCCCTTCAAAAACACATGTCATTATTATTTTTTTAAATTAGAAAGTGTTCAACTTCTCATGTTTGGATTCAGTGGGGGTTTTTTTTTCCTTTTATTTTTTTGGTTATTAAGTCTTTTCAGGATTATGGGTTGCTAAATTGTCACAATTTGGAGAATGGCAAGGTATGCCTTCTTGACACAAATTCCAACATGGGATTGAGACACTTAGTTGGAATACAACTACAACAAAAATAAATAAATAATTAGTGAAAAAAAAAGTTTAAACTTGCCTATTTATTTCTTTTTAAGGACAAAGAATTTTAACTAACATATAAAATTTGGAGAAAATTCTGATTATACTTATTTTCTTTATATTTTATATTTTTATCAAATCAAACATGAAAAATCATTTATATTCATTTTTTTTCCTTTCCTTATTACTTCCGTATTCCAAACAAAAACTTTAAATTTAATTAGGATTGAAGGTGAAGGAAAAAGGGTAGAAAATATTCAAAATTTTATATTTGAATTGTTGTGAATATTCAAATATTCACATTCCATGGTCACCATACAAATTTAATTGGTCAAAATTTCTCATACCAAGTCTCATGGCTTCACCTTTCTTGAAATGGTCAAACTTAAAGATGTAGATCATGCCCATTAAATAGAGCATTCAAGAAACCCAATGTATGTAGGCATTTTTTACCTTGCATTCCATAAACCACTTTTTCATTTTCCTTGTTCATCAAGATAAAGGTTTTTCTTATCACATTGAAAAATCCCTTTAATTTAAAATATCTTTCAAATAGGATTTAAAATCATCTCATTTCTTATCAATCTTCATAATACAAATTTGAGTCAACTCATCTACTTAACAATTACATTGTTTAGTTCAAATACAAAGACATTCAAATCATATAAGACAACCCTTTTCCCATGACCATGACTTGTGTAATCATTTTCTTTACCCTGTACATGGCATCTTTTTTCTTTTTTTCTTTTTTCCTTTTTTTCTTTCTTTTCCTGGCTCCTCAACTCCAACATTCCCAGGCTATCAGTTTACTTGGTCAATAGAATGCTAAAATTTGACCAATTTAAAGGCAAAAAGAGCTCTTCAGTAAATCTTCAGAGAAAAGAAAGGTAGGCTTCTTTGACTTAGCATCACCTTCTAAATTATTAGAAAAAAAGAGGAAGGAAGAAGAGACAGATGCCAAGAGCTAGGGCTCTGGAAAATACTAAGGAACCACACCACACTGATAGCTACCATTCCAAACAATGAATCAAAATTTTATCAAGATATAAAGGAAATATAACCATCATATAAATAATACCAAAACACAAACAAATAAATACTTCATGGTTTGTTTCTGTGATTGGCACTTTCAGTATGCCATCAAAAATGACTTTTAGTGCCATAGAATGACAGTAGGCTTTTCTTTATCTGGATTTGTTTGGTCTAAGAAGAATTTGATGCCAGTACCAAAGTTCTTGAACCATCCATAGAGTATAAACAACCCAAAAATGAAAAATTATCCACACCCAGAAGCTGGACAAGTCTACCCAGTTTGAGATCTAGAAATATGAACTATTCTCTAAGCATATGATGGTTTCTTAGAATTAAAAGAGCCATAAACACAAGAACATAAATGACATAATCCATTCCTGCTCATCAGAAAGCACGGAAACGTTCTGTAACCATCTTTGCATATTTGGAGCAATCATCCAGCTGATGGGAGATACTAGGGCATAAGCCTAGAGCTGGCTCTAGTATAGAGATGCAATTAATATCGCGCGGCACGAAACCGCTAATATTTAGCATAGAAAGGGAAAGTTCCCACAGAATCCAATCCCAGACCAGTGAAATCAGGAAGATGGCAAGTTACATGAATTTAAAAACCACCTGTTTTGTTGAACAAGTTGTCTCAGTGAAATCTACCAATGTTATGAGGCTTCTAAAGACCCAATACCATATAATATCCAGCTACTTAATCATAGCTTCTCAATTTGAGAACAAGATCAGCTCCACAAAACTGAAAAGAACTCACACCAGGATGTTTAAAAGCCCATCCCCACAAGTAGAGAAAGAGAAACTGTAAAGTAGCATTCCTAGCAGCTTCTACCATATGCAAACTAAACCATACAAGTTGAACTAGAAAAGCTTTAGAAACAAGAAAAAAAAAGAGAAGAAAAAAGAGCAGATTACCACAAGTCTGAGTTCTCTCCTAACATTTGAAGTATGATGTGATTTCATGGGTTCTGGATTAAGATTAACACTACTGCGCCATTTTGGACAGATTGCACTCACAAGGGCAACACAGATTACAAAAGTCATCTCCTAATCCTAGCACACATACAGATTTATATATGGAGTCAAATGTGGCAAATTTGAAAGCTCTGCCAGTGAGCACAGTATCTTCTCTGCACTGTACAATTCCACAACACAACGATAACAACAATTGCAGAGCTAATATGCAAGAAATTGAGTACCTCCTTGTTATGCATCGACCATCAGTCACCTCTTCCTCCGCTTTGGCTCCACCTAGCATATGGTCAAAGACAAGAACCACCATGCAGAGTGAATTATGAAGATGGAAGTAACACAAACAATAATAAAATGATGAACATGGTAAGAACAGTTTAAAGAATGTGCTTTACAAGAAGTATTTAGATACCCCAACAAAATGAAATAGTTCTGTTGTGTTTTATACAAGCTCAGTAAAATATTTTACTCCTCACATCCCCACTTTGCAGAAGACAGCAATGATCAATTTGCTAGTGCTAGCTACAAAATAAAATGATGAGCATGGTAAGAACAATTAAAAGAATGTGCTTTTACAAGGAGTATTTAGATACCCCAACAAAATGAAGTAGTTCTGTTGTGTTTTATAGAAGCTCAGCAAAATATTTTACTTCTCACATCCCCACTTGCAGAATATTAGCATTGCTCAATTTGCTAGTGCCAATGCAGATAACATCATGAGTATACAAACCTACCAAAAAAAGTAGTGAAAATCAAAAACCAATGCGAGCATTAAATCATTTATTTGACAAGAAAGTTATAAAGAAAACTAGCTCCAAACTGTTCCACCAGAAAGCATCTGTGGACAATTATTTCTCACTCACGGCCCCATCTGGAGTATGCAAAAGTGCCTCTACGGGTTTCCTGGTGCTGAAACCTAGATAAGCTCACTTGTCAAGTAATGGATATCTGTCCGATTTGCAGTGTGAGTAATGAAATCATTGATGGCTTTGAGTATTAAAATTCTTGTCTAAATTTTCTGTTTCTAGATGATACTTTTACACAATATAAATAATATGAAACTCCTTACAAAAAGTTTCCCATGAATATCACTGGGTTAAAGTGAGATCTCTTTTTATAGATCATCAGGGATACATCTTGGTTGTAAACTATTGTCATATCCAGCTAAAGAAAATTTACATCAAAACTGCAGTGCTGATTGTCCCCTCACAAACTTAAGCATCCACACACAAATATTTAGCCCCTTCCCACCTTAGAGTTAGACCAAATAACCAGGCACTCTTGCAAGGAGCATATAATGATCTGTTGATTCTGTCCAGAAACTGAAGAAGGAATCTTATCATTCCATCTACTTCCCATGTTGACCTTGCAACATCTGATCCAGATACCTGAATCCACCAATCCGCAGGGGAGTTCAATTTGGTTCACTTTATGAGAAAGTTGAACCAAAGTAGCGCATGTTAGTACAGAAAGGAAATGGAAGCTATTTGGAAAAGGGTTATTGTAGGGAAGTTCAAATAAGAAGAGCATGGGTGGTGGACCCGTGGTGAAACAATGGGTAGTACAGGTGCAAGCCTGTGGGAAGGCAATTAGAAATTATGGGATGTCATTAAAGAAGATCTTTACTTAATAAAAAAATTAAAGAAGATCTTGTTTCAAAGAGGGAGATAAGAGGAAAACTATTAAGTGATTTTTTTTACCTCCCTTTTTGCAATAGCCACCATAAAGGACACTTAGGTAGTGGATGTGTAGGAGTATTGAGGGGAAAGGCAATGTAGGAGACCGAATTTTGTATGACAGCCATAAGACTACAAGCCCAAAAGAATCGGGAATGTCTCTCCAGATTGCAAATGAAGGTGGAATGCAGGAACAGTAGAGATCTTTTTTTTATAGGTAAACAGTAGAGATATGATAGTCTGCTTAGAATCAAAAAGTAGCGGTATGTTTTCACTACAATCCCTACACCCTATTTGACCCTGAAGGGACATAACCCTCTTGAAGATGTTATTTTGAACCTTCTGCCAAAAGAAAGGGAATTTTTGAAAGGTAATTCCTTGGCATGGAAGACAACTTGTTTCCAGGACCCTCACCATAGATAAGCTCAAAGTAGGCGCTGGACTATGGTAAACGGATGGTTCTAGTGTAAAGATAGAAAGACTCAGCAAAGACCTTTTGCTTCATTCTACCTAAACAAGAATCTTGTGACAGCTAATCTTCTCATTGCTTGTGGTTGAATGGGTCAAGCCAACATAAGTTAAAGGACCCTTAAGTTGTCAGGGATGCATTGTAGAGAAGAGAAGAGAGAACACATGGAGGACTGCTCAACAGCGGATTTTCAGATACTGGAATAAAGAGAAAAGGTGTCTTTTTCCAAAGATGCGGAACAAATGAATCAAGTGCTAAAATTCTCTTCTTTTTGGAGTGGTGAGTGCAGGCTTAGATGAAGTGACAATGTCCACGGTTGATTTAGTCAATTATTTTACTATATTTTTCCTTTTTTAAAAGGTTTTGATCTTGCCTTTTGGTGCCTTTATAAACAACTAGTGCACTCTGCTTTACAGGCTTTATTAATAAAATTTATATTGCTTTCTTAAAAATAATAAACAAAATAAGAGAGAGATAGTTGAACCGAAGAAACCTATATTCGATCTGAAAAATAGAAGCAGTTAATAATTGTGTTTGGTTCTTCCATGCCTGGAGAACCTAAATCAACCCAACCCAATAATCCCAAGTATTCTCTCTTTACTTATCAATAAATAAATAAGTATTCTCAATTTCTATATTCAAATTAAAATACCAGGCAGGTTAGCCAAGTTTGCCCAAGCAAACCTCTAACATGAACAAAAATAGTCACATTCCAGGCAAATGGCCTTTGATCTTACAAAATTTGAAACCAACCCAAATCAAGTCCATTTCCAGCACTATCACTAAGGGTGTGTTTGGATCATGGGAATAGGGAAGTGGAATGGAAATGTCATTACCCCCCTTCAGCCCATTCTTCATGTTTGGATGAAACTTGCCATTGAAATAGAATGGAAATCCATCTAAAGGGGAATCAAATTCTACTTCTCTAAGTAGGATTTGGATTCTTTAGATATAGGTGGTATTCTGATTCACCCTTCTCGTTTTCTTTGACAACTATTCACCCTTCTCCTTAAAAAACATAAAAACTTAAAATTACTATTTTACCTATAACCTTTTGTTCATTAGGCCCACAATTCCAATTAGTAATTTAAAGCATTTTATGAAAGCTATGTTATTGAAAATCCAAAAAAATTGGCTTTGATGTGTGTTTGAATTTTTTTTATTTACCTTTTTTGTGAGAAAGTACATTAACATTTTATTTCATCATTAAATTTAAAATCTTGAGAACATTTTTATAAAATTGTTACATAAAGCCTGAAGATACATTTTATAAAAACCGTTACATAAAAACTAAGAAGATGTTTAATAACTAGCTCTAAAAACCAAAATACTTGAAATTATATATAAATTAAAATAATTTTAATTTCTAATATTTTATTTTAATCATATGACTAATTATTATTTTTAAAAATATTTTAAAAACAGAAAACAAAGGAGAATAATTAAAATATTTTATCAATGAATGTTGTTTTTTTTAAAAGCCTTTAAAGTTTTAGGGTATTATTTTCAATTTTTTTTTTCATTCCAATTTCCGCATACCAAACAATGAGAAATGAAAAATAAACAATCATTCCCATGTGCGATTCCTAAACTAATCCAAAACACTAAGTAAATGGAATCAAATTATTGATTCCATTCCTTGGAGAAATAGGAATGGAAAGAGACTTCATTCTCATTCCTCATTCCAATACCAAACACACCCTAACAGATATCCTAGACTTAGATGGTATTTTGAGAATCCAGTCAAATAATCAAACTAGATGAATCCTATCAGATTTGATAATATGTTATTAAAAAAAAAGACCAATTCTTCACTAAGCCAGCATTCAAAAAAGAAAAGAAAAAGAGAAGCAAATTACATTCACCAACCAGAAGGATTCTGACAGTATACTTATACACACACACACAAAGGCACTGGACAAACTTATTCAAATAGAACCATTCACATGTATAAATTGCTGAATGAATATGATTATTCAAATATAAATACAAGACATTCCATTCCATGCATCCACTGTCAAGAAACCTCAAAACATATGGAAGGAAAACCAATAGAATACTAATAAGAATAGGAATAATTTAAAGAAATTAAAAGAAAAAGCATGCTTCAGACTATTGGTATTAATAAAAGAAGACAGCACACCTAAGGTATGCACATAGAAGACAGCAAATACATTTGCTAATTCTTGCTTTAGGAGTATTAGCTGTTTTTCATCTTATCATTGATTTCTTCATCATTTTCAGACAATTTCTTTTTTCTTTAATGAATATAAGAGCTGACAATATCAGAAAAATCATTGACACTCTGATACATAAGTTTTGACAGAGGTAGATACCAAACAAACCAATATTTGCAACAGCCACAACTAAACCTTTGTCTACATAAATACACCCATGCGTGCACCATAAGCTTGGCAAAGTGGAAATTCTGAATGTGGTCAATCCTTTCTTATGCTAAGAACAAAATTCAAAGAGCGAATATGTGTTATAGCTCATAAAGAAGAGCTAAAGTAAGTGGACTCAGCAACTCCGGGCACATGATCTGAAAAGAATAGGCAGTGGAATTTAAGTTTTTGAGGAGGATTAATCACAAACTTTTGTATCCAGGTCCCTTCCCAGGTGAGGACAGAGGAGGGGTTAAAAAAGGACTCATACAATTATGAATTACCGAAGTATGGGGGCCCTTAGAAGTGGAAGAGAAGGGATATATTCATTCCATGCATAACTATGTTCAGCAAGCAAAGGGTGGAGAAATGATCATTGACATGATGTCTTAATAAAGAAAGGCTCATGCATTGCAGCCACTGGTCACTGGATGGAACAAAAACATAAGACGATGCATTTAAAATCCTGGCTTTTGTTAACTAGCATATCAAACTTATAATCACTGTAAGAGTGGGCCACTACTCAGCATAGCATTTCACCAAATTAAACATGAGAAACATTCTTTACTCAGTACTTGAAACTCCTTTCACATTGCTTCTCCGGGGCAGGCCATAACAAAAGGTGTAATGAAGAGTGAAGATACACACAGGTCCGATATGAATAATGCAATATATAACATGTAGATTTAACCTCAACCAAACATGAAAAGGTGGAAATACAAGTAACTAACCTTCGCCTCAGATGGTGATACTGGGAAGGCATTCAAGGGTCTTTTGGCATCATCATCAGATGAACAGTCAGAACACAAGAAGTGATCCAATTTCTTTGCTTCTTCTATTGTCAGCGCCTGATGTGGCAAAGGATGGTAAACCTGCAAGGAATTGTTAAGCAACAAATTAAAAACAAATAAGGATCATGGGAAAAGGACATGGGCATAAGAATATATGCCTGACTCAGAAAACAGGGAGAGGCAGAAGAGTGCAGCTATAATGTTCGGGTTTGAACCACATGGTAATAACTAAAATTAGAATATTTTTTTTGATAAGTAATAACTAAAATTAGAATATTCACCCAAGCCTGAGAAGTCATTTTGAATAAACTCGCAGAAACCCAAGTTCAATACATAGGGCCTCCTGGCTCCACTTCTTGAAATCATTCCACCTCAACAAATTCATTTTAATTACAATTTTTTTATAGATAAGTAAACATTTTATTGCAAATGAATTTTGAGAATAAATTTTTTAAGATCATATATCATCAGGATAAATTTAGTGGTAACCAGGCTTTCTTTTTAAAAAAGATATGGGTTCAATTTCCAAATTTCAGAGGGGGGCATTTCCTCCCTAAGTCACACTGTAGCTATTTGAAATATAAGAAAATAAAACAAAAGTTCTATAACTCAAATATTAAGGCCTTGTTGCACGTTTTTGTTTTTAAATAGTTTTCAGTAAAAGAACAAGAAAATATTTTTAATAGACAAAATTAAATAAATAAGTTTTTTTATCATAAAAGTAGATAACATAGTATTTCCCAAAAACAATATATACATGTGTCATTATTTACTGATAATTATTTAAAAATAATAATAATTATAAGAATATGAAGAAGGACTAAAAATAAATCGTTAACAATAAAAGTAACTTTTAAAACATGATTAAAAAAATGAAAATGGTTCAATATCATTTCAAATTCCCAAAAATTATCTTTCCAAACTGTTCCTTAAAATAAAATTTTCATGATTTCAACCTCCGGCAACAAACAATACAAAAAACCAAAACCTCAAAAATGTATAGAACAATAGTTTCTTCATCTTAGTTTTCTGCATAACTGAACAAAGAAAACACATGCAACAAGTATACCAGTCCTTGCATCCTTCACACTGCACCATAAGATCGTCCGGATTATAAGGCATCTCGCACTTACAGTACCTTGAAATCAAAAACCCAAAAACATTCAAACATAGGTCAGCCCAAATAAAAAACCTTCAAACTATCCAATTTGTTATTAGTTGAACAATCTGAAAGTAATTTCCTACTTCTGCAAGCTAAATGTAGTTCAAACTTTTACTTTTAAAAGCAAGAAAAGTACTAACAGCTATTGAACATATACTTACACAGCAACCCGGTCCGGAGTGAATCCTCCTGTTGCAGCTTTGTACTCGAACCTACAAAAGTAATCCTCAGCCCCAACATTCTCAAGCTTAGTGTAGTTCTTGAATGAGTGAACAATGCACTTCCCTTCTATAGTGTGCGCACTCTGCACATCATAATGGTCGGACAAAAACAGCTCCTGGCTCCATGGAACTGCCTCCCGACCCCAATTGAATTCCTCCGGCTTCTGTAATACTTTACCGCATCTCGAATCCTTCACATTGTTCCGATGATCAGCCTCAATCTTCTCCACGCGGGCAACATAGGGGGGCTTATCAGAGTCTGATGGTCGCATCAGCACACAATCCCCAGCTGCCAACCACAGATTTATTCAAAATAAGTAAAAAAAATCCACCCCAAATTGTCGGGTTTTCATTATTTGATACTCAGAGATAGCAAGAACTTCAGCTTTGCTGATTCCGGGATTAGAAGGGTCGGTTTGGCTCCGTTCCCAGAAAGCATGTTTTGGCTTTCCGATTTCCGATCGCAGAAACCGGAAAAAGGTGTTAGAAGCTCACCCGGAAAACGCATTTCCGAACTATTCAGTGAAAACCATTCAAGAGAAAACCTCCATTTTCCATGAACGTCTAAAACAAGTTTCTCATTTCCACTTCTCAGTTTTTCCCTAGAAATCGTGTATCTTCTCCGGAAATCTATTTCGGTAAACCCTCCTCAGAGGGCAAAACCAAACAGACCCCAGTCAGGTCCCTCCCTTTTCTCCTCGGTTTTCGGAGCAACCAACCAGCAGGTAAAATCAAAGTAAAAACAAAAACCAGAGATTCAGATTCCACACGCACAACCAACAAAAAAAAAAAAAAACTCACCTCTTACAACCTTGTTGGTGCCCTTGATGGTGTAAGAATCCAAGTCCTTCTTGCCAGGCTTGGTCTTGGCCATGAAAGGGGTTGCAAGATTCACAAAGAAGAAGCTCTGGAAAGAGAAATACAAAAACAAAGCTACCAAAGGCACAGAGTTGGGAAAGAAAACAGCAATGTTAGCGATACTTGAGATGGAATTATGGGTGATTTGTGAGAAGAAAAATGGTGGGTTTTGGAGAGTGGAGTAAAGGGTTTTTGAGAGGTAGTAGAAACACAAACCCTAGATGCTGGGAAAGGAAGAGAGCAAAAAAGAAAGAAAGAAAGAAATAAAGAGAGAAATATGGACCAATGTCGGACCAGAGATTTTGTTTGGATGTGATAATGAACAGTGATATTATGAGTAAAGAGCCCACATTATGTATCCATGTACCATCTCATTTCACCATTCATGGATTTTCTTATGTTTTCATATTTCCTGTCACTATCACTGCATTAATTGAATTTCAACAAAATCTTCTTCAATTTCAAATTTTCAATTCAATTCCCCCAAACCCAATAACCAAATTTATATTTATATATATATAGTGAGAAAGAACCTGAAATTTTCATAAATGTTTGTGAACCCATGTTTATGGATTTGGGCAAGCAAGAAGCTGTTTTGATGATTCAAGTTGGCAGTGATAATTCAATGTTTAGAACCCAATACCAGTGCACACATACCAGGGGACCCACTGCCAAAGAAAAAGTGAAGGAAAAATTATGTCATGATATACTAATTTGATTATATTTAAAATATATATATATAAAGAATGGAAAAAATCAAAAGCACCTGTCCTAATTTCAAAATATTTTATAACCTCAATAAATCTTGATTACTATCATTTGTTCCTGAGATTTATTAACGTTATATTTTACACTTTTAATGAAATATTTTTTAAATTAGGATACCTATAGTTGGTTTTTCATTTTTTTAAGAACTTTTTTTTAAATGGAATCAAATTAGTACACCATAACATTATTTTCCCAAAAGTGAAAATGGCTTCTTGCCTACTAAAAAACAAAAAAATATGAGATGGAAGCAAGAAAGCTTCCATGGTGGGAAATGGCAAGAATGGCACTAGCCATAGAAGGGTGGTGGTGACTCTATAAGAAAGTAGGTGAAGAAAGAAAAAGGCTGAATTGGGTGGTTGTAAATTATAATTGATTGATATGGAAAAAAAAAAAAAAAGGACATTTGTGATGCAAAAATTACCCAATTCCCATCCACCCCATCTTAATTTTTTTTTCTTTTTCTATAATTTATTTGTTTTTTGAACCTCATTGTACTTCATATTAGGGGCATTGGCAGTTGTTTATTTGTTTAATACACTGATATGGTATAAAGGATTAAGCAAAAGTCTAGCATGGAGAAGTGACTAGGGACCGGTTGTGATCACAAACCCACGATTGAAAGTCAAGCCAAATAATTGTGGTGTCATCATCATTCTTTTTTCTTTTTTTTTTAACATATATGATGATTCATGGGGTCTTCTTTTAGTTTAATGGGACCAAAGGGATTCAAAAGAATTCTCCCCAAAAACCTAAGAAAACACTTCAAATATTTTTTTTGTTTTGAAAAACACATTGAGAGGTACTTCTCGAATCAATTGTATTCATCATTTTGGTTCTTTTCATTCCATTGCACTTATGTATGGAAGCATGAATAATAAATTCAACACACCAACTAATGACTTTAACAACATGAGAAATCAACCACTTTGATGTATTTATCAGTTAGGTATATGCCATTATCATTGAGTTTCCATGAGGTCTAGCAGGCATGCAACAAACAAGAGGTTCTCATTATTCACATCAATTCTTAATTTTCCAATCAATGTTTTTTATACTAATCCCATTAAGCCAAAAGTTATTAATTAGCTCTAAAATCCTCCTTATTCAAGGATGATCACTGTGCACAACATATGTCGAATCAAGTAAGTTAGTTAGGGATGATTCATTTCCCATGCAAATATAAACAATAAAACAAATAATCAAGATGATCACATAGACCACTAAAAATATATATATTTTGTTTTTATTTACATTATAAATATCAGAAGATTTTATTTTTGGCTGAGATTAATCCGCTTTTATGTCTACCCAATCCTTAACCACTAAATTAAGAAGTTTTTAATTATCTTAATGTTAAGTGATGAATAAATATGATGTTGGGTAGGCCCAAGAGCAACTGTATGCATTCCTACAATGAAAAGCAATTAGTGATGTAGGTAACAGCTATGACGAAAGGATGCCTTCACCTACACTGATTAATTTTGTACTTAAAAATCTTAAAGTAGGTTTCCATAGACTGGATGTGAAAAAAAAAGAGGAAATGCCTTTTCTTTTCCTTTTTAAAAACATAAAGTTGGTCTGCACTTTGAGGGTGGTGGTAATGCATATGGGTTCTTTCAGTTTTAAGTTCAGTCTCATGCAAAAACCTTGTTTCTTATGCATGTTAACATTTTTTTTTAAATAATCGTCGTTGTCTAAGCTAGTAGCTTACGTACATTTTTATTAATCTCACAGAACCCTGAAATTAACGATCAGGTAAAACCTTTAATGACTTTGAGGAAAAGACTCGAACCGATAACTATTGGTTACCACACTCAATACATTACATAAACTGAACTATCTCTTAGAGTTGATATTAACAATTTTAGGACAGTGCCCTGTTCCTTGGTTGGTATCATGGTAAGAATTTAGGTGGGGGCCCTGCTTTAGCATGAGGTTTTCTGTCATGTTGTCACAATTAGTGAATTACTAAATATGTGCACCATTTTGAGGTGTACTAATTTCTTTAAACTGAAGAATTATTCAAACTTTCAAGTACTTGTGACTTCACCATCTGACAGAAATTGTAGGAATAGTCTAAAGACAAAATGGTGTTAACATGAAGAATTAGTGGGCTTGGTGGGTTTTCCAATCTAACTCAGAAATGGACTTGATGGGCTTTCCACCCAAAACCAACTGGGCCAACCTCTCCAATTCTATTCACCTTGCAAAGTTACACTTAGGGTTGTACATGGTTTATTTGGTTCGATTTTTAATATAAAAATGTGACCGAACCAACTATGATTTATTTTTATTTAATTATTAATTTTAATAATTAAGCATTTTGTTATATTATAATAATCTGTCTCAATTGTGACTCAAACCTAAAGCTCACCATAGAACATGTCGTGTGCTTTTTAAGCATTGAATGTTACATCGAATGAGTTAGGCATGTGGGCTAGTGAGTTTATTTATTAAAGCGAAATCGATAATTTGAAATATAGAACTGATAAAATTGATTTGATTCAGTTTATAGATAATAATATTGGG
Source organism: Tetrastigma voinierianum (assembly GCA_016808115.1). NCBI lineage: Eukaryota > Viridiplantae > Streptophyta > Magnoliopsida > Vitales > Vitaceae > Tetrastigma > Tetrastigma voinierianum. The sequence continues at coordinate 829,480 of JAEQBH010000831.1, read as the reverse complement.
TTTAAAATCCGAATAAAAAATTAAAATTGTAATATACCATTTTAAAATTTTAATATTAAAAATATAATAATAAAACTAATATATTTAGTGTTATCCAAAAAAAATTCATAATTTTCTCTAAATTTTATTAATAAATTTAAAAATAGCATTATAAAAAATAATTATCTGAGTTAAATTAAAATTAAATGAATTAAATTATATTATTAAATAAATAGATTTATAGAAAATGAAAAACATAAATATAAATAAATAAATAAATTTAAGAGTTTTAAAATTTTAAATAACATATAAGCCCATCGTAACTGCTCTAACTTAAGTGAGAGCACTCATTATTTCAAACAGATTATAACACACGAGAACGAGGGTTCCAGGAGTTCAATGGGATAGGGTTCCAGTGGGAATGACTTGCTACTTTAGTTAATGTGCGATCAAAGTAAATAATATGAGGGGTTTAAGATTAGAAACAAATAACTCCATTAAGAATTTTTGAGAGTTCTAAAAACTGAAACCTAAAAATCAAATAAAAGTTCAAGATTTGTTTTGTTAAAATGGAAATAGGAAATGCAACTGTTTTAAGTTTTTGTTATAAAAGCTCCATAATAAAACATTAAATTAAAAAAACAAGAACAGTTTTGGAAGGACACCATTTTTGTGTTTTATGTGACATTTATTATTATTATTATTTGGATGAAAAGGAAGGGGTAACCGAGCACAACATGCTCACAAACTACAGAAAGTGGAACAAATATTTAACCTCAGCTAATCCTATGCAAAACTTCCATCAAATGTTCCAATAGGTTCCTCCAAGGCGGTCACTGTGCCACTTCAATCAGACACTCCTAGCTCTGCAATCACATTGTTGTGTAGACTCCTTCCTCCATCCCTTTCAGTAATTCAATGAAAACCTTGACAAGAATCAGTTTCCACCTCCAACTTTGAGATATTCATGGACCATGCATGGCGAAGACCGATCAACAACGCCCATAATTCTATCTTAGCCACAGAGGAATCCATCCTGCCCAAACGGTGGAAGGAATAGAAGATCTGCTACAGACAAGGTGTTGATTGACAAAAGTTGAGTTCACTTCAAGCATAGCCTTAGTGATGTGCTGTATCCGTGGCATCAACCCTAGCTCATGGTTATTGAAAATCTGGTCATTCCTCCATCTCCAAAGCCACCACAAAGTTAAGCCACCACCAGCACTAATTTTCCTATTAAGGTTCCATAAGAGCCAAGCATTAAAATTCAGCCCTTGGGAAGCAGTCTGCAGATGGACATCCATGATATGTCTCCATATTTCTGTAGCACTGGAACAATTTATGAAAATATGGTTCAAAACCTCGGTTTCAGTAGGGCAACAATGACAGTAAGGATCGGTCTGTAAAGTGGGTCCAGCCCAAATTATGTGGCGGCCCAATTCTTTTATTCTCTCTAAAGCCCATTAGGCCATACGTTTAATCGCAAACACACAGCCAGCCAGCCTCGCTTTTTGCAGAGCAGCAGCCGGTTTTCTTTTGGGAGAGTTTTTCAGCAGCAGCAGCTGGGATTTTGGGGAGGAGCAGCAGTAGCTGGGATTTTGGGGAGCAGCAAAGAGCGGTTTTGTATGCAGATTGCAGATCTTCATCAATCTACCTGGAGGCTAGATTCGCTTATTAATTATTCATCATATTCTGTGACGATTTCTTCGCTTCGTGATCACTGCTTAGAAAGCAGGTTTTCAGACTCCAAATTATTATAATGATATTCTGTGCTGACTCGACAAAGGCCCCGTATTTTCCTCCTCTTCACTTCTGGGGGAGGTTTTACGTTAAAAATTTCTATTTTTTTACGATTATCTCCTACAGTATTATTTTCTACAGATTTCATCGACTCCTACCGCGTTAAATCAACAAGTAAAAATATTCTAGATTTGGTGGTTTATTTCCAACAAGCAGACGTGAGCCTCATTTCATTGCTTTATTGTGAAGGTGTTGGTTTAATACCTATAATCTTCTGAGCGGTGATGATTAGACTAACCTCGTCTTAATTATTCTATTTTAAGCCAAGAATGGAAGATATTCTTTAGAAGAGGCAGTACTCCCAAATAAATCTTTTATTTGCCTTATCAATTTGATCACAAACTCCTTTTAGGAAAAGGGTAGATTGCATAGTATAAACAGGAATGGACGACAGTACCGACTAGGCTAACGTATGCACTCTATCAAGAAGATACTGGAAATGAGATGTAGTGACGCACCCATGCATGAATAGAAGGGTTCCCAAATACCGACCCAGATTATTGGTAATGAGAATACTTGTAATCCTCGATAGTTCTGCTGCAACATGACCATTAACTCCTTTAGAGAAACACATGTAAGACTTATTAAGGTTAACCTTTTGACCTGACATCCTGTAGAAAGAGTCAAGACAGTCCAAAACATGTATTTAATCCAAAGAAGCTTATGCAAATAATATGAGATCATCGACGAAAATATATGAAAGAGAAGGGGGACCTGATCTAGCAAGCTTAATTGGTTTTTTACTCTTCCCTCCTCCAATGCGTGATTGATGAGTGCCCCAATCTTCCACAGTACAAAGAGATACGTGTGTATAGGATCCCCTTTGTCCGATGCCCTTGAAGGAGTTATCCAACTTGCTGTTTTCCATTCCACAAAACTTAGTACTGGATAGATTCCACACAATGCATAATGTTATCTTCCATTGTCGAGGGAACCCCAACTTTATGAAGGGATTCCACAACTGCTGCGAAAGGTGATCATACGTCTTTTCACAGACTACTAATGGTCATGACTTTCTGAGTTTCGTTTTCTCAAAGAGTGCAAGACTTTCTTGTAAATCACCACGTTTTCTATAATCTGACGCTCAGGAACAAAACTACATTGATTAGAAAAAGTGACATTCAGGTATAATATCTTAATCTGTTTTACGCTTGTTATGGTAATAACTTTACACCCAACATTACATAAACTAATATAAAAGATACATTTAATCTCGATTCAGTTCTTTTATATTTGAAATTAAACCCAACAATTGAAACCTCGATTGCTTAATTTTTAAAATTTTAAAACTAATATACAAAATACTGAATATTTCAAAATCGGGCGAGGGCTCGATTTAGTTTTTTCTGCTTAATTGATTTTATATACGCCCCTTAATTGGGTGATATTTTTTTTTTATAACAGATTCAATTTCGTGTTGGGTTTTGAAGGTGGAAACAGTTGCCAAAACAATAGAAATAACAAAAAAAATCTCCAAAAACCCACCAAAGGACTTCTTGAGACATCAAATCCGGTTCAAGCCAAAGAGGAGGGTGTGAGATTACTTTGTGTCAGTTTCAAAAACGATCCAATGGTTGGGGCAGCAAAGGTCGAAGAACCAAGTCCTAGGTTCACCTCTAATAGTATTCACATGAAGAGAGGAGCCAACAACTTCCACGCGCAACTCGCTTCTTAAGAAGTCCTCGATGCCACTAAGTCTCAACTGCAAGGGAAGCCAAACCCGATCTTACTTCAAGAGGAGTTCTCAAGAACACTCTCTCTATCTTCTCAACACCTCTTCATCATAGGAGTGAGCAAAATGGCTTAGTCTTGTTAGGGTTTTCCATAAAGGTCATTTTATAGGAAAACCCTAGTTCATGGAAATGTCTAAAGTGCCCCTCTCTATAAGAGAGGGTAGGCTACACACATCCCTATGCTGCTATAAGATGTTCCCGCCGGACCTCAAGGCCATGAACAAGCCCAAGTCTCCACTCTCTCTTTTGAAAAAGGACAGAATCTTTCTCAACCTGTGATTCCACTAATCCCATGACATTCCATTTTTGATATTAATTTCACTCATGGCTGGATCATATCCAAATCCGCTTTATGTCAACCCACACTCTTCTAAGACTCAACCTATTGTGCTCCCTAAGCATGTGTTGGTCACTTGATTCAACCATCGGTCTAAGCAAGTCATGAGCCAGATTCAGCAAACACATCACACGGCATCTAGAAACACATCATGACCCCACCCGACTGAAGAATCATGGTTTGATCAGTAAACCCCTCAATTGACTCCAATAATCAATGATCCGACCGCAAACCCTTCCATAAACAATACTAATATAATTGTCTCTTTCACCAAACTATACCCTCCGTTCAAAGTACGGACAAGTATTGTTCCATCGATCCGCTACATCACATCTAGCCCAAGTGATATTAGATCTGTCCTCTACTCATTATCCATCACTATGCACTCAAGACAATCTTCATCGCATTTACTCGTCGAGATTCCCAGCACTATCCCGATAAGAGGCCATAGGTATACTCTCCCTTTATTGGGAGTGGTGAATCCTTTGTTAGCTATTCAATTACCTTTGAACACCTCAAGCTGTACCCAATCATCACCCTATGAGCGACCTTTGGAAGGCAACAAGAAATGAAGTCAAAGCACTGAATCAATATTCAAGATATCCTTAAGCACCTTAATTCTAAGGATACTTGCATCATTGCTATGATGAGACAATCATCTACACTCAATAGATAATCCATATGATTGTCTCATGACAGGTCTTCGATGAACTTAACTACTCTTAGCAAGTATCATAATATCAACTCTAATCAACTCATGATCACAGTTTATAAGATCCACTGCTTGATCCAATCAAGAAGTATGACATAAGTACTGCTCAATCAACAATGTCCAGTCTCATTGATTCTATGACTAGGGATAATTTAGATACTAACATAATTGCGCATGATAGGAATCTTATTATCTCGATCTCATCATGATTTCCTTCATATTATGTTATATACCATGAACTTCATTAATTCAATTAAATATCTATATCAATTCAACGTATAAATATCAAATTAATGAAGAAACCTTTCATATTAAACAATATGTGATACTTACAAAAAAACGTTGGGCGGCATTGCCTTTGGTGAGCAATTTCTCTAACATTCGGGATCCCCAAAACCTCGCCCTCCATCCTTTACCACGCGAAAATTTATCCTTTACCACTAACTCGAGTCGGACAACCCAAGCTCTGGCAAGTCAAGGGTTTTGAAAGAGTTTGTTATTTCTTTGTTAAAATGTAACATGATTATCATACAATTTCAAAGTTCCCAAAATCTATGACACTTTAAAGAATAAATCAAAACATCCATAATTTGTTCGAAAAATCAACTTGCACATTCCTACAAAATATTTTTATATCAAAGACTCATCGAACTTGTAATAACGTGAAACCATTTTTTTTCATACTAAAAAACCATAAAACTATTTCCAACCAACTTGGCTGACATTTTCAAGAAGAACCGATTTCATTATTCAAAAAAAAAAAAAAAAAACTTCATAGGCAATATCAACATATCAATTTACTATTCTAAAAAAACAAGATACTCTTAGAGGTTATCTTTTATTTGCTTATTTTTTTACATAACAAAAAAAATAATTATTTGAAAGCATAAAATAATTAAAATTAAAACACTAGGCATTTGATTATTTTCAAAAAGCGATTTACAAATATAAAAAAAAACTAGATTAAAACTATTTTCAGAATTTCAAATTATACCCTCAACAAATTTATAACATGTTTTTTGTATAATAACGAAGGTATATTTATTCGAATAAAATAAAGATAAAACAAAAGTAGGAATATGCATGTTAAATTACAAATAATAAAGAAGATTTAAGGTCATGTAAAAATATTATAAATTGATTTGGTAAATATTATAAGAGGTAGGAGGACCAAAGTAAAATAAAAAGGGATAAGATCAATATGATAAGACCAAAAGAAATATCTTATTTTGGTCTGCAGAGCGAGAGCAAATTAATACTTTAACAAGAAAGAAGAGAGTATTAAAAGAAGAAGAATAGCAAGAAGATCATGACAAGGAATTACTAAATTTTGAGTATTGGTACATGGAATTTGAGTATGGGTACTCCATACATGTTCTGCTGTATGGAATTCAAAAATGGTACTGACATGTCTGGTTGTATGGAATTGCAATATTTTAGACAATATACACGTTCGGTTTGGAAACTCCCAATTCATTTCAGATTTAAGTCGAGAAGAGCTCTAAGGATCCTGGGATATGTGCTTTAGGAAGGATCTATTGTAGGTTTTCAACCCAAGAAAATTTCTATTTTTGATCATATATGACCTTAACTTTAGAACGAGTTTCTAGGTCGTAAGTAAAGGGAATATGGTAAGTCCTTCTGATAATTGTAGCCACATCACTCAACTTGATGTTAGGCTTTTTGAATTTCTCGATTTGGACCTCGTAGACTAAGTTATACCCTTATCGATATGAATGCCAACTGCAGGGTCGGTCAGCCAATTCGTCAACTAGCCGGACTCAGGAACGAGTTTTTGAACCAGAAATAAAGAGAATTTGAAAGTAAGTCCTTTCCTTGAAATTGTAGCCACATCAAGGAACTTCTGATGTTAGGCTTTTGAATTTCTTAATTGACTCCAGAGATCGCCATATTCTTTTAATGGTGCAGTCAAATGGGTGAAGGTCACCATAGAGTAAATGTCAAACGTGAGGTCGCCAGACCATCCCGTAGGTCTCGCAAAGCTCACATGCAAGAGCTCAACTGGCGAAGAGCTCCACTGGTCATGCAGAGCCCACCACATGTAGACTGGGTTCTACCGCCACCGCCCGAAGAGCTCGCCCCGCCCGTGGCGCCGCTGCGCACTGGCAGTCGCCGTCCCGTAGAGGCTGCCAGTCCCGTAGGGCCGCCGATCCCGCAGAGGTCGCCGCATCCCCGAAGAGCTCACTGTCAAGATCGACACGAAGATGACCTCCAACTTCGAAGGTAATATCTCCTTCGCTCCCAACTCCGATTGGTGTTCTCGGACTCATGAAAGCCCATTGAGTCAAGAATCCATCCATATACCGAGGAAGATATTGATGCCGTGACCGAGGTGTTAGGACTGAAATGGTCACTTCAGTGCGCCGTCAATCCGTGTCACCGCCAGTCCGTGTCGCCTGTCAAGATCGACCACAAGATGACCTCCAACTTCTAAGGTCATACTTCGTTCGAACTCCGATTAAGCCCCTTGACCCTATGGAAAGCCCATTGAGTCAAGAATCCATTCATATGCCTGAGGAAGATATTAGATACTGACCGAGGTGTTGGGATTGAGCTCACACTTCAAAGCTCACGCCTGTCACTGGCAATGATCACAAGATGACCTCCAACAACTTTAAGGTCATATCTCCTCTCATCGAACTCCGATTTGGGTGTTTCGACCGGCGGAAAGCCCATTGAGTCAAGAATCCATCCATATGCCTGATAAGATATTATATGTCGACCGAAAGATCGATCTCGTCACTTCAAATACAAATTGTCAATCTGTGTCGACTGTCAAGACCGACCGCGCATGACCTCCAACTTTAAGGTCATATCTCCTTCGCTTGAACTCCGATTGGGTGTTCTCGACTCTATGGAAAGCTCCATCGAGTCAAGAATTCATCAATAGATGCTTGATAAGATCGAACTCATAATAGTTCCAGAAAACATGGAAAACAGTAGGCAAGTATATTGTGTAACCATACTTATTTATGGCTATGAACGCCATTAATTCAAATAGCCCATAAGTATACAAACAGAAGCATAGTTATTTATGCATATAATGAAGTATGAAAAATGTAAAGATATGAATAACTGATTGTATATATATCTCTCATATGATTACCGAATGACAATAATTATTCCTAGAATACGAGATATATACCGAACATAAAAATACATTTTGATTGTCCCGCTGTGAACCTCGGCAGAGGGATAGACGGTACGCCGTATTAGGGAAAAATAAGTCCGCAAAGATAAGTTCGATATTCACCTGCCGTCGACGCAGATATCCCGCCGGGATCACTCTGCACCTCGAAAGGGTCACCACGCCACCCGGCCATGGATAGTCACCGCTCAACAAAGGATGATACCTTCTGCATATTATATTACGTGTCACCCAGTTCTCATGGACCACGCTTTACGTTGAATATAGCACCTTGGGCCCAGGATTATAAGCCATTCACTTGGCAAGCGATGCAGACATGAAACATAAAAGAAATTGGACGGTATATGCGTAAAGGAAATGTAGAATACATGACATGATATGAGAAGGATAGCACCGCTTATGATGACAAAGATACGCTACAAGAATAAGAAGGCAAGTATGTTGGACATGAAAATATATGGAAGATGATAAGAAATGAACCGATATTGAAAAGTATTTATATATATATGAGAAAATGACAAGAATCAGACATGCTATATGTGTTATATGCATTTGTATAGAAGTGTGACGACTTTACCGTAGGTCATTCATGTGTATTAATTCCCACTCAAGCTGCAAAGCTTAGCACTCCGTGTTCAATCCGTAGCATGCAAGCACAGCACTGCAGGACCGTGCCATCCACATCAATGGGCCAAAGGCCACACAAAGAATAGGTGCCCACCGAAGACCTTGTGTCTATTTCAGATATGAAAGTTTGTAAACCAATGTAAATATTATAGATGTTGAACACTTCCATATATGGAGCTTGTATATATATTTTTGCAATCATCAAGCATGTAATATAATACAAGTTAATTGTTTAAATATTATATGAATATGCAAGTGTAAAGGTTATAAGTATAATGAAAAGTGACTCTCACTTAACATCCTATGCCGAGTCAAGGCCACGCTTTAGCAGCATCAAAGCATCCCGATTGGTTCGAACCCGCCTAATCTGCTCTGACGAGAAAGGGTGTTACAATTTTAAACTCCCAAACAAATTTTTATTCTAATAAAATAACATGAAATAATTTTTAAAATTATTCAAACAAGTTTTCAAAACTATTTTAAAAAAAAATAGCATCACCAAATCTAAGTTTTTAGATATTTGCCTTTTTTTTCGTCACTAAACACTTTAATTACAATAATAAATTGACCATCATGTAAATACATTTATCAACAAGAATACGTGGAAGCCCCGGTATAGAAATGGTAATTTTTACAACCGAAATTTTTCTAGATCTCGAATGACGACGCGACATACCGCTGAAGTTCGCTCACAAATCTATACATAGTCGAATTTCGTTGAATTTCGAGACACTCGGGATTTGCACGCATTTCGAGGAAATCGGGACAAATTAGCAAATGACAAGGCATAAAGTCCCACACCATGGATACATGCAAGAAGCTACGTGTTCAGAGAAAGTGGTCTTGCATGAGGGTAAATGTTAGTGGATGCTAGGTGTCTCGATAGGCTTTGTACGAGGAATTTGAAGTGGGAAGAAAAAGTGGGTTAAGAGACAAGTGGAAAGGGAGGTGTCAGAACCGAAGATGAATATACTCTAACCACTAAACTGAGGGGGTGGAAAGAAAAGGAGAAAGAGTTCAAGTTCCGAGGGAAAAAGAAAGGAGAAAAAGGAAAAAGAAAAATAAGAAAGAAGAAAGACAACGTAAAAAAAAAAGAAAAAGAAAGAGAACTGCCAGCTTCTCCGATTAACAAACAGAATGCTTGAGTTGGGCATAAAATAATCCGATTTGCACTTGGGAGGTGGTTCTCCTACCGTTACTTCATTAAGAGCCATGAAATGGCCACATGCTTAGCCCGAGTACCCGGTCGTTTAAAGAATACTATAGAAATTATTGTCGTCAACCCGCTGGTCTCGAAAGGTAGTTTTCGCAACTACCGCTGCTCGAACTGACGTGGTACCGTAGTTCGATTCGAAAGCAGATGATTTCGCTGTGAGTCGATATGCTGCTTCTCTCGAGATCGAGATTGGAATCCGCCATAAGTATCGTTGCTTTCAATAACACGCATTGGTGGTGAGAAAATGATGTTAATATATATGCATGCTTGTTATATATTAACGATGCTTATGAAGCATGCATTATGAGTGTTGCGTATTATGAGTACCGCATGCAGTTCCCATCATGTCAACCCGAAATATTATGTAGTGACATTATCATTGCATGAGCACGGGGTCATCGCGTGAATCGTGTGAGTGCATGAATAAAAATAAATTATTTTTATTTCGTTGTCCAATAAATAAATTATTTTCGAGGGCTGTCTAATAAATTATATCTGAGGATTGCCATATAAAATATAAATCGGCTTCGAGTCGACCCAATTGATATATATCTGGGAGGGTCATTCACAAAATAGATTACTCCGAGACTACCCAATTATTTATATCTTCCGAGGGTTGTCCACAAAATAGATTATCTGAAATTCATCCATTTTTACTCCGAGGTCATTCACTCTAAAACAAATACATTTGTTTGGAAATGGTTTTCTCATACATGGCAAATTGCATGTATAAGAGAGTCTGTGAGGACTGGGCATGACATAAACATTCATGTAGAGAGATGCATATTTTATATGAATGCGCAGAATGATTTTACGGATTATGTCGTTGCATGTACTAGGTGGGGAATAGCCCTCGTAGGAGACTTTCTACCTGCATAAATACCTCGTTAAAAATATTTTCTGTGCACTGGAGGTACATCAAGAGAAGGCAAGACTTGGGCGAGGTCTAGTCGGTGAGGAAGATCTAAGATGGCTTATCGTTCTTTTCAGGTAAATTTAGCGGTAGAAAACCTAGTTTTGTTTTAAACCGAATCAGTTACAAAGTTTTGTACTTGTGATGTAAATAACGAGTAATTAAATCCCGCATTATATAATACAATCTCGTAAGGGCCGTCTGGGGCCTCAAGGGATGTCGTCAGGCTCGAACCATGTGAAGTCGCCTATTTCGATCCTATGTATTAGCTGAACTTAAGACTGATTTTTCGTTGGGAAGCAAAGGAATTCGTCCTATTTCCTTCTGGGTGATATTGTACTCCCATTAGTAAGCTTGATAAGCCGAATCACCCAACGACCTCATGCTTCTGCTACGGCCTTTTACTCATAAGGAGGTAATATCTAAGAGATGAGTGATCGAGTTTGGCAAACAGGGAAAGCTATCGTTGAGCTATATCTGCCCTTCGGCATACTCGATGGCGAAAGTACAATACAGACGGCTGGGCTTCTTACCGCTTAAGTTTATCAGGTGTTCATGTAGTGATCTATGTCTCCATGCTCCGGAAGTACACTATAGATTTGACTCATGTAGTAGATTGAGATGAGCTTATTGTTGATGTTGATGAGACCTTTGAGGAGGGACCAATGCCGTGATCATGACAAATGGACAGTTTTTATGCAGGCAAGACTATGAGGGTCAGAAAGGTCAAAGGTGGCTCAGAGTAGAAGAGGCGACATGGCAGCGCAAAGATACTATTCGTGCCAATTATCCCTTCTTGTTCGAGGAAGAATAAGATGTTTCAGTCATTGGTACAAACGACCGTCGTGATGTGCATGTGATTGTATGTGTATGTATGTGTGAATTTCAGGGATTTAAATTCTTTTTAGGGGGGAAAAATGTAAAACCCGGGGTAAATTTGAATTTTTTCAAAAAATGGCAAAACTGTAAATTGTTGCGATTGTACAAGTTGCAAAACTAGACTTTTTCTAGATTTTGGATGACAAAATGAACCTCACCGTTGGATTCGCCTCGCGAAATCTAATTATCCAGGCGAATTTCGTTGAATTCCAAGACAGTTGGATTTTCATGATTTTCGAGGTGTCAGGTGCTTGGTGAACCTCAAAAACAGGATTTGTGAGAAAAATCTCGAAAGTGGAAAATAAATTAAGTAAAGTTCATTTTAAAATAATTTGAACTTAAAACATGACGAAATAAATTGCTTCAGGGCATAAATGAACCCAAACCAACGTAGGCCTTGTCTTTAAAACTTAAGGATTAGTTAGAAAAGTCAAATTTGAGTGAGGAGGAGCTCATTTGCTACTGTTGTTCTTACGATGAGAAAGAAAGAGGAGACGAGGAAAGAAATCCAACCTTCTTTCCTTGATCCAGGGAGTTCTGTCGTCGGAATTCGTCGAGCCAAGAACGAAAGTTCATCTACTCGACGAGGGCTGCACGTAAATATCGAAATCACAGGATTTCGCCGAGGATTCAAGCAAGGAGTTTGGGAAATCAAAGGTTTCTAGTTTAGGAAGTGTCTACAGGACTTCATAGAGTTTCTTCTAAGCTCCAAGAGGTAGAGATTCTTCCTACTTTGGTTTATTTTCCACTCTAAGGGTTGTTTGATTGTGTTTTTTGCCCTAAGGGGCTATTTGGTTGGGTTTTCTACCATAAGGTCAAGCTGCAAAATTCTTGGGCCATGGGAATGCCGGCCTCGTTTTTGACCCTACACTATCCAAATTTTGAACCGACAAATAGGGAAAGAGGGAAATAGACTAGTGTCCTTCATGGAAGTCAGAAGCTGCATTAGCGAACTTAATGTTAGCTTTGAATCACCCAAATCGACCTCTATAAAGCCAAGTTACATTCCATTTTCCAAGACTACCAAAGGTCGCCTCTATTTTGACCCCATACACGTTCAGATTTTGGAATTGATTTCCGGTTGGGAAAAAGAGGGAATTTGGACTAGTATTCTTCATGGAAATTATAGTTGCATTTGTAAACTTGATGTAGGCTTTTGAATAACCCAAATTGGACCTCTACAACCAAGTTATGGTCCATTTCTCGGGACTGCTATAGCTTAGATTGTTTAATGGTTTGTGTCCAAATTTTGGGACTGTTAGGAGGACTAGTTTCTAAACTAAGTTCGAAACTATTTTGTGGTCTATTATGGCATGTTGTATGGAATGTTTTGTGGGCATCTCTATGCCACAACTGGTGTTGAGGATCAAGTTTTCATTGCTTGAGTTTGAATGATATGCTTGGTGGTAATTGATTAGAAGACAATATATGTGTCATAATGTATTGACATGTGATGAGTTTGTTTATGGATAAAGCCATTGCATGGTTTTGTTCAGAGGTTATTCAGGACATGTTATGTCACAATTGCCTAGAGGATAAAGTATGTCATTGCTTGAATGGTGATGACTTGTCGATGTCGGGAGCATATGTGTGCGCAAATATATTGACATGAAATGTGTGATCGTTTGGAAATTTTATGCTGATTGATATAATTGTCCATGATGCATAGGTGATATGCATGAGTAAAATTGTCCATATAACATTCATAATATATGTGACATGGTATAGGCATGAAATGGCACATCGCATTGCATATGTACAGGGACATCGCATGAAATAGGTATGAGTGCATGGTATGGATCAACACTGTGTTTGGTGTTTGATGGTGGACTCGGTATTGTGGGACGACGTCTAATAGAGTCACACAGTTGCATACATGAAAATGAAAATATATGTTGGGTTAAAGCAAGCAGGAATAAATACCCCCTTGAAAGACCCGATATTTTTTGTTATACATGTGTCTAACAGTGAAAGCTCATGAAAGTGTAGAAATGCGTGCGAAGCTTACGGTGAGACCTTGAAAATTCACTACCCACAAAAGACACATAAGTTTTGAATACAAATGATCATTGAGGTGTAACATCCAAAAAGCTTTTGGTTTGAAAACAAATGAATTTGTTTTGTAAAATGATCATTGGATGTAACTTAAATGATGGATTTTATCACGCATTTAAGCTAGATTATCAGGTGATGTAGTCTCGTAAAGACTCTGATGGGAGAGCTCTGGTAAGGACGAGGCATGGCAATATGGTTGAGTCTCATCTCATCTCATGACATGTAGAATTCCAACCTAGGATTGCATAATCTTGTTTAGAATGTGTGAATCGTGCAACATGACTATTGCATATGCACTTACGTAGGTTTTACCCTTGTAGAAAGTTTACTCTACTAGGCATGACTCACCCTATATGGGAAACATTTTACGTGCAGGACAAACACCAGTGGACATCACTCATTCGATGCCATAATTGTGAAAAAGGCTAACATGTGGCCTTGTTACCATTTTGGAACAATCTTGTTCTAATGTGTAATATTTGTAAGAGTGTTGTGATTAAACTCTTATGAATTGTTTTAAATATAATTTTGTATGTTTTAAATGAACATGGATAAATGGACCCCTGTGGTGGTCATTTTACTCATAAGTGGACCCAAAGGAGGTCATCAGATTATATTAGGGCCTGATGGGCCATAAGCACTATGTTTTTTACATGCTAGATTTGACAGAGTTTACGTGACAAAGGAGACTCTATCCGATTTTTGCTAAAATTATGGGATCCTCGATAAATTGACATAATAGTGTGGTATCTAAATACCCGACATTCAATAAGTTTCACAGTAAGTCGACGGTCGTCAACGAACCCCTGCTTCTCAAAAAGGCCACAAAACCACATACATATCACTTATAATTTGCTTTTGTGTACTTAAGTACTTTAAAGCTTGGTGATCAATATAGAGAATGAAATCCTTCGCTATGAGATAATGCTCCCAAGTTTTCAAAGCCCTCATATCGGCATAAAATTCTTTGTCATAGGTAGCCAATTTACGCCTTGCTTTGCACAAATTTTCACTAAAGAAAGCTATCGACCTCTGGGGATAAACAATGCAATTAATTCCACTAGCATCACACTCTACCTCAAATGACTTCTCAAAATCTAGTAATGCTAAGACATGTGTTGTGCTCATCTTCTCTTTAATCAAAGTAAACTACTCTCTTACTCCTCTCCCCCATGGAACCTCCCTTTCTTCAAACAATTAGTAATAGGTGCTACAATGCTACTAGAATGTTTAATGAACCTTCAATAAAAGTTTGTTAACCCATTGAAGCCCCGTACATCACTGACATTCTTTGGGGTAGGTCATTCCCTAATGGCCTTCACTTTCTCCTCATCTACTTTAATTCCCTAGCCAAGAAATAGCAAACTATTTGTCATAAAAACACATCTTTTTAAATTTGCATATAATTTATTTTTCCTCAACACCTTAAACACTTCCCTAGGGTGTCCAACATACTCATTCTTCGACTTACTATGAATCAAAATATCATCAAAATAAACAACTATACATTTGCCCAAGAAAGATGTGAAACCCCGAGAAAACTTATTTTCAAAAGCAGAAATCGTACTTCCTGAGAAACCGAAATTTTTCAGATCTCCGATGATCGAGACTGAATTTTCCGCTGAAATCGCCCGCGAATCTCTGAAGAACCACGGCCCGTCGACCAAGCATTTCTGATTTCACTTTTTCTGTGACGTCAGTGCCTACGACACATGGTTAGTGCCAGTGACGCCACACTTCACACCCCAAGAGAATGACACTCACATTCTGCGAAGATCAAGGAGCGGCTCACAATTAGCCATGTAGAGAAAGGTTCCATGGCTCATATTAAGCCACGTAAGTGATGATGTCATAAAAGAGGGAATTATGAAATAAAAAGAAAAAAGATGCAAAAGGTGTGTTCACATTAAGCCGATGGGGGCGAGGGTAAGAAACTTCCTCGACCCATACGGTCAACGCCTCCAAAGTGGGTAGAAAAGTGCAGTTACAGTAAACGAGAAACGGGAGAAAATGAAAGAGGATGAGAAGAGAAATGAGATAAAGAAAGAAAGAAAAAGCAAAAAGGAAAGAATAAAACAAAGCCAAGAGAAAACGTGGAGAGGAAGAAAGGAAAGAGGAGATGCAGAAGGTTTGTTCTCACATTTTTAGAGAGAGAGTGTCCTCCTTCTCTCTAGATTCGTAGGCGATCCGACCGTCGGATTCTTTCGCGACAAGAAGGAGAGTTGTTCTACACGAAGAGGGACAACGGCTGTGACTCCTCGATTTAGTGGGTTTCACAACCGCAAAAGCAGTGTTTTTCTCCTACTTATTTTACTTTTTGCTGAAGGGTCATGTAATGGATGAGGATTTGTTAAGGCCTAGATGGCCGTGGACTTCTGCTCCGTGCTCTGGATCGAGTTAATAAATCCTTTCTATTGAGTTTTGACATTGTACCACTTTGACCTGCTTAAGTGTGATTTGTGTGATGTGTGTTGCTGCCATGGGTGAATAACATGTTGATTGTGAAATTGTGGGTCGCTCCAAGATCTTAATCGCCGATTGTGCCTAGCCCAGGAGCTAAGTTTATGCTATTATTATAAACTCCGAATAACAGGATGTATGGATTTAAATTTGTTAATATATGCATGAGTGATATATTAGCATGTGTTGTATGTCTGGTGTGCCATTACATTGCACTTAGGTGGGGAGTAACCCAAGTAGGGAAATTCCACTACTGGGCTTTGCTCACCCCATCGTGGGACCCCCTTTCAGGTACCGAGGACGCACTTGGGGATGGGACGCATCCGGGGCCTTAGAGGCGAATAAACAGCAAAGATGGCCTTATCTTGTATTTTTTGTTTTTTTTTTTGTAAAATTCTGGGCAAAGACCCATTTTTGTATAAATTGTAATAAAAAACAATTGTGAATGAATCCCTCAGATAAAATTTATATTTGGGTCAGTTCGATGCGCAGTCCCGTTCGGGGCCGTTTTACATGTATGTTTCCTCTACGACGCGAGACATAAAGATTTCCCCGCGGGTCGACGGGTAGCCAACTGGACACCTCGGCTGTACGCCACAAAAGATGGTAATACCTGATTCATAATTTGCATAAAAGTACTATGAGCATTTGTTAGCCCAAAAGGCATGACTAACCATTCGTACAGATCATCCCTTGTCTTTAATGTTGTCTTCCACTCATCACCTGGACAAATTCTGATATGATGATAGTTGCTCCTCAAAAGTTAATCTTGCTAAACACAACTGCTCCACTCAACTGAACAAGCATATCATCTAACCGTAATAGGAAATCTATATCCAATGGTAATTTTTTTGATTGCCCTACTGTTAACACACATCTGCCAACTCTCATCTTTCTTAGGCGTCAACAAAGCTGGAATTGCACATAGGCTCATGCTAAATATGCCCCTTGCTTAACAACTCTTCTACCTTCTCGTTTAAGATTTCATTCTCCTTGGAACTCATCCTATAATGAGGCAAATTAGGAAAATAAGTAGCTGGAATCAAATCTATATGGTGTTGCATGTTATGCATAGGAGGTAATCCTGCAGGTAAATCTTCATGAATCACATCATAACTCCTTTAACAAAGTTTGCACCTCTATCGGAATTTCAGCCCTAACTAAATTTCTACTTTCTACCTCTCTCTTCACAACCATTATATGCACTTCCTAGGTCTCCTTACACTCACCCATAAGTGAAGATGGGTCATGCACAAAAGTTAGAAAGTTTCTTCCCTCCGCTTGTAAAGCCTTTGGTTGGTTTTTCCTAGTGAAAGGCATTAGTGTATAATTTATTCTCCCTTTCTCTGATTGATACAAGTTACTCTTGCCTGAGTGCTTAGTATTCACATCATAATGCCAAGGATGCCCAAATAAAATATGACAAGCATCTATATCCAACACATCATAGTACACTTCATCATTATACTTGTCAATAGAGAAGGACACCTTACAACGTTCATACACCTGAATACCACCAACTTCTTTTATCCACCCAATAGCATATGGGCTAGGGTGAGTTTCCATCTTTAACTATAGCCTCTCCACAATATCTTTGCTTATTATGTTCTTCTGACTCCCACTATCAATAATAAGATCACACAAACTCCCTTACACAGTACACCTATTGCGAAAAAGCTTATGCCATTGAGTCTCATCACCACACTTTGGAGATAACATGAGCTTCCTCACCACACAAATGTACTCTTCCTGTTCATATTCCTCATAATCATCATCTCCATCAAGTCCGCACACCTCATTCTTTACAACATCATCGTTCTTCTCCACTACATTCACTGCCTTCCATTTAGGAAATTAATTGGAACGGTGGCCAACATCTCCACATCTATAGCATGCCTTGCATAAGGGTTATTGTTTTTTGCAGACACAAAAGTATTACCCTCACCTCATTCCACAGCTACACTTATCCCTTTTCCTACACCAACATTGGTTGTCTCCATAGTATCGAATACGGCTAGAGGTGTTTTTCCCTTATCACTTGAAGCCTTATAGTCTACCTCTCCATTTCTTCTATAATCAGTACTACAAGTTTGCTCTAGAATGAGTAACTTAGCTTTCATGCCAAATTTCTAGCCTCTTGTACACTGAAAATCATTTGCACCCCAATTTTATCTCTAATAGTTTACTTTAACCCACTTAAATATCTCAACGTCAGTTGATTCTCACTTTCTGATAACTTATTCCTCTCTACCAATCTAAAAAATTCAATAATATACTCATTCACACTCTTGCTACCCTGTGTACATATCTGATAAGCATAAAAAATATAATGTTCATAGTCTAGAGGCAAAAATCTACCTCGTAATAATCATTTCATGCTATGTCATGTTTGATCTAGACCATGTCCCTCTCTCATCCTCATCTCCCTCAATATGTCCCACCATACTATTGCTCCCCATTTTAACCAATAAGCAATAAATTTAACATTTCTATCATTTGGCAAATCGATATAGTCAAAGAACCCGTCTTACTTGGCCAACCAATTCCAAATAACCCCCTCAATATTAAGATCACCACTACCCTATGGATCTACATTTAGTTTGTATTCGCTCACTCCTCTACGCTGGATTGCCACCGTGCTCCACCTTGCCTATCAAGCACCCGCAAATTCACCCAAGCCTGTCTCTCCTCATCCAAGTGTCCTCAAATCCTGTGACTGGCCTTTTATGAATTCATATATTTTGAATGGGATTAAAATTGGGTATAGTGGGGTCAATTCATCCACCTTGTTCCTCATCATCATTCATACGCCCTTATTCATTAATACTCAATAACGCTTGTAATTGAGCTTATATTGTTTCCAACTGCCGAGTTAAATTTTGGATTGATTATTGCTACTCGTTAATCGACCCCCAAACAGCTTGTAATCCCTGATCATCGTCTTGAGATTGGTAGAGAAACCCATTATGATACCACCTGACGCAGCGTGTAACGCGATTGATCAACACACGATTGATCAATAAGAATAACACATCTAAATCCAGAAAACAAAATAAAGCAAAAATTATGATATTTCTGATAAATTGAAAGAAGTGATAAAAGTCCCTAAAACAAATTCTAAAGCATCTATTTATACCCTAGACATAATTTGAGTATAATAGGAAACAAAATAATATCCAAAACAATAATATGAAATAAAATAATACCCCAAAACAATAATGAGAAAAAAAATAATATCCCAAAACAATAATAAGAAATAAAATAATACTCCCAAAACAATAATGAGAAATAAAAATAATATTCCAAAAAAATAAAGATAATATCTAAAAATAACCAAAAATAAGGATTTTGATTGATTTGATCATAAACTATCCCCACTTTAATTACAATATAGTATATTTTGAACCTTATATCCCTCCCTCCTATGCCCTTCCTTTTTGAAATGTTCTACCACATAAGCTAAGCATGATGAACATTCCACCATCATACATATTTGATTTTATTTTATAAGAAATTACAAAATAAAACTACCTACAAATGCAATTAAAATATTTTTGTCAAAGGCAAAATTAAAGTATTCAAACCCTACTTTGTAAAATGATATTACTGATATCTTGAAAGTAAATTTGACCACCGAATGACCCACTCTCCATTATATATAAATGACTTTTTTTTAACTAAACAATCCATCTTTATATTTCATATCTATATATATAATGACAACTATAAACATTGTATGTCTATTCTGACATAAGTTTCAAATATCTTTAATTGTTTAATATATGTATGTCTGAATCAAGGAAAGAAGGTACCCTTCTATAACCCAAGAAATGAGTCACGTTCAGCTCTGAAACAAACGAAAAAACAATGATAGAAAGATGGAATAAAATCAGGAGATTCTTAGCTTATAAGGGTTCTTGTCAACCGGATCAATAATATTGCTGCAGCTGAGAGAACAGTAATCAGTCTCCCGATATAAATATATAACAAACAAAACTCCAAAAAAAAAAAATACAGATAAACCACAATGTAGTGTGGTGAGGGTTAACTTAATATATTTATATATATTTATATATATAGCAGCAGCTTAACTTAATTCTTTTCCATGTCTGCCTTATAAGCAAGTACCAATACCATTACATATAATACATACCTCTAGACTCATTCTCAATGATGCTGCTCATAACATCTCATAGTTCAATACATAGAGCTCAGGATTTTCGGGTTTTTGGGTTTGGAAGATGAAAATCATAGAAGCGTGGGCGTGCAGTCCATGGGATACGGATTGCCCATAACGGTGTCCATGTAGTAGTGAGGGTGGGTTGCGTCCATAACCACAAACTGCATATCCTCTGAAGGCTTCCAATGGCGTTTTCTCTGATTGATGAACCAGTTGTTTATCTGCTTCTGGTCTAGACCGGTTGATTCTGCAAGCGCCAGTTTTTGGGACTCCTGGATATTGATATAGATAATTACAAACATGTGATCTACAACATTAACAAGCTTTCTGCAAAAATTCAGGTAATTTGATATGGAGGTAACGGATTTACCGATGCAGGTAAGCCACTTTGTAGTCTGCTCCACCAGTCAAGCAGCTGCCGCCTGGCTTCTTGGGTAGTTTCCTTTCTTCAGAAACCCTGCTTCAGGCTGCCCAGGTATCCACTGTATTTGCGCAGAAGCTGGCCTTTCAGCTCCCGGTCTTCGGCTTGAGGGTCAATGCAATTTTCATTCCCATCAACCTCTTCCTCCGATGATCCAACCCGGCCCGCATAACTACCGCAAACTGATGACAAGAAACCAGAAGAGCAAGTTCAAGTCAGTTTATTCACCTGCAAACATATTGGCCTTCAAGATGAATGAATTTTTTCCTAGATAGGAGGAGAATACATATGCCTAATACCACTGTGTCCATCAGGGAATTTTGGGGAAAACCGATAGTTTCCCTCATTATAAAAATCAATTAAATCACTAAGACATTTTGAAAAATAGTACAGAAGATTCAATTGTCTTGCTTAGCAGAAGCTGAGACATTGCCTGGAATTCAGACAATATCAGTGTAGTTCATGTACTAGTCAAACCCTGATAAAATATTACTTGTTTCAGGTTTTGACTTCCCAATTTATCAAGAAGGAAGCTCATGAAGAATGCCGTTCATGTTTGTATGCAGACTGCATTGACAACAGCTGGAAACAGATTACTGTACAGAAGACATGCATGCTCAAATTGCTGGCACCCTCACATATTCAATGCCTAATGACCAAGTAAGCCATGCAACTAAACCTCAGGTCCTCAATATCATTCTTTCGCTCCCAATGTCGACAAGATCTACCAGACATTCCCTCTTTACTCCGTCCCGAATTAATTATACTTCCAAATTTCCAATAGTATCTACTACTACTCCTCAATGAGACCATTTTCCTAGCATATACATAAAAGACAATGTACCCTGGCAGTATAACTAATTTTGTAACGGTTCATCAAATACCAAAAAGGTTAAAGATATTAAACCCTGCCTTCGGTATTTTTCCTAAAACCTTATAATAAGGACATTAGGTCATTTCCTGTGGAAATTTGATCAGTCCGCTGAATATATTATAAGCTTTAAGACCATTTTATTTCAATTTCTCAGACCAAGCCAAAAGGACTTTTGATTGCATTGAAACCAAACTTATTTCACCAAACATGGCTAAGAGCAAACAAAATAAATTATATAAACCTAATCATGGGGAGGTGGCCCTAGGGCATAAATGCCAAAAGACTCTACAAAAAGGACAAGTTCTATCCTAATGTATCTTCTTCTTCTTCAGTACTCATGCAATTAATGAGAAAACTGAAACCAGGAAAAAAAGATTATTAAACCCTTCCATGCATTCCATGGCATATAAAATAAATAAACATATAGAAAAAAAATTTCTGGTTATTCATTCAATACCAACAGAAACAAAAGTGGAACAAGGTCAAAAGTTGAAATGAAGAAATTCTTTATCAAAATAAATCATTGAAAACTGAAAAAATATCTTTGAATCTATCGACTAGCCCTTGTCCTCTTGCAGATGTATGCATCATATGCAGATGTACTACCTAAATAAACAAAATATATAAAGTACCTAGGTTTCAGTCTAGCATCATTGTAATAACTTAGAACAAGGCTAGGATTCATATATACTCCTTTCTTTTTCTTTTTCTCTTTCTCTTTTATAAAACTTACAGTAAAATACAGAAAGAAGGAGAACAAAAAATTCAAGTTCTAGGGTTTACAAACAGGAATTTAAGGGCCTGTTTAATTCCGTTTTTTAAAACTGTTTTTTATTCTAAAAAATAAGAATGGTTCTTTTTTTTTTTTTTTTTTTTGTTTTAAACACCATGAAGAACATGAAAAATACTAAATTCAAAGAACACCTCTTTTATAAAACTTACAATAAATTACGGAAAGAAGGAGAACAAAAAACTCAAGTTCTAGGGCTCACAAGCAGGAATTTAAGGGCCTGTTCTGTTTTTGAAAACTATTTTTTATTCTAAAAAATAAGAACACATTTGGTTCTTTTTTTTTTCTTTCTAAAAAACAGGAAGAAAATGAAAAATACTAAATTCAGATAACACCTCTTTTATAAAACATACAATAAAATACAGAAAGAAGGAGAACAAAAAACTCAAGTTCTAGGGCTTACAAGCAGGAATTTAAGGGTCTGTTTGGTTCTGTTTTTTAAAACTGTTTTTGATTCTAAAAAAAAGAACACATGGATCTTTTTTTTTTGTTCTAAAAAACATGAAAAACACTAAATTCAGATGACACCATTTTGGTGTTATATGTGTTTTCAAAAAGTGTTCTCTAAAAATAGTTTTCAAAAACAGGAATCAAACACCCTCTAAAATCTTATATCTTCTTATCTGTTCTCTCAGAAATGCTGCTATGCTGCAATTTCATTTTGAAATCTTAGGATTTTGATAAACTTGAAAGATTAGGGTTGCCCTCATGTTTATATGCAAACCCTAGTTACAAAAATGGAAACCCAGATCCATATCTTGTTTTTACAAATAAAAAAAAAAGTAATAAACATATTAAAAAAAAAAACAGGTGTCAAAATCTGTTCTATTTGTAACCTCCCTAAGCAATTAGGATATAAAGATGAATCAGCCCTGAAAATTCAGAGTTTGAAGAACACCCTATGGGGAAAGGCAATTAATTATAAGAATAGGGTAGGAAATCTCAGTCCAAAGCACAGAAAGAAAGAGAGAGAAGAGAAGAATCAAGACAACAAATATCTACATAACCTACCCATCTACAAATCTATCAACCCAGAAGCTAGCTTTCCATACAGATCAAAAGAAGTGCCCCAAGTATCCCGTCTCTCAGTCTTTCTGAAAAAATAAATAAATAAATAAACTTTTCATTTTCTTGGAAAACCACACACCCACATGCTGACATGCATGATTCTGTAAGAACTGTTAATTATTATCCAAATGGAATCCATTAAGAGACGGTTTTTTCATTTTGTTTGAAGCTATGTTGGGGAGAGAGAGAGAGAGAGAGAGAGATGACCAGAATCAGAAGGAGCAACAGTTAGGGCTTTGAACTGGCACTCAATCCTTGAGAGGAAAAGCATGGCTTCTTTGAAAGGTTTGGTGAGTTCTTGCTCATATTTGGTCAGCATCTCACAATATGCCTCCATGAATGATCCAGTGCTGGGTCCTCACCTATGCAGCTTCTCTTTCCAGACCTACCACCACCCATCGTTTCTCAGATGCATGCCTCTTCTAACCTCGCCACCACTTCCGGCGGTGCCCCACCTGATTTTTATCAGAAATACGAGAAACGCATACATGTAAAAAACCCAAAACTCAAAGAAAGATCAATTACAACTTCCAATCAAAAGAAAAAAAAGAAGGTAATTGATCTCTTATGAAGGGTTTTTGTTAGATTTTGGTATTTATAATTTTGTTTCACCTTTTGACAATTGGCATAGGCAGCCAAGAGGCGAGGGTAGTGAGGATGGGCCATGATCTTAGCTTTCATGGAACAGATAGTGCAGTCATGATTATTGGTGGTGTTGGTATTGCTGCCTTCCATGAAATAACAACCTGAGTTGTTGTTGTTGTGATTGCAGCAACTGCCTTGGGGCATTAGGGCAGAAGAGACCTTTTGTCTGCTGCTGCTCTGCTGATTAAGATTGCTGTTGTTGTTGTTGTTGTTGTTGTTATGGTTATTGTTGCTGAAGGGTAGAGGAAGAAACACTCCATTGGTTTCTGCATTAGAAGAAGAGCATAAGAGGCATCATCATCACTATAGATGAAAGCCCAATATTACTATTGTTCCCAAACCCCATCATACATGAACTACTACTACCCTAGGACCACCAATTCCACCTCCACCTCCACCACTCACCACCACCACCAGCTTCCATCTCTCCTTTTCTTTCTTTCTTTTCTCTTCTCTGAAACCCCACACTTTCGTGTCTCCCCAAAGAGCACTCCCGGTTTTTGCTTCAAGCATCAGTCTTTTACAGAAAATCCTAAGTAGAGAGCAGTCAAGCCATGGGTTGGCTCTTCCTTCCTTGGCTATCTTGTCTCTAAAGCCTGATCCTACTTTCCTGAAACAAGTTTTTTTCTTTCTTTTTTTCCTCTGCATTAACAGTATCCCATCCGTATCCCACTGTATGTATGTGGCTGTGTCCTATTGAGGGAAAATTAAAAAAAAAGGAGTGTGAAAGGAAAAGAGATTGTACTGAAGTGTGTCATCCACCTCTCTCACTGCAACTAAGCTTTTCCTTCCCGATGAAAGCTCCCTCCCTCCCCTCCCTCGGTTCTTGCACTGCCACTGATCAACCTCTACTATTACTGGCTGTCTCTGAACAGATAGAGAGAGAAAGAAAGAAAGAAAGAGTTAGAGAGAGAAAGAGCTTAATTGCTTGCTTGCTTGCTTAAAGGGTGTGAAAGATTTAGGAGGGGATCAAATCAAATGGACACTCTCTCTCTCTCCCTCTCGTCTCATGACTCTCATCTCCTCCGTCCATTCTCATCTGTCTCTCCATATTCTCTCTCAGTCTCTCTCTCCCTGTGGAAGAAGACAAACGGGAACGACGTCGTTTTGGGGAAAAGAATCGTAACCCAGCAAAACTGCACTCTTTCACCCTCTCTCTCTCTCTCTCCCTCTCTTTTTCTCAATCAGTATAACTCTCTTTCTTTCGTTCATTCAATACTGTCTAATCGATAATTGTATTTACTGTGGAAAAAGAGTACAGAAAAAAGAAAAGAAAAGAAAAGGCTGATAAAGCTTGTGGGACAGTCCGAATGTCTTCCCCCCCCCCCCCTCTCTCTCTCTCTCTCTCTCTACTTTGAACTCTCCATTCAATACCCGTTGCTTCCACCTTTCTTCGCCCTCCTCCATTCGATCATACAATAGTTTTCATCAATCATGAATATTATGTGCTAGCTTTTGGATTCTTCACTAATTTTCTTACATTTTCTTATTATATTTGTATGTTTTATTATATATATATATATATATTGAGAGAGTGATATGTTAGGATCAAGAGTTTGTCATGGGAAGCCCTTGCAAGAATCCACCTTCACTCATTGCTTATTTGTCCTCTTGTATGTTAACAAGACAAGATTTTTAGTTAAATTCTAATTCAAGTTTTCAACTATAAATACTTTGATAATTATACAATCATGGTTACGTATTTCCCCATGTTACTGATATTGATTCAATACAAAATTTTGATAATTAGTCAAAATTTCAATGTTACTAATCATACATCGCGTGATCCAAGAAAAAACCTTGGAAATCGATCTTCTTGTAAATCAAGTTTTTGTTGTCATAATGTAAAATGTTAGGTTTAGATGTTTTGGTAATACATGTTTATGATCATATATTAAATTTTTAAGATGAGATTTTGAGGGTCAAGAGTTAGGTGTTATGAAATATTTAAAATTTGAAAAAGAAAAGAAGAGAGAAAAATCATGGGCAAATTGAATCATTAGGAAGATTATTATAATCTTCTTTGTCTGCTTAGTTTAATAGTTGTTGCATATTGACTAAGGAGAATAAATCATGATCTAACCTTCAAGATGAATATTCACATAATTCCAAATTAATATTATTCCATCGTGGAGTTCTGAAATTAATAGTACAAACAAGATTTTCTTAAATCATATGGCTAAATTTTGTAAATTGGCAGCCAACTTTTTAATTGTACATGTATTTTTTTAATATAATATTTAAACATGGATTTCACTGCACTCCTTACATGCTATATTCTTTTTTGCATCAATCACTTTAGCATGAGTGCTTTATTCTCTATTTTTAAAAACTTAAAAAAAAATCATGCAAGCACATCTATAGTATATTTTGTCCAGAGAAAATAACAGGTTCTTTCTATTCCTTTCAAAAAAAAAAAAAACAGGTTCTTTCTTATTAGTTGCTTCTTTAAATTATTTATTTAATAAACAAAAATATATATCATCTTTTATAACATTTATTATCAATAAAAATTAAAGTATTTTAATTTCTTATACCTCGCAGAACTCAATTACAATATTTTCCATCGTCCGAGGAGTAAATGATGAAGATTAATTCATATAAGAAAAACGTTCACCTGAATCATTCTTTAAGATTGTAAACTTAATAAATAAGTAAAATTGAGGTTAACTGATAGGTTGTATGTACAACGTTGGAATTATAAATTTATAACGCTGATAAAAACTATTGTAGGAGATCTTCCAATTTGTTTTCTGAAAAATACAACATCTAAGTTTTTTCATTAACATGATTTTTTTAAATTAATTAATCTTTAGTTTGTTTAATTAATTAATCTCAAAACTATTGCTATTTTTTAATAAAAATATTATTTCTAAATTTTTAAAAGGTGACTTGATTAAAAAAAAGAATTTCGAAAATCTAATCATATATATACCACATTTTTGATAAAAATGCCTTTAATGTTTAATTGTAAAATAAATATTTCTTTATAAGACACATGTAAATTCAAAAAAATAACAAAGGTTAGTTTATATTTTAAATGAGTTATTCTTCGAAATATATATATATATATATATATATATAGCATATATATATATATATATATATATATATATATATAAATTTTTAGATTATTTGATAGTTTTTAACTAAATATTTAAAGTTTTTAAATTGTTAGGTAACAAATTTTAAATATTTATTTTTCATTCTCTTCATCCAATAGCTAATTTATATGGCCCTAAATCTTGTTTTCAAATCCTAAATTCTTGACTAATCCTTTTTCATAAATTTAGTAATCTGCAATAGAATTTACTTATAGACTTTCAATGGCTACAATAATAAATATAAATAAAAATAAAAAGAATTCTGAATTTATGAATTAACCTGAAAATATGGAATTAAGTAAAATAAAAATATTCAGGAAAATAAAATAAAAAGAAGGGGTTTGGCAGTGATGGAGATTACACCACTGGCCTACATGTCTAGTTGATGGGTAGGCAACAAAACGGACGAAGAAAAATGAATTTCATGTCAGAATCACAAATCATTGTGGTGGGTTTTCCCAGAAACTCATAGTTTCTTTATTTTTATTCTCGTAAAAAGCATAATCCAGACAATTTTCACCAACTTTAATTTATTTTTCTTTTCCCTTTTCTAGGTTTTTTTTTTTCATAATTCCATTATTTTGCTTCATTTTTTGGCAGGTAAAAAGCCCAGTTATATTGCCATTCTATTATTCCAAGAATTCATAAGACTCTTTCTCATTCTATTCATTTCATTCATTACAATTTTTGTTTTTAATTTAAGAATATTTATATTCGCATGCATGGAACCACCTATGTAAATAAGTTTGATTGATCAATTAATTATTAAGTACAAAATGAATTGAATTAATATGTTAAAACGAATGTGATAAAAATTGAATCGGTCGAACAATTGAATTACATCAAGATTTTTAAGGTTGATTTGATTTAATTTTATAATTTGGTTACTAGAATCAATTTGAACTTGATGTCAAAAAAATATGATGAACACGCTTATAATTATTTTGACTATGATATAAAAATAATAATTTCATATAAATATAGAAAAATTGATCAAATATCAAGGCATTACACATAAGTTTTAAAACATTCGTTATGGTTGGTTTTCATCAATTTTTTTTGAAGAGAAAAATGATGATATTGATTCGAACTAATAATACATAGATATAAATATTAAATAAAATTCATTAAAAATCATAAAGAATTAAACAACATCAAGATTAATAGTATAATGAATCGACTCAAAACTTACATATTCGATAATTTAGTCTACACATTTAATATAACTATTATAACTATAATACTTATAATTATAGTTTTACAGCATATTGATGATCGTTAATTTTATTTATTGTGAATATATTTTACTCGTTTGAATCGTTCAAACACAAATAAACACTATAACACAATAACGATATAACTATGCATAATCATACACCGTACCAAGACGATAACATAATCATACATTACACCTGGACAATAACTAAATCACAAAAAGTAATTAAAAATCTATATAGATGTAAAATAATAATTTTATTAAAAATAATAAGTTATTAATTACTAAAGCAATCATCGTTTACTTAAGGAAACTTAGGAAAATAAGGCTAATAGAGAAAAAAAAAGAAGAAGATAGGGTTTCAATAATTATTTTTGGTTTTATCAATTCAGAGACACAAGAATTCAAAATTGAATTTTTACGAGGTTGGTTATCAAAAAATCTCAATTGACTTACTTTTTATTTATTATCAAGACCAAATTGATGTGATCGATTTGTTGATTTATTTTCGCCCGTACACCTGATAAATAATTTACTAGAATTTTCCAGAAATTGTGAACTTTACTACTCTTTCGCATGTTTAGTTAGCTTATTTCAGTTTTTTTTTTTTCCAACAAAAAAAAAATGGTAGCTTAAACCCTAAGTTTGTTTAGAAATTAGACAAGCAAAATCATTTCATGCAATTCTTTTTTTGTCACCTTTAAGATGATAGCCTTACCGACCGAACAAAAGGGCGGGGGCAGGACCCAAAATTGTCACCTGTAAACTATATATATATATATATATATATATATATATATATATATATATATATATATATAATTTTATTTTATCACATCTAAAAAATATTACAATTTTCTCAAGTCCCCCAACAAATGCATGCATGCTAACTTCTGACAATTGGTTGTCTTCATATTCCATTGCTTTTTATTTTTTAAATCACTTTTAACAAAAAAATTAACAAATTATATATATATTGAATTTTTATATATAATTAAGTTATTTGTAAAGAGAAGTCTAATAAGGTTATTAAACTGCATGGCAAAAAGATAGTTAAAAAGGATGGGTGATCCAATAAAATGACAACCTATCAAAGGAAAAAAAAAACTCACCAAGTAAAAATAAGTAAAATTAGGTTTTATCTTATTCCATCAATATATGCATATAAATTATTATCATTTTGTTTGTACATTGATTCCATTCGTATACACACTTTAATCATACTCTTTGTCTTGAAATTTATTCCATAAGGTTCATTTATTGGTGAATTATTTAAACAAATTTATTTTTTCATATACTTTTTATATTATGTGATAGGGACTCAAATTTGAATAAGTAACTCTTGAATACTTTAAAAAAATTTACTTTAATTAGTTATGCTTTTTATATCGAAAATTCTTTTACATTATTTCAGTTATCGGTAAGTTATTACGTGTCTTTAAGAGTTTTTTGAAAATTACTCAAAACCCTAATATCATTTTCTCTCGATATTTTCTCTGCTAGTCTCTATTAATTTTTGCAAAGAGAGTTGATTTTTTTACCATTTTTAGCTTGAACTCACCCCCGATCTATATCTTTTTCTATAATTTTATTTCTCAATAAAATAGTTATTTCATAAGATCTAATTTTTTATTTGTTTTTTTTTCTTTCATGTTTTAATCGTCGTCTTAGTATGATGTGTAGTTGTTATTGTCTTAATGTGGTATTTGATTGTCATCGTCTTAGTACATCATTTGTTTATTGTTGTCATAGTATGACGTTTATCTGTATGATGTCGATTTGTATTTAGTTAGAAATATACGATCAACAAATAATAAATTCAAAAGTGGTCATTGGCTGATACTACAAAATCGAATAATAGGTATATAACATACCAATAATATCAAATATATACGTTAAACTATCATATTTATAAGTTTCGGAAATTAATTCACCATGTTATTAATTTGAATAATATTTCATTTTTGCGATTTTTGTGCCATTTTCATTTTACGCTTATATTTGGATTTATCGTTTATTCAATCAATACAATTAATTTCCTTTCAAAAATAACTTTGAAAATATTTTTAAACAATTATTTAATTTTTAAAATAATTTCATTTTATATTTTTTGAAACAAAAATAGTTTAGTCCTATTTTAAGTCATTGTTTTCAAAGTATTTTTTATTCTAAAAAAATAAATAAAATAAAAACATGAAAATGGCTTAGATCTTTATTTTTTTGGTAAGGAAAATTATGAAGATTATAGGAAAATACCAAATTTGGAGTATAGCAAGAACAGTTACAAAGAACAACTGTAAGCTAAAAGATGTTATAAAGAATGATTAAAAAACAAAAACCAAAATTGCTAATAACATTACAAAATGAAAAAGAAAAGAAATAAAATAAATTATAAAAATAGTTTTAAAAAAATCATAAAAAATTAATGGAATGATTTACTATTTTTAACTCAGAAAAAAATAATTTAAAAATAATATCCAAATATTATGGAATAAAAAAAAATAATGAAATTAATGAAGTAAATAGTGGCGGTGGAGTCACTGGAGTGGGAGGAATATTTTGGATTTCCAACTCCCAATAACTTGACGGCGTCGCATTTCCTCTATCAATCTTCATGCTTTGACCATCCGTATACATTTCTTACTTACATTTTTCTTTCTTTTCATTTCTTTTCTTAAAAAATAAGAAGAAAAGAAGAATTTTGTAATAAATTTTGGAGCATAAGGAGTACTTTTAGTTATGTTATTCTTTAAAAAATTATGATCTCAATGTTAAAAGATATTTACCAAAATGTATGTATGTTTAAGTACGAGAGTTTGTTTAAAAAAAAAAAGGTATGAGACCTAGTATTTAGGTTAATTTGAATTGTTTGTCCAATTATAAATAAAGAATATTATTATTTGTGCTTTAAAAATATAAAGATTGATTTAAAGTAATTTGAGATAAGCGATTATTTTATATCACATTTTATGATATTATGTTTAGAATTAGCTTAGTCAAATATCAAGAAAAAGCATTTAGTATAAAAACGTTTTAACCAAAATAATTTTAAACAAAATTTTAAAATCTGAGATGATAAACTTTGTTGTGATTCATGCAACAAAGATGATAAAAATCGGAGTAAATAAAATACATGGGATGCATGTGTCATATTAAATGGCTTCACATCTAAGAACAACGATTCAAACTTTTCATTATATTTGAAATATGGTTACGTTGAAGTATTTATAATAACCCTATATATGATCAAATTACAAAAATACCCTTTATACCCTGTGACATAATTACACGTGATTGCGCCAGAGACCCTCGCTATGTTCGCTTCACTCATGATATTTTCAACCCCTTCTGCAAATTTCAATATGAACCACATGCCACAACAATCTCCACCTTGGCGAATATCTACCTCTTTGAAGAAAATCAACCATAGCTTGAAAACTCCACTCGGAGCAAAAGGTATAGACATATCCCATCTGAAGATCTAGATATTAATCAAGTCTAAGCAAATATTAACTTTCTATAAGAACATGCTTTGTCAACACGCTCGTTGCATTATCGGCGTGAATCTTCTGCCAATAACTCACTAGAAGAGACCAACTCCATGATCTTGTGAAATCTCACATCTATGTGTTTAGTCCTTGCATGATACACTTGGTTCTTTGCAAAAAGATGGCACTCTAACTGTCACAATGCAATTGAACTCCACCTTGTTGAATACCCAGTTCCTTGACCAATCCTACTACCATATACTCTGATTCAGTGGTAGATAATGCAACTAGGGACTATACCATAGACTTCAAACAAATAGGTCCTCCACCAAGAGTGAACACATAACCTGTGGTGGACCTCCTATTATCCAAATCCCTTGCACAATCCACATCCACATATCCCACAATTAAAGGATCACTTTGCTGTCTACTAAACATGATGCCATAGTCTATAGTCCCCCTCAAGTATCTGAAGATCCACTTGACTGCATCCTAATGCAATCGCCTGGATTCGATAGAAACTTGCTTACCGCTCTAACATCCTGTGTCAAATCTGATATTGTACAAACCATAACATACATCAAGCACCCCATTGTACTTGCATATGGGACCTTTGACATGTCATATGCATCATCATCTGTCTTTGGGCATCGTGGTAAGACATCTAAATGACTCGTTAAAGGTGTACTTATTGTTTTACTCCTATGTTTAAGCTCTCCAAATGTTCTTCCTAACATCGCAAATATGAGACAACCATAATCTCTCTAGAGCTCTGGCTCTGCGAATCTTCATCTTAAGAATTTTCTTGGTTGCACCCAAATCCTTCATGTCAAATTCTTTGCTCAACAAAATCTTCAATTTGTTGACCACACTCACACTTTTTGAAGCAATCAACATATCATCTACATAAAGCAACAAAAAATAGATGACCATCATCAAGACTCTTCACATAAACACAACACTCATACTTACATCTTTTGTAGCCAATTCGGATCATGTAGGAGTCAAATCTCTTGTACCATTGCCTTAGAGACAGCTTCAACCCATTATAGTAATTTTTTCAATTTACAAACTAAGTGTTCATGCCCATGTTGAGTGAACACTTATTGTTGTACCATGTAGACAGTCTCCTCCAACTCTCCATGAAGGAAAGCTATCTTTACATCTATCTGCTCCAACTCCATATCAAAATACGCGACCAAACTCAACATTGTCCTAATAGAGATATGTCTAAGCATAGGGGAAAATATCTCATCATAGTCAACTCCATGCTTCTGTGAGTAACCCTTTGCTACTAGGCGAGCCTTAAACTTTTTACCTTCTTTTTTGGAATCGCTTATTTCTTCTTGTACACCCACTTGCCCTATAACCCTCTTCCCTTTAGGAAGTTCAAACAACTCCCATGTTTGGTTCTTATGTAGAGATTGCATCTCCTCCTCCGCACCCATCCATCTACATTTCTCTTGGCTATGTACTGCCTTTTGGAAGTTACCCCACTACTAGCGATTAGTGCATAAGAAACTAAATCCTTAAAACCATACCTGGTAGATGGCTTGATAGTGTGCTTATCTCTACCTATGGCTATATTATAAGGCTACTAATCTTTTATACTAGCTTTCCTTGCATTATGAGTACCATCCTTCGTATTTCACAGGCTAGTTTCCCCGTTTTTAGCTCCACTGCACTCACACTCAAGGAGATTTGTCATGAATTTTCTCGGAGCTTACTTTCTTTTTCTTTTGAGTATCTCCAGAACACCACCTTGTTTCTGACATGGCTTTCTCATAAAAAATCACATCTCTATTAATCACCACCTTGTTTGCCTTCGGATCCCACAACTTGAAGCCTTTAACCTCTTTTTGATATCCTAGAATGATGCACTATCTAGACTTGGCATCAAGCTTCCATCCATTCTCTCCAACAATATGTGTCACGCCCTACTCGCCCGCGAAGAGGGGGTGCACACGGACTGACTTTAAATTTGCTGGACATTGGTGTTTCATAATGAAATACAATCCTTGTAATACAACCACCGAGGGTGTTTAAATGTCTTATATATGTGCCTCGAGTCCTATTTTACTCAGACTTACACAAAAATCCATTTTGCCATAAAAATTTTACATTTACATTCCAAAACCAAAATCAAAACCTACAACAGTGGACTCCTATTGTTGTATCATGGTTGTATGCGGAATGCCCTCGAATGTCCTTTCAAAAGACCTACACGATGAAACACCGCTAAAGCCTTATAACAATAAATGCGAAATGATATCGTATACGACTCACTGCTGGCCCACACCACAGATACATATTACATAATGCATATGCCAAAGTTTACGTATAACCTAATTCTTTTCTGGCTGTGGTTTCATATAGCATAATTTATAACAGAAGTTTTCATATCTCCCGTAGGAGTTCGGGACAGATCTCAGGCAGGCTGCACTGAAAGACATTGGCAAGACATACGTTAATCGATTATTTTATACTCGTCTTATTGTTCATTATTCATATTCTTATCATATAAATGTTTGCCTAAGATAGACCAAGAATAATGAATGAGAGGGATATAGCACAATGGCACCAATGCAAGGTGATAACATCAACAGAGTAATCAAGACAAACAAAGACGGACTCCGCCTAATGTAGTAAGAGAAGCGCTCAGAGCATCAAGCAGGAGTGCCATAGCACCGAACATGTGACGCGGTTCCGCCCACGCAATGCGTTGTCAGAGTACTTCGCTAGAGCGCCAAGCACTGAACAGAAACGTGCTTGCCCAAGAGACAGAAGTGTCGTAACATGAGTAGGAGTGCCGAAGCATTAAACAGAGACGTGCCTGTCCACGTAACAAAAGTGTCGTAACATTAACAGGAGTGCCAAATCACTGAACAGAGGTGCCTATTCATTCACAAATCGCTCTTAAGCAAGCATATAATTATATGTGTTATCGAGTTTGTTATATCGTTCTTAATCCCATTATCAAATAAGGGGCAAGAAACACGTCTCGCTCAACGCCTCGCATACATGTATTGACTTTTCTATTTGGAAATAACTAAGAACATAACAAAAAACAAGGTCAGCAGGACCTGTATTCTAATCTTAAACAACTTGAGCACCAGTACCTATGATCCTCTGACCTTAAACCACTTTGAGCACTCTAAGATTCAACTTTAGTACCAGTACTTAACATCCTCTCGAATTAAAAACAAATTGGAGTACCTAAGATCAACTCTCAAGACTGCACTAATATCCTCCGGACTAAAAACAACTTTGAGTATTGCACTAACCACGCATCTGCATTCACCTATGATTTCTGCATAAATGGCAGGTTTGCCTCTTTTCACTGTAATTTGAACCAAACCCAAAACACATCAAAGAAAAGAACCAAAACTTGACTTGAACCAACCAAAACCACTGTGTGCCCACAAAACCAAATCCAACAACACTTTCATAATGGAAGGAGTTTTTCCTAACAACCCATAAACAAGTATGGCTTGTGATAGTTTCCATACCTTGATTTCTTCTCTTTTTCCTTCTTTCTTCACTTGAACAAAGAGAAACCCAAGCATAAAAATGAGAGAACTGGGGAACCAAAATTGGCTCCTTCCTCTCAATCAGAGCCCATTCTTTTTAAGCACAAATGAGGAATTCCTCATTCTAGAAGACTATTTGGTTTTAAGACATTTGAATTCTAAATTTTTCCTTTTCATTTTAGTCCTTCACTTTTCTTTCTCTATTTGGGTAATTCATCTTATCATATTCCACAATAACATATCATGGTTTTTATCTTATGTCCTTTGGGTCCCACTGGTACTACCAATTTACCCTTACTACTTAAATACTCTCGAAAAATAAAAAA
Source organism: Tetrastigma voinierianum (assembly GCA_016808115.1). Taxonomy (NCBI): domain Eukaryota; kingdom Viridiplantae; phylum Streptophyta; class Magnoliopsida; order Vitales; family Vitaceae; genus Tetrastigma; species Tetrastigma voinierianum. The sequence goes on along the minus strand of JAEQBH010000831.1, from coordinate 793,958 downwards.
TTTTAAATTTACATTATAATTCAAACATGCAATAAACTACTGCAGAGTAATTTTAGGCAACATAATATGTGCATAGGTTGGACATTTGAACACTCTCAACCCTTAGTGGTCTACTTCATTACATGTCCATACCACCTCTACAACTCTTCTCATTTATCACGCTCTCGGTGATTTGTTGATCAAGTATACGCCATGCTCACTCCGCCTCTACCCGCACTCTCCTCTAGCCCCGTATTTAATCCGATACACCGAGTTCTTTTAGTTGGGATCTGGTCTATTATCTCTCACAGTCTACACCATTTGTTGTGGTGGCCCCTCCCGAACCGTGAAGTGCCCCTCTTAATCCTAAGTGCTCCTTGCAACAATTCTTGAGAATCTCAATCCGTGTACTTTGTACCATTGTCTAACATAAGGCATTTGATTTTCCTTTATGTCTGGTTTTCCACTTCATCTTTCCATAGCTTAAACTTGGCAAAAGTTTCTAACTTGTGTCGCATGAAGTACACTAACTTGTAAGTGTCAAACCATTCTTTATTGGGCATCACACAACGTTCTAATGACACCATCATACATCTTAACTCTGATATTCCCTATTCTGAAAACCTTGCATGAAGCATCATTACCCTTCAGAATAGAACCGGAATTTACAAACTTGTAAGTGTCAAATCGGTCTTTATCGGGCATCATATGATAAGAACATGCTGAATCCATAATCTAAGAATCCATTAGATGATCTTGACTGGATGAAACTGAAAGCATATCACCATCACTGCTCTTAGAGTCTCCTTCTTCTACTACATTCGTAGATGGTGATGAACCCTCTCTATTTTATGTGTTCCCTTTCTTCCATTATGAACATTCTCGTTTTATATGCCTCTTTTTCCCCGCACTTGTAACATTGAATATCTTTCTTTCTCCTGGACAAATTGATTTGTTTCTCAACTCACTCTGAGACTAGTTTCTCCCACCCTCTTGATTACCCTTGGCCACAAGCCCTTCACCTTGTGAACTTCTATCATTGGCTTTCTTCCTTTGATTAAAATTTAGTAGAGACTTTGTGATCCTACAATTCTAGGGGTTTCTTTCCACACATAGGTAGTAACCCAGTTGTCATAATACTCGGGTAGAGAATTCAGTAAAATCAATGCCAAGTCTTCATCTTTGAACTTCACGTCAACTCGTTACAGATCACTAATGATCATCTAATTAAACACGTTTATGTGTTGATCTAGTGGTGACCCCTCTGTCATCTTTAGACCATACAACTTCTTAAAATTGAAACATTTGTCGATGACTTTGACGTAGCCAATCGACTCTCGACTGCTAAATTGCTCTTTGAAATTCCTCATCCATGACAAGGTACATCACCTCATTGGCTAAGCACATTCTGATAGTCGATGTAGCCCTCGTTTTTTAATCCTTCCAATTTGTGATATTCATTTCTTTGGGTTGTTTTCCACTTAATGCCTTCACCAAACCCTACTGCACCAACACATTCTTAACCCTTATACTACAATCCCGAAGTTTCCCATGATAGTCGAACTTTACTATGTTCGCATGGAGATAGTCGTCATCGTAGCCTACGCTCTGATACCAGTTGTTATGATTTGTACGGCAAAGATGGTAAAAATGGAGTAGAAAAGCAAAAAGAAAACTACACCACAGTTTTCGTGGTTCGACCCATTAATGCTACATCCACGAGAATGATGAAACCAGGCTAGTCACTAGATCCACTCCACGCCGGCAGTGCGCTACCTTCCCTTTACATTCTCCAGCCCAGCTCCCGAGCATTTATCTGACCCTTCTATCCTCGATATGAGTCACATGACACAACAAAATTCTAGATAAGTGATGATTTTAATTTTTTTTAATGATATTATCTTTAGAATTGCTTTTAGTTGAAATACTTTTAATAAAAGCGTTTTAGTTTTAAAACTTTTTAACCAAAATAATTTTAAATAAACTTTTAAATCAGTATAATAAATTAATAACGATTTCAAAAAATATTTTTTCATTTTCTTAACATATAAAAAATACAAAATTCCAAGTATTATAAACTTTGAAAGCTTTTCTTCATTACAGTACAATGAAATAAAATTTTTTTTTAAAATCAATTCACTTTGTATATTATGTTGTAGTTTACAATAATTTGAACGTGGATATCCCTTAACTCATTTCCACTCATTTACTATTTGAATCATGCTTCAAGTTCCACAATAAAATGAACTTTAATAGAGTTACTATGATATTATTTTATGTTAAATAAATTTAATGGTGGGAGCAAAATTTTAGTTTGCATGCGTTATGGCCTTATGGGCCTATGGGAAGAATCTTAGTCTCTGAAAGCTTTATCCGTCTATTATAAATGATTTTTTTTTATCAAATTCATTATTAAAAAAAAAAGAGAGATATTTGTTAATTACACACAATAATGATAGAGTTTGATAATATTAGGAAACTTGTCTTTAGCCCATTGATTTGAGATTAGTACGAGATGTATAAAGTGTAAAATATATGGTTTAATACGTTTTTATAAAAAAATAATGTGTTTCATGTATGATAATACGTAAATACTACCTTAAGAAACTATCGATATTACCTTAATTTCCTAGATACTACCATAATGAATTGTGGCAAGGTAGTAACTTTCGTTAATTAAGGTAGGGCATAAGTACTACCATACATAAAACATAAATATTTTGTATGAAATTGTACTAAACCATGTATTTTATATTATTTATGCATTTTTTGCAATTATTCTCAAATTAATGGGCTGAAACAAGTTACCCATAATATTGTCATAAAAATTAAGTATTTAATAATTTTTGACAATCACTTTCAAAATTTTAAAGTATCATTAGAATTGAGTTTTAATAAATGATAACTTTTTTTTACATCTATTCACTTTACAATACAACATTATAGTATTTTATTCTCATTAAAACTCGAACATGACCCCTTCTCGATGTTCCACCCAATCCTTAACCCATTAACCATTGAGCTAGGCCTCATTGGTAAATAAATGATTATTTTAAAAACCATTTTTTACACCTTATCAATTATATATTACATCATCAAAACCTACCATCTTTCTCTCTACTCTATCTTATTTCTTCTCTAATCAGCGATAGAGATGATTTTCAATCATTTTTTGCTTGAAATCACCATCTACAACTTTTTTTTTAGTCTATATCTTAATAAAATTGTTATTTCACATAAATTTAAGTTTTTTTTTTTTTGTTACTGTCTTATTATAACGTTTGATTGTCATCGTTTTATTAAGGTGTTTAGTTTGTCGTCGACTTGTTATGATATTGTGTTTTTCATTATCTTGTTGTGGTGCTTTATATTTGTGTGGGATATTGACAGGACAAGCGAGTTGATCGGTAAAATGTATTAGATTATGATCGTTAGTATGTAGAAGAATTGAAGTCGTAAATATTCTAATCACTATATTATCAAATTTATAGATTTTATATTGATTTATTATTTTATTAATAATTTGTATCTTGAATCTATTATGTAATTAATAAAATTATTTAAAAAAAAAAAATTATATACCACATTGTAATATTCTATCTTATAAGGAATCGGACTTGGCACCCCGTATAGCCCATCCCAACATTTGCCATTTGGGTCTGAACTGCCGAGGGCTAAAAGCCAATTTTATTATAACATACGTTACATCCAAAATATCATCCTGACTTTTTTGAAGCATATATATTTTTTTTTTTTTTTTTTTTTTTTTTTAATGAAAGCGTTACCTTACTTGAGAGTCGTTTAAACCCAGACTCTTAAGCCAAAGTTATTCTTGCGATTACATCGATTGATGAGTAGAAATGAAGGTAGATACACTTAGCAAACCTAAGTAGATTTTCTGTTTTGTCACTTTACAAAAGTAAGTAACTAGGAAAATGATAAACAGCGGATGAACAAAAAGTAAGAAATGGACAATTTTCAGTTGACGAAGAAAACAAAAGGAAAAAAAAAATGAAAAATGAAAAATGAAGAAGTTGGATTCATTTTTTTAAAACATACTCATGAGCAGTGGGGGGCAAAAGCAAAGGGATGTTGATAGGTGTCACTGGTGAGAAGGTGGGGAAGCCATTGCCAATTCCATACAAGCTTTTCTGATTTCTCCTCTTTAAGTCTTATCCATGACCATGAATTTACCCACACACCCCATTACAGGGAACAAACAGCATCTATCGCTGTTCAAATTTTGAACTCCATCAAGAAGAACAAAAAGGGAACTCCCCCTCAAATCACTCACTGCAACTCTGCAACCAAAGTCCCTTCTTCCAGTTTTTCTTCTTTTCTTTTTTTTTCTTTTTATTTTCCAAGGAAGAAAAGGCATAGGGATCAGTAAAGTTTGATATTCATATTAATCAAAAATCTTAAATCTTATGAGCTTAAGCTTTTAGGAGAATTAGTTTTGTAATATGATATCAAAGATTGGTATGATATAAGGTTATGGGTTGGACACCTCTTTTTGTAATTTTAATATTTGATCTTCATTTATGTATTTGAAAGTTTATTGATATTACATTTGATTTGTTTTGGATTATCCGTGTAGCAGGTACACCCGTGCAATTCGCGTAAGAAGGAGGGTGTGGCTTGTGATATTAAATGTGCATACTGATTATCTATTTACTACATGCGCCAATTTGAATATTTGATCATCATTTATATAGTTCATGATTAGGGATGACAATGGATTGGATTTTGGTAGGATTTTAGATTTCTCATCCCCATCTCCATGTATTATTTCTATCTCCATCCCCATCCATATCCACACCCTTGTCGCATTTAAATTTTTTACCCTCATCCCCACATCCATAGGAGAATTGGGTACCCATACTCTATCCTGAAATAAATTATTTTAGAAAATCATGAATATTAAAAATAATTTATCGTATAATAGTAATAAAAAATTATTATAATATGATTTCATGAAATCAATAAAAATATAAGCACAATCAAACATTATACAACAAATAACAATATAAATAAATAAAAATATATTATATTTATATATTATATATTTAATAAAGTATTTGATTCAGGGATGGATAGGATATACTAAGACATGTCTCCATCTCCAAATCAAAAATCTTCATACCTGATTATTTTAATATTTAATTGGGTCTAAAATGTTCCTTTATACCCTCTCTCATTCGAATAGAGTATCGGATTCTTCATCGGGTTTAGAGAAAATTGTCAATCCTATTCATGATGAACTTCGCTAGGTTTATTTGACCATCCCAAACGGATTTGAGACCACGTATAAAAGAGAATATGAAACATGATATTCATATTAAAGACTTGTAGCTATTAACCGGGTTGGAGTGAATTCTTAGGCTATAGCAAAGAAATATGGATTGTCTCCATGGGAAGATGAAAATGACATCCAACCCATTGGCCTATGAACTCAAAAGATGCAATATCTAGATCACTCATGGCCTCCTTTTAGACCTACTAATTAGTAAATAGGCCATATCTATCTGGAATGGGACGTGGGCAACCCTTTAGGCCAATTAATTATTACATTCATGTGAGAATCATAAGGTTAATATTTTTTTCCTTTTATCTTGGTCCAAGGCTAACTGGTAAAAGATGGAATATTAGACAACCTTTCTGCAAGTAAATTATGGGTTTTCCAAGATAATCTTTTTTTTTTGCCAAGATATCTTAGATATGCAAGTTTTTCTATGTATTCATTATAGTTTATTTAGTGGTATATGGTAGATTTAGAGTGGAGTTTTTGGATAAGCAAAAGCCGCAAATTGAATAATATGAAAGGGCTTTTGCATTCAAGGAAAACTGCATGCCTTATCTTGGATGATAAGGATCAACAGCTAGGGTCCTAAAGGCTTAAAATAAAAAAAATAATTGAAAAGCTTTGTTTGAAATCTGAAAAATATTAAGGAAAGAAAAAAAGAAAATTCAAAGAAAAAAAAAATTATGCTTAAATTTAATAAAGGGAAAATATCATAATAAACTTTGAAGGTTTTTACATATTAAGTTAAGTCTGAACTAAGAAAATAGTATAAAAAATCATGAACTTTGGTTTTTTATTGCAAAGGAGGCCAGATTCGGATACAGATTCAGGTAGTTTGAGACTCAATTTGCAATTAAAAAAAAAAAAATCAAAGTTTAAGGTTTTTATGTTTTTTTATTTTTTTATTTTAATTCAGGCTTAATATATAAAATTCTTCAAAGTTCAGGGTTTTTTTTATCTTATTTTTCTTTTAATAAATAAATTATATATATTTATACAAACTCATTTTATATATTTTTCTCCGATATATAAGTATTAAGAAATTTAAAAGTATGTAATATTTTGAGGAATCTTCTGCTGCTATTTCATTCTCCCTGGCACTCTTTGATGAAAAAAAGCTCTCTTGAGAACGTCAAATTGGCATAAAAAGAAAGATCTTATTTAAGAGAAATCACTGATGAAATTGACCATGGGAGCACAAAAAGAAAGTTTAAAATAGGAACTGAATTGCTTGCATCGGCAAACATTCCGAGGGCAAGATCCTTCCATGGCCAGAGAGAGACAGACATTTCTACTATCCAAGAAGTGTGCTATCAAGCATTCCTACTTTCACTCGAGCAGCAGATATGAGATAGAGCAAGAATTCAAGACTTTAGCAGTTTTTTTCATCGTGAAAATCAGCGTGAGAAAATTATTTTCTTTTGATATTTTTTCCAACCTTAATAATTTTTTAAGGTTCTAAACGAAGCGTTTAGGGTTAAACGGGCCACAAAGGTGCAATAGGTCTTTTGAGAGGATCAGTGAAAGTATCACAAGGTAGTGGCCGTCACGGACGTCCCCAACTACCCAGGGATGTGCGATGATACGATCTTTACGTCGATTAAGCGCCAAAAAGTGTAGAATAGTCTTACAAGCTTGAAAAGTTCTGCTGTAGATTAGCCTTTGAAAGGAATTTCACACTGTAAATGCGAAAGGACTGTCCGTACAGCAGGTGGGCCGAAGCGTATGTTATTAGTTAGAGTGTGAACCACTTTCCATTTATCTGCATCAATGGATGTTAAACCTCGAGGATAAAAATGATGCGATTAATGTCGGTTGTATAAGATTATGGAATGATACTTAAATTTGATGAGTTCTCTCACCTATTATATCGGTTGGGATTAAAATCTCGTATTAAACTTGGGTACGCTAATATAATCATAGCGAGTTTCTGAAGTTCTTTTTTGTGGTTGGCAATGAAAAATTTCCAAATGGACCAAAAACTGTATATGGTGGATACAGGTCAATCAGGGAGGGCATGGGTTAATGATGGTTTGTTTGGGTAGGGTTGTAACATAGATTGACAGGTAATGGACCCTACTTTATATCTTCCTCTCTTAGTGTTCTCTAGACTACCAGTCTACCAGATAGTAATTTATGTACGATTATGGTTGGATAAAGGTGGGTTTGAATGCTACTAGTGACTGTTTCACAGTGAGGATTCTTGCTGGAGCATGACCCTTTGCCCCTCCATATAGAATCCATTGATTTCTGATATATATATATATATATATATATATGGTGTTTGGAAATGACACTATAAAGTGACCTTCGCACGCCTAATGCAAATTGCCGGGGTTTAATCGATGCTGTCGCGTAACCCGACATAATCTTCGGCCATGATTGAGCCTTGTTCATGATTAGAGGTGTAAACGAATCAAACTATTTAAACTCGATTTGTAGAATACTTAAATTAATTGAATCAAGTTTGAATATCACAGTATCACTTGAACTGCTCACGAACTTAATCAAACTTCACTATTTTATTAATAGAGTTGAACTAAGGCCGAATTTGAGTAGTTCAATTATTTTTAGTCGGGTGAAAAAACTCATCAGTTAGAATCGGGTTCGAGTTTGAGTTTTTAATCGAGTCGAACTACTATAATGATTTGACTTGACTCGACTACAACTTTATTTCTTGATTAAGAGTGAAAGGTTTAAGATTAAGGAGAAGGATGTTAAGAAGTTATATGAACATGGAATTGTGTTAGCTAGTGGGGGAAAAGGCCAAGGTTGGATGAGATTGAAAACCTCTAATTCTTTGGCCCAAGTGTGAGTGAAAAGGGGGAGGCAAAGAAGTGGGCAGATGTTTAGTACCAAATCTGGTAAAAGATTTTCACCCAACAAAAAACATAACAGCAGTACGATTTTGGCTAGTCATGAATCATGATAGACATTGAAACCTACTTCATAGAGTGGTGTCAAGGTTTCCATGAGGGGGCCCTCAATGGAGGGGAAACCCCTAGATGGAGCCTGCCTTCTCAAGGTGGCATTACATTACCAGCTGTTTGTGACAATCTCTTTTTCTCCCAACCAATCCAATGCCCTTCAAAAAGGGATCATATGGCCTGAAAAGCCAAGGCTTTTTTAGACTCTTGGACAGCCTTCCTTCCCCTCCTCGCACTCCTGTAGTACAATTTGCATTAGGTACTTGTCAACTGATAACATAATGCTAATGGCACTGCTTTCGACTGGCTCATCACATGCATGCTTGTGTAAATCAAGTCGAGTAAGTTCGAGCATGATTCAATTAAAAAACTCGATTGAGCTTTTACTACTTGTATATTCCGAGAAAGCGACTCACGAGAAAATAGTTGAGTCGTTCAGCTTGTGGCTGAATCGATTAAAATGAATCGACTTGATCGGCTTCGCGAGTAAGATTGAGTTGAAGCGTTAACAATCTTGAACTTCATTCCAGTCTTGAGTCGAATTGAGTATTCTGGGTCAGTTCGAGTAGCTTGACTCGTTTATACCCCTTAAGTCATCATGGCCCCATTCTAGAAGTCCCTTGGCAAGCGGTGTTCAGCACCAATTTGAAGCTACTGCTCTTCAGTAAATAAAAAGAAAGAACGAATAATGACAAAGGCAAAGGATTAACCTGAATGTTGTACATAAAATTTATTGTTTTTTTTCTTTTCGACGTGGATGATCTTTTGCTTCAAGAAAGAAATCTTACTCCCAAAAATACTATGGAGTTTATAAAGAGAAGAGTTATTGGTTATCATATGAATCCTGAATCCCATCCAGCAAACAAGTGATATTTGCAACCCTGCTAGAATTTCTGGATAACAACTGAACTAGCCAAACCTGCTTGCTCTATCGTCTGGTCCAGATCAGTAAGTTGCTTAGGAGGGAACCCTACTGTTTGCAGTTGATAATCTCTTGACCTGCTGGAACTTGATGTATCGATAAAGTTACGGATGTCTCTGACTGTATGGTGATAGTTGAAGTGTGAAACCATTCGTGTACCATCTGCCAACCTGAGCTGAATTGAGGTTAATGGTAATGTCTCGTCTACAAATAGACCCATGGATGGAGCTGGAGCTGGAGCTGGAGCTGGAGCTGTGTGCAAGGAAGTGGCAGGAACAGTTGAGTCAGTGCCGGTTGGGTTGCTACTGCTCCCTAAAGTTCTTCCTACACCCAGGAATGGAGGGAGTGGCTTCTCTGGTTCCTACAGAAAAATGAGGCGAAAAAATAATAATAATAATAAATAAGAAGCACATACTGATGGAAAAATGAAGAGAAACAGGGACATACAGTGAACTTTTCACTCTTCCTGATAAGATTAACATTGACTGCAGTCCTCCTATCTGCTGGTTCAAACTCTTCAGGCCATTCGGACTTCTTGATGCTCTGCATTAACAAGGAACTGACTGTAAGCATGGAACATCCCATTAACAGCAAGATGCCAACAGTAAAACAGTTAAAACTTCAACTCTGGTTGAACTTGGACCGAGGTGATGTGCATATGTCACAGCATTCAGCTTCAACCACAGAGGTAACAAAAATAATTTTCTACATTTCATCATGACCAGTGAATACCCGTACCTGTAGTAACTCAGTTAAAGAAAAAACCAAAAAAAGAAAAAGAAAAAAATACACCAATCAAAAGAGGGGGATAAATATCACAGCATCAGTCGCTCAATGTAGATCTTGGAGCAAACTCTACTGCTGAATCCTGAGGACTAGAAGACTCGGGATCATCAATACCAATACAGAGAGTCCCAGAAAGAAGGTCTGGATAATACCTCTAAGAAGGATGCGTTTTCAGGATCATCCAATCTTCGGAAAGGACCATCATCCACAGTGAACCCATTACTCCAAAAAACGATGTTGTGAGTGATAGATGCAGGAGGTTGAGGAGCGGAAGACACTGTCTCCCCTGAGAGTAACCTCCCCCTTCCAGTGAAGCCTTTTGAGCTTGAAGACGAGGGAAGATGATCAATGGGCCTTTGCACAGCTCCAGCCTGTCTTGCTTGATTGAAAATGGAATCCACATCATTGCCACTGGAAGGATCTTGGACAAGCATTCCACTGCAAAGATTTTTAAGTATTATTTTGACTGTTAAACAGGTAAGGCCTATAGAAATATATGAATTCTATCATTGACAGCACCATAATTAGATATTGATGATAAAACAAGGTTAATTCAAATAAGATGCATTTGCTCCATCAGGTTAGCGTATCAGCCAAGTTTCATGAAGATGTAGTTTGTAATCAGGTTAATAGATTCTGAACCAAATTCTAAACATTGTAAGTGGGCTAGAAATGGCAACATACAAAAAACATCAAAATCAACATATCTAACATTGTATTAAGAAAAACAGACAGCAAGTATTCTTTGACTGAAGATGGCAAAGTAATGATATCTGTATAACAAGGCACATCGTTTCTAAATAGAAGGATGACAAGAGGAGAAAGATCAAACTACATGAAGATGCAAAGCCCGAGGGTTACATCACAAATGATTTTTTTTTAATCGATAAAAAATCAAAGTATATTAAGAATAAGAAAGAGGCGCTAAAGTGGTGGCTTGAAAGGAACAAAGAAAAGAATACCTTACCCCCTTACAAAAAACATGAAAAAAAAAGAAGTAGGTACAAAAACTGCCCCTCAATCGACGACCAATCAATGGTGGACCAAGGTGGACCATCCTCTCTCTATAAACAATTTGGTCTCCAATCAAAGGAGATTTTCAAAAGAAAACTTAAGCTTTTGTATCACAAATGATAAGTTCACCAACTGTTTATGAAAATTTGAAGAGATGATATAAAGCAACGGTCATGCAAATCACATGCTTGTATCGCCCTTAAAATGATGTGCATCAGCAATCCACTGAAACCATTCCAAAAAACAGCCTCAAAGTAGACTAATGAGAGAAATCTTATCTTGAAGTGTCACCAGAATAGTTCCCAGCCCCTTGTATGAGGAGGTTAATAGTACTGGCCTACATTTTCATGAACATTGAAGTGGTATATCAGTGTAAAAATCTACTAGATTTTGCCTATCAAATCTAGGTGTTGATACCTAAAACTACGCAGGCACATGGGCCCTGGGAATATTTGCCTCAAGACCATTACTAACATGTGTAAGTTATTGAAATGTGGTCGTTCTCAGAACTTGCATCAGTGGTGGGTCTGCTCCTAATATAGTTTCATCCATTGCCAATACTATGGCTTATATTTTAATTACTTGGTCAACCACCCATTAGTTTATGCCGACAACCACCCTGAGGAAAAACCCTCCCATCCTCCTGCTAAGTGTTGCAAGGTAACAACCACAATTGCCTTGTGACAACTGCAATGTCAAGGCCCCTGCCAATGATGCAAAGAAACTACCAATATATAACTATCTTGCCTTTGCATTGTCAGGGCTACTGTTACTCCTACTTTGATAGGAATCAGTTCTTGATGGAGGTAGCAATCATCCACTTGAAACATGGATCTAGGGACATTCACCTCATGACTATCATGACACTTAGAATTAATGAAACATGAATACCATCAGAAGTCATGTGGGCCAACTACTATTATTGTCTCATCCATTGTCAATATTAGCATCAATTGCTTCAATTGTCATTCAAGTACTCATAAGTTGGTCCACCACTACTCTAATGAACATGCTTCAATCTTCCTGCAAGATATTGCAACATGGTCTCTACACCAGTCTTGCTAAAACGGCAATGTACTCCTACCAATACTACAAAGAAACACCTTTTTTCTTTCCAATAGACAAGAAAAAAAATTATAGATAAGCAGTAAATAACCAGTATGCAAGAGTACATTGAATGTCTGCAACAAGAACCAATTGTCTATATGTATAGAGGCAAAAACACAGAAAATAATTCCCTCTCTCAACAGGACCTACCAATCTACAAATCAATTAAAGGCATTTAGTTTTCTTCTACGTACAGCCTAACCCATAATAAGCAAAAAAATAAAACCTATTACCATCCCACATTCTGTAGTAAGTTTGTAACTACCAGTTTCTCATTCTGCTTGTGCTATACCGCTACTGCAACTTTGCAAGTGAAGAAAGGAAACACATGAAATAAATTCATTCAAGGATTGATGCATTTGCATCGTGGAGTGAATGAAAAAGGATCACCCCTAAAAATTCTACATAACAACTGTTTATCACTTTGCCTCCTTTACTTGTTATTTATTATATTAACACACTGCCCTATCTCATTGGGAGAGTAACTCAAAATGGTTGTCTCCCTTCCCAGGGAGGATCATGTAAGCATGACCCCATCTTATAGAAGATATTGGTCATTCCCCTTGAAGATTCCTCGTAAGATAATGCCTAGAAGTTTCATGTTTGCATAAGTCAAGAGTATGGGGAATGAATTGGACATGATGTGCTTTTTGTTGATTTTACAGAGTCCCACCATCAAGAATTTGGGATATTTGGAATTCTTGGGTTCCCACTAAGGTGGGTTTTTTCACTTGGGAAGCCTATTGGGGTAAAGTGTTAACCCTAGACCAATTAAAAATAAGGGAAAAAACCTTAGTCATTAGATGGTTTCTTTGTGAAGAGGAGGCGGCGGAAACGGTAAACCATTTGTAATCCATTGCTCAAAAGCTAGGTTGCTTTGGGATCTTCTCTTATCCATTGTAGGCACTAATTAGGCATTCCTTTTGTCGGTTAGAGAGACCCTCCTCTCTTGGTGTGGCTCTTTTGTTGGGAAGAAATGTAAAAAAGCGTGGATGACAGTCCCTCTTATAATATTTTGGACTATTTGGTGCGAAAAGAACATCTCGTTTGACAACAAAGAGTTCTCTGCTCAAAGGATGAAATCCTCTTTCCTTTGTAATTTTTGGTCTTGGACAAATTTGTACATGGTTGGTAGGCCTAGAACCTTGATAGATTTCTTAACTTGGTTGGGTTATAGATGAGGACTGATGGGTATAGTTGAGGGTTGGTGGGTTTTGTTTTTGCTTCATTTTTTCTTCTTTTTTGTCCATTTGGTGGGACCCTCTTGTATATCCCGTGTATACTTGTGGGCCTTCCTTGGGTTCTTTTTTGATGAATATATTTCTTGCTTTACTCATAAATAAATAAATAAAAAGAATTTGGGATATGAATAAAGTTAGAGGTTATTTCGGTTGGAATAACACAAGAAACACAAATGGGAGCTTTTTTCCAGCCAAATCAGGAAGTTAGATTGGGTTACTATTGTTACCACATTTTAGGCCTCAACTGGTTATAAATAAGTTGTCATTTTATTGGTTAAAAGATTTTCTCCTTGATTAACTCTTATCTAAAAGGCATTGGGAGTAGGCATAAAGGGTCATCATTTCAATATATAAAAGATGTCCACTACATTTGTACTTTTGCAAGTTCACTGATTGAATTATTTGATTGAGGCCCTTTAAAGTGTTATTGCTAGCCTCTCCAACCACTTTTCTCCTCACTTTGATTTGTCTTTTCTCAATTTGGAACCCCTTACCATTTATTTGTCTATCTAATCTAACAAAGATACCAGCATAAACCTAGACAAGGAACAAAATTGCTAATTATTGTGTGTGAGTGTGTATATCTAGGTAAATACAAACTATAAATGAGGTAAAACAAGACACCAAGCCAAAGAGAGAACGCCCTAAGACTCCTTCTCAAAAGCAGTGAAGGAATATAGCTAAACATAGACTTATATTATGGGCCTAACTTACAATTTTCAAGCCTAGTGTGAAGTGAAGGGATTGGATTTCAGCTATGATCAGATCAGTGGGAAACAAGAGTAGAACCAAAGGGTCTGATGCTGTGAACATTACCATGTATAGGTTGATAGGTCTAACCACCTGAACCCCCTGCTTTTGGCCAGAAGAAAATATCTATTGTTGTTTACCTGTTTAAATCCTAAACATTGTTAGAAAAGGAAAAAAAATGAAGATATCGAATCCATTTACATGGTTGTTACAAACTATGCTACATGGGTTTAGGTATGAGTGATGGGTGTAGGTATGTGTCTAAACATATGATATTTTACACCTCAAAATTTAGGATACAAGAACTCAACCGAAAAATGATCTTGAAAAGTACTTGGATTTTTTTTTTGATACGTAAGATGAACATTAAAGGGTGAAAAGTACTTGGATATGATATAATAAAGGGAAAAAACCAATTATAAAAAATGAAAAGTGGTAAATATCTGAAGCACAGCAAGAGCATCTGAAATTATAGCAAGATAATGCAGGTTACATTTATAATGTAAGAAATAAAATTATAGCAAGATAATGCACTTATAATGTCGCAAGAAAACATGATCTACACTGTCTCCCATGGTTTATCCAAACCAAAACAAGCCTAAAAAGACAAAATTATTGGACTTAAACATAGCCATAATGCACCTATATTCTGTCCCTGGCCATATGGCACCGTGCATATAGACTCAGCGTAGCCAACTGGTGCAAATCAGCCAAGCCCAATCCCACTGAGAAGCCTCATCCAAAGAATGTGCATTGCACATGCCCAACAACGTGCCCATGATAAGCATTGTTTTCCCATTTCCCCTGGCAGGACCGTGCTCAAGCCAACACCAGGTAGAGTAGCTCTAACCTAGCAAGTATCCTTCTAGAAGCTGAAGTAGATGGCAGATGAAACATCTCTAGCACAGACAGAAATTGTTCTAACTGTCTAACCTTGATGTTAGAAACCTGATCTGAGTAGTGGTAGTGATTTGGTAATAAAAGAAGACTGATCACTGACCCAAAAATCGTGTGGTAATTGGTAAGTTATTCATTGCAGGTGTTCATATGAATCATATCTACCTATCAAAGTTCCTAGTTGCAGCACGGTCAAGCATTTAACTTCCAACAACATGTTAAGCAAATTTTAGCTGACGAAGATCAATAACCGCATCTGCAACTAATCAATTCAAGAGCTTACAACTTCAACCACCGTTATAAACGGTAGTCATTCAAAGCCTCTAAATAAATTGCCATCAACAAACCATCAAAGTCAATTCAAACATCAAATGATTGTTTATCATATACAAAAAGACACCACACTCTGTTCAGCTTAACGAATTCCATGATTGCATTATGCCAAACAACTTAAACAACATAATATCAAGACACCAGAGACTCCATTCCCACACCATGAACCGTAAAAGAGAGTAGTACCTCTTCTCGCCACCAGTGTAATACTCCTGTCCATCAGAATCGCTATCGGAGCCATCACCAACCACGTCAGTTAGATCGAAGGATTGAATGCCACAGCCTCTCGTCGGACCTTCCTGCAGATCAGGAAAGAAGCCACAGACTTCCTAGATCGGAGCTGGTACCGATCCCGAGGCCTGGTCGGTCCCGGAGACGGCGAGCGGGAGCGCGAAGGCGACGACTGATCCTCCGATTGAGACTGCGACTGGGATAGAAGCGGGAAAGCGAAAGGAGAGGAGAAAGGAGGGCAGGCGGGAGCAGAACAGGTTACCCGGGAGAGGGCTTTACGGTGGGCCGGTCGTTGTCTAAGAAGGCAGAAAGCGCGGCGTCGAGATCCCAATTATGGGACTCCAAGAAGAAGACGGCTTCTGATCTGGAAGATGAGGAGATCTCAAGAAAAGAACCGATCAACTGGATTTCCTTCTCCGTCTCCTTCGCTTCGTTTGCTCGTGCTTACATTCTGGATGCATGATACTCCCTCCTGTAACCTCAGGGTCCGAGATTCAGGATCACAGGATGTCTCCTCGGACTCGCTACTCAGTACTCAGTACTCAGTGCTCACTAGTCACTACTTAAACACCCCCCCCTCTCCTACGGCGTCGTTTGGTCTTTTAGTCCCCGCATGATTTACATGATTAGCATTCCATTATTTTTATATATTATAGTAATATTTAGTTTAAAAGAAATCAAATAAACTTAAATTTGTGAATCTTAATATTTCTCATATTTTTTTCTTGAAAAATAACTCATTTTATCCAAAAAAAATGTCTTTTTCTATATCATGTATTTAGATTGCTTCTTAATAGAAGATGTTATTTTACAAGGACATTTTTGTCAAGATCATAAAAATGTGAGCGGCTAAAAGGTAACAACAATATTTAATAAGCATTGTTTGTTGTGAAAATTTTATAAAAAAGTAAACTTTAAAGAGAAGTATGTTCTCTTCTTTGTTTGTATATCAAAAGATATAAGTAATGAAAGAGCGTGAGAATTTTGAACGAGAAAGAGAGATAGAGAGAGATGAGAACTTATTTCTCATCGAAATGATTTACAAAGCATTAAGCGAACCTTGCTTTTGACAAATGCTGTAATGTCCCATTACTCATCTTAAAGGTGAGTAAATGTGAATTCATGAACCTCTGAATGAAAGGTTCCTTTGGTTCTATGAATATAGAAGTTTTAGAAGCGTTGAGTTAAAATTTCATTTTATCAAAATTCGAATATGAAATTTTCGTGTATTATAATCTTTAGTTTTCGTTTTGAAAATCGTTTAATCTTGGGTGATTGAAAATAAAGAATAAAAAATCTGTTTTAGTAATCATTTCTTGAAAATGAAGTTATAAAATGTTGAAAATAAAATCTCTTGTTTTGATTTAATTAGAAAACGAGCTCAGCAACCAGTTTTACGATTCATTATATAAAATGTTGAAAATAGTGAATTAATTTGCTGTTTTGAAATTTTGTTTTTGTACAGTGCAAATAGCTAAACGTGTTTCGCTTGTTTTCGAAAAGTTTGAATAAACGAGAAAATTTTTATACCCTCTTAACGAGGGCGTTCTTCTTCATTTATAACATTCAATGGAACTCAATGTGGTCATTCATCACATGTAAATGAAACATTCATTTACAACACCTAAAAGCGTAGTGGCTCGAGAATACCATTTAAAACGCATTAGTAAAAATCTTGTTGGAATACTTATGAAAGGAAAAATTGTCTGATATTTTTTTATGATATTTATGGAGTGCTCTTAGTACATTAGAATCATAGTTTAAAACATACTTGATAAATCGCAATGAGACAAAGCACAGATGAAAGCGAAAAGATTAATCTGTTGCGTTATGTCATAAGCATGCTCCCCCTCATGTCGATAACCTTCAATTGGCACTATCGAATCTTGTGTATTAGCTTCTTGAATGTTAATGTTGGTAGTGATTTCGTGAATAAATTTGCTAGATTATCCCTTAAGTGTATTTGTTGAACATTAATTTCACTACTATTTTGGAGTTTACGTGTATAAAATAACTTTAGAGAAATGTGTTTATATCTATCTTTTTTTATATAACCTTCTTTGATTTGTGCAATGCATGCAATATTAGCTTCAAATAATGTTATCAAATTGTCTTTGATAAAGGAGAGTTTACATGATTATTGGATATGTTGAATAATTAATTATATCGTTCATGACTTGTAATGAATTCTTCTCATCTCTTGTGATTTGATGATGTGGCCACCACATTCTCTGCTTAAGATCTTCCCTTGAAATAACGGTTTCATTGTAATTAAGCAGCATCATTGTTTGTATTTTCCAGTTTATCATGGATGCGAAAGGTATCATGTCTGCGTATCAGCAATTGCAACTTTGATTCATTTGAATAAAATAGGCTCATCTCACGTGGATTAAAATTTAGAAAAATAAAGCAATATATACTTTCGATACAAATCGATGTCTTATGGTTGGACGAGGGTAGCCACAGGTACAATAATTGTCGGAAAAGCAATCTCGGCGATTATAGTTAGCAAGATACATAAGTGCACCAATGGTACTAAAATATGGTATTTCATGGCCAAGTAATTTTTCATCCTTTTCCCACGAGAACCCAGGCGAGTATTCTTAGTAATAGTGGGCAGCAATTTGAAAGAACTTAAATAATGTTTTATCCATATAAAAGTAACAAGATTTTTCTTAGTATATGATAATTGATGGATAAAAGCTAAAGTAGGGAAGTAACCGTCACATGAAATTTAGACAGTTTTTTGTTTAACAGTCTGTTTCATTGCAGAATCTGCTGCTGTATAATTTGCTGTTTGTGAGCTCTTCAGGAGTTCCAATAAGATTTAAATCATCAATAAATATAACAATAATTACAAATCCGATTTTTTATTTCTTGATAAAGATACATGAACATATAAGGTTGTTCACTACCCTTTTTTCAGTAAATACTCGCTAAGACAATTGTACCACATGCGTCTGGATTGCTTCAATACATAGAAAGATCAGTGTAATTTGATTGAGCAACGTCTGCAGACTTTGTATTATTTTAGCTGAAGCAATTTAAATCCTTCATGGATTTTCCTTATATATGTCGATATCACATGGATCCATATAGATAATTTGTGATAATTCATTGAGGCCTTTGTGTCTAGTCGTGGAGAGATTGTCAAGCTTATTAAAAAGCAAAAGTAATTGCGTCCATGATGGGTGAATATGTTTCCTCGTAGTCAATACTAGGTCTTTGCTAGAAACCTTGTGCTTCTAATCACGTTTTATATTTTATGATCTCATTATTTCCGGCTAACGACTTTAAATACAATACCCATTTGTATCCAGCGGGCTTTACATATTTAGGTGTTTGGATATCGGTCAAAAAACTTACTCATTCATTATTGAGATTAGTTTTCTGGCCATTGCTTTCATTTTATGCGTCGTTTACATGTTGATATTAACACATTTTGTGGTTTGGGATCTTCATCATTTCTTATGATGTCTTAAGCCACTTGGAAGGCAAAAATATATTGATAACGATATCATTTTGATCCCATTTATATCTCTTGTGCACATAACTCATTGATATCTCATAATTTTTAAGTACATGTGTCTCTTCAGTGGCTATTTCTTTATCTTGAACATTTTCAGAGGTTTCTTGTTCAATATATGCCTTTGTAAGGGCTTTTTGTTCACGATACGCCTCTACAGGGGCTTCTTATTTATCATATATTATATGGCAGAAATATCACTGCTTGATTTGTGAACATTTAGAGTATATTCGTAAATAAATTTTCGGAAATAAAGTAGAGACTAGAATTGATCGAGAGCCAAGGTAAAAGTGGTAATTTACCCTTTACTTGACGAGTAATAGAGCTAAAAAAGATGGATACCAAAATAGAAATTTAATAAGAGATATGAGATTAAGGCAAATATAGAAAAGATGGAATAGAGATAAAGAAATGGGGGGATCAAAATGAAATTATGAAAACTTAGAGTCAAAAATGGGTTTTGGAGAGATGAACATGGCCTTAACTTAAAAATGAGCAGACCAAAAATTGGTGTCTCATTCCCAATTAGGAGACGAGCAGCTAGAGAGAGAGGAGAAAGAAGGAGAGAAGAAAGAGAGGGAAGAAGAAGAGGAAGAAGAAGAAGAGAAAGAAGAGAAGGAAGAGAAGCAGATCAAGCTAAGGTATGGAACTACACTTGGGGCTTTTAAAGAGCTTTGAATGGTTTTCCGTACGAATTGTATGGTTATTAATTGTCTCTGACCTAGGGTTTTGTTGGGTTTCCTTCTTGATAATTATAGAGTAAAGTGGATAAAACCTTAAAGTACGGCGTATGAAATCATAACTTTGAGGATGGATTCATAGTTGATGAGTAGTGGAGTTAGGGTTTTGAGCAGACCCTAACTAATCATCATGTTTAGTTATTATTATGGGTCATAACCCATAATTAGAGTAGGTTTGAGAGTAATTTAGGACAAATTGTTGAAGAAAATAAGTATTAGAAAGAGCAAATTAGAGTGAAAAGAGTTTACAAGAGACATATGGAGTGGTCTTGAAGTGTAGATGAAGTATAGAGTTGAATTGGGGATAAAAAATATGGAAAAATGGGTGAAAAACACACAATTTGGCCATTTCGGGTGACATGTACCGGTACAACTTGTATTCTGGTCATTTTTGGTCAAGTTGTCGCAGAGTCTGACTTGAGCACATCTGTCTGGCTGTGCAGTTTTAGTTTGACCCGATTTTAGTATTTTGGCGTAACCTTTCGTTTAGCATCCGATTTGGGTGATTAGTGGCTAATTAAAATAGACTTCCAAGGAGAACAAACTTAAGAGAGGCATCAGTAAATTCTACGATCCTAAGTGGCCCAAAAATACACTCGAAGTGAGACCATCAATACAAAACCAAATTCTGGTTTGATGTTGAACATAGAGAAGTCGGGTTGTTTCGGACGTAACGGAAGTTCAGTGCTCAATTCGGTGATTCCAGTTGGAATAGAACCCTTGGCACCTTAGCTTTAAATGATTATAAGGACCTAGTGTCCAAATAGCAAGTTAAGACCCCGGAAAAATGAAGTAATACAAGCTATCTTGAAGAAAATTGGTAAAATGACTAGTTGGCATGAATCATATAGCTTTAGTTGGATTGATCAGGTGGATTGATTCGAATTCACAAGTAAAATAGATTCGCCCAGAGGAATAAGAAAATATGAATGGTGTGATAGACGTATTACCACTTTAAGTATGTGAAGTCTTCATATGTAATAACCATGAAGCAAGAAAAATATAGAAATACGATATGTATAGATATGCTCGCTAAAACATGAATATGATATGAATATAGGATTATATGATAAGATATGATAGGTATAAGTCATAAGATATGATAAGATATGATAGGATATGTCATAAGATGCGATAGTCTAAAAGTACACAATTGATAGGCACATATGAATATAAGATTATATGTTGTGAACATATGATTGTAAATACGTGAACGAATAGATGGAACATGATAGAAATATAGAAAAGTATGAGTAGATAAAAGACATGACGGGAATATGTAAATGATAGGAATATAAAATGAACATGCAGGAATAAGATGGAACACGCTAGGAACATATGATGAAAGATAAATGATGAAACGATGAGATAAGCAGATAATGGCAAACTAAGAATGAAACTGATTGCATAAATGATAAGAGTACATATATGAAAATGTGAATGGTGAAAGCCCTACATGATAGGATTATAGAATGCGAGGATAAATAAATCCTTGATAGAGGAAATGTATTAATGATATAAGAGATATGAATATAAGAAGCTATATATGAATATATGATTCGAGAATTACGCGATGCATTAAATGAAATATGATAGACAAACTAAATGATAGAAAAGATATGAATATATAACATTATATATATATATGAAACTAGAAATATGAAACTTCTGATTATGAGAACTATCTGATAAAAATGCTTGATAGTATATGGCATAAAAGCAAATATGATAACAATAGTTATTTCATGCTTATAGAATATATACGAAAATGTAATAAAGTTGATTATCACCTTGGGACTGGTAGAGAGGGATAGATAAAGCGTGCGCATAGGGAAGATCTGATTCTTTGCGACATATTCATGGAATGGATATTGAGGCCAGTTTGGGTGATGATATAGATAAGTTTGGATCGGGTGGCCGCGGTCACCCTGATAGACGAGAGATCCTTGCCTCGTCTGTTAATAGTACCTTAGTGCAGATGGCATGACATAGGTCAGCGCCTGGAATGCGGTGATGATACCGCCGGGTATTAACAGACGAAGATCTTGCCTCCGTGCGGTGATAGTACCATCAGTACACATAGTTTCCGTATCGCTTAAGAGTATTTACGAGCGTAAGCAAAAGGAAATGATATGTATAGAAGATATGACGATGAAACGCCGCCTTTGTATGCGATGAAGTACAGAAATATGATTATAAGAGCAAATCGTCTATTATTAGAAATTGATATGAAAATAAGTATATGAACCGGAAAAGTAATGAAAGGTATACGAAAGCCTGAAATATATGATAGAGAGGATATGATATAAATACAATGATATAAAGAATCGATAAATCATAGAGGCAAGAAAGATGAAAAATTATGAAATTTAGAGACATGATATGTAACACGAAAAGAATAGGAACATTGAAAAGACATATGACAAGCGTGAAAGATAAACACACATGACAAGTATAGGAATATGCAAAGAGTATAGAAATAGGAATATAAAAGTAAAAAGTATAAAGATAAAGAGATAGGCAGAGTAAATAGAATTATGTAGCGAAAGATTGACATCACAATGGAAATGTAGAGATGATAAGTAATTAAAGAAGTTACTGCTATAAATATGTGGTGAATAATATGCATATGTATAGAAACTTGTAATGATCGCCATTGGTAGTTTATCCGTGCCTCTATTCCCAGCTAAGCGTAATCTTGCTTGGTGTTGATCAGTGTAGGTACGAAAGCGAAGACAAGGATAAAGACGGGTTTCCCACGTATTATTTAAAGCGGTAGGCCTTCGGCGGAGATAGGTGCATCACGGTAACCTTATGATCTACGATGTTTCTGTCCCAAAGAGTGTACATAGCATAAGTGGAATTGGGACTGCTGTATGTGCATAGATTGTGACGGACACCACTCCGGTGGTAGTTCTTTTGTATGTATGGAAATGATTTTTGTTGTCTTTGAAATTGTTTGTGCGCAGTAGGTGCAGTGCGGTACACGAGGAAAACGGTCGGTAGAGGTCGGGTGCGGTATAGTACGATATAGTATAGATAATGCTCCAGCGCCCGGACGGTTCGGATCCATGATAGTCGGCGGGATCGGGCGTGACATACTATACCCTCAAAGACCTTTTGCTTTATAGTACCTCTTGGCCGATGCTCCAGTGCTGGCACGTATTTCTCATTTTTACGAAGGATTATCTTGGCACGGTGATAGGTCTTTGCATCTTTGGCGTATTTTATTTCATTTGCTAACTATCCTTCAAGGACACCTATTCGTGTTGGAGCATTTACATTCGGGACATGTGACTTTATCACTCTTTATTGCTCCAATAAATACATATTTAGTTTGCGAATTTTGCGTGGGCTGAATTTGAGCTTGGGTTCGCGTTGATTAATATAAGAGTCGAATGAAACATTATAGATGCATATGACTAATTTCAGTTGTTCTTGGAGTCGACTTCTTGCTCCTAATAGTAGAGGCTGCTTTCATTAAAATGACAATCATATTTTGTAAAATCATCTCATGTGAGTTTAAGATATCTTATGATAGACGAATCAAAACCTACATAAATCTCAGGTTTCGTTTGAAAAACCATTTAGTGCGTTGTATAGATGCAATTAGTATATGCGCACAACGAATATTCATTAAGTGAAATATTTGATCGTTTACCAAGAATCTGAGTTGTGAATGGCGGTATTCATGGTAAGTTGGTAGTTGAATCACGAACCGAGCTTACAACACGTAATAGCATGTCCCCCGGTCAAAAGTCGACCGATTTGGTTTCATTAATAATGATCGAAGCTATTATTAATTGAAGACGTTTGATGAGGGACTTTGCTAAATCATTTTGGGTGTGAGTATGAGCAACAAAATGCTCAATATTTATTCCAACTGACATATAGTAGTCACTAATGGTTTGGGAGGTAAACTCACTAGCATTATCAAGTCTGATAGTGTTGATTAGATAATCAGGAAACTATGCTTGTAATTTGATCATTTGTGCGAGTTTGCCAAAATGGCGTTTTGTGTTAAGAAAACAAACGTGTGACCAGCGCAGTAAGGCTTATTGGACCATAAAATCATGAAAAAAGTCCACATATATCCATGTATTAATGAAAAAGACAATTGACTCAAATGTGATTTTCTTTAAGGATGAATTGATGTCGATTTCGCGTAGCGAAGCAACGCTGAGTATTCATTAAGGCGAAATAATCTTCTTTTCTTCAGTGGATGCTTATGTGAGTGTTCAATAATTCTCCGCATCATTGAAGACCCATGGTGACCTAGCATGTTATGCAAAAGAATAAAGATCTTTGGGGCTTTGAACTTCTAGTTCATGACAACATATGACTCAATAGACTTTATAATTGTATGATATAACCTAGAGGAGATGGCTGAGAATTTTTCAATAACGAGTTTCTAGCCATAAACAATTGAGGTAATATAAAGACATTAAATATTCACGAATCTTTCATGGTTGATATGTCAGATTCTGCCGGATATCTTTAAGTTGACCAATTTAACGTAGTTTTACAGGAATATAATCTGTCTCGTTGATATGGGCCAGGTTTCATTTGGTGTTTGGTAAAGATCGACCCGAATGTTTAGGCGCCTAATAGATGCGTGATAATCTTTATCATCTGCTATATGACAATTATTCTGTAGTTATTGGAAGGTTTATCCCATATATCTTCGTTTTACCTCTGATATTTGTCAACTTTTGGTGGTGAAAGTTTTCCTTTTCCAAGGATTTGAAGGATCGTCTGATAAGATATTTAGAATTTCTTCATGATTCTGACCATGTGGAGACTCTCATTGATGTACGAGTTTGGGATGATGATGATTCGGCTTTGGGAATCATTTCAGAATCGATTTGACTATATTGATGATTTTCATCAAAAAATTCAATAATTTATCTAGCGTACGGATCGAGATATATAATTCATTTGGAAATGCGCCAAAATGTCATCAGTGAGTTTTGTGAGATTTGGCGTTGTCGCTGAACTTATGATATAAGACAAAAAATTAAAATCAACTACAATAAATGTCAATATAGACTTTAACTTTAATCAAAATCAAATATCTTATGTAACTTTTGACAATATATAATAAAATCAATATTAATATACACAAAATAAACAACATTGAAAATAATATAAATTATTAACTTTGTTGTGATCTAGAAATGAAAATATAACATATAATATCAGTGAATAAGCATTGGTCTTCATTGAAAAGGCTTTTGAACAACCACCATTAAGTGATAATGTTGGTATAGTATGGTACTACCCAGTGATTAGTACCATTCATTACGGGGTCAAGGCGATATGCTTCTGACAAATATTGTTTACCTGATAATCACATTTTATTTATGTGCATTACATACATATACCATACATATAACATATAAGACCATGAATGTAAAATATGTCATAACATTCATTGTACCGTAAGTGACACATAACTCAATTAGTATGTAATAAGTGAATGCTTCCGTTATAGTGATTAAACACATGCAAATTACTCATATATGTTATATGAGATAGTATATAATATACCCATGACTTTTCAATTTTAGTGCAATTTGCATTCATGGTAGCAATAGCAATGAGAATATGATTGTAAATATACGAGGTGAAATAGCTTTAGAGATTAAGGTTAAGGGATTCTGTAAAATAGCTACGTCTTAATAACGTGTTGTGAAAATATAATAAAAAAGTAAACTTTAAAGAGAAGTATGTTCTCTTCTTTGTTTGTATATCAAAAGAGAAAAGTAACGGGAGGGAATTGAGAAGGAAAAAGGGAGAGAGACAGATGAGAAAATTTGTTTCTCATTAGTGGAGTGGGATAAAGTCCTAGGACACATGCCATGCGGTTAGTGTTTATTGGGAGCTAGGCCCAGACCCGATTGAGTACACATGATCTGGACCTAACCCAGTTACAAGCATTTGAGCCTGAAGCAAAGAAGGATAGAAGGACGGATGGCAAATTAGGCATGAAGATGAAGAGAACGACGTGTACGTTATTATAAGGCGGGCGTGGCCCCAGCTTTAGTTAGTAGGAAACAGTGTCTGAATGAATGTAAAATATAAAGAAATAAAGGGTCGTAGTAAATGCCTCGATTATGGCGTCATGCAGCTTAAGGCCGTAGGTATAAAAGGTAGGAATAGAATAAGGGGTTTTGATCAACTATCTGTATTTTTAATACCACTGTGGAATATTTAAAAACCCTTTCAATTGGGATGATTTACAAAGGAGTGAAAACGGCCTTTAATAGGCCAATATAACAATGTCCCCATTACGCATCTTAAAAGTAAGAAAATATGAATTCATGAACCTATGAATGAAAGGTTAATTTCGTTCTCTTAATGTGGAAGCTTTGTTGCTTCATTTACAACGTCATTCACTACATGTAAATGAAATCCTTCATTTATCTCTTCTTTGACAACATTGTTTGAATTTTTGGATTTTTGCTAAAAGTAAGTTGCTTTCAAACTTTAAACTATTTTTTTTCTTTTCATGATTTAGTAATGAAAATTTTAAAATTTAATTGAAATAGAAAAAAATTAAAACTCTTTGAAATTATCTAAATAAAAATTGTATATTTCCAAAGTATAAAAATATCTTTTACCTTTTATAGCATTTTTTACAATTAATTATAAATAGGATTTTTGTTTAGTTTAATTTGCTTAATAGTATTAAGTATTAGGTCATTTGTTTCTTTTTAATGTTTTACATTTATTAAGTTGTTTGTTTTTTATATGCTATAAATCAACATTTTAACATTATTTAAAAAAATAATATCAATCGTTCCATGACGTATTTAAATTTTAAAATGTTTACATGATCTTAAATCGTGATAGAGCAACCAGCATTTGAAAAGCGAGGCATACAGGAGGAAAAATGGTCAGGTCCCCGAGGACCTAACAGGGACATTTTACTACATTGTCACAAGATGCATAGCTGTCAAAAAAATAAATAAAAAAAAGTTTCATACAATTAAAATTCACTACATGATAAAGTCGAAACTTCTTCACCCCTTCATGTTTCTCCACATATACTCATTCAATTATGGCTTCTACCTACAGTGTTCATTATCCAAGATAAGTTAATAACCACCGATCAGTCCAATCCAGTTAATTATTTACTAAACATGTTCATTAATTTTTCAGTTAAAAAAAAAAAGATAGAAAGTAAAACAGTAAGAGCTATAACTCATTCTTGAAATTCACTTTCATATAACAAAAAAATCATGACCACCATCACCATGTGTAATGTAGTTTCCCCATCTCATATAAATCCTTCTGCAGAAGGAATTGGCAGAAATCACCTGAACCTTCAAGAATTTCGACTGTCGGGATCTCCTGGACTTAAAAGACGTGGGACGACAATCGGTCCACCACGTACCTTCTCCAGAGCATAACTTACCCTCAATGGTCGACCTAAGAATGCCTGCAATCAAGAACACAAGGTTGAATTATTCATCCTTCAAGAGGAGCATTTCCAAGTATACAGTAATAACCAACTTCTGCTCTGCTGCATCATGGCATCTTCGCATACAGCCGACTTCTTTTTGAAATAGACAAACCCAAAGCCTCTTGATCTACCGGTATCCTTATAGTTACATTATCCTCACTAAATCACAAATACCAACATAATTTAGAAACTGCCTTAGGTTGAAAAGAATTATCAAGCTAACTGCATTAGTCCTTATTCCCCCCCATAGTGACATAAAAATCCAAAAATTTTAAATTTCATCTCATCCTAGAAACATATAAATGAACTAAGTCAAATTTTAGCAATAAAGAAAGGTGGTTTTGTTTAGTTTTCTTCTAAATTTAACTGTAAGTCTCAAGCCATATCTTATAGACTAGTCTCATTCCCTTTGTAACAATTAATTCATGAATCATTCATTTCCTTATGTCCTAAAGTTAAGGTACTAGAAAACTCCAACACCTAAACATGCACCTCCTTTAGTAGCAGTAAAACAGTAATCCTTTTACAAGTGATCTCAAAATGTCATTTCACAGAACTATAAATTCCTTGATTCCCTATAGTTACAAAGATTTATACTTTTAATGCTACACAAAATGATAATGCCCAGTATAAACATGGCCTTAGTAAATGATATTAAAAGCTTCAGTGAAGCAAGGTGATTCAGCAGATACTTGTAATGACCAAAGATATTTAACAATCTTAACAAGGAACTAGCTAATTATGCCACATTCACTCAAGACGAAATAATTCGCATGCCTTCATTTCAATCTTTCCTTAAAAAGTTAAATCATGTTGATAAATCTTCCTTACTAAAGGTGAGAGAACACTTTAAAATGATGCAGCTAGTTTCTGAGGTCTTCAGTCCATCAGCTCATCAGTTTCCTCCAATTTAAGCTTTGATACCACCATCTTATGAAATAAAAATTCTAAAGAATTTACTGCGACACACACTTCATGAAATGTCCTGATAAACTACCAATTTGGATTCAAAAGATTAACTATAAGGAATAAAGATGGAGAGGCTTGAATTTGAGACCTTTACCACTACACACACTTCACGAAATATCCTGTTATGCAACTGTTTAATGCAAAAAGCTTAATAACAAGGAGTAAAGATGAAGAAACTTATATTCAAGACCTTTAATAAATGAGAATCCTTATTTCATGTTAAGCTACCCAACTGATGCAAAGATTGGAGCTATTAGATTACAGCTAATCAAAAGCTAATATATTCCACCAGAGACTAATTCCAGGTAAACCCATTTTCTTCCTTCCACACCCACCAACGTTGGTAGAAAATTCAAGATTTAAGCATTGCCAGTAAAGTCCCCAGAGGGATGACATTTGCAGATACTGGACAAGCACTTGAAAAGCCTGTGCAAAGATTGTTTTTAGTCAAGGAACGAAAATGGAGGGAAACATAACACCACGTAGAAGTGATAAATCAAAATCCTAATGAGGATAGGATTTGATTTTAACAATGATTTTTTTTTTCTCTATTCTCATTCTCAAAGACAATCCAAACACACAAAGTGTATAGGGACTTGATTTCCATTTCCCATTCTCATTCCCATTCTCATTCTCCGTTCCATCATTCCAAATATGGTTGAAAGGATCATAATCTTTGTTATCATAAGCAATAATGCCAACATGCCTAATTATTGCAAGCTCTCAAGGATACAATCACACAAGACAGACCGTGATACTGCGAAGGCACATAAACAAAGTGAACTAATAAATTGAAAAAACTAATTCCACTGATCGACAATTTTACACCATCAACATTCTAGAACCTCAATTCAACCATAAGATGCAGATTTGAATCTAACCGCCACGAGTTAATATATGGTTCAGTATCTTAGACTAGACATAAGCGTTAGTCATCATTGAGACATTTCTCCAAGACAGGTATGTGGTAAACACCAAACAAAAAGAGTTATGCATGGATCGATAAGTTTATATTTTTGCGCTTCAAATGTCCCCAAATCCAGAGAAAGCGTCCGTCAAAGACTTCTCATCGACTGACCATGACAAACCTTCAACCCCCACAATACATCGAATCAGTAAAGATATGTAATTTTCCGAATGTAGAGAGAGATAAAGATAGAGGTAGAGAACAACCAGCTACAAAGAGCTTCGCATTAGAAGGAGGAGATGGAATGATGACGAAGAACAAAAGCAACGCCAGTATGAAGCTGGGTTTTGTGCTGTCAGTGCTTTCTTCTGGCAAGGACACAAGGTCTTCATTGTGAGAAGATGATGCTTACACCTCCAAGCGGCGTCGTTTTGGAATAAAAGCACACAAACCTTGAATACGGCGTCGTCTTCAGTAATGATAAATTGAATTAAGTATTTAGTTTTTTTTTTTTTTAACTTTAAGGTTAAATAGAACTATTCTGAATAATGCTAAATTGGAATAAGTATTTAGTTATTTATTTTTTCTAAAAAAAATCAATTTTTAAATTTTTATCTAAATTTTGAGATAATAAATCTTTAAATAAAAAATTTAAAATATATATGATTATATTTAATTAGCATGAAAGAGTATCATAATTTCAATTGAATGTGATTCAATATTTAGTTTTTTTAATAGAGAAACATTATAAAAAGACATTAAGAAGAAGCCAAAAATGTAAATATTTTGGCTTTTTTTTTTCAGTAAAAAGTTTTAAAATTTAAACAATAAGTCATCAAAAAGTCAAAAACAAATTAGCTAAACCCAGTTGAAACCGAATCGATTAAATATTTTGATAATATTTATAATTATGTTCTTATTATAATAATATTATTTTATTTTATTTTCCTTAGGTTATTTAAAAAAATAGATAAAATTTTAAATTTATAATTATAACTAATCCCATTTATTATTTAAATTTAAGTTGATTATCTCAAGTTAAGTATCAAGTTGAGCTCAACTGAGTTAATTATTTTTTAATTTGGATTTGATTTAGAATAATCAAGTTGCACCCTTGAGGCCGAGCTCATCTAGTAAAGGCCTAAAGGGTAGGGTGTCATCGTGTCTTGTTCAAGTTGTGTTACTTAGGTGTGGGCATGGTTCGGTTAATAACCGTGTACAAAATAAAAATTGATCGTCAGTTTTGGTTTCATTATTAAAGTATAAACAAAATCTGAATTAATCTGTTAACTTAAATCTTTAGTTAGTTTGTTTCTGATGTATATCGGTTTTGGTTAAGCAGCCAGGCTAAAAAATGAAATCTACAATTCATAATCATATAGTAAAAGAGTTCAAATTATAATAATTATTATAAATACAATAAAAAAATGTAAAGAAAAAAATGAATATAATCATTCATTTGCAATTTCATGATACTTGTGCATTTTATAATACATTCCACACCAAATAATATATAAAAAGCACTGATTAAGGTAATTTAATCTAAATTTTTAATCAATCACGTATTTTAACAACTTTAATAGAAAAAGAAACCGATTCAAATAAATCACAGCCTATATGCTTTGGTTTGGAGTAAAATGGTAAAAGTTTGGTTTTGAGGAACAAAGTAAAATTCACGATAAAAATAAGAGAAATTCTAGCTACTCACACAAGTAGGAAAACTTATTTATATATATATATATATATATATATATATATATATATATATATATATATATATATATATATATATATATATATGCTACTATATACTATATATATATTGATTGGTAAAACCTAAACCGAAACCAAGATTTGTGCAAAACAAAAACTAAGACAGAACCATTTGGTTCAGTTAACCTATTTTTCAATTCAGTTTCAGTTTTGTTTTTCAATTAGTTCAGTTTCTTAGGGTTTTTTGCCCATCCCAATGTCACTATACAAGTTGTAGATTGCAAGACAAAAGAATTGGAGGAATGAATTCCTTGTATTTATTTCATTGATCCATTGTGAATATATATATATATATATATATATATATATATATATATATATATATATATATTTTTTTTTTTTGATTAGTTAGTGAAACCTAAACCGAAACCAAGATTTGTGCAAAACAAAAACTAAAGGCAGAACCAACAGTTCGATTAACCTATTTTTCAATTTAGTTTCAGTTTTGTTTTTCAATTAGTTCAGTTTCTTAGGGTTTTTTGCCCACCCCTAGTGTCACTATACAAGTTGTAGATTGCAAGACAAAAGAATTGGAGGAATGAATTCCTTATATTTATTTCATTGATCCATTGTGAATATATATATATATATATATATATATATATATATATATATATATATTTTTTTGATTGGTTAATTGGAAACCTAAAGCAGGAAACCAAGATTTGTGCAAAACAAAAACTAAGACGAGAGCCACTTGGATTCGATTAACCTATTTTCAATTTAGTTTCAGTTTGTTTTCAAAATTAGTTAAGTTCTTAGGGTTTTTTACACCCACCCCTAGTGTCACTATACAAGTTGTAGATTGCAAGACAAAAGAATTGGAGGAATGAATTCCTTGTATTTATTTCATTGATCCATTGTGAATATATATATATGTATATATATATATATAGAAATCAAATCTAACCTTATAATGGATTATAGCTCAAAGTAAAGACAAGTTTCCTAATAAGAGTTCTATTTCATATGTCATTAGATGCATGTTACTCTTATTTCCCAGCTATAAAGTTGGGCGTAGATATTAATCATGTCCAACTTGTTACATAAATAACTAATTCGGTCCCCATTTAAGGCCTTTGTGAAAATATCACTAAATTGTTTTCCAATCTGCACATATCCTAAAGAAATCAAGTCAAGTTGAATTTTCTCACGAACAAAATGACAGTTTATCTCAATATGCTTAGTTCGTTCATGGAATGCAGTTAGACGATATGAAGCGATCTGGTTGTCGGGGTTGTCACCGCAAGAGTTTCTTGGATTGGTGTCTCAATCATGAGCTTATCAAGTTGATGGAGCCACATGATTTCACACTTAAACTGTACCATTGCTTTATATTCTTCTTTCTTGCCTGGTCGAGATACAACAGCTACATTTCTTCTTCTTGTGAGGCCCCAGGTGCAAACAAACCTTGCGATCTGAAGTGGACCTCCACAATATTCCTTAGATCATGCCTATTATACGTCGAGGAAAATGGCTCAGTCACACATTGCCGTGAATCTTGTATAAAATACCTCGTCCTAGGGGCTCCTTTCAAGTAACATAGAATATGTTCAACAGCGCCTAATTAGAGCCATTATAGAAGACATGTATTGACTCTGACAGTGATTGAGTGGGCGATGCTCGGAATAATTATTAATAAAGTAATTCAACTTCCTAAATGTCTTGCTGCTCTCTCGGGATCTCCGAATGTTTCGCCTTCTTTAGTAAGGTGTACACTTGGAACCATAGGGGCGTATGGTTTACCCTAACTTTCCATTCTTAGACAATAGATCAAGAACATATTTCCTTTGAGATAAGAAGATTCCATATTTGTTTCGCGTAACTTACGATGCGCAGAAGTATCTTATCTCTATAAGTCGCTGTATGAAATTGGCTCCGGAAGAAAAGACTTAGAAATGGGAATGTGGCCCAGAGTCCGCGTCGGTGATAACAATATCATCCACATATACTACTAACATAATGATACTTAAACTAGAGTTCCTATAGAAGACGAAGTAGTCAGATTTACTCTTCTACATGCCAAATTCATCAACAGCTTGGTTGAATACCAAATCACATACGGTGACTCTGTTTCAAACCATACAAAGACTTCTAAAGATGGCAAACTTTCCTTATCCCCCCTTGAGCAATAAACCTTGGAGGTTGCTTCATATACACCTTTCATGAAGAAAGACATTCTTAATATCAAGCTGGTAGAGATCCCAATGATAAGTAGCAGCTAGGGAAATAAAAATATGAACATAAGTCATCTTAGCAACAGGGGAAAAAGTGTCAGAATAGTCCACGTCATATTTCTAAGTGTACCCCTTAGCCACAAGTCGTGCTTTCAATATAGCAAATGAACCATCAAGATTAACTTTAATTGCAAACATCCAACGACAACTAATGACTTTCTTCTCAGTAGGTAAACGCCTGAAGTTCTAAGTACCACATTATCTAAAGTCGCATTTCTTCCACCATACTTCTCGACGGGATGAGATAAAGCCTCCACGAGACATTTTTTGGAGGAATAGAATCCAAGGATGAAATAAAGAACATGAATGTGTTAATAAGCGATTATAAAAGAACAAAATGAGGAAGTGGGTGAGCATGTGGCGTTTACCTTCCTGACAATATGAAGATCATCGCGAAGCGGATCGATGTCGGAAACAGCGGTAGGGCTGAGGCTGGGGGTGGCGCCTAGTGAACTGAGTGATAGGAAGTTTTACAGGCAAGACGAGGACAAGGCGGGTTGGAAGAGACAATGGGTGAGGCAAGAGTATAAACAAACAAGTCTTCTTCCTTCCCCTGACTTATAACAATAGATGGGAGGGAAAATGGGGTAGTATCAAAGAATGCAACATCAATAGACAAAGTAACGTCGAAGAGTAGGACAATAACACCTCTACCCTTTTTGAACACGAGAATATCCCACAAAGATACACTTTAAGGATTTCAGATCAAGTTTAGAGACTTGAGGACAGACATCTCGAACAAAGAATGTGCATCTAAATACCTTGGGATCAAAGGGAGCTAGCCGGATTATTTGAAGCTTGACTGGTGGTAAAAGCGATCGATTAAGAACCGATGAGGGCATCACATTGTAATAAAAGCAAAGGCGTAGAGTGCATCGACCCAAAAATGTTTAGGGACATTCATTTGGAATAAAAGGGTCCGAGTAGTCTCAAGAAGATGTCTATTCTTTCTCTCAGCTACCCCATTATGAGAGGGTGTATCAACACACAAGATCTGATGGAGAATCCTATTTTGTAACATGAAGGACTAAAAAGGTTCTGACGAATATTCTTTGGCATTATCACTTCTCAATGTTTGAGCAGAGACATGAAATTGTGTTTGAATTTCAGCACAAAAGACACTAAAATGCGAAAAAAAGCCTAGAACAACTTTTCATTAGATAAAACCAAGTGACATGAGAGAAATCATCCACAAAGGTTACAAAATATTTAAACGGAGACAAAATTGGACAAGGACCCCAAACATCATAATGAACTAACTCAAAAGGAGCGGAAACTCGTTTATTGACTCTAGTACTCAAATGCAATCAATTGAGCTTAGCTCACAATTCAATGAGGATATGTTAGAAAACTGAGGATATAACTTCTTCAACAAAGGGAGAGAATGATGACCCAGACGACAATGTAATTCGAATGGGGTTACAACCCCAGAACAAGCAACAAACTTTGACACCTCTGTTTCAAGGATATAAAGACCTCTAGACTCGCATCCTTGACTAATAATCATTTTCGTCGAAAGATCCTAAATCAAGCAATGATCAAGAAAGAATGAGATACTGCAATTAAGTGTATAAGTGAGTTTACTCACATAAATTAAATTAAAAGAGAATTGTGGTAAACTCAGAACATAGGTCAAAGTGATTAAAGGAGTTGGATGAATTGTCCCTGACCCGAGAACACAAAACGTTGACCCATCTGCAAGGGTAACAGTAGAGGTAGAAGGATGTGACAAATTTGTAGTAAATAAACTGGAATTACATGTCATGTGGTCGGTGGCTCTAGAGTCAATGACCCATGTGGAGGAAAAGGAAATAAAATATGTGTTGCTTTTACCTGACTCGACGAGTGTATTGATAGAAGTAGATGCAAATTGAAGTGATTCCTGATGATGAACAAACTGAAATCTTCGATTTTTATTTTGCAGCTTCATACAAAGTTGTCGTACATGTTCTAGATTATGACAATAATGACACACAACTCCTCATGAGGGCCTAGTTAGTTATGGCCTATTTGAAAATACAAAAAATAGGATCTTGAGGAAAATGGCCGCCTTTACGAAAAATCTTGCTTTGAATGTATTTAGGTCTCAAAAACCACAAATCACCTCTCAATACTACTGTATCACGAAGGAATCAAGGAAAGTAGGAAGCGCAGGAAAACGTTAGTTTGTCGAGCAATCTTGAAAAAAACTGTTTTAGGCATCGGACAGAAGATGCAGGTGGTTGGGGAGGACTGTCGAAGGTTGGCGATGCTGGAGGAGGAGGCACGTCGCCAAAGTATGGTCCATGCGCCCTCACACGCTACCACGCACCGTCGCATGGGAAACAAGATTGTTTTGCACAGTTCATGTGTGTGAGTCACAAGCCGCTTTTCCGGCCACCAAACTTGGTGGCTGGGGTCACCGGAGATCGGCGCACCTCCCTATGGGGGTGGTGTCGTGTCACACTCTCCCAAACACTGTGTTTCAAAAACATACCTTTCGAACCCTGGGTTCCTCCAAAATTTGCCTTTTTTTTTAGCAAATTCAAACCCTAGGCTCTGATACCATGTAGAATGCAAGCATAAAAAAATTGGAGGAATGAATTCCTTGTATTTGTTTCATTGATCCATTGGGAATATATATATATATATATATATATATATATATATATATATATATATATATATATATATATAAGTCAATCTAACATTTCTAATGGATTACAACTCTATAAGACAAGTTTCTTAATAGGTTACAACTCTATATGTAAACTAGATATATGCTATAACACAAGTATTTCACAGTATTCTCTAATCTAAACACCATACAAATAATAATTTGGTCAAAAATAACAAATTTAAATATAACCCAATTATAGGTAATACAACATATATAACCTGTTTATTAAATTGGTCAAATATCAAATGAGTTAATCTAGGACAAATATCAATTGACATAATAATTAAATTGGTCAATATTTGTCAAATTCATGTTAGGAATTTGATCCAAACATAATAATATCCAACCCAAACCGTAGAAATCGCGTTCGTAGATGGAGTAACCGAATTTTCTTAGGCCACAGATAGGATGAGGTTATGGGAGGTTTCGAGGTTGAGTCCGATATATTGATGCTTATCAAGTTGGAGAACTTCCCCTCATTGCACATTATATAAGATGATCCAACTGACTGCAAATATAAAATAGAATAGATGAAATTGGCAAAAATGATTTGAGAAAGTCACAGAACTACAATTAAGCACTGATCCTTATTTTTTTTCCGAATGAAGAACTTGGTCACTCTGATGCCGCACGCAAGTGGAAAATGTACATCTTGATAGATTCTCTTCTTCTTATTGGGAAAAATATAAGACTGATTCTAGGAGGAGAACTCCATTGATGCTCCTACTAAGTTAAGCTTGAGCTCCCAGCTCCAGCATTAGGGTGTGATTAGTTTCATTGGCTGTTGGACCCACAAACTGCACAGGCCCTGCAATAGAAACACATACAAAGATTGAGAGTTGCTTCATCCTATGACCCAAATTCAGATCAATTAAACTTTTCTTAACACATCACACAGATGCTTGGAAACTGCACAGGCATACATACAAACCTGGACTGACATATCGATTCTTTAGAGCCCAATCATCGCGGACCGATGCAAAATTTACACATGAAAGGTGCACACCAAAGTTTCAAAGTTGCAGACCAGAATTGTAGTTTTTAGCTGGGGCAGTGGAAAATGACACTAGTTTAACATTGCTCCGTATTAGGCATCAGCAAACTGTTAAAAACGAGATGTACACTTAGACACCCATGCATTAGAATGTGTCACAAATTCCTAATTAGTATGTTATGAGACAAAGATAGGCTTGTAAATGTTATATGAGGTGTGTAGAAATGTGAGGAGGAATAGGAGATAGTCATTAGGTGAAGGAGTTTGTGGTTTTGAGGTGTGAATACAAGAATGGGGAAACATGGGATGTTTCGGTAACCTAATTATATATAGTTTCATTTTTGTAATATTATCTACAGTGTAGTGAATTGATTTTCTCTCATCATGTAAGCTTGATTGACCAAACCACGCATTTTTATGTGAATTATTTTCTCTTTGTATTCTTATATTAATATTATATGCATTAAAGGTTTCGTTCACGCAACAAAATGTCTAACTCTATGTAGAATGATGGCAATATAGGATGGAGGGCATTGCAGTGTTACCTTCAAGTTCCACCATTGCCTTCTTTATCACTGGCTTGAACTTTCCTGCACAAATTGTAAGGTTTAGAAAATGAAAATCATAAACTGAGATGATTGGAGTATGGTACTGAAACTGTGACAAGTGAAGTTGGGGGCATACCATGTCTCCTCTCCACATCCATCAGAGAAGTTAATGCCGTTCCACCCACTGTCCATTCTTCAACTGGACCACCCAAATTGCCCACCTGGTCAGAAAAAATCACTTCAATACTCCATGTTCATCCACAAAAGTAAAAAGGGACCATGAAATGAACATACGAAGAAAGGCAACAAAGATATGAAAAAATTAAACTGAGAAAAGGGGGAAAAGAGGATAGAAACAAACTGAAGAAATCAATCCAGTCTTTCCAGCATGGAGGAGAGCTCCAGCACCATAACCCAATGCATAGCAGTAGTTAGCATCAAAGTTAGTTGGTAAACCACATCTACCCTCATACCTAAGTAAATAAAATTCAAGTGTCAACTTCAACAACTTATTCCAGGGAGAAAAGGGAATAAGCATTATTATGTCTCTCTTATAGTTCATAATAAACGTCAATTCTCCACCAATCAGATAAAACAATATGTTGGTTACCCAAAAAAATGAGACTGTCCTTTAAACTGCCCCTTGTATGACTTTTCCTGCCTCCTTTTCTCTAATTCATTGTCCACCATTTGAATCAGCATCTTTTCTGTTTCTATCTTGGCAACCTACGATGTGATACCTAGATGCCATTAATGGGAAAAAAAATGGAGAAGCGAACAACCATAGCCTGCAGAAAAAAACTACCATATTAAACAGAACAAATACCTGCACATTCCCATGAGGATCTCTCTCCAGAAGTAGTTGCTCCTGTATTGCCTCAGGTAAAAAGTCAAAAAGCTGCTGAGACTGGTTTCTGAGTTTCTTTTTCCACTGCCCACCCTCATCAACAACATCATGAGCTAAGATTTCATTAAGTTCTCCAATAAGCTGCTGAACCTGTAAGTAATGCAACAATATTAACCTAAACCATAAAAGCAAACCAATATCTCAAGGTAGCAGTCTCAAAATCCACTTCCATGTCATAAATCTTACAGAAGGAGGAGAGAAAAAAGGTAGTGAGGGGGGGATATATAGGTAGTTCTACCTCAGGAATGAAATCTATTAGGCCTTCGGGTATAAGTATGACACCATAATTAAAACCAAGTTCTGCTCTTTTGCAGATTATATCTGTGATATAATCTGTAACATTCTTCAGTGTCAGCTTCCTGGCAGCAACCTGCACAGACCAAACTTTGTTAGGAATAAAGTACATATAAAAAGAACTCATAATCACTGTCTGCCCAGAACATCCTTTCTAGCCTAAATTATATATAATTAGCTCCCAATAATAAGTCACCTTCCAAGTTTAGACACTAAACAAACCAGTCCAACCAAAGCATTTCATATGATAATCTCCAAACATATGAACTCATTAACACCTATTTCGAGGTCACATATTCAAGGCTCCAACATTGTCTCAATTTGAAAGGAACACCTGTCAAAAGGGTTTCACTACCACATTGCATGGACTTGAAAAGTGCTACCTTGTATTGAAAGAAATCAGAGTAAGAAATCATTAGATTGTCAATAACAATGTGTTCTAAACCAGGCAATTCAGTGCATCCAAGATAGCATGGCCTAACAAATAATACTGATATTGATCTAGGAGGATATTCATTCTTATCGTTTTGAATATCCAAGGGCAGAGATTCGCGTTTCAGTAGCAGGAAAGAAGTCCCCACTCAATTTTCTCTCATTCAAGGAGATTGATCAAACAAGTTTGCTTTGACCCACATTTAGTGGGAAAGATAAGAAGAAAGTCTGCAGCATCATTATCTCAACAATGACATCATTCAGGTTTGAATGTCTTGCCAGTCTTGAAATCTTGCTTTTACATAGTTATCATTTATCAACGCTGTCCAATGTACACACTGACCAGGTTACTCAAACTAATTTGTTAAGAAAAAAGCATCAGAAGGCACCTCTTCTCCAATAACTGTAATGTTTGGATGAGTCTGCAAAGCACACTCCAATGTTATGTGGGAAGCTGCCCGACCCATAAGCCTTACAACTGTAGATGCCGCAATTAGAGATAAAAAAAAGATACATGTATAAAGAGGGAAAATAAAAAAACAAATGTATAAGTTCCTTAAAACGGATGAGTCCCCCCACACTCGGGAGTAAGGAGCATAGTGTAATAATGGGCAATTAGGCTAAATATAATTATTGACCAAAAATCATGTAACATTTCTCTTTATTCCAAAATGGACAAAAATTTCTGACCACAGTGGAAGAGAATTTTCTTTTTAACAAGTTTGAAGAAATGATTCTTAATTTTTAGGATTTAAGAAAGCAACTCGATTAACTAAGGCTTCAAGGTGAAGGTAGTTAGTTATTCACAATGAACTGACAAACTGGTTATTGCTATGTTGTCCGTGAAGTGCTGCTTGTTACTATTCTACTACTAGGACATCATCCATGTTAAGGTGAAAATTTATTTTTCATCAGCTATATCACTCCAAATGGAAATAGGCAAGAAATGTAGAGAAGAAGCTGGTACATTTTGCATTGGTAAACTTACAATGGTAGTACTTTCCAGTTGAACGAGCATCTGTCATGACATTTCCTATCATTTCTGCATATATCTGCGCGTTCAGAGTAAGAGAAAAATATCAGAAACCATTTGTGCATACTCCATGCCATTGTTAAACTATACACATCCCTTTCAACCAGAAAAAGGCCTCAATATTTTGTGTATTTCAATTGCTTCAAGTGGGTTAAGAAGAGTTTCTTTGGCCAGACCCATGTAGGAATGGCCTGAATCAGGATCCTGTAGATCATTGTGAGAGGAGGAAACCAAATGGAATTCAAGACACAAGTGGCTAAAACCATAGGATTATGTGAATTAAATGTCTCATAAAACACTTAAAACTTGTTAAAGGTTCAAAACCTGAGCTGAGAGCAATCATTTACCTTGCAGGCAGTGTCAAAGCCAAAACTTGTGGGAACCTCTTTACATTTCAAATCACCATCAATGGTCTTTGGACATCCAATGACCCGTGTTTTCAATTTTTTACTCCTGAAAATTTTAAAGAAATAACAAACCTTCATCAAGGGAATCTTTGACTAAATACACAAATAAGACTCTCCAAGCTTAAAATGACCATAGAAGACTGCTGTACCTAAAATTTTCAGCAAGTAGACACGCATTTGTATTTGAGTCATCTCCACCAATAATAACAAGCCCATCCAAATCAAGTTTTTTTGCCGTTTCATCAGCTTGCTTAAACTGGAATGTATGACCATGAATAATCAATTTCTCTCTCTATAAACACCTAATCTAGAAGAATGAAGTCCACTCTAAACATCAAAGCTGATGATAAACCATGAATCAAACAAGTTATTTCACAAGTAATACGAAAAAACCACCTGTTCCGGAGATTCAATCTTGTCCCTGCCACTACAAATCATATGAAAGCCACCCTGTGAAAAGAATCCAACATAAGTCATACGGGAATCCCCAAAAAATAACTACCTGATAAACACACTAAAGATGAAGCCTGAAAAAGTACATTACAAACAACCCGCACTAATGTTGCTCCAGTTGATTCAAAGCAACATAGCACTCAATTGAATTCCTCCTTGAAGCATAGGCTTCAATTTTCAGTTCTCAAATGTTGATGCATCATGACTATTGTTTTTAAATTATGGTGACAATGACTCAAAACGATGGATAAGCATGTGACAAACAGACACCTAAAGCAACCAAAAACATTTAGTAAACCTCACCTGGTTTCGATAAGGAAAGATAAACTCTGATGTCAACTCAACATATTTGCAATTCATGATCCCAGCAGGCCCCCCCTTGAATCCAAGCATGGTGCTTCCCGTTGTGCACTGTTGCAAATAATCTACCACCCAATCAACCAAACAGATTGTTGTCAGGAAAGAGCAATTCAAAACTTTAAAATTTTCAAATTAAATTCAACTGTGTCTAGTTAAGGCCGAAAAATCAAAGCCCTCACCAAAGATCCCTGAAATCACATTGTGCCCTCCCGGTGCCTGTCCTCCTGACAGCACAACTCCAATCCGCAAAGCCTGATCCTTGTTCAGACCCCCTCCTGGCACCAGAGTTGATGATGGCTGCCCAAAGAGATTCGGAAATAGCTTCGCGATCTCATCTGTCATCAGAATTAGGGATTTCACAGAGGGCCCGCATTTGAAAAATCATAAACTATATGAAAAGCACTGGAGATTTTTCATTTTTTTTCCCAGGAATGTAGTGGTCGACATAATTTTGTACAAAAAAGATTTGCAGAAGCATTTCAGACACATTTCGCCGATAATTTCAAGTGTTTCATATATGATAAATGTACAGAATCAAATACAGAGAGGGAGGGAAAACCTGGGTTTCCGGCGGCGGAGCTGGGAGGACCGTCGGCGACTTTGAAGGTTTTCCGGAGGACAGAAGGGAGAGGCAGGGAGTGGCGGAGACGGCTGGTTTGGACTTCGCTGAAGACGGAGGATGGGCTGCCGTCAGTGTCGCAGCCGTTGGGTGCGTCGGAGGAGGTAGACATCGTCGATGTGAACGTGGAGAATGCCAAGGAGGTTGCAGAGCCATTTTAAAACGGAGAGTTCGTTATACTAAAGGGCAAAATCGTCATTTTTGTTCCCCCGTCGAGACAGGGATGTAGATAGTTAGTTGGAAGGAATTCAGCAGTGTTATTCTTAAACGACGTCGCTTCGCGGGACTTTTGTCTGTCTGTTTGTCTTTTTTATTTTATTTTTATATATATAATTAATTAATTGATTTCAAATTGAGAAATTTTGGGCATGTTTGGTTTTTTATTTTGAAAATTGTTATTAAGAACCCGTTTGAAAATCTGAAAACCAATTTTATTATCAGCGTGCTTGTTATTTAAATTTAATATTTTATGGCAATAAGCGAGAGCAAAGTGTTATAAGCATGTGAACATAAAACATTTTTCAATTTTTTTTGATGACGGGAAACTACATAACTTTAAGCTTACAAAGGTCGATAAAGATCCATAGTTTGTTAGAAAACTTATGCGGAAACAACTTTATTTTTAAAACCAATTTTAAATGCATAAAAACATACTAGGTTCAATCCTTAAGAAAAGATAAAAGAATGACAATCTCCATACCTTGGTCCATAAGCGAATGACATTTGAAGTGAGCTGATTACCTTGTGAATTATACCTAGTTATAGTCTTCAACTCACAACTCTCAAAAGTAGATGAGTAACTTGTCAATGTGTAGTAGTAAGTAAACAACCAAATGACATAAAACTTGAAAGTGTGACTAGGGACCTTATGTGACACCCCAAATCCCCAAGGGTCTCGTTGACAGTTAACAGCGAAAACACAGGATATCGAGTTGCCCCAGGGCATCCACCTTCTACATATCATATATCGAGATCCATTCCTGTATATTTAATTCACAATATACAAAATATATGATAGACTATAATCACAGTCTCTTTACAGTCCCTTTGATACCAAAAAGGTGTACATGTTTTGGTTATGCTCGAATATAATACAAGACAAAAACAAAACAAAACAGTAGTCGTGTCGGGCTATCTTGCAGATTGATACTGCATTGGACACATTGCACGAAAGGGGGATCCCACGACGGGGGTGAAGCGATGCCAGTGGTGATAAAGGGTTCTGCGCTGAGTCTTTGCGTCTGATGACAAGCAGCGCACACGTTAGTAGAAATATGCACATTCCTGCTCGAGATATGCATGTCATAGATGAAATGTGACTCCTTATCATGTGCCGAGTCATCACGGAGCGCTCAGCCCCAGCGCGTCTGAGAATGCGAATGTGAAGCCTATCATTGGTGTTTCACCTAATGACCTTTTTTTTTTCTTCCAAAACAAAAGCTTTTTGTTTTTAAAACTCATAACCCATCGGACAAACCCCAAATGTTCATTTGATTTGATCAAATCTTGTGTGTTTATGCATTTGTGGAGCCGCAGTTTTCAGGTTTACAACAAGTAGGGACGCCCACGGCCCTTTTTCGACATTGTGAGCTGCCATCGGTGATCATGTCTAACCTCTCGATAAATTTGGGTCTTTGGGGGGGGAGGGGGATCCCCATCTTCCCCTTCTTTGCGTATATATATTTATTTTCATTTCTTTCATTTTATACCCTTTGTATGAGTCTCAATTGGACGCTATTCGTTTTGAGCTCACCACACATTCACCAAGAATGGTGAATTAGGATTTAATGCAACCACACCCAGGCTCAGCGTGATACGTTACATATGCAATGCTAGTAATCACTGTTCGTATTACATGTATGATGCACACTACATGAATAATTCTCATCAGTTGTACTTCATATCAATTACCATGCAAACATATATTGCAAGCATATAAGAATCCATCAATCCATGACTAAACAATTTATGTCATACAACCTTCCTTAAGCTAACTTATGGAAATTCCAACCTAATACAATAACTTTCTGACATATGCATGCAATGATCATGTCAAAACAGGCTATGTACATGTC
This sequence comes from Tetrastigma voinierianum, assembly GCA_016808115.1. NCBI lineage: Eukaryota > Viridiplantae > Streptophyta > Magnoliopsida > Vitales > Vitaceae > Tetrastigma > Tetrastigma voinierianum. Next base: position 750,068 of record JAEQBH010000831.1, on the reverse strand, counting down.
GGCATAACAAACAGCCTGCACTTGATGCAAGACATAGAATTCGAAAAGTTATGATCACCGCATCTCCACGGGCACATGTTTGGGAATCTTAACTTTCAATGGAAACTCCATGAGTCTAAGAACACCAAAACGGAGTTCGAGCGAAGAAGTTGACAACTTTGTCAATCCGAAAACACATGGATATGGGTGCCCTAGATATCACACTCTCATATCTCATATATCGAGACCCATTCCTGCATATTTAATTCACAATATACAAAAATATATGATAGATAATAATCACAATCTCTTTACAGTCCCTTTGATACTAAAAAGGTGTACATGTTTTGGTTATACTCGAATATAATACAAGATAAAAATGAAACAAAACAAAGCCGTGTCCGGCTCTCATCCCATATGCGGTCCCATATGTGGGTCAGTCGCCTACACTGGACCTGTACCTGAAAGGTGGATCCCATGACGGGGTGAGCAATGCCCAATAGTGATAATCTCCTACAAGGGTTACTCTCCACCTAAGTGCTCATGCAATGGCAAACACACACACATTTAAGTAAAAATATGCACATTCTTACTCAAATGTCTACATGTCATGGATGAGAATGTGACTCACCCTATCCCATGTCCCGAGTCCTCATCGACTCCTTCACACATGCAAATGCCAAATGTGAAAGCTTGTCATTGGTGTTTCACCTAATGACCATTTTTTTTTCTTCCAAAACAAAAGCTTTTTGTTTTTAAAACTCATAACCCATTGGACAAACCCCCAATGTTCATTTGATTTGATCAAATCTCGTGTGTTTATGCATTTGTGGGCCTGATTTCGGGACTTACACCGCGGGGCTTGCTAGCGTCTTTCCGACATTTTTGATGGGCTTTCACCACCGGTGATCATGTTTAACCTCAATAAATTTGGGTCTTTCACCTTAGGGGGGGATCTACACCATCTTGCTACGCCCAACACACGTATATATATTTATTTTCATTTCTTTCATTTTATACCACAATGAGTCTCAATTGGACACTGTCCATTTTGAGCTCACCACACATTCACCAAGAATGGTGAATTAACCGTTTCTATGCACCCACACCTGACTCGACGAGATGATACCTTGCATATGCAATGCTAATGTCACTGCAATTTCTCATGTTACATGTATGATGCACACTACATGAATAATTCTCATCAATTGTACTTCATATCAATTACCATGCAAACATATATCGTAAGCATATAAGCATCCATCCATCTATGACTAAACAATTTATGTCATACAACCTTCCTTAGGCTAACTCATGGCAATTCCTACCCAATACAATAGCCTACAACATGCCATGCTATGATCATGTCAAAACCCGGCTATGTACATCGAAGCACAGCCAAGCAGCACCTTTTCGATTTTAAAACATAAGAAATTCTGACAAAATTATGATTACCTACTATCCTCCACGAGCTGTGGTTGGAATCTTATTTCCGATGGAGTTCGGACGAAGAAGTTGCTGAGTCGTCCAGAAGTTGGAAGCCTACATAAATAATCGGACCAATGGGACAAACTTCCACTGCCGGACGGACAATCCGGACAAACTTAGCCGAGAACGGACCTAGCCGGACAACCACAGCGAATGGACCTTCAGGCCCGGACAACCAGCCAGACAAACTGGCGGGGACCAAACTCCAACTTGAACAACCTTGGCCAGGACAAACCTAGCCCGGGGCGAGTGGGAGAAACCTTGCTTGGGACAAACCTAGTGGGATAAACCTAGCTGGATAAAACTTGGCCGGAAAACCTAGCCGGAGTAACCTAGCCGGACAAACCTAGCCAGACAAAGCTAGCTGGAAAAAACCTGGCCGGACAAACCTAGTTGGACAAAACTGGCTAGAAAAACACAGGCTGGGCAGACTTTCCATATACCATTCCAGATAAACCGGACCTGCTTGGGCCATAAAGGTTCGATTTGGGTAATTCAAAAGCCTAACATCAAGTTCACTGATGTGGCTACAATTTACCTTAAGGACACATGACTAAATTCCCTTTATTTCCTACCCGAAAACCAGTCCTAAAGTCCTGCTAATGCGTAGAATCAAACTAAGGCAGCTTCCCATAGTTCAAAATGCAACGAACATCCCCTTGAGGCTGGGACCACCTTCCACGCTCTGTAAGATGAAAATAACCAAAGTAGGAGAAGACCTACCTCTCAAAGGTTGTTGAAACTCCTTGTTTCCGGTCTCTACTTGCATCTCTTGTCGCGAGGAAAGACTTTCCCTCTTGCTTCGCTGGAAATCGACGACCCGATTGTCGGAAATCTAGAGAAAAGGTAGAACCTCTCTCTCTACTTTCTTACTCTCTCCCTTTTCCCTTCCTTTCTCCTTCTCTTCCTACCGAATTGTTTGGTCTAAAGTTAAGTGAGATGTCCTCTCTTGCCACGTGTTATCCCCCTATTGGCTCTCTAAGATTACCCTTATCCATTTATCCATCTACTTTGGATTTCCTTCCCATCAAGTGGTGACACATGGGTCCCACTTAAACTTGTGTTTGACTTGCTCTCCATTTGACCGCGTGGCTCGATGCCCAGATTTTTCCAAGCAGTGTCAAGTGTGCGTTACTCACCGGTCTGCCGAAAAATGTGAAATTACGATTTAATACCGAGTGACGTGGTAGCTAGATTTTGCGAGACACAATTCAATGATGAAGTTCATTTCGTCATCAGGATGCAAAAAATTTCATATTTCCTATTGAAGTCTTGTTTACCATTTCGGCCAAAATTGAATTTTCTCAAATTTTACACCTTAACCTTTTACTTAGAAAAGAATAACTCTTTGTCTTTCCATCAAAGACCATATGAGAGTTACATCTTCAATATATGCAACTAATTTGCAATTGTGGGTTACAACTTTGAATGCATACACTTAAATTGCATAGGTTATGCATTTATCCTCTATTACTAATATGCATTATACATATATATTAAATCTCATAATGGAATTACAATAGTATTTGCATTTCATTTATTCTATTCATCATGTGTACCATAAATTTCATAGGTTATGCATTTATCCTCCATCACTCATATGCATTATGAACAAAATGAATCTCATAATGATAAAGTTATAGAATTTGTAACATTATATTCATAAAATGAATATTAACTCCCTTTCATAACTTGTCTTATAACATAAGACTTTTTGATGCTCAATCAAACAATCATATAAGGCCACATTTTATAGAATAGCTAAAAATTAGCTAACAATCTCCCACTTAGCCCTGCTTGTAGTCATATTCAAACATAATATCACCATAATAATTTCTCAAAATTGGCATCTCTGAAGTAAATTTACTATTTCATGGAACTACCAATACCAAACCATTGAAATAATGGATCACAAAATGACCCAATATTCTTTAAGGATTATAGTACTAGAACCTCCATTAGCATAAAGTAATTGATTTTGTAACATAATGCTAATCCATTTACGTAATGGTCTCTTCAACTTTTAAACATATGGATTGTGTTTAAAGATAAATGTCTAAAAGTAGCATAATAAACATGAATATTAAGAACTTTATTTTCATTATGTGATCACATACATTCCACTCAATCAGTCTATATTGACAAAGATGCCACCAAGCCCATGCGCGCAACATTATCCATAAAAAGCTTAGGTGGAAGAGCTTTTGTTAAAAGATTTGCCAACATGAGTATATTATCAATTTTTTCAATAGAGACAACTCTATTTTAGACTCTCTCCCTTATAGCCAAATACTTAATATCGATGTGTTTTGATCCTCCTGTAGTTTTATTATTTTTGGAGAATTGAACAACAACACTGTTATCACGATATATTCTCCACGGTCTCATTATCAAATCAACAACATGTAGGCTTAAGATAAAGTTTCTCAACCATATTCCATGACACGTGGCTTCATTGTAAAAGAAGCTACCAATGATTGCTTATGACTCTTCTAGGAAATAGGTCCATAACAAAAAATAAAAACATAGCAAGATGTAGACCTTCTAGTATCCTTACAGTTAACATAATCAAAATCAGAATAACCAATAATCTCTAAATTACTTGTTCTTCTGTATGTTAACATATAATCCTTAGTCCCTTGCAAATAACGCAATACTTTCTTGACTGTCTTACAATGCTCAATACTTGAATTACTTTGGTATCTACCAAGCATGCCTACTACATAAGCTATGTCTGATCGTGTGAAAACTTGAGCATACATGATACCCCATACTGTAGAAGCATAAGAAATTTTTTCCTTTTGATTCTTTTCAAGATCACTTTTAGGAGATTGAAGTTTACAAAATATGTCTGCTTTCACAAGAGGGGCAACACTACTAGAACAATTATGCATGTTAAATCTTTTAAGAACTTTTTCAATATACCTCTTTTGAGATAATCCTAATAATCCGCGTGATCTATCTCAATGAATTTCATTGCCTAGCACATAAAAGGCTTTACTAGGATCTTTCATATCAAATTTCTTAGATAGAAATTGTTTAGCTCCATGAATCATTCCCATTTTGTTGCTTGTAAGCAACATAACATCAACTTATAAAACTATAATACAAATCTTACTCTCATTGATCTTAAGATATATACATTGATCCATTAGATTCTCTTTGAAACCAAAAGTGATGAGAATTTCATGGAACTTAAGATACCATTGTCTAGAAGCCTACTTTAAACCATATATGGACTTCTTGATTTTACATACCATATGTTCCTTGCCTTTATTTTGGAAATCCTCAGGTTGATTCATATAAACCTCTTCATGCAACCATTAAAGAAGGGAGTTTTAACATTCATTTGATGTAGCTCTAAGTCAAAATGAGCTACTAAAGCCATGACTATTCTTAAGGAATCTTTTTTAGAAATAAGAGAAAATGTTTTCTTATAGTCGATTTCCTCTTTTTGAGTGTAACATTTTGCCACCAACTTTGCCTTATATATTTTAGTATTGCCTTTAGAATCATGTTTGGTTTTAAAAATTCATTTGGAACCAACAATTCTAATTCCCAAAGATACTAGAAGAATTATATGAGGTCTACCAATAAGAGACAATTAATGTTCAGGGACTAACCACGGGGATTGTACTTGTAATCCTCCAACATTTATTTTTGGTGTAATAGCTATGGATATTAATTAATAAAACATCTTCTTTTTTCAAAAAAAATAAAAAATAAAAAGTCACTCATAAGTCATAACCCCAAGTTGATCTCTTAAATAAAGTAATATCTTTATTTCATTCTTCAAATTATGATAAAAGTGAAAGAATTAGAGAAAATCTTTCTACATATTTTCTTGTTATTTTGCTAATATTTCATGACTCTTGCGAAATTTGTGCATATAATATAAAAAAAATCCAAAATTAAACTTCTTTTCAAAAAAAAAAAAAAAAAATTCAAATTTAAACTTATCCTTCAAATCCTCTAAAATATTAGTAGATAATAATGTAATATAAAAAAAGTTCACTATATACACCAAAAAAAGAATTAAACCAAGATATGTTTCCTCTAAGTAAGATGATATTATGAGGAACAAAATACTATATACGCCAATAAAACATAGTTCAAATGGTTAAGAGTTCGGACATGCGAAGTGAATAGATATAAAAAAATGATATTAATAAATATTAATTAAATACTTTGATCTATAATTAATTATAAAATCAACATATCAATGAATATAAAAATATATAAATATTAATTAAATTACTTATCCTAAAAGACTTCACTTTGATGAAATTATCTTATAAAGCATTTAGTCTAATTTTGTAATAGAAACTTAAGATATCGGACAAATTACAACCCAAATGCCTTATTGTTGGGAGTTTTAGAAAAACAATACAAAAGTTAAAAATAAATTTAACAATAGTATAGTTTGAAAATTAATTTTAACTTTAGTGTAGTTTTTGTCCATGTATCCTTTACACGTATGATGAAGATTAAAAAAAGTAAAAGCATCTCCTCAAAATACACTAGGTCAAATTTAAATTTTAAAATGACTAAGTGTCTCTTAAGAACATCTTAGCGCGAGGCAGTTGTGATCCCAATTTGTCAACCAGTCAGCCAGCTTTTTCATTCCTTTGTGGCTCTGATAAAATTGGGATTGGTCCCTCCTTAGTGGGACTCAACCCACTTTCTATTATCAAATAAATTGCTGCCACATGGTAGATCATAAATTTTTTTTTTTCTATGAATTTTTTATCTTTTAATGGTAGGAGTCTTTGCGGTATTGAAAAAATTTGATCTCACTCAACGACGCTATTTTGCGGAATAACGATTTCTTTTTTCACCAACAATAATTTTTTTTTTCTATTATATAACTTTTTTTTACACAATTTTACTCTATAAATATCAACATTTTCTAAACTTTTATTCATACAAAAAACTCTTTCTCCATTACTTTTTCTCATTCACATTCTTCATCCAAATTCCAATTTTTTTGGTACTCATTCTCTATTCAAATTCCATTTTTTTTTATTACTCATTTTCCATTCAAATTCCAATTTTTTCATTACTCATTCTCTATTCAAATTCCAATTTTTTTTATTACTCATTCTCCATTCAAATTCCAATTTATACTAAATCAATGATCCAAATCAAGTTAGTTAAAATACATTTCTCCAATTTTTGCAAAATGCCAACAATCCTCAGAATTCTAATTTTCAAGTTTCTTTTTACCCCCAAATCAAAATTTACGCATTTCAATTTCATTTTCATTTTCAACCCATAGATTGAACTATGAGTACACCCTTTTTTCAATCTCAAACCCAATTTGGGAGTTCAACCTCAAAATTTGTCAGTGTTTGGGGGATCACCTGATCCAACATCCTAAATGCTAGATTCACAATTTTTCAACAACGATGGTTTAGATATTTATAAGCCGTGAAGTGATGATCAAATTAAGATAGTGAAGCGAATAATAGTCATTAAGCGATAGGAAGATGATAAGCTTTAATAATTGCCGTTCTGCAAATGGTTCTGGGTGAAAAGCGTTAGCGCAGGATAAATCTTGCGGGGCTGTGTGTCGTTGGTGGATTTGCGCGCTGGTCAAGCATCTAAAATAAAAGTGGTTCAAGCAATGTGATACTAATGGGGTTGGCTCCTTATTTCTATCAAACTAAATTACAAGAAAGAAATGCAATTTTGTTGTGCGAACAGAATAGAATGAAATGGAGATCTAGTAACTTAGGAGTAAAGGTTCCAAGAGAGACAAAGATAAGTGCTAGTGAGTATAAATCTGTCTATCAAATTGAAGCACCAATACATGACGGATATTGGTGAGGAGTCTCAATTGTTAAGGCACGGAGCGATCAAAGGAAGGGTAAGGAAATAATAAACTTATAGTCGTGTTCTTAGAGAAGATGTTGCAATCAAATTTGCTTGAATGCGAAAAATATCTGGGAGGACTGAAGGGACCTTGAGAGGGAGAGAATGACATGAAAATTATTTTGGTAGTTACCTCAGTGAGTCAAGCACAAAGAGACGCAGTAAGCTTCTAGCACAAATTCGATTGATGCAGTGGTACAAGTGGTTATTATAATGTTTGTTTATCTAATTATACCCAATGTTTGTTTTAAAAAAAGTAGTGGTTGAAAGCTAGCCCCAAAACTGGACTGACATTTGAAAACTGGCCGTTTGAAAACTGATGGTTTAAAAACTAACCATTAAAATTTACTTATCTGTCTGTAGCCTCGATTTAATAATATAACTTCTGGGTTAGACTCAATCTGTTTTCACGTCAGCACACACGACCACACTGGAATTCCATTCTATCTTTGAAAATGGCTTGGACCTTCAGTCCAACCCAATAATATGCCGAACGGACCAGGTTGAAGATTTTATGTTTGATGATTGATGGAGCGCCATCTTCATCTAAGCTCTTCTTGGAGGTTGTATGGGCAGAAGCTCTTCCCTCTACAAAACCTGGTAAGTGCTACATACAGAAACCGCAGTAGGACTGAAACGTCCATCAGGACAACTTTGCATCTAATCACGGTATACCAATGTGAGACGTGCGACGAAGGTTCATGAAGACATGTTTTCCTCCGCATTGGAAGCTCTCACCATTTGTTGATCCACATTTCCAGTAAATTACGATGCCTTTAGGTAAAGGTCTATCTATCGCTATAAAAATGCGCCCTTATTGTATGTTAGTATGGTGTCAGTTGATGCAGTTGATGACTATGTGCGCATAGGTGAAAGCACTGCAATTGAGTGCCTATATAAATTCGTTGAAGATGTTATTTTGGGATTTGAGACAGAATACTTGCGAAAGCCGAACTCAAATGATGTTCGACGCTTGCTACAAATGGGAGAGGATTGCGATAACGCCCCTTCCCCCTTCGGCGAGGTGAGGGACGCCACACGAAGAGCGAGACTTGTTAACTGAATTTCGGAATTTTGGAGACCATTTCAAGCATAGATTCATAATTGATACAAACTTGTTTCAAGCGGAGTATGAAAGTTCTAGACTACAAATCATAACTTGTGGAACCTACTATAGTGGTGTTTAATGTCTGTATAAATAATATGGCAGTGTTTGATAACTCTCCCCTTACAAGTTTGCTATATAAATATTATTTACGTTTACTAATACAAAAGATATGGGCGTGGACCCACATAAAGGAGACACGCTAGGTTGTCTTGGCCTTCATTTAGTGCTCTTGGATGTGTCCACTGGCGACTGCAGAACCTACATAGATGAAAACACCCGTGCAAAGCATATAACTTAGTGGGAAAAACAGGATAACATGTATATGTAACAAGTATGACATAAATGACATGTATAATCGCTTACATTAATCCTCTATTTTAGTATATAAGCACATATAATTATTTCCACATATCATATTATTCATCTCTCTATAAAACATATCGAAATTTCTTAATAGAGATACCTATTAGTACTACATTCTGAGCGAGATATGCCTTAGCATCCGAGCTTATTACATTATGTTCATATTATTCATTATTCAGATGCACATCATATAATTATTTGCCTGCATAGCTAATAACAATGAATGAGGGATTACAATGGGTACAGGCATTACAGTACATTTACTGAGCAAAGTGCGAAGCAGAATAGAAATTGCTGTAACACGAAACATGAGTGTTGTAGCACTGAACAGACGTGCCTGTCACACGAAACAAAAGCGTTGGGTAGCACTAGACAAGAATGCTGAAGCATTAAACATACGTGCCTATTCATTCACTATCCGGTTTTAGGCAAACACACAATTTTATGCGGTTCAGAGCATTTCACACTGATCTTGTAACACCTCAAATTATACCCTAATAATTTTATGACATGTTTAGGGTATAATAAAAGTCAAATTTGTGTTTTTCGAAAATTTAATAGTTAAGTGTGAAAAATGATATAAACTGATTTATTAAAGAAGTAAAAAGGATAATGGTAAATTGTCAAATTAAGGACTCAAAGGACATAAGATAAGAAGTTAGTATACCATTGTAGAATATTAATAAGTTAAATTGCAAATTGAAATAAGAGGGAGGACTAAATAGCAAAGGAGGAAAAACTTGAGCCAAATTTACCTTAAGACAATAAATTCCATTTGTGGCTTTGGGATCTATGGCATACAGTTTAGGAGAACAACCAATTTTTGGGTTGCTATTTCTCCTTTTTGCTTGGGAGATCTCCTTGGAAGAAAAAAGAAGAGAAGAAAGGAAGGAAATGAGAAGTTGGGATTGAATCTTTCCTAAATAGGAGTTAGGAAAAATATCTAACTCCCACTTGTTTTTATTGGTTTTGAGTTGGGGTTTTGTGCGGTTGGCTTTACAGTCTTTTTTTGGTTTGGGTTGGAATTGTCTAGTGATAAGAACCAAAATTGTGTAAAGAGACATGTAGGTATTTTAGGGGAAGTGATGTCCAAATTTCCCTAAAACTTGTGTTTTTTTTTTTGCTATAACTTGGCCTACGGACCTCCAATTTGGATGATTCTAGTTGAAGAGGAAAGATAAGAACCAGAGCTACAAATGTTTAGAGGAGACCAAGATGTAAATCCTGCTCTAAAAACCTTGAAAAATAGTTTTACAGCAAGATACAGATTTTGTCCCCTCTACAAGAGTAGTTCATGTTGTTTGCACCATATCTTAAGTTATACTAATCCAAAGGAGGTGAATCAAAATTCTACTTAAAATAGACACCTATTAGAGTCACTTTAATGAAAAAAGTATGGTCAAATTATGTCCCTATCATTCTTAGAAAATTTTCAAATATTGGACACAATTCTAGATTATGTTCTGAAGCGCTCTATGAGCAATTAGGAATATTTAAGTCCTTTACCTCCCCAATTTAAAATATTCAAAGACTTGATTTTGATCCATTGGAAAACTTAAGACATAGGACCATTGTTAGAAGATCACTTTGACTAAAAACCTCGTTTATAGGGTCGAAATTGTAGTTGGAAATGAACATTTCAAAGATGCATGAGGGAAGAGAATAAGAATTGACTAAGAGTATAACATGAATGTTATTAAGACTAGTATAAAATGCTCTGAAACACATATAATTATATGTCTACTTAATACAGGATAGTGAATAAATAGGGACTAGTGCTATTCAGCACTTCTGTTTCGTGCTAATCAACACGTCTGTTCCGTGCTATTTAGCACGTCTGTTCAGTGATATTCAGCACTCCTGTTCTACTGGTACCATTTAAGTGGGTTCCATTTACTACCACTTCCTGTTTCTGTATTGTACCATACCTTCGGGTACCTATTGTACTACGTCCCTCTTATTCATTGTTACTGGTCTATGTAGGCAAACATTTATACGATGTGTATATGAATAATGAACAATATAAACATGAAAGTACTCAACTCATATGCTAAGGCATAACTCTATTTTGTATTGTAGTGTACGGGTACCTTCTCTTATGACATTTTTGTTATGAACTCCTACGGGAAAGATGAATAATATGATATGTGAAATAATTATAAACACATGTATACTGAAATTGAGGATCGCTGTATGTGGTCATATATGTTATTGTGTTTTCCACTAAGCTAGAAGCTTAGCACGGGTGTTTCATCCGTGTAGGTATTGAAGAGGTCGCAAGGGACATTCCGCATTCTCCAAGGCCAACACAACATTAGGAGTCCTCCTTATGTAAGCCCTTGATTTTGTTTCTTTTTGTAAAAAGAATGTAAATGTAATATTTTGTAATAGTGGAACTTGTATAAATACAAGTAGTTGGAGACTCAAGCATATATGAACAGGACATTTAAACCCCACTACGGTGGTGGTTTTATAAGGTTATGCGCTAAATTTTCAGAATTATGTCACATATGGATCTATGCTTGAAATAGTCTCAAATAATAACAGAAAATCAGGTTAATAGGTCTCGGTTGCGGTGGCGTCCCTCACTCATCAAGGACAGGGAAGGTATGCGTATAAATCTTACCAATATCCATGTTATACACTTGGTGAATTCTTAAGATTGTACTTTCCTCATTCATATTGAATCGTCCATGTCACATACGTTTTATTTAGTAATTAATAACGTATAACTTGTATACATGTACGGACCCTTTCATTCACTTGTTAGAATCGTCAACTAATCCAATTTCATGCCTATCGTTCACCTCATTTGGAGTCCTAACAAAGGAGTAATGGTTTCTAGAATTAACAGTAAGGAGGGGGGAAAACGGGACTTCAGGTTCGTCGAGGCGAGGCAGAGACTAGGCAATTTTAGGCTTCGGGTTTGCCTAGGCGAACAGACCTTCGCTTAGGCGAAGCTCTCCTTCGCCTAGGCGAAGAGGCAAAAACCAAAAAGAATACCCCTACCCTTCGTTAAGGCGAAGGACTCTTCGCCTAGGCGTAAAGCGTTGGGCCTGAACAGAAATGCCACATTTTGCCCTTTTTCATCGGACAATTTCAAACCCAAAATGAAACAAGATCAAAACTAACCTCAAACCCAACTCAAACCAACCAAAAACACATTTATGGGAAGAGTTAAGGTTTTTCATAACCTTGATGTCTTGAAAGCTTCAACCTAGCTTCCCTTTTCTTCCTTTTCTTATCTTCTTCCTTTCCTTCATTTTCTTCTCTTTACATGAAGAAGTAAATCCCAAACAAATGGAGAGAAAGCAAACTAAAAATTGGCTCTTCTCCCACACACAGATGCCCTAAGGTCTCCAAAGCCTAAAATGAGAAATTTCTCCTCTCTATAAGACAATTTGTTGTATTAAGGTAATTTGGCTCAAATTCTTATCCCTTTCTATCTAGTCCTTCCTCTTTCTTCAATTTGAAAATTAACTTATGAAATATAACCTTTTAACTTAATGTCCATTAAGTCCCTAATTTGACAATTTAACCTTATCCTCTTTACTTCTTTAATAATTCCGGTTATATCCTTTTCACACTTAATTATTAAATTTTCGAAAAACACAAATTTGACTTCTATTATACCCTAAACATGTCATGTCAAGCCTCGACCCTTGCCTAGGCGGACAAAGGGCACACGAGACCGTATTGAGACTCTTTTATTTGCTTGTTCGTATCAGATCCCAAGTCTTAAAACCGACCCAATGGGCACAATATCATCAATGCTGCCACATATCAAACGTCATTGGGTGGTGTTTATGATAATACATACGCCCCGAGTCCCATTTACGTATACATATACAAAACCGTAAATTTACATTTTACATAATTAGAGCAAACCCACAGTGATGAACCCCTACTAAGCAAAGTTGGTCCAGTGATGCGGAAGATCGCGGACGTCCCCACTCGTACCTACACGATTAAACCCGTGCTAAGCTTTACGCTAGTGGAAACATATAAACTTTATAAGTATACACATGCAATTAACACTCATGAATCACATAACAAATTTATACACATACTTCTACTTATAGCGTGACTTATACTTGTTTTGATTCCATGTATACATACTTGTACTATATAGTGACTTATACTTGTCTCGCCCCGTAGGAGTTGGCTGCACTTATACTTATACGGAGGTACCCGTAAGTACTACAGAGCTTATACTTATACAGAGGTACCCGTAGGTACTACGGAGCTTATACTTGTACAGAGGTACCCGTAGGTACATTCAGAGCAAAACGATATACATTACTTTACTCTTATTTGTTATTCAGCCTCTTATCATATAACTGTTTGACTACCTAGACTAGTAATAAGAAATGAGTAGGACATTAATAAATGGCACCAAGGTACTCAGATAGTACCGAGGTGCCGTGAGCACAAAGCAGAATGCCTACACCGACGAGAGTGCCGCCACACTAATCGAGAGGCCGAAGTACTAATGCACTAAGCACTAATAAGAGAATCAAGTACTAAATGTGCCGAAGCACGCAGAAGGTCGTCGCACTAATTAGAGAGCATCATACTATAATGCGCCCCGCCACGTAATGTGAGGTGCCGGTTTGGTCCGCATATCTGGTCTTAGGCAGTCCTACAATTATATGTGTTCAAGAACTTACTATCTTAGTATAGGGGCATTAAGTTTGCCCACATCGTTCTTTTCGCCGAGGCGGCAAGGTGCGGTCTAATTTTTTTTTCCTTTACCTTACAAGCATGTATGGACCCTTTCATACACTTATAGGATCCTTATTAGTCCAATAGACAAGTCCTCGGAGCAACGAAAAAACAAAACAAAACACTAAAATTTGTCATGCTGTGAACAATGTTACGCCGTGGCGTAGCCCTTTGTTAGTATGTGAAAATATAGATTAAACCACTCAATTTAACACTTACACAGGAGCCTTACAATTCTCCTGCATCTATGTCAAAGTTGAATAGAATTGTTTTAAAATGAATAAAACTGATTTTATGTTCTGGAATTAATAATGGGTTTAGTCTATGACACTGCCATACAAGTAGTAAAATCGATATAAAGTCTAGATATCATTCCCATAGATTGACAAGAATGTTGAAACTAACCACCCTAACTACTCAAGATCCACACTATTTGAACCTCTCAATAGTTTGAAAACTGAATTTAAAAGACAAGATAATCCTATATTACTTTCATCTACAAAATAAAATTCGAATTAGAAACTATCAAATAAACTGGACTGAATAAGACTTCAAGTAGAAATGAACACTGAATGAAATTGCTGTGGAATAAATTTAATTTTTGCATTTAATCTACAATTTTTCTATCCCGATTTTTGGATTTGGATTTGTCAAAAGATGCCTATTAATGCAACTGATTTCTCCATTATTCACTAATTGTGAGGTCCTTCTTCTTCAAAGCAAAGGATCTAATTACACCAGATTCAAACACTTTATAAGATCCTGTATTTTTCTTCGAGTTTCGTACTCATTTCTTAAGACCTGTAGATTTTCTTGCATACCAAGTCCTGGGTCATCGTAAAACTTCTACAAAATGGTTGATGACTCATCCTTAGATATGATGGATTTTTCTTTTCCTTGATTAGATCTCACAACAGGATCTATATCTATCCAACAAATTAAGGTGAAATCTCTAATAAGTTAAATTGATAAATAATTCCCTTCAACCTCAACTATGAGCGAATTGGAAATCTATTGAAATGAACTCATAAAGCTCCTTAGTTCTTCAATGATAGTCTAAAATACCCACAAGTTAAATGTTCCGAGCTCTCAGGAATCTCCATCTTTGTGTCACTCAAAGGGTTTCCTGGAAATCAGAGCAAGAAACAATCCTTGAGATGGTATTCGGTACTACCATTGGGAACAACTCAATTCACAAACAACATCAATCAAATAATCAAAATCCAAATTTCAGGAAATTCCTTCCAATTCAAGCAGGAAAAACTGTAACTAATGCTAGCCCATTCCAATGGAAGTCAGGTTTCACCATGTAATCACAATCAACAATGGAGTATTGATCAAGAACATCCACTGTAACTATAATTCACTAGAAGAAACGAATTCCAAAAATTGTCTGAACTTCATTGATTCTAGGCCGTAATTGGAAAAGAGAATGAAAAATTAAATCTAGCTTCTACATTCTAACAGATTACTGGTTTAGATCCAGAAAAAGAAAAGAAAATAAAAGAAAAGAAAAGTCTATTCTAAAATATACAGTGAGTCTTCCCCGTCCTCCTAGACAATGGGTTTAAGAAAAATGAAAGTTACGTTACTAAAACTATGTACGCTTATTTATAACTTTTAGAAATTGGGCTTGACTCAAAGGCTCTAGGTGGATTTCCCTAAAATATATGGCCCAGCCCTCTGTTTAGGTCGTGATCTGAGAACGGTGTCGCGACATGAAATCCTGGTCTAGTCTGTCAAGTATGTTGTGACCTCAGGAAACTGGTTGCAACGTTCTTTCACTTTGTTCTTGCAATTGTTGAGCTGCGACCTGATGTTTTCTATTGCGACTTGTTTCTTCAATTGCATTTGATTAGTGGTCGCGACATGAATTCTTTGTTGTGACCATGTTAATTCTTAGCAGTGAGAACTCCGGGTTGCGACCCCCTTTCGCTTCTCAGAATTGGTGTCGCGACCTCAATTCGATGTCACGACCCGGCTCTACTTTATTGTACTTCGTGGTTAGTGACATTGATTCGATGTCGACATCATTTCGTCAACCTCTTTTACTTTGGTCACAAATCTTCTTCAAAGTTACGATTAATATCCAGCTTGTCTCGAAAGCCTTCAAGGTGTCAACAAATTTGTCGGTTCGTTTGTTTTCTTGTTGCGACGTGGACATTAGGTCGTGACCAAGTAGTTTCTTGAATCACTATAATTCCTGTTGTGACCTCAAAAGTATGTCGCAACCATTCTTTCTTCCTATCCAAATAAGAATCTCATTTCTCGCCTCAACAGCTTTCTTATTCAATTTTCTATTTCTAGTCACACTGGATTCTTCTTCAATAAATATATGTCGAGACCTTAATTTCACGTCGACATCACGGTGTTGTCACTATGTTGATCTTAAGGCGACTCATGTTTGTCCGACCCCCTTAATAGATTCGTGTCGCGACCAATTCCATGTCGCAATCCTAGCCAAGCTTATTATCGCATATTCTATGTCGCGACCTCAAAAGCATGTCGCGACACCATTTCTTTTGTCATCCATTGAATTTTGGTCACAGCTTCCCTTTCATGTCGCGACATCATATCTAGTTTTCTGCCTTCATGCAAGTTGCGACTTCAATTACTGACTTGTTTGTTTTCTTGTCGCGACGTGGACATTAGGTCGCGACCAAGTATTTTATTTAATCACTGTAATTCCTGTCGCGACCTCAAAATTATGTTGCGGCCTTCTTTCGTCCAATCTTGTCGCAACCTCATTTTTTACTCACAAATGTGCTTCCATCAATTCATCTTCTTTTTCCGGGTTACACTTCAAAAGTGTGCCGCGACCGAATGGTTGCTCTCTTGCTCATGCTCTGGCTCCCAGCTTGCTTAAATGTAGTCGCGACATAAATACTTGGTCGCGACCTTGATTGGAGTTGCCAACTTATATTTTTGTCGCAACCTTAAATTGCCTGGTAGAGACATTATAAGCTTAGTCATCGGCCATTCATAGTCGCGACCTCAATTATTCGTTGCAACCAAAGTTGTCTTCCTTTTGTGTCGCGACATGAAATCCTTCCTTGAAGCCATTTTTTTATCTCAGCAACTTCTCTTTTGTCACAACAACTTTTCATTCAGTATAGTATGACTTCTTGTCGCGACCTCGATTCTCTATCGCAACCTCACCTTGGCCATTGAACTGCTTTCACTTCTGATCCTTGCTAGAATTTTCATTTATGCTATAAATTTTTGCAAAATATAAATTTGGTAAATAGTACATATTTATGCATAAAAACAAACAATTACATTATAATAAAAATCAGAAAAATGGACTAAAAATTTAATGAGTTTTTTACTCATCACCCTTCGTCGTGGCGTAGCTGCCGCTTAATACCGCTAATGCACTCCAAGACTAGCCAAATCCTCCTTCACGCTCGCAAGCGTGGACCTACGTCGCCCTCGGGTGTTTGTCCTTTTTAATGTATAGACTAAACCACTCAATTTTAACACCTCTACTGGAGCCTTACAATTCCCCTACAATAGAACCAAAATTTGATCTAGTTGTTTGGAAATTAGAAAATGGTTGTGTATTCTGGAATTTATAAAATGAGTTTAGTCTAACACACTACAAGTGCACAGGTCATACAAGTAGTAAAAATTGGATGCAAGTCCAGATATCATTCCCTTAGATTGACAAGAATTCGTAAAATCAACTACCCTAACTACTCAAGATCCAATACCTATTTGCACCTCCTTATAATGGTTTGAAATCGAATTTGTAAGAGACAAGATAATCCTAGTTTATATTCTTTAATTAAAATAAAATTTCAATTAAAACAAATAAAATAAACTGGACTGAATTAGTCTCTGCTAGAAATGAACATTGATATGGAACTACTGTGAAACAACCAATTTCTGCATTATGATCCATTGATTTTCTCAATCCTGATTTTGATTTGGATTTGTCAAAGATGCCTAATAATGCAGCTTGGATTGATCCATAATTCACTAATTGTGAGGTCCCGGTTTTCAGCACATGGATCTAATCGCTTACTTGTATTCGTAACACTCTTTATAAGATCCGTATTTTCTTTTTCAATACTTCATACCCATTTCTTAAGACTGCAGATTTCTCGCACCTTAAGTTTGGGTCATTGCAAAACCTCTACAAATTAGTTGATGACTCCTCCTTTAGATTTGATGAATTTTTCCCTTTCCTTGATTAGATCTCAGCTAACACAGGATCAAGATCTTTCCATTAAATTAAGGTGAAATATTTGATTATTTAAATTGATAAATAATCCCCTTCAACTTCAACTATGAGTGAATTAGAAATTTATTGAAGTGAACTCTGAGACCTCTTTAGTTCGCATACCCACAAGTAGATTATTCAAAGCTCTCAGGAATCTCCATCTCTGTGTCACTGAGAGGGCCTCCTGGAAATCAGAGCATGAAACATTCATTGAAATGGTATTCGATACTACTATTGGGAACAAATCAATTCAAGAACAACATCAATCAAATAAATCCTAAATCTAGGAAATTTCGTCTAATTTATGCAGAAAAGACTATAACTAACAACAGACGAGTTCTAAAGAAGCACGCCAACAATCGAATCACAATCAACAATGGAGATGATTGAACGCCCATCAGAATCGTGAATAAACCGAAAGAACCGAATTCTAGAAATTGTGTAGACTTCATTAATTCCAGTCAGTAATTGGAAAAGAGACTAACGATTTGACCCAGCTTCACAATTCAAAATAGATTGTTGGTTCAGATCTAGAAAAAAAAAAAAATCAAACGATTCTAACTAATCTATTCTAAAAATATACAAGTGAGTCTTCTTCAATCCCCCAAGGATCCTGTCTTTAAGAAATAAGTTTCTTCCCGACGCTACACCTATTTATACATTTTAAATTGCTTGGATTCCGCTTCTAGTGGATTTCCTAAATTAATAGCCTAACTCATTGTTCAAAGTCATGTGATTTAAAGAAGTTTGTCGCGACCGTGAGTTTGCACCATGAGCTTATGGGTCTATCGTGACATTCAATTACTAGTCACAACCTTTTTTGTCTTGTTTTTAGTTATAGGGAGTCGCGACCTGATGTCTTATGTCACAACATCATTTCTTGTAGCCTCTTCATTTAGTTGTCGCGACCCAGTTTCTTTGTCGCGACTTAAGTCGTTGCTTATCCCCTTGATGCTTGTTGCGACTAAGTTTTCAGTTGCGACATAAGTTTTTCCTAGAGTTCCTTCCTTTCGGGAATCTTTGTCGTGACATGAATTGTTGTGTCGTGACCAAGTTTAGTTGCCAGTAGTTATGATTCTTGTTGCGAAAACTCTTTCTGGTCTCTAAGTATTTGTGTCGCGACCTCAATTCAATGTCGCGACCTGGTTGTCCTTCCCTTTACTGAGTCATGTGTTGCGATCTAGTTTTCATGTCGCGACACAATTTCTATTGCTAGCCATTTTGATTCATGGTCATAGCTTCCTTTTTATGTTGCGACATCATTTGCTTGTCTTCTGCCTTTATTCAGCCGCGGGACTAAAAAAACGCTGGATCTATTTTAGAAGGTTCCTTGTTTACATGCGCATTTTAGGTCAAAGAACTAATGGTTGTCCTTTCTCAATTCGCTTTTGTTACTTGCTCAAACTTAATTGCAATGATGCTTTTAACTTTTCAAATTTTTTCATGTCACGACATCAAATTCAGTGTCGTGGACTAACCGGTGTTCTTCAAACTTATATTTCTTGTCGTGAATAAAGAACATTGTGGAGACCTTTCCACCATTACAAATCCATTCCTCATCGTGACATCAATTATCTGTTGCGACCAGAGTTATTTTCTTTCGGTGTTGTGACATACAGAACGGTGTCGCGACAAGATCTTTCCTTGAAACCACTTTTTTGTCTCAGCAACTTTTCTCGTATCGCAACAGCTTTCAATTGGCCTAGACTTTCTTCGGCTACGACCAAGCCTTTGTCGCGACTCGAATAATATCTCCATCTTCATTATGTTGCAACTTGAAATCCTTTATCGAGACTTTTACCGCTTATAGTAAATATCTCGGTCGCGACCTCATTCTTCCTCGTCAGCGACAAGAGTTGTCTTCTTTCAACGCTATGACATCCATAACGTCATGACAAGATCCTTCTTCGCTTTTCTCTCTGCCTCGCATCCCGCGGTTTTGCGGTCGCGAATAGCTTTCTCGCCCCCGATTACTTCTGTTGTGACTCGATTGTCGCGTTCGAGGTCTTTGTCTAACAGATTTGCAGCAACACGCTTTCTCAGGTTGTGACTTAAAAACTGCTGATCTGATGAATCCCTTGTCGCGACCTCACAAGTCTGTCTTGACCTAGCTGCCTTGACCATATATATCTTTTTCTTGTCGGAATTGCCAAGTTTGCCATAAAACCTGCAAAATATAAATTTGGTAAGGTTTTCATATTTTTGTATGAAAACCAACAATTATATTGTAACATAGGTCAGAAAAATGGATTTAAAAATCAATGAGTTTTTCACTCATCAAATTCCCCTAAACTTAAAATTTTGCTTGTCCCCAAGCAAAGAAAAGAAAGATTTGTTTGTCCTCAAACAATTGAACCCTATTTTTAAGGACATTTTTATGTTCTATACCATAATCTTTTCTGATTCCACCAATTGACTTGAAATAAGTAAGTTGCAGCACCATTTCAAACTTTAGTTTTCAACTAAGAAAAAGGAATAGTTTCAACCTCTATTACAAATAAACTGATGAATTCTATACTGTAAACAGTTCAGTCAATTGATCTTGTTTTATGGGTGTGTGTTGGTCTTCTTTCCTTTTCTCCTTATTAGATTAGTTAATCTTCTGGGAGTCTCCTTGGAAAATTAGTCAAAGTCCCATATGCTTGTTTTTCATATTTATCTCCACTAATGTAGACACTTTCAACCTTCAAGATCAATGAGGTCTTTTAGGCTTATAATGGTAGGCTTGGGTAATTGGGTAGATAATTAGAATATTTAGGTTATAAATTACCCAGTTTCCATTCTTTCCATCTGCATAATTTCCTTTCTCTTCCATCATTTTCCTTCCTATTGATGTCAACTTTAATAATTCCCCCAAACTTTGTTTCGTGCATCTTTCTTTCATTGCAGGGTCTCTTGATTACAATTTCGCACTTATCACTAGTTCCTTTAATTGGAACTTTTTATTTGTCTCTCTTTTTATGTTAAAGATTTAGGAATAGTGCAATGTTTTGTCTTTTTAGGCTTTCTATCACTCTTAGAGAACTTTGGGTTAGCAACTCCCATACCAGTTGGCATTAGGGTACTAGGTGTTGAAACACCCCTAAGAACTTAATTGTTCAAGAGAGATAAACCACAAGACAAAACTTATCCCCTTTTTGACTTCTTTTCTTCATCTCTATTCTTTCAATTGATTTTTCCTCATCCTTCCTTGCAATCCAAAAGAAATATATTCTCAAACTTGTTCCTTCGCATATTACACTAGCTTTGAAAACTCGGGTATCAGGGTTCTTTGTCACAGATTAGCTTAAAGGAGGGGATCTTGGTTTCTAATTGTTGTGTATCGAAGAAATTAGGCATTTTGGCTCAAATCATGGAACTAGAGTGTATGCATTTTCATATAATGAGGGTAGGCTTGAAAAGGTTCAAACTTCCAGAGATGGCCTCTATCATTTCTTGTTAGTTGTTTTTGCCTAGGATTTCGCCTCGGCTAATAATCTAACAAGTTCTAGGACCTTATACTATTGACCGTGAATCACCCCAAAAGATGTCCCTAATCTTTCTCAAATTGTTAAGGACTTACTTGACCATGTGTATTGTTTTCCAAGATTTGTACTAACTTAATTGTTTACACACATATTCAAGCATCTTATTTGTTCTTTCAATAATGTACTTCTTCCTAATTCTTCAATTTCAACTTCATTCAAACTAAAATTGCAACTTCTTATTTCAGTTCAATGAAACCTACTCCCATTTATGTCATAATGTTCTTTGGATTTAATCAGTGGTTGTTGTGCCATTCACCATTAAAAGCTTTAACACAATAATCATTCCTTTCAAACAAACAAGAATGACACAATCAACTAAGTTTACTCAATCAGATCAATGCATCCAAAAACAATTCACATTTCCTCAAACTCATTCAACCACCCAATCCCAATTAAGCAGTTCAACAACATACATGTTCTAATTACAACATTATTGAGAGCAACAAAACCAAATTGTCATATCAGAAAAACAAATCATAAGACGCTTTCAATGAACTATACTGGGCTTTTATTAATGGTGAAGACATAATACAATTAGAGAAGGGGAAAAGAGAAGAATTTGTGAGAATTCACTTTCTTCTCTTATAGGATTTGGTAGGTATGATATTGGGAGGATCACGTCAAAGCTTTCAAATACTAAGGAAATTTCGAATGTGATATCCGGGCCTTTTCTTGTTAGTGGGTTCTTCATTTCTAGAGGTGCATATATCATTTGTGAACTCCACCAGAGTGATCAAACGATCTTGATTCTGACCCACTTTATTCAATGTGCTCTCTAACTCAAAAATACAACTTAGCATATTTGACAAATTAGTATTGATCATATCCAAGCTCTCATGCCAAAATTTTCTCCTGTAGACATCATTGTCCTCCAACTCCTTATCTCTTTCCTTCATTAGCCTACCAAACTCCTTGAACTGCTCTTTGTAGAGATACTTGAAGGCTTCTATCTTTCTTAACATATTGCCTTCCATTTCAACTTCTCTTTTTCTCAAAATTGTTAGTAATTCTGCATCTCTGAATTAATTACTGAGAAGGCTTCCTAAGTCAGCCTCATTTTTCGTAGTTCTTTCTCCCTTTTTGTCCTCTTCTTTCCATCTTCTTTCAAGGTTTCAAATTTAGCTCCCATTGCTGTTCTCTTTCTTTTTTAAAATCAGCCTTCTACACCCTTCCGATTTGTCGCTACCTCCCACTTCTTCTCTCTATCTTCCATCTATTTCTTCACGATATTAACATTTCCATTATTTCGCAGTCTTTCATTTCTTCGAGCTCTTCAAGCAAAGATCATGAAAATTTTCTCTCATATCAGGGTATGAGTGACTTAGTAGGCTCATTCTACATTGCATTTCCTCCTCTTCTTCTACTGGAGGAGCTTTTTCTAGGAAATTTTCAATTTCCATGTTGTCATTCTCCTCTATAGGCTCTGCTTCCACCTCTATTATCCCCTTCCGCTTTTTATTTCTTGACCCTTTTGTTACCCCAGTCAGGGTTAAGGGAGAGACTCTAGGGCATACTTCTTCTTCTTCCCATGATCCCTTCACTCCATCCAAAATGTGC
Organism: Tetrastigma voinierianum; assembly: GCA_016808115.1. Lineage (NCBI taxonomy): Eukaryota > Viridiplantae > Streptophyta > Magnoliopsida > Vitales > Vitaceae > Tetrastigma > Tetrastigma voinierianum. Next base: position 727,222 of record JAEQBH010000831.1, on the reverse strand, counting down.
ATAACCGTGATGGCTTAGCCGGACGAATTAGCCCTTTGTTGTCATGATAGCCCCTAATGGAGCCTTCGATCAAAATTCCCATATTAATTTTATATCCCTTCAAGATTGGATATAAAATTATGGCTTCCTATTTTCCTGATAGAGCATAAATGTTCAGTTGGGATTACAACTGATGCGATGAAATAGAACCAAACCTTTACTCCTCTCGCGATCCTCTCGCTACGGCCTGGTGCGGTTCTTTTCGTCAGTCGCCACTTTCCCTATCCAAACTAATAAAGCTGGATGATCTTCTCATGGTATGGTTTTTCAACCAACTTCTTGAATTTCGAGCCATGCCTGAAGTTCCTTCAACTAAAATACTTCATTAATTTCTCAGGGCTCCTAAGGAACCCAACCCCTTTCAGACATACACGTGAGCCCTCCTTCATCTCCACCATGTTTGAGTAAAATTCTCTTGCTAGAGCAACGAAGCCAAGAGCCTTGTGCTTGTAGAAGAAATCCTAACCTTTCTTTTCTATTATTTCAGAAGAAGGGGAAATAAGCTTTCCAAACCTCCTCTCGCTGATGAAACCTTTATCGAATAGCCTGGGTTCCATAAAGGTCGAGCCTACAGACAGTCCCCACACCTTCCACTCCTCGTCTTCATTATGCCTCACTGACCCTCGCTTCGTTCTTTCCTTCCTCAACTGCTTTCTCCCGCCTCGTCGTTTCTGCTCTTAGTCATAATCGCCTGTAGTTGAGGTTCCAAAGAACTCTTCCCTCATGAGCATATTCATTCATCATCTCACCATATCAGAAACAAGGTTTTGGTCTTTCTCGCCATCGATTTAGGTTTTTTTGAAGCCATGATCGGGGAAGCCAGTGGCTTTATTATTCTGGCGAGAGAAAAGAGGTGAATGTAAGAGATCGGTGGAGGATGCAAATCGACGGAAGTCTTGCAAGAAAAATGGCAATTCAGCATCAACTTCATTATTGCTCGTCGATACTTCATTGCTTAGCTGGAGTGTCGCGAACATTAATGTTCAAGTCGCATCACAATCGTTAACAATAAGGTACTTTAATACGTATCGCTCTTGACAGAATCTTAAAACCTACACCATCGTGATTTAAACAACTACCACCTACTTAGCTCTGTCTAGGACTTTCAAATGTGGTCTCACAAATAAAAAATTGATGTCTCGACAAACCTTCTCTTTCTTTAGTCATTCGTCATGACATACTTCTTAATTGCCGCGATACCCAGGCTTTACACCGGCCATTTAGGTTCACACATGCTATTGCGACCCAGGAATTAATGTTGCGACCTTAGTTTGTTTTTGACAATAAGGCTTATGTTGCGGCACTAAATTTTCTTAGTTCTGCCAGCATCGCTGTAGAACCTCGTCATGGTTCTCAAAAGTGGCGTCGACATAGAAAAATCTTCTCAGCCTTTATAAACACTGCTTTATCCTTATTTTCCTCGCAATCCTCAGTCTCCTTGATTAACCCTAATTCACCCCATGCATACTTGTAAAAACATGTATAACATTCAAGAAACCTAATTCAAACAAGAACAATTCATCATTCAAATGTTCAACAAATCAACTCATCAAAGCATAAGATTCAATATTGAATTGAAAATCTGATTCCCCCAAACTTCAATCATGCATCCTCTAAAAAAAATTAATGCCAATCTGAGAGTATTATACTTCCCCTAGTGTTCTTGTGTTTATACTGGAAGTAAGAGCAAGAAGGAATTCATTTCAAGCCGTACCTCACCGACCCGCAAAACACTCCAAAATTTTAACAAGAGCATAACACACAAATGTAACTAAAAACTTAAAGTTTTAAACATGGTTCACTATAAAAACATAAAGTAAAATATTGTATGGCCGCTCCCATGAAGTCGTCGCCTTTGAGTCATTAATGACTTGTCGCTATGATTTCCTTGTTTTAGCAATTTCTCCCTAACTCAAAACCTGGAATTAGTCTTCAATTATCTTCCCTCTAAGTCATGCTCTAATCTCTGACCATTCACTTAATCTCCTTCCTCAGATTAGTTTCATCGTCAACGTCCCAGGCTGTACTTTCCATTACTATATAAGGACCACTCCATTTGATCTAAGCTTTCCCGAAATGTCACCGATTTGAATAACAGGACCTGATCTCCTACTTGAAATTCCCTCCTCAAAATTTTTTGATCATGAAATTTCTTTGTCTTATCCTTGTAAATTCTGGCATTATCATAAGCTTCATTTCTTAGCTCTTGCAATTCATTCAATTGGAGTAATCTTTCCTCCTAGCAGCCTTGAGATCAAAATTCAATTTCTTGATGACCCACATTGCTTTTTATTCCAATTCAAGAGGGAGGTGATAGAGTTTACCAAAGACAATTCTGTATGGGGACATTCCAATGGGAGTTTTATATGCAGTTCTATAAGCCCACAATGCATTATCAAGCTTTAGAGACTAATCTCTTATGCTGGAACTTACAGTCTTTTCAAGAATCTTCTTGATCTCCCTATTGGAAATTTCAGCTTGCCCATTTGTTTGAGGATGATAAGCCAAACTCATTATATGTTTGATTTCATACTTGCTCATGAGTTTCTCAAACACCTTGTTTGCAAAATGACTTCCTCCATCACTTATGATAGTTTTGGGTGCCCCATATCTGCTCAAAAAATTTCTCTGTAAGAATCCCACAACTGTATTAGCATCATTTTTGGGACAAGCTGTTGCTTCCACCCATTTGGATACATAGTCCATAGCTAGGAGTATGTACAGATTCCCAAGTGAAGATGAAAATGGTCCCATGAAATCTATTCCCCATACATCAAAAAGCTGCACCACCAAGATACCTTACAGGGGCATTTCATGCCTTATGCTGATACTTCCCATTCTCTGGCATTGATCACAAAGTTTAACCCATTCAAAACAATCTTTGAAAATGCTAGGCCAATAAAAACCTGATTGGAGAATTTTGTGTCAAGTTTGTCTCCGCAAAATGTCCTCCTTATATGGTGATGCACACACTCATATAAAATTCTGCCTTATTCACTTTTCTCGCACACACCTCCCGATTATCATATCGCTCCTTTTGAATAAATGCTGGGTCATCCCATATATAGAATTTGTTGTCGCCCTTAACTTCTTCTGTCAGCTGAATTTGGGTGGCAGGACTTCTGATGTTTTTCAGAAAAATTTACAATGTCAGCATACCAGGGTGATTGGAATGACAACTGGAATAACTTCTTGTCTGGAAAATTTTCTGCTAATTTTGTTCCTTCTTCTTTTGTAGTATTCTTTTCAATTCTTGACAAGTGATCAGCTATTACATTATCACAACCCTTCCTGTCCTTGATCTCCATATCAAATTCCTGTAGTAACAATACCCATCTGATCAGTCTTAGCTTAGCTTCTTTCTTTGCCATCAAATATTTAATTGTAGCATGATCGATATGGATGATGACATGGGATCCCAATATATATGGCCTGAATTTTTCACATGCAAATACTCATGACCAACATCTTTTTTAGTAGTCGTAGTAGTTCTCTTTAGCTTCATCAAGGTTTTGGCCGGGCATAGCATATGGCCCTAAACATTCACAGTTTTTCTATCCCAATACAAATTCATCGCTTAATCACTAGCATCACACAAAATCTCAAATTCCTTATTCCAGTCTGGTTTGACCATGATGGGAGCTTCAACTAATCTGGATCTGATCTCTTCAAATGAGGATTGGCAGGATTCATCAAAATTAAACTTTGTATCCTTTTCCAATAGTCTACACAATGGTCTTGTAATTTTTGAGAAGTCTATGATAAATCTTCTATAAAAACCAGCATGTCCTAAGAAACTTCTTATTCCCTTGACTGTTGTAGGTGGCAAAAGAGTCTTTATGATGGAAACTTTTGTTTGGTCCACTTCCAGCCCTGCTGCAGAAATTCTATGCCCAAGGACAATGCCTTTTGTTACCATAAAATGAAATTTTTCCCAATTCAATGCTAAATTCTTGTCCTGGCACCTGTGAAATACTGTCCCCAAATTTTGCAGGCTATGTTCAAAACTGGATCCATAAACTGTGAAATCATCCATGAATATCTCCATAACCTCCTCGCAACCGAGAACACACAGATCATAATACTAAATGCAGGGCGGTGTGAGCATTGCATAACCCAAATGGCATTCTTCTAAAAGCAAAAGTACCATAAGGGCATGTAAAAGTAGTTTTCTCCTAGTCCTCAAGTGCAATAGCAATTTGGTTATATCCAGAATATCCATCAAGAAAACATAAGTGAGGGTGTTTTGCCAATCTATCCAACATTTGATCAATGAAGGGTAGGGGAAAATGATCCTTCCCCGTCGTAATATTCAATTCTTCTAATTCATGCAAGAACTCTCCAATCCCTGTCATAGTTCTTTGGAATTAGTTCATTCCTTTCATTCCCTGATCATTAGCTGAATCAATTCTTCTTAGGAACCACATGAACTGGGCTCACCCAAGGGTTATCTGATATTGCATAAATAAAGCCTGCATTTAACCATTTCAACACTTCCTTCCTTACAACATCCTTCATTACTAGATTCATCCTCCTTTGATGTTCAATTGAAGTCTTTGCATTATCTTCGAGCATAATTTTATGCATGCAAATAAAAGGACCGATACCTTGAAATCTCTGAATCACCAAGCAATTACTTCCTCAGATTCGTAAGATCTTTGAATACCTGCTCTTCATTCTACCACACGCAGTAGATATCACTCCGGTTTTGCTCTTTTCTCGTTCTAAGAAAAGTTATTATTTTAGATGACTAGGCAATTCTTTCCAATATTAGCCCATTTATCGGTTTCTTTTCGTCGCTGTTTCGCTTTTCCTTGTTACATGAATTCTCTTATCACTTCTATCCAAACTCAAGATCAAGTCAGATATTGTAAACTCGAAATGCAAACAATCTATGGAACCCACACTCTTTAAGATAATGAAATCCATCCTTAGCCTTTCACATGATGAGAATGCTAAACGTTGCCAATAAGAGTCCAATTCAAATCAGATGGGACCAATTTTATCTACAACCATACACTTTCTCAACAATGACTGTACCAAGGTTCCTGCCAGGCCAGCGCACCGCTTCATTTTCCACTCTCAGGGTTAGCTCACCCTTTTGTACATCAATTAGGGCAGCTCCAATTGCTAAGAAGGGTCTTCCTAATAGCAGAGGAACCTGTGTGTTCTATTCCATTTTCATGACAACAAAATCCAAAGGGAAGATGAATTTCCCTACCTCGAATTCCACATCCTCGCGACCTTCTAGTTGTGCCATTAACTCCATTTTCCATTTCCATAAAGTGTAATTCATGTTGGAGTAAGTTCCCAACTCAACCTCTTGTGCCACATAAGGGCATCAAGTTGATGTTGGCACTGAGTCACACAAAGCTTTCTAATTCATATTTCCTAATGTGCAGTGAATGGTAAAACTACTGTGGTCTTCTTATCTTAGCCGGTAGCTCTTCGAATAATCAGACGTATATTGCGCTTAAAGCCTACCACTCCTTCATCAACAATTTTCTTCTTTTTGCTCAATACATCTTTGAGGAATTTTGCATAGTTTGGCATTTGAGTGATAACATCTGCAAAAGGAATGTTAATTTCTATCTTCTTGAAAATCTCCAAGAATTTAGAAAATTGTCCCTCTTTCTTTGCCTTCTGAAGTCTTTGTAGGAAAGGAACTGCAGGTGTGTAGGTTTGAACCTTCTCTTTCTACTTTTGTTCACAGTTTTCCTTAGGCTGCTCAGTTTTCACTTTATTCTCAGTTTCTACAGTCAACTCTGAACTGCTCTTTCTATTCTTTCTTCCAGTTTCTTGCTCATCTTCTTGCTCAGTCTTTTCTTTCTTTTCTACTCTACTACTACTCAATTCCTTGCCACTCCTCAAATGGGCTGCCATGCAAATTCCTAGGATTCTTCCGGTGTCATTAGGAAAGCATCCTTGGTCTTGGTCCGTGTCAGCCACGCCCAACCCGTGCTTCCAAGTTCTCGGTTTAAGCATTAGTGTTTGCTTGAAAAATTTGTGTGTTAGAGATTTATCAGCTTTTTGTTGTCCCCCATGAATTGCAGCATTTACTCCTCAAAGGACTTAGTCCTCTTATGACCTTGATATTCATTTCTAGTCTCTCCTTGTTGTTGCCGCAAGGAACCTCGTGGATTATATCCTTGTTGGAAAACCTTGCTCATGTCTCAGTCTTGTGATGTTCCTCCAATATGAGAAGCTCACGTGCCCCTTAGTGCCTTGGGTGTGTGCGTATGCAAGTTAGGTTAGGATTGAAATTGGTAGCTTCTCTGTTCATTCAAATAATCGGCCTCCTCAACTTGATAGGGATCCTCATCAATTGGTCCCTCAGCACTTCTTCTGATTCCATCTCTTCCCACTGCTCCAATTTCATGAGCATAGTGCATTCTTTTCTCTTGATTCCCCAACTTGTGCATTATTGCATCAAGTTTTGCTTCCATAGTAGTCATTTTATTTAGCTTAATGACTCCACTCTCGTCATTGCTGTTCCCCAAGATCTCAGGATGGGAAGCCATGTTGCATTTGACCAGGTCTTCTATCAGTTGCTTTGCTTCCTCTGCACTTCTTCGCTTAAATGCCCCACAACAAGCTGCATCTATGGAGGTATCATTCAAGGAGTGGTAGACAATACCCATTTAGGTCTTCAGGTCTATGCCATGTATAAGGCACCTCTTTAACAGCCTTTTGTACCTTTCCCAGGTAGTATATAAGCTTTCATCTTCCCCCTGTTTGAACACAATGATCTCCTTTCTTCTTTCGTCAGGAGTGATAGGAAAAAATCGCCTAGGTAAGTCCCCACCAGCTCTTCCCATGTATTAACTGAGCCATATGGCAATGATTCATACCATGTGGCTGCCATTCCCAAGGAAAAAGGGAAAGAGATGCAGTTTGATCACCTCTGGTCTCAATCGCTTAGTTTACCAAGATGGCCATCCCGAGGAATCGCCCATGTGCTCATTAGGATCTTTCAAGTAGGTGGTGGCCTCAGAATTGATTCCTCGCTGCACCATGGTGATCAGTGCTGGTTTCAACTCAAAATTATTAGCCTCTATAGTAGGTTGTCTAACTGCTAAATATTTTTCTTGGATAACTAGTCTCCAAAAATCCTCCATCAGACTTCAGACGGGCGCCTTTCATCAAGAGCCTTCTCGCTCAATTGTCTGACCCATTCTTTCATCAGCCATAATTGTTGTTTCTGCACTTCTGACCTTCCTTAAGTCCCTCAATGTTCTTTCCAATTTAGTATCTAAGGGAAACATATCTGATTCTGGTTTCCTGTGCATGAAATGGAAACATATCGAGATTAATTATAAACAGTGGTATTAAAAATCATATATCTTTTATTTCTAAAAAGACAAGAAATTTGTCCCACCCACTATTGTCAAACTGCTTTTGTGAATTTTTTATGAAATAAAGAAAATGTCCAAATTAGCATTTTTCAGAGGAATATTGGGATTTAGTCAAATCCTCTAATCATGCAATCTGGCACATAAAACTTGTTGTCCTTTAATGGCGACTAAACCACTCAATTTTAATACCTCTACTTGTACTCCTTTACAATTCCCAAGTAAAGTAGAATCCAAAATTGAGCTGGGGCTGCTTGAAAATTAGAAAATGGTCATATTCTGGAAATTATAAAATGAGTTTAGTCTAAGACACTGTAAGTGCACAGGTCATACAAGTAGTCGAAATTGGATGCAAGTCCAGATATCATTCCCTCAAAGATTGACAAGAATTTTGAAATCAACTACCCTAACTACTCAAGATCCACACTATTTGCACCTCCTTATAATGGTTTGAAAACTGGAATTTGTAAGACAAGATAATCCTAGTTTATATTCTTTAATTAAAATAAAATTTGAATTAAAACAAATAAAGTAAACTGGACTGAATTAGTCCTCTGCTAGAAATGAAGACTGATATGGAACTGCTGTGAAACAGCCAATTTCTGCATTATGATCCATTGATTTTCTCAATCCTGATTTTGATCTGGATTTGTCAAAGATGCCTAATAATGCAGCTTGGATTTATCCATAATTCACTAGTTAGAGGTCCTTGCTTCTTTTAAAGACATGGATCTAATCAGTTACTTGTATTCATATCACTCTTTATAAGATTTGGGTATTTTTCTTTTTCAATACTTCATACCCATTTCTTAAGACTACAAATTTCTCGCACCCCAAGTCTAGGTCATTGCAAAACCTCTACAAATTGGTTGATGACTCCTCCTTTAGATTTGATGGATTTTTCCCTTTCCTTGATTAAATCTCAGTTAACACATGATCAAGATCCTTCCATCAGATTAAGGTGAAATCTCTGATTATTTAAATTGATAAATAATCCCCTTCAACTTCAACTATGAGTGAATTGGAAATTTATCGAAGTGAGCTCTCAGAGCTCTTTAGTTCTTCAATAGTAGTGTAGCATACCCACAAGTAGAATATTCAAAGCTCTCAGGAATCTCCATCTTTGTGTCACTCAGAGGGCCTCCTAGAAATCGGGAGTGATGAAATGTGGCCCTGAAATAGTATTCGATACTACTATTGGGAACAAATCAATTCAAGAACAACATCAATCAAATAAATCCCAAATCCAGGAAATTCTGTCTAATTTATGCAGAAAAGACTACAACTAACAACAGGTCTATTCCAGTTGAAGCTGCACTTCTCAACAACTAAATCACAATCAACAATGGAGTATTGATTAAGAACGCTCCAATCGTAATCGTGAATAAATCGAAAGAAATGGAATTTAAATTATCTAGACTTCACATCTCCAAAGAAGTGGAAAAGAGATTTTAACAATTTGATCTGCCTTTCACAATTCAAAACAATGTTGGTTTAGATCTTAAAAAAAAAAAATCAAACGATTCTAACTAATCTATTCTTAAAAATATACAAGTGAGCCTTTTCAATCAAGGATCCGGTTCCTGTGAAGAGGTCGCTTCTTCCCCGATGCCAAGACACCATCATATTTCCAGCAATCGCCTCGATTCCAAGGCTTCCAAAGTGGGATTTCCCCAAATTAAATGGCCCAATCATCGCTTAGGTCGTGACTCCAAAAAGAAGTCATCGCGATTGAGTTTGCAATCATGTGAGCTTATGGCTCCATCGTGACATTCAATTACTAGTCACAACTCTTTTTGTCTTGCTTTAGTTGTAGGAGTCGCGACTTGATGTCTTCACACGACATCATTCCCTGCAAATTCTTCATTTAGCGGAAACGCGACCCGCCTCTTTGTCACGACTTAAGTCATTGCCTATCCCCTTGATTCTGCTGCGATTAAGTTTTCGGCCATACATAAGTTTTGCCTTCAGAGTTCTTCTTCCACTGAATCTTTGTCGCGACATGAATTGCTGTGTTCCTGACCAAGTTTAGCTGCTGCAGCAGATTCTTGTTGCGACAACTCTTTCTGGTCTCTAAGTATTAGTGTTGCGACCTCAATTCAATGTCGCGAACTGGTTGTCCTTCCCTTTACTGAGTTCTATGTCGTGACCTAGTTTTCATGTTGCGACACAATTGTTGTTGCCAACCATTTTGATTCTTGGTCACAACTTCTTTTTTATGTTGCGACATCATTTGTTTGTCTTTTGCCTTTGTTCAGGTTGCGACTCAAAACTACTGATCTATTTTAGTTCCTTGTCGCGACATACGATTTTAGGTCGCAACTAAATGGTTGTCCTTCACTGGGTCTTCGTTGCAATACTGCCAAACTTAGCTGCAACATGCTTTTAACTTTCAGCCTTCTTTTTCATGTCGCGACATCAACCGTCACGACCTCAACTCGTACTCACTATACTTTTGGCTCCAACAACAAATCACTCGTGAGACCTTTCCCGCTCATTGCTAAATCGCCATTCCCTCATCGTGACATCATCATCTATCGCAGCGTTTTCTTCGATGTCGCTGATAATATATCTTTCTCCTTGAAACCATTTTCTTTCGGCTCTTAGCAACTTTTCTTTGCCTGCAACAAATTTTCGTTTGGCCTAGATTTCTTTTCTTGTTTGCAGACCTAATTAAAAATCAATGAGCTTTTTAGCTCATCACGTGGGATCCCACATCATGGCGTAGATTCAAAAATGCCCATTGTTCTCGATTCATTCCTCTACTTAAATCTAACCAAAAACCAAAAGAGTACTTGTATACTTTCCAGAAAAACATTTTCAAAGTGTATTCTAACCCAACCAAAACCAAACATAGAATTTAATTAAGGTTTTTCCAAACCCAACCTCAAATACTTTTGTAAGTTAGCTTAACTTCCTAACACCCAAACATGTATCCATACACCATAAACCAGATCATCTTATACAACTTAGTTTTACTTAACCCAACTTTCAACAAATCTAGGGTTAAGATGAATTTCAAACTAAACCCTAGAAATGGGACAAACTAATATCCATACAAAGCCATAATATCCATACTCTCCATACAAAACCATAATGATCCATACTTATCCATACTCAAATAGTTTCCATACAATCCATATTTCTCCATACTCAAACTATAGTAATCCATACAAATCTATAGTGATCCATACAAGTATTTCTTACACAAAGTTTCCATAAGTTCCATACCTTTCTTCATCTTCTTCTTCTTCCTCTACTTCTTCTCTTCTCCTCTCTTCTTCTTCACGTTTTTGCTCTCCCAAAATGAGAGACTAAAAAGAGAGAGCAAGTGGTCTTATCCACTTATTCTTCATTAGGCCTTGTTTGGCCACAAAAATGCATTCTTTTGACTTAAGTTTCCTTTATTGCACTTTGGTCCAAAGTTCCCTTTATTTGCACCTTAACTTCCCATAATCTACTCTTCTTGGCATATAATTTTATTATCTTATGACTTTTATATCCCGTTTTGACAAATTCCACCTTTTATCCCTGTATTCACGTACAAATTCTCGGGTTTCTCAGTGTTCACGTTTTGAATTTAAATCACGAAAAATTCAAATTATACCTACAAAATACCCTAAACACGTTGAAAATGACTAGGGTATATTTTGGGTGTTACATGTCATAAAACTACTATGGTATAATTTGGGGTGTTACAATTCTCCCTCCTTTAACAGAATTTTGTCCTTGAAATTCATACCTGAATTAAAGAGTTGTGGGTATTGTTGTAACACCTCGTCCCAAAAGGGTGTGCGGTATGTGTAACTGTATGTGCACCAAAGGCTTCCTTAATTAATTTAGTGCCATAATAGAATTTTTGAAAGTTGTTTTAAGGGTGAAATTATAAAGTTTTCAAAGAATTGTGGCACTTTGGCAATTAAGGAAAGTGGAGGGGGTGAAAGTATAATTAATGTAAGTTAAATAGTAAAATAATATAATAAATTGCCAAAATAGTTCAAGAAAGTCTCGAAAATTCTCTAGATCTCAGACATGACCTAAACCCGACCGTGCCGTTAAGTTCGTCTCGCGAAATCTAGTAACCCAAGAAAGTTTCGTTGAATTCCGAGACAATTGGAATATTTTACGAATTTCTAGGCGGCATTTCGCTTAGAGTGAAACTCAAAACGGATTTTAGAAAACTTAAAACGACAAATATTTAGTTAATATTCAATTATGATAAATAAAATTTCGGATGTAAATAGACTGAATCATGCCAAAATAGAAATTATTTATCTAACACATTAATAATAATTAAAGAAAAATAAAAAAATATAAAAAAGGGATAAAATAAAAGTATGGGACTTGATTGATATGAGAACGTCCAGAAAAGAGAGACGATTTTTGTTTTTTTTATATTTTCTCTTTCTCTCGTTTTTTTCTCGCATTTACTTTTAAATCGAACCGTAGGCTTTCCTGAGCAGTATGCAAAGTTGACTACGCGAAGAGAGCTACGCATAGGTACCAGGTCATCTTAGCCTTTTGTCAAACTTTAAAAGGTAGAAAAATTTGCCTACTTGTGTTATTTCAGCCTAAATGCTATATAATGGTTTTAAATTTTCTAGAGACCTAGTTGTTAAATTCAGTCCCAAAAATTTGACCTGAAGTTTAGGAATTTTTGGGATCGTATTCGAACAAATAGACTGAATTTTAGGACTGCCAACAATAAATGAAATTTCAAGAGTGTAGGCCTGATAAGCCTTTAATGCACTTTTCGTAATGTTTCGGTATTTTAATTCTTACAAAGTCCTCGAAATAAAGTTTGCCAAAATGTATAGTTTTTATGGGGCATTTAATGTGTAATGTGACATTTTGATCAATTTCACATCATATTATCGATGTCCTTATCAAAATGACTAGCACGTAAAGTTTTGCAGAATTGAAGTTCGGCTTGATATAGCTCAGCTTTGAAAAGCCCCTGTATGTTTTATGGTTAAAACGTTGAACCGAGGGCATTTTCGTACTTTGTATGGATTGTGTAGGCGATTTGAGCATCCGATGAGAATCTAGAGTGCTTGACAAGATTTGAAAGAAATTAGTCGAGAAAAAGGTGAGTACTCAAAATCCTTTTCTAAAACGAAAGTGTTTAAATTACAATTTTGTAAAGTGCTTTGGAAAATATAGATTTATAAAGCATTTTTTTACCCCAATTGTTATACTCATTAAAAGTTTGATTTCATTATTTAAGAAAAACAGTTATCCTGTGTTTAGCAAAACCCCTAGATGGCACAAATTTCGCTTCCTGGCCGATGTGATTTCTGATTGTGTACGGCAAGGTTATTATGGGATATTATGATTAACTATACGCCCGGCCCAGAATCGGGGGTTAGGATCTAGAATATATAAGGCAGTCGCCTCTCACATTCTATATAGTTAGCTGCCACACTTAGTACATAGCGATGAGGTGTTGGTTCCGAGGTTCCATCACCGAGCATTTTGGTTCCGAGGTTCCATTACGCCATATGTATCCCGCCGTGCTCACTCGTGCAGATCATCTTAGCCGTAGTGTTCCGAGGTTCACTACCGAAGCCGTGTTCGAGGTTCCGTGGTATCCACGTAGGGTATTTCGTGTAATGGCCACAAAGTGGTGTTTACTTATTTCCGTGATAAAGATTTTCAGATATTAACCACCACGGAACAAGCCACAGCCAGTAAATAGTTTTCGCATCGCTTTTCGCCAGCCAGAAATAGTTTTCATAACAGCTTTTCAACCACAGAATAAGTTTCATAGTTTTCTTTAAATGGTTTTCATAACAAAAAAACTCGCTTTCCTATGTCGCTTTACAACCATTTATGTACGTATTTTCATATCGGAGGTACATACAAAGCAGATGCTGAACATTTAGAACTTATAAGATCATCGAGCCCGTTTGGTCTACGCTTCCTGCTTTTAAATACTTTTCAGTGCAGTGCTGTTTAAAAGACCTTTCCGTGATCCTCATCCGACACTGTTGCATTATATATAAGATATGTGTAAATTAAAAACTATTAGTAAAGTTAAACGTGGCATTTTGTATGTAAAATATCTTTTGTAAAATATGCATGCATGGTTTTGAGAAAAACAAAGCTATGTATGAAATTTTGTTGGATTGATTCTTATCTTATATTTGGATGAGGACCGTGAGGTCCCTTTATGATCAGAGTTGATTTCGAAAATATCGGGAATATATTTTTATATACGCGGATTTTTGTATTTCGGGCTTCGACCACCGCAAGGCCTATTTATGCCGCCATTTTCTAAATCTAAATGTGTGATTTTGATAGAAAATGAAAATTTAACTGAATGCTTTCCAAATACATCAGCTAGCTTTTAATCTAGCTTAGCTTTACTTCAGAATCCTGTCGCCGAGCGAGCTTCGCTGAGGTTACCGTGGAGTTGCCGATAGATTTCATTACTAAAGCGGTCCGCGTGTTGGTATCGCAGCGCTTTAGGCGCATACTGGCTTGTTTTTCGCACGCTTTCCACAAGATTTCCTATAGAATCGCTTTTTATAATAATGATTTTTTCTATCGCAAACTATATTATTTTGCTAACTCTGATGCATCAAATATTGAAAAGTGTCACCGAATCTTTAATCTGAAATTCAGCATTATGTCCGATCTGAGGCCTAAAGGCTCCATCTGACTCGCGATTCTGAAACTTCACCGAGATATGTCGAGCACACCCTTAGATCGGAAAATGCTTCAATGAATCAGCCCATAGCAGAACCATCGAGGGCCGCATACCTAGTGCATGCAGTTCCTCACGATGGATCGTTATACAGATGTTACAACAATTTACCCGCCGTACGGAGCCTCCAGAAGAGCAGAGGGGCATGATGTAACGCGCCTAAAAATTAAAATAAACTTATGATTTGCACGGCGACCTGCAGGCAAGATACTTACGCTAGACAAGTATTAGTAAGAAATTTATGCAAGACGGGTGTTCGATGAGAAGAAAGTCCTCTCTTTTCAAGGTTCATGGCTGTGTGGCCAAGGACCGGTGGGAGGCCATTAAGAGGACCTCATGTGAGTCACTGGGACTGGCCCGACAGCATTTACGTACATATTTTACCCGCGTAGCTATCAGCGCAAAAAATAGAAGAATTCTTCTCGTGTTAGAGCAAATGATCCCTAATAGCGATGAATACGAGCAGAGGTTTTCAGAACTCGTGAAATTGGTGCCTACGATACAGGAAAATGAGGAACATAAGTGTAAGCCATTCACGGCCTATTGAATCACGCAATTAAAGTTCACCTAGCCCGGCATCTCAAAATAACTTTGGAGAGCCGGGTTGAGGTCGCGACAGGGTAGAAAGGACAGCTGGGCTTCTAACTCAAAGTGCTGTGACAGCAAGAGAGGTGCTCCAAAGACTAGCAACAATGTGCACCCGCCGCCCAAGAGGAAAGAAAAGGAAAGAAGTGGACCGATCACCCAGGCTCAAAGACCCAGGAGTCATCTAGCCAGGATCCGTTAGATCACCGCCAGCCCCTAGGAGGTGGTAGGTAGATCCAGATCATCTTTCCATTGTGCCCTACATGTCGAGGAGGCATCCTCGAGAGTGCAGATGAATATGACATGATGCTTCCATTGCGGCAGAAGGTCACTTTATCCGAGATCATCTACGCTAAGATCGGAGATTTCCGAGGTAGGTACAATAGCATCTACCCCAGCACTGCACTGTCCCAACAGTCATAGGTGTCTGTGCAAGAGTGGCGCAAGACAACACCCGGTAGAGGTCGGGTAGTGGGTGCGTGGAGGTGTGAGGTAGCACTGACAAATTCGCATCTCGCAAAGGGTACTCGTGATCGCCCGTATTTACAAACACACACAGAGGCGATGCATCACCGTACGTGATTATCGGTATGATTTCGCTTTACGATCATGATGCATATGCATTGGTGGACCCAAGACACTCATTCATTTATTTCAAGATTATTCACTAAGAGGCACCGTGATAGAGTCCCAAACTTATGCATGGTCGTGATGGTGGTTTCCGTACCCAACTAGATACTACGATATCCGAAAGGATAGTTCCGTAGCGATTGGTGATCCGCACAAGGATTTTCTAGCGCACTTGATAGTGTTAGGTATCCATGATTTCGATATAATCTTGCGTATGGACTGGTTATCTGCATAGAGCAACCTTAGATTTCAGTAAAGAAAGAAGCAAGATCGGGTTCGACTGTATAACCAGCGTGATATTTCGGGAACGGGGAAGAGAGATCGCTCTCAGTCTCATTAATGCCATGACCGCCCCGAAAATGCTTCCCCTAAAGGCTCGCTGCCAAAGGTTATTTTACATCAGAGTGGATAGGAGACAAGAGGGGACACTCGCTGGAAGACATCCCTATAGTCAAAGAGTTCCCAGATGTCTTTCCGCATATAGTTTCGTGTTTACTCCCTGGATGGGAGTAAATGAGTTTGTTATTGAACTCATTCCAGTGGATCGAGCTAATATTCATTCACGAATGGTGCCAAGAGAGTTGAAAGAATTGAAGGCAATAATCGAGTGAATTCATAAGCAAGGGCTTCATCCGACCTAGTACCCTCAATGCTGAGCTCTACTTCTTCAGAAAGAAGAAAGATGGAAGCTTATGGTCACAGATGTGACTATGCACAAACTGAATCACACACACACAACCAAGATCCGGCTTCCTCGTATAGATGAGCCATTCGACCAATCGCATGGATCTCGCATAGACACCAAGATTGACCTATGTCAGCCACTACCCGCTGAGGGTCCGAGAGAATGATGTTTCTAAGACTCCTTCAAAGATCGCAGATACGTCACTACGAGTTCCTGATGCCATTCTGACGACATCAATGCCCCAACCGCTGGCCACGGATTTGATGAACAGGTATTCAATCCGTATTTAGATAAGCTCGCGGATCGATTCACATGACATTCTAAGGTACTAGCCCAGAGGAACATGCGCAGCATCCCGATAGTATTGCATTCTAGAGAGCGCCGCTTATACGCTCGTTTAGTAAGTGCCGCTTTTGTCGACAAAGTAGTTTTCTGGGTCATGTCATTTCGACGTAAGGTATTAGTGGATCCTCGTAATATCGGGGTTATAATGAACTCGGAAGCCACCCACAAATGCTTCCAAGTTCGTAGTTTCCTTGATCGGGCAAAGTTATTGAGCAGAAATTTGTTGATGGATTTTCGTGAAGATAGCAACCCCGCGACCACCTATTGCGATCCAAATTCGAGTGGTCGATACCGCCAAAGATAGTTTTGAGGAGCTGGAGACAAGAGATCGACGACAACCCAAAGATACACCACCGTCGTGAAAGGACTGCTATGTGGTATATAAGTGATGCATCCGCATGCGGTTAGGTGTTTTGATGCAGATATAGAAAGTGATACTATGCTTCCGTCATTAAAAGAAGCAATTCCAGCGTAACTACCCGACCCATGATTTAGAACTAGCAAGCAAAGGGCTGCGCCTAAAGATTTGGAGACATTATCTATATGGTGTTCTCGGCCGATATTCAATTAATCATAAGAGCCTCGCAGTAAGATATCTTCACTCAAAAGAGCATAACTTAAGGCAATACTTGCGGGTCGAGTCGATCAAGGATTATGATCGCGACAAAAGAGTAAATTATCCGGAAGGCCATCGTAATGTCGATGCCTTAAGCCTGAAACCGAGGGTTCCTATGCTTATCTATAGATCTCGTGATATCTCCCATTGTTGATAGAGTTGAGATCTTCGGGAGTTCGCCAGGTGTAATGGCAGCTGTGGACAATTCATCGCATCATTTTACGTCCGGCCCTCTTCCTCGTGGATCTGATCAAGGAAGGTCAAGTAGTTTCGTGAGATGATTAAGCTGAGGGCGTAGATCGAGGGTGTAGGAAACCGTAGTTCTGCATCGAGATGACGGGCGCAGTTAGAGGAGTCGAATGTGCTGCATTCCCCAACAGTGAATCAAAAGCGGAAAATCATGTGGAAGAGGCTCACTCTTCAAGATACGCGATGCACCCCGTAGCGACTTAAATGTATCATACTCGAGGGAGCAATATTGGTCAAGGGCATGAAAAGGAAATTGCGTATTGTGATCCAAATGCCTAACCCGCTGCCACAGGTAAAGGCGCAGCACCGTAAGCCCGTAGGAAAGATACAGCCCCTTCCGATTCCTGTATGGAAGTGGGATAAGATTACTATGGATTTTGTTATTATCTAAGCCCGAGAACCCTGAGACAACACGATTCCATACGTGGGTGATAGTGATGTAATTAACGAACCGCGCATTTTCTCCCGCTTAGTAATGATGACCCGTTGACAAGTCGCCCAATTCTATATGTGGAGGAGAGGTTAGATTACATGGTGTTCCGAGAGCTCGATAGTCTTAGGGATCGAGACCCCGTGATTCACATCCGTGATTTCTGGGTCAGTTTACAGGATGCCATGGACTGGGATTGCACTTTGTACGCCTTCCATCCTCGATTAATGGTCGTACGAGAGAACTATTCAGGACGCTAGAGGATATGCTTAGAGCATGCGTGATAGAGTTTAAGGGAAGCCGATATGCATTTATCTCCTCGATGGAGTTCGCCATAACAATTAAGTGATTAATCCAAAGATAGGCATGGTTCCATTAGAAGCTTACTGTACGGCCGTATATCGATCGTGATGTCGATGAAGTAGGGAGAGAGGAGACCGACAGGGCCTGCAGTTAGCACAGACACCCAGATAAGATCCGACGGTCTCAGACAGACTCAAGATAGCCGTGACGTACAGAAGTTTGAAAGTGACAAACGCCGTAGGATCTACAAATTTTTGATGGATGATAGGGTCTTCCCTGTTTCCCTGAAAGGTGTCCTCGATTGAAGACGGAGTCGAGGCCTGATACATAAAAATATGAGATTATCGCGCAGTGGGACCAAGAGCATATGATTAGACCTCCTCCGCAGTCGTCTAAGGTTCATAATGTTTTATGTATCCACATGCTCCACATTCCGTATCCCTCCCATGTACTTGTAGATCAACAAGTAGAACTAAAAGGATAATTTGACTTATAAGGAGCAAATAATGCGTATAGTAGATCAGAAGAGCGTATTTACTTTAATAAGGTCATTCCACATGGAATAAAGTTTTATGGGGAATCATGGGATTAAAGAGGCTACATGGGAGTCAGAGGCTCAGATGCGCAGTCAATATCCTCAGTTGTTTTCATATTAAGGTATTCTCTTTATATTAGTTTTGTTCATTTCGAAGACGAAATGTTCTTAAGGAGGGAGGATTTGTAACACCCCGTCCCGAGAGGGTGTGCGTTATGTGTAACCGTACGTATTCAAAGGCTTCCTTTAATTAATTTGTCATAATAGAATTTTTGAAAGTTGTTTTAAGGGTGAAATATAAAGTTTTCAAAGAATTTGCGGGCACTTTTGCAATTAAGGAAAGTGAGGGTGAAAGTATAATTAATGGAAGTTAAATAGCAAAATAATAATAATAAATTGCCAAAATAGTTCACAGAAAGTTTCGAAATTCTCTAGATTCTGATGACGAAATGGACTCCAGACCAAGTAAGTTCGCCTCGCAAATCTAGTAACCCAAAGAAAGCTGCTAAATCTCTACGCCTAATATTTTACTAATTTCTGCGACGGCTAGAGTGAAACTGGTAAAACGAGATTTTAGAAAATCTCGAAAAATGACAAATATTTAAAGAATATTCAATTATGATAAATAAATTTTTCGGGATAGAAATAGACTCGAATGGGGCAATAGAAATTATTTATCTAAATAATAATAATAATAATTAAAGAAAAAGAATTAAAAAAAGGATAAAATCAAAAGGGCGTGGATTGACGGGGATGGGGCGGAGAACGCCCGTAAGAGACGATTTTGTTTTTTATATTTTCTTTTCGTTTTTCTCGATTTACAAATCGGACCGCAGATCTTCATCGAGTATAAGGCAAGTCAGATCGCGCCAAGAGAGCTACGCGATAAAGGTACCAATATCTTAAATTTCTTTGTCAAACTTTAAAAGGTAGAAAATTTTTCTTACTTGTGTTATTTCGAGCCTAAAACGCTACATAATGGCTTCGAATTTTCAGAGATCGTAAAGGTCGTGAAAATTCAAGACCAAAATTTTTAGACCGAGTTTAGGAATTTTTAGAATTTTGGGATCGTATTCGAACAAATAGTGGCTGAATTTCGATCGTTTCTGACATCGTTGAAATTTCAAGAGTGTAGCCTGACAAGTCTGATGTAATTTTCAGAAATGTTTCGTATTTTTAGACTCTATGGAAAGTCCTCGAGTCGTAAGTTTGCTAAAACAGATAGCTTGATGCAGATTTAACGCCAGACGACATTTTCGATCAATTTCGCATCATATTATCGAGATGTCTCGTATCGAATGGGACTAGCACGCAAAGTTTTATTGTAACTTAAGTTCGTTTTGATATAGTCGCTTGAGTGCTCTGCAAAACGCCGAACTGAGTGGCATTTTCGCACTTTGTATGGATTGTGTAGGCGATTTTGAGCATCCGATTTAGTCCCTGTAGGCCATGCTGACAGCGATTTCAAAGAAATTAATGGAGGAAAAGGAGATTTCAAATCTCAACTAATGCTGAATGATACTCAAAGATTTTGAAAAATACAGATTTAGCATTCTTACTACCTATATACTTTAGGTGAGGTTATTTCCAGATTTAGAAACAGCTTACTCATGAGTAAACTCAGAATGCTCAATATTTATCTATCTAGATATTTATCACAGTGATTACTTATAAGATATATATGACAACTATATCTCACTGTAAGAATTGGGGGTTAGACTTAGAATATATATGAGTCGCCCGCACATTCCTGGGTATATAGTTAGCAAACATTTAGTTAAGATAGCTATGAGGTGTTGGTCTGAGGTTCACCACCGAGCATTTCTTGGTTCCGGCGTTTCATTATGCTATATGATTCACTGTTCACCGCAACATCTAGTCGTAAAGGTTCGATGTTCACCATCGATGTCAAAGTCCGGCATCAATGCTAGGGGTATTTTTGGAATGGGTCACGTTGGCCGGCACTGATTTCAAAGATATTTTTAGATATTAAATCACCACATCAAATGGCAAGAAATATAAATAGTTTTAATTGGGCCAAAGAAGAGAATAGTTTTCATACGCTTTTCAACAGTTGCAAATAGTTTTCTTAAATGAGCCATAGCAAAAACTCAGCTTTCATGTAAACGCTTTACGACCATTTACGTATACGTATTTTCATATCGGAGGTACATGATGTACGCCAGACAAGAACATTTAGAACTTATAAGATCTACTGAGTCTGCTTCGCTCACGCTTCTCGCTTTTAAATAATTCTTGTGTGCAAAGCCGGCTTCGAAAGACCTCTTTCCGTGATCCTCGCCCTAGACACTGTGGTGATTATAAGAGTAAGGATAAAAGGCAAATTAAAACTAATAAAAGTTAAAAGTATATTTTGTATAATGTAGAATATCTTTTAGTAATATATGCATGGTGGTTTTCGAAAAACAGTCATGTATGAAATTTTGCCTGGGATTGATTCTATCTTATATTTTGATAGCACCAGAGGTCCCTTTATGATCAGAGAAGTTGGATTTACGAAAATATTGGGAATATATTTTTTATATATAGGTGATTTTTGTATTTCGGTCGACTTACACCGCGCGCCGTTATGTCATCGGATTGCTAAATCTAAAGATGTGATTTTGATGTAAAATGAAAATTTTTATAACCCACGCTTTTCCAAATACAAGCCAACATTTCTTTAATCTAGCTTAGCTTCATGGTAACTTGTCAATGAAAGTATTTACTGAGGCTATTATGGAGTTGCTTGCATTTCCCGTCACTAGGAAGGGGGTCCTCACACCAGCCTCATTGTCGATTCCAACTCCCATCTTGCTTCCTCCATACCGTGGTGTTGCTAAAGTACCTTTACTAGAGAGACTTGTTTGTTTCACAATTGTTTCACTTCACGAGCTATAATGGCTTTTGGCTATTCATCAAAATTGAAGTATGATTGCACTTGTATATCTTGTACTGGCAAGATGTGATATTCATCATAACTAGCATTTTCGGGCTATCGAGACATGAACACACAGTAATTTGGCCAACTCCGAGGAGGGGCCAAACGATAAGCAACTGATCCAATTCTTTCTAAAATCTCATAAGGCCCAATAAACCTTGGACTTAGTTTTCCTTTCTTTCCAAACCGGAGTATCTTCCTCCACATTGATACTTTCAAGAAAACCTTATCTCCGACTTCGTACTCTATGTCTTTTCTTTTCAAATCTGAATATGACTTTTGTCTATCACTAGCAGCTTTTAACCTTGTTGAATGACCCGAACTTTTTCTTTTGTCTCTTTCACTATGTCAGGACCAATTACTTTATGCTCATTCAGGTTTGTCCAGCATACTGGGGTTCTACATTTCCTACCATATACTGCTTCATAGGCCATACCAACACTTGATTGAAAATTATTGTTATAAGCAAATTCCATAAAGGGAATGTATCTATCCCAACTTCCGAGAAAATCTAGCACACAACCCTGAAGCATGTCCTCAAACACTTGAATCACTCTCTTTCGTATCGTCTATCCGTTTGCGGGATGGAAGGTTGTACCTAAATCAAGTATACCTTAAGGCTGGACTGTAATTGTTTCCAAAACTCGACGAAACTCGGTAGGATCTTGATCGTGACACTATTGACAAGTAACGCTATGCAACCGAACAATCTCACTCACACACATCTCTGTTAACCAATCCATGGAATAGTCAAGCCGGACTGGTAAGAAGTGAGCAGACTTTGTAAGTTTATCGACGATTACCCAAACTGAATCATGTTTTCTTTGGGTGAGGGGAAAATCGGACATGAAATCCATAGTAATGTTGTCCTACTTCCATTGTGGAATTGAGATGGGATTTAATGGGGAATTGACTGGGTGACTTGATGTTCGCTTTTATCACGATCGTCGACATTTGATACATACCGCTATATCCATCACTTCCACCAATAAGATCGCTTCAAATTCGATACATCATATTACTCCTGGGGATGCATGGTAACACGCAAAGATTGCGGGCTTTCTATACATCGATTTCTTTTTCAATTCTTGGACATTCGGTACACATAATCGGTTCTTGTAATAGAGACCTCCATCTTCTTTTATCGAATAATAAGTTTTGTCTCCATTTTCGACTAATCGCACTTTGTCAGAATCCTTGAAATCATTTTTCTCGAAGATCTATCATCCGTTTCAACCGCATAGCTTTTTAATTGCCAATAAGGCTCCATCAGATGCAAATATCCATATACAATGTTTCAGGGACAAAACTGAATTGTTTTTCTACTTACGGCGTCCGCCACCACATTAGCTTTCTTGGGTGGTAATAAACTATGCAATCATAGTCCTTGAAAAATTCCAGCCACTGACGTTGCCTCAAGTTCAGTTCCTTCTGAGTTAACAGATACTTAAAACTCTTATGATCTGTAAATATTCTACATTTTTCACCATATAAATAGTGTCGCCATATTTTCAAAGCGAACACTATCACAACCCCGCAGATCATGTGTGAGATAATTTCCGTCATAAGGCTTCAACTGTCTCGGCGGCATATGCTACCACTTTTCTATCTTGCATCAATACACATCCCAAACTAATCCTTGAAGCATCACTATACATGGCGTATTCTCTAGCCGAAGTAAGCTGAGTCAACACTAGTGCTTCAACTAGTATTTTCTTTAACTGTTCAAAACTTGACTGACATTTGTCATCCCATTCAAACTTCACCCCTTTCCGGAGTAACTTAGTAAGTGTAAAGCATACTGAGATCCTTTATGAACCATTTGCACACCTACCTAAATCTCGAAGAAACTTCTCACCTTTGTTACATTTTGAGGCGATTTCCAACTTACAATCACTTCAATCTTCGCAGGGTTAGCTCTAATACCTACTACATACACAATATGGCCTAAGAATGACACTTCCTTAAGCAAAAAATCACACTTACTTAATGTTGCAAACAACTGTTTTTCTCTCAGGATCTGCAATACTATCCTCAAATGTTGTTCATGTTCTTATGCATCCTTAGAACACACTAGAATATCATCTATGAATACCACTACAAACTGGTCCAAATAAGGGTGGAATACCCTATTCATCAAGTCCATGAACGTGATCGGTGCATTAATAAACCCAAATGGCATTACTAAAAACTCATAATGACCATATCGGGTTCTAAAGGCTGTTTTCGGGACATCAACATCCTTTACTCGGAGTTGATAATATCCTGATCGTAGGTCTATTTATGAAAAGGAACTTACTCCTTTCAATTGATTGAAAGATCTTATTATCGGCAACAGTGTTCAAATGTTTCCTTATTTATTTGCGATAATCAATGCATATTCGAAAGAGTTCCGTATTTCTTTTTAGTGAAACAAAGCAGAATTAGCGAGGGCGAAACACTAGGTAGGACGAATCCCTTATCCAATAGCTCCTGAAGTTGAGTCTTTAAGGCCCTGTTTAGTAGGTAGAAAATTTTTTGTTTTCTCTATTCAAACTTTTCGAAAACAAGGAAAACAAGTTTAGTTACGAGAATCAGACAAAAACAAAGAAAATAAATTCACTATTTTCAACATTTTATATATGAATCAGAAAACTATTCTTTACTGTTTTCCTTGTTTTCGAATTAAATCGAAAACATGGGATTTGATCGATTGGGATAAAACGAAAACACGAGATTGTGGCTATTTTCTTCTTTTCTTCCCCTTTCGTCTTCCACTTCAATTTTCTTCTCATTAGGCTCACGAAAACATGGGATTGTGAATAGTAACCTGTATTTTAAATACATTTTCATTGTTTCATTAGCCTTCATTTTCAAGAAAAATGGTTTCATAGTTTCTTATTCTTTATTTTAAAGCAAAATCCAGTACAAAACGTATTTTACGAAAATGAAAACTAAAGATTATAATACATTGAAATTTTCATATTAAATTTTGGATAGAGTTAAAATTTACCCAAGTGAACGCTAAACGGGGCCCTAACTCTTTTAGTTCGGTTGGAGCCATGCGGTCAGGTGCCACTGGGTGTAGGAGTGGGTTCCATGGCCCCGATATAGCGGATCTGCTTATAACAGTGGTAAACCCGGTAATTCCTCGGGAAACACATCAGGGAATTCCTTTCTCATTGGAATATCTTCCAGATTTACCTATCCCCTCTTAGAGTCAAGCATAAAAGCTAAAAAGGCTTCACAACCTTTTCTAAGAAAACGTTGGGCTTGGATGGAGGAAATTACATTTGACATTGGTCTCATCAGATACCATGTACAGTTACCTTTGACAGGTTAGAACATTTAAGCACTACTGCTTTCTTATCACAATCAACTATAGCCCGATGTTTGGATAACCAATCCATCCCCAAAATCAAATCAAACTCATGAAAAGACAAAGCAATCATATCAGCGAAAACTCTTTATCATGTACCGTGGGGGCAGATTCTTGCCACCTCCAGTTGACTCTAACACACTATGCCCCGGGAATTTGTGTATGCATGTCATATGCTAAAGGCTCTACTGATGGCAATTTATCACTCAATTGTTCAATGCATACATAAGAATGTGTAGAGCCTGGATCTATTAAAGCATGCATTTCAATGTCATAGAGAGTGAAATTACCCGCGATAACCCTTGGTGCATCATGATCTTCACTCAAACCCCTCATACTTTATGAAATAGGAGCTAGGGATGTAATAGTAGGAGTTTCTTGTTTTTTGATGTAATGCTTGTAACGCCCCAAAAATACCCTAAAATTTTTATAATAATTTTGATTATATATTTCGGGTATAAATTGAGCCAAACTTGGGTTTTCTGGGAAAGCAGCGATAAATTGTTAAAGCTTGTGAAAAGTGAAGTAGATATGTGAGCATATGATTAAATATTATATGCTAAAATAAGAAATTGATTGAACAGGAAATAAACCCAGTGAAAAAGGAAGCGAAGGTGGGAAATTTGTAAATGAGGACCTAAGGTCTAATGAGAATGGCTTAAATGCCAAGTGATTAAATGATAAATGAAAGTGAAATGAAGAGTTAAAATGCCGAAAATGAGAAATGGGATTTATTGAAGTGCCAAACATGGCCTTAGGAGAAATGAGTGATATTAGACCATATTGGTCTTAGAATGCTCATTTGAGCAAAAACTTGTGGGAGAGCTTGAGAGAGGAAAAGCTACGGTTTTGTGTGTGAAGATCAAGAGATTGGTGTGATTTCTTCCCATTCATTACTTTTAAATGATCAAGCATCTTGGGTGAAGAAGATTCAAGTGATTTTTAAGGTACCTGAACCTTTAGATTTCTTTAAATGATATTTGGGTTAGAAAAACCCTAATCCATCCATGGGTTTTGCTCATGGTTGGTTTAGGATGGTATTTGAATGCCTTTGGAAGTGATTTCTTGAGTTTCATAGAGATTTTGAGTGATTTTTGGAAGAAATCGCAAAAATGAGCAAAGAGAAAATTTTGGGCAAAAACGAGCCCCTTTGCCACAGCGAAGGGCACCCTCGCCACGGCGTAGCCCTATGCCACAGCAAGGGCTGCTTCACTACGGTGAGGCCGGAGGGCCAAAAAGGCCACCCCTCGGGTTTGCTACAATGTAGCTTTGCTATGTCGCGTGGCGATGCTCGTCGCGGCGTGAACCTTGTTCCATGAGAGACAAATTTTTGATTTTGTTAAGAAAGTCTGCGTGTTCGTGCAACGATGGTTTGGGGACCTAATAAGGGGTTCAGTGGGAATGAAACTAAGTTAAAAATGTATTGTACCTCACCGTCTCGGCCGAAGCGTATTCATTAAGTATGATTAGTGCTAGCTCACTAAATGTGATATGTGTGTGATTTGCTAGGGACCGGTGAGGATCACCTAACCGAGGATCGAGATTGAAGGAAAGGCAAAAAGAAAAAGAAAGATTGGTTTGTTCTATCTTCTCCTATTTTCGTTTCAATATTTGAAATACTTTATCTAAATGCATCAGAAAAGCATATTAATTTGTTTTATTGATTGTGAAATGTTTGCATATGAAAACTGCATAAGTATTGAAAATGAACTGTTTATACAAATGTACATATTGTATTGTATCTTGCTATAAAGGATTTGAACGCCCATGTCAGATGTTGCCGTTTAGTTCGCATTAAGGATAGATTGGTACATACTGCCAATAATGGTGAGTGCGATATTGTGCGAACAAAAGTATTGATGCAGCTCGTCGTAGCTAGCGGGGCGTTATCGGTAGTGTTCATTAAATTGATTTTTAATAACTGGTCGGCCGACCCAGCGGGATACATGCGTATTTATAAAACAAATGTTTTTTATACTAGGCACACGCAGCCCATCGGAACCGTGCCGGTGATTCCGATATCCTATATACCGAAAACATAGGTTAAATTCGTTAAGGGCATAACTAAACTGATTTGAGATTGTCGACATATTGAAATTGAAAAGCATGATTGCAAATTGAATGAAAAGGGCATTGTGAAATGCATGATTTGATTATAAATGAATTATTGCATATGAAAGTGTATATTTGGGATGATTAATGAATCATAAAAGATTGTATATGGAATAAGTATATGTATTGTATTGACATTGATCATTCAAAAAGATTTGAAAGTATCGTTAGTAAAATTTCGTAGACGGCAAAACGAAGCGAAATAATGGGTGTATAGAACCACTAAGCATGAAAATGCTTAGCGTATTGTTTTTATCAATCTTTACGTAGATGCAGTGATTGTGGATTATTAAAAGCGGACCAGGTCGAGCTGGAGTCATAAAGAAAGAATTGCGGTGTCTTTCGGAACATATGCATTCATATCATTTCTTTTGGTGTTGAGTATTTTGTAAAAGCAGGTGAACTCCTAAACATCCATTTTGTAAATCATTTTTGAAAAGGCTTGGGCGCCTTCATTGTAAATGTATTTTGTTAGATGTTATGGAACTTTATTGAATGTGTAAAATGTTTATGGGCTTGCCCCCAGTGGAAATTGCTTCCATGTTTTGATAAATGATTTTGATAAAGTGATTGAGTGGTAGCAGGAGGCATCACGGATCAGGTTCGGACATTATTGATCGGGTCAGGGCCAAAGGGTGCTCTGATACTTCTTCTATTATGCGAACTACCTCGACGCCCTTTTATCACGAGTCGGTGGAGGTACATTTGATCCTCCTCTACTACTTTCTTTAGGATTTCTAGAAATCCCAGATCCTCGTAAACAATTTACTATAGATGTGTAATGTACCATGGAAACAACTTGATTATCGTTGCAGTACCAGAATTATATTTATGGCAGTGCGGGCATTCAAGTCTTTTCCCTTATTCGGTTGAAGTGCCTTACCGAAACCCAATGTCATTGTAGGTCCCTATCTTCTACCTCTAATGGTAGAACTATGTACTGATTCAACTTGAGACCCTCTAGTTCTTTTACCTAAGGAGGGACCGCCTCTAGAGCACTTTCTTCTGGATTTCTTTCTTGGCTCATCATTTCAGATTTCTCAAGTCAAAGCTCAGCTTTATCTGACTTTTCCAAACTTGTACCATGGAATTCTTCTGCTCCATGCTTTCTTACCGAATCAATCGGAGCTCTGAGGGCCTTGAGTTGATATAAGATCCTTGCCATATCTTGAGAAATTTTTAACAACGCTTCGTTGGACACATGTTCACTTTTAGCTAGTTCAGATGGACCAAAGACAAATGGATCAAGGTCCATAGGATTGACACTCTTGGCTGTTTCCTCCACAACTTCTTGGGATTGGTCCATTCTAGTCAATATATAAAACAAGGACATACGCATTAGGCCAACACAATACTATGTAGGTACGTTTTTTTAACCTGATAATTTTCTAGAAACGCCTAAACCTAGGCTCTGATACCACTAAAATTGCAACACTCCTTCCCTAGTGAGGGCGGGTCGGGGGATGCCACATAGAGCGAGACCATGTGCTTTTAATTTAGACATTTTGGAGACAATTTCAAACATAGATTCATAATTGATACACACTTGTTTCAAATACATAATTATGAAAATTCTAGACTACAAATCATAACTTGTGGAACTGCCACTATAGTGGTGTTTAAAATGTCCTATACAAATATGCTTGACTCTATAGCAACTTATCTATTTACAGGTTTTGCTATAACAAATATTACATTTACATTTTACTATTACAAAAGATATGGGGCAACTGAGACCCACATAAAGGGAGACATAAGGTTGTGTTGGCCTTGCCCGGCCTCTGCTGGATGTCCTTAGTGACTTCTTCGGAACTACATGGGATGAAACAAAAATGCTTGGCATATCGTAGTGGGAAGAACAAAGATAGCATATATATATATATATATATATATATATATATATATATATATATATATATATATATATATATATATATATATATATATATATATATCTTAATATCTGTAGTGGGAAAAAACGAGGATAACATATATATATATATATATATATATATATATATATAACATGTATGACATAAATGACATGTATAACCGCTTACATTATTTCCACATATCATATTATTCATCTCTCCCATAGGAGTACTTATCAAAAATTTCATAACGGAAGGTACACGTAGGTACCTTGATCTGAACAGAAATATCTTGTAACTTATCCAGGCGATTATATTTGTATTCATGTGTCGTATTCGGATGCATCATATAAGTATTTGCCTGCATAGCTAGTAACAATGAATGAGAGGGCCTTGACACGATAGTACACGAATGTATAGTACAGTCTTGAACAAAAGTGTTGGCTGCTTGAACAAACGTGTCACCACAACATGGCTTGGGAGTGCTAGCTTGAACAAAACATGCTTGTCACACGAAATAGAAGTGCTGGGTAGCACTAGACAGGAGTGTCGAAGCACTAAACAAACGTGCATATTCATTCACTATCATGTCTTAGGCAGGCACAAAGTTATATGCAGTTCAGAGCATTTTGCACTGATCTTATCAATATCCATGTTATGCATTTGGTCAATTCTTAAGACTGTACTTTCCTCATTCATATTGAATCGTCCATGTCACATACGTTTTATTTAGTAATTAATAATGCATAACTTGTATACATGTACAGACCCTTTCACTCACTTGTTAGGATCGCCAACTAATACAATTTCATGCCTATCGTTCACCTCAATCGGAGTCCTAACAAATGAGTACTGGTTTCTAGAATTAACAGATGGAAGGGGGGAAAACGGGACTTCAGGTTCACCTAAGCGAAGGGGACCTTCGCTTAGGCGAGGACCTTCGCTGAGATGAGGCAAAGATTAGGTAATTTTAGGCTTCGGGTTCGACTAGTCGAACAGATCTTCACTTAGGCAAAGAGGCGGAAACCAGAAAGAATACCCCTACCCTTCACCGAGGCAAAGGACTCTTTACCTAAGAGTAGGGCGTCGAGCCTGAATAGAAATGTCACATTTTGCCCTTTTTCATCGGACAATTTCAAACCCAAAACAATACAAGATCAAAACTAACCTCAAATCCAACTCAAACCAACCAAAAACACATTTATGGGAAGAGTTAGGGTTTTTCCTAACCTCGATGTCTTGAAAGTCAAAACCTAGCTTCCTTTCTTCCTTTTCTCAACTCCTTCCTTTCCTTTACATGAACAAGTAAAGCCCAAACAAATTGAGAGAAAGCAAACCAAAAATTAGCTCTTCTCCCACACATGAATGCCTTAAGGTCTTCAAATCCTAAAATGAGAAATTTCTCCTCTCTAGAAGACAATTTGTTGTCTTAAGGTAATTTGGATCAAATTCTTAGCCCTTGCTATTTAGTCCTTCCTCATTCTTCAATTTGAAAATTAACTTATCAAAAATATTACCTTAGCATATGCTAACCTTAACTTAATGTCTATTAAGTCCCTAATTAATAACTAATATTATCTCTCTTTTACTTCTTTTTATACTTGATTATATCATTCTTTTACACTTAACTATTAAATTCCGAAAAACACAAATTTGACTTCTATTATAATCTCAAACACATAAACCACTATGGTATACTTAAAGTTACAATCGCGCCTTAGATAGATGGGTGGTAATGGATCAGACAGATCACAAATGAAAATCACTAAAAGCATGGAAATGCACATATAAGAATATCAGAGTGAATCATCTCTGTCAACTGACATGATCCGAACCGAGTCCGGTTGCTAAATGAGTTCCACATCAAAGAGATCCAAAAACAAAATAATCATTTAGGGCCGACATTCCATTTCGTGATAAATACTAAATATGTGCGGAAGCGATTTCACTGTAGGCCCATAAACATTTACATTTAACAAATGCATTTACAATGAAGGCATTCCATGCCCATTCAAAATAATATACAAAAATCGTTTCGTAGTTTAACTCCTTTGATCACAAAACATCAATCGTCTGGGGTGCCAGGATACGTGATATGAGACCTGAAAGTATATACTTTTACTCCGCGGCTTTCGATGACTCTTACGCTCCGATCTTGTCTTTCGTCCCTGTTCACTTGGTACATGCGCATAGATAAAATCACGCCTCTAAGCATTTTCATGCTAGCGCTCTATACAATTATCTCTCTTTATTTTAGTTTAAATCAAATCATGCAATTACATAAGACAATTCTTTCTGCATTTCTTAAATGACTAATGCAAGATAATACATATATAAAGATATATTTCCATTTAATCGAATTAAAATTCATTACTATCTCAAACTATGCATTTTCATGTGCAACAAATCATTCAGATCATAAATCATGCACTTTTTCATTCTCATTATCATTTTGCATTTAAGCCCTTATCGAATTTAATCTATGCTTTAGGTGCATAGGATAACGAATCACCGGCACGATCCCACTAGTCAAATGTAAAACACAGCTTTATAAAAATATGTACTGACAGGTACACTATCGATACGGTTCCGCCGGGTTACTTGACGTATGCCACAATAGTACGTTTGTTCGACTCTTATTGGTTTATCAATTTATCCTAACTCGAATTTAACTAATATTCTTTTAAGGGCATTAAAATCATTCAATACAATTTACAATAGTATATATATACATTTGTATGCAAATAAAACATTTTTACATTCATGGAATTTTCTTATGTAAATTCGTTTCACAAGCAATTGTCTCAAATCACTTAAAACAAATCATTTCAAATACAAATCAATATACACTTTCTTGTCAATCATTTCCAAAATTCAAATCATTTCGTAATTATTCAAATATTTTAGAAATAGGAGAGAGAGTTTGAGAACAAACTAAAATCATCGCTTGATTCCAATATTCGGAATCTCGACTTCAATGCAGACTTTCCTCTTGGTCGGCCCCTATTCAAATACAATGACAATCACATATTAGTCAATTATTCTAGGAGTTTTTGGTTAGGATTGATGTCTACCAAATACTCCTTCACTTGAAAAATTTTCTAGGGACACATGAGCCATATTTTACTCACGCTTCCTTCAAAAAAATTAAATCTCTATGAGTCTATTTTTAGTAGGAATTGGAATCATCTCATTTGGATCACCCAAACTCAAGTTACGGCATTTTAATGCCAAACTAGTCAGTATGCCCAACTCACTCAAGCTCACTGTTATTCTCACTTCAGGGTTTTAACTCATAAATTGGTACGATTCCTTCACTTATTTGAAGCTATGGTTCTAAGGTTTTTCTCCAATCGAATCATCCAATTTGGATCACTAATACTGCTATTGCATTTACATCTAGACTTCTCTCCACTTCAAAGATGCCACGTGTAATGGGACTGCTTCTTACACATACCTCCACTCCTCACGTATTGGCACTTGAAGCCATCACAATTTACATACACTTCCTTAAAGTAAATTATTCTCCTAGAAGTCTATTTTACCCATAATTTTGAATATTTTGAATCACTCAATTTGGATGAGTGAAACTCAACTTATGACCAAAACACCATAATAATACCCAAAACAGAGCATACCCATAAGCTACCTGAACTCACCTTTAAGCCCATATTCGAGAGCCTTAAAGTTACAATTTGCTCCTGGTCCCTTCTATACATTTGTAGCCCTATCTCTTATGGTTGTTTAACAATTTAAATCACTTCATTTGAATGATTATAACTTAACCTATAGCCAAAACAAGAACAGTAGTTTTGACAAATTTTTGACATCATTTTCTTTGAAAACCCAACATTCTCCTTTTTACAACCATTCCTCAAAACCAATCAAAACAATGCAAAACAACCTCAAACTGAACTAAAATCATCCAAACACTTTATACCACATTTGGGGTTTTATTAAACCCAAACACAAGTAAAGGGGTTATACTTTGGCTTTTCATACCAACCCTCGCACTGAAACCCAGCCTCTTCTTCTTCCTTTCGCAAAGATTCAGACCAAAGCAGCCTAGATTCGCACCAAATCTCACTCCCTCCCAAAACCCTAGCTTTTCTCCTCAATTCTCCTCAAATACGATTTTGCCCAAATGGGCATTTTAAGACCAAATGTGGTCTTAAGTCATTAAATCTCATAAGGCTGTTAGCCTACAAAATCCATTTTAATTTAAGCTTCTCCTAATTTACTATATAGCCCATACTTTTCTATTTGCACTCAATCCCCATATTTACACCTGTATTACGTATTCTTTATAACTTACGACCCAGTCCTCTTTTCACAAAGCTTTCATTTTCGCTCTTTCTCACTCTGTTAATTCCTGCGTCTATCATTCGATACTTAAAGATTAACAACAATCACATTTCATCATATAACATTTAACATTTTCATTTTATCATTTATCAATTCCCGGAAAATCCCCATTTGGCTCGATTTATACACTAAACATATAATAAAATTATTATAAAAATTCTAAGGAATTTTTGAAGCGTTATAGCTATTGTGGGGTTCCAACTATACTACTAGAAGTTGTGGGTTCATCTAACCTATGGATATGGCATGCATTTTTCGAAGTGGTAGGTTCAAACAACGACATCAATGTATTAGATCGTTCATCGATGTTTGATGAACTTCTAGAAGGTCATGCTCCAGAGGTAAATTACACTGTGAATGGAGCCAATTACACTTTAGGATATTATTTTACATATGTTATATATCCAGAATTGGCAACATTCGTCCAAACAATCCCTTGACCATAAGGAGAAAAACGAAAGTTGTTTGCACAATATCAAAAAGGACAACGAAAGGACGTGGAGCGAGCATTTGGAGTGCTAATCTCGTTTCGCAATTATATGTGGGCCATCAAGATTTTGGCACAAGGAAAAACTTGGGAAAATAATGAGAGCTTGCATTATATTACATAATATGATTTCTGATGATGAGAGATACACATATGCGATAAACTTTGCACAACTTTCCTCTTAAAACGACGTGACCAACGACATATCACAACCGAAGCTACTTGATGACACTTTTGCTCCATATGAGAGGTATATTCAAAATAATATTAAACTTCGTGATAGGCGAAAGCATCAAGAACTACAGGCAATTCCACAATGCTCGTTAAATTCAGAATTTTTGTGTTTGGATAATCTCAATTATGTAATTTTTTTTAGTTATGTTATGTGGTTATGTAATATTTATAATTATGTGTTTTTTTATAACTAATTATGAGATATTTTTATTAATGCAATGTTGATGGTTTTATATAAATAATATTCAAAAATAATATTTATAAATACAATTTTTTCTTAGTTCAAAATAAAATTATATAATTAATAATATATATAAAAAAATTATTTAATAAAGAAGAAATTATGGGTCCAAAGTTGGGATTCAAGATAGAGACCTCAAATTTTGAAAGGATCCTAATTTTATGACGCATTGATATGTGGCATAAAGTGGGACCAAAATTGGGATCTAAAGTGGGATTTGCACTGAAGATGTTCTAAAAGACATTTTCAATCTATATTCAAAAATTTTGAAATAGTAAAAAGTCACTTCAAGAAACACTTTTAATTTAAATTCATAATTTATAAAATTTTAGAAAATTTTTCTTCAAAAAGACACATTCAGTTAAAATTTAAGGTTTTCAAAATTGTAGTCATGGCAAAAAGTACATAAATTTAAAAAAAAAACATTTTGAATTTAAGGAATTTTTATTTTTATTTGGGCTAAGGGAAAATCCCCTTATTGTTAAAAACTGGGCCTGACTGTGTACAGCCCAATATTAGAGGACTGATTTCATGTTGATTGCAAGCCCATATATTTGAACAAAACGCTGCGTTTTCGATCGAGCACGATAGCATTCAGTCTCTGCTTGCTTGAAAGCCTTCGATCACCCCCCTTCTCCAAGCGCTGCTTTTTCCTCGATCATCGCGGTAAGGTACTCTTCGCGGTTTACCTCCTTTTCCTTTTCACTCAATCGAATTATAGTTTAGATACAAATGTTTGGATTCTGAGAAAAATGACGCTTTGAATCTTTTTTTTTTTTTTTCACCGGTAGGACTCGAGTCTGGCTTGGTTGTTGTTGTTTTTTTTTTTTTGTGTTCTTTGGAGTGTTGGCAGATACGAAGGTGAGATGGATAATCTTGTAGGCAAAATGTGGTATTTTGTTTTTTCTTTCATTTTGAGTACTTTATTATTTGGAAATGCTACTGCTGGAGGTTTTGAATTCTAGGGTTTTTCTCTGGCCGTGGGACCGTTTCCAGATTCGACTGAAAATTTTGTTTGAGTAATAATGGTCTTTGCTATTCGGGAATGTTTTCTTGCATAAGATTTATTTCCTTTAGCTACAAGCAAAATATTGTTTTAATTTTTTGCTCTGTTTTCCTTGAAACCAAACAATGGATTAGGGTTTGTTTTTTAATGTTTTTAACTTGTTATTGCTATTTTTAAATATTTTGAATTCTAGGATTTCATTTTGGACTATGGCTCGAGCTAGAATTTTTATAAATATGATGGCATCAAAAAGGTCATATTTTCTCTAGTTATTAGCATATCCTTCTTTGAATGGAACTTTTCTATCTTGAAATCATGTTTATTTGTTGATCCCCATAACGTTTGAAGTTTTTTTTCCTTCTGAATTTACTCATTGAATTAACTGATATGGAAATAGGAAATTTTCAATTTTCAATTATTTTACTATTGTGTGTTCTGAATGTAGTCTGCCTTGTGTGAAAGGTCTGTTAGCAACTCTGAAATGACAATTATTTGCTGACCCATTTTTGGGTGCTTTGGTTGATTTTTTGTTGGGTTCATTGTTTTGTTGAAGGAGATAATGCTTATCCTATTTGTCACTTTCTTGAGAATGAAGGCTCAAATGGATTTAAACATTGAAAAAAGGGACTTGTATCACCAAAAAGTAGTTATTGAGATATTGAACTTTGTTGAGTTGAATAGTTTTGCAATCTGTTTGTGTTAGGAATTGGATTATCCGATGTTACTACGGCTTATGACAATCTGCATATTTTTGCATGGAGTTTAAACAGTGTTTTATAAACATTTGTTCCTTTAGATCTATAAGAAACTATATCAGAAGACTACTTTTGGTAATCTTGCTTTTAAAAGTCTTTTAGATATTTATTCCTGTAAAATGTGTTATTGATGGGGGTGAGGGAAGGGGAGGGGAACGTTGGATTTTTTTACCATTTCCTGTCTTTCCCCTCCCGCTTCCTTTTGTTTCATTCTATATTAGGTGCTGCCGTTTTATTGTTTTCACTTGGGAAAAATTATTTATTTTAGATTTCATTGCCTCACATAGGTGCAAGAGATAGAATATGGATGCCTTCAAGGCTTTTAAAGCATGTGTTCCAGTTGCATGGAGCCCTAATCTTTATATAACCTTGGTGAGGGGCATCCCGGGAACCAGGAGACTCCATAGGCGTACCTTAGAAGCACTGCGCCTCGGTAAGTGCAACCGAACTGTCATGCGATGGAACACTCCTACTGTGAGGGGAATGCTTCAACAGGTGCTAGAATTAGCTTATGATGAATGCATCATCATCCATTGCATATGCTTTTTAATTGATTTTGACGTAATTTTATTGTTTTAGGTAAAAAGATTAGTTGTTATCGAGACAGAGGAGATGTATAAGGCTCGCAAACTGAAGGAGGCCAATCACCGAGCTCTACGCCCACCTTTGGTCGTAAACCATGTTCTTCCCCTTCCAACAAATGATTCTTCTTAGAAGCCTTTATTATTCACAGAGGTTAGCTTTCCTGCTTTTTAAAAGGGATTCTTTATTTTTTGGAAAGATTTACTAAAAGGATAGCAATGCAGCAACATAGACATGTGTGTGTACTCGCCCACACACACTTCAGGTAGCTTAAATAATGTGTCTATTGGTTTGGTTGCTTGTTAATCATGCTTTCTTCGCCAGTCAAATGAAACTGGATTAGCTGGTCATCTTTTATGTAAATAGCCTGTTTTTGTATGGGTTTCTGAAATGTGATTAAATATTTAGTCTGCTGAGAAATATCTGAAATTGGAAAGTTGTTGTCTAATTAGAAGACAAGGTAATGAACTGTTAAAAATCCTTTTAGCGTTGCTCTTGTTTTTTTGAATGGCAATTAGCATGATGCATGGAGATTGTTGTGGGCACTTTTCTTGGGGTAACATTTGTTGATTTATTGACCTTACGGCATTTGACTAGCCTTAGAGGTTGAAGATTGAAATGTTCAATACCTCCCCTTATGTACATTAGGTTTGAACCAAATGTATCATAGCTACTGACTTTACATCACGGTTTCACCTGTATAACATGGTACCCAGATTGATGTATTGGTTTATACCAAAAGGAAATGAAACAAGTGTCTCGGCCAAGTTCTAGTGACCTAGGACTGTGTTTGTCTTCCTTCATTGGATTTCTAGAGGGTATTGCATTCAGCATGTTGCACACAAATGTTTACTCTTTATTCTGATAAATGCATGCAAACATTTACCCATACCCACGTCATCTGATTTCTCATATTGGTGCTTCACACATTTGAAGTCTTTACTAGAAAAGGAATTAATTGTTTTCCATATATTCTATGGATCCTCCGAGCAATCCATTATATGTTAATTTATATGCTTTTATGATAGAGATTTTTACCTCTTCATATCATACTTGGTCATACACTTAGCAGTTGACATCTGAAATATGTCCAATTGGTCTGGGCATAAGTTTGGGTCTAGCCTAACCAGGTTGTTTTATGACCATTGTCATATTCGTGCATTCTTCTCCATATTTCTGATGCCCATCCGAGATTCGTAGCTTTTCAGCATGAAATACAATTGGTGATTTTTTTACTCTAAAAAGGCTTGTGTGGTACCAATGAATATATAGATGCAGTGTTTTGCTGCAGATGAAATACTTCTGGAATTCTATTCCATTACCATGGTTGTAGAGGAAAGAAACAACATGGAGACGGAAATAGAGAGATTCTTTTACATGCTTGAACTTATTCCTTAAAAAAATTTCTTTCAATAATGTTTCCATTTTATGCCTATCAAAAAAAAAAAAAATAGTGTTTCCATTTTACAAAGTGCCGTTAAATTTTATTTTTTTACTCCTTCCAGGATTTGAGAAATTTGGTCTTGAGTGAACAAGCATAGGAAAGCACATGACTGAAAGGAGGCAATTGCTGTGGCCATCATTCATGCTGTCTGAAACCTGGTGACTTGGGTTACATTTTGACTTTTGTGTACTGTGAAAATAGAGATATGTGAACAAATAAACAATGGCGTTAGGAAATGAGTATGTTTCAGGCATTCTGCTGATTTTGATATTTGTATTCATCCTCCATCTGTAAGACTTGGTCATGTACTGGTCAACCCGGCATTTGAACTCCATAGGTAGGGTTTCTTGAATGGTAGCAATTCATTGTTTTTATTGTGCATCTGTGTAGTAGAATCATTGGTGTGTAACACTTGGCCTGGTTTCTGTCATTAAAACAAAGCACTGCTCAATTTTTATGTCTAACTTCTAAATGTTAGGGTTTGTTTTGGGATCCAAATACTTTTAGGAGAGTTCTTTAGGAAAAACTGTCTTAATTTCAGAGGCTTAGATAGTGAGTGCGTCCTGCAACCAGAGCACACTTATTTCAACTGTAAGTCTTTGAATGAACCATTATTCAAGATGTATAGGACTTTGCAGTTGGGAAATATTTTATCGGTTTTGGTTTATAAGAGAATTGACATTCACGAAATAACAGTATTGTTGAACAAGAACATTACTTCAATGTATAAAAGGTAGGCTTCCGAGCTGCATGTGAATATATAAACGTTATATTCCTTTCTTCCAAGATATTACATGACAAGAGTATGATCTAAGGTTCCTCCTTCCCTTCGGCTTTCTCTTTCATCTCTATTTCACTGGTGATGCCTTCATTCCAATCATTTTGCTCATTCTCCCCTTTGACATTAGAGCTATTGTAATTTTGTATCCTGTACTGGTGTTTCATTGCAAGGACTAGAAAAGCCAAGAAATTCAATACTCCTAGGACTGCAAGCATCCAATAAAAATTGTCCAATCTCCCCCAGTTCAAATTGCTCCTAAGCCAGCTCTTGTTGGTTGCTTTGCCTACTAGAGACACTAGCAAACTACTAACAAAGAACCCCATAGCCAGTGTGCTTAAAAAAAGTCCTGTGCTCATTGATTTCATCCTATCTGGTGCCTCTCTGATGAAGAACTCTAGCTGCCCCACATAAGCAAAGGCTTCCCCGGCACCCACTAGGAAGAACTGAGGCACTAGCCAGAATGCACTGATTTTAGTCTTTTGTTGAACAGCAGCTTCCCTCCTTTGCTTTTCAACAATAGCAGCAACTACCATAGCCACCACTGCGAAAATGAGTCCAACGCCAACTCTTTGAAGGCTTGTGATTCCTTGGGCATTATGGGTGAGTCTCCGAGCAAATGGGACAAAGATCCTTTCATTTAGAGAAGTGAAGAGGAGAATAGATATGAAGAGGAAGACAGAGAGAGAACCCGAAGGAACAATAAAGGAGCCAATATTTCGGTTCATGAAGGTGGCTTGCTCAATCGTGAAAGTTGTCATTTGAGAGTAAACTGTCCAAAAGAGAATACATGTGGACCAGATGGGAAGGAGCTTTATTACCATCTTCACCTCTTCAACTTGGGTCACTGTAGAAACTATCCAAGGGTTGTCCTTGTTTCCACTGGCAGAATAATAGTCTTCAAGGATTGCAGCCTTGTCAAGGCACCTAATCAATCACATACATGCACATGGAAATTGAGATCTTAATTCAATGTAAACAAATTGATGAGAGGTCGATATCAAGTTTAGCCACTTGAAAAGGACATTAGAAATGCATGGTTCAATGTTGTATGGATGGTGTTCGTTTTATAGCAGGGATCAAGCGGCTAGGCATATCGTAGACCTGTGGTGGGGAAAAGGGCCAAGTTGGCCAAATTGGGTGACATTGTCTGTCTGAATTTTGTGACTTCAGAAAGAATGAGAATGGAAATCTGGTGTTTGCAAGTCAGTGGAATTTCTATTATTTTCTTGAGAGAGACATGTAAGTTGTTGCCTTAGTAGTATAGTTTTGGAGAAACAGGATAAAAGACGACTTGGGTTCATCATGAAGTCCCCAGTTGAAGTTAATTTCTCACCGAATATAAATCTGTGTGTGTATGTCAGAAAATATGAAACAGGTTCATAAACTTGGGATACTCATACAGAACTGTGAGAAGGCAGACTTACATGAATCTTTGAGTGTGAGAGACCTTGGCATTGTGGTACTCGTTCAACAGACTGGGATGAGAAGGATAAGGGATATTCCTCTTTCTCCAAGCCAAGAATATGACTCTCCATATGACAGTTAAAGGGCTACCTCGAGGCATCTTGAAGCGGTAAAATGGTGTTCCACCAAGCAAGATAGCGACTGCTATCACCATTGCTGCTGCTGATATCCCATAACCCCACCCTCTTCCCACGTTATCTTGTGTATACACCAGCACTGTTACTGCAAACAAGGAGCCTATGCTTATACAGAA
This sequence comes from Tetrastigma voinierianum, assembly GCA_016808115.1. Taxonomy (NCBI): domain Eukaryota; kingdom Viridiplantae; phylum Streptophyta; class Magnoliopsida; order Vitales; family Vitaceae; genus Tetrastigma; species Tetrastigma voinierianum. The sequence goes on along the minus strand of JAEQBH010000831.1, from coordinate 686,850 downwards.
ATAGAACCTGTTGAAGAAGAAAATCATGGCCTTCTCCTCTTTGGGATCAGAGGTATCAAATTGATCAGAACCAAAGCCGGAAACATTGGACTTTATTCCTCCACCGCCTAGGGCTATAGTATAGAGAGCAGCATAGAGCAGAGCTAGTTGACTGCCGTTGGCCTCTATGCACTGGTGGTGCTGCCTTCTGTAGTCACTGCATTGAGGAGGTCTCATTCTCGGAAGAGTTGTGGCTAATGTCAACAAAATCACCCCCTGCAAGTACAAAAACATCAGCAGTAGTAAAATAGTAAAATAGTAAAATACCTTCCATTTATCTGCTAGTTTTTGTTAAGAATCTACAGATTTTAGGTTTCATATTGCTGGTTTAACCTTACCAGGGCAGTTATGGATGCAAAGATTGCAACTGTCAAGTAACGGCCAAGTTTGGCATCCGCCAAGAAACCGGCTAGGAGGCCAAGAAGATTGAGAGTGCCCATGAAATTAGTCACAATTGTTGCTGATTTTGCGGTTGGAATATGCAGATCTTGGACCAAATATGTCACTAAGTTCATTGATATCCCCATCACACATACCCTCTCTGCAAATTCAGTTCCTACAACAAAATCATGCTTCATGTCAGCTTAGAAACACGAAATGGACATTTGAATACCTGCTGAAACCATGGTAGTAAAGGAAAACCTAGAATGAGCCCTGCAGCAAGCCAGCCCCCAGTTCTTGATTTATCCACAGGGTTTCCCCTAAAATCCACAGCTCCATCATTTATACCATCTTTGCTAGCATGTGCATCAACTAGAACCTGTCCAGGTACAGAAAAAAAAAATGAGAGAAAGAACTCATTAGCATTATACATTAGAAACTAAGCACATTCTATAGTGTCAGTTTGAGAAAGTTGTTACCATTTTCAGGGAGGGAGAGGAAGAGGGAAGAGAGAAAGAGAGCAGTGCTGAAGTTGGATAGTTGTTTGTGAAGTTCACAAGAGAGGGATTGTAGTTGATATAGACTCAAGTGAATGATTGGGGTGGAAAGCGTGGTGGAGTCAGGTATTAGTAGGCATCCCATGGCGCCTCACACATATTTGTGGCAAAAAAGTTTGGGTTTTAGTGATTACAAAGTTTGTACTATGTGATGCATTTTGGATTCATATCATCAGTGGCCATGGTGCCTGTTGCCAAATCTCCTGTTCAATTTTTGAAAGTGACATCTCTGCGTAGCCAAAAAAAAAAAGGCTTCTTATCATGATAAACATAAGAAATGTGAGGCTAGATTAGAATGCTCCTTGGTCCTCTCTTAGGCTCCCTGACTGTTTGCCAACTGTTCAAACAAATGGGTATCCCTTTTTTTTTTTTTTTTTTGATGAAGGGAAACTACGAAGGTGATGCTTTATTGGATAAAAAAAAAAAAAGAAAAGATCCGCAACAAATGGAACATCTTTGGTATAATAGTTTTCTTAGTACCTTGGCTGTATTGTAGCCCACCTTTTTCAGACTTCTCACTGCTGTGCTTAGGGTGGTTCAAGACCCCATTTGGAAGAAAGAATGCTCTACTCAGCACTCTTTCTGATTTAAGTAACTGCTGGGTGTGTACTGTGTAGTAGTAGGCCTCAGTAGGACAAGGAAAACTCAAAATTTTTGAAGCATATCCTGGTGGGATTGGTCAGTGGTGGACCAGGGCCATCAATTATGATCAAGCTTAGATCAATCAATGTCAGTTAGGCGCTATTCAAGATTTTCCAATCCCCAAGCCTTTTCAAATCAATCTTCCCTTCTTGCCCCAAAGCATGAGCCAGGAGGTTAGAATTTGTGATCTTTTAGAAAGTTGGGCGTCAGGGATTTTATCTTGTTCTAGAACACCTTCCCCTCCTTGGTTGTTCCATTCCATTAGAAGGACTGCAGTCTGTTCAAAGTACGTAAATTGGAGACTTTGAGCCTTTTTTTTTTTCTTTTTTAAACTATTTTTTTTTTGTTCTGAGAAACGTGTAAAATAATAAAAATACAAAAAATTATTTGGTTAACCAATTTTTTGTGTTCAGAAAAACACGAAGAACATAGATTCAGAGAATATGATTTAGGTCCTGTTTGTTCATAGTTTTTGAAAATTATTCTTTGTTATGAAAAACAAGGAAAACACAATAAACACATTTAGTTTTTTTTTTTATTCTGAAAAACATAAAAGCTTAGAAAATATTAAATTAAGAAAACAATAATAGTTTTTAGATAACATCAAATCGAAATAGTGTTCTTACATTTTCAAAAACAGGAATTAAATAACCCTTAAATTTTGTTTTAAAAAATTATTCCCAATAAAGGTTTTCAAAAAAGGAACCAAACCACCCATTATGTTCCAGTTTTTTGTAATTTGCGTCTAGTTTTAGAATTTTGAAAATTGGGACTAAATGTCAAAAGAAAAACCCAAGTAAATTTGTCATTTAAATTAGTTATTTTATTATAAATATTTCCTTTATAAACATAGCAATAATGGTTCAACCTTATTGTTTGAAGGTACTTATATCTTCTTCTTCCTCTCTCTCTCTTTTCCATGCCGAAAGTTGTCACCTAATTTTATTTTGACACGTGTAAAATAAAAATGGGACGAATTTGATTAGGATACAAAGAATGTGATTTTGGTAGAATAAGAAAAAAATAATAATTTATATAACTTTTCTCTTTTCTTCTCTTTTTCACCTTTTGCATTTGAACCACCTACCTTCTGTCACCCTTGACCGCATAATTTTGACATAATCATGAATCCATCTATGCTTTTCTCGCTTATGATTAATCTTTTGAACAGCAAAACTTGTCTCCTTCCCCACACATAAATAATTCATAGTTTCATCAATCATTTTTAATTAGTTCCATCTATGATTTAACAAAAAATAATATCACATTTGAAGGATCCCGTATCCAAATAGTTTACAACTGGCTTAACCAATTAAAAATATTACGTGTCATTACTCTAATTAGCCCTCAAAATTTTATTTTTTTTAAAATCAGTTTGATCCCTACCACCTCTACTTCGTCTCTACGCGTGTCGATTATTTAATTGGTATTGAAGAATTTTATTTTATTTTAAAAATTCAATTTTAAAAAAACTTTTCTTCTTTTTCTCCGTCTTCGTCATCTTCTTAAGGTCACCTTCCTGGTTTTTTAACAACCATTTCTGCTTTCTCTTATCGTTTCATTTTAGCTAAATATGGATGCTTTAGCATCAATTTGACTTGTAATGGTGAAATTGGATTGTTTGGCGTTTAGTTATGAAAGTTACTATTCTATCGGAAATTCGAGAATATGAAAATTTTGATGTATTACAATCTTTAGTTTGATTTTTCGAAAATACGTTTAAATGCTTGAATTTGGTTAAAAATACGTTTCATTTTCAACCCTATTTGGTTGAATTTGATTGAATTTAATTGAAAACAAGGAAAGCAACTTTTACTGTTCCCGATTAATATATAAAATGTTGAAAATAGTAGATTCATTTCTTTGTTTTGAAATTTGTTTCGTCTTGATAAATATGCTTAGCGTTTATTGTTTTTCGAAAAGTTTGAATAGAGAAAAGCGAGAAAATTTTACCCTCTTGAGTATTAGTTTTCAAAGTGATGGGTAAATGCTCAATTGAAATACAGGTAAATGCTCGATTTAAGGATAGATGAAACGCAGTGATTTAGTAGGTGAAAGAACTACGTTTTGTTAACTTTTTAAAACGAAGAAAGCAGCGTTGGATGCAGGAAACAAGGCAGCAAACACGAGAAAGCAAAGAAAATGGTCCCTTTTCAACGTTTTATATGAATCGGCAGGTAAAGCGTTGTTTTTAATTAAATTCGGCAAATAGGGTTGAGTAAGCGTATTTTCAACCAAATTCAGAATGCGAAGCGTATTTTGAATGGCCAAAGGTGGAATACGTTGAAGGTACTAGTATCTTCAATTTTGGATATGAATGGAATTTTCGTGTAGGCATAACGAACTTTGCGATATCAGTGGAGTTCCCATTAGATTCAAATCCTAATACTAGTTGAGTAAATAGTGGTTGAAGAATATCGCATGAATTTTCTAACAATCCAAACAAAATTCAAGAAACTCTAGATTTTAATAAAAGCTATTGATTTTCTGTAATCCAAAATAAAATTGTAGATTTTCTAACAATCCATTAAAGCGTAGATTTTAAATACAGTAACCTCTAAAACTTCGTCTATTCAAAAGAAACAAACAAATAAAATATCATATTTAAAAGCGAAAAAAATGAAACATAGAAAACTATCACGAATATAAAGCAAAAAAAATTACGAAAAATAACATAAAAGTGAAGATGAAACAAGGCAAGCACAACAAAAATCTAATCTTTGTTATCCTTAGAAGTGATGCAAATCGAAGCAACGACTAATACACCCACTAAGCGAACAATGGAGGCAACGAAGGAATCATTCATTGGTTGTTTTATTTATTTTTATTTTTTTGAGTCAATTAAATAGTGACATATGGTAAGAGAAGAAAGAGATGATTAAACTAATTTTTTAATTAATAAAAATTATGAGGCTAATTGGATATTGACACGTAGCCACGTAGGATTATTTTAACTTTCTTAACGGGTCACCAGTGACTCTGGACCAATACAATATGAGACCCTTTAATCGTGAGATTATTCCTAATTAATCAATAAATATAACTAATTAAAAAAGATCGATCAAACTATGAATTTTTAAAAACAAGAATCAATCATGTCCCATATTTCATTCTCATGTATTACATCCAAGGAATCTCTTACATCATATGCTATTTTACATTTTTTACGCGTAAATATTTTTTTCTTTTGTTCTTTGTTTTATTGTGATTCGAATTCGTCCTTTCATATCATATAACCCTTAATCGCGGAAGTCAAACCTTGAGTGGCATATGCTATTTTGCTTTCAAATTACACAAAAACAAATTTCCAAATTCATTCCATTTCAAGGAATTTGTAAGCAATATAGTTTATTCATTCTTCTTTCTTTTCCCACCCAATAATGCTATGTGTTTTGGATTTGTCTTTGGCCTTTACAGGTAGAAGTTATAGACCCTACCTATAAATTATAATATGTCTCAATCTATACCTTTTCTCTTTTCTCTCATATCATATATTCTTTTAATCAAATTGCAAATTTTTTATGTCTTGTCCATAGATATGACATAGTTCACATAGTCCATAGATATGAAATAGTATAAAAATTACTCCTTTATTGTTAAGTTATTATTTAGGGAACTTAGTTAATGATCCAAGTCGTTTTGAAACTTATCCCCCTATCATTTCACTAAATGATCTTGAGATCATTTCTAACATTCAACAACATTGAGCCATTACAAGGGAGTTCGTTGATGATTCGATTGTTGAGTTCTTTTCTCTCTTACCTCATTCTTGTCCTTTCATACTAGTTATTGGTCCATGTCGTTTTCCTTTTCTTTTTGTCAGGTTATGAGGTGTTTTACGTGATCGTACGTATATTCTTTTTACTCTCTTACTCATTCTTGTCCTTCCATCTGCAGTTATTGGTCAGTATCGTTTTCCTTTTTTGTTAGGTTATGAGGGTGTTTCTGTGGTTGTGCATATATGAAGACGTCTTTGCAGTATTACATTGGAGCCGTCTTGGAATTCGAGTTAAGATGGACCCGTAAAAGCGATAAAACTCTGCGAGGCAGTTGTATTCCTGAGGCTCGGGTCGAGCTTGTCTTATTAAGGTAGAAGAGATCCCAACTATTTGACCTGTAAAACCCGAGAAAATTCTAATTTTATGAAAAAAAAAAGAGTAAGATGGTAATTTGGTCAAAATCCGAAATTTTTCTAGATCTCGGATGATGAAACGAACCAGTGTCATGTCGTCTCCAGCGAAATCTGGCCTGCTACGTCGGAATTCGAGATAGTCGTAATTGGCGTTTCGAGGCGGAGATGAGTGCGAGACAGAGTGGGCGCACGTTGTGCGATGAGGGAAGACAAGTGTCAGGTGTGAGCTAGTCGAACTATGAGCTCAAGTGTGGGCCCAGTAGATTGGACGGCGTGATGTGTTGGATGAAAATCGAAGTAGAGGGATAAGTGGATAAGGAAATCTGGCCGACCAATGGTGGCTTAACGTAATGGCGTGAGAGGACAGTCGCGCTGACTAAGTTCTCCCAACCGGTTGTGGGAGAAGGAAAAAGAGAGAGAAAAGAATGAGAGTTTTTGTAGAGAGAGAGTGTCTACCTTCTCTCTAAATTTCCCAATGATCGGACCGTCGAATCCTGGCAAGCGAGAGGAAGAGTTGCCCCGATGCAAATTTCTGCACGTGTGAGAGCCCAGATTTTGTGGAGTTCAAAACTGCAGGGTAGAGTCTTCTCTATGAATTTAGTCCTTATTTAAGAGCCTTGTTAATGGTTGGAGTGTTTAAAGCCGAAATGGTTGTGAGTTTTCGGTCCTCCGGAGTGGGACTGAAGGCTGGAATTTTTGGGCAATTTCGGACAGTCCAGGTTGGGTTGGAGACTGCCTTTGGGTGGTCATTTTTGTGTGTTGTGATGCTTTAGACAATCGAGTTGGTATCGGATTTGCTATTGGCCAATGGCCCGGAATTTTGTGTTATTGCTTCACGATGAATAACATGTTGTGGTGTGTTGTTTTGTTAACATATGCATGCTTGATATATATTAACACATGTATTATGGAATTAGCATCTGTATTCGTATCTGTGAGCGCCTTAGAGCGATGGGTGTGAGTGTGACATAGGCTCATCGGAGGGTTGTCGAAATAATAAAATTATATCGGAAGTTGTCAGAAGAATTGTGTTAATCGTCCGACAATTCACGTCGAATGGCGCATGAATTGTTTCAAAGAGTTCTACGACAAATTCGACGGAGGATTGCGGCGATATTTATATCGGATTGCCTCTGAAATAAAACAAATATTTTGTTTGGAAGCGGTTTTCATGCGTATAATAGCGTATTGAGGAGTCGATAAGGGCTGAGGCAATAAGATTAGACGTATAGACATTCGAGTAGGAATCATGAATTCACTTGAATGTGTGTGTTTTTCCATTGTATAAGCACTTAGGTGGAGAGTAACCCATGTAGGGGATCATCACTACTGGGCATTACTCACCCTATCGAGGGAAAATTATTTTAGGTATAGGGAGTATTCGGGAAGGCAGTATTCCTTAGAAAGTAGAGATTGTAAGCGAGTCGATTTGTGGCCTTGATTCATGTTTTATGTATATATATTAAAAACTGATAGTTTTAATATATATTTTGTATTAAGTGATGTGATGCTTAAAAGTATTTTAATATAGTTGATTATATTTTAGCCAGTATGGATGTATGGTACGATATGGCCATTTTACTCACGTATGGAGTGCCATGATATGAGGCTCATGGGATTTTCCGCTTGAGTTCTGATGGTTAACGGGACCGAAAAATGGGGCGTCAGATGACCTACATGTTTGGTAGTCAAGTCGCTTTCCTCTTAACAATGAAGCTTATCCTATCATTTCACTAAATGATCTTGAGATCATTTCTAACATTCAATAACATTGAGCCATCACTTAGGGGAGTCCGTTGATGATCCGATTGTTGTGTTCTTTCCTCTTTTACCTAATTCTAGTTATTAGTCTACATCATTTTCCTTTTTTTTTTATCAAGTCATGAGGTATTTTACACATACTCGTGTATATATATAAGACATCTTTAAATTATATGACATGTAAACTAATATCTATTCGAGTTAAGATGAACCATAAAACTCGAACTGAAAACCACGACTATGTGTTTGGTGGTCAAATCGTTTTCCTCTTAAGAATGAAGCTTATCCCCCTATCATATCAACGATCAATCTTGTGGTTAATTATAGTATTTAGTACCATTATTAAACAATCATTTAGGGGACTTAGTGATTCGACTGTTGAGAGTGGCTGTCCTCTGACCTGATGCTAGTCCTTTCTTTCAAATCCACTTATTTTTTATAATGAATTTGTCGATGAAAGACTAATTGGTAGAAAGAGTTCTTTATTTCGCAAATTATTAAAGCATTAAGTTTTAAAATTATATAGACGCATATTTGATAGGAGGATCAATTATTTGGCTTCGAAAGGGGGACATATTCTGTTGCCTTTTTATTTTATTAGAATCAGACTTTAAAATGGTTTACAATAAATCCACTTAAATAAATTAATTTTAGTATAAAATATATAATGAATTGGCGTCAATAAATAAACAATATTTATAAGATAATATATGAATTTTATTTTATTTATAATTATTTTTAGATTTTTTTTAAAGGAAAGCAACAATTATTGATAGTTTAAAACGACAAAGTCCACACATATTGGAGCAATGTTAAAGAGCATACATATCTCATGAAAGAGATGATCCAAATAAAGGCAAATTACGCCGATTACAATGATCGAGCAAAAACCCAAGAACAATGATACTCCTAATAATGACAAACACCGACAAAACAACATATATGAGCAAACCGATCATGATCGCTCATACAGACACACAAAATAGTGGATTGCCTTTTAAAGATCTAGCAATCAAGCGATGATGCTCCAAATCGAGTCGACAACACCACCCAAGTATGAATTGAGTGAGGGGACATATCCAACAAAACAGGCAAAAGCCAAAGTCCCCATGGACAAGGTGATAAATAGAGGTGGCGAGAAATTGGCGGGCCGTTGGGCTAGCCGGTCACTTAGAAATTAGGCCCGAGTGGGCCGATAAGTGTGGCGCAGGCCGGGTGGCACGGCAGCCATTCGTCAATTTTTGCGCGAAAAGGCTATTTGGCAGAGCAAATAGATTTAGGGCCAATTTAGTGTTAAAATCTTGGCCCCGGCAAGACCCAATTTTAGCATGACGTCAGGTGCCACTCACAGTGATAACGCTAATAAAACAACAACAAATAAAAGACCAAAAGCAAAATAAGGACAAAAATAAAAACATTGAAAAATTTAAAACAGTAAGACTACATATACAATTGGAACTTGGCAAAGAATACCTGTATTTAGACCCTATTGGGATACATAGCCTTGCCCCAGCAATCCCATTTGGTGCTCCCCGCCCTCGAAAGTGAAGGACATCAGGCCATATAGTCCCCTAAGCTAGTTGAACCCCGAGGATGGCAACTCTCCTTATCATTACCAACTACCATCGTAACCTAAGGGAAGCCAAATCCGCGAGCTGGAGTGCCCCACGCTACCATCGCACCACGCGGAGCCTCCAACACTGGCATGAAGCCCGTCTTATAAAGCGTAAGATAGTCTGCGTGACAGCCTTAGCACTTTCGAGGCGTTGACAACTTAGAGGCGTGACACTGGGCACTTAAAGGATGTGAGAGGAAGAGGAAGAGTGTCGATTCAAAGCTGAGAAAGAGACAAAGTCGATGCGGTACTCCTTCTCGGGCCTAGGCTAGTGTGATGATGGTCTCTCGCCTCCACTTGATCTGAGGGAAGGCCCAGAGAGCGGTCTTTGCAGGCTAGAGACTAGCCAGTTAGGAATGGCAATAGGTCAAATTTGGATAGGATTTTAGATTATCCATTCTCGTCTTTATTTATTATTTCTATCTCCATCCTCGTCCCCATTCCCATTGGATTTAGATTTTTTATCCACATCCCCGTATCCGTTGGAGGATCGGGTACCCATACCCTATTCCAATTTGTAAAATGAATTATTTTAAAAGATTATGAATATTTTCCTTAAAAAAAAGATCATGAATATTAAAAATAATTTGTCTTGTAATAGTAATAAGAATTCTTGTGATGTGATTTCATGAAACCAATAAAAGACAAGCACAATCAAACATTATACAAAAAAATAACAATATAAATTAATAAATATATATTAAACTTATATATTATATATTTAATCGGGTTTTGAGTCGAGGAAATATAGGATATCTGGCCGTTAAAATCGCCGAATTTGAATATCTACGAAGCTCAGTGCCTTGAATATTTAATTTGAGTGCAAATGTTATAAGTCTGTCGTCTTCCGTTCAGTTAGGTATCGGATTTAAATCGGGATTCGAAAGAAAATTGTAAATTACTATAACCAGTCACCTAAGAAAACCTCATAAATTAAAGGTTTAAGGATGAAACCCTAAAAGAGAAAAGGAGAGAACTATGCAAACTTAGATAGTAACATCTATAGTGACCATTATTTTTTAGAATTGAGTTTTGCAAAAAATAAAAATAAAATCACTAAAAAAAGTTGTCCACAAAATACAAATAGCTTGATTGGAAATATCTTGAACTTTTTATTTTATCACCACCCTCCTTCAATACATGTAAAAGCTATACATAATATAGTTTACCTACAACTTTTACCTTTATATTTAGTATTATAAACATTAAAAAATTGAAGGTAAATTAGGGCCATATGGGCCTAATGAGCTTTGACTCAGCAGCGAAGAAGCGGTGCGATAAAAATCAAAAGCCCACCAACACAATATTGGGCCATTATAGAACTCAAAAACACTCAGTATTCATCATCTTCCTCTAGTAAGAGGCTACCAAATTCTGGGTTTGTCCATCCTCATTCCCTTCTAACTGTGACAACTTACCAAAAACTCCGATCAGCGGCGCCGTATTATACGTGCAGGCCTCGGTCTGCATGTAATTTCCCCTCTCGTCCGTGAAATTGTCCTGCCAGTCGGGTCCTCCGACCAGAGCCCCGATGATAACATTCGGGTTGGGCTCGGAGTCGCCCTTATATCGTACCCTTGGGTGCACCCTATAGACCCTTTGTTCTCTATAAGAGACCATTGGGGCTCCTCTGTGGTGGACCCTTGTGGAGTAGTGGGCCCCCAAAGCTACTAGGTGGCTCATGTTCATTGGGTTTGAGCCCAATATGTAATCATCTGAGATTTGGCAAAAATCTGAACAGCTCTTCATGGCCAACTGACCCTCCATGGCAGCTGAGGTTTTGGCCGGGCTCCGGAGGAAATCAGATGAGCGGTCAGGGCTTGCCGTCGTCGAGACGTATGTTGTTCCATTTACCGGATGTATATGAGGCTATCAGAGTGTGATCGACGTCGCTGCCGTTGCTTTTTCTTAGGCATGAACAAAGGTAGAACTCTGCTTTTGATCTGTATTTTTCAAGTACGTGACTGTATTTCTTGTGTTTCTCTTCCATAAGCAACTGAAAACAAGAGAACATAAAACCCATTAGTTTATGTCTGATTCCCGGAAAATTTGATAGGAAATATAAGGGAAAGGAAAAGTAGAAAAAAAGAGTTAAATCAGACATATTATTGTCATTTACTATTTTAAATCAATTTTATTTATTTTAACTCGTCAATATAAAGATTAAATAATAAAAGAGTTATTTATATTTGATTTTCATTGAAATTTTCTATTAGACAATCGAATATCAGAAAATCATTCTCTTTACTATTTTTTTTTCTTTCCTAAGTACTTATTATGAACCAAACACAACCTTAAGCTAATGCAAAACATCAACTTCTAAGTGTGTTTGATTCCAGGGAAAATAAAAGAAAATGAAAGAAGAATTTTTTTAGACTATACCCTATTAGAGAACCTATGCAAATTTGAACTTATATACAGTCAAATGTGATATGATGGAAAATGAAATCCATAGAACAAAATGTCAGAAGGGCCAAAGTGAACAGTTGCAGCCATGCTTGTTGGCCCTTTTGAATGTTAACTTTTGGACCCTGGCATGTGTCAAGTAGGCACTTCTCTTCACTTCTATTCTGACAGTAAACTAAAATCAACAGAAGAATTTTAATTTCAAAAAACACCAAAAGGAAGAGATCTACTGCCAAATATATATATATATACTAAGTCAAAAGAGGTGAGTCTGCCCTAATTAACAAGCTTGGCGACCCCACCGGCCTATTAAATGATGAAATTCTAACCATGCACCCTGCCTTTTGAGGAGTGGGCCAGACTTGGCCCCCTCATCTTGAAAGTTAAGAAGAACCCCAATTATATGATCAAAGATTATAGCATATAGTGATTAAACTAACATTTTCTTTTGGTTGTCTTTGAAATAGGAAATTCTGGGTTATTTAATTCTTTCTGGGGGGCAAAGCCTGGGGAGATGAGATGAGAGGTCTACCACTGAATTTGTGACAAATGAACAGGTGTCTTTTGGGCTCATCACCCATTGAGGTGGCCAACACCCACATGGTTTTGTGCAGTTGATCTCTTTCTTTTTTTGTTTTTCTTTTATATTTATTTGAACTTTGCCATATTATGATACCTTGGTGATGGTCACTCTATACTAAAGTGAAAAGATTGATTTAAAAGCACATGGCTCATCTTTGAATCAAACAAAAAGCACCAAATCATAAGACATCTTATAAAGAAAAAAAAACACACTAAACTAAAACATAAGCAACACTAGTAAACACTAGTAATAGTAAATCCGCTCCCTAATAATCATCCGTTCGAATCCTCTCATAGTTAATAAAGATTTATAAAACTTAAATATTACTTTTTTTAAAATCTAAGTTGTTTGAAAATAGATTTGAAATAGGCACAGCCAAAAAGTAAAGTAAAGAAATAAGTTTCTACAGACCTAATTCAGTTGAAAAGGAAAAAGTGAAATTCATAAGAATATTTACCTTAGAAACAATGATTTGACCAGCATCTTAACATCCCAGCTAGTTCAAGAAATGGCCCAATAATGCCCCCAAAGATTGAGCTTCAGTAATAACATACTTCGTCTCCTCTCTGTCAGTGGCCTTGTATCTAGCTCCCACAACAACTCATCCATGTACCACTAACCGACGCATAGTACCTCTTCACCACTCCGTATTCTTCTTCGTCGTATTTCCCTCTATACTTGTCTGATTCAGACAACTGCTTTGTTACCCCACCAAAGAAATATATATATATGAACTACTCCCCTTAATTAAATTACTCTAAACCAAATCCAAAACAATAAAAGAATTATTGGTAGTCAGTAGTCACCTGTTGGGCATGGTGAAGTAGGAGCTGAGTAATGTGGGTTTGTTTCCTAAACACGATTGAAGCTGCTGCCACTGCCGCCGCGTCTCTCCGCCAGATCAGGCCCGGTTGATTCTCATGATCCACCTTGTAGGCTTGTCTCGACGTCGTCATGTCCATCCGGCCTTTGCCAGCAGTAGTGATCAATTATCGCAAATACCACCTAAAACATTCATAAGTTACTACTGTTCGTACCTTAGCTATGGAAATATGATTGTGGGTTTTTACGTAATGTTTCCATATTTTACCTCTGCCCATAACACATTTGGACTGGTGTGTGCTTTGATGAAGTAGTCAGTGCCCCACTTGATGGCCTCAAGTGCATGCTCTAATTCTCCGGCGGCGCCGATCTCGTCAGTATTCAGTGCTCCCGACAGCATTGTGACGGTGAATGCCATTGGCAGCCCAAACTTGACGTGATCGCCGGCGTCGTAGTACCCTCCGACCAAGTCCACCTACATTAATCAAAAACACCATAAAAAAAAAAATAAAAAAAACAACCTCAATTGAAATGCATTTCTTTCAATTTTTCCACTCACTCCTTGCTCCAGCCCGTCAGTCAGCCCGGAATGATCCGCCCCAGCCACGCGCTGGGTTGTGCGGAAACCGCCCCGACCTCTGCTGAATGAGAGGCTCTTGTGGAGAGCGCGTCGGCGTAGTTGTGGCCCTGAGCGGCGGGGCGGCGGAAGAAGGAAGAAAAAGAAGAAGAAGAAAGAAGACGCCATTGTTAGGCCAATCCCCAGGCTCTGGTGCTGCTTCTTCTTCTCCATTCCCCTTCAGCCTTTCTTTTCAAAAAAGACTGACACATGAGCGTTTTCTAATTATAGTGGAGGGCTCTCCTCTCTCCCACTTCTTCTTCTTCTTCACGTGCACCTCATGACACCCGGAATTTATGGAAATGTTAATAACCATTGTTTCTAAAAATGGAAAATGGGATAGTCTAGTATTTACTGAGGTATAATTAATGGTGTTTATAATAATCACCTTTTTTCTTAATTGTTCATGAAAAACATAATAGAAATCAACTAAGATTTGGACCCAATTAATGAACATAATAGAAATCAACTAAGATTTGGACCCATTTAATTGGATAGTTAGAAAAGGCCACCCCATAATTTTCTTTTTTATTTGTTTTGGAATTATCTATGAAGGGGATATAAGTTATCAGTTATCACATTAAATTCTACGTCATATAATTGTATTTTCTTTGTGTATAATTAAATTTACTAAGAGGTAATATTTGATTCAGTACCAAAAACAATATACTAAAATTATTTAGTCTTTAAATGATAAAATAAGTAAAAAAGAATTAAAAAATATATATAAAAGTAATTGATTGAATTTGACTTTCACATACTTTTCTCATGTTTTCTTTCCTCATTTCCTGTTTATTCTCTAGGAAGCCAAACATAATCTAATTACTTTTTCAAACTTTATAATAAAAATATAAATGGAAAGAAAATATAAAGAAGGAAACAAAATTATGATTAGGATGAGATTTGATTTTTTATATTAATAATTTTCTTTTACTTTTATTCCGGTTCTAAAATTAACTCAAATACATTAATTAATTGCATAAAATAAGGTCATTTTTGTAGGATGGCAAAATCTTCACCCAAACGCGTTTAGAATAGTTTTTTTATTCTTAAGCGAGCTTTAGTTATAATATAATAAATTATTTTATTCAGAAATTTGCCAATTTTAAGGCATGAAAAATTTGATAACCGATTCGAATGAAGGGGAGTATGGAAAAATATTTTAAACGCAATTAAATATTTTAGTAATCAAGTTCGAAGATTTTTTTATTTCGAGGATAGGGATGGATGCGAGTATATCTACTTTCGTCACCCTTTAACCTAAATCTTGTTAAAGAATATAAATATAAATATATATTTATTTTATATTTAAAAAGCTCTAAGTATTTGTTATTTGTTGTATAACGTTTGATTTTGCTTGCATTTTTGTGCTTTCCTTGAAATCGCATAACAAAGCATGATAATTAACATTACTATTGCTCTGACAAATTATTTTAATATTCGTGAATTTTAAAAGCAATTCATTTCATAAAATGGAATGAAGTATTTGTGTAGGGTATGAATACCAGATCCTTCGATCGAAGTGGAGATAAAGATAAAAATATATAAATTTGATGAAGGTATGATGAGGATGAAGATATAATAATAAATGAAAATGGGGATTGTGAATCAAAATCAACGTCAGGCCATAGCGCCTAGTGCTTGTGAAACTATTAGGAAGCATCTTACTAAGCGCCATGTTATATTATACCTTTTCTGACATTTAAGAACATCTTATATAAGATAGACATGATGGATAATATTTAATAATAGTTAAAAACAAATAAAATAAATAATTAAATACAAAATCTATAATCTTAGGTGGTTTAGGTATCTTAGGATTACCAATTGTATAGGTTTTGAACCGTTCATTCTTGTTATTAACTTGAATGATGTGTTATTTTTTAATGTTTTTAACACTGATTTCTATGTTAAGATATAACGTCTTCATGTTAAAAAAACCCGTATTTTCCATTTTTATAAACATAAAAAATAATTTTCTAAACGTTAAATTTGTTCCACTTATTATATATATATAAAAAAAAACCACGTTTCCTCTTTCTTTGTTAAAAAAAAAAAGTCAATCTCAAACAAACCCTTAATTTCTATTTCTAACAAATTATATAACCTATCAGTCCTCTTTTTTTTTCTTTTTGAAAGGAATAAGACTTTGGAAATGCCTTCAAATCAATATATGAGTAATTAAATAAATGATTTATTACCAGTCCATGATAATTAAACAAATCATAGAAGATGGCCCATCTTAAAGAGCAAACAGAATGAAGATATTATTGTTATCATTACATCAATCACTCTAATTTCAATTGTTCCCTCCATCATTACCATCTTCTTTAATTACTCAATTTACATATCCAGACCTAAAATGGATACTTCATTTTTACATTTTGATCCAAATTTAGGTGAAATTAACTTTAAAATGTATATTTCTAAAATACATTTGAAGTTTGGTAATTATCGATTTTTATTTTTTATTTTACAGGAATGTCCTTCTCCTTATTTGTTATTTTCATATGTAACTTTAAATTGTGACAATTTTTTTAATCTGTCATAATTGTATTTTGTTTTAATCTTATTTATTCATTTAAACGGGATAAATCATGAATATACTTAGATGTCTATTACAATATAATTCAAAGTAAATTAATTTTAAAAACCTATTATTAAATTTTTCAACTTGAGAATAAACTATCTACAAAAAATTAGAGGAATAAATTACTGTTTTTTAACAAATTTAATGGATAAAATAAAATATTAGATTTAAAGAAAAAAAGAAAAAAATTGCAGAAATATTGTCCGGTGGTTGTACCTTGGAGAGATTTTCAGAGAAGGAAAAAGATGGAAACGTGGACTGGCACCGGAAATGGGGCGACTGACACGTCAGAGGGTTGAGACCGGCTTGGCCGGTCATATTTTCAGCACCGACTTCTCGGTGGACCCTGCCCTTGTTCCCTGGCCGACGTTCCGGTTAATCCATTTTTTAAATCAAGACAAATTTCCAAAAAATCTGGGAAATATTTTTCTACCATTTTTTTTTTAATTTTCCCACCTCACCAAAATTCAAATTTTTTTACTGCAGGCACTTTTCTCTCATATTTTTACTTTTCTCACGGCCCCCATTTTAATTTTATAATAAATTGATGTATTTTTATTCTTAAATAAACAGTTATGATGATCCCGACAAAAAAGTGTTTTCTTAAATTAACTTTTTTATAAAAGAACTAAAATTCTTGTCTCTTCTTTAATGTTGTGTGTACTTCAAGAGTGTTAAAAAAAAAAACTAAGAAAATAATTTTATCATATGTAATTATTTCATTTTTGATATAAATATGTGATTATTTCATGAAAATTAAAATATTTAATAATTGACATGTTTAAATTATTTAATTTTATATTAATGAGTTGAATAAATATAATGAATTTAAAATAAAAAAATAAAAAAAATTCATAAGTTATAATTTGATAATTTATTTTCTTTCAATTTTTTTTTCTTAATATTTTATTGGTTGTATTAGATTTTTTTTATTTTCATCTTCAAAAATCACACTCTAATTTCTTAATATTTTCTTTAAAAATCACTTCCTTCCATTTTGTCATCTTCTTTTTTCTTGGAATTTATTGTTTCTTTTAATTGGAACACAACCCTAATGAATTCAGCATCACACTCTACTATACTCCATTCCTCCTTTCTTTGAAATATCTACTTTGGACATGAAATAAACAGCAAATTATTTCCATTTGATTTTCCAACCACAAAAAAAAAAAAAAAAAAAAAAAAAAAATTAGAATTTATTTTTTTATTTTTATTTATAGCCAACTGGAGTGGCCTACATATGGTGGTGTTGGAATTAATACTTACTGGTACACCAAATCAATTATTGATGGATGATGGTTGGTTAGGTCGTCTATCCACATTTATTTAATGGATTTTCTTATATTGGACATAAATGTGTGTATGCCTTGTTGGAATTAGAAAATGAGAAGTCTTCTCTATTATTTGAAGGAGGAAAACAAAGAAAACTTCTTATTGCTTTAGATAGTGAAAGCATTTTTAAATTTGAACATAATGTAAGAAAAAGTTTTTTTATTTTTATTTCGTACAAATGAACATTTAGTTTTTTTACTTAAAAAGAGTACACAATTTCTTTCTTTTTTTTTATTTTTTATATTTATTCACTTCACATTATAATGTTATAAGATTTTATTTTCATAAAGACTCGAAGTCTAATTTTTAACCAATAAATTAAACTCTTTGACAGATTATACAGAGCTATCATGATTACAAATCCTATATATACTTAAACATTCTTACAAGCTTCAATACTCAGCCTATAGAAGTCAATTACTAGATTGCATTATTTATGAACATAGGACCTTAAATATTTTATTGGTTGTATTAGATTTTTATTATTTTATAAAATTAATGTACATTTTAGGTTGCATTTCTTTTCATTTAGACGTGTATCTAAGTTATAAAAGAGTTTTGAGCCTTAAGTACATCTTTCATAATCTAAGTTTCTTGTTGAAATAGAGGTAGGTTAGGTAGGTATGGTATGCCATTTAAAGTTGCTTGTTGAATAAGATTTTTATTATTATTAATTTTATTTGGATTTAAATATATTGGAAGCAAGTATATTGGAAATTAGTAATGAATGATATAAATATACTTATTTTAAAGTTGGGGTTTTATTATTGTGTGTGTGCAAGGATTTAAAAGTGTTGGAACAAGAGTGGAAGAAATGAATAGTGAGTAATGTACCAAATGTATAATTGATGGTAGGCATACCATCTGGATTTATATGAAAAATATTTGAATATGATAAGAATATAGCAGTAGATTTACTTGGAATTTGATTCATTATTATGGTCATAAATGTGTTACTAGGGAAAATGGCCCCCAATCCAACATTTCAAAATGTCATATCTGCATGTTTAAGTCATTTATTTATTACAAAATATAGGGGAAGAAAAACTTTATGGTAAAAATCTCATGTCTTTAGCACACTAAGTCAATGAATCCATAAGTAGCATATATGATACTAAATCATACACAATTCAATGAGTTGAGTGTAGGACTTTGATGACCCTAACTCCAATATATATATATATATATATATATATATATATATATATATATATATATATATATATATATAATAGAAATAGTATGGATTTGATTAATTGGATCATGACACAAAATAAAAATTGATCGTCAATTTATAGTTTGTTATTTATATAAATCAAAAACTTAATCATTAGCTATAGTTAATCGTATTCGGTTAGCTATTTGTTCGATTAACCATATATCGGTTTTTCGGTTAATCATAATTAGAAAATAAATTTGTAATTTCATAATAATATATTAAAGTTTAAATTATAATAATGATTATAAATACAATAAAAAAATGCAAAGAAAAAAAAAATGAATACAATCTATTCATTTTCAATATCATGACAATTGTGCATTTATAATACATATTTATAATATCCACAAATAATATATAAAAGCATGAGATTAGAAGATAATTTAATCGCATTTGTGTCAATAGCATGTTTACTTAGTTTTTGATAGAAAAAAAAATCAATTCAAAGAAATCACAATCTATATGTTTTGGTTTGGAAGAAAATGGGAAAAGCTTAATTTTGAGAAAAAAGTAAAAGCGACGGTTAACCAAAATCGAGATTTGTGTAAAACTAAAACCAAAACCGAACAGCTCGATTTAGTTAACTTATTTTTCGGTTCGGTTTTGGTTCGGTTTTTCAATCAATTCGATTTAACTAGGTTTTTTGGTCGCGCTTTATATATATATATATATAAGTGATTTACATCAAAGATGGTATTCCTTGAGATCCAACTCAAATAGTAAAAGGGTGAGAAAAACCCGATAAGAGATCACGCGTTCAAATCTTTTATAAAATCAGATTCTTCTGACGTATTTATAATATACAAAGTAAATAAATGTAAAAATAAATAAATAAATAAAAAGATGGGCACCTGCCTTGGATGGATTCATATCTTATATAGGTGAAATTTGGAGTCATAAATGTTTATTCTGTGATCGCTGCTCTTTTGGGCATCGCTGACATAATATAGATATGCAATATCACAGTGACGATGTGTCATTCTTTCTTTGATGATTAAATTAGCAAAATGATGGAGAAGAAAAGGAAGAAGAATGGAGTTTGCGTAGTTGGAATTGTATACCTCTCTCGTGGGGGATCTTTCTGATTTATAGAAAATGGTTATCGAATCTCCCCCTTATCTTAGGAAGGAATCTCCTATTTTTAGGTATAAATATGTTTTTTAACATCGAGGATTGTTTTTTAACATTAATGGTAGTGCTTCGCTATCAGAGATTATTCGCCAGAAACATGGGTTAGGCTAGGAAATTCTGAGGATAAATGTCGTTTTCGTATTCTGCACTATCTGTTATTAATAGCAATTTGCCCAGTATCACGAGAAAGGATGTAAATTTAAAGAACTTACATTCTATCTGGCGCGCCCATTTATCTTTGAAAAGACACCCGGTTTTCATAGATGGACTTTCGGATTCTCCAGTTTAGTAACGTCCCCCGGTTTTAATAAGGTAAGCGGGTAAGCGGGCTTGGACCACTTCTCATCGTCGACCAGGCGAGCCTCGGGCCAAACGGGCCTTGATCTCATTGAGTAATGGGTCTAAGGACCATGATACTCACAATAAAGAGAGACACCATATTGGCTTCAATTTTGAGAAGACATTTCAATAATTGTGTGATAGAGGAAGATTTGCTGTGCTTGGGCCATGCTTGCAATGTACCCATGTGCTAGAAACCCACATAATTGGAAATAATTCTGCAAATATACCACAATTTTTTTTTTCAACTTTTTCATTTTTTATGAAAAAAATAATTTTCCTTATGCTTGACTTAAATTGGAAAAATGTATACAAGAAACAAATATAATTAAAATTACTTTTATATATATATATATATATATATTACATAGAAAAACTAAACTAAAATAAGTTTAAAATTACATATATAATTAATTTATAAACTCTAACACTTATGTGATCTATAAAAATTTGATATTATATTGTTCAAGAAATTGTATCTTCTCTACAAAACAAAATTGTCTTTGTGAATACTTTAATTTGCATAAGATAAGCATTTGGAAATGGCTCGTGGCTCGCTTTGGGCTGCGCAACCGTTAGCTGAGCGCACTGATCCATTTATCGTTGAGCTAGGTCATGGGCTATATTTTAGGCTGGACGGGGCCATTTGACTCATAGGCAAGCAAACATGTCCATAAGTAATCTAGTTAACTTGATTACTTAATAACTTTATTATAATTATTTTTGTCGAATCATGAAGTGTCTTTAGTAGGTCCGTGTACACACGAAAAGTGATTTTAATCATGTCATCGCCAGGCCACGTCCTTATGAGTTTGGAAGGGCCCTTGAGCGGTAAAAGCTCTGTGCATAGTTGTATTCTTAAAACTTGAATTTGAAGCAGAAACCCAATTAAAATTTGAAAAGTACAGTAATCCCCAACAGCATATTCGATGGTAATAACTTTTAACTTTATTATATTCCGTATCACCTTCAGATAAGCATTAGAGGCGGCTTGATTCTTATTTTTGAACTCATTTATTTGTCCTTGAAACCTTATTGAAACGATAAAGGGTGGGGAAGATATACTCAATCTCATAAAATAAAATACTACAACGCGATTTCCAGAATTAATACATGTAAAAAGAAAAAAAACTCATTTTATTTATTTTAATTTTTATAATAAAATCAAAACAAGTGGAAATAATTTTTTTAAATAATATTTTTTGGGTTTCCTTGATTCTTTTTGGCACCAAACATAAAGCTAAAGTTGGTAACGGATCAGAATTGTTGGACTGGTGCTATGGATCGGTAGATTTATGTCCAAAAGGGCCGGCCCAAGAAGAATTGGATAGAATTCAATGTACATTGATCCAAAAAACCTAAATCAAGATTTAAAATTATAATGGCGATACGCTTTCTTTAACCTTGCTCTAAAATTTGGTTGTCACCACTATTATTGAATACACTGGCATAAATTTCGGATATTATTAAACACGCGTTAATTTGAAAAAAATAAAATTGAAATTCATTATTTTTTTGAACAAAACTCTCCTATTTACAAACTAGTGGGCCCGATTGTTTTCCAATCCAGATAAACTTTTTAACAAGGGACAATTGTTTGAAAATAAAAACAAAGTAGGTACATAGAAAAACAAAAATAAAATTACATATATAATTAATTTATAAACTTTAACATTAATGGATTTATAAAATTTGATATTATTCTGTTCGAATCAGAGCTCCTCTACAAAAACAAAATCGGCTATCATGATACTTTAATTCAGATAAGATAAAAAATCTCCGACTCGCCGCGACTGCTTGCCTACCACCGACGCTGCCAATGTAATCCCATTTATGGTTGAGTTGGGTCATGGGTTATATTTTAGGCTTGATAAGGCGATTCGGCTCATAGGCAAACAGGCATGTCCATAGATAATATAGTTAACTTAATAATTTGTTTTTTTCACAAATTACGGCGCTGCCTTAAACTCCGGGTTTATTTATCAATACCTATCGCTTTTAAATTATACCACACCTGTACCAATCAATATACTGGGATGAGTGATCACAAGATCAGAAAGCTTCCTTATCTATAACAATAACCATATTCTGGTGATTCGGTGACACCCAAGCTAAGAGACCTTAATAATTTCACCCACACGTTCGATATCAATAAATTAATATATTGGGCTACATCACCATTATGCTATTGATTATGATTCTTATTTTTAAACTAATTTTATTTATGTCCTTGAAATCTTACTAAAGCGGTAAAGCGGTATAAAGATGGGAAGGGGATACGACTGGAATCATTATAAAAAGCAAAATAGTACAATGTGATATGCAAATTTGAGACAAAAAAAAAAGGTCATTTTATTTATTTTAATTTTTATAATTAAATAAAACATTTGGAAATAAATTTTTTAAAAATAATATTTTTTGGGTATCCTTGATTCTTTTAAAACTAAACCTGAAGCTAAAGTTGGTAATGGGTCAGAATTGTTGGACTGGTGCGTGGATGGGTAGATTATGTGTATGTATTTCCGTCATCGGTGTGTCTGCAATGACTATATTTTACGAACTGCTAGAACTGATTTTAGTGACCTCGTTTGGTTGCTGGAGAAAATTGAGGGAAAATGGAAGAAGGCAC
Source organism: Tetrastigma voinierianum (assembly GCA_016808115.1). Classification (NCBI taxonomy): domain Eukaryota; kingdom Viridiplantae; phylum Streptophyta; class Magnoliopsida; order Vitales; family Vitaceae; genus Tetrastigma; species Tetrastigma voinierianum. The sequence continues at coordinate 664,056 of JAEQBH010000831.1, read as the reverse complement.
ACTACTTCAAATCTCTGATTCATGTTGTTTTAGTTTCCAACAAGAGAAATCCTAGTTCACCTAAAGGATTGTATTAGACCTAAAAAACAACGATAATTCTAGCCCTCAGAATTTTGAATTATTTTCTTTTATCCAAATTGATGGGTCCTCTGAGAATCAATATCTGTTTGAGAGTAATGAGTGGGCCTATTGTGTCAGTTGCAACTGCAAGAAAGGTTGGTTTTGAAGGAAACAACTCATTCCTTGAGGGTCTTGTGGTGAGCATTAATAAGGCAGTCCTCATTTGCTATTGAATGGTTGTCACCTACTTAGAATGTTCAGTTACAGTCGTTGGAGAAACTTATGAAACCTTATTTTAGTGTCATTTTGTTGAACTTTGGTGATTCATTAAAGTCTATTCAACCTGAAATTGGAACTATCCCAAACTCTACAAAATTTGAAAGGTACAATTAATTGAGAAATTGAGCCTTAAAATAGCACCATTGGCAATTAGTAGCACATTGTACCATGGATTTATGGTCCAATGAACAACATTATGGTCATGACAGGTGAAGCAGCCCTTGCTGTTACTGCAGTCTTACACCAGAGGTCTCATTCATGTCTTTGATACTTCTCATTTACTTTGCTCTTCCAAGGTACATGTACAGCTTCCTTTTACTTTGTTTGCCCTTTATTGAAAAACCAAAGAAAGTGAAGGTTTTCTGCTCCTGCTATTTTGAAAAGATGAATTTATATTTTATATATATATATATATATAATACAAAGTACTCTTAATTAATTAGCATGAAATGAGTCATGAGAGGAGCACCTGGATCATGGAGCACAGCCCTGCTTCTCATACTCTTACTTTGTTGTTTGAAAATAGCTAGGCTGTTTAGAAAAAACAAAATATTTTGACTTCTAAGTCATGAATAAATAAGAAAACAAACAGTTTAAAATCTAAAAACATATTAATTACCATACAAAGCCATTCCTCTACCACTACCAACCAGGAACCCAAAACGTGCTTTAGATGAAATTCTTCCAGATTTCAGGAGTGAATTGCAACATTTTTCTGGAATTTACCTAAATTTCAGGGCTGGGATAGCCCATCACATATGTGGGGGGCAGTAATTGGATTCACCCGCTTTCACTGGTTTTTATGCTTGCTTTAAATTTAGGCGGGATGTGGTAGAAGGAAAATGGATTCAGCCTATAAAAGTCGTTCTTGTATATAAAAAACGAAGTTTGTGTAGATGATGATTTTATCTCAGATTTTAGATTTTTTAATAAAATTTTAATCTATACAGATCTCAAGACATAAAATCACCAACGGGTTTTTTATAGCTGAACCCAAGAAAAATATCATTCAAGACAAGCAGCAGGAGGAGGTATTCATTTATTACTAGAGGTGAGCCTTCTCCCCATGTATGCTAAAATGCTAGATGTTTCAATGAATAGAAAAGATCCTTTCAATCCAAATAATAGCGAATTATATAGTATAGTGTCATATAAAAAGTTTCAATTTTCGTGATGCACCAGTACTCGCAAATTCTATCAGTGTTTAGAAGAATGATGAACAAAAAGACTGTGTCCCAAAAGTGATTCAAAAAGTTGTCTAGTGAAATAATGATCAAGAAGCAACCACACAATTCTCCCATGTCCCATATCTTGAAGTGAAGAAGCATTCTCCTCCCATCAGCTGGGCATACTCCGAAAACACAGCACGAGCACAAACTCCCAAGCTGCCATTCTGCCAGTGACATGGGCTGAGAGAGGTTATGGAGAGATAAGTTGAACCTCAACTTTGCCTTCTGTGACAGATCTTCCTGCTCTTTCATGTTGCTACTGTAAAAGAATTCAAACCTTATTATGTTAGACATCTTTTTATAGCTATTCTCAACTCAGCCAGCTAAAACAGAAGATCTGAGAATTATAAAAATGACTGTAAACCCAAGCATATATAGAAAACAATATTACACAAATGTCAGAGTTGTCATCTATGTGAATCACTACACATCCAAACTTGATCCAACTTATTGCATAAAAGAGTATATATATATATATAAATGAACATATTAATTCCTCACCTCCAGTCAAATTTAAGAACTTGCTCAGGACTGTAGGAGAAGAATTGGGATAGTTTGCTGGGACATGAAACCATACGGATAAATTGACAGCTGTAGGAAGTATACATTAGTACAAATACAGATATCAATATATTGATAATTACAATGTAGTCAGAAATTTACATTACAATGTGGTCTGAAATTTACAATCTTACAATTTGGGATGCTGCACAATTCAATTTAAAATTTTCATGCAGAGACACTGCATTGTAGGAGCATCTGACAATAGTTCCTTCACCAGCACCAGTTGTACCAACATCTTCAGTTGAATCTGAAATGATATCTACTACAATTTCCACTTGTTTCTGATTGATTTCTCTGATCTCTTTCAATAATACATAGCAAGGCTGCAATTACTGTGGACCAAATTCTTATGAGATACAGGAGGTAAAAGAGGATAGCTCACATGAGGGGATGTTGGAACAAATGACTTGCAAGACAACCATAGAATTAGAAAGAAAGCATTCAGAAGAAAGTGTAGAATGTCAAAAGTTGGCCGTGATTGAGGGAAGTTGGTCTGATCCCTAATGTTTAGGATTGTGATTTTCAATTCCAAACCTCAGAGATACATATCCACTTTCCTTTTCCTAGATATTGTATATATCTATATATATATGGCAAGTGTGTGTGTGTGTGTGTGTGTGTGTGTGGTTTGTACGATATTCAAGATACACAGAAAATTAAACTCTTTTTACCATGTTCTGCTTCAGAAAGTGGTAGTTGAAAGAAAGGTAAGGTAGAAGTCCACTACCCATGTCAGCTTCTGAACAATGAAAAGTGATCTGGTCCATGTGAAAGGAAGGTACAGTGGGATGGTGATGGTAAAAATCCATACAGGTTGATACAATATAAAATAGCTATTTCTAATAGAAAGCATACAGAATCGGTTTGGACTAAACAATAAACTTGGCCAAAATAGGGAATTAAGTGAAAGGGGTTTATAGTTTGATGCATGATGCCCGTTAAATATAAAATATCACTCTTCAGTCAAGCTTAACAACTAAAACCATGAATCGAACCATTTAACAACCTAATATGAAATTACAGGAACATCTAGAAGATAGAGATACTGTCGTGTGTTATGAAGCAAACAGACTTATTGTAATCAGTGAGAACAAAGCATCAACGAAGTATCAAGCATGGACCAAAGGGAACCAGAAGAAATAAATTCTAAATCAAATGCTTTGGTCAGCTAAAGGAATCTTGTTCATGCAGTTGTTGAACTTTCTTTGTTCATATCCTCCATAAAATCATCAGCAAGTATATGAAATCATTTTATAAATATTTACTGCAATACTTTGGGGATATTAATTGTGATCAATGAGGACATCATCATCATGATATAACATATTTACAATAACAATAAAAGCATCTAGTTCCAGATGGATTCGTGTACGTAGTTCAACTACTCTATGCCTAGGATAGGACACCATAATATTGAACCGTGAACAAAGAAAGTCATGAGAGAAAAGCAGATTGGCTAGTGGATCATGAGGCCTCAATTCTTTGACTGAAGGGACCTATACCCAGTCGGTATCATGCAAATAGTCCAACATAGTATCAAAAGAATGTCTTCAATCACAACATTGCAAATCTATCAATATCACTCAATTGCATAGAAAAATATGCAGAAGGAGCTGAAACCATACCTCAATCCGGAGCTCTTGATCCTAGAATTCTCAGTTGACTCTATGTCAGAAATCTTGACCCTTAATTGCTTGAGATTAGGAAATTTGCTGACAGATAGGATAATAAATCGTCAAAAAAGCAATTGCAGTTATACCTACGCTTCATCTTTTTTGATGGAGGACTTCACCCTATAAGGTTCCCAGATTGTAGATGATATCTAGTGTTAGCCACCAAGTCCAAAGAAATAGCAGCTCTAGGTTCGTTACAGCCTGTTGTTCTAGCTATCCTGTCAATCATACCGCCGACTGAGCCAATTTCATGGACAGAAGCATTCAATGCTTCTGGTGATATTGATTTAACCTGAGAAAATGTTCATATATTTAGAATTTTACAAAATACTATCTAAGCAGAAAGAAGAAAAAAATACAACAGGGAAACAGAATGTCTGAAGAGTATTTACAGTTGCTTATGATGAAAAACCCAGTGTAACTTCTCCAGGAAAAAGGGAAATTTTTTTTTTTTTCTAAATAAGCATATATCATCAGAGAGAAGTTAAGTGACTGATCCGCTTTAAGTAAGCCGCATCAAGTGGTTGCTCCATAATGTGTGATTGCTCATTTCATCTGACCAAGCAATCCTGTGAGCAATGGGGAAGCTGAAATTCCAGGAGTTCCCAGGGTTATAATGGCCCGGTTCTGAATCTGGACTTGGTGGGCAAGGGCAACAGGTGTCTGAGGAGGCTGTCCATTATTTTCTGCAACTGAGAGTGGCAAAACACCAGAAGGGTGTTTATCCATCTGGTCAACTGGTACAGAGGATGATGGGGTCAAGGGAGTCGAAGGAGAAGGAACAATTAAATTAGGTGAAACATCAGATTGCAAAGGAGTCCCAGATTTTGAAAGTGGTGATAAAAAGTTTTGCTGGTCAATCTGTGGACAAGAATGCTGAGATGTTTGCGGAGAAGTGGCATGAAATTGATGAGAATTTGCAGACAACAAGGACTGATGTGGATAATCTAAGCTTTGGCTGGGTGAATGATGCTGCTGCTGCTGCTGAACCATCCCTGAACCAGCAGCACCCATTAACGGACACAGCCCCATCACTAACTTCATATCTCTGCATCATCTGTTGCTTCCTGTGATGAATCCATTGCTGGTGCATTTGTGGCTTCAGTTTTTGTGTCTGCATGATTTGATGATGGTTCAGTTGTGGGAATGTGATGGCACCAGCAGAACTTGGCTGAGGGGAACTACTCATGGTATGATCCAAGGTTTTATTAGATGAGGGGCTTGGTACTTGTAGCACATTCACAACATTAATTTTTGGCATAGGTTTCATGAAATTCTGGTGAAATGGATTCAACGCATTCCTTTTTTCTGAACCAACCTGAGAACTGGATTGAAGTGAGCCTCGTTGGTGTTGGGTTGTGAATTTAAACCCTTGGGGATGCATTGCCAATACAGGAGGAATAGTACTAGTACTAGTACCTAGTACCAGTACCAGTACCAGCTAGAGGGGGTGCTTGAGATCAAGTCTATGGGACTGAGGATGGTTTCCTCAAGTTTCTTTGTTGTCGCAGCTGAGTTAGGAGATTGATTACAGGAACCTTGATCAGTTGGAGGACCATGGTGACCGCACAGAACCATGACTCAAATCGAGCTCCAGGATTTAAATATATTTGATAGTAAAATCACGTTCTCCTGTGGATCACGTGCAATATCACGCCTTTGAAATTCTGGTAAGAATCTGATCATTGTCTCCAACATGGACATTCTGCTCTCTACTGGCCTGACCACCGTTCCTGGCTCTGATGCCCGCAAAGAGGAATCTCACCATCATATACATAACAACAAAAAGCAAACAAAAACAAATCAAGAACTAACAGGATTGATTTTAATTCAATAAGTTGGATTCAGAAGGAAATAAATTCAAAGGAAATATTTAGGCACAGTTCCTTAACGAGTGAGGCATGAGCTGACTTGTATGCTTTAAGAGTTCTGGTAAAATTCCTTTCCTTTATGGAATGATTCTGCAAAGCAAATTCAAATATTTGAACAGTAAAAAACAGATTCATGCTTTTAGATGCCAACTTAGACATTGTGATGCAAATGGAAGCTATTTCTAAAGATATCCATATAAAAAAGAGAATTTTTATTAGTACATTGCAATTAGAGTCAAATTATGGTTATTAGTTAGAAAAGGAATTTCAATTTAAATTTGGATTATCAATTAGAATCAAATTATGATTCTTTGTTAGAATCAAATTAGGGTTTGAGTCATAATAGGTTATTAGAATTTAGTACATTTGGGATTTCATAGAGAAGCCTATAAATAAGGCTAATGGATGTAAGTCAAAATCAGATTGGGTGAGTTATAATGAGCCTCATCTATTCAAGCAATCTTTTGCATCTTTCAATGGTGAGACTCATTTGCTTCCTTCTAGGTGAGACTCCTAGAAGACCTTAATGAGATTCTAAGGAGAAACATATCCCCTTTGGTACATTCTCTATTCTTGTTATCAAATTTTCCCTATCACATCCTTTTTTTTTTTAATTTTACCCTTGTTCCTTTTCCCTAAACCCTAAATCATAAAAACTCTTCTTCACCCACCTCGCGTGTAGGCAACCTTTCTAGGATTTTCCCACATTAGTTTTGGTATCAAAGCAAAAGTTCTTGGCTTGAAAAAAACATATGCAATTGAGGAGTGGAATCACTTATGCTAGCGCATGAGTTCCCAGAATGCTTCTAACAATCAAGATGCTGTTACAATACGCTTGGAAGAAATTTCAGCCACACAACAATCCCTTCAAGATGCTATAAAGACAATTGAGTAGCAAACTTGATGAGATCATGAAGTTATTAGAAAAGAGTCAAGAAAAATGACCTATTGAAGATGAGACTGTTGTCACTAATTCAAACAAATACTAAGTCAATCAATGCCAAGACGAGATAATTTTATGATAGAGAAACCAATAAAGAGGCGTAATATTTGAGCAAAATGATGATGCGCCAAAAAAGGCACACTGGTTGCTCACTTTATGGAAAACCAAATCCAACTACTTTTTCTTGATCGATTATGTCTATGGAAGATTACTTTGATTTGTATGCAATGCCGAAAATAGAAAAAACTCGCTTTGTGAAGGCAAAGGGCGCATGTTTATGGTGGTATAATATCGGTGAATCAACTTCATAGAACGTGCCAACCACCTAAGTGATGTCAACTCTCGCAGCCCGTTATAAAGCTGGACTAATGGACATTCAGCTAGGAGATGATAGCTGCAACAATACCTACACCGTGGATGATGTTTTATCGACTAGCCCTCAAGATCGATACTAAAGTTTCGGGCTTCTAGACGCATACACCACAACTTAGGAACTTTAATCACATCTAGTTTAAAAACTTCTACTAATGCAAATGGTGGAGTAAACAACCAACAAACCCTAAATACTATGAATAAATGTGGTAGTAAGGGTTAAACTCCAATGAGTACTGAAGATAGGACTCCCTTATGCTATTAATGTGGGGGGCATGGTCACTATGTGGTTGTGTGCCCAAGTAAATGTTTACACTTATGTGTTTAAGAACCAGAACCCAAGCAGGAGAGTTAACCGAAGGAAGAAGAAACCTATAATGAAGGTGATCTTAGTGAAAAATGTGATTATTATGATGGTATGACAGAAGGGCATACTCCTGTTGTACAACCTTAATGGGTTGTAAAGGGAGAAGAAGATTGGCCACGTACAAACATCTTCCAGACACATGTTTCTTGCCAAGGGAGGTTATGCACCACGATCATTGATGGATGCGGCAGTTTGAACATAGCTTCACAAGAACTTGTTGAGAAGCTAAACCTTTTGATAGAGAGGCATCCAAATCCATTCCGAGTAGTACGGGTTAAGTGACCACTTATCTCAACTGGCTTGTCGTTGTTCGGTAATACCTCTTTTTGGTAAGAACTTTGAAGAGTCCATATGGTGAGGTCTTACCACAAAAGTCATATTTACTTGGAAGACCTTAGCGTTTTTAGAGAAGATTCTTCATCATGATGGGTATAAAACACTTATATGATATAGAAAATTCGCCTCCAATGAAGGAAATTCCACTAGTTGAGCAACCAAAGAAAAAATTAGTACCCGTAAAACTAGAAAAAGCCATCAAACAATCATATCAAAAGCAAGTCGAAGTTACTTTCTAGGAAGAAATCGTTAATGATGAATTCAAAATACAACACGTGATATAACCAATCCTAGATCAACTAGAAGAAGAGCCCAAAGAAATTGTAGAAGCTTTAGAGGACTTGACACTTGACTTTCCCGAGCAAAACATATCATGAGCAATAACAAACTTGAAGAGACTACTAAAATTATTGTTGAATATAAGAAATTTAAGAATGTTTTTCCACAAGACAATTTACAAAAAGCATATGAGAAGCAACTTTCTGCAAATTTGTTGAAGACACATAATTATTTTGAGAACTATCCACTTGTTTTACAACGTTAGAAAGTTTTTCAAAATTTGGCAATTGTCTTGCGTGAAATTAAACAAGATTAAGAGATAAGGATGTCATATCTTATCATGATAAAGAAGCGGCGAAGAAAGAAAGGATGGAAGGCATTGTTCGGGATTGCAATTGATCGTGGGAAATCACTAAAACCGAGGACCCAAATCGTAGTTTGATGTGCGTATGGAATTTTAAGACATACATATAAAATGAGAGATTTTTATTAGTCAGTAATTAGAGTCAAATTATGGTTATTAGTTAGAAATGAGTTTCAATTTCTAAATTCGATTATCAATTATAAAATTATAATTCTTTTGTTAGAATCAAATTAGTGGTTTGAGTCATACACAGTTATTAGAATTTTAAGACATTTGTGATTTCTAAATAAGCCTATAACAAGGCTAATTGATGTTAGTCAAAATCAGATTTGCTGAGTAATAATATTTCATCTATTTTGCAACTTTCAATGGTGAGGACTCCATTGGCTTTCTTTCTAGGCGACTCCTAGAAAACCTTATTGAGATTCTAAAGTTTCTACCTATCTCCTTCTATACATTCTTTCTATTCTTGTTATCTAATTTTCCTTATCACATCTTTTATCTATATTTTTCAATTTACCCTTGTTCCTTCTCACACCCTTCTTCACCCACCCCTGTATAGTAACCTTTTAGGATTTCACTCACATCTTATTGATTGTTATCCCTTGAATGGAATTGCAAAGTGATTAGTTTCCTCAATCCATTTAGAACTCTTTTCCTTCTTTCATTTTCTCTTAGTCTCCTAATCTTTCAGACTCTAACTTCGTTTCTTTTTATTTGCTCTAACACTTGAGTATTGTTATAGCATAAGTCTAGCTTACATATGAGTCAGTAACCTATTATAAACTCTGTTTTATAAAGTCAGAATCTATTAGAAGGTTTGATTGTTTCTTGTATAAGGTTATATATATATATATCATGATGGATCAATGAAAAAAATACAAGGAATTATTTCCTCTAATTCTCCCTTCTTGTTCTTTTCATGGTATTAGAGCCAAGGAAGGTTCGGGTTAGGACTTCGCCGTGTTTCCTTTTCCGGCAACCCATCTAGTGTCTGAGTCCCTTTTAAGCTATCCCACCTTCATCTTCCACCACCATCAGAACACCTTGTCGTTGCTGTAAATTTTTCCAAAGAACCACCTCATCTCAAATACATCCCACCATCGTGCACCGTCCCTCTCGATCTAGCCTCTAGACAAAACCCGATCAGCGCAAAACCACAAGCCTCCACGCGCTAGTTCTTTCTCCTGAGACAACCACCACATGCTACCGGGCAGCCCCTCCCAGCCACCCGCAGTGTTGTTGGCCGACAAAACCCAATCAGCATTCTATATTTGACATTCAAGCCCTGCAACAATGTTTTTCAAACACTTTTATGTCTGATAGCCTACTTTTCTAGGGTTTCAAGCTTGTCTTCCTTGGATTTCTTCAAGGTCCGTAGGAGTTTTGTGGATCAGAAAATAAGTTCTATCCCAAGCAGTAAGAGCTCTTTCGTAGAAAGGTGGTTCCTCATTGCAAGATCCTATTTTTCTGATTTTCAGCGCTTAAGCCAGCTAGATTCAGTTTCTACGACTAAATGTTAAACCTCAGGAGGAGTCAGGCACCATTATTACCATAATCCAGACATGTACGCCGTAATTGTAGAAGTCATGGTATCAAAACTCGAAGATTTTAGTATATTCCTTATCAAAATCACTTTAAGCCTACATTTAATTCCTACTTACATCGCTGAGTCGTAAAACCAACACATGTTTCTTTCATCTTCCTCCACTGGTCATCGACTCGAGCCAATCGAATCACGTGTAATCTCCAGCCTTCTTACTACGCTTCGGCCTCACCCGCTACCTCATCAAGCATCTTTGCATGTGGGTCAACATCTGCGGTCCTTCGGGTCGTGGACAATTCATCTAACTCTTCTAATCACTTAACTTATATTCGAAGCTTACCACAATTCTATTTTAATGCCTCAATTTCGTGAGTAAACTCCCACTCACATTCTAATTGCAAAGATCTCATTTTTTCCGACATAGTCTTCGGGATCTTTCGACTTAAGCAAAGTTATTAAGAAAATGAGAGTCTTGCCATCCTTGAAACCGAGGTGCTAACGCCATTGTTTCCCCCGAGTTGCTACTCCCATTCGGTCACACACGCTTAGGTCTATCCCTTCTCTCCTAATAAAAAAGCTATATCCTCGCTTTCTAGCCCATCCTCATCAACCGTAGTCGCACAATAAGCAAAGCTCCATTGTGTGCATTTGAGTCCTAGGGTCAATGAACGAGCTTCCACCTTGGAAGTTAGTTCATTATGATACTGGGGATCCTCGTCTAGTTTTGTCTGAATCGAAGCTTAAATATTTCCTCTCGTTAATCTTTATGGATGATTTCTCTCGTGTCACTCGCTTTATCTCTCCAATGAAAAGTCGTTTCAACAGCTTTTTTCATTTTAGTGCCTCTTTGTGGTTAAAATTCAAACACAATTTTTACGTCGCTCAAACATTAAGAAGTGATAAAGCAAAGGAATATTTTTCAAACCCTTTTCAAACATGTTACAAATGGGGATTCTCCATCACCGCAGTTGATACACCCTCTCGTAATTCAGGGTAGCTAATAGAAAGAATAGACATTTTCGAGACCTGCCTCTAATTCTTTATTCCAAATGAATGTCCCTAAACATTTTTGGGCTGAAGTAATCTCCACAACTTGTTTTTTGATTAACAGGATGCCCTCATCGACTCTTAATTGAGCTACTCCTTACCACCAGTTGTTTCCAAATAAACTGTTATTCCCTATTAATCCCAAGGTATTTGGATGAACATGCTTTGTTCGGGATGTTCGTCCTCAAGTCTCTAAACTTGATCCGAAGTCCTTTAAGTGTATCTTTGTGATAATTTCGTGTTCAAAAGGTTCGTGTTATTGTCCCAATTCCTTCGACGTTACTTCAGGTCTACCGATGTTGCATTCTTCGAGACTACCTCGCTTTCCATTCCATCTAATCGTTACGAGTCCCTGGGAGAGAATGAGGATGATTTACTGGGTTTATTATGTCTCTTTTTACCCCAGTTCTACCCAAATTCCTATTCCTATTAAACCTCCCATTACTCAGGTATACTCTCGATGCCAAAACCCCCCAGTCTCGAGTCCAACACTAGCTGCTTCGACATTAGATCTAGTCTCCAATGATGATCTTCCTATTACTCTTCGTAAAGGTAAACGTCAATGTGTTCACCCAATTTCCTCATTTTGTTCTTATAATCGTTTGTCATCACATTCATGTTCTTTATCGCGATCCCCGATTCTATCTCTTCCTAAAACCGTATGTGAGGCTTTATCTCACCCCACCGCATGCTATGGTAGAAGAAATGCAAAGTTTTAGATGGCAATGGTACTGAACTTGGTACACATCATCGGGTTAAAGCCATCAATATCGCTGATGTTCATAGCTAGTGCTAATCCTAATGGGTTCGCTTGTTCGATTGAGCACGACTTCAGGGCTAAGGGTATGCTCAGACCTATGGCATGGACTATTCTAACACTTTTTCCCCTGTTGCTAATGTGACATATGTTCGGCTTTTTATTTCTCTAACTACCACTTATCATTGGGATCTCCACCAGCTTGATAGTAAGAATGTCTCTCTTTATGGCGACCTTCACGAGGTGTATATCGAGCAACCTCCAAGGTTTGTTGCTCAAGGGGAGATAGGAAAGGTTTGTCATCTTCGGAAGTCTTTGTATGGTTTGAAATAGTCCTCGTGCGTGGTTTGGTAAATTCAGCCAAGCCGTTGAGGAATTTGGAATGCAGAAGAGTAAATTTGACTACTTCGTCTTCTACAGAACCTGCCGTATATCACTGTCAGAGCGTATGCACGATATCACATCATTGGAGAGCGACTCCCAAAGGTATCTCATCTTTAAGTCCCTTTCTTGTGAGCCATCCCATACAAATGAATTAGTGGACGCTAAGATACTTTTTTTTGGCATCGGGTTATGCTAAGTAAATACGGAATCTTCTTATCTCAAAGGAAATGTGTTTCGATCTATTGTTTGAGACCTGAAAGTCAGTAAAGTCGCCTCCCCCATGGTTCCGTGCATACAACTTACTAGAGAAGGCAAAACATTTATGATCCCGCCTGAGAGATATAGAAAGACCAGTCGGGAAAGCCTGGAATTATCTTACAAGAACTCACGACATCAAGCACACAGAGTCAAGACACGTCCGGGCTCTGAATCCGCCGACCATCGCGCTTGTTGAACAAATTCTATGCTTGACAGAGCCCTTTAACTGGTATTTTATATAATACTATGGGCATAAATAAAATCGAGTGTTTTTTCAAGCTGACAAGTAGATCTAAGCGGAAGACAGAGGTCCATTTCGGGGTACTGTGTTTGTGATACACACCCACACACTCAATTGACAAGCCAACATAAAATTAGGGCAAAGATGAAGAATCTGAATTTTATTTGAGATAAAAAAAAAAAAAAAGAGCAAATAATAGAAAAGCAAACATTCGAGAGGTTCAGGTTTCCCCAAAGGATTTACTCACACCAGCCTAAAAATCATGCCTGCCACCCACTCTCATTCCCCTTTAAATCAGAAATTTCACCCGACTCTACATAAAAGTGGTTTCTTAACAACCCTATCCTCCCAACCAATGGGGGCCTTAGAGCATAGTCTCCCCTTGTTGCCGCCTGTGTCAAAGACATCTCCCGCATCCCAGCCTCCCGCCCATGTCCTCGCTTCCTCACATGTGTATAACGGGATGGGCAAGGACAACATTATTTAGGAATCTAGTCTCACAAGAAGAAGAAAACAAAGCAAGAGTTCGACTAAGGCAAAGTCTCGACTATAGAGTGATGACATACCGTGTGTGAGATCACGCGCCTCATCAACTCGACGGAAGTCGGCATGTTATTTGTAATTCAGCCCCATCAAAACTCGTGTGGACAACCAATCTACCCTTCATATTAGTTTCAACTGCTCCACGAACGAACTAAAGATATCAGATAATGTCATTTCGTCAGGAAAATACAACTCATTGATTTCTACAGATACGCAAGATCGGTAATTAACGTACGATATCTCACAAAAGTTCTGCCGGACCTAAGACGATGTGAACAAGTCGTGGCACGACACATCTACGCTCCAACTTCGGCGATGAAATGGCTTATAAAGATATATCTACTTTTACATATAGCCATGTAACCTATTAGAAAACTTGTCTTATAGAGTTTGAAATTAATAAAGGCTTATGTGTGTGTGGTATATATATATATATATATATATATATATATATATATATATATATATATATATATATATATATATATTCATAATGGATCAATGAAAAAAATACAAGGAATTATTTCCTCAAATTCTCCCTTCTTGTTCTTTTCAAGTATAAATATGTATGTTCCTCACTTTGTTAATTAATGAAAATCAAAGAGTTATTTTTTTTTTCATAAGAATGAATACAAAGGTTTCGACCATAATGATGCAATCCTTGTTATGAGAATACCAAACATACGAGCAGGTGGATCCCATCATAAGATATATGAACAAATGGGCAGGTGATATGTGAATGATTTTAAGGGGCAGAAAGAGAGGAGGGGGTGGGAAGGGAGGATTACTCACAAGCATGTGACTGAGAGGAGGGTGGAATATCCACAACAAATCAGCAAGTAATAAGGCAGCACCCATGAATTCCTCAAACTCATATCAAAGGATAATAAGCATTCATTAATCAAATTTAAGGGACAGCAGCAGCAGCATGTATGAGTGTTGTCTAATTAATTTGATGGTACGGATGAGAGTCAATCTAAAGTACTGTGAACGAATCATGTTCTTTTTTTTTTTTTTTTTGATAAATACTGTGACCCAATCTGGTATTGAAGTAGTATTTTTGAAATTATAGTCCAATCTAAAAGTCAAACTTGAAAAGTTTTGGAATTTGAGAAAAATTAGGAACCATTATTTAGTTAGGTTATGTTAAATATAACTTCTGGTGTAGAAGGAATTAGAGTCCTCGTACAACTATGATAAGCTTATTATAAATATAGTGGTTCTTATGATTGTATAGATATATTACAGAAATACAGTAATGCAATAATAATTTAGAGAAATATAATCAATTCCCAATTGCATGGGCCACAACAATAAGATGCATCTAAGTAGCACTAGATAACTTCCATACCAATATGAATTTTCCTTTATAAGAAAAAATATAAAATTCCAGATAGAGGAAATTTATGTACAGAAAGGACGAGATGTCCTTCCATCATGTATACAAAATAAATGGATAACATAAGAGAAATATAAGCATAGTGAGAACTTGGAACACCAAAAAAACAAAAAACAAAAAGAGGAAGAAAGAACAAGCAAACAAATAAAAGACCAATAGAAACAAAGGCTAATGAAGGTCATGGGGGGAGATAATCTCCATCAAAAAACTAATGCCAAGCAAGGACTGATTAAGAACCTCCAGATTTCTGATGCCCAATCTTCCGAAGTTTTTATCCTTACAAACATTAGACCAACTCGCTAATTGCCATCTTATTACCTTCCCAAAAATTTCCCAACAAAAATCTCTATTGAATCTTTTTTTTCAATCTACTTTCACTTTCAGGAATGACAAAGTGAACATAAGATAGATTGGTCAACTCAAGAGAGTGATACTTTACAAGAACTAACATACCTTCATTTGACAAGCAATGTTTTCACTGGTTATAGAACTACTAATTGCTTGTAATATGATTCCAGAAGGCACAGTTGAGAGAAATATTTTGTGAATGCTGAGAGAACATTGTATTCCTAAATTTATTTTAAATGTTATCATATTTGTCCATGGCCAAGAAAAAATTATTGAAACCCAAATTTGCTTGGTGGAACATAGGCTCGTGCCAAGTTTTATTAACACAAATGCTAAATGAAAAGCAACCACATGAAAGGATCCCAGGAGATAAACTATTTTCAAACTCAAAGGATATGACCGAGCATCACATGACAACAAATTAAAATTTCAACTTGTTATTGAAGGAATGGATCAAGTGATATTTGATGGGTATATGACTTTCGAAATCAACCATTCAATTAAAAGGAATTGAGTCACAGAACTCCAAATTATTAATTATTACCCTTTTCTAGAGGCAATAAAACTTAAGCTACAGAAAGGTGAGAATTACAGCTAATTCCATGGGAAGTCAACATAGGCCAACAGCACCAAGGGATAAAAGAATTTGGTTGGACCTCACAAGAGAACTTGTTTTTTCCCTTGAGTCTTCTCTCATTCGCGGGAGTGAAGAAAGGGCTTTGATGCAAGTAATTAAGCACAAAATTTTCAATGTCCATTAAAGCAGTTTGGAGAAGAGATTGCCAGCATATTTAGGACTTTAGAATCATATGATTAAGAAACAAACAATTGGATTATTTATTGTGCATGTGCAAAGAAATTTGTAGAAGACAGGCCATCTTTTTGTTTCTGGAGACCACACAATGACTAAAAAGCTCAGATACTTATATCCTTCACCCTTTTGTGCAGAAGCCATTCTGATTTTTTACAAGAAAATTTACAACAATGATCAGCTAAATGTAGCCAGGATGAATATGAAACTGGGCAAACACAAGAGTAGATTGATTCTAAATAATGATTGTGGTGTTAAATGGGATTTTAATTACTTAACCTGCATCACCTACAATGATCAGCTAAATGTAGCCAGGGTGAATATGAAACTGGGCAAACACAAGAGTAGATTGATTCTAAATAATGATTGTGGTGTCAAATGGGAATTTGATAACTTAACCTGCACCACCTTCAATCGCAACCCCTAAAGTAAAAGAAAGAAAAGCTGTTTGCTCAAACCCAATTACCTACATTGACAACTAGAGAACATTTTCTTATCAGTTAAAGACCTATATATATTGTGAATCAGAAACTAAAGTATGATTGAGACAATACAATATCGTATTCATACACATGAAAAAAAAAATTGAGAAACTACAATCACCTGCTGATAGACTTGGATCATACCACCTACTGCATTTGGACAATCAATATGTGTTGTGGACTCTACAGGCGCTGCAACAGAGATTATTAATTAATACTTTTCCATACTAGTATCCAGACAAAAAGTTATAGCAAGCAAAAGAAGAAGCAATAGATTCCAAGAAAAATATTGCATCTTGAAACAATTCCCAAATAAAGCTAAGAAATCATAAAACACAAAACTAATACAATCATAAAATGCAAAACTAATACATCTTGCTGACTATAGTATGTTCATAATAACAGTTCAATCAGAAACACCTAAAAGATTCAGTCTAGAATAATGAATAGATAGCAAGACTACGGTAAAATGTTCAATAGAAATTTTTTATGGTTAAATGTTATCAAACACATAGGTAGTGCTAAAAGCTTAACATATCTCCTTCATCATATTTATGGTACAAGATTCCAACTAATCTTTGCTATATTTTGTTAACCTTAGGGCATTTCGATGCATTGATTCCATCACGTTTCTCACAATCCTTATAGTCCAATGGTTCTATTCCAATTTTTTACCTTTTATTCAGGTAGTGTATCCATTTCAATCTGACTGAGTTTTTCCATTGCTCCAGCCTTCAGTTACATCATTCTCAATTAAACTGCAAAATGCAACCCCACCCCCCCACGCTCTCCCCTTCCCAATCTAGAGTGATGCTGTTTTAGGAGCAAGTGCAGCCTCTGCTCCTCATTAGACAACCCATTTCATTTTTAAGGATTACAGGCACTTAATGTGGCAAGAGACACTTTTGAAGAGAAAGCCCCCAACTCGCCCCCATGACTCCGTCCTAACCATTCCTCTTCCACAGCACTCTCCTACCATCTCCAACCGGTTTGTTATTGTCTTTGTTATCTTCTCCTTTTCTTTCCCCTTTTTCATATTTCGATTTCCTTCTACCACCATGGAATTCCCTACATCTTCTTTGCAAAACTTTCAATCCTTGTACATAGCATGCTTCCTTAGCCCCAGAAAAGATCCATACTTCAGCCCCAACCAAGAACAAGTGTGCCACTAGCAAGTTCAAGTAGATCCTAGGATCCCTTTTACACCCAATTTAGTAATTTATAAGTTTCTTCAATCTCCACTCCTGTCAAATTCAATCCAATAGCTACTAAATTCTAATATGGTATTTCGTTCCCAACCATCACTAATAAATGAATTTGGGCTTTCATAAGTCTTATTCCTTTATACAATGAAGATAACAAGAATGACACATGCTCCTACTTACTTTTCCAGCTACGGAAATTTTGTTCTATAGTTATCAAGCTCCTTAATTGCAATAAGGGAGGGATGGCAGATGGCCAATCTGGCTAGACAAAGACTTGAGAAACACTCACCTCCTTATAAGAGCCCTTATGTTCCACAAGCCTCACACTTTCATGACAAAGGTAGCACCTGTTTGCAAGGTTAAAACCTCTTTTCTGAAACTAGTCAATAGTTAAAATCTTTCCTCAAATGACTTCCCAAGTGAAAAAACAAATCTTCAATTGCACACCAGACTTTCAAATCAACAACAAGAAAACTCAAATAAGTTTCTAGGCTTCCAAAGCTTTGATACATTGACTTTGACTATGAACATTCCATCTGTCTCGTTCCATCTTAATTTGTTTTCTAACTGTCATCCACTTCGCTTGTCGGCTCACTTCAGGATAGAAGCCTCTCCACCACCTCCCTCCAATTTCCTAGTGGCATTGAAATACCTAATGAAAAGGGGATTACAACCTTCTCCCTCCTTAGACCCTCACCAATACTCTACCACCAAGTATCCCTCCAAAACATTACTGCCTACCCATTTCCCACTACAGAGGAAGATCAAGCATCAATTCAAAGGCCACCATCTCCGGGATTGTCTTCCATCAAGTACACCTTATCCCTATCTTACCTCGCAAGAACACCATCCCCTCCCGCTTCACTATCCTGGCTATGATTACATCATTCCATGGCCGTTTTTTCATCACAGCCAACCTTTCATTTGTAGAGAAGGCTCACAGTGCACCCAAAGTCCTTCACATCCAAACCTCCACTCCCTTTTTCCATACACGCCGTCGTCCTCCTTACTAGATGCGGGTTTTTTTTTCTGGCATGTGTAAGTACATACTCATCCTCTCAAGGTTTTCGAGAGTCTATTCCTGTGAATAGCCAGTGGAGGGTCTACACCTTTCAATATGTCAAGAAAGTTTCACACACAAAGAGGTCACACAAGAGATGATCTTTTTCCGAAAAGAGGTAACATGCTATCCTGCAACCAATTAATTGAAATCCATGGATCCTCTGGCTGGCCCACATAAAGATTTCAATTTAGCTGCATTTCATCTCTCATATTGGCACTTCTCATAACCCAATAAAAGCCTTCATCCTCCTCCTCTTCAATTACTTTAACTTCCTTTGCTTCCTTGCAGGAATTTTTCATTAGCAGTCTTTGATATTTGTAAACACCCTTCCTACCTAAGACTTGTTTAATTATCATGTCAGAATGATGAACATGAGTCATTTATTACATAGATAATGTCGTTAGACCTATTTAACTTATTTGATAAATGAGATATAATAAGAAGGATAACTTATCAACACAATTCTAATTGATTATGCAAGTCTAACCCATCAACATGATTATAACTAGTTTAACTTTAATCTCTTTTTTTGAGTAGAAACAACGAGAATAGTATTAATAAGAAAAAACAAAGTACAAAGGAAGGATGGGATTTCCTTCCAAACAAAAAGCATACAACCTGAACATGGAGTTTAAAACCCCAAGCTACAATAAGTGTGTCCAAGACCCATGCTACCCCTATTTGGGTAGTTAATCACAAACTGACAACCAATTAGATTGTAAGATCGAAAGTGGAACTCCTCTAAATACGTACATGAAGCTCACAAGGACGAGAAAAACAAAATAAGTCTCACACTTCCTCTTCCGTCTTCTATTTATCCTTGAAAATCCTTACATTTCTCTCTTGCAAAACAAACCAAAATAAAGAGAGGCAAGCAATTTGCCACAATGTCTTGCTTCAAATAGACCTTCCAAAACCTTTAAAGGCAATGATAAATATATCTTCTATTCTCCTTAGGGGAACCCATACCAAGCTTAATGAATTGAAAAGCTTGTGCCACAGCCCAATAGTATGATCAATCGACTTTCCTTTTTTGCAAAGAATACACCATTGAGGATTAAGAGATTTAAAAGGTCGTCTCACCTGTAGTAAGTCATTGGTGTCACACCAATCATTGGTGTTTAACTTTAACCTCTTTAAGATATTAAATTTATATTTCAATTTTTTTATAGGTAAATATATTTTTTTCTTTTTTCTTTGTTTTAATTGACATTGGACCTCACATGACCCCACCCAACCTTGACTACTGGCTACCTCAAGTGGCAAATTCTATATTTTAAAATGATCAGCTGTTTTAAGTTTTAATTTTTTTTTTCCTGGGATGACAAATCAGCTTTTCCAATACCAATAGTGGTGTTTCATTGGACGATATCCTAATATTGCTTATAGAAGCAACATAAGTTGATATACAAGAGGTCCATGTGTTGAATATTGTCTCCCAACCTAGACCTAAAACATCCCAAAATAAGCAACTTCAATGACTGATCTGCGGACCCGAACCCACTGTGCAACCCAACCCCCGAGATAATGAACACGCCCTCAAGGACATCTAAAATCAACAATTTCATAGCCTCAAAGATGTAACATACCACAATAAGAGCCTAATCTAATGAGATGAAGACCAAGTAGTTTCACCATCTCAAGCAGCCGTGAACATTAAGATTGCAAAGTGAAACACAAGTGGCAAAAGAATTGTTAATATGAAGAAAAAACCAGATATTCCAGTTAGGAAAAATATCCAATAAAACCCAAACAAAGCAGATCATGTTTCTCAATCATCTTAATCTTTCCAGTCTGAAATTGTTTTCCAACAAATTAAAGTCTATTATGTCTTTGATTTTGGTTCAACTTAAAATCCCATTCTTCAGGCCTAATCAATGAAGGTAACGGCATGCACTTTTTTGCCAAGAAATCAGCATCCAGAAAAATTTGATCACCAGTTTACAGTCAGTCATTGAAGTGATAATAATAATGCATCATCATGGGAGAAAAAGGAAAAAAGCAACAAAGGCATTTCCACCTACTATTTAATGTAGTTACAAACCTGATGATGCCTCTGGAAGAAGCACTCGCTGTGACTTAAGTAGTTGTTTATTCTTATCTAGTACATTCTGAGGATGAAGCGAGGCGGGTGATGTTTGAGACCTATGCGGAGCGCTCTCCATTAATGAATTATTTTTCTGTTGTGAAGCCAGTAGCTTATGCAACTGTAATGGTTGTGATGTCCATGGGACATTCATTTGTGCAGTGTTTGCCTCAGGTTGCTGAAGGATGTTTGCCGAATGTGCTTGATGCACCGCATGTTCAAGACATCTGATTGTGGTCCAACAATTTTCTGCTGCCATGTTTCACTCCAGAAATATTACTTTGTGGGTTCATTGGCTGTTGGAATGTATTTGGCATGTTCTGCAGATAAATGATGGTTGCCGTAGTTGTTGTTTGACAGATTATTTTGCTTACAAATTGATGATTCTGTTGCAAGAGGGTAGTATTTAATTATGCCCAATTAGTTGTCGGGTTGTTGTGTTGGTAACATTAGCTGCGGAGAAGATTGTATCGGAGTTGTCTGTGATAGGATCTGCTGTGGCTGTTGATCATGATGACTGTAATGGATGTTTGATTGCATGAATGAGGGATGAATACTTGGTTTCTGAACCTTCTGCTTCAAAAACTGATGTGGCAACTGCTGCCTTTGCTGTGGCTGGAAAGCTACTTGTTGTGAAGGCTGACTTCCTTGCATCTCTTCTCTTTTGTGCTTTTGACAAAGTGTTTGAATGCACATGTTGCCCTACCGAATTGCCAACAAGGTCATGCGAAAATCCAGAAACATTCTGCAAGCTGGAGCTATGCCCTATAAGCCTGGCTTGCGGGTTTGACTTGTATTCCTGTAATAGATGGTAGAGGCAATATTGATCACATTAGCAGATCATGTACCTTATCAAATGCCAACTACATTAAATTCTCTGGCATAATTCCAGCCATTAGGTTGATTTTGACATAGCTTCTAACTTCTGCTTCTACCAATAGAAGGAGTGGAACTAAGAGAAATCACTATAGTTGCAATATTGAATAATGTTTTGAAACCATACTTTGAATTTTCTTGATGACACACAAAATATAAAAATAAAAATTTTTGACACTTTAAAAAAATTTAGTTAAATGAAATAAAATTACTTTTATATATATATTGTGGTTATAGGGTCAGTTCTCTGAAAACATGACAAATATGTAGGATACATAGCAAGACTAGTTTACCTTGCAAAACCATGATGCAACATAATTAACTTTAAAACTATTTACCTTCTCGCTTCCCGCAGTGGACGAAGATGTGGAAACATTTTGATATTTTTGCCCTCCATCTTTAACATATCCTTGACATATTCTGTATGTAATCATCCTGTGTGGACACTGATTTAGTTAACACCAAAACCCAAATAAAAAAAGAAAGATTTGAATAAACAAATGGAAAGGACAAGATATTTATTAACAACAAAGAGCTAAGCAGTAGATGCATAAAACGTATATGTTATTTGTTCAATAAATAGAAGGGCACATGCTGTAAGAGCATTTCACAATCCCTTACTTTTTAAGTTAACATATGTTCTTAGTCTAGTAATCAAACACATAAGTTCCCTTTCTTGTATTCTTGTTTCTTTCCTTCCTTCTAATAAAAATATGGTTATTTTATACTAGCTAATTCTAATTGGTGTCCAAGGAAAAACTAAAACTCACATTAAGAATGTTGAAACCAGAAAGGAAATAAAATCCCCAACAACATCAGGACAAGAAATTCCAAGTCCTCTACCTATCTTGGTTCCCTTACACTATTACCTTTATAAACTATTGTCCAAATTTTGAGCTGCTTCATATATTTACCGGTATGCTCCAAGTGTTTCTTACTCTAAAGTCATTTGAAACAGAATAATTTAATCTCTTATGTTGCCTACTGTTAATGATTAGTTTCCTAATACATTTAGGAATCCTTTCTTTTCATTTTCTTTAGTCTCCTAATTAAACCGTAATTTTGCTTCCTTTCTTTCGCTTTTAACACTTAGAAAGGCGGTCATGTATTTTTTACCACGAAAATCAAAGATATTTTTCCTTCACACTAAGACGAGCCACTTTTTCGGCCACAACCCTCTTTTCCGTAGACATCCCTCTTATACGGCAGACTTTCTCCCGAAGACCTTCTCCCGCAGGCCTTCTCCGGTGAACCATCTTCGACTAATCTCTTCTCCGATGGACCTTTCTCCCAGCAGACGCCTCCGACGATCCTTCCCCCTCTCTCTCCCTCTCTCCCCCCCCCCCCCCCCCCTCTCCCCCCCCCTCTCCCCCCCCCCCCCCCCCCCCCCCCCCCTCCCCCCCCCCCTCCCCCCCTCCCCCTCCCCCGTGACCGCCCTGAAACCCCGGCACTCTCCAACTGCACCTTTCTCCGACAGATCTCAAGGGACCTTCTCCAACATACCTTCTCCGATGGCCCTTCTCTCGCAAACCTTCTTTGTCATACCTTTTTCCAACGACTTTTCGCATCTACTATGTGCCCTCTTTCGGGCCACATCAACTCACATGCTAGCCACCCCGACGATTTATCTTATGGTCGTGTCTCTCACTCCCGCCACATCAACCTTCATCATGTAGTCAATTTGCCACTTTTCCAACAACTCCGCATCTACCAATCGATACATGTCTAACAAGCTTCTCGATGCATTAGATTAAGTACATATAACCCATTTGACCTATATGCCCAACTCGATAGAGTGTTAAGCGATTGGCCTCAATCCATTTAGCAAGAATCCTTTTTCTTTCCTTTTCTTTAGTCTCCTAATTAGATTCTAATTCTTGTTTCCTTTCGCTTCAACACTTAGAGTATAAATATGTATGTTCCTCACTTTTAATCAATGAAAATCAAAGAGTTATTTTTCTCTTCATATACCAAAAGAATTTCAATATCACTTAGGTTAGAATGAAAATCAACTTTGAAATTTGCCCTTATATGTCAGGGAGGTGGTATTGTTGCTTATTATCAATACTCTTTTACTCTGATCAAGCATGTAGTCCTAGTATTTAGAATTAATGTAATTATTATAATATTATTATTTGAATTTTTATGCTAATACCTGTTTTAAGAATTACGGAGTATTTTTTTTATTTTTATACCTGAATCCCTATTTGTTCTGATAAGGTAATTAAGTAGTTAGGACCTGATTTCCTATTAAGTCTAAATAGGCCTCCAGTTGCTTGTCATTCTGCTTCTTATTTATCCAAAAAAAGAAGAAAAAAAAAGGCCTTAGGTTGCTAGTGGTTTAAGTCCTTAATTATGTTCTTAGTGCATGAAATAGGTTCACTGAATTCAACCAAATCCCATCCACTCAAAGACAATAATTGCAACCCATATGCAATTACCAACTCTCCTAAAAGCTCAAGCTTATTAGATTTGGATTTAATATGAACATCATGCCTTTAACACCACTCCTCCCTCACGTGCGCCTTCATACCCGCACTGAGAGTCAAATAACCAAATAGAGTCATCCATGGACATTCAAACCACAAATTCGGGAATAAATCGCAAAGAGGTGGTTCGAACCCGTAGACCTCCTACCAAAACCAAAGCCTCTAATACCATGTTATACGACCAACCTCCTAAAAGTTCTCAAGTCATAGGATTTCGATTTAATACGAATTATCTTATTATCAACAATATGTAAGTAAAGGCCTAATGGCGTAAACCTGAAACAAAAATATCATTGTACTAAAATTATTTCACACATCGTCACTCCTTCACAGAAGCACTTGCCTATTAAGTACCTAATAAGCCACCGAGGCTCACTGGTTAGCTGTTGTGGTGGGTATAAGGAGGGACCAATGAAAAATTTATGACAAAACAATGAAGAAATAAATAATATATTATAGAAAAATACGTAAGAATGCAATTCGAATAGCACAAGAAAATTTGGTAACCATAACCAATTGATAATCACGTAACTTTGTTACAAAGATCGCAACATATCCTTCCATTTACATTTCACAACAATATTTTTTAGTTCTTCGGTTATTACATAAGAACAAGGCACTGGCTCTTTAAATTCTCCCGTCAAGATGTGCAGTATTGCATCTCATAAAAGTTAAATCAAGCATAGCAAGCAGAGAAATATAAAAGCTCATGTAAAATAAAAACCTGCCCAATGAAAACTAAATCTAAACATAAATCATGGGGAATTCTTATTATTAACAAGGGTGCTACAAGAAAATAAAACATGTCCAATGAAAAACTAAATCATAAAACATAAAATCACGAGGAATTATTGTTATTATTATAGCAACAATAAAGCTCTCAAGATCTATTATACATAGAATTATGAACAATAAGTTTCATAATTAAACCATTTCAAGCATCGTAAACAAATTTGGGAGGGATACCTAAGTTCAGGGACGCATTAAAATGCAAGTTTTTATAAATATATCCATCTATCTGGTAATAGAAACATTGTTCATCAACATATCACAAATATGTGCTCTGACCGCCAAATTGTTGATCTCTCAAGTATTTCAAAGGTTGGATGCACAAACTTATTTCTATTTAAAGTTTCATATCTTCTATTAAATCTCAATGTTCATGTATTCTTCACTGGGTCAACCCACCTTAGAGCTGGATAAAACTTGAATCGAGTCACTCCTCCAGATTGGTTATTCATTTATTTTTGTTGAATGTGGTGGAACTTTCTAAGAGAACTTTCCCTCATTAACAAATCAATCTTAACATCCTCACTCTTACATCAAGTATTTTCAAAACATTTTGCTTCTTAAATGTCTGAAATTTTGTATCACACTATAACTAATGTTATAAGGTGTCATAAAATATACCCTTGCAATTGATAGGAATTTACTACCATTCAGATCTTGAGAGGTTCACTAAATTACATCTATCATGCTCTAATTGTATAGCAGCCACCTACAGAATATTCCTGCCTCCTTAAAAGTAATAATTTTTATTTCAAAGATAGAACATGAATACTTCTGTGTATCATTTAGTTTCAATTTTAATTATAAATTCCTTTACATTTCCTGTTTGCTAAATTCGTATTTGATGAATTCTTGTCCTGGCCCCAATATGATCCTAAATCATGAGTGTGAGTATTCTGTAAAATTAACCCAAGATCTATTTCCATAAAGCACATCTATATATATCAAAAGTTGTTTAGGGAAGGAGGTTTAGTAACATATGCACGATTATACAATGGATGCCAAATCTAGATGAGAGATATTTTTTTAAATGTTCCCCTCAGAAGGTCATGTGTACTCACAGTGTAAACTCCCTTCACAACAGATGATTTCAACTAAAATAATGCTTTGTAGAAAAGCACCAACAAGGGGGTGCACCAGCACATGCATGTTTAGTATCATATTTATGAAGAAACAAGGAACTGATGAACTTGAAGCGCCAGACTATGATCTTTCAGTGGAGGTGGGAGATTCGTAGCTAGCCCTTCAGATCTAAATGGGGACAAAACCATCAGGGTCCGGATGGGTACACACTGCTATTTGGCTGTACAATTTGAGACTGTCAAGGAAGAGGTTCCTGATTATGTTTTGAGAAATTCATGAGAATGAAAATTTGTGCAGAGCCTGAACACACTACCTTTCTAGTCTTAGTGCCAAAAAGAGAGGGAGACAAGGACCTAAAGGATTACACACCTATAAGTATGGTGGGCAGCCTCTACAAATGGATAGCCAAAGTGTTAGCCAACAGTTATGATTGGGAGTTGAAGTTGGAGGAGTTCATTGTAGCCGTCCATAATAGAAAAATCAGTCCCCTTGAGATGGATAAACTGGTTTAGAAGATGGAAAAAAAATGGGATTTTCTCTGTTAGACCCAGTTTTGATTCTTTGGAAGGGAGGACAACCTCTTCCCAAAGAGGATGATTTGAACCATTGTGCCCCAACTAAGGTAGGCTTTGCTTGGGAAGCTTGGTGGGGGCAAAATGATAACTATGGATCAACTCAAAAGATCTAGGCTTTTCTTGGCCAATAGGTGCCATCTGAAGTCGTATGTGGATGATGAGAATATTGATAATTCCTACCTGTACTGTCCTGAAGCTTGGGGCCCATGACTCTATTTTGGCAATCCATACATCACACAGCCCTTTACTTTGTATGAGACCTTTTGGCTGGTTGGAGGAAAATTTCAGTGAAGAAGGAGTGAGAGAATGATGGTTGCTGCTCCCCTTGCATTTTCTGGGCTGTTCAGATGGAAAGAAACAGGGTGATCTTAAATTCAGATTTCGCTTTCAGGCTGAAGGAGTTCTTTGTCTATTTACTTCACTCTTGGGCTACTTTGTTAGTAAATTCCCAAATCTCATTTTGTTTGTAATCTGGGTGAATTTGACTAGGTGTGGTTGCTTGGGGGCTGGTGTTTTTTTTTTTTTTCCTTTGTGCTTTTTTGGCCTCTTTATTTTTTAATATATCTCATGAAATCTTTGTATACACCTTTGGGGTTTTTTGCCCTCTTTTTTGTTCTTCAATGACATTTCCTTTTAATCTATCAAAAAAAAGGAGAAGACCGACTTAACCAACCTAACCAAAGAAAAATGCATTTCTATATGTTTGCATCGAAATTTCCCCTTGAAGGAATCAAAGATAATATATTTTTTTCTAAAAACATAGATACACCACACCTCTGATACAACCACTTCTATACCAAAAAAATTAGCATAAAAAATCAATAAATAAATTCACTAAAACTATTTCTTTGTCGCCCTAATAATAATACAGGAAAGTGCTCTGAGGCAACAAGAGCACCTCTATATCCCAATACCCCCTCTCCTATTTCTTCTGTTATGAAGGATTTGGCGAAATTCGTAATTCAAATCAAATAGCCACTAAAAAGGCCCATAACCTCACTTTTTCTTGCTCACAATTACAAATAATGACCTTTATGATGGTTGAGTCTAGCATATAGGCTGCTAATCTAAATAGCTTCACAAACAGATGAATCAATGGGGCAACAAAAGAAAATGTCTTAAAGAAAACATATGTCGTGGAATAGTTTCAGTCAAACTGATTAAACTAGTTAGACAATGAAACAAATGTCTTTATAGGAAACACATCTGGAGGTAATTCCTACACCAAGCAATAACAATAACAAAACATAAAGAGAGAAACAATAACAATAACAAACAATCGAAACAAATCGAAACACCAAGCAAATCAAGACAAAATTCTAAATTAAATAAAAAAAACATAAAGAGAGAAAGAAATCCATGGTCTTGCATTACGAAGTAACAAGAATTGCATTCTATTTACGACTTCCTCTCGAGCATCCCTACTGAATTTGGCTCTCCAACCCTCCGCACCCACTCCAAATTCATTCACAACAATCTTGCAAGTGATATCATCCATCATTCAACTTCTACACCACTAAAACCTCTAAAAACAAATTCAAATTAGGTTTTATCATTGTTGAAAGCGTTCATAAGATAAAGCATGAAAACATGAAAACCTTCATGAGAAAATACAACCGAAGTAGAAAACGATGAGTAAATAAATAAATAAATAAGACAGAAAATTAACAGGAGAATAAACTACAAATACGTTATTTTGGTGTTATATGGGAGATAGGATTGTTAAAGGGTGAGAGACTGAGCTCACTTTCATTGGAAGGCGTTGAGAGAATTCCCTAAGACCGGTTTTCGATCCTGGTGAATCAAAGACAGTTGATAATGATTGTTGAATCTCTCTCTTCTCTCTCTCCTTTTATATGCAATACTTATATTTTACAAAAAATTACTTGTAAATTTTTAGTTTTATTTAGACGCACAATGAAAATCAGATTCATAATTCTCTTAATAAAATAAATTTATCATTAAACTTCAAAAAGAAAAAAGCAGAAGTTAAATAACAAATGTATTTTATTAAAATAATGAATATATTTTCAATATTTTGTTATTAAAATAAATTTAAAGTTACTATTTAATTTTGTAACACATAATGAACTATTTTATAAATAAAAAGTAAATGTTTTAAAATCTATTTAAGAATGAAAGAAAACATAAATGTATTATAGAGATTGAAAAAATATTTTATTGGAATCTGAAAACTAGTGTTGAGGAACTCTCTTTGTGCCCTTCCCCGTAACAATCTTGAGGCTCTCCCACTCATCAACAAATCTGTTCTCCATGTACTTATTTATAATATAAAATGTTTATATGTTTGAAGTGTTCGTCTGGTGCTTACTTTTTTTTATATAAATAGAAAGGATTGCCAAATTAGGAAAATGAAAACACCAAAAAAATACACCCTATGGTATAATAGATAACCAAAGCACCACAAAAAAAAAAAGACATGACACCAATAACAACAATAATGTCCCTGAACCGCTCCAACCAATCCGTAAGATTTACAATGAAAAAGGACCCTAAATCATAAAATCAAATGATCATGGCAAAAGGTTATACAAAAGATTAAATTTAATCCATAAATAGATTTTTCCCTGTTGTCGAAAGTTCCATTATTCCTATCCCATCAAATTGTCTAAATAAGAATCATCTTTGCCTTTGCATTCTTACCTCTCCATCCCTAAACCAGGTATTAATGAATACACAAAAAAATTCTTACAATTGAAAGGTATTGTCAACAAAAGAGCCAGCTCAAGAATTTAGAGAGCTAATAAAATAGAGCTTCGGCCTGTCGTAAGAGAAAATAGTCTTCGAACACGATTTTGCTTCAGCATGTTGTAAGTGTTTCGTTGCTAATTATAAGTATCTAAGCATGGCTACTTATCACTTATTCAATGTATTTGTTGGTATTGTTTTTCAATGTTACTAGCAATTACCGTGACCCAGCAACAATCTTTGAATAGATATAGTATTGCATCCAAACATAATAAATAAAAATAGGATCTCCACTCGCTCCAAACTTAATCCCTAGAAAGAGAAAAGAAGCCTCGGAAGATCATATCCCATTGTAATCAATCAACCCATCATAAGCATTCTAACAAACAATTTGAGTTGCAAAACATCTACCAAGCAATTTAAGACAACATTACCAAACCCAAGCCCTTGAGACCCGGATCAAATGGTAAAAACAAGGGTTGGGTTATGGTTTCGGGTTCAAAAAACCCTATCCCGAAAAAAAAAAACACAAACCCAAAATTCTTTATTTTTATTTTCCTTTAAGTTTCAACCATCAAATCAACCACAAAATCCTAATAACGCAACAAATCACAAAATTAAGATTAATCAATCCATAAAAGCCTTATAATATAATTACTATATACATCATGCAAAGTACACATCGAAAAATGGAATAAATTACTCTTGAGAAATCAAGACGCTGATAAAGGACAGGAAACCCCACAGCGCACGAGATACGTAGGATGAGGAAACATGGAGTTCTAAGCTCGCTTTGTTTCATAATTAGCAAATGTGGTTTTTCTAGATGAAGAATAAAATTTTGAAAAATAAACAACAAACAAATATTTGAAATTTAAAAAACAAACGAACAACATATCAAATTGTTTTAAACTAAATATCCTTACCACAAATAACAAAAACAACATCCCACAAGTTTAGGGTTAAATTTCATACTGTGGAGAGGATGGCTGCAACATATTTTAGGCATGTGTTGATTTCCATGGTTAAAATTTAAAATGATGACAAATTTTATATGAAAATGGAATATCCTTTATAAAAATAATAGAATTATTTTTAATGTATTTTATTAGCAAAATTTTTAGAGTTTAGTTTCTGAAAGTGATTTTAAAATTATTATTTTCTCTAGATTACTTTTAAGAATTTCTATATTTGAAATGAAAGTTATTAATATTTTTTTAAAATAAAAAATAAATCTTAAGATAACTTAAATAGAAACATATATATATATATATATAAAATAAAATTTCTTTTAATAATTTTTGAAATCAATATTTGTTATATAACCTTTTAAAAAATCTTGTATCTCCTTGAAAATTACCATTATCGTTATATTATTATTATTATTAAAGCGTATCAGTGTGCTTTAAATATATTGTTTTGAAAGAATCATATTTATTAATTATAATTGAACTCATCTAAAAATGAAAATATTGTATAATATTTATGATTTGCTCAATTTTAGAACATATGAAATGTTTTTTTTTTCTGGGTAAGACAGTGGAAGATAGGGTCCCACAAATTTCCATGTATTTTCAGACATCTCCTTTTCAATATACAAATAGCTAAAAACTATATAAAATAAAATAATATTTAGGTTAATAGCATAATAAACCGACATAAAGTCTATAAATTTGATAAAATATTGACTAAAAATATCTATAACTTCAGTTTTTCAACATTCTGACGATCATAATTTGATATCTTAAATTAATCAAATACGCCTCGGCCTATTTAAATCAGACTTATACGAATAAAACGGCCAGAATAAGATGACGAATGACACCACAAGGCCAGAATAAACCGACGATAAACCAAACACTTATAAAACGATGATAATACAAAAATAAAATAAAACCCAATTTAATAAGAACCATTTTATTCAAAGAATAAAATGAAAAATTCGTAAAATCATCATTTCTTACTCAAGCAACAGTTACAAGAAAAATATAAGAGAAAATGAAAAGAATTACAGGTAGGCGGCTAAAAAAGAAGATATTTTAATTTTAAGATAACTCAAAAGGATAAGAAGCTTATGTTGAATTTGTAAATAAAAAAAAAAAAAAGAGGTTAGTGTTGAACCATAAGTTATCATACCATATATTTCAAAACAAAAAGTTATGATACGGTATATGTAAAAAAAGTTAAGATATATAATATTGAGGAACTCTCCCACTCTCTTTGTGCCCTTCCCCATAACAATCTTGAGGCTCTCCCACCATCAACAAATCTGTCTCTATGTACCTTATTTTATAATATAAAATGTTTGTAGGTTTCATGCTTGTCTCGTGCTTTATCTTTTTTTTTTTTTTATATAAATAAAAATGATTAAATTAGGAAAAGGAAGACACAAAAAAAACAACACCCCATGGTATACAATAGACAACCAAAGCACCACCAAAAAAAAGACATGACAAGTCCCTCAAATCCGCCCTAACCAATCCGTAAGATTTACAATAAAAAAGGACCCTAAATCGTAAAATCAAATGATCGCGGCTACAAAAGATTGAATTTAATCCATAAAAAGATTTTTCCTTATTGTCCAAAGTTCTATTATTTCTATCCCACCAAATTGTCCAAATAGGAATCATCTTTGCCTTTGCATTTTTCTTTGAT
Source organism: Tetrastigma voinierianum (assembly GCA_016808115.1). Lineage (NCBI taxonomy): Eukaryota > Viridiplantae > Streptophyta > Magnoliopsida > Vitales > Vitaceae > Tetrastigma > Tetrastigma voinierianum. The sequence continues at coordinate 632,373 of JAEQBH010000831.1, read as the reverse complement.
TAGTTATTCTTTTGTTTGCTATGGTAAAGAAGGGGAGAAGAAAAGTACGATGGATGGGGCAAGTGTGAAGAATGTGCGACCTCTCAGAGTGGGTTAATGTAATAGACAAACATTATCATTAACTTCAGGCAAGTGACTATATTCTTAGGTGTTTGCTCTTACCTGAGCTCCATGACCTCACGGTAGTCACTAATGCGTACACCCCCTCCCCCATCCAACCCCTTTTTCTCCCTAAAGAACATAATTGCTGTTATTTTGATTGCTTGACTCATAATTCCATGCTTTCATTTTTATATTACTTCAGACACTAAGAGATGGGTTTGAAAATTTTTTTTTTCTTATAGGTGCCAAAGTGGGTTTAGGATTATGTCTTTTATTTATTTATTTATTTATGGGTAAAGAGAAATATCTATTAAAAACCCAACAAAGAGAGCCAAAAGGTGATCCTTAACTGTGAGAGGCTTATGCCCTAGTACTGCACTCCTAATCGGGAGGCTCAAACTGCATTGGGACACGGTCCCCTTTTATGAATCTTGATACAATTCATTTTTTCAATAAAACACATTTCAAATACTCATTTGTGAAGGATAATTATCTTTATGAAAATATATACGATATATCATTTAATTTAAAGAGGGGCTCACTATTTTGTTCTCACACATATTTTCATCTATGACATTATATGCTCATTTGCTCTATTTCCTACCTTTATACATTATGACATTATAAGCCATTTTAAATAGAAAAAACATTTACAAACATTTATCAGAGTTCAATTTTCATAACATAGTTTTAATACAAAAAGCGATCATTGGGTTTCATGAATCCATGGTTGAAGGCATTTTATATTTCCTCGTTGATGGACCCGACGATGACTCTAACTCGGCGGGCTTGTTTTGTCCTTAGTCACTGCACTGCGATGATAAAACAACTCCCTACATTTTCATGCTTAGTGTTCTTATGCAATTTTTCTTCATTTCAATGTACCAAATCATGCGAATTTTCTAAAGAATGCTTTGAGTCCTATCAGAAGATCAATGCAATACAATATGTATATATATTCATTTCATATACATTCATTTATAATTCATTGATCATTCCAAACGTGCACTTTCATATGCAATAACGCATTCAAAACTCAAATCATGCACTTCACAAATATTTTTATCATTTTGCCCTTAAACGAATTTAGCCAATGTTTTCGTAAAGAGGATAATAGAATTACGTAAGGTCCCGTTGGCCGCGCACCAAGAAGCCGCTTTATAACACAAGACAATCCTACCAGCTTACTAATTGGTTATTAAAAATCAGCCAAGGGCACTACCGATTCTGGCTCCTGACAGATAACGGACGGAGTGGACACTAAGCATTACGTTTGTTCATAGTACTCACATTAGATCTTTACCAATCAATCTTTAACTCGAATATAACGGATAACATTCTATTAAAGACATTAAAAATCAGTAATAGAAATTTACAATAGGGTATATACATTTATACTCAAATAGCACATTTCAATACTCATGTAATTTTTCATGACAATCATTTCACAATCAATTTTCTCAAATCACTTAAAAAAATCAATATGTAGTTTTATTGAAAATCATTTCAATAATTGTGCAAACAATTTTGATACTTGAAATAAGAAGAGAAGAATAAAGAAAAACCAAAAGGTGTCGTTGTGACTTCGATTCCTATCCTCGGAATCTCTCGACTTCCAATTCGGTTTTCTCACACCAACCCCTAACCATTACAAATTAGATAACAATACGCTTGTCTTATTTTAGGTTTTGAAGTTAGGGTTGTTTTCTACCCAACACACCTTTACTTGTAAAATTTTTTTCTATGAACAAATCAGTCATATTTTACCCAACTTCCTTCAAGTTCATTGTTCCTCTATAAATCTATTTTATTCAGAAATTGGAATCATCCAATTCGGAGCAACAAAGCTCCAGATATGTCCTAAACATCCTGAACTATTATATTTTCGACATATAACCAGAATTTGCCAAAAAACATAGCTCATTTTAGACGAATTTATGGGTCTAACGAGGTCCAAATTTGAATATTAATTCTATTTCGTGAATTTTGTTCTCCTAGAACAGCTTACTCCAAAAATTTGAACTACCTAATTTGATAAGTGAAACTCAACTATAGCCTAAATAATAAAACTGCTCAAACACCAAAATCAGATCGAACTAAAACCGTAATTGACCAAACAGTACCACTTTGACGAATTTTCTAGATCTAATGAGGTCTAAATTTGGATACAATTATTTCAGATAGATTTATTCTCCTAGAAGTCTAGTTTACCCAGAAATTTGAATCACTTAAGTTGAATGAGTGATGACCATGTTATGGCCAAAACAAAAACATGGGTTCTGAAAAATTTTGACCGCATCGCCCCTAAAAACCCAATATTTCCTTTATACAAACATTCTTCATTTGAGGACCACAACCAATCAAAACAATCAGAAACAACTTAGAGAAACCCCCAAAACTTATATACAACCAATAAAAACATTTTTATTCCAATGTGGAGTTTTCATTAAACTCAAACACAATAAGAAAAGGGGTTAGGGTTTGATTTTTTACCTTTAAACTTTTTATTCTTCAACACCAATCTTCCTTCTTCCTCTTGATCATCGTAATCATTTTTATTCTTCTCACAACCGAAAAAGCCCTAGCACTTTCTCTCACCTTCTTTTTCCAAATGTGCAAAATGCGTCTCAAAGACCAATATTTGGTCTTTAATCAAAATCCTTCACTAAGCCTTGTTTGGCTAGCCCACAATTCATCTTTTCTCATTTTTGCATTTTTAAGGTTTCATTTCACTTTCATTTTCAATACACTTTATCATATTTTCATTTTAGCATTTACACTTCAGATGAGGACCCTGGTCCTCATTTGACATTTTTACCAAATTTATCCGATTCCCCGATAATTTTCTGGTTTTATCATTTTTCGTTTTATAAACTTAAACGCCGAAAAATACAATTTAATTTATTTTATGTCCAAACATGTTATAAACCGTTAGGGTATTTTCAAGGCGCATAACTCTCCCTTCTGTTAATCATCGAATTACCTTCATTGAACAAGCTATGGTATTGGTTGCCACATAGCTTCTTCACTTTCCCACGTGGCTTCATTTGTCTTGTGGTTTCTCCATAGCACTTTGACCAATGGAATTCGCTTGTTCCTCAATTCTTTCACTTCTCGAGCCAAGATCTCTATAGGCTCTTCTTCGTACGTCAAATATGGTGTGTTCAATCTGTTCACAGACCACACGCGATAGTCCGACCTATACGTCCTTAGCATTGACACATGGAAGACATTATGGATCTTTTCCAACTCTAGAGGTAAGACTAATCGATATGCCACTGGACCCACTTTCTCTATCACTTCATATGACCCAATGAACCTAGGGCTCAACTTACCATTCTTCTCGAATCTCATGACTTTCTTCCAAGGCAATACTTTCAAAAACACTTTTTCGCCGATCTAATATCGAATGTGTTAGATTAAATATAAATACACAAGAATAAACACATAGATGTGATTTTTTGTTATTGTTACACCAAATACAGAATAAAACCACATAACCCTTGAATCATGCATACTAATCAAAGATCAAATAAGCTAATATTGTAGAAGACATACCTAAATCCATCGCAATTAGACAATGCAGTAACAAAAGCTCTCTCTCAAGTATGGAGGCTAAGGTTTGTCTTCTGAATTGTAAAACCTAAGCAATGATTCGTTCTCTCTCAATGGGGCAGCAGATAACGTGCTATAGGTTTTAAACCCAGGGACCCCCGCTCAAATTACTTAATTGCCCCTTAATGTTATTGACCCATCAAAACAACATTAAGGACAAAACAGAAACCACACATTAATTCCATATTTTATAACAATGAAATAATTATATAATTATTTCTGTGAACCCTAATTCAACTGGGAATAGATCACTAACTTTATTGGAGTACTGAATAGACAGCACAATCATGCCCAAAATTTAACACTTGTCAGCCCACTAAAAGGAAATCTAACAGAATGTCCTTTCTCTTTGAGTTGGCGTAAGATTTTTGTCTATTCGTGGCTACTTTCAATATTTCTCTAATCATTTTCACCTTTTCTTCGGTCTCTTGAATCAAATCGGGGCCAATTATTTTCTTCTCACTTAACTATGTCCAGCACAGTGGTGTTTAACACTTTCTTCCGTAGACAACCTCATAAGGCGCCCATTTCACTGATTGAAGTATGGATATATTGACAACATCAACTAGAGAATGAAATCACCCAATACCTAAGAATGAACAACGCCATCCCTAGTATATTTTCTAACACTTCGATCACTGACATCCATCCGTCCGGTGAGCTATGTTGAAATTCAGTCGAGTACCTAAAGCCTCTTGCAATTTTCCCTAAAATCTCGAGGTAAACCTCATATCTCTATCTGAAATGATAAACACTGGAATCCCATATAACCGAACTATTTCTTTTATGTAAAGCTTTGCTAACTTATCAAGTGAATAGTCGGTTCTTACTAATAGGAAGTGAGAGCCGACTTAGTCAACGGCCTTCCACCATGACCCAAATCGAAGTCATGCTTCTTTCGTCACTGCAACCCGACCACAAAATCCATTGTGATTTAGTCCCATTTCCACTTAGGTATTTTAATAGGCTGCAACAATCCCAAAGGAACGTGATGTTCTGCCTTCACTTTTTGACACACTATACACTTGGTCACAAATTTCGAAACATCTCTCTTCATTCCGGACCACCAGAATAAAGTCTTTAAATCCTTATACATTTTTGTGCTACCGGGATGTATAGCAAAGGATCTACTGTGTGCCTCTTCAAGAATAGATTTCTTTAATTCATCATCATTGGGTACACAAACCCAATCTCTATAATACAAAGATTCATCCTCATTCACTAAAAATTCAGTTTCTTTCCCCTCTGTATTCTGACTTACAATAGTAGAAATTTTTTCATCATTCTTTTGTGCCTCTAGCACTCGAATCAACAAATCCGGGTTTTCTATCAATTTTGCTACAATTGCACCATCGTCTGACAATGACAAATGAGCATTCAATGCTCAAAGCGTTTGTACTGACTTTCTACTCAGAGTGTCTGCCATTACATTAGCTTTCCCGGGGTGATAATCAATGACACAATCATAATCCTTGATCACTTTCATCCATTTACATTGTCTCAAGTTAAGCTCTCGTTGCGAGGGCAAATACATAAGACTTTTTATGATCGGTGTAAATGAAACACTTTTCTCCGTAAAGGTAGTGTTTCCATATTTTCAATGCAAACACAATGACAACCAATTACAAATCATGTGTAGGGTAATTCTTTTCATGCGGCTTCAACTGCCTTGAAGCATAAACTACCACTTTACCCTCTTGCATAAGGACACATCCAAGTCCATTTAATGAAGCATCACTAAAAATCATGTATTCTTTACCATAGGTCAACTGAGTAAGAACTAGGGCCTCGGTTAAGAATGCTTTCAACTTTTCAAAACTAGCTTGACACTTTTCACTCCACTCAAATCTCACATTCTTTTGGAGCAATCTGGCCATAGGGTCAGTCACGAAAACCCTTAACAAACCTTCATGAGCAAACTTTGCCAACCCCTAAACATATTATAAAATCGTTGTGAGATTTTCGCGTTTACACCAACTGCATAATAATGGGTATACAATGGGAGCCAAAAGGCCTAAAAAAAAAAATAGAGGCAACAACAAAAAACAACTTACCTCCCCAACCCTAAACCAGGTATTAGTGAATACACAAAAAAATTCTTACAATTGAAAGGTCCATATCAGCAAAAGAGCCAGCCCAAGAATTTAGAGAGCTAATAAAATAGAGCTTCAACCTATCGTTAGATAAAGTAGCATCTTCGAACACAATTTTGCTTTAGCCTGTTGTAAGTGTCTTCTTTCCTAATAATAAGCATCTAAGCATGGCTACTTATCACTTATTCAATGTATTTGTTGGTATTGTTTTTCAATGTTACTAGCAATTACCGTCGCCCAGCAACAATCCATGAATAAATATAGTAGTATTGCATCCAAACATGATAAATAAAAATAGGATCTCCACTCGCTTCAAACTTAATCCCTAGAAAGAGAAAAGAAGCCTCATAAGATCATATCTCATTGTAATCAATCAACCCAGAAAATGCTCTCATAAGCATTCTAACAAACAATTTGCGTTGCAAAAGATCTACCTAGCAATTTAAAGCAACGTTACCAAACCCAAGCCCTTGAGACTTGGCTCAAATGGTAAAAAGAAGGGTTGGGTTATGGTTCCGGGTTCAAAAAAAAAGAATCCCTATCTGAAAAACAATACAAAACCCAAAATTTTATTTTATTTTCCTTCGGGTTTCAACAATCAAATCAACCACAAAATCCTAATAACAAAAGCCTTATAATATAATAACTATAAATCATACAAAGCATTAACGAAAATGGGGAAGAAATTACCTTGAGAAAACAAGACCTTGACAGTGATAAGGAACCCCTACGCAAACGAGATGCAGAGGGATGAGGAAAGGATGGGAGTATGGTTGTTCCGTTTTGTTTTAGAATTAGCAAATGTGGCTTTTTCTGGATGAAGAATAAAAATTTTGAAAAAATAAACAACAAAACAAATATTTTGAAATTAAAAAAAAACAAACAAACATATCAAATTGTTTTAAACCAAATAAACTTTAATACAAATAACAAAAACAAACATCCAATGTTTAGGGGTTAAATTTCATACTATGGACGGATGGCTGCAACATATTTTAGGCATGTGTTGATTTCTATGTTAAAATTTAAAATGATGACAAATTTTATATTAAAAAATGGAATATCATTTATAAAAATAATAGAATTACTTTTAATGTATTTTTATTGAAGGCAAAAATTTTTAGAGTTTGGTTTCTGAAAGTGATTTTAAAATTATTATTTTCTCTAGATTACTTTTAAGAATTTCTATATTTGAAATGAAAGTTATTAATATTATTTTAAAATAAAATAAAAAATAAATCTTAAGATAACTTAAATAGAAACATATATATATATATATATATATATATATATATAATAAAATTTCTTTTAATAATTTTTGAAATCATCATTTGTTATATAACTCTAGAAAATCTTGTACCTTTGAAAATTATAATTATCATTATTTATTATTAAAGCAACAAAGGTGCTTTAAATATATTGTTTTGTTAAATTATATTTATTAATTATAATTGAACTCATCTAAAAATGAAAATATTGTATAATATTTATGATTTGCTCAATTTTAGAACATATGAAATGTTTTTTTTTTTTCTAAAAGATGTAACGGGGAAGATAGGGTCCCACAGCTTCCAGCTTCCATGTATTCTGCATTTTCTCTTAAATGACAAAACTGAGCCTCCCATAATTTTTTCTTTTAAAGAAAATAATTCTTATCGATTCAAACTTACAATGATCGGGATGTATCCAATATATAAATAACTAAAATCATATACGATAAAAGAATATTCAAAGGATAAGATAATAAACCTTATAAAGCAAATTTGATAAAATAGTAACTAAAATATCTATAACTTCAGTTCTCAAATATTCTGATGATCATAATTTGATATCTTCGATTGATCAAATATATTTTGTCTATCTAAATTGTCCTCACACGGATAAAACGTTGCAATAAGGTGACAAACAACACCACATTATAACAAAGCCAACGACAAACCAAGCATTAATAAAACGATGACAACACAAAAACAAAATAAAACTTAAATTTTAATAGAAGAACTATTTTATTAAGCAATAAAATAAAAGAAAATATCGGGGTCATTGATGAGTTTCGCTACGAATAATAATGAAAATTAAAAGAAAGCTGAATAAAATAAATGGAATGAAATTATCAAGTTTCAATATTAATCAAGTCTACTAAAACAATAACATAAGGTGCTATTTATAAGCACAAACAAAAATCCTAATGGATAATCCTAAAATCATAAATCCGATAAATCCAAAATCCCAATAGATAAATCCAAAAATACTATCGGAAATCCAAAAAAAGGTAAAGAAATAAATAATTAATAAAGAATTCATCACTGACGCTTCTATCTCGTTTTACGCCATATATTCTATTCCTACGCCTGTCATTTCCGTTGAAAAGAACCGACCGAAGAGTGAAAGTGAAAGTAGCAACTGCAACGATGAATCCAAATGATCAGACTATCTCCTGCATCCAAGATTTCATCTAATCAGATTACCATGCCATTTGGATTTATGAAACGACGAAACCCCCCATCTCTATAAGTCACGAACTCATCATCAAGGATAGTATCCACCGCCTCTTTGAAAATTGTAACGAAGGTATTAGCGCGCACCTTACTGCCTTCCACCGCAAGACACTGAAGGCAAAGTGAATGTTCAAAGGTTTTGCAGGCTGTGTTCCTATATTGAAACCAGTATTAACCATGTCATTAGGCAAATCGTAAATGATATGCATTAGATCCCATTTTACTTAATGATATGAATGGAGCGGGGCCCATGACTCTTGCATAAAGTTTTTTTGAAAACGTTTTTGGAATTCTTTCAGGACGAATGCGAACCATAACATAGTCACCAACATTAAATTCTTTAGATCTACGTTGCACATCAACAACCAGTTTATACTCCTCATTACTTAGATAAATTTTTCGCCTAATCTCAGCATGTAAGTCATGGATGTGTTTTACAAAGTTTTCTGCAGGTTTAGATACACGCATGTGAGGTGGTAAAGGAACAAGATCAATAGGTGTGTGGGGTGAGTAGCCATTAACAATTTGAAAAGGACTTTTACTAGTTGAACTAATGTATCTGTTATTATAAGCAAACCTGAAACATGACAAAATTAAACTCTAAACACCTTGCTTTAATCTCAACCAAACACCTAAGATATTACCCAAACAACGATTAACAACCCCGCCACGATCACCGGAGGATGAAAAGGTGATGAAAATTTTAGAGACGCCAAACAATTTCCAAAGGGTTTTCCAAAATAAATCTAACAAATTTCCTCACATCCCTATCGATACAATTAAGGCAAACCGCGGTAATTTAACAACTCTCTAAAAACCAATTTAGCAACATGTGAAGCATCATTGGTTTTGTTACATGGAATAAAATGTGCCATCTTAGAAAATTCACAACAACAACCAAAAGAGTAATCATGTCCTCAAATTGGTCCTAGGCAACGAACAAAGTCCATACTAACATCTTTCCAAGGTTCATGAGGTACGTGCAAAGGAGTATATACGTTGTTTCGTTTCAAATTTTTAGCTATCTCGACATGTTCTCGTGACAGCAACTATCCTAGCAACATCTCTTCGCAGAAGGCCAATAAAACCTATCTTCAACCAATGCAATAGTTTTATCCCTCCCCAAAATGTCCAAATTAAACCACTCCGCATGCATCTTCCAAACTAATAAATCCTCGAATGATGTTCGAGGTGTACGCACAATTTAGTCACTTTAAACAAATACCCATTTTCAACAAGGAAGTCTAGATACCCTTGACGGTTACCATTACTAACCTCATTATAAATAATATCAAAGTTTGACATGCATTACTCATTTTTCAATCTATCAAACCCAATGACATGAGCACCATACGATGAAGTGTACGCTTAATCGACTAAGTGTATTAGCAAACTTTGTTTTCAATACCGTATCGATGATTAATCACAAAAGAATATTCATTCAAAAATTCAACCTTAATTAGCATGTCGAGCATTCAATTTCTTTTGTGAGTTTAAATATTCAAAGCTTGATGGTCGAAAAACAACACAAATTTGGGTTTCTAACAAATAAAACTCTCCAAAACTCGACTGCATATAAAGATAAAACCTCTTTATCATATGTAGACATCGTTTTTAGCATCATTGAGTTTTTCACTAAAGAAAGCTATGTATGACCTTCGACTCAAGACACCACCAATACCTACACCTGATGCATCACAAGCAACCTCAAAAACTTTAGTAAAATCAAGATATCTCAAAACTGGTGCCTCAGTCATTCTGACCTTGATTTCTCTAAATGTCTGGCTAGCAGCATTAGACCATTGAAACTCATTATTTTTTAAACATTCAGTGATATGAGCCATAATAGTGCTAAATCCCCTTATAAATCTCCTATAGAAAGAAGCTAAACCATGAAAACTACGAGTCTCAGATAGATCGTGGTCTCAGCCACTCCCTTAATAACTCGTAACCTTTTCGATCACCGAAATGCCATGTTCAAATACAATAGCCTAAGAAAAGTTAATATGTGGTTGCATAAAAGAACACTTCTTAAGGTTAACATAAAGCTCGCCTTGCGAAGAGTGAGTAAAACCTGGTTTTTAGTGTGCTAAATGCTCTTCTTGATCGACCTATAGACTCAATATGTCATCAAAGTAGACCACCGTGAATTTACTAATGAGAGGTCAAGTAGGACATGGGTCATAACTCATGAAAGTACTAGGAGCATTAGACAAACCAAAAAGGCATGACTAACCACTCAAACAAAACCATCTTGTGTTTTAAATGCGCTTTCCACTCATCTCCCGGTCTAACACGAATTTGATGATACAACTCACTACGCAAATCTATCTTAGAGAACCAACTAGAACTACTAATAGGTCCAACATATCCTCAAGGCGAGGGACGGAAACCGATATTCGACCGTGATCTTATTGATGGCCTCATCAGCCCACACACATTCTCCAAGATCCATCTTTCTTAGTGTCAACAAAGCCGGGCACCGCAAGAAGGACTAAGGCTATGCCTAACAAATCCTCTTCTAAAAGTCCTTCTACTAGCTTATTCAGCTCATCTCTCTTAGATTCATCCTATAATGTGAAGGTTAGGTAGTTGAGAACCTGAACTAAATCTATAGCATGTTGATGTCTCTAAAGGTAGTTCACGGTAACTCATCGAGCACCATATCAACAAAATCATCTAGCAAATTCCCACTTCCAAAGGAACATCGATTAACTAAGAATCGTAGGAACTTTTCACACTAATGTCGAGTACATACCGCCTCAACTTTCTCTCAAATCGCTTACGCTTTAAAATATGCAAATTCCTTTCAGGAAGTTTAGAGATGTCACGTTTACCAATGCAAACTTTAGGCTTAGCAGGTCTCAAAATAATGTTCTTACCCTTGTACTTAAAGGAATAAATGTTATCTTTACCAAAATTGGTAACATTAAGATCATAAAGCCAAGGGCGGCCTAAAAGAACATGGGCAACATCCATGGGTAGCACCTCGTCAGATTTCATCCTTATAATCCCCTCATTTAATAGAGACTAGACACCTTTGAGTGACAGCAAAGCATGGTCATTCACCCAAGCTTACTCTTAAATGGATTTGGATGTGGTTCGACTTTCAGTTTAACAATTTAACAAAGATCCTTAGAAACCATTCATTGAACTACCCCATCAATCACTAACTTACATTTCTTATCTCCACTCTGTATGACTGTGTGAAAAATACTAGTAGCGCCTAATGATCATCTACAGTCAGGAATAACACACGAACCACACCAACACACGCGATCTTCATCACAATTTTCATGAGGACCATCTTCATCACCGCACACCTAAAGGATCAATAATTCCGTCTTCTCATTCTCCAAAATACTTTGTTCAACATCTAATGCTAATGCACGCTGGGGACAACGAGACGCATGAATTTTATGATGACACTTATGACAGCATTAATCGATGAATTACTAGCCTTAGACTCAATAGAGAAGCAATGTGAAGAGAGTTACGCAACTAGACTCTGCTCCTAAGGTTATTAGCATAGTATTACCGCTTGGATGACTTGACTCGTGACTAACCTATGTATGCAAAAGAGTAAGGTCTGATTTAACTTCGACTTCTAAGGCTTTTCGTATGCACTTACAAGGTGTGGAGCATGCAATCAAAACCATTCGTTGAATGTCGAACCGAGACCACAACAAAGCGAGGCAATGCATGCCAAATCGTCCTCAAGACGAACTCACTACACCTAAGTCTAGCTTTCCTCAAATTCTAGCGTAAATATTATTTACACTAAGGTGTTTGTTTTAGATTAATCATGGTGAAACGATTGACTCTTATATGATGGAGGAATGTACTTGTCTTACAACTTTGCTTTCATACTTGACCCATTGGGTGATAGGTGGTTCCGCAGAATGAAGCATGTCTTGCGGCACGATGCGCTAGTACATCTTGTGAATTGGTTAATTTCATTTTAGCAAGCCGAACCCGTTCACTATCAATCATTTCCTTACCAATCATAATATTCCTCAATAGCAACTAACGATCGAGAGAAAACATTAGGATCCATTCTAACATCAAATTAGAAACACTATACTTTTAGCAATATCCCACTAAGGTCAAATATAACACCTTATATCCTGATCTCTACCCCGAGCTGTAACCTAGGATGGTATCGAGAGATGACATCTTCTCTCCTTTGGATTTGGTGGGTAAGTTTTGTAATTGGTTGGTAATCTAATGGGGAAGTTGACATTAACGAGGTTGAAATCGATCACCTAAGTTAAGTGAGGGTCTCTGTTGTAGGTAACCTTGTGAGGTTGAGCAATTGAATGACTACGAGTTCATTTTACCCCTGAATTGTCATCACCGAGCCATTCTGAATTCATCAGTTGATGAACCTACAGAGGACTTAAACCCCGGTGTGGTGACTGTGTTTCCTAACAGTTTCATCAACATAGTCACCTATCTCATTTTTACCGGATGTTTTAAAAGCAAGTCCATTTTTATTTATTGCATGAGTTTGTTGTTAGAATGATTGGCGTTAGTCGATTGACCACACATTAATTTAAATTGCTACGGAGTGTAGTGACGGAATCAAATTGTGCATTGTTGGCATCATGATGATGGGTAATACAAACTAGACTATCATTTAGATCTTGAGATAAGGTTTGTAGTCTTAAGTCAACATTATTAAGTCTCTCAATTGGATCATTTGAGTTAGGTGAAGAAGAAGATGCAACAATATCACTTTTGGTGGCTGACATCTTTGAATAGAATCTAAATTCAGTAAAAGAAATTTATAAACTATATGTTAATGCAACAAGCTTCAAATTTTAAAAAAATGTAATGTGATTATATATCACGAGTGCCTGATCACGAAAGAACTTCAAAAAAAAAACAATTTTTTTTAAATACTCTTTATGTCTATCAAAGAAGCGAAACCTAAACGATCAAACAAACCTTAAATATCACGAATATTAACTGAGTTTTCAAAGTAAAAGAAAATGTACCCGTTGAAGAACCTTTAGGATACCTACGATTCCTTAGTGTGGTGGCAAGGGAATCCCTTATTAGGATTTTGGGTTTTGTTGTTGTCATAATGAGAAATTTACGATAGGGTGGTGTTAGAGATCTATGGCGGTGGCGGTTGCAGCGAGTGGCGTCAGGCTTTTTAGATGTGGCGGCGATGGATCGAGTAATTCGTGGCGTAGATATAAGTGTGATGGCTTGGAACAAGTGCGTGCGGCCAATAGGAAATATTGCGGAGCGTCGGAATCCTCCGGCCTGAAATTCTTCACCACCGCCACTCGGCGTTCTTGAAGGGTGCCTACCACGGCGTCACGAAGACTCGCGCTGTAGAATAAAATCAACAGATGGGTGTCACTGCGTGTGGGTTTGTGTTTATCGTGTCTGTGGCCCTACTAAGAACATTCAGAGGGTTTTTGGTTTTGGAGAGATGGCGAATGTACGCTAGGTTTTTTTTTTTTTTTTTTGAAATTGGGACGGCGTCACCTGCGATTATTGATGGTGGGTGTCACCGCGGCGGCCGATAGGCGCTTTGTGGCGGGCGCTTTCGTTTGATGACGGCGATGTGAAGCGGTCGGCTATGGTTGAAGATGAGGAGATGGGATTGGAGTTGGGGAGGGGTGGATTGCAAATCGAATTGTTGGATTGGTGTTTACCTTGTAGGTGGAACTGAAACAAGCAAAAAATAAACGTCTGGATCGAAGTTATCTTATGATAATTGACGTGGCTCGACATGAATAATAAAAATTAAAGCGAATAAAATAAACGGAATGAAATTCTCAAGTTTTCAATATTAATCAAGTCTACCAAAAACAATAACATAAGGTGCTATTTATAAACACAAACAAAAATCTTAATGGATAATCCCAAAAATCATAAGGATAAATAAAATGCAATAGATAAATCCAAAAAAATACTATCGGATAAATCCAAAAGCCATTAAATAAATAATTAATAGTAATAAAATTCATCATTGGACTTGGGCTTTCTATCTCGTTTAGGCCTATATAAGGACCTACTCCATGCCCCATCATCATTCCTCTTGATTCAGAAGCTTATGTTGAATTTGTCAAAAAAAAAAAGTTATGTTGAAATCATAAGTTATGATACGATATATTTCAAAAAAGAAAAAAGTTATGATACGTTAATGTTTCAAAAAAAAGTTATGACATGATATAATTTAATAAAATACTATTTTTATAATTTAGTGCTTGGATTGCTTTACTAGTGGAAATTACAAGGCACGATCATTGAGGTCTGGTTCTAGTGAGACAAGGGTAGGATGGGCACACACGAGAATCAGGATCGAATCCTTGTAAAAATAAAGCACTAGAAAGTAATATGTAAAAAGTCAATAAGAGTACAAAAAAAGTGGAAATTATTTAAAGTAGTTGAAATTAAAGGATTTTTTTTACATTTATTCACTTTGTAATATATGAGAGAGATTAATCTATTCCTTCACAAATTTATCCCAATTCGAACTCTAAACCCCTTCTTTCTCTATATCAGCTTCATCTTTTAACCATTAGAATAAATATGTAATAAATATAGATACGTCCTTATTTTGGTAAACAACTTAATTAAATACTTATTTTATAAAAACTTATTAGATGAGAGCTTATGTCATAAATATTTTATTCAATAAACTATTTTTGTTCTGATGCATATTTAAAAAAGTGTTTATACATTATTTTAAGGTGTTTGGATGCATTACTACACTAGCAATTAAAAAAACTAAAAACTAAGAATTAAAAGTTAATATCTTATATATATGTGTGTGTGTGTGTGTGTGTGTGTGTGTGTGTGTGTGTATAGAGAGAGAGAGAGAGAAAGAGAGAGAGAGAGTAAAAATTTATTATATACTGAAAATATTTATCATTCAAATGTAATATCTAATATAAAAAATAGCTAATGAACCATTTTCTCATCTTCACTTTTGTTTCATATGCATTAAATAGATTATAAAAACAAAATATTCTAGGTTTTTTTCTTCATTAAAATCTTTGGGATGTTTTCTATAAATTGGAACGTGATATCTGTGGCTATTGTGTTCAAGGCATTAAAAACAAAGCCTCTTTGAGGCGCAAGGCGTAAAGCCTGTTTTAGGCGATGGACTTATTTAAGTGAAGTGCATCTTACATAATATAAATAAAAATTATATATCTTATTAAATATTGTCAATAATTTTATCTAAGAATAAAACACAATAAAGTAAATAACATCAAGCATAAAAACCTAACATCACTAATGTTTTCCATCATTACAAACATTTTCAAAACAAAATAACAAACATCATTAGTGCTTCCCATCATAAAAAAAAATTATAAATTCCAAAACAAAATAAACATCCATGGATCTACATCAAATTCTAAATCAAGAAAATCATTATCATCATAATTCTTTCTATCATCAATAGGATATTTTCTATTTTTCATTATATTTCATAATTTTTCTTATTTTTTTACATAATTTTTAGTTTTTCTATTTTTCATTATTTTCCTTTTCTATTTTCCATAATTTTTCAAAAAATTTATATTTTTACATAATTTTCAGTTTTTCTTTTTATTTATTTATTATTTTTCTGCTAACTTGTTCCTATTTTTTACATAATTTTTTGGAATTTTTTTCATTAATTTTCTTTTTCCTATTTTTACATAATTTTTTAGAATTTATTTTCTATTTTTTATATTAATTTTCAGTTTTTTTCTTATTTTTTACATATTTTGTTCAAAAAAATTGCATATTTTTACATGTTTATTATATATTTTTCTTTTTACATAGTGCAAGTCAAAATGACAGTTTTGTCATGATGATCGATTTTTTAGGCTTTGTATAATTTTTTAGCTTGTTTTGTTAAAGCTTTTTCCATAACTTATTGAAATGGCTAAAATAAGCTTATAGAAGGGTCATAAGTTATTTTTATAAGCTTTTCCAAACACCTATAATTTTTATTAAAAGTAGTGATGCGAGAAGATAAATTCAAATAAGCTGTAAATAAGTTCTCCCAAACATACCCTAATCATAGCCTTCTTCAATCTTATTCATTACTAACTCATAAAACTACTCCCACAGTTACTAACTTATGTTTTTTGAATAGATAAGTTTTAATTTATTAAGACCTGGCTCATAAGGTTGTGCACAATTTATTTGCTTTGGTTTTGAATATATCGATTTTAACAGATAATTTGAAATATAAATGATTAAATCGATTCAATTCGGTTATATAGATAATAACCGATTCGATTATTGAAAATGGTTATAAAATAGACTTTTAGACAGAACTTCAGTAATTATTATAAGATGTATGGGTTAAAAAATGACACGTTAGTTGCTCATCATAGATAGCTCATGTGTTAGAGCGATCAACGTTTAAATAGGCAGAGTATAGGGAGGGGAGGGTCCAGGGTTCGAGTCCTAGTAGGGACATTTTAAGACATTATAACTAAAGTATTTAGTTGTAAAAAAAAATGACATGTTAATTGTTAAAATAATAGTTAGATGGTGTTTGAATAGAAAAAAAAGTCAAATTTAGGTTTTTTCTATTAAACAAAAGCATTCTACCTGAAACATTTCTTGTCCTACTTTTTTTTTTTGTTTTGAAGAAAAAATAATTTTATTGATTCCAACTAGTAATACATAGATAGAAACATATAATCAAAATCGCTAAAAACCACAAATGATAAAACAACATCCAAGTTAATAGTATAATAAAACGACTCAAAGCCTATACATTGGATAGTTGAGTTTACACATTTGATATTTGTAGAGCCCTCATATGACAACGAAGGGGATTTTACTTTTGCTTTTAGTATAAAAGGGAGATTCTTTTAGGGTTTTGGGGAATTCTTTTGGAGAGAGGCTAGGGTTTTAAGGGAGAAGCATCTATCTAGGGGGAGTCGTCTTTCATTTTTTTTTTGGAGAAGGGGAATCATTTTTGGAGTTTTGGACATATATACTTTATTTTTTAAAAAATACTAAAATAAGTCGAAAATCAAAATAATGTCCAAACAAGTGCATTCTAGCCACGTTGGAATACACATTAGCAATGTCGTAGTCAGTGACTATGACATTGTAATTTTTTTTAAGTTAATGTCGCAGTCATTGACTACTACATTGTAATTTTTTTTAAGTTAATGTTATAATCACTTACTGTGGCATTGTAATTTTTGTAAGTTAATGTCGACCAGCATTACAATGGCATTGAACTTTTAAAAAGTGCAATCTTATAATCGATGACTGCGACATTATTGTTTTAAAATTTAGGGCACATTCTGTTGGAAAAAATGGGTTTGAGTATAAGGAATTAGCTATCTTTGAGCTAAAATTAAAATGGGTCCCACAAACTCTTTGTAGTGGGTCCACATGGGAATGTGTTCTCCTCCATGAGGAGATGAAGATTAATAATTAAGTTGTTCTAAACCATTAGTAAAATCAATACCTCAGCTCTAAAAAATAAATATAGTTTAAGCTTGTGGAAAAGCTTGTGTTCCACATCGGATGGGAACAAGACTTTTAAAGGGTATATATACACCTACCATATAGTTCGGTTTGGGCCCCAAGGGGCACCCCAGTTTTGTGGAAAGGGGAGGACCTAGCTCGGGCGGTTTCCTGCCTTGCGTCTTGTGCCGCCCGACTAGCGCCGCAGGCAGGACGGTTGGGTTTAAATTCATTTTTTGGCCTCAAATGCTGTCATTTTGCGACGAGCATAGGTTACGATTGGAGACGTTTATGTTTTGAATTTAGTGGCGTTTTCTGCGCGGAAGCGTATGTGATGTGGGTGGAATCCAAATAAGAAATGTACCGATAATGTGAATGCGTGAAGCGATGTCACGAGACACCCAGACCTCGGCCGTAGTCTCGAGGTGAACTTCATTGGCGACAATACCCGAGGAATGGTGGGGTGGACACGGGGGCTACTCGTCATGTTTACTCCGGATAAGAAAGATGTTCTCATCATCATAGCATAGATAATGGAGAACAACTCTTTATGGGCAACTCCCTCTTCTTCGAGGTTGAAGGCGAATGTAGTATTGAAGTGACATCGGACAGGAACTTACTCTCAATGAAATTATTGCATGTGCGGAAATTGAAAGAATCTAATGTTTGGATCAGCGTTGAGTAAAAGTGCTTGAGTTGAGTGTTTGTCTCGAACTGACTTCATCCTCACCAAAAATGGGATGTATGTGGGGGAAGGGGTACATAAGCGTGTGGGCTCTTCAAAGTGTCTTGTGTGTGTACCTCCTATTAAGAATATTAATAATAAGAACGCATCTTCTGAGTCTTCAAATGTGTGGCATGGTAGACTAGGACATGTTAATTATGATAAATTGCGCAGATTAATTAATATGGAATGTTTGCCTAAATTTAAAATAGATCCAAATCATAAATGTGAGATTTGTGTGAAATCTAAATTTACAAGAACTTTTTTCCAATCAATTGAAAGAAGTAGTGAACCTCTGAGTGTGTTGAATCTCTTGTGATGCGAAATTTATTCAAATGAGAGGTGGTAAATATTTTCTTACATTAATTATTGATTGCCTGGAGATTCTTGTTATGTTTACTTATTGAGAAGTAAAGATGAGGCATTGGAAATGTTTCAACATTTCAGAATAAGTGAGAACCAGCATTAGAAAGAATCAAGGTGATATTGAAGTGATGAGGGTGGTGAATATGAAGCACCTTTTGATGATTTTTGTTCGCAACATGGTATAATACACCAAACTACTGCACCTTATTCACCTCAACAAAATGGGATTGTTGAACATAAGAAAAGAACTTTAAAAGAAATGATGAATGCATTACTATTAAGTTTTAGACTCCCTCAAATTATGTGGGAGGGAAGCAATTCTTTCCGCAAATTATATTCTCAACCGAATACCTCAAAAGAAAACCAATAAATCCCCCTATGAGTTATGGAGTGAAAATGCTACAAAATAACAAAGTGTGGGGTATGCAGCTAAAGTGGCGGTACCTACCTAAAAGGTTAAAATATGACCTTGATTGATTGTGTTTTCATTGGACCATGCACACAATAGTAGTGCTTATGCATACGATTCATAAGATTAGAAATTTTTCGATATGCATGTCAATACAGTATCGAGTCAAAGAATGCATCTTTCTTTGAAAATGTATTTTCATACAATTCACACAAGAGTCAAACTCGATAAAAGAACTCATGATCTTTGCAATGGGTAGTAGTCAAGGCCAACAAGATGATGAAAGTGAACCTAAGCGCGACAAAAGAACTTCAGAGCGTCACAAATCTTTTGGTCCCGGATTTTCTAACGTGTTGTTAGAGAAGATGAGCCTCAAAGCTTTAAGGAAGCAAAGTCAAACCTGAAGCTCCATATTGGAAAGAGGCTATAAGCGATGAAGCGAAGTCCATCTTGCCGAAAACATGCGTGGGAACTAGTGGATCTTACGGGTTCAAAACCTCTAGGATATAAATGGATATTCTAGAAGAAAATGACAGAGAATGGATCTATTGATAAATATAAGGCCAAACTAGTTATCAAAATTCTAATAACAAAGAGGCACGACTGTTTTGATCTTTATATTCACGGTAACAAGGTATCATCCCATTCGAATGTTAATAGCTATTTGCGACTATGCAATCTTGAGATACACATCAAATGGATGTAAAAGAATGACTTTCTTAAATGGTGCCTTGGATGAATAAATCTACATGGAACAACCCGAAGGGTTATTGTTCAGGTCAAGAAAGAAAGTTTGTCGACTTGTTAAATCCTTTATGGATTAAACGAAGCACCAATCATTGGCATAAGAGAAATTCTGCCAGTGTAATGATGACAAATGGGTTGAAAATCAGCGAGTGTGACAAATGTGTATATATCGAGAACAGAACGATGGAGTGCATCATTATTTGTCTCTATGTTGATGATATACTCATTATGGGTATGATAATGAAGTCATCAAAACTACTAAAAGGAAATCTTCAACAATAGTTTTACATGAAAGACTTAGGTGTTGCCGATGTTATACTTGGAATAAAGATCTCTCTAAAACATGTCGGATGGACTAATATTATCTCGATCACATTACATTGAGAAGAAAATTCTTAAAAATTTAAACAAGATGATAGCAGTCCGATGAGAACACGTAGATGTAAATCTACATTTATCGAAATAATGGCAAATGCCTTTCACAACAAGAATATGCACATGCAATTGGCAGCGTGTATGTCATGAAATTTGTGCGAGTCGAAAGACACCAGCTTCACGCCGACCGATTAAGTGAATACCTGAAGTAATCAGGAGTTCTATAACCATTGGAAGGCAATAGTTAAGGTTTTAAGGTATTTGAAATACACCCAAAACTATGGATTGCACTACTCAAAATATCTAGCAATACTTGAAGGATGCGTGGCGTGGTGGATGCTCAGGCGCGAAGACTTCAGAAGTCCTTGATTATTTATCTATTTACTCTTGGTGGTAGAGATGTGTCTTGAAATCTTCTAAGCAAACGTGCATTGCTAGATCCACGATGGAATTTGAGTTTATTGCACTAGATAAAGTTGGTGAAGAAGCAGAGTGGCTTCATCATTTCTTAGAAGATATTCCAATGTGGCCACAACCTGTGCCTACTATCTGCATTCATTGCGATAGTCAATCAGCAATTAGAAGAGCACAGAGTCACATATATAACAGTAAATCTCGGTATGATTAGGTGGAGACATCTTCCTCAACTTTCTCTAATAAGTAATATAAACCATTAGGCTCAAGGTCAAAGAGAACATTGCGGGATACGTTGGCAAGGTTTGTTCGAAGAGCAAGTAAGTAAATCATCGAGGAATGGGTTTAAAGCCTATCCAAGAGTCGCGAATGGCGACCCTGACCCTAGTAGTGGAGATCCGAAGATCTAGAATTCGAGACGACCAAATTTTGTGTGACTCATTGAAGATCACTACGGAGAATAAATCTCCTACTCATTCCTATGATCATAATAGTGATGCCTGTAGCGTTGAATAGGGTAAGCCAAGCTTTTAATGATTCTTATATCTTGTTAAAGACAAGTAGGGTATAACAGAATACCTTCCATAAGAAGTCACCTATATGAGTGAGAACTGGGCCGGTTCTATGAGAATGATAAAGGCTAAATTCTCTAGGAGCATTCATGAAACCAGGAATTATTCAAGGCCAAAATGAACACAATCGTGAGAACCAACTGTGTCGGGAAATATTCTGTGTGAATTCTATTGTCTTGGTTTACACAAATGATTGAACAGTTCAAGACATCATGTTCATTGATCAATCGATAACCCAGATGGCATTTTCACAAGAGGGAGGGTTGATACAAGCTGCAACTTCCTCATCTGAAAAATTTCTGACCGAACTTCTCTCTTAGTGTCGGCCACGTCATTTGCATTATTTACGGTCGATTTCATTCATGTGGGGGGATTGTTGGAAAAATGGGTTTGAGCATAAGGAATTAGCTATCTTTGGTAAAATTAAAATGGGTCCCACAAACTCTTTGTAGGTAGGTCCACATAGAATGTTCTCCTCCTTGAGGAGATGACGATTATCCCGATGAGTTGCTCGAACCATTAAGGAGTAGATAGAAATTGCCTCGAGCATCACCACTTGAGAAATGGTAACAAGGTTTAAGCTTGTGGAAAAGCTTGTATCCCACATTGGATGGGAATAAGACCTTTGGTATATATGCACCTACCTTGTAGTTGGGTTTTTGGGCCCCAAGGGCACCGAGTTTGTGAAAGGGAGGACCTAGCTCGGGCTTGGTTCACCACACCTGTATTCTGCCTTTCGCCCCACACCGAACTGGTCGGGTTGGGTTTGGAGGTACAATTTGTGTATACATATACTTAAATTCATTTTTAGCCCTCAAAGCATTATCATTTCACAACAGCGTAAATTACCGTCTCTTATCATTTGGAATTTGACTAATCTTCTCCCACACTATCTGTGACGTAATACATTGCATGAATAGAGCAGACACAACCATCCCAAACTTCATGATTATCTTAGAGCAGTCATGAGCGGGTCTATATATAGGCCACACAATCATTCATTTGGAATTCATTCATTCATTCATTCTTCTGTTAAATATCATCTTCGTTTTGAGAAACCGAGTTCTGCACAATTTCTAGTTAAGCCCCGGCCAATGAAGTGTTTCTTTGTGTTGGGAGATCATTTTATCACATGCAAGGCAATTGCGATAACTCGAAGCACCCTTTACTAGAGACGATAAATTGTCTTAAGGAGATTGTGTCCAACACAAGACTTGATCATTCTTGATTACTGCAAACAGGTTCCACCTTATTGCTTCAACTTTTTATTCTGTTTGTTCTGCAAATAGTTTCTCATAGTCATACTGATATAGGCTCCAATTTTGTTATGTTCTATTTCTAATGATTAACACGTTCTTCTTCTCCCCCATTTGCTCTTCTTTCTTCCTTTATCTCCTCCTCCGCTCCTCCTCTCCAATGATTGTTAGGGCATACATCTTGTTGTGCATTTGAAGCAATCGATGACTTTATTTCGATCATTGGAGTCCTCCTCCTGAAAATTGCGTAGCTCTAGCCGATTTTAGGGGTTTTTCGGTTGGTTGAACTTGAATTCTTCAACTATTCATTCATTAAAGGGTGTTTTTTGGGAAAAAAGTGAGTCATTGGACCCTACTCCTTGGATTTTTTAAACACTAATTTAAGTCGCATTGATTCTTTAGCTATTCTTTATGCTTTGCACTGTATAACTATTTTATAATTTAAAACAAAATTGTTTCCTTCTATTGGTTCTGCTATTTTTTGTTTCTTTGTTCTATTGTTGCTAAGAGCTGCTTAATAGTAACTTACCTGGACGAGCATAGTTCTTTTATGTTATGGACAAGACTTTAGCCTCAAGAGGTATTGATATAGATCAGAGCCACTTCTTTTAATTGTGTCGAATATCTTTGCTTGACTATAATGGTGTCTGGGATAAACAAATAGTTGGTTTTTGCAGTTTAGTTTGATTATCACTTCAGAATTTGAATCATCTTTTGCTTTTTCCTTTATTTTAGGGTTTTAGGGGTCAAAATGACTCTTCTTTTAAGAGTTTGGGTTCAAAAATAATACTTTTATTAAAAAAAAATCATTATAGGCTACTTTTGAAACTTTTGTTCAAAATAGCCCTTTATGCCACTTAATAGAGATGTTTAGATTTTTTTTATTTTTCAATTAAATTGAGAATCCATATGCTCTGCAAGTAGTTTATCATCTCGTTCACTCACCTACACTAATATATATGCCAAAGTTTAAGAATATAGAATGGATAGGGTAAAAATATAATTGTGTTTAGAAAGTTATTAATTGAAAGAGATGATGAAAGCCAAGTCCCTGGATGAGAGGAAACAAGATCAAATTTAAGAACACTCACAGCTCTTGGTTCTTCCTTCACAAGGAGTTTTCCCTTGTAATATTCAAGTTCTTTGGTCAATTTGTATTAGCGTTATTAGAACTAACAGCCGCATCATGCTTTCGACCAAGATTAAAATTAGCAATTAGTGTCACACCCCGAATCCCGGTCCGACCCGATTGGCGGATCCGAACCGGTTTCCGGGACGTGAGACCAAATACTGGGACTCTTTACCTGATTTTTTTAGCGGTGATACTGTGGGTATGGCCCACATCTTATATGAGTCAAAATCTCATATACATTCTGAGTCCCATTTACATATGGCCAGACTTTTGATTTACAAATCGGGCGCGGGGTACCATGTAGTGAACCCTTACAAGTGTGTTGGCCCCAGCGTATGCGGAAGTCTTGGATATGTCTTACGTACCTACGGATTAAAGAAGCCGGAATTGCTAAACTTTGCGCTTAGTGGGAAAAGCATATTCTTATAATAACTTATCGATGCACATGCATTTAGGCGAGATCATGATGAAAACATGTGAGAAGCCGGATATCAAAATCATCATGATTTATATAATCAATGTCTGTAGTCGAATCATATTCGAAACAAACTTAGGCATATCTGATAAGCGAAACATCAATTATCTCACCACAAGTGCCAGTTTCTCGGGATTTAATTCGAGTTCCTAACCGTGTCATCAACATAATTTCTACTTGTACCTTGAGCTTTCATGAGAATGTATGTCTCCCCATAGGATCCATATTTATACTTATTGATTCCTTATAAGCAGTGCGAACTTATACTTATAACAATCTTATACTTATAAGAATTACACTTAGCGAGACTTATCCTTATTGGATCTTATACTCATGACAAACTTATTCTTATCAGGGTTTATACTTATAAACGATCGGATCTTATTCTTATTCGGTTCTCATTATCTTTATGCGAGCTTATACATGTACGTATACTTATCTCAATTTATACTTATTTCGATCTCAGTAGATTCTGAGAACCTATGCTTATACGGAGTATAAACACGTATTGAGTATTTATACCTATCTCGAGATCTCAGTAGGAGTTTCTGAACATACTTATACTGCGAGTTTACACTTGTTCGAGTACGAAGTAGGTATCCGCGGGTGCAGACATTATCTTTGGATTTGCGGAACTTATACGGGAGTACCCATAAGTACTACTTGATCAAATGTCTGCTCGGATACCAACTTGTGTTGGTATCATATCCCAACAAACCTAGGTTACTTGTGCACTATATATAGGATGCCGTGAGTACTACGAAGTTTATCATTATAGGAGCTTATACGGAGATGCGAAGTGGAGTACTACGAAAATTGATCGAATCTGAAGGTCTTCTGAGAACTTATATTAGTACTTCGTATCTTAAACTTGTACTACGAAGCATATCTTGGCATTACGGAACTTATACTTGTATTACTGAACTTATTCTTTATGTTCGGATCTTATGCTCGTCTTCTGAGCATATACTTATCTTACAGACTTATCTTGGTGATACGGAACTTATAAGCAGTGCAGACTTATCATGTATTTCGGATTTTTATACATGTATTAGAATATAATGTATTTGGATCTTTATAAGTAGTAACTGAGTATATCTTTGTCTTCACGGATCTTATTCTTGTGCGAAGGTACCGTAGGTCTGATAAGTCGAGCAGAGATCGGATCATATCACTATACAAAGGAATTGGATCGGACTTCTCTGAATGGGACATTAGTCCTTCGTGAGGGTACAAATCACAGATTCATTATACGGAGAGTACCCGAGTAAGAGTCTATTTGGAACTTATACTTGTTTCTCAGAACTTATTATTAATTCTGGAAATCACGAGTGCAGAAGTAGATACTAGGACCTTGTCGGATCTGGGGGTAGAGTGGAGTACTCTGGAATGGATACTTATAACGGGCTTATTATCATTCGAGGACTCCGAAGTAGGGTTCGAGGCATGTTGGATGCGGGGTGCCGAGTAGGTGACCAGGGGCAATCGGGGGACGGGTGCCGTGGGTGCGTGGAACAGCGGATCTGGGAGTTGTTCGGGGATGCAGGGTGCAGTGGTCTTCACGGAGCTAATAAGAGACGAGGATGTCAGAGACGGAGACATTCGGATCACGGAACTTGTTAAGATCACAATACCGTAGAATTTTCTAACTCATCAGTCTGGAGTACGGCTAGTACTAGAACTGTGAATGCGAGAGTACCGTAGAGTACCACAGGCACAGTATCTGAAGATACATTAGTCTTTGCTATTAAAGCTATTGATGTTTTATCTTATATGCAGCCTGACTACTGGAGCAATCATAAGAAATAGAGTAGGGCCTTGATACAGTAGTACTCGAGTACGATGTCTTGAGAATGTAAGGAGCAGAAGGAAGAGAAGAAGGAAGAGAAAGGAAGGAAGGAAGGGGCGAGGGATGACCATGTTTGTGGCTTTGGCGGCCGGCGGCCTGATCTTTCTGAGGCGATGCGCCATGCAAGTCTGTGCCTGACAAATCTCGGGCTCTGTCAAGCTGTCTCTATCCACCTGCAGTACCATGCCTGGCCAGAGTCAAGAACCGTCGAACGATCCTCATTCATTTTTCGGTCTGAGTAGTCATAAGATCATATGTCTTTAGGAACTCATAACCTTTAGCAATCTATAAATACATGATCATGACATACTACCTTCCATATTCATGTTCATGTTCATTTTTAGTTCATTTTCATGTTTCATGCCTATTCCATATGGCATTTCGGATACTTGTACGGTATGATGCCTATCCACACATCATTCAAGTATTCTTGTCCTACATGAATTTTATTTCACTTAGAAATTGGAATCATTCCAGTTGGATCATCGAAACTCAGGGGATTACATGGCATTTTCATGCCAACTTCAGTCAGAGATTGTGGAATTTTACCAAGGGACAGTTTGCAATATTCATTTTCCAGTGTCTTGTCTCCATATTTGACACTGGATTTCTTCCTCCTTTAAGAGAGTTAGGTGTTAAGGGTTCTATTCAACTGGAATCACCCAATTCGAATCTGGGAACTCAAGTTCGTCGAAACAGCCCGGACTACTCTGTGTTAAAACGGATGCGAGGAATTGGCTTGCACATGGCCCCACTTTGAGTGAATTTTGGACCACTTAGAGCGAATTTGATGATGTCACATTTATGGATGATTTTCCTTGAAGTCTATTTGCCAGCTACTTGAATCCTCGAATCGGATAGAAATAAGGAAGTTATAGCCAAAATACAAAGCTGGTCAGAGCTGGGAAGCCGAGAGCAGGGTGTCTTGGGTGCACCTAATGTGTGTCTCGGTACACGTGGCCAAAAATGACAAGAGACACAAAGTGTGCGGTATATGTTCAAGTGTCTTAGGTACACATGACTACGAAAATACTTGAATGTGTGTTTTCTCACATTTTCCAGCACTTTGGACACCCCCGTTCAACATGCTTCAAACACACATCAAAACCATTTCAATTCACCTTGGAATCTCTTTCTATTCAATTCATCTATCAATACTTATCTTTCTTCCAAGAACATATCAAGAATCCTTCAAAACAATTCTAATATGGAGTTTCAAAACCCTTTAAGTATAGTAATTAGTGTTTATTCCAAACCTATCTCATCTACTCATAGTAAACAGACTCCATCACAAAGAGATTCCATACCTATATCTTGTGCCATGTGAGTTTTACCCACCTTACTTGCCATAAATTTTGAGTTAAGATGAAACCCTATAGCAAAACCTAGGATTTGAGCAAGATAATCATCATACAAACCCAAAAGATACATACCAAATCTAATAGAATCCCATAATCAAGGTTGGTTTCCATACCAAAACCCAAAGTTCCATACCTTGGCTTGCTTGATCACCTTCCTCCTCTTCTTCTCTTCTTCTTCTTCTTTCTTCTCTTCTTCTCTACGGGTTCTCCCAATTTGAGACCAAATTTGGTCTTTAAAATCCATATTTACTAAAGCTTTAGCCTCAAAAGCCATTTTAGGTGCTCTCCCTATTTTCTTCGCCCTCTATCTCTTGGTCATTTATAAATGAAGCTTTCATTTATTTCATTTTGGCCTCCAATCTCATCAATTCATATCTTTTTTGGCCCATAGTTTCTTGATTTATGACTTTTAGCCCTTTTTGGACCAATTACAAAAATTGTCCTTAAGTCTTGTAAATTTCCGGGTCTCTCGTTCCCGTATTTCGCATTTAACTAACGAAACAGTCAAATTATACTTACAAAATACCCTAAACATGTCAAAAATGACTATGGTATATTTTGGGATGTTACAATTAGCAATGAAGAGGATGGTCAGATTTCAAACATGTCAGAGATAGTAACCACCAACAGCTAGAATTGATGCTCGAGACCTTCCCAATATGTACTATATATTTAGTCAAAGATGTTATGAGGAAGAGCATTCATTATAGATCATATTAAGATATTTACCCAAATTCCAGTTTGCCATCCACTATCCAACTAGGTGTGGTTCTCTTTTTTCATCCTAAAACCAGCCTAAAGAACATTAGTGAACCAGTATAACCATGTAGAATTTGGATAAGTCAATCTTTTGATAAGTCAAATAGTTAAATCTCAAGCTTACCTATATATGATTGTATTTCTATTAGTTTACTTGATAGACCTTAAATCAAACATGATATTTCATTTCCTTCATAATACATATCTTATTGGCACATATAATTATTGGAAGGATGCTATTATTGCAATCATCACATCTCGATGACTTTTGAAAATTGTTTCCATTATGAGAAAGTTTAATCTAAATTTGTTATTATCAATAAGATATAGGAGGACATTAACAATCATATTAGAGTTTTGGATATATATAATTTTTATACATATGGTTCATGGTTTTTGTAACTATTGGCATTCCACTTGGTATGTTTGTTTTGTGAGATAACTTTGGTAATGATATTATCTTATGAATGGCATTTTGTGTAGGTAAATAATGTGTGACTCTACTATTCCCGTCATATGTTTTTATAATGGAAAAACTGAAAGGACTGAAACAAATGTGAAATATGTTGGGAACAAAACTGTTATTGTGCCTTTGGATGTACCGATTGATTGCACATATGATCATTTATTAGCTATGATATACTAAATGACAGGTATTGATAAAGAAAGGTTTAAAGATAAAACCATCACCTCAGTTTAAAAATGTGGAAAACTTTGATAATGCTATTTTAAGTGACTGGAATCCATGGGTGAACTATAATACTACAAACTCAAGTGGAGAATTTGTAGTTGGCTAGGTTTTTACTTCCAAAGCTGCTTTGCAAGATGTTGTTAAGTTGTACTCTATTAAAGCATACTAATAGTATGTGGTTGTTGTATCTTCAAAAAATTTGCTAGTGTTAAGATGTAAGAAGGCCGAGGAGTATCAATGTACATGGAAGCTTCTTGCTATGGTTGTAAAAGATACATATTTCTTCGCAATCAATAAGTATAAAGGTCCACATAATTGTTTCAATCCTTGCTTGAATCAGGAACATCAACAATTAGACTCTAACTTAGTTGTTGATCATATCAATGCAATGATTAAGGCACATTTCACTTTGTCAGTGGTTGCTATCCAAGCAACCATTATGGAGAAATTTGGATATAAAATATCATACAAGAAGGCATTGGTTAGAAAACATAAAGCACTTACAATCTTATTTGGGGACTTCCGTAAGTCATATGCAGAACTGCTGATGAGTTAAAAACTCATTGACTTTTAATCCATTTCTTTTACTTGTGTTACAATATAATTGCTTATTATTATGCAGAAATATGGAAACCTTACCAAATTTATGTTTTCTTGATTTTCTGAAGGAATTGACAATTCGATGAAAAAGTATATATGAGGTCGAAGCGGCTGGGTTCACGATAGACTTGTGAGGTCGCGACAAGGGATTCCTCGGATCGGTTTTAAGTCACCTTTGAGTGGTATGTGGCTGCCGTCATTGAACAGACCTCGGGTGTGACAAAGGAATCGAGGTCACAGCGAATTGATACTAAAATTTAAGAAGAATATTTGTGACGAGAGACGAGATCACGAGAGTGAGGAAAAGCGAAAGAAGGATCTTGGCAATGGCGACATCGTTGGATGTCCACGGCGAAAGAAGACTCTTGTGCAGCGATAGAGAAAAAGCGATGTCATGATGGGAATGATAGCTTACCATGAACAGTGAGGTCTCCTGAGGGATTTGCTGTTGCTGACAAATACAAAGTGAGAACAGATTGAGTCATGACCTTTGAATTCATTTCACAACATGAAAATAGGCTGACCAGTTAAAACCATGTTGCAACTAAGTTTGAGCAATTGTGACAAGAGCAAAGGTGAGAAAGGCAACCACCCAGTCGCGACATACTTTTTAGGTGGCGACCAGAAATAGAAGTTGGGTTAAGTAAAAACTGTTGTAACTGAGAATTGAAGTTGCGACAAGGTGGAATTAAAAGCGTATGGTCAGTCGTGACACGCCTTTAGGTGCGACGAAAGTGCAGCAAGGAAAACAACACGGTCGCGACCTAAAATTGCATGTGCGACAAAGGCTAAACGGTCGGCGGTTTTGAGTCGCCTTTGAATAAAAATGAAACGAAACAAATGATGTCATGATATAAAGAGGATTGTGACGAAGTCAAAGTGGTTGCTTAGCGAAATTGCGTCGTGACATGAAAACAAGGTTGCGACAACTCAGTAAAGGGAAGGACAGCCAGGTCGCGACATGGAATTGAGGTCGCGACCGCAAATACTTGGGGCCGAAAAAGTTATGTAGCGAGAATCATAACTCTTGTATTAAACTTGGTCACGACAACAATTTAATGTCACGACAAAGATTCCAAGAAAGAAGAAACTAAAGCAAAACTCATATACATGATTGAAAACTTAATGGCAGCAAGAATGAAGGGGATGAAGTAACAACAAGCGTGACAAAAGCAGGTCGCGGCTTGACTAAATGAAGGTACGCGAAGAGCGGTGTTGTGACGAGAAGACAATGAGTCACGCGATTTCCGCATGGCGAAACAAAACAAAGGTGCGATAGGTAGTGAAATTGTGACGAGTTATGGGATTCATAAAGCGCAGCTTTCGATCCTGACAGCTTCCGTAGGTCATGACCTAAGCGGTGAGGCGGGCCGTAGATTAGGGAAAATTCACTTGAAGCTTTCGAATCAAGCCTAATTTCTGGAAGTGTATAAATAGTCGACCTTGAGCCAAGAGAAAGTAGCTCTTCCGGAATCCAGATCCTTGGGGGATTGAAGAAGAATCACTTGTATATTTTTAGAATAGATTAGTTAGAATCGTTTTGATTTTTGGATCTGAACCAGCAATCTGTTCTGAATTGTGAAGCTGGATCAAATAGTTCATCTCTTTTTCCAATTACTGCTTGGAATTAATGAAGTCTATACAATTTCTGGAATTCGTTTCTTTTTAATTTATTACAGTTACATGGGATATGCGTGATCAATATTCCATTGTTGATTGTGATTCAGTATTTGAGAAGCGCAGCTTCCACTGGAATGGATATGTTGTTAGTTATAGTCTTTTCTGCATAAATTAGAGGAAATTTCCTTGATTTGGATTTATTTGGTTGATGTTGTTTATGAATTGAATTGTTCCTGATAGTAGTACCAGATGCCCTTTGGGGCGTATTGCTTTGATTTCGATTTCCCAAGTGACCACGGATATGGAGATTCACGAGGCTTGGAACGCTGATTGTGGGTATGCTAGACTACTATTGAAGAACTAAAGAGCTATGAGAATTCAATTTGATAAATTTCCAATTCACTCATAGTTGAAGTTGAAGGGATTATTTATCAATTTAAATAATTAGAGATTTCACCTTAATCTGATGGAAAGATCTTTATCCTGTGTTAGTTGAGATCTAATCAAGGAAAAGGAAAAATCCATTAGATCTAAAGGAAGATTCATGAACCATTTTATAGAGGTTTTGCAATGACCCTGTCTTGGGAAGCAAGAAATCTGTAGTCTTAAGAAATGGATATGAAGTATTGAAAAAGAAAAATACCCAGATCTTATAAAGAGTATTATGAATACAAGTAACTAATTAGATCCATGTCTTTGAAAGAAGCAGGGACCTAAGGCTCCAGTAGAGGAATAAAAATTGAAGGGTTTAGTTTATATATTCACGAACAAAACCAAGTCTTATAGAGCGCCGTTCTTAAGATTGAAAATTTGACTAAATCAATATTCGACAAAGAAATGATAATTTGGATATTTTTCTTTATTTTATAAAAATTTAAAAAAAACCGGTTTACGACATAAGCTCTTACGATCTTTAGAGAGCTTAAAGGATATATGATTTTTAATACCACTGTTTCCAATTAATCTCGATATGTTTCCATTTCAGGAAGTTATTTCATGCACAGGAATCCATAATCAAATCTGTTTCCCTTAGATATTGAATTGGAAAGAACATTGAGGAACTTAAGGAAGGTCAGTGCGAAAGCAGCAATTATAGGTGATAAAGGAATGGGTCGGTGGTTGAGCAAAGCTTGGCGGCCGAAGGCCTCCGTGCAAGATCTGATGGAGGATTTGCGGAGACCCGATTATTCAAGGAAGAATATTCGTGGTTAAGACAACTGCTTTATGAGGCCTGACAATTTTGAAATTTGAAATCGACCTTGATCATGGTTAATAACGAGAATCAATTACAAGCCATCTTGAAGTACTAATGAGCATGGGGATTCCTCGGGATGTGCCGCAATTAAACCGCGATTATTGAGACTAGAGAATTTGATCCAAGCCACATCTTTCCCTTTTCTTAAGAGATGTGCGACCACATGGTATGAATAATTTCCATATGGTTTTAGTTAATACATGGGAAAATTTGGTGGAAAGCCTACCTTGGCGAATTTTCCCCATCCTCACATGCGAAGAAGGAGATCAATGTGTTCAAGGGGAGGATAAGCTTATATACTGCAGGAAAGGTACAAGGTTGTGAAGGAGTGCCCTATGCATGGCATAAACTTGAAGACCCAAATGGATATTGTCTACCACTCCCTGAATGATACCTCTAAGGGTATCATAGTGCAGCTTGTTGTGGGGGCATTTAAGCGAAGAAATGCAGAAGAGGCAAGGCAGTTGATAGAAGACCTAGCTAACTGCAACATGAAGACTCCATCTGAATCTTCAATGAAAAATAGCAAAACAAAGGGGAGTGGGCTCATTGAGCTCAATAAAATGACTGCTATGGAAGCAAAACTTGATGCAATAATGCACAAGTTAGGGAATCAGGAGAAAAGAGATACTCTTTGCTCATGAGAAGGAATCGGAAGAAGTGCGAAGAGGGACCAATTGATAAGGATCCTATCAAGTTTAGGAGGCTAGTGTTTGAATGAGCGGAGAAGCTACGATTTCAAGCTAACCCCAGCTTGCCTACACACACTGCACTAGCAGGGCCGTGAGAACTTCTCATATGGTGGAGGAACATCACGGGGCGAGAGACATGGGCAAGGTTTTGAAAGGATATAATCCACCAAGGTTTAAACGTGCTTAACAAGGAGAACATAAGCCAGTATCAAGGTCGAAAAGACTTAGTCCTTTGAGGAGAGAAAATGCTGCGATTCATGGGGAGACTGACGAATTCTTGACATCATGGACGAGGTGCAACTAGTGGGAAACTTTTAAATCAACACAAATTTTCAAGCAAACACTAATGCTTCACTCGAACTTGGAAACAAGGGTTGGGCGAGTTGTGTAACCTTGAGAGATAAGACAAAGGATGCTTTACCTAGTGACACCCGAGGAGAAGAATCCGAGGGTTGTATGGCGGGTCCCATTTGAGGGTGACGAGGAGTGACGGAGTGAAGCTAGAAAGAAGGAAGGTTTGAGCATGGAAGAAGTGAAAGGAAATTGGAAAGAAGATAAAAGAACAATTCGAGTGGGTTCAGAGCTGAGAATAAAATGCATGCGAGCGACAAGAGGAAAAGCGTGAACCAGCGAAGAGAAGGTTGAAGCCTACACACACTTGGTTCCATTCCCATAAAGACTTGGAAGGCAAGGAAAGAACAATTTTTCTAGATTCTTGGAAATTTTCAAGAAAGATAGAAATTAATATTCCCTTTCTTTGAGGCTATAACTCAAATGTAAACTATGCCAAATTTAGAAGGATATCTTGAGCAAAAGAAGAAAATTCTTGAGGAAGGAGTGAGTGAGCTAAGCTATGACATGCAATGCAGTTATTCAGAAGAGCCTACCAGCTAAGATGAAAGACCTTGGCAGTTTTACCATTCCCTGCACAATTGGGAAATATGAATTCAAGAAAGCTTTGTGTGACTCAGGTGCCAACATCAACTTGATGCCCTTATCAGTGGTACAAAGGTTGAGTTTGGGAACTTGCCTCAACGGCTCAGTGCGCAAATGGATGATAGGTCATTAAGCACAGCGGAAGAGTCCTTGAGGATGTACTGGTCAAGGTAGGGAAATTCATCTTCCCTGTGGATTTTGTTATCGTGAAAATGGAAGAGGACACACAGGTCCCTTTGTTGTTAGGAAGACCCTTCTTAGCAACTGGAGCTGCCCTGATCGATGTACTTATTGTGAGGTAACCCTGAAAGTTGGAAATTAAGCAGTACACTTCAACCTCAACAAAAGCTTAACACGGTCTGATGTTGATGAAGAAAATTGTATGGCTGTAGATAACATTAGATTATCGGTTTGAGGCCGAACTGCAGTTATAACATTCGACATTCTATCGATGAAAATAGAGATAATTTCAGTATCTTAAGAGTGTTGATTATGAATTATTTGCATTCAGTTTGCAATATATAAGCAGTCTTGAGGATTTGAATGAAAACGATAAGAGAATTCATGCGCGAGGAAAGAAAGCAAGTGAGCAGAAACCGGTACATAAGGGTTAATATTGGAAAGAATTTGCTAGTCATAAATATGCTATCTTAGAACCAAAAATGAAAACAGTGATTAGATCAATTTGCATTGAGGCGGGAATGAAGAACATAAGGTATTAAGATTATGAAATACAAAGGAAGCGGTGCTTGGTCAATTGAAGATCTCAAAGGTATCAGTCATTCTATTTGCATGCCTGAAACCTGGCTAGAAGATAATCTGAGACCGATTAAACACGAAGAAGGTTGAATCGATGAAGGATGTTGTAAGGAAGGAAGTGCTGAAATGGTTAAATACGAGGTTTATTTATCTGATATCGAACTGATATAGGTTAGCCCGAGTTCTTTGTGGTTCCTAAGAAAGGTGGATTCATTATGATCAGGAATGAAAGAAATGAACTAATTCCCTACGAAGCGTGACGCGGGGATGGAGGTGTTATAGATTGAGAAGGTTAAATCTGCAACCGGGAAGGATCATTCTCCCCTACCCTTCATTGATCAGATTTGGATAGATTGGAAGGACACCCTCACTTACCTTTCTTGATAGATATTACGGATATAACCAAGTACTGTACTGAGGACTAGGAGAAAACTACTTTCACATGCCCTTATGGGTACTTTTTGGCACCCCAGAAGAATGTCATTTTAGGTTGTCTGTATCTGCTGCATTTAAAGATGCATGATGTCTATGATCTCAAATTTGGCAGAGAAGGTTATGGACATATTCATGGATGACTTCACAGTTTATGGATCCAGTTTTGAACATTGCCTACAAAATTTGGGGACAATACTTCACAAGTGCTAGGACAAGAATTTAGCCTTGAATTGGGAAAAATGTCATTTTATGGTAACAGAAGGCATTGTCCTTGGGCACATAATTTACACTAGCAATTTGGAAGTGGACGAGCCAAAGTTTCCATCATAAAGACTCTTTACCACCTACAACAATCAAGGGAATAAGAAGTTTCTTGGGACAAGCTGGTTTTTATAGAAGATTTATCAAAGACTTCTCAAAAATTGCAAGACCATTGTGTAGACTATTGGAAAAGGATACCAAGTTTAATTTTGATGAATCATGCCAATCTTCATTTGAAGAGATCGGATCAGTTATTTAGAAGCTCCATCATGGCGAAACAGTGGAATAAGGAATTTGAGATTATGTGTGATGCCAGTGACTATGCAATGGGAGGCGTATTGAGACGAGCGACAAGATGTTTGGGCCATATCTTTGTCTGTAAACATGACTCAGAGAGACTACTTAACTGCGAAAAGAGATGTTGGCCATGGTATTTTCATGTGAAAAATTCAGGTCATATATTGGATCATGTCATCATCCATCTTGATCATCTTTGCGATTAAATATTTGATGACAAAGAAAGAAGCTAAGCAGACTTATCAAATGGGTATTTATTCTTTGAGAGATTCGATCTAGAGATCAAGGACAAGAAAGGTAGTGATAATGTGATAGCTAATCACTTGTCAAGAGTTGAAAAAACTACTATAAAAGGAAAAGGGACTGAATTGATAGAAAACTTTCCAGATGAGCAGTTATTCCAGTTGTCATTTTAATCATGCTAGTATCTTTGACATTTGTAAAATTTTAGCTTGTTGAGTTATACCACGGGAATTGACTACAATAGAGAAAGAAGTTAGGCGATAAGCGAGATTCTATATATGGGATGACCAACATTATTCAAAGGAGCTGATATGATGTCCCGAGGAGGTGTGTGCGGGGAAAGTGAACAAAGTAAATTTATATGAATGTCATGCATCACCATATAGGACATTTTGCACGAATAGCTTATTCCATTAAATTCTCCAATCAGGTTTTTATTGGCCTACCATATTCAAAGATTGTTTTGAGTGGGTTAAACTTTGTGATCAATGCCAGAGAATGGGAAGTATCAACAGAAGACATGAAATACCCCTTCAAGGTATCTTGGTGGTGCAGCTTTTTGATGTGTAGGGAATAGATTTCATGAGACCTTTTCCATCTTCATTTGGGAATCTGTACATACTCCTAGCTATGGACTATGTATCCAAATGGGTGGAAGCAACAACTTGTCCCAAAAATGATGCTAACACAGTTGTGGGATTCTTACAAAGAAATATTGTGAGCAGATTTGGGGCACCTAGAACTATCATAAGTGATGGAGGGAGCCATTTTGCAAACAAGGTGTTTGAGAAACTCATGAGCAGGTATGGAATTAAACACATAATGAGTTTGGCTTACCATCCTCAAACAAATGGGCAAACTGAAATTTCCAATAGGGAGATCAAGAAAATGCTTAAAAGGCTGTAAGTTCCGATGCAGAAGAGATTGGTGCCACAAGCTTGATGAGTACGTGTAGGAACTACAGGCTGCGTATAAAACTCCCGAATTCTGGAATGTCCCAATACGAAATTGTCTTTGGTAAACCTTGTCACCTCCCTCTTGAATTGAATTGCAAGCTATGTGAGCCATCAAGAAATTGAATTTTGATTTCAAGGTACGCTAAAGAGGAAAGATTACTCAAGCGATGAATTGGAAGAGTTAGAAATGAACATAATAATGCAGTGACTGAGATAAGATAAAGAAATGACATGATCAAAGATTTTGAGGAGAGTGGGCGGATCGGTCACGTTGTTTGGCTGCAGGCGGGGCTGATTTCAGGAAGGCGGGATCAAGGTAGATTGGTCACTGTATAGTAGTGTGAGTACAGCCTTGGAGCGGTGACATTGGCTTAATGTTGGAGAAGAATTTAAAGTGAATGGTCGACGATTAAAGCATTATCTTGGAGGAATGTAATTGAAGGCGATTCCCGGGTTGAGTTAAGAAGAATTCTAACTGAAACAAGAGAATCATAGTACATAAGTCAACGGGGACTCAAACTTCGACCGCGGAGAGCCAGCCCATACAATATTTTATTTTATGTTTTATAGTCAATTAATGTGTTTAAAATTTTAAGTTTTTAGTTAGACTTGTGTGTTGTTCTACTGTTTAAAATTTTTTAGTGTTTTTGCAGGTCAGTGGGGGTACAAGCAGAAATAGATTCTTCACTTATTGCTTCTAGTATGCACAAGAGAACACAAGGGGGAGTATTATACTCTCTTATTAATATTATGTTTTTTTTAGAGAATGCATGATTGAAATTTGGGGGAATTGGATTTTCAATTAAATATTGAATCTTATGCTTTGATGAGTTGATTTGTTGAACATTTGAATGATGAATTGTTTTTGTTTGAATTGGGTTTCTTGAATGATATACATGTTCTTACAAGTATGCATTGGGTAATTTGAGTCAATCAAGGGAGACTAGAAGTTGCAGGAAAATAGGGATAAAACATTGTTTATAGAGACCTGGAGATTTTATAGGTTGCGACAAACTTTTGAGGTCGCGACAAGGTTCTGAATTGATAACATGAGAACTAAGAAAATTTCGTGTCGCAACACAAGATTTATAGTCAAGAACAAACTAAGGTCTCATTGTATTAATTCTAGATTACTTAGCGGCGTATTGTGAACTGAAATGGCGGTGTAGGCATTGTCAGCGATAGTAGAAGTATGTCGCGACGGGAATGGCCCGAAGAAAGAAGGGTATGTTGTGACATCAATTTTATTTGTCAAGACCACATTTGTAGTCGCGACAAACCTAAGTAGGTCATGACCGGGATTGTTTAAATCACAGTAATTGTAGGTTTCAAACGTTTTGTCTGAGGCGTCGCAACATTAAAAAAGGTACTTATTGTTAACATTTAGTGTTGTGACTTAGACATTAATGTTGCGACATTCCATAAAAAAAAATGATATCATTGAGCCAATCAATAAGAAAAGGTTGGTGAATAGCCGCTTTTTTCCAGACTTGATCAGGTGCATCCTCACCCAATCTTCCATTCTCTTTCTCTTTTCGAATATCAAAACCCTAGATTCCAGAGTCTTAAAAACCTAACTTCAAAAACCTCATCGATGGTAGAAAACCATAACCTTGTTCCCAATCTGAGTGAGATGATGAATGAATATGCTCATGGGGAGGAAGAGGTTCACCTGGAACCTCAACCTGGGATAGTCATAACTGAAAAACCAGAAGCCCAGCTGAGGCGGGAGAACCAATTGAGGAAGGAAGGAAAGCAAAAAGACAGAGATCAGTGAGGCATAATGAAGAAGCAGAATCAGAAGGTGATAAGGACTTTGTCTGTGCTCATGCTTTATGGAACAAACATTTTTACTAATAAAGGTTTCACTCCAGCCGAAGGGATTTAAAGCTTATTTCCCCTTTTCGAAGATAATATAAAGAAGGTTGGGATTTCTTACATGGCACAAGGCACACAGCCGTTGCTCTAGCAAGAGAATTTTACTCAAATATGGTGGAGATGAAGGAGGATTTTGTATATGTACGAGGGGTATGGGTTCCTTTTGGGCATAAGAGAATTAATGAAGAATTTCAGCTGAAGGAACTCGAACATGGCTCGAGAATTGAGAAGTTGGTTGAAAAAGAGAAGCAGACCATGAGAAAATTATAAACACATTAGCACTTGATTGGACAGGGAAAGTGGGAGGCAACGAAGAAGAACCCACACCAGGCTATAAACAGAGGATCTCTCACAGAGAAGGCAAAGGTTTGGTTCTATTTCATTGCATCAGTTATAATCCCAACTAAACACTTGTGCTCGTGAGAGACGAAGCCATAATTTATATGCAATTTGAAGGATATAAAATTAATATGGGAAATACGATCGAAAATCCGTGGGCTATCATCTAAGCAACAAAAAGAGGACTAATTCCCACCCGGCAACCATCACCCAGATGATGCATCTTATTTGGAGTGAAGGATCATGGGAAGAAGAAGTATGCTAGGTCTCTCCTCTAACCCTTCTTGGGGTAACAAGAGACGAAAAATAAAGCATAAGGGAATAATAGAGGTGGAAGCAGAGCCTACAGAGGGGAATGATAACATGGAAATAAAAAATTTCCTAAAAAAAGCTCCTCTAGCAGAAGAAGAGGAGGAAATGTAGTATAGAATGAGCCCACTAAGTCATTCATGCTTACGATATGAGAGAAAAATTTTCACGAGCCTCTGAAGCTCCAAAAGAAATGAAGGAATTCTTGAAATCATGGAGATGTGCTCTCCAGTAAGAAGAAAGAGATGGAAGATAGAAAAGAAGTGGGAGACAACGACAAATTAGAGAGGGAGTCGTAGGGTGATTTTAAAAGAAAGAAAAACAATGGGACGAGTTGAAGCAACATGAAGAAGAGTGGAAAGAGGAGATGGACAGAAGGGAGAAAGAACTGCTAGAAAAAATGAAGGCCAACTTGGAAGCCTTCTACAATAATCAATTCAACAGAGATGCAGAATTACTAACAATTCTGAAGAAGAGAGAAGCTAAAATGGAAGGCAATATGTTGAAAAAGATAGAAGCCTTCAAGTATCTCTATAAAGAGCAGTTCAAAGAGTTTGGTAGGCTCATGAAAGAAAGAGATAAGGAGTTGGAGGACAATGATGTCTACGGAGAAAATTTTTGCATGGGAAACTGGAGCCATAATCAATACTAAACTATCAATATACTAATTGTATTTCTAAGTTAGAAACACGGTGAATACGATGGCGAGAACCAAGATCATTTGATCACTCTTGTGGAGTTCACAAATGATCTATGCACCACTGGAAAAGAAAAGCACACTGACAAGAAAAGACCAGACATCACCTTCTCAAAATTTTCTCCCTGTTTGGCAAGTTTTGACATGGATCCTCCTAATATCATACCTACCAAACCTATAAGAGAAGAAAGTGAATTCTCACAAAGTCTTCTCTTTTCCCTTCTCTAATTGTATTCTTTCTCAACCATTAATAGAAAGCCAGTATAGTTCATTGAAAGTGTCTTGTGATTTGTTCTTCTAATCTGACAATTTGGTTTTGTTGCTCTCAATAATGTTACAATTAGAACATGTATGTTGTTGAGCTATGAGTAGGATTTGGTGGTTGTTGAGTTTGAAAATGAATTGTTTTTGGATGCATTGATGATTAAGTGAACTAGGTTGCTTGTGTCATTCTTTGTTTGTGCGAGAATGATTATTGTAGTAAAGCTTCTAATGGTGAATGGCTATGACCAACGATTAAATCAAGAATATTGTAGCGTAAATGGGGTAAGTTCCATTATTTGAAATAAGGATTTAAGTTTTGGTTGGATAGTTGAGTGAATTGGGAAAAAGTACATAATTGAAAGAACAAATAAGATGGTTGAATCTACGTGTACAAACGATTAAGTCGATTACAATCCAAACAATAGACATGGTCAAGTAAGTCCTTAACAATTTGAGAAAGATTAGGGACATCTTATGGGGTGATTCACAGTCAATGGCACAAGGTCCTAGAACTTGTTAGATTATTGGTTGAGGTGAAATCCTAGGCAAAAACAACTAAAAAGAAATGAAAGAGGCCATGTTTGGAAGTTTGAACCTTTTTCAAGCCTACCCTCATTATATGCAGAGGCATACACTCTAGTTCCATTTTTTGAGCCAAATGCTAACTTCCAGTGCTGACAATTCCAAAACTGAACTCCCCTCCTTCAACTAATCTGTGGCCAAGAACCATAAATTACCTAGTGTTCAAAACAAGAAGTTTAATGTGCAGAAAGGAACAAGATTGGGGGAATATACTTCTTTTAGATTGCATGGAAGGATAAGGCAAAATCAATTGAAAGACTAGAGATGAAGAAGGGGTCAAGGGGATGGTTTTGATATTTGTGTGGCCTATCTCTCTCTTGAACAATTAAGTTGCTTAAGGGAGTGTTTCAACACCTAGTACCTAATACTGTGGTATGCAGTTGCTAACCAAGTTACTCTAGAGTGATAGAAAGCATAAAAGACAAAACATTGCACTATTCTAA
Organism: Tetrastigma voinierianum; assembly: GCA_016808115.1. Taxonomy (NCBI): domain Eukaryota; kingdom Viridiplantae; phylum Streptophyta; class Magnoliopsida; order Vitales; family Vitaceae; genus Tetrastigma; species Tetrastigma voinierianum. The sequence goes on along the minus strand of JAEQBH010000831.1, from coordinate 590,916 downwards.
GTCTTTAACGAGAAAAGAGAGGCAAAGAGTTCAGGTTAAGGAACTAGGCGATAAGTCGAAAGTGGCAATCAAGACCCTGATATGCGAGAAGATGCACGAAACCAAGTTTGGGGGAATTATTAAAGTTTACATCAGTAGGAAGGAAAGGGATGAAGAAGGAAGTATACGAGATGGAAAGAGTGGAGATAAGGTAATTTACAAGCCTAAATCTTCCAATTATCTACCCAGTACCCAAGCCCTAGCATTTAAACCTAAAGACCTCATTGATTTTAAGGTTGAATTTGCACATTAGTGGAGATAAATATGAAAAACAAGCATATGGGACTTTGACTAATTTTCCAAGGAGAAAAGGAAAGAAGACCAACACACACCCATAGAACAGGATCAATTGACTGAACTGTTTACAGTACATAATTCATCAGTTTATTTGTAATGGAGGTTGAAACTATTCCTTTTTCTTAGTTGAAAACTGAAGTTTGAAATAGTGCTGCAACTTACTTATTTCAAGTCTATTGGTAGAACTCGAAATTGTAGTATAAGCAACATCATCATAAAATAAGTTCTAGTATTTGAGAACAGCTCATCTCTTTTCTTGCCCAAGGACAAGCAAAATTTTTGGATTTTGGGGAATTTGATGAGTGGCTCGTGTTACTGTCGAATTTTAGAGCATGTGTTCTGATATAATTGCTTATTATTATCTTGAAATATGGAACCTTACCAAATTTATGTTTAAGATTTTTCTGAAAGAATTAGTAATTCAATGAAAAGATATATATGGTCAGAAAATGGTGAAATCACGACAAACTTGAGGTCGCAATGAAGTTCTCGTATTGGCAGTTTTTAAGTCACGACTCAGTGAGCATGTTCTTGAATCTGTTGAACAAAGGGCTCAGTGCGACAGAGAATCGAGGTCACGACAAGAAGTGATACTGGGGCTAATAGAAGAATGTTGCAACAAGAGACAGGATGAAAAGACAGAGGAAAAGCATGAAAGAAGGATCTTGTCGCGACACCGTTCTGGATGTCGCGATGCTAAAAGAAGACAACTCTTGTCACGACAGAAAAAACAATGTCGCAACAAGGAATGATAGCTTCATGAACTGATAAGGTCTCCATAAGGGAATTTGTTGTTGCGACAAAATACAAGGTGAAGACACCAGTTGAGGTCGCGACGAGATTCATGTCACGGCGTGAAAATAGAACGAACGATTAAAACATGTTGCAACTAGGTTTGAGCAAGCGCGGCGAGCAAAAAAGATGAGGAAGAGACCGCCACCCAGTCGCGACATACTTTTTAGGTTGCGACTAGAAATAGAAGTTGGGTTAAGTAAAAACTGTTGTAACTAAGAATTGAAGTTGCGACAAGGTGGGAGTTAAAAACGTATAGTCAAGTCGCGACCTGCCTTTTAGGTTGCGACAGAAAGTGCAGCAAGGAAAGAAACAACCTAGTGGCGACCTAAAATTGCATGTCGCAACAAGGAACTAAGCGGTCGGCGGTTTTGAGTGCGGCTTTGAATAAAGGCGAGAAAATAATGAGCAAATGATAATACATGACATAAAAGGGAAGTGTGACCCGGGAATCAAGTGGTTGGCAACGAGAAATTGTGTCATTACATGAAAACTAGATTATGACAGAACTCGTAGGGAAAGACGGCCAGTGTGACATGGAATTGAGGTTGCGACACAAATGGAGACTAGAAAAAGTTGTCTGTAAAGATGCCTTCTCAATAGCGAACTTGGTCACAACGACAATTCATGTTGCGACAGATTAGGAGAAGAGAGCTTTAGGCAAAACTCATGTCGCGGCGAAACTTAGTGCAGCAAGAATGAGTTATGGTAATAACTTAGCAATGACCAAGAAAGCGGTGCAACAACTAAATAAGCGCAAGAAACGGTGTTGTGACAAAAGACAATAGGTGCATTGACTTCCCATAGCGAAAACAAAACAAGGAGGTGCGACGGGTAATTGAAGTCACGGCGGACTTAGCGGATTCATAACTACAACTTTCGGTTCGCGACGAGCTTCTTTAGGTGCGACTTGGCGATGGCGGAGCCGTAGGTTAGGAAAATTCACTTGAAGCTTTTGGGTCAACGATTACGGAAGTGTATAAAATGATGCGTTGAGCGGCGACTCTTGGAACCCGGATCCTTGGGGATTGAAGAAGACTCACTTGTATATTTGGAGAATAGATTAGTTAGAATCGTTTTGATTTTGGATACGAACCCGGCAATATGTTACAGATTGAAGAATTTAGATCAAATAGTTCATCTCTTTTTCAAATTACTGCCTGGAATTAATGAAGTCTATACAATTTCTGGAATTCGTTTCTTTTCAGTTTATTACAGTTACATGGGATATGCTTGATCAATATTCCATTATTGATTGTGATTCGATGTTGAAGCGCGACTTCCTTTGGGAATAGTTATGTTGTTAGTTATAGTCTTTTACGCATAAATTGGGAAATTTCACGGATTTTTGATTTGTTGGTTGATGTTGTTTATGAATTGAATTGTTCCCAATATTTGTATCGAATACCCTTTCAAGGACTGTATCCTGCTCTGATTTCCAGGAGACCCTTTGAGTGACACAGTGATGGAGATTCCTGAGAGCTTGGAACCTTCAATTTGTGGCTATGTTAGACTCTTAGTGAACTGCAAGAGCTCTAAGAGTTCACTTCGATAAATTTCCAATTCACTCATAGTTGAAGTTGAAAGGGATTATTTATCAATTTAAATAATCAGAGATTTCACCTTAATATGATGGAAAGATCTTTATCCTGTGTTAGCTGAGATCTAATCAAGGAAAAGGAAAATCCATCAGATCTAAAGGAAGATTCATCAACCATTTTGTAGAGGTTTTGCATGACCTTGTCTTGGGAAACAAGAAATCTGTAGTCTTAAGAAATGGGTATGAAGTATTGAAAAAGACAAATACCCAGATTTTATAAAGAGTGTTGAGATACCGTGCGATTAGTCCATGTCTTTGAAGCGGGGACCTCTAACTGAGTGAATTAATGGAAATCAAAGCTACTTTATTAGGCATCTTTGACAAATCAAGATCCAAAATCAGGATAGAGAAAATCAATGGATTATAATGTAGAAATTGGCAATTTCACAACAGTTCCTTATCAGTGTTCATTTCTAGCAGAAATCGATTCAGTCCAAATTATTTTATTTGTTTTAATTCAAATTTTATTTTAATTAGATAAATATAATATAGTATGATCTTGTCTTTAAATTCTAGTTTTCAAACCATTACAAGGAGGTGCAAATAGTGTGAATCTTAAGTAGTTAGGGTAGTTGATTTCAAAATTATTGTCAATCTCTGAGGGAATGATATCTGGACTTACATTCAATTTTTACTACTTGTATGACCTGTGCACTTACAGTGTCTTAGACTAAACCCATTTTATAATTTTAAGAACATAAGATCATTTTCTAATTTTTAAACAACTAGCTCGATTTTGGTACCCGCTATGAGGAATTGTAGGCTCGCGAGAGGAATAAAAATTGAAGGGTTTAGTCTATATATTCACAGACAAACAACTGCCATGTTTCTTCATGGCATTGGACCAGGCAAATCTTGGATGTATTGTAACTTGGAAAACATTTGATAGTCACATGCATAACACAGAGGTATCTCAACGCGTTTTCTAGGCGTTTCATCCGTATATTGAAGGATTCAATCATTGTCAGCCCATCTTGAGTATTCATGGTACACATTTGTATGAGAAATATAAATGCACGTTAATGATTGTTATGGGCTGTGATGGAAATAATCAGTTCTTTCCACTGGAATTTGCTATTACAGAATGAGATAATATTGATAGTTGGAGATGGTTCTTGTCATGTATTAAAAACAAGATAACTCAATGGATGAGACTTTGTGTTATAAAGCTGACAAGACATCCAGTATTATAGCACAATGATCGATGTTCATCTTGCCTAATCCGAACTATATGTGCATATCGGCAAGATTTGCATGCGTCATCTTGCAAGCAACTTTATGAACCGATCAAAGATAAAACCTTAAAAAATTTAGTGTGCAGAGCAACTTTAGTAACTGAAATTGGAAAATTCAATAAGCATATAGACAAAACTGGGAGAATTAATTTAGAAGCACAACGATGGTTGGAGGCAATCCCTTTTGAGAAAGGGGCACTTTCACATGACAGAGGTCGAATATATGGGATAATGACTATAAACATGTCTAAGGTTTTCAGTATTGTTCTTAAAGGAGCTCGAAGCTTACCCATAACTGCATTGGTTAAATTGACCTTTTTTAGGCTCAATAGCTACTTCATTGCAAGAAGGGAACAAGGTTGTAATAGATTGACATCAAATCAACAGTATACTTCATATCTTGATGCTAAGATTAAGGCACATGCGGTTAAAGCTGGATCATTTGAGATTGTTCTTTACGATCACAACCAGGGACAATTTCATGTCAAGTCAAAGAGAGGTTGAACACATTGCCTCAACTTACATGACCATAAATGCACTTGTGGTAAAACACTTATATATGGATTTCCCTGTAATCATAATATAGTAGCATGTCTGTGACGCCCCCAACTCGGCACCCGTTGTAAAGCGAGGGTGTCATTTTTTTTTCTTGTTTACTATAAACTTATAAACTTTAAGCTTGTTCATTCATATAATGTTAAACATTTAACTTGTATCATATTCTGTAGTAGCGGATTACAAAATATATATGCTTCTCCATATGGAAGTGTTCAACATTTTACAATATTTACATTGCTTACAAAAAAAACAAAAATACATATACATTAGACCAAATGGTCTTCTCCAAAGGTACCTAGTGATGCTGATTCTTGATCGTTGATGCGACGTCCCGCCCTTTCGTTTCTTTGTACCTACACCGAATGAAACACCCGTGCGTTTATAGCTAAGGGGAATAATATCCGTGGGACGCCCTAATAAGGATCATCTCACTTTAGATACATGCATACACTTATGGCAAATATAACATTTACATATACTTATCCATTTCTCATATCTACTTTTTCATAACATGTTTAATTTATTATCATATTTCATATATTTTTCGTGTCATCTTACACTTCTTGTTCTTGTAACCGTATACTATCATCACATAGCAGTGCTATACTTCTCATATCATGTCATATATCATATACATCTCATTTGCGTATACTTGTCATTTGCTTTTATGTTTCATGCCTACATAAACCTTAAGCTGATACTTAGTTAATCAGATGCACTGGGGCGCACTCATCACCATACGAGATGCTGATTCTATCTCGTATGACCCAAATCCGGCCACTATAACGATCTAAACTGATCTATGTCATCGACCCAAACGGGGACTTGATATCTATAAACCATAGGTCATAAGCAATCGTATCCCATAGCACGCTTTTTATCTATATAACTACTTGGTAAAAAGCAGACAATCAGTTTTATTATGTTTTCTTAACAATCTTTTAGGTATCAGAAAAAGATATCTCATACATTATTTCATATAACAATACAATTATATAACCTTTATACAATTTCAATTTTCATAACCAATTTTGCCTTAACAGTTCGAGGCAGCTCCCAAGTCCATTTTCGACTACAATTTTTTTTTTTTGATCCTATAACGAGATTGTTAAAGAAAGTGAACTTCTAACTAAATATACCCCTATGTCTTAAGTTTCTTATGGTTCAAACATCATGTCATTTGGACTTTTAATTTGGGAGATATGGTCTAAACATCTTCGAACTACTCCCGACGTCAGAAATTAATATGGAATTATGTCCTCTATTTGAAAATTTTCTGAGAACATTATAGACATAATTTGACCATACTTTCTTCATGAAAGGTTTTCTCCCAAATGTCTAGTTTGTACAAAAATTTAAATCATTTCATTTGGATGAGGATAACTCAAGTTATGGTTTAAACAACCAAAATTACTCTAGTTCAAAGCATCGCTCGAGATGTGATTTCAAGGACCGAATTGTTTCCTTACTAATGCACTTGCGCCCAAATTCGATACACTTATTTCAAAGAGATTTGTTCTCCTAGAAGTCTAGTTTACCCAGAAATTTGAATCACTCAATTTTGATGAGTAAAACTCAACTTATAGCCTAAATACCAAAATCATGCAAACCTAAAACCCGTATCAAAAACCGAACCATAATCGACTAAACAGAGCCTCACTTTGACTTTAATCTTTTCAGTCCACCTGGGGTTCAAATTTGGATACACTTATTTCAGAGAGATTTGTTCTTATAGATGTTCAGCTGGCACTAAAATTTTGAATAACTCACTTACGAGTGATGGCCAAGCATAGCCAAAACAAAAACATTTAGCTTAAAAACTGACAAGATCTCCCTAAACCCAACATTTTCTCTATACAAATTTTTCCTCCATTGAGTCCCACAACCAAACCAAACAACCATTCCAAACAAGGATTTTACACAAAAAGAGGTATTCCAAACCTCCAAAAAAGTATCCCTATACATATCCATACAAAAATCCATACATTTGCCTTTCCTTCTTCCTTCTTCTTCTTCTTCCTTTCTTCCTTTCTTTCTCCTCTCTTCTCCCTTATTCGATTTGCCCTAACATAAATGTCAAAAATGAGATTTCTTTAAAGCCATGTTTGGCTTTATCCTAACATTTGACTTAAATTGTGTTTTTGCAACTTAGTCCTTTAATTTCTTTTATTTGCAATCTAATTTATCCTAATCCTATATTAGCATACAATCTTCTTTCAATTACGACCCTTATCCTTCGAATTGGTAAATTAATTTACTCCTTAACTCCTCAGATACTACAAAATTTTTCTTATTTTATTTTTAGCATTATTTTATTCCGGAAAAATATACCTTTACTTTTATTATACCCAAAACATGTTATAAAACTGTCATAGTATAATTTGGGGTGTTACAATGTCAGTTTCATTCCGTAGATTTTCAATCATTTGTTCAAGTCTACTACAATACTCAATCGTACTACGGTACATAGGCAACCTTGTTTCATTCCATCTTCGATGAATATGAATGGCCTCCTTATGATGGCCCAACCATTGTGCCTTATGAGTCAATGAAACGCACATCACGTGATCGTCCTAAATCAACCAGTTTGCATAATGAAATGGACGTTAGAGAGGGGAAGACCACTATTACATGTGGGTTGTGCAAACAACCTGGTCACAATCGCCGATCTTGTCAAACGAGAATCAAGTTGATTGAAACATGTATGTTTTTTGTTGTTACATTGTCTTAATAATTGTATTGTAAGTATATACTAGTACTTGTTCATTTGTTAATTGTTATTGATTGTTTATATGTTACAGATATGGCATTCGGAGGGCCTTGCAGTGATGCGTATCCGTTAGATAGACTGCCTGGTTTTACAGACGCATTAATCTCATTTAGTGGACGCTTACTCGCGCGCATTTTCATATCATAAAATATTATTTTCGACATTGCGGTAACGTAGCGGCAAGAATTGATTTATCGACATTCAGAGTTTACCCAGACTACATGCTGTTGACATCGATGTCAAAGCCATGAGAGTGCCTATATGGATCCTCGTATTCGCCCGTATGTGATATGATCTAACTTTTATGGTCTGTACCGCATCGGACACGTCACACTCGATTGTGGCCTCATCACGAGTCTGGTTGAGAGATGGAGTCCTAAGACACACATTTCATTTACCGGTTGAGGAGATGACGATCACATTACAGGATGTCGCCATCATCCCAAGCCTCTAGATTCATGGACCACCAGTCACAGGTATGTTGCTAATATTTAAAATCTCACACATATAAAAGTCAATCACTAAGATGTTGCTAATATTTAATGGGTTTTTTTATCTAGCTCTGGTCTTAGGAGAGACTACACACAGGTCGACTTGATTTTAGGCGACCAGCAGCACCTTCAATCCCCCACCACTTACACGATGATGGCGATGCAGTTGGAGACGCAATTGAGGGTATACAACATGGATTACCAACTGAGCCTGAGGTTGAGACTGAGTTGGTTGAGCGTGACCTGGCTGATCCATTAGGGTTGCGTTGGAGAGTACCTTTATCATGGGTGCATAACCAATCTAGTGTGCTCGCCTTATACCGAGACCAGTTGGATGCATAGACTCATGATCAAGTAATTATATATTAATATATATTATTTTTAGTCATATTCACAATAATGATAATTTACTGCATACATTATCGAGGTAAATTTGTAGGTGTTAGCTGAGCCATACACGGAGAGCTCGCTGTCTATCTACTTGATATATGTAAGTTGTCGAATGAGATTTGGCGGATGATGTCACCACTTATCGGCTTTAAGACTGTAGAGTGGCATCGTCTAGAGCGAGTCTTGCGTCTGTTCGACCTTCTTCAGGGGATACCTTCGTCTTGCTCGTTAAAGCAAGAGTTACATTTAGTTGACAAACAAGGACACCACAAGTACGATTGGGAGACATATCATGCACAATACATCGCCTTATAGGTTACGCGTGTAGAGAGGATTGTCACATCACCTCCTATGGTTGGTATTATCGACGTATTACACGACGTTTGATCACACCACCACTCCATAGAGATCAAATGAGGTGCCATAATATAGTCGCAACATCCCACTTGTTGGTAAGTAAGTGTCTTTAAATTCACAATTATTTCCAAAATTTAATACATAGTGCAAACATTTAACTTTGTTTGGTTTGTTTTTTTAGATATCTAAGATGGTAGACATCGCTATTATATCTCATGGGGCTTCCTCGGGCTTGCTATACGACATTCATCATATTTCTATATTAGTTTTACACCTGATTGGAGAAGACCATCACATCGCTACACAAGATGACGAGGCATCTATATCACATGGACCATCCATCAGACTTTCTGCATCATCCACTACAGTTAGGATGCAGCCGATCAGAGGTCGAGGGAGAGGGAGAGGTAGTGGGCAAGGTCATGGTCGACCTGGTCGAGTTGGTGAGCGAGGTGGTCGTGCTACTGGTCTTTCCACTAATGAGACTTCCATGCCACCTGAGTAATCCACGCCACCCCCCGAGACTTCCATACCACATGAGTTTTCCACACCACCTTCCCGTACTTTCATACCACTCACGTATTCCACTCTACCCCCAAAGACTTCCCCTCCACATGTCATCCCACCATTATCATCTACATCTCCGGCCTTAGAGGCCACATTGCCATCTAGGACATCACCTAGATCACTGTCTCTCATTGATGAGACCATAATTGACCTTGTTCTAGACTTGGGTGCATGCCCACCTAGGTGACCTCACATTCCACGTACACGCCAAGTCATTTCGCCATCAACTCCCTCAGCTCCTTTAGATCCATTTGAGATTGCACATGCCCTTACAAATCATCTAGTTGTGTATTCTAGGCATCCTAAGAGAAAAACAAAGCCTCCATCATATAAATTCTATTAAGCTTATTTATATTTGTATATATTGTTATTTGTATTACATTGTGTATATATTTATATGATTTGGTTTATATATGAAATTATCAATTGTTGTGTATTGGTTGTCATTTCGATGCAATTAGGATGAAAGTTGGTTAATTTGGATGAAATGTTTGTAATGCAGTGATGTGTATTGGTTGTTATTTTGATGCAATTAGGTTGGTTTGAATGAAAGTTGGTTAATTTTGATGAAATGTTTGTAATGCAGGTGATGTGTATCGGTTGTCATTTCAATGCAATTAGGTTGATTTGGATGAAATTTGGTGAATTTGAATGAATTGTTTATAATGCAAGTGATGTGAATTGGTTGTATTTTTTTATAGATGTAATAGGTTGTAATTTAAGCAATTATTTTTAACTTAAAATTCTCATTCTAACAAAAATAGCAATGCCGTAGTCATTGACTGTGGCATTGTAATTTTTTTAAAGTTCAATGTCGCATCCGCCATCGCAAAATTAACTTTAAAAAAATTATATCGTACGCCAACGATCGCGCAGATTTAACTTTAAAAATATTATAATGTTGCGCCAATGATCACGACATTAACTTGTACCATACACCGCTAGCCAATGACCGTGGCATTGCTGATGTATATGCCGATGTGGCTAGGTCGCACTAATTTTGACATTATTTTGATTTTCAACTTATTTTTGTAATTTTTTTAAAATAAAATATATATGTCCAAAACTCTCATTTTTGGGGGGAGCCATCTCTCATTTTCTTGTGGGGGATGCTCCTAGAGAAGATAGCTATGATTTTCTAGAAAGAGGAGGACAGGGGAATCCTCTTGAAAAGAGAGCCATTTGTTTAAGCAGAAAGATTTTTATTTTTATTTTTTTGGAGAGAAAACAGAAACTGCACAGAAAGAGGCAGCAACTATATTGATAGAGGAGGAGAAAATAAATCTCCAGGTATGATTTTTAGTTTTTTTTTGTACTCATTGTTTTCTGTTACTTTGCTGTATTTTCATAAAAGTTGCTTAGGTTTTCCATACATGTATACCTGAATGAGATCCTCATCTTCTTTCCTTCTTATTTATGCATTCTGACGGTTCACTATATATGTTTTGCCCCTCTATGTGATGATCCATTCTCTTTTTGTGTCCCTTATCGGATGATTTAACCTTCATCTTATTAGTTCATCTTGTGTATTTCTTGTGTCGAGACTGCATAAATAATGCATTATTGTATATGAATTTGGGTAGTAGCCTTAAGTAATTTGCTCATTATTTCTCTTCATTTTTTTTTGGGTCCGGATTGGGCTATAATATTGGATAAACATTTCTTTATAATTTAGTCATGTTCTATTTATTTTCTCTGCATCCTGGTTGTGTTGTCTTGGGAAGAGGTACAGTGCTTCTTTGCATTGGTGTGTGGAGAAAGCTTGACTGTTTTGTATTTTGTTGTGTTGTCTTGTGTCGAAGGAGAGTATGTTGGGTAGTCTTTTACTATGGAGAGGATGAATGTCAAGTGGATGGCATGGAGTTATGCTTATCCAAGTTGTTAACTTTGACTTTATCCATTAATTATTCTAATATCATGTGCTATTGAATTACCAATTGACCCCATATGCTATTGATTAGTTTTTGTTTTAATTATTAATTGTATTTGATTATCAAATGGGAGCACATTCCCTTTCCCACTCTTGTTTTGACGTCATATTCCCCATATTTTAATTATTAATTATTACTACTTTTCCCTTTTCCATCATATTCTGCCATCTCAACATATCTTCTCTCCCATCCATGCCCACTTCTCACACTTGCCCTAATTAATTATTTCATACTCGTACTGACACTCACATTACTACATATAAATTATATTCTATTAATTTAATTTTCTATCTCATCACTCACATCCACACCATTGTACACACAAATCACTCCATCACACACAAATTCGCTGATGTTTGTTTTTTTACTAAATATTGAATATAATTTTTTTGAGCTTAATACTAAATAATATTTAATAGCATTAAATATTAAGTTATATGTTTTTTAACATTAGGTAGTGAGTAGGAATAGCAACAAGACAGATTATTTCGCTCCCAGCCCCGCCTCGCTCTTACCCATTACTGTGTTTAATTTAATTATAATCGTTTTTAACTAGCTGTATTTATTTTCTCAACCACGCTCAAAGATTATTACTCAGAAACCCGGTAAAATTGGGGAATTTTCAAAACGATAAACGTTAATAAAAATAATAAATCAATATAGTGTCGCGTAAACCTTAAAATTCCTCAGATCTCGGGACGACGAAACTGATCGCACACCAAATCTGTCTTAAATCTAAATGACCTAGAAAAAGTTTCGTCACTCTCGAGACAATGAAATTTTTCGATTTTCTACGATAGTCACAATGATCTTACGACTAGATTTTTAAGAAAATCTCGAAAGTCAATAACGACGTGATAAAAGCTTCATTTAAAATAAAATGAACCTAAGAAATAAATCGCTTCTATTTAAACTAGACCCGAACGTAGCATTACGAACCATATATCTAAAAATAATAATAATGCTCGCCCGATTATATTTTAAAAATATTTTATTATTTTATTTTTATATACTTTAATATAAATAATAATTATTATTATTATGCTTTTTACAAATACTTATAAAATTCATAATATTTTTATTTTTATGAAAATATTTATTTTAATATAATAAAAATAAAAAGCAAAATTTAAAAAATAAAAACAAAAAAATAACGTGAACGCTACGTAGCTTAATTTTCTCCCATCCCTCCGCCCCGCCCTATTTAATTTTTTTAAATGAGACAAGTTTAAGAATCAAAAAATAAACGAGCTTAGCTCTGACGACCGCCCCGTCCCAACCCTCCCATTTGTCATCCCTGCAAAGGTATTTTGCTGGGCCTTATCACAGAATGATCAGCTTTTCTTATTTACAAAACGACTTTTTCCTCGAATAGAAAAAGTCAACATTTTTATTTTTTTATTCGAACTTTTTAAAAAAATTTCAAAGAATAAGCTCACGAATTTTTAAAAACAAACAAATTTTAATGATAAAAGTTATTAGCCATTATTGCTCAAAAACAAACGACACCTAGTTTCATACCACTTTTTTCTTTTTTCAACTTATTCATTTTTTATTAGAAAAAATAATTTTCCCTATGCTTGACTTTAAATTGGAAAAATTGTAAATACAAAAGAAAATATAATTATAATAATTTAAAATTTTTGAAGTTGTACGAAAACAGCCATTTATATATCTACAATTTGTCTCCTCATGTTACAAAAGTCTTATAGATTTTAAATTAATTTCATTTATTAAAAATATGTATACTGTCAAAAATTCGATACAACATGCAAAATTTGTTTTTAAACGTAAAATAAACCAATGTGATTGGACAAAAGTCTCAATTATCATCAAATTAATTTTGAATGCTAGTGAAACCAAGAAAAAACTGTGGACTGGACTCGAATTCTTATAAGAATAAAATATTACAATGTGATATGTAAAGTCATATAAAAAAAACAAAAAAAAAAAAACCTCATTTTATTTTTTTTAATTTTTTTTCAAATGTTTATAGTAAAATCAAACACTGAGAAAACTATTTAAAAATTTTTTTTTTTTGGGTTTCCTTGATTCTTTTCGGTACTAAACATAAAGCTAAAGTTGGTAATGGGCCAGAAATTGTTGGACAGGCCTATCGCTAGATTTGTTGCCCAAAAAGGGCCGAAGAAGAGTTAGATACAATTGGGCCGTACGTTGGTCCATCTCGCTAGAAGTTTCAGCCCACGAGCTAAAGAGATCAGATTAGACAAAAACGGTAGCTTTGGACAAGTGCTAAGAAAAACTTAAAAAATCGACCGACCAATTAACCAAACCAAAAAATAGGTTAATTGAACAAATCGGTTCGGTTTCTATTGCTTTATTTCACCCTTGCTTTCTGCTTTACAAAATATAAAAACCTGTAGTTTCAATTGACCAACCGAAAATAAAAAATATTAAATATTATAGTAAAATTATAAACCATAATGTATATATTATATATTATGTAAAGTAAATTTATATATAGGTCAACATTGTCATATAATTTAAAATACATACATATATATATATATGGAAATAATCATATAAAGGTGATATTTATATTTTATCAATACAATTCCACTTTAATATTCATAGTTTCTTATATTTTGTAAATGAGTTATTATAATTTTTTGGTTGGGGTTACATTAATATTTCGATGGCATTGTTTGCTTTTAAACCGGAAGAAGACATTATGTATTAGATTTCATGGTTATATACTTATATTACTAGTATAAGTAACAAATATATACTATAAGACACCTTTGACTTATTTAATCTCATCAAAACAAAAACATATTGGTTTTCAGATATTTTGAATATATTTTCTTTTTATTGAAGTTACAAAACATGTGGTTGATTAAAAAAAAACGCGATCAAATAATTTAATCTCATGTATTTATATATTATTTAGATGTATGGTAAATGAACTAAGTGTCATGGGATTGCAAATGCATTGATAACAATTTATTCATTTTTTATTGCATTTTTATTGTATTTATAGTAATGACAAATCTAACTTTAATATACAATTATGAAATTATAATTTTTTTTTTTTAATTCCAGCAACTGAAACCACAGGTGTTAACAAAAATGCTTTAACCAAAATTCGATTAACAATGTTTATAGTTAGGTTTTTGGTTTATATAAATAACAAACCGAACCATCCCACCCTTAGTTTTGGACATATTTAGTTTTTTTGAAAATTTTTTACTAAAATAGTTTGAAAATTAAAATAATACCCAAGATTGTTGGTTCATTATCAAAATTGTTGGTTCCACACCCTATTTGAAACTATTAGAAATATTTGGTTAAAAACCATGGCAATATTTGTGAATCTAACTAATCTTATTTTTTTTCTTGAAAAATAATCTTTTTTGGATAAAAATACAATTTTAATTTCATATATTTACATTAACTCTTAAAAGAAAGGGTTATTGTTAAAAAAAAAACAAAGGTATTTTTACCAAAATCATGTCAAAAATTGATAAATGTTTAAATTTCCAGAATTAGGTTTTTAAAAAGTCTTTTAAACAAATCACCCAAATTACTACTTGTTCTAAATATAGCAATTCTCTTTGTCACTTCGAATAAATTATTTCGCTAATTTTTATTTTTTTAATATTTAATCACTTTGTATATTACCTTTTTTTTTTTTTATTATATTTTAATTTCAAGGTAATAACTTTCTTCACTTGCCTCTTTTTATGTCTATTTGAAATGATGAGTACTCTACTACTTAAACTAGACATGATGGGATTGTACATTACATTTTTTTTTAATACATGTATTTAGTATTTATTTTGTAGTACATGCTTTTACACGGATGCGAAGAGGATTTCATGTAGGTCCTTCTCACCTTTTTAGTCTTTACCAGTTATGTCACGCCTCAAAACCCGGTCCAAGGGCATGATTGTGATTTCACACCTCAAATCCGAAGGGATACAACCCTTCATCACTGTAATTGGTTTAAATCCAATTACTACATACCTATTCAAAGTAAAAATGAAACATTCTAATATCACAAATTCCAAAATTCCACTCTACTAAAAACGTTCTAAATCTCGACTTTCAAGTACGAACTGACATAAAGTCTAAAAACAATTGTCCAAACACTTATAACAACTCTTAAATCAAACAATCCAAATGACTAACAATCCATCAACTAAACAAGATCCATGAAAAAATTCAAAATAAAAAAATCATAATAAAAACGAATTCTCATCCTAGCCAATCACTCATCACCAGAACTAGGAGCACCTAAAAAATAGTCAACAAATGGGGTAGATTAATGTAGATTATGGATCAAACGTTTTCAAATCACTGACACATATAAGAGATATTATCTTCAATCATTTTTATAATTTTTTTTGTCAATACATTCAAATATTTAAACAAAGTCATTTCATTTCAAGATCCAAACACTTTCATATCAAATTCATTCAAATATCCACATTAAAACTTTTACTCTGGTCACAAATATCGAATGGTGACCCGTCAATTGGGACTTTCAAATGTGTGGCTAGCCTCAAATTGTTCATTTTAAGGTGAACAGAACCAAACACTACTAGTATTAATAACCTCTAACCGAAACCCATAGAGGCTGGAGTTCAAATCAATTACATTTTCCACCAAGGAATATAAAGGTTGACTATTATTCCTGTTGACAAGGCTCGAATAGTGTCAACTATTATTCCCGTTGACATGACCTAACTACTAGAGTAAAAAAAACATAATTTATAACAAATCCATTCACAAAACATAATAACTCCAAAATTTATATCCTAACAAAACATAAAATTTGACATACTTTTCACACAAAATATATTTGATCCACATTTTAGGCAAAATAATAGAGCAAACATTTTTTAATTTTTCGTATAAAAATACATTTAAAAAAATTGCATTAATTTTCTCTTATCTCAAAACAAACTTCGAAGTCCTGAATAACTCTTAAAATATCAAACCAAGAGTCTATTCCACCTAAAAAGAATAATAAACAAAAACCATTAAAATACGAACCAATTATTCTTATTTTATTTCTATTTTTTTCTATTATTACTATTATTATTGTTATTGATATTGTTATCATTTTTAATTATCTATCATTATCTAAATTTTATAGGCATTCAATACCTAGGTTTTCAAATGTATGACCCTTTTTGTCTTTTCACCATGTCTACCTAAATATGATTAAATCTTCTTTTTACTTTTCAAAAACTTATATCATAATCAAAAGAACTTACTTTTTGTCTTTTTTCTATTCCATAAGTCTCATTCACCATATCGAACCTAGGAGGTCACCAAGCATACATATTTATTTATTATTATTATTTTGTCTAACTATCTCACCTTTGACTTTTCAAAACCACATGCCATACAAATGCACAAATCTCCTCTTGTACATGTTCATCTCTCCATAGCCGATGGTGGTCCCCTACTACCTTCCTCTCTCCATTTATTTTTATAAAATCTTCATCTTCCTAAACAGAAAGATCTATACTGATTTCTTTTCTTTGAACTTAAATAAAAATCAAACCTTTCAAGGTTAACCCAAACCTAAATAAACCAGAGAATCTGCAGAAGGGGATCTAAAAGGATAACAAGAAAATATCAAGATCTTACCTTTCATCCTCTTCAACTCTAGATCTGACGTTCTAGGTTTCCTCGAAATTCTTACTAACAAGAAAACTATTCAAAAAATCAACAAAAGAATTTTATTTTCTTTAATAATGTTATTGTCTTAAATCTATAGTGAAATCTACAAGAAAACTCACCTTAGAAACCCATTTTCAAACCTTGTATTAAGGAGTTCTATGATTGGGAGAGCTTACGCAGAGAGAAACAGAAGATCTGATGAATAAAATGTACTTTTATTATTTTATTTTTCTTTTATACTGTGGCTTCCCATATGAATTTACAAAATACCTTCATAAAATTTCCTTATTTGCCTTTTTTTTGGGAGCATGCACATCCTCCCCCTTAATAAAAGTTTAGTCCTCTAAACTTGACATAACTGAGCCTCAAAATAGTTGAGGACACTTGTCCCTCATTTCATCTTCTAACTCCCAGGTATCTTCTCAGATATCATGATTACTCCATTGGACTTTTACTAACTTGACAATCACACAACGTAGAACCTTATCCACCACATCTACAATTTGGATGGGTACCTCTTCTAGGTCAAGTCCTCATAAATATGAATAGGTTACAACTCCACCACATGAGAAGGGTAAAAACGTACTTTCTCAAGGTCGAAACATGAAAAACATTATGAACTTTCAACATGCTTTGAGGCAATGCTACTCTATAAGCCACAAGACTCACTCTTTCTAATATCTTGAAATGACCCACAAAACAAGGACTAAGCTTGCTTTTACTTCCAAATCTCATCACGGGCTTCATAGACGAAACCTTTAAAAAAAATGTGTTCACCTACCTCAAACTCTAAATCTCGCCTACGGTTATCAGCATAGCTTTTCTATATACTTTAAGCTGTCATTAGTCTTTCTTTAATCAAAGCCATTTTTCCCATTGTCAATTGCACAAGTTCGAGCCCCAAAAGCTTTCTTTCTCAGACATCATCCCAACAAATAGGAGATTGGCATCTCTTACCATACAACCCCTCAAAAGGTGTCATCCTAATGCTAGACTGAAAATTGTTATTATATGTAAATTGCACTAAAGGCAAGTGATCATCCCAATTACCTTTTAGGTCTAAAACACAAGCTCTCAACAAATCTTCCAAAATATGAATCACCCTTTTTGACTGGCCATCAGTCTGAGAATGAAAAGCAATACGAAAATTCAACTTAGTACCCATGGCTTTCTATGGGCTATGCCAAAATTGGGAAGTGAAACGGGGGTCTCTATCCAATACTATGGAAACTGGTACACCATGCATTCTCACAATCTCCTTGACATAAAGGGAAGCTAACTGATCAATGGAAAAACCGACCTTCATAGGTAAGAAGTGAGCAGACTTTGTCAGTAGATCAACGATCACTCAAATAGCATTATAACCTCCTAAAGTTCTTAGCAACCCAATCACAAAATCCATGGTAATGTGCTCCCACTTCCATTCCAGAAATGCAAGTGGTTGTAAGGACCCTATTGGTTGCTGATGCTTAGTTTTCACCTCCTAACACACTAAACACTGAGCTACAAATTGAGCAATATCTCTCTTCATACCTGCCCACCAATAATTATGTTTCAAGTCATTATACATTTTTGTCCCTTCTGGATGGACAGACAGCATATAACAGTGAGCTTCCTCCTTATGTCCCCATCATTTGGTACACTCAATCGAGTCTCAAACCTCAATATTCCATCATCAAATAAAACAAAGTTAGATTTAGCACTCTTCTTGACTTTCTCCACAAGTTGCATTAGCTGTGAGTCATTCTTTTGTAGGGCCATAATCCTTCCGATATAATCTGGTTGTACTCTAAAATTAGCTACAAGTGCTCCTGAAGCCAACTCCTCCAGTCCTCCAATAATTGCCTCTGGAAACCTCTGATAGCTGCAAACGAACTAATTGATTCCCTACTCAAGGCATTGGCTACTACATTCGCCTTCCTCGAATGATACTAAATAATACAATCATAATCCTTCAGTAATTCCAACCATCGCCTTTGTCTCATGTTCAATTCTTTTTTAGAAAACATATACATCAAACTCTTATGATTTGTATATATCTCGTAGGTTTCACCAAACAGAAAGTGTCTCCAAATCTTGAGGGCAAATACTATTTCAGCTAACTCTAAATCATGAGTGGGATAATTTTGCTCATAAGGCTTCAACTGCCTAGAAGCATAAGCCACAACCTTCCCATCCTGCATAAGAACATAACCCAAACCTTGGCAAGAGGCATCACTATACACCACAAATCTACTTGAACCTAAAGGGATAGTCAAAATAGGAGTTGTCACCAATCTGTTCTTTAGTTCTTTGAAGCTACATTCACATTTTTCGGGCCACTCAAACTTAACTCCTTTCTGAGTCAACTTGTCCAAGGGTAGGGCAATCTTAGAGAACCCTTCAATAAAACGGCTATAATAGCTAGCTAGTCCCAAGGAGCTTCTAATCTTAGTCACAATTGTAGGTATTTTCTAATCTCCTATAGCATCTACTTTCCCAGGGTCAACTGAAATACCATCCTTACTCACCACATGCCCAAGGAAAGAAATGCTATCTTGCAAGAATTCACACTTATCCAGTTTAACATACAACTGCTTATTTCTTAAAGTCTGCAACACAATATTCAAGTGGAACTCATGCTCCTCTCTACTCTCGAATACACCAAAATGTCATCTATGAAAACCACCACAAACTGATCTAGGTACTAATTGAATACTCTGTTCATTAAGTCCATAAATGCAGCAAGTGCATTAATTAATCCAAAGGGCATAACAAAAAACTCATAGTGCCCATATCTAGTCCGAAAAGCAGTCTTGGATACATCCTCACTCTTCTCCCTTAGCTGATGATACCCAGAGCGAAGGTCAATCTTAGAGAACATGTATGCACCTTGTAGTTGATCAAACAAATCATCAATCCGAGGAAGATGATACTTGTTTCTCACTGTCACCTTATTCAACTCCCTATAGTCAATGCAAAGCCTCATTGACCTATCATTCTTCTTCACAAATAACATGGGTGCTCACCAAGGTGAAACACTAGGCCTGATAAAACCCTTATCCAACAGTTCTTGAAGTTGAACTTTCAACTCTTTAAGCTCTATAGGTGCCATCCTATAAGGCGCCTTAGAGATAGGATTTGTTCCCGGCACTAAATCAATAGTGAACTCTACCTCCCTTTCTGGTGGTAGGTAAAGTAAATCATCTAGGAAAACGTCAGGAAAATCTCTCACAATCGGTATATCTTTCAAACTCACATCATTCTCATTACTTACCACATAGGCCAAAAAACCTTGACAACCTTTCCTAAACAAGGAATTAGCTCGTAGAGCCGAAACCATATGCAATGGTTTATCTACTTGTTTCCCCTCAAAACTGAACTTAGGCTAACCTGGAATGCTCAAGGTCGCTCGTTTCCCAAAACAATTGACAGAGGCATGACATGAAGCTAACTAGTCCATCCCCAAAATCACATCAAAGTCTTGGAGGTCAAGAAGAACTAAATCAACTGCCATCTCTCGATAACCAATCATCACAGGACAATTTTTAAGCATTCTACTGGTCACAATATAATCTCCCATAAGAGTAGCAATAATCCAATCAAAATCCATAGATATATGCATATCCAACAAATCAGCAAAAGTTAGCAAAACAAAAGATTGTGTCGAACTAAGATCAATCAACGCTCTAGCAAATAAAGTATGGATTCGAAGGGTAACTATCACCACATCAGAAGTAGCCTGGGCATCTTTACGAGTCATAACAAAAACTCTCCCTTAACCTTTGTGGCTTCATCTATCCTCCCACAATCTCTTTTTAGGCCTCCAAAGATGTTCTTATTCTCTTGACAACTCGAATTATATGCCCTAGCTTCTCCCAGCCAAACTGTTCTTTTTTTTCAAGCTCCTCGCCTTCTTATAACATGGCTTGTTCCCATGCATTTTACCACAAGTAGGACAAACTATATCTGAATTCTGTGATGTCTTCCCTCTACTCGGATTTCTACTTGAAGCAGGCTTTTTCTATACATGGCTTCCATGAGCACTATCACTCTACTCCCTCTCTCCTCACGCTCCACAGCACTCATGAAGCTCTTCGACATCCTTCTTTGCAATAAGGGCTCTATCCACCACTTCTAAATACACACTCGACTTTAGAATGGATATCTCGTTCTTTAAATAAGACTTCAACCCATCCTGAAACTTAAATTCTCTATTTTCCTCTGTAGCAATCAACTGTGGGGCAAAACGAGACAACTCTGTAAACCTAACCTTATACTGGGCCACGGTCATATCCCTCTTTTCCAGACGAATGAACTCTCTCAACTTTTATCGTTTACACCAAGCCGTGGAAGTACTCGCATAGAAAGCTCTCCCTAAATTCCTTCTAGGTTATGCGCCCTACTCCAACAAAGCCTCCTATCATACGCCACCAGTGATCTGCCTCATTGTCTAACATAAAGGCTGCATATGAGGATTTTGTTCCTCAGAACAATGAACAACATCAAATAATTTTTCTATTTTCATAATCCAAGCCTTTGCCTCGGTCGGGTCTGAACTACTAGAAAAGTAAAGAGGTCCTAACCTCTTAAAATCATCAAAAGAATTACTTACTAGAAGAAGAAGATTGTCCTTGCCTATTATTGCCAAAACCTTTGGCCTGGCGCTCAACCAACCCATCCAAAGTCCCTAAATAGGTATAAAGTCTCTCTGCACTCACAAGGGTATATCCTCAGATTGAGGAGGCACATCGTCATCAATAGGCCTATTTTGGGAGGATATAGCTCTCGTCGTTGGCATGATGTTCTATATAGCAAAATGTATAACCAAGTTAGTCACTAAGAAGCTTAAAAACAAATCAAAATTGAAATACGAACTTGAAACTTAACTAATGCGTTATTCATTTATTCCCAAAGGTAAACTAAAAAATTTCCCATCAAGATCATAACCTAATGCTCTGATACCACTCTGTCACGCCCCGAAACCCTGTCTAAGGGCATGCCTATCATTTCGCACCTCAAATCCGAAGGGACACAACCCTTTTTCACTATAATTGGTTTAAATCCAATAACTACATACCTGTTCAGAGAAAAAGCGGAACATTCTAATATCACAAATTCCAAAATTCCATACTAATAAAAACATTCTAAATCTCAACCTTCAAGTACGAATTGACATAAAGTCTAAAAACAATTGTTCAAACACTTCTAACAACTCTTAAATCAAATAATCCAAATTAATAAAAATTCATCAACTAAACAAGGTCCAAGATAAAATTCAAAATAAAAAAACCCTAATAAAGACGAATTTCCATCATAGCCAATCACTCATTGCCAAAACTAGGAGCACCTGAAAAATAGTCAACAAATGGGGAATGAGCTGGAAGCCCAATAAGGTAGATTAATGTAGTTCATGGATCAAACATTTTCAAATCACTGGAAAAAATAAGAGATATTATCATCAATTACTTTCATAATTTTTTTTTCAATACATTCAAATATTTAAACAAAGTCCTTTCATTTTGGATCCAAACACTTTCATATCAAATTCACTCAAATATTCACATTAAAACTTTTACCCTGGTCACAAATATCGAATGGTACCCAACCATAGTGCTACCACCAATAGGAATTTCATAAATTTTCTTATTTGCCTTTTTTTTTGGGTTACGGGTATTACATCCTCCCCCCTTAATAAAAGTTTAGTCCTCTAAACTTGACCTATCCGAGTCTCAAAATAGCTGAGGATGCTTGTCCCTCATTTCTTCTTCTAACTCCCAAGTAGCTTCTTGGATATCATGATTACTCCATTGGACCTTACTAACTCGACACCGCACGACGTAGACCTTATCCATCACATCTACACCTGATTGCAGCGATCTATTCTAAGTCAAGTCCTCGTAAATATGAATAGATTACTCGATTAGTGCCCAAAAAGTGTTATTTTGAACCCCGTTTATTACAAAAAGTTTTGAGCACTCTTGTGTACTAATTAGCGAATTAACCCGATTTGCACATTAAGGTCCCCGCTATTCTAATGACGATTTTGTGGCAAATTTTGTGCTTCATGAGCTAATCCAGGGCCAAAATTATCGAGTCAATTCAAACATGAAGAACTCGAGTTGAACTCATCGCTGCAGATCAGATCCCAGAAGGAAAGAAAAGCAAAAGTGAAGAAAAATGGAGCACTGCAGGAATGCTTCCTACACGCACTGTTCATCCTGCGAGCACTGTTCATGTCTCATGCAGCCACTGTTCACCTGTTTTTTACGCTTTCAGGTTTTTGGTACAATTTTTTGTTCCTTCCCATTTTATCCCTTCTAATACCTTCCGATCTTGGTTTTTTTGTAATTTTCCCTTGTTCTAAGCATATATAAGCCTCAGTCTGTGCAAACTTTCAATCAATCAATAAATTTTTGGAAGAAGCTTTTAGCTTTCCCGCTTCTCTTCTTTTCTGCTCCATTTTCCTTCATTTTCTTTTCCACTTTTTGGGTAGCCAAACACCCTCCGATGATGACAACTCGGAGGATGAGCAGCTAAAACCCGTTCCTCCTTGAAGCAGAAGGCTGTTGGGCGCAGGATCTGAAGGCTACTGGAGGTCCCCTGTTTTTCACGCAGGTAGTCACTGCCGTCTATGTTCTCCTTTTAACTGGTGTAGATTCCGTCGATTCATGTTGAATGGTCGTTTGCAATCTTTTAGTGCCTCACTTGATGCTTATTACTAGATCTCGCGATGTTCATTAGCTATCATTTATTACCCATTGCAAGGTGAATCAAGGAGACTCGTCAACTGATCGAGAACATAAATGGCTAGTGAATGCCATTTTCAAAAGGATAATTATTTCTGGGTTAGGTTTTATAGTTAATGAAGATCCTAAGGCTTCGGGAGATGACTATAGGTCATCCTCCCCAACGCGAGGAAATGACCCCGAGGACCTCTCAATGACCTGTAGAACTCGCATCTAGTAGCCTGACAATTCAAGGAGTTCTATTTTACAATTTTTTTTTACTTAATTTATTTTCGCTACAATCATTGAAACCCACTCGCTTTTACAAAAAATCCCATAATCCAAAATTGAAATTCACCATTTTTGAATCACTCGCAACCATTTGTACGGTTGTTCCATCCCCGTATTCGAATTTAGCTACTATATCGCAGTAGCTCGCACGGGCAAAAGAGGATTTAGGATATAAATTTTGTTGACCTCACACCCTACCGCGGCACGAATCGCCATAACCCACCACATGAGAAGGGTCAAAACGTACTTTCTCAAGGTCGAAACATGAAAAACATTATGAACTTTCAACATGCTTGGACACAATGCTACTCTATAAGCCATAAGACTCACTCTCTTTAATATCTTGAAAGGACCCACAAAACAAGGACTAAGCTTGCTCTTACTCCCAAATCTCATCACGGGCTTCATAAGCGAAACCTTTAAGAAAACATGGTCACTTACCTCAAACTCCAAATCTCACCTACGGTTATCAACATAGCTTTTCTATCTACTTTAAGCTGTCTTTAGTCTTTCTTTGATCAAAGCCATTTTTCCCATTGTCAATTGCACAAGTTCGAGCCCCAAAAGCTTTCTTTCTCCTACATCATCCCAACAAATAGGAGATTGGCATCTCTTACCATACAACCCCTCAAAAGGTATCATCCTAATGCTAGACTAAAAACTGTTATTATATGTAAACTCCACTAAAGGCAAGTGATCATCCCAATTACCTTTTAGGTCTAAAACACAAGCTCTCAACAAATCTTCCAAAATATGAATCACCCTTTGACCGCCATCGGGCCTCGATGGGATGAAAAGCAAGATCGAAATTCAACTTAAGACATGGCTTACATGCTATGGCCAAAATTGGGGGAAGTGAAACGGGGGTCTCTGTCCGATACTATAGAAACTGGTACACCATGCATTCTAACAATATCTTTGACATAAAGGGAAGTTAATTGATCCATGGAAAAACTGACCTTCATAGGTAAGAAGTGAGTAGACTTTGTCAGTCGATCAACGATCACCCAAATAGCATTATAACCTCCTAAAGTTCTTGGCAACCCAGTCACAAAATCCATGGTAATATGCTCCTACCTCCATTCCGTATCAGTACTGTAAGGACCTCTATTGGTCGTTGATGCTCGCTTAACTCAACCACACACTAAACTCAGCCAAATCGAAAGCAATATTCTTCATACCTGCCCACCAATAATTATGTTTCAAGTCATTATACATCTTTGTCCCTCCTTGGTGAACAGCTGGCCTAGAACATTGAGCTTCTTCCAAAGCTTCCTCCTTATGTCCCCATCATTTGGTACACACAATTGAGTCCCAAACTCACATTCCATCATCGTGATAAAACAGTTAGGATTTAGCACTCTTCAATCTTCTCCATAAGTCGCACTAGTCAGAGTCATTCCTTTATGGGCCATAATCCTCCTTAATCAAATCATGTTGTACTCTAAAATTAGCGCAAGTACTCCCGTGGCCACCTTCCACCCCCTCCACAACCGCCGCAACCTTGATAGGTGCAAACGAACTAATCGATTCCCTACTCAAGGCATCGACTACTACATTCGCCTTCCTCGAATGATATTGAATAGTACAATCATAATCCTTTAATAATTCCAACCATCGTCTTTGTCCCATATTCACCCTTTTTATATGATATACATAAAACTCTTATGATCTGTATATATCTCGTAGGTTTCACCAAACAGAAAGAGTCTCTAAATCTTGAGGGCAAATATTATTGCAACTAACTCTAAATAATGAGTGGGATAATTTCGCTACCATAAGACTTCAACTCCGTCAAAGGATAAGCCACAACCTTCACATCCTACATAAGAACACAACCCAAACCTCCAAATAGAGGCGCTACTATACACCACAACTCACTTAACCTAAAGGATAGTCAAACAGGAGTTGTCACTAACTGCTTCTTGCTCTGAAGCTACATTCACATTTGTCAAACCACTCAAACTTAACTCATTTCTGAGTCGATCTGGCCAAGGGTAGCGCAATCTTAGAGAACCCTTCAATAAAATGGCTATAATAGCTAGCAAGTCCCAAGAAGCTTCTAATCTTAGTCACAATAGTAGGTATTTTCCAATCTCCTGCAACATCTACTTTCCCTCGGTCAACTAAAATACCATCCTTACTCACCACATGCTCGAGGAAAGAAATGCTATCTAGCAAGAATTCACACTTATCTGGCCAATAGTGATACAACTGCTTATTTCTCAAGGTCTGCAACACAATATTCAAGTGGAACTCATGCTCCTCTCTACTCCTCGAATACAACAAAATGTCATCTATGAAAACCACCACAAACTGATCAGGTACTAATCGAATACTCTGTTCATTAAGTCCATAAATGTTGCAGGTGCATTAATTAAACCAAAGGGCATTACCAAAAACTCATAGTGTCCGTATCTCACTACAAGGAAAAAGTTAATCAATGACACGTTTAATGCGTCATGGAAGAATTACAATGATGCTTCCTTAAAGTGTTATGGTGTAGACTGACATTGGATATATTTATATACAATGTCACTCATTTGAAGCGCCATTGTCCTGACAGATTCCGACTCCTGATATTCTCCTGTGATTCCCTGAGAGCATTTAGTGAAGTCCCACTCCGATAATCTCGGGAATGTCCAATGAAACCCCACTTTAAGAAAGAAAGTAAACACATGCATTAATATAATACCTCAAATATATAAAAAGATCCACAACAGCTCAAATTCACAACCGACCTATCTTACTATCAGTCATAACCACAAACACACATAATAAAGACTCATATGAGTTCAATACTAAGATCAGAGCATTCCTAAGAGGCTCATAATCTCTAGTGTGGGTACAAAGGAAAATACATAAGTCCAATAAAATACTGCAGCTGTTGCAGAAGAGTGATGTAGGAGCTGGCGCGAGGTAGGTCCCTTACGAAGAACCCAGCCTCGGACCTAGGGAAATTTATTTAAACAATAAACGTGAGATAATAAATCTCGTTGAGTGACATAATTTATAAGGAAAATAATGTTTTTATTTTCTAACATTCATTCTCTCAAGCACCTTCACTTCCACTCTTTTGCAAGGTTCTCGCTTAGAAATCATTTCACAAAACCTCAAACTTATACCCAAGTCAACAATATGAAATTCATGCTCAAAAAAATTTAACCGACATCTTTTATCAAGAACCTTATAACCCGGATTTATTCACAACATAAAATCGAAAGAAGATATATATAATCATCATGTCGCAAAAATAATCAGCGGAAAAGATAATAAACTATAAATATTGAAATGGTTATACCTACTCGTAAACCAACAATGTACCGTATCATATACTCATAGTAAACCGTCGGGTAAACCAACCTCACGCACACCGCGGGCAATTCAATAAAACCTTCGGGTAATCCCGACATCACGTGGCAACTAATAAACCTTCGGGTAAACCCGACATCACGTGGCAACTAATAAACCTTCGGTAAACTCGACATCACGTGGCAACTAATAAACCTTCGGGTAAACCCGACATCACGTGACAACTAATAAACCTTTCCAAATACCGCATTATAATCATTTCAACCTTTCCAACAATACCGCATTTATAATCATTTCACAAAATCTCAAAATCCATTACTTAAATCAATAACTTTTCAAATGTCAAAACCTCAACTATGTACCAAAATGTTTAAGGCCACAAATTTATCCATGAACTCAATAAAATTTTCAAATATTTAAAATGTCGACAAATCCACATGAAATGATAACTTGTTTATATAAAACAGATAATTATATTTACGCATAACCAACCGCTCGATCAAATAAGGTTATATATATAATAATTAACGACAATTATATATCATAATAATAATCCCAAAGCATTTTAAACATGTAAACTAATTCACGCACTACGATGTTCGCCCTACTCCTCGCAGATCGCCTCCGTGCTCAACGTGAGTGCCTGTAATAATATAAAAATATCATTTAGGCTTCAATAACTGAACCAAAGACATTGGGATGCCCCAAATATCTTAGAATAATTTTTAGAACCATGAAACTATCTATAACTGACTTCGACAAACACTCATACAAGAGTTCTGCACTCAGCACTCCAAAAAAAAAAAAAAAATTGGGGCTTCTTTCACCCAGAGGCTAACTCTTCCGAAATCAA
Organism: Tetrastigma voinierianum; assembly: GCA_016808115.1. NCBI lineage: Eukaryota > Viridiplantae > Streptophyta > Magnoliopsida > Vitales > Vitaceae > Tetrastigma > Tetrastigma voinierianum. Next base: position 563,071 of record JAEQBH010000831.1, on the reverse strand, counting down.
CCTTCCACAACTCATAAAAATGTCCCACTTCAATTAATCCAACTTCACTTTTCTCTAATCTGACCAATCGTGCCCAATTCTTCACCAAACCTTTCGCATCACTAAAGACCCAAAATGGAAATCTAACCAAACGACGTCCAAAATTTGCTACAAATTTATATCAGAAGCCTAAGACCAGGAACATGTATACCTGCACGTTTTGGTCCAAAGGTTGCCGTGGTGGTCGAAAACTCGAATCTAACAATTTACCAAATCTGTTTTCTGTATCTTCAAACAAACAGACCATAAAAAGGTGGACTACGTGAACGAGTTCAAAGGGTCCAAAACGGTATAGAGGTAATGGCCTACCGAATGGCCAAAAATAGGAGGGAATCCGGTGACCCACCGGGCGATCGCCGCGCTCGCCGGCCTGATCCGCATCGTCCGGCTACGGCTGGCCGTGAAAATTACCTACGATGGTCGCCCGACTATGGGCGCCCTCCGCCTACGGTAGTAAGGTGGCCAAGTGTCGCTCCTACCACAAAACCCATTTATCTAAAAACGGGTCGAAACGACCTGGGGCCGGTGTTCACTACCGGGGAGATTTCTAGGTTTAGGAGCTCAAAATGAGTGCGCGTTGGGGCTGGGGTGGTTCTATTCGCACGCAAAACAATTTTTGACATCCCAAATTATACCACAGCTTTATAACATGCTTCGGGGTATAAAACGAATATATTATTCGAATAAAATAAAGATAAAAACAAAAGTAGAATATGCACAAGTTAAATCACAAATAATAAAGAAGACGGAGGCCATTGTAAAAAATATTATAAATTGACGGTAACACATAAGAGTCGATAGGAACAAAGTAACAAAAAGGGATAAGATTCATTAGTTAGATAAGCACTAAAAGAACATTCATTTCGTCTGAGAAAAGGAGAGCAAATACTGGGAGCAAGAGAGAAGAGAGAAGAAAGAAGAAGAAGAAGAAGAAATCATGTGTATGGAATTACTAAATTTGGAGTACCAAGGAATTCTGGGAGCATGGGGTGTTGGATAATGCTTTGTCAGGAGTGGAAATCCATGGAGCATGTAAGTCTGGCCGACCTTATAAAGCTTGTGACACATGAAGACAGAACTCTATCTTGTGTATGGTTTGGGTTTGGGAACTCCAAACTCATTTCTGCAGGGCTGAGCTACAAGAGCTGCATGCTACCAAATATGGGCTCAGAAGGGTCTAGCTGCAAGCCAACCCGCAAATTCCCTATCAAGTCATCATACAAAGATCCTGATCTTGTGAATGGGGTTGTCAGTCAGAAACACAGGGAATTACTGGCAGTCCTTCTAGTATATTGTAGCCTACATCAATGAACTTGATGTTAGCTTTATGACTTGATCAACCTCTTTAGACCCAAGCATGGTCCTTTTCCGAGGTCGCCTTTTAGATATGGTCTGTCAAGCCTGGCAATCGGCCAACTAAATTCAACCTTTGTGAACGGGTTTCTGGAGTCAGAAATAGCAGAATCAAGCAGTCCTTCAGAGTCTGTAGCCACACTAATGAACTTCGATGTTAGCTTTAATTTCTCAATTTGACCTCAGAGACCGCTGGTCTTTACTCCGAACAAACAACCGCATGGTCACCATGAGGTCGCCAAACAGAGGTCACCCAAGCTTCAAGAGCTCAACTCGTCTCAAGAGCTCCACTGGCGCAAAGAAACAACTCGCCAAGAGATCCACTGTCATGCAAGAGTTCCACTCATCATGCAGCCCACTGCCGCGCAGAGTTCAACTGGCGAAGAGCTTCACTTCGTTACGCAGAGTCGGCTTCGCTACGCAGAGCTCAACCGTCATAAAGAACTCCACTGCTGCCCGTGTCAGTTTACAAGATCGAGCTCGCTACTGCAGCTTTCGCTACCCGTGTCACCAAGACCGGCTTCGCTACTCTGGGGCACTGTTACCTGGGCCGTCGCTGTCAGATCGACCGCGCATGACCCCAACTGGTCAAGTATTCGCTTAGTTCGATTGGTGTTCTCACTCTATGGAAAGCCCATTGAGCCGTAAGAATCCATCCATATGCCCGAGTAAGATATTAGATGTCAGACCGAGCCTCCGTCACCAGTGCCCGCCGCCCGTGCCGCCGTCGGGATTTCGGGCTTCACGACACTCCAACTTTCAAGGTCATATCTCCTTCGTCAACTCCGATTCGAGGTTCTTGGACTCATGGAAAGCCCATTGAGTCAAGAATTCATCACTAGATATCATGATAACATTGGAACTCATTAGTCTCAGAAAACATGAAACAGTAGGCTCTATAGTAACCATAGTTAATTATATTATGAATTCATAAATAACTATAAGCATACAGAAGTATAGTTATTTATATATACAATGAGACATGAAAAATGGAAGTTATGAAATAAATGATAGTATATATATATATATATATCACATATGATTACCGAACACACAATTATTCGGGAACATGAGGCATACATTGAACATAAAATATATTGATTATTCGCTTAGAACTGGTAGAGGGATAGATAAAATCATTAGAAAACAAGTCCGCAAAGATATAGTCTGCTCGCTCGTTGCTCGACATCGGCGCCTCGTCAGATGACATGTATCCTCGTTCGATCAATGGCCCCGAAGGTCACCATCACACATGATAAGATAATCACAACTCGCACAATGACAACAATGCCTTTCTGCCTTTACAATCAGATCCACTTAAGGTTTATGCAGATATGAAACATAAAAGAAATGACCAGATATGCAAACGAAAGGGTGTAGAGAATATATGACATGATATAAGAGAAGCATAAAGACGCATAAAGCGCATGAAAGCAGTAAAGGCATAAGAATAAGCATAAAGTACAAGATGACATGAGTGATATAAGATGACAAGAAACGAAACTTGTTACAGTGCATATATACGGTAAAACGAGGACCAGAATCGTTATATGTGTTATATGCATTCGTGATGTACAGGACCCTAATGTAGGTCATCCACGTGCATGACTCCCACTTAGCTGCGAAAAGCTTAGCACTGTGTTCAATCCGCGGTAGGTACATAAGAGGAGACCAGAGGGACCAAAGCATCCACATCGCCAGCATAGCGCCACACAAAAGAATAGTGCCTACCCAAGACCTTAGTTCATTTTCAGATATGAAATTTGTAAACTAATGTAAATATTGTAAATGTAACACTTCCATATATGGAGTTTAAAATATATATTTAGAATCCACTACAGTTGCATTATACATGTTAATTGCTTAACATTATACAATACGCAACAGAAATGCTATAAGATAAAAAAAGTGACCCTCACTCGATATCCTATGTTTGAAATGGGCGCCATAATAGAGTGGTATCGCATTCGTGTTTAGGCGTTTCGAAAAGCCTAGTCTGGGTAGGCCTGAATAGCAGGCAAGATGCAAAAGCCCGGTTTAGTAATGCCGCGCCCATGTAATGTCTCGTTGCCAGATAAAGGATCAGTCTGTATTAGTCACGTAGAGTGTTTAAACCAAGAGAACAAGGCACGCTCAACCTTCTAGTGACAATGATGAGCTCATTAAGCTCTGGCTGAGAACATCGCAAGACATGGCTCGGCTTCGATAGATTTGATTTCCTAAAGCCCACATACAAAGAAGAAGACACGGAGCAGAGAATTCATGGTCGAAATGAAGAGTCAGAAAGCCACTCAGTTAGGAAAAGCAGAAAGAGTATTAGAAGAGGCGTCCTCCGATCGTATAGAGTATCATGTGTAACTACTATCATAGAGATGAGGCGCATTACTGTGGAACTAGTACTTAAAAGTCCATGATCCCAAATCCCAGACACTCAGGAGTCCTTTGTCCAAGAGTTCAGTAAAAGAAGGTTACCAGATGCATGTGGATTCCATGAAACAATTCTTAATTTGAAGCAAAGGAACTTACCTATACGAATATGAGAGAATTTAGTCATCTTAGGCATGCACCAACTGTTCTCGTATAGACTTCAGGCAATTTGAGGATGATCAGCATGAGTCCATCAAGACATTCCAGAATTCCATGACTTCCTCTCCCAAACAAAGGATTTTACTACTGTCCAGTTTCAATGAAAGCAGAGAGACTAGAAACGAGCAACTAAGAAAGATTTCAAAAGAAGAAGTTTTCAGATGAGCCTGTCCCTCTGAGTAGCTAGAGAATCTAACCTCAACCCAATACAGTTCCGCCCGCGGGTAGAATGCAAAGGTCCAATGTAACTCGTAGTATGCAGTGAGGTGCTTCATGAGACAGAGAAATTCCTCGATCGTCCCTATCGCTTAGTATGACTCAGAGCTCGTAGTTATGACAAGAGGTGTTTCCAGTGTGGGAAGCTCTGGATCATTTGATAAGACGTTATCCCAAGAGAATCAAGGACAATAGAAGTCAACATGAAGTGGTAGAGGAAGATTCACTACACCACTTACTCTGACGCTATAAGTACGTAGCGGTCCACACAAAGAGCGAGGATCATATGGGAGTAAGACAGTTTCAGACGTGGATCGTCTCTACGCCATAAAGACCAAAGACGGCAGCACATGGCGAAGGCTCGCGAGTGATCGACGCCCCGAGGTTATGTACCGTATATTTTCTTTATATGATATTTAGACGCACTTATCGATCGGATCCCGATCTACTCATTCATACGTGTGCACGGGAGTATGTATTCGGCTGAAAAGTACCAAAGAATGGAGAAATTAAAAAGATATGACATGCATGTAACTAGTCCACAAGCACAAACGTTAAGTGTGAATAACATATAGAAATTCGTCCCATCGTTATACAAACAAAGAGTTTCGATTTGATAACCCACCATTCCCAGAGTCGACTCTGATTCTAGAATGGATCGTTGTCTAACTAACCGAGCCACGTTGATCAGACAGCAGTGCTGAGATGCTCGACTCGCATCGAGGTAATAGTACAAGGCATTGGATCAAGTGTAATGTCTAATGTCATCTCCACTATGCAAGCCAGAGAATCATGAGGAAAGGATGCGAGATATTCGTTTGATACTGACTCAAGAGAGGCTGTTGATGTAGAAAGATCCCAAAGAGGTAATCGTGATGTATCTCAAGAAGTTACCAGTATTCCACATGAGAGAGCGGATCAGCCAGAAATTCAGACAGAGCACCCCTATGTCAAGGGCACCAGATGATGGCTCCAAATCTGAAAGAAAAGAGCCAAAGAGTCAATCGTAAAGAACTTTTAGATAAAGGATTTGTCCGATCTAAAGGTGTCCCTCTGAGGTGCACCTGCTTATTTCAGGAAAAAGAAAGATACCCTACTTGATGTGCATCGATAAGCCTGGCAGACAATAAGGTGATGCGGAAAACAAGTACCTTTGCCAGAATTGAAGATCTTTTGATCATTTGAAAGGAGCGTGTCTTTTCAAGATGTAATTCGAATGTAATATCGCTGAGGTGAAGGAATGAGATGTGCCAAGATCGCATTTAGAACCCGTATTATGGTCATTATGAGTTTTGTCATGCTATTCGTCGATTAATGCAATCGGCAAAGATTCATGATTTGATAAATGGTTTCGACCCATGTGATCAATTTGTTGTGGTTTTATCGATGACATCCTGCGTATTCTATGATTGCACAGAACATGACACAGACTCGAGAATAGTCTTAGGACGTTAGAGAAAGGAAGATATGTTAAACTCAAGAAATGTGATTTTCACTAAAGGAAGTCTCATTCCTAGCCATATTGTGTCTCACGAGGGTATAAGAGCTGATCCCACAGATCAATAAGCAGGAATTGAAATCACCCCAAAACTTAACCGAGGTGAGAAGCTCGGGCAAATTTTATTATAAGATCGGCAGAGGCTTTTCATTACAATCCGGGTCACTGCTACTTCAAAAGAAAGGAATAAAGTTTGAGGGACAGATAAATGTCGAATAGTTTTCACGCTGAAAGTGGATCGTTACACCGCGATCGACGCAACTTTACCCGGTTTTATATACCTCAGATGTTGATGTCTATGCATCGGGTTTAGGATGTGTGTTAATGCGGCAGATGGGAAAGAGTGGCTTATGCGTCCGCATACTAGAAGCCCATGAACAAATTATCCCACTCATGACCCAGAGCAATGGTGAGGAAGAGCCACATGTAAAAAATATGGCGACACTATTTTATACGGAAAAGTGTGGAGTTTACACCGATCATAAGAGTCTCAAGTACTTACAACGCAGTAAAGAGTTAAACTGAGACATCTGAGGTGTCAGCATAGCTGATTATGATCGCATCATAGATTACTATCCCTGAAGGCTAATATAGTAGCCGATGCTTTAAGTCGAAAAAGACAAGGAGGTAAATATCACTACGAGATGATCGAGATCAGATATGAGATTGAGCCATGTTAATAATTGTGCTACAACCTGCTTTAAACAAATGATTATAGATGCGTTAAAATGATGGTAAGAGTTATAATAAAATTTACGATGGTTAGAGATTTGTGATGTTGACCTAGTTTGCATGAGAAAGTTAAGTCGAAGTTCGATTGCATTAGAGATTATGCAGCGATGATAAAGAGCTAAAGAAAGCTGCTGAGGCCTTATACATACTAAGATTTACCATGCACCTGAGGAAATAAGACAACAGACTTGAAACATTTTATTGGTGGAAAGGAATGAAAGAGATGTGACTCAATATATGTCTGCTGCCACGTGTCAGTCAAAGCCAACACTGTTGCCAATGAAGTTTGTTAAATCCTCCAATTCCTCTAATGGAAGTGATAATATTAATATAGATTTTGTGTCTAGTTTTCTCACACAACAAAAACATGACTGTCTATGATGAGATTAAGTTTTACAAAGTCATCATTTTAGAGCACAACAAGATCGACTATTCTCATGGATCGACGAATGAAAGTTATATGCAGATGATTGTGCGATCGCATGGTGCCGTTGTTCATTGTGTCGATAGAGATCCGATTTACATCAAGTGTTCCAATAATTGCAACAAATTTTTAGGCACTAAAATGAATTTTAGTACTTTAATCTAATTTCAAACAAAGATGACGCCAGAGATTGATTCAAGTGTCATGATATGTGCCAGAGGTCGCGGTCACAGAACTTTCTGAAGTCGATAGGCATATTCCATTAATGGAATTATTTACCTCATAACAATAATAGTTTTCATCAAGCATCGTATGGCACCATGAGCTTTTATATGGCCTAAAATGTAGAACTCCCGTGTGTTTGACATAATTAATGTTATTAAACCCATAGGTCCAGATAGTAAAAGATACGTAAGAGAAAGACAATACAGGAGGTTAAAGCGCTTAGTGATAGACAAAAGTCGTATGCCAACCTAAAGAGGAGAGATACAGTATAACGTATGATAAGGTCTTTAAAGGTATCACCATGGAGGAAAATTTTAGTTTGGCCTACCGAAGGCAAGTCGAAATAGGGCCATATGAGATTTTGGAACGATTGCCCCGTGGTTTATCGATTGGCACTCTCCGAGTCACACGATGTGCTCTATGTCGATGCTTCTCGAGATACCGCTCCGATGAGTCACACATACTACTGCAAGAAATACAAGTACAAGAAGATTTGTCATACGATGAGGGAGCCAAAGACCATTCTGCTCGAGAGGTGAAACAGCTTGCGAACAAACAAGTACTCATTAGTGAAAGTTCTCCGCAACACACGGCAGCACCACGGTGGGAAGAAGCTACTTGGGAGCGAGGAAGCAACTATGAGAAACACGGTATTCGCAGCTCTTGGTCAGTGTCAGTTCGAGACGAAATTCTTTTAAGGGGAGAGTTGTAACACCCAAACAAGTGCTCTAACGAGTTTATAACATGTTTTGGGTATAATAAACGTAAATGTATATTTATTCGGAATAAAATAAGATAAAAAGCAAAGTAGGAATATGCATAAGTTAAATCCTGAATAATAAAAAGAAAGATTTGAAATTTATTGTAAAAATATTATAAATTGATTTGCAAATATTATAGAGTTGGAGGACCAAAGTAAAATAAAGGGGATAAGATCAAATAAGGATAAGACCAAAATAAATATCTTATTTTGGTGCTTTGGAAGGCTAATCTGGACAAGAGAGAAAAGAAAAGAAGAAGAAAGAGAGAAGAAGAAGAGGTCCACGGTATGGAATTACGAAATTTGAATCTGGTATTGGAATTTGAGTATGGGTGATGATGGTGCCAAAACACTCGATTATATAGCGTCGGAGTCTTGCATTTCATGTTGATTTGGCATTGTTATATAATTTTAGTGTTAGATTCCTTATTTAGTTTTGTTTTTGGAACTCTGAGCATGATGAGCGAAAAGAACAACACGGAAGCCATTTTGGAGAAAATGAGGAGCATGCGGGGAAGTCAACGCCCGCGTCGCGGCGTCTCCGCGTCATGATGTCACCAGAGGAAATCACGACGTGGGGAATTGACAAATCACAGTCAACCCGGTCCTGCGTCGCGGCGTCCACCCACGTCAGCGGCGTGTCCTTCCACGTCGCGGCGATCATTCTCATCGTGCGTGCGGGGGCTCGGGATTTTGGGGCATTGAAGCGTCTGGCCGGAGACCGCGAATTGGGCGCCGGCAACCCACCGGACTTCAAGGATCTCCTTGGATTTTTGTATTGGTTTTCCTTGTGTTTTGATTATTTTGGATCACACGGGATGTTCTTCATATTACATATTTTATTTCTTTTCCTTCATGATGTTCTAAACTTATTTCTGGGGTTACATCAAACCACATCTGGACAATGGATTAGAATTTAACCTTTCATGTTAATCGATTGTTGTTAATTTATCACATCGCTCTATACTGCATGTTAATTATATGATAATTCTGTGTATTAACATACTTACCTTTGAAGATCAGAGATTCGAGATGGGGTAATTCGGGGATCTGGTAGAGTAGCCTTTAATAGGTCGGGTAATAGAGATATTCAGAACACAGAAGGTGGTTTGGGGTTGAACATTAAGCATTTGAGATCTGGGAGTCGAGATAGAGATATGCTCGATTCTATTCACCGAAATGAGGCGAATATATACCTCGAGAGAGGATATCTCGTAGACGAGATCACCTCGCCGTTGTTAATGGTATAAACAATCGGAATAACAACATCTTTAGGAGAATAATCCGTCGAATGTGTGGGGAGATTCTCCCTAAATACATTATCAATTCATAAAACCAATAGCTTAGTTACAGGTTAGTACTTAAATTCTCTTAGAATCATTTATTCGGATATTGTGTGAGTCTACGTAGTGATTCATGCTCACGTGGATCGATACTGTTACACTGGTACACTACTATTACTTGAGGCGACGCGTGCATGGCACATAGGCGTACATTTTACACCACTTAGCGTTTCGACTGTCGAGTTTTTAGGCGCCGTTCTTAGAGACATGAATGTGTGCTTTTGGATGGATATTAGTTGGCAATCGCCCGTGTAGCCACAGATGGGGAGAAGACAGCATTCACTTGTCCACACATGGGTACATTCGGCTTCCGTGGATGTCCTTTGGACTATGTAATGCTCAGTACTTCGAGAGATACATGATGGCCATATTCTCGACATAGTAGAAAAACCAGTTGAGATTTTCATGGACGATTTCTCGGTAATGGGAAATTCATTTGATGACAATTATTAGCAAATTTGAGAGCGTACTCATGAAGATGTGAAGAGACCCGATTTAGTACTCAATTGGGAGAAGTGCCATTTCGTAATTACGAGAGGTATTGATTCTTGGACATCGGATCTCTGCCGAGGGATAGAGAGGTAGATAGAGGCGAAGATTGAAGCAATTGAAGTTACCTCATAGCACGTGAAAGGGATAGGTTTTCTAGGCCACACTGGATTCTATAGGCGGTTTATCAAGGATTTCTCACAGTTTGCGAAACCATTGTCTAATTTGCTAGTCGAGGATCCCATTGGTGACTCCCAATGCGTACATGGCACTGCGTATTGAAGATAAGTTGATCTCAGCTCTATTGTTGTAGCGCTTGAATTAGTGCTTTCCATTTGAGCTGATGTGTGATCTGGCGACTATGCGATTGAAAGAGCGATTAGAGTGAAACGAAAAAAATCTTTCGGGTGATTTATTATGCCCGGGACTTTGAATGACGCTCAAGCGGGTATACCACTCTTGAGAAAGAACTATTGGCCATTGTCTTTGCTTTCGATAATTCGAGGCCATATTTGATTGGCAACAAAGTCGTGGTGCTGCTTGATCGATAAACCATTAAGTACTTGATGACCAAGAAAGACGCAAAACCAGTTGATTCGGTGGGTCAACACGTGCGGGGGATTCGACGTGAAATCAAGGGCGAGAAGAACGCGAAAATTTAGTGGCGAGACCACCTTTAGCGGAAGGGGCGAGAGATGATGTTAGGTGAATGGCGAATTTCGGGCGAGAAACTTTGCTATTGAGGACATGAGGCGGTTCCTTTGGTTTTGCGGACTATGTGAACTATTTGGTAGCCAAAGGTGATTCCCCGAGTTTAATTATCGAGGAAGAAGAAGAGGTTTCGCACACCTTAAGCACTACTATTGGGAAGAGCCAATTCTCTCTGGGGTTTTTCTGCTTGTGCTGATCGGTGTTAAGGAATGTGTGCGAAGATGAAATACCATAGTGATACGAACCATTGCCACCTTCTGGGTGGTGGACACTTCGGTGGCTTGACGGCGACCAAGGTTCTACGGTCGGGTTTTTATTGGCCTTCACACATTTAAAGTGCTCGCGATTCGTTTCCAGCGCGACGAATGTCGGCCCGGTGGGGAACATCTCTAGAAAGGGCAGGCCACCGTGCGTCCCGTCTTGGAGGGTAGAGTTGTTTGATTTATGGGGATGGATTTCGCGGGACCATTTCTGTCGTACAACAACTTGTACATTTTGTTGTGATAGATTATGTCTGAAGTGGGTGGAAGCAATTCTTTTTACACACGATGATGCCCAGGTGGTGGCTCTCGATTCTGCTTGTGACGATATTCGCGTTTTGGAACTCCTCGAGCTTTAATCCGCGGATAATGGTACCCGTTTACGCAATAAGGTAATCGATAAGGTGTTGCGAAGTATGGGTGCATCATCGATGCATCTGCTGCATATCACCCACAATCAGCGGACGGCGGTATCCGATCGCGAAATCAAGTGCGTTCTCAGCATCCGCGGTTTCGGAAAGATTGGTCTAAAAGATGAGCGATGCGCTCACGGGCATCTGCCGCGCATTTAAAATAACTGGGCATGTCTGGATTCGGTTTCATTATATGGTAAAGCACAGTAAGTCTTCGGTGGAATTGAGCATCGAAACTTATTGGACATCAAACGACTAAACATGGAATGAGTACATTGGGCGGTGGCATCTACTCAACTCGGTGAGCTAGATGAGTTCGGAAGCGAAGCATATGAAAACGCCATACATAAGGAAAAGGCTAAAGCGGCGCTGACAGACACATCATTTAGAAAGGAGTTCGCATTTGAATGACAAGTCGCCACATTCAATTCTCGCTTAAAGCTTTTCAGGAAATTGAAGTCTCGATGGTCGGGGCCTGCGGTAACAAGGTCTTTCATATGGTGGAGGCGAAGTTTCACACCACGAAAAGACACATTCACAGTCGCCGCTGCGCTTGAAGCCATACTGGAGCGTGTTTCTGCGAGCAAAACGATTATCTCTTTGACAAGCTATGACGTGAGTATAATCAGCGATCGCATGCGTTTAGGTTCTGAACACGTGAGATTCAAGGTCGTCGAGCTAACGACATTAAACATAAGCGCTTCTTGGGAGGCGACCAAGTTTTCCTAAACGTTGTTTTTAAGTTTGAGTTATTGTTGTTTTTCGGAAATTTTTGAATTTTAGGCATCCGTGATCGGTGTTTACGCGGTTTTAATTTCGGAGACGGAGGTGTAGGTCAGGGGCTTGCCGGAGGGTTGAAGTCAGAAGGGAAGTTTACAAGTGGAGAGTTCTCGAAAAATTGAGGTTTTGGTATATAGGAAGTATCTTGGGAGACCTTCCTGCGCCGCGTCGGCGGCTGGTGAGAGATTTCACGTCGGCGTCATTTGAAGCTCACGCGCCCGCGTCGCTGGCGTGAGATTTCCGCGTCGTGACGTCATTTTGGCTACGCACGTGGCGACGAGATTTCCCGCGTCGCGTGAACGCCGACTCTACGTCGCGTCCAGCGACGTGCGGAGTTCCGCGTCAGCGGCGTCAAATTTTACCTCTACGTCACGTCAGCGGCGTGGATTTTCCGTCGGCGGCGTCGGTTTAACTCCTGCGTCGCGTCGCGGCGTGTATTCTCAAATCCGCGGCGTCAATTTATGAAGCCCTGCAATCACGCGTCGCGGCGGTGGATTTCTCACGTCGCGGCGTCGTGGGTGCATTACCTGCGCGCGTCGCGGCGGTGATCCAGCGCGTCGGCGTCATTTGGTGTTATCTCTACGCCACGTCGCGGCGATGGTCCATACTGTCAGCGCGGCGGGGCGGTTTTAAACCCGAGAATAGGCCGTTTTGACCTTTCACCGCACCATCTCTCCCAGGAAACCCTAGCCTTATTTGTAGGAGCTCGGGCCAGATAAGAGATCTTCTCTTTGCTCGCCAACCTCTGTAAGTCACCCACATTGGCCGGTTTTGGACCATAGTGGCTTCTCCGCCCGTGTGTCAGGTCCCAGCAGGTATAGTCGTTTAGGGTTTCTTTAACATGTGTTTTTAGGTAGCACAGGGTCTTTTAGGGGTCATTTGGTTAACTAGATTCACATTAGGGTTTTTAAGTCCTCTTTTAGGTCTTGATTGAGTCTTTAGGTAGTGTTTAGTTAATTTCTTTTGTCGTGCATATTAGGTGTTTGTTATTTGGTTTAACTTAGGATGTACGGCAGAAAGCGTGAGAAGTTGCACACTTGTGGTGAGATGCGAGGCCGAGCTCACATTGTCTGCGTTTTGTAGCAGCGGATCTGTGGATCGGTTTAGCATAATTCCTACTGGCAGTGCCGTAGAGAAGGGTTTCACCGCGAAGCGATTTTTAGCAAAACTATCGAGACGGGTTAGTGCTGTGCTGACCCCTCGCGTTGCCATGGCGTAGTTCGGAATTCTCGCCAGCCTCGCCTCCCACGATCTCAAAGATTCGAGAGGTCGCGAGGTGTATTGTCGACTTGTGCGGTCGATCAATAGCCTCTTATGGCCTCGAGCATATCCGCCAGGACCCCTTTTGGCGTCATTTCATGAGCACACGACTACCATGAGGTCATCAGAGTGACCAAGGTCGGGGTGGAGTGGCGGATCAATAGCGCGGGCCACGCGGTAAATTTCAAGGCAACCGTTTGGCTACGTTCTAAGGTGTGTCAGCTTTATCGCCGCGTCTTATCTGAAGCGGCCAGTGTGTGTGGAGTGGCTTGCCGACGCTCCTTGCTCAAGCTACGGCTATCTTCTGGGATATACCATTTGGCGCGTTGGGCGAGGTTATCGAGATGCCATCCTCCATAGCAGGGATGCGAAAATGAACACCAGGGCACCACTACGATGTTGGCTTGTGCGAGCAAGCGCAGGGTGCCAGTGCAGTGAGGCTGACCGCCCAGGTAAGACCATATCGGTCCAGCGGGACACACGGTGTCCACGCAACTGAGGTTTATGACTCGGGCCATGAGCCCTCGAGACGGGCGAGCTTCCCGGATTATCGGACGCTATGGATTTAGGTGGCGCGAGGAGGACGTGGCGGTCGCCGTCTCGTATCCACCGCCTCCCAGTGACCTCGGTGACCATCCCTCTAGTCCTTCCCGATGGCCAGGGACCCGGTGCTCTCACTCGCGGCGTTTGGCGGTGGGATGAGACCGGGGCTCTCGGTCTCGTTACTCGAACATGGAGCGCTAGCGTGGCGACATGCGCGATTCACGGCGTCGGGCCATCATTCTCGTGACGGCGGTATGCGAGCCCGGCTGCATCTGCTTTCCACCAGCCACGCCACCGCCACGCCGGTGTCTACAGAGTCACCACCCTCTCTGTTTTTATTTTACCGATTGGGGTTACCCCGGATCTTTTGTTTGGGGGAGTATTTGTTCGGATACTATGTTTGTTTATCCTTTGCTTTATTTGCGTTGTTTTAGTTTTAGTAGTTTATAGTATTGTTAGTTGTTCGCATTTGGGTTGTGTTTGTTTTTTAGTATTGCATGCGGTTGTAGGTAGTGTTAGTATTTGTTGAGTTATTGTGCATCCATATTTTATATGTTGGTGAGTCGAGTTGTTAGTTGTTTGTTTGTTTTAGGATATTCATGCATAATGTAGTAATTGCATTCGGTTGTGCCAATATTGAAAATTAGGATCAGTTTTAGATTAGATTCACTATAGATTTGTTCGGATGCATACATTTGTTTGATGCTCGATAATTAGATTGAATAGGTGAAAAGGCTAGTGAACCCGATCAGGGTAGTGAAACCAATTCTCAAAAAGCTCTATCACACTCACACACTAGTGGCTTGATCAGAGTATCATAAGTGCTGGGAACCAACTACTAAAGTCGCCAACCTAGGGAGATTCGAACATTTGGTGATGGGACACCTAAGCGAGAGGATTGCCGTCGAGCTGACGAAGAGAAAAATGCAAAAACATGAGAAAAAGAGAAAAGAAAAAGAAATAAAATAGGCATATGCATAAGAATCGCGGGATCATCAATCGGAATCTCGGGCCACAGTGCGAGAACTTTATCAAAGCTAATGCACGAGCGGCCCAGTAGAGTCGTGACTTCACTACGTTACATGGAATGGAGAAGATGGATGTTCATGACCTAGAGTATCGAGTTTGGTTGAGTGTTCGGGGTGAAGTTTAGAGAACAATGCAGTGCCCTTAACGGCGGGTGGGAGTCACGATGGATCCATTCTGAACACTTGGCTAAAACTTCTTGGCACTAGGTGGCACCTTCCGTTTGTTTTGGTACATGGAAATTCTAGATATGTAGACATGAATAATTGGTGCGCGTTCTATCCTTGTCTAGTTCGATTCTTCCTAATAGGTGGGTTGAACTTAAGTTTGGGGGTATCGAACTCGAGGGCATATTCGGAGTCACCATAGGCACATAGGGTTTTGGGACGGCCGTTGAACCTTATGGGGTGGATGCACTGGTCGGTTTCACATGCACCCCCTCGTCGAGAGTCAGAAGAGAGTCAGTATTTGTGCCTTCATTGGACATCGAGCAAAGCGGTGGGTGTGTGAATCGGTCGAGTGATCCACATTTTTCGGCATGGCATTCTTTGTCTTAGTGTGAGTTGCATGGTGTCGGGTGTGTGTTTTTGTTTAGAGTCGGTTCTGCTTGAGGGCAAGCGAGAAATTAAGTTTGGGGGTGTGATGGTACTTAAAACCTCAGGATACTCGCGTCGAGTCTTGCATTTTCATGTTGATTTGGCATTATTTATATAATTTTTAGTGTTGGAATTTATATTTAGTTTTGTTTTGGAATACGGAGCATGATGGCGAAAGAGCAACTTAAGCCGTTTTGGAGAAATGAGAGCATCACGAAGTCAGCGCCACGTCGCGGCGTCTCAGCGTCAGCGGCGTCACCATCATGGCGTGGGGTCGACCATCTGAAGTCAGCCGATCCTGCGTCGCGGCGTCACCGCGTCAGCGGCGTCGCACTGTCCGCGACGTCGGCTCCATCATCTCGTCATTAAATGCGAGGGGCTCGGGATTTTGGGGCGTGAAGCGTGCGGCGAGACACGGAGTGGAGAAGCCGCGCCACGAGACTTCAAGGATCTGTGGTTTTTGTATTAGTTTTCCTTATTGTTTTGATTATTTTTGGATCACATGAGGATGTTCTTCATATTACATATTTTATTTCTTTCCTTCATGATGTTCTAAACTTATTTCTGGGAGTTTACATCAAACCATGTCTCGCTCAATGGATTAAATTTAACCTTTCATGTCGATTGTTAATTTACTCCACATCCCTGCTCTATACACGCATGTTAATTATATGATAATATCGGCCAATATTAGCATACTTGCGAAGAGATCAGAGATTCGAGAGATGAGGGTGATCGGGGATCTGGGTAGAGTAGCCTTTAATAGGTCGGGTCAATGGGAATGTCAGAACCTGAAGGTGGTTTTTGGGGTTGAACATTAAGCATTTCGAATCTTAGAAGTCGAGATAGAGATATACTCGTTCTATTCACGAAATAGGCGAATATGCCTCGAGAGAGGATATCTACGTAGAGCGAATCACCTCGCCATTGATATGTTATAAACAATCGGAATAACAACATCTTTGGGAGAATAATCCCATCGGGTGTGACGGGGAGATTTGGCCTGAGCCACAGTATCAATTCACCAAAACAATAGCTTAGTTACAGTTAGTGTAAATTCTCTCTTAGAATCATTTATTCGAGATATTGTCTAAGCGAATCTGTAGTCAATTCATCTTTCCACAATGGATCGATACTCGTACTAGTACACTATATTAGCAGGGCGCGCGTGCACTTGCGCACACGACGTACATTTTACCGCGTTTCGGCTGTCGGGTATGGATACGTTTGGGTTGTATGGAAACTATGGGAGTATAGGGAATCTAGTTTTGGTATAAAGTTTAGATACATAGTTACAGAACCCTCTATCTTGTGTATGGTTTGGGTTTGGGAACTCCCTAAACTCATTTCTTGTAGAGTTTGAGTTAAGAGAAGAGCTTTAAGACTCTTAAATATGGAGTGCGAGAAGAGATTACAGTTGTAGTGAACCCGAAGAAAATTCCTATTATCGATCTTATCTGCGGTATCCGGATCTTAGAATGGGTTTTGGGTCAGAAATACAGAATTCCGAAGTGATTCCTTCTGGTAAATTGTACCCACATCAGTAGACTTGATGTTGGGCTTTGAATTTCTCGTTTGGACCTCTTTAGACCAAGTTATGGTCCTTTCCGAAGGTCGATCCATTTAGATCTGGTCGGTCGATTACGCCAATTGGTCGAAACTAGCCGGACCTTAGAGCGGGTTTTGAGTCAGAAATAAAGATAATTTGGAAGTAAGTCATACGGAAATTATCCACATCAATGAACTTGATGTTAGGCTTTAATTCTGATTTGGGTGCTGTAGACCAAGTTATGGTCGCTTTTTATACGAGCAGGTCAAATGGAGTGAAGAGATTCGGCCCATAGAGTCGTCAAATAGAATTAAGTAGAACTTCGTCTTGAAGAGCTCAACTGCGTCTTGAAGAGCTCCGCTCGTCATCGACTCAACTCATCATGAAGAGCTCGGCTCGTCATGCGAGCTCCGCACCGTCATGCGAGCTGACTCGTCATGAAGAGCTCCGCTCGTCGGTCCGAATCATTTCGTCGGCGAGCTTTCGTCACTTGATTGCAGCTTCGTGATCCGGTCATTTCGTCAAGATTGAGCTTCGTCCATGATTACAGCTCATCGATCCAGGTCAGCTCGTCAGTAGACTCGTCGCCGGTGCGGCTCGTCGATCCGGTCATTTCGTCAGGCGTTGCGCGCTGACCTCGGCGGGAAGGTCATATATTCTTCGTTTGAACTCGATTTGGGTGTTCTTGGACTCCTGGAAAGCCCATTGAGTCAAGAATCCATCCATATATGCCTGAGCAAGATATTAGATGTCAGACCGAGCTCGTCACTTGGTGCGACTCGTCGATTCAGTCGGCTCACGTCGGATTTGCCGCGTATGACCTCAAGCGGAGGTCATATCTCCAGCCGTCCGAGCTCGATTCAGTGTTCTTGGACTCTATGGAAAGCCCATTGAGTCAAGAATTCATAAATAGATATCATGATAAGATTGGAACTCATATTAGTCTCGGAAAACATGAAAAACAGTAGGCTCTGTAGTAACCATAGTTATTCATATTATGAATTCATAAATAACTCATAAGCATACGGGTAAGCATAGTTATTTATGCATCTGATGAACATGTAGAAAATGCAAAGTTATGAACAAATGATAGTATATATATATATATATATATCACATATGATTACCGAATGGCAATAATTATTCGGGAATATGAGGTATATATTGAACATAAAATATATATTGATTTAATGCTTAGAACACAGTAGAGGATAGATGGGCATGCACATTAGGAAAAAAAATATAAATGCTGCGACATATAAGTTACGTTACGTTGCATTGCGATTTCTGATATCGGCGATTCAGGTCGATGACATAGATCCAGTTGGATCGAGGTGGCGAAGGGTCCTGCTAGCGGCTTTCGGCGCCTTTATAAGATGATCATTGTCGTGTCTGATGGCCAGCGGTGCAACCCGGGCCTTCTGATTTCTGTATCCACTTCTAAGGTTTATGCAGATGGAAACATAAAAGAAAATGACCGGTACATGCAAGCGAAGGTAGAGAATATATGACATGATGCGAAGCATAGCATTCTTCATCTGCGATGTAAGTGCTACGATTCTGATAATAAGAAGTAAAGTCTGAGATATTGACATGAAAATTATTATGGAAGATGTGATAAATGAAACTTGTTATGAAAAGTATATATATGAGAAATGATAAGAATCTATAACTTTTATATGTGTTATATGCATTTGTATAGAAGTGGGGTGACCCTTAATAGAGGTCATCCATGTGTATTAATTCCACTAAGCGTAAAGCTTATACGGGTGTTGATCAGGTGCTTGGAATACGGAAAGAGAGGAGACCGAGGACCGGGCCATCCACATGGCCGATAAGGCCACACAGCAATAGGTGCCTTTGGAAGACCTTTAGGTCTATTTGTATATGAAATTTTGTAAGCCGATGTAAATATTGTAAATGTTGAGCAACCCCATTATATGGAGAGCATATATATTTTGTAATCATTTGCTACAGAATATAATACAAGTTAATTGTTTAACATTATATGAATATCTGAAGTGTAAGGTTATAAGTATAAAAAAAAAAAAAAAAAGTGACCCTCGCCGACATCTATCTTAGAGTTGGGCGTCTGAATTTTATATAGGGCATAGGGTTGCTTTCGGGTAAAACAACGAAGGCGACTTTGGACAGATAAAATGTTGTTTGAACTCCCGGGGCCGTAAATTTTATCACGTAAGTCGGATGTTGATGTTGACCGATACATGTGAACTTCATTATCGGCGAGGAGCTGCAAGTGGTGTGCTTGGATTAGCGCAAAATTGATATCCTTGAAAAAAAGTCAACTTGGGCCCACATACTAATTGTTGGTCAAACTTGGTCCAAACGTTTAAAAACTGGTATTATTTAGTGCGAGGTCGTTACGTTGTCTCCGAGTTCGTTGGTTTCTTATGACACTTTTATGAGCGTCGTGATTTCTTTTTTATATTTTCTGTGTTAGAACCTTGACACTCTTTATTAGTGTCATCATCTTTCTTACATTAAAGTCTCATTTACAATAATTTCATTAGTTGTAAATCCTAATTCTTTCACCTCATGAATTGTGAAAATCTACACATAATGAAAGTCATATAGATAATAAAAAAACTATATCAATGTCATAAAGACAAAATGTTCTCAAAAAATTATCTATATATCTATTCGATCAAGAAGTACATTTGTATAAATTAAAACATGTTTAATATATTCTATGATGAATCTGAAATGTTCTTTAATTAGTGGGTAGTGGAGGATCGTTATGGGAGAGTGCGCTAAGCCAATCAAAGCTACCCACATGAAGTTTTCTATTCCTGTCAAATGTGGAAGTAAAGTTAGTTCAATTAAATAATTACATTTACTACTTATATAGAGTTTGATATTTTCATGAATCCTCATTCAATAGAAAGACAATTGCAACAGTAACGTACATCCTACATATGTGCCAATAAATGTTCATTGTAATATAACCTAATTACTCATAAGTTGTAATGACACACGTATTTTAGTTGATTATTTTAACTAACAAAAGAGATTGCAAAAAATTTACCTTTATAATTACCGAACACAACATCAAACTTGACTTGTTCTTTTGTAGATTTCTCACCATGAAAGCCACTATATACACAACCCTCAATCATCATTAAAAATAAATGAATAAAATAAGGCTTTCAAATAGAGATCAAACTAAGAATCCAAAATGGATATTAATTTATGACTTCAATGGACATATCAAGCAACATATGTCCAATTCAACTAACAATAAGAATTGCCACATATTAATCAAAAGCGAAAGAAGATGAAAAAATAAAATAAAAATTACATGATTGTGATAAAAAGAATTTCATATAAAGTTCTGTTATATATTTCATTCCTTAACTTTTTTTATTTCATCTTCATATTTTCCTCATAATTAATCTAAGCCAAAAAATTTGTCATGTACATAGATAAAAGTGAATAAATTTAATAGTAAATCCTAATAAATTTACTATAAAGATGAGCAAGAAATTATTGTAAAAACTGAGAGATTAAAAGAATATATATATATATATATATGCACTTAACATAAAATCAATATTATAATTTTTTCACCGTCATTCTCTCATCCCATTTTGATCTTTCATATTAGTAGAAAAAGGCCAATTTTTTTCTTTTATTTTAGAACAACGAGAGATACTCAATCACATGTAATAACGACTAGAGCTAACCATGTAGATATTGTCAGCTTTCAGGTGAGGAGAAATATACGGCTTTAAAACGTGTCTATTAAGTTGAAATGAGCACGTACTTATATAGTGTCAGGAAGTTTCTCCCTATCCAATGTGAGATGTGACAAACATCCCCCTCATGTAGATACAACGTTCTTATTATGTCCCATGGAATTGCGAGACTAAGCGAACAAACGCCCCCTACGAGGCCAAACGGAACAAACCCCCACATCGGAGTCGGGGATCAACTCTGATACTATTTGTAACGACCTAACCCACAATTCCATGGGACACAATGAGGACATTGTGTCTGCATGGGGGGTGTTTGTCACATCCCACATTGGATAGGGGACAAACTTTCTGACACTATATAAGTATGGGCTTATCTCAACCTAGTAGACACGTTTTAAAGCCATGAGGGCCCCTTAGCCCCAAAGCGGATAATATCTACATGATTGGACCGAATCGTTACATCATGGCCCTTAGATCACTCAAATCACATAATTTTTCTTTACTCAACTCATTATAAACACCTCAACTAGTATTGATAATATGATGGTCCATAGCACCACTAAACTCATTTAACTACTTACTATGATATGGTGTTTACAAGGATCATATCAGTTTCTAGGTGGTCTATAGATAAGTTTATATTTGTTCTTCAAATGGGTAGAGCACAGAATTACAAATATATATATATATATATATATATATATATATATATATATATATATATATATTATAAATATGGGGATGCATGATCCAAGACATGTTGAAAGTGAATGGTTTGAAATCTTTAAATGAAGGAACCTACTAACCCAACAATTATACTTATATACCCTTGTTATTGAATGTCAGTAAAAGAAACTATTAAGATTTAAAAGGAAATAATAATGGACATTTTTACGACGTCACATCAAATATGAGTTTACCTACTAGTACTAGAGACGAGGATTAGAACCACAAGAAATAAATGCGATAAATTCCCTAGTACCTGGACAAGATATGTTGGAGGATAAGCACCTTAAGAAGCAGTTTGTAACACTGATGTAGGTATTTTTGGGTGGGTAGAGCTGCTTTTGTAGCCACTATATGCATTGTATGCAGCCTACATATCCAAATAATACAAAAAATAATTATTATTGTCAACCTTATAGACAAAAAAAAAAAAAGAGCTAGATTCAGGATATAGTTAATGACATGAATGCTTGTAATGGAAATTTTTTTTACATGAATTATCAACAAAATCTGCAATATTATTATCAACCCATAGGTTTGAACTTAAAATGTTCTAATTTAGCAAGAAAAGAAGAAATGAAAAAAAATGGGAAACTGGGTAATTTTCATAGCCTTTGTATCTAAGGCAATTCACATGTGTAAGCAATCCATGTTACTAAACCATCAAAACTTTGAATAATTCTAACTCTGGATGCATAAAAAGAATAATATGCTCAAGGACAATAGCTCAACTTTACATAGAAAAATAGCAGGGAAAACAGTTTTTTATGTTCTACTTGCTTAAAAAAGTTGGAAAAATTGTTGAGCCAAATTCATATTGAGATTTTTTGACAGACCCCCTTTCTGTGTGAGGAATGCGCAGCAACTCAGTAACCTCCCAGCCAAGCTCATTTCGTACGACAAGTTACCATGAAGCTAAGCGTTAAAGCTAGAAATTGTCTTTGGGGAAACGTGGGTTATAATTTCACTTTACATCAAAATCACAACTTTAGATTTGCGAATCCGGCGACATACTTGGTGCACGGTGGTCGAAGCCAGAAATACGGAAATCACACGTATAAAAAATACCTCTAATATTTTCCAAAATCCAGCTACAACCATAAAGGACCTCACAGTCCTCATCAAAATATAAGATAAGAATCAATCCGACATAAATTCATCGTAACCCGTTTTCTCAAAACCATGCATGCATATTTTGAATATTTACATATACAAAATGTCACATTTTAACTTTTCGTTTACATTACACATTATCTTATATATAAATACAACCGCAGTGCAGGGTGAGAGGATCTTGGAAGGGTCTTCCCGACGGCTGCACTTGAAAAGTGTTACAAAAGCAGAAAACCGTGAGCCAAACGGGCTCGATTAGTACTAAGTTCTAAATGTTGTTGTCTTACGTATATACCTCCTATATGAAAATACGTACATAAATGGTTGTAAAAGCTGATTTATGATAAGTGAGTTTTTCTATAGAAAACCATTTCGAAAGAATTTAAAAAGAAACTTATTTATCTTTGCTGAAAATTGTTTCAGTGGTGGTTAATATCTGAGAGTGCTATACTGTAAATCAAGTACCAACCACTGTAGCCCATTTCTGAAATACCCTAGACATGATACCACGGAACCTCGAAACCTGGCATCAATAGTGAACCTCGGAACACTACCCGTCTAATATGGTTCGGTGAACACGGCGGAATCTCTATAAACATAATGGAACCTCGGAACCAAAATGCTCGGTGATGGAACCTCGGAACCAACACCTCATCGCCATGTACTATGTCGGTATACTAACCATCTATATGCCCCGAGTGCGGCGACTCACTATGTAATATATACTATATTTAACTGATTACTTGAGCCAGAGCAATATAGTTAGTCATAATGTCCCATAACCTTGTCATGCACAATTCGAGATGCATGCGATCGGAAGCGAAATTTGTGTCATCTAGGGGTTTTGCTAAACAGACCATTGTTTCTTAAATAAATCGAAATTTTAACTAAGTATAACAAGTTGGAGGTAAAAACAATGCTTTATTAATTACATTATATTTTCAAAGCACTTTACAATCTTGTAAATTAAACACTTTCGTTTTCGAAAACGATTTCGAGTACTCACCTTTTTCTCGACTAATTTCTTTCAATTCTTGTCAAGCACGCTAGATTATCGTCGTATCTTTCCCGTCCTTTCTATGATCGAAATACAATTATGAAGATGCCCTCGGTTCAATATTTTAATCTTAAAACATACAAGGCTCGCGTATCGAAGCGAGCTTGGTCCCAGCAAGGCTTTGTGCTAGTCACATTTGATAAGGACATCGATAATATGAGGTGAAATTGACCCAAATGCCCCTACACATGAAATGCCCATAAAAACTATCCGTTTTAGCAACTTTTTCAAAGCGACCCTATGATATTCGATGTATTAGACCACACACGTCAGCACAACCACGCAATTCGCACACTTGGTGCTACAATTAAATTTTTCCAGAAATTATGTGGGTACCAAATGCTGTGCTGGTATATGGTTAGATTCTGAACTCGAGGGACTCCATAAAGTCTAAAAACACCCAAAAATATTCCCCGAAAATTATCATCCAGGTATCAGAATAAAATCACGAAATTTCAGCTCGGGCGTAAACTTGAGTTCAAAATTCAATCGGAATTTTCAGAACACGATCCAGAAAATTCCTAAAATTCCCCTAAACTCGATCAAAAAATTTTGGAATTTGAAGTTCTGACGCTTTCGTAGCCTCTGAAAATTTCGACCATTACATAGCATTTAGGCTAAAAATAACCTAAGTAGAAAAATTATCTACCTCTTGGAGTTTGTGAAATGCTAATCTTTGATTACATCTGCATTAGGCTGCGTCGCGTAAATAAAACTTTATACATAGATAAAAATCTACGGTCAGATTTAGTAGATGCGAGAAAGAAATGAAGAGAAGAAAAAAAAATTAAAATTCCTCTCACCTCACGCTCTTCTCTGTCCGTCGAACGTCCCCCTTTTGATTTTATCATTTGTTTTTTTTTATTCTTATTATTATTATTATTTGGATAAATGATTTATATTACCTCATTCGGGTCCATTTCTTCCTCGAAATAATTTATTTATTTTTTGTTCACTTTATTGTAAATGACCTTAGTTCAAGTCATTTCTTGACTTCCGAGATTTTTGTAAAAATCTCGTCCGCACGAATCGCTAGCGACTATCCTTTAGAAAATCGTAAAATATTCTAAGCGTCTCGAATTAATGAGAAATTTTACGGGTCACTAGATTCGCGAGCGAATTTATGGCCTTGATCCCGGATTTAGATCATCAGAGATCTGGGAATTTTCTAGGCTTTCTGAACCATTCCTAACAATTTATTATCATTTTACCGTTTTGAAATTTTCTAATTTTTTCCATAATTTGTACTTTCACCCCTCCACTTTCCTTAATTGCAAAAGTGCCACAATTCTTTGAAAACTTTACAATTTCACCCTTAAAAACAACTTTCAAAAATTCTATTATAACACTAAAATAATTAAGGAAGCCTTTGGTACACCTACGTGACCTTAGGATTACACGTGTCGTACCACCTATCGAGAAAAGGGGCGTTACATTTTTAATTGCCAAAAAATGAATTTAAGCATCGTGATAGTTCAATGTCTTTTTGTCCAATAAAATGGTTTGGAACAGAAACAAAAATAAGCTCTACTTTCTTCATCATCACTACTAGCTCATAAAAAAGATGAGTGACAAAAAACAGCATTTATGAGTAGACTATGATAAATAAAAAAATAAAAAACGCACAAATGATTTCAAATAAAAAGATTACGGTCAAGTAGATAGTACTAGTACAACAAAACCCATAGAAATTTAGACATTCCAAAGTATCTCTATTTGACATGAGGGATCGGAGAAACCGCGTAACCCGATGCACTACGAAGTTGAAATCCAGCCATTACAAGTCCAACCACTTGAGCTCATTGTTTGAAACCATCTATGAAAAACTTAGTTTAACTACCAGCATCTTTGTATAAGAATAACATAGTGACAATGACTTGATATGGCTAATGGATCTATTAGACATCAAACAACAATTTTCTACAACTTGAGTAATTGCTACCTTGCTACCATGATGTTCATTCATGGAAAGAGCCATGTTTTGATAATTCAAGCAAAACCACTTTATCGTGAGTAGATTTAATTAGGGTTTTGCAGTACGCGGAGTGAGAAAGGTAGCTAGTGACCATAGAGCCACACCCATGCCATGACTACCTTAGCACCTGTAATAGTCCACTAGAGGCCCTTCAGCGATTGAGTGGATTCAAGTATCCTATAGGAAGATGAGTACGCAATTGGTTGCTACTAATGAATTTGAGGTAACAAAAGCGATACCAAAGTATAAAGAATTTATAAAATAAAACTACTTAGTAAGCAACGAGGTTCGTATGGTCAGAACACTTCCCTCGCAACCAGTGGATATGTGAATTGAACATTAAGCAGAAATAAATAAGCATACATCCCTACGGTAACAAGAATTTTGAAAAAACAACATTAGCAAGTTCTAGAACAGTAAGAAATTATGCAACTAGTCTCTAAATAAAAAAAGCAAAGCCTTTATTAAGAAATTTTTCATTTGGAAAAGATTGTATTGCAATATGTCAGCTAAAGGAATTCAAAATTTGATAAATGATATTTAAACACCATTTTCAATGATTTTCCTTGCTTATCCTGTTTCTTCCTTCAGAACAATCCATAGACAATTTAGCTCTAAAAATCATTAAAGAAAGCTCAAAATGATGATCAAGTTGTTGGATGACAAGTTTCCTCGCTAAATTGGATGACAAGTTGGAATTAAGTAAAAATTCAATACAGCGAGAATCGAGGAAAAACTCATTCTTCTTTGCTTTTTTTTCCCATTGCTTTTAGTATTGAGTGTAGACCCAGAAATTTCAATTTACGGAAAAGGGCAAATCGTAATTTCGGTTACAAAATTGTAATTTCGGTTAAAAATATGAAATTTATTCTCTAGATCTCGGATGATGAAACGGATTTCACCGTTGGAATCGTCTCACGAAATCTAGTTAGCACGTAAAATTTCGTAGAATTCCGAGACAGTCGGAGTTGACACGTTTTTCGAGGCATCGCGTTTCGGGTGCCGTAAAAAGACATGTGATGTGACAAAAGTCACTAATAACATGTACTAATGTTACTTATATGGCATGAGTAGAGAAATGATGGAAAGACGTAGAAAGATAGTGCGGGAGTGTCCAAGCGGGAAAGAAGTGACAAAATGGTCATTTTGGAGTTTGATTAAGTTAGAAAAAGACAAAAAACCTTAATAGTGCTCATCTTCCTCCTTCAAAAAGGAGACTTAAATGGGCAGGAGGCAGAAACGACTTACAATGAGCCATTGTTTGGGTTTTTTTAGAGAGAGATCAAGCTTCTCTCTAAATTTCCGACAAATCCAACCGTCGAAAGTTTTCGGAGCAAGAAGGAAAGTTGTTCTACGCGGAGAGGTCTATGCGTGGACGCCGGATTTGAGGAGTTTCGACAAACTCCGTGAGGTAGGGATTTTTCCTACTTGGGTTTTACACTTTGTTTAAGTGCTATATGATGTTTCGGTTGCTATGAGGCCTTGAGCGGCGTTTGGTCAGTCTGAGAAACATGGGACCGGGTGTTAATTTATGGAATCAAATTTGGTGTCAGAGTGGATGTCACGGGCTGTTGGGTGGATTAATTGGTATACCTTATGCCATAAATTATGTGTTGGTTGTATAAGGTAGGAAATGGCCAGAGTAGTCGGGTTCCTGAAGTGAGGCAAACGATTAGTGATTTTTCGGGAATAGTAACGAGGGTTTCTTGTTCTAGAAATAGTGTTCTAAAAATAAATTTTGGGAAATAATGTGTTTGGACGAGTAATTCAAATCGAGTTGCTCGTGTTTGATCATTAGCCCATGAGCTAATTTTGATGTAATTGATGATGAGAATTACATGACATGTTTTATTAATGATTTAAATTATATGATATATGCTGCATGATTATATATTTGCATGTGTTATAGAATTGAAATGGAATTGGCATTATGCATTCCATATGCACTGGGGCACCCTAGGACGATAGGAGTGAGTGCATGAGGTGATTCTTGAGAGAATGGTTTCGGAGGGTTGACTAAGAATAACACTTATCGGAGGGTAGTCCATACAAAAATATCAATTGTCGGAGTCGGCCCAATTGATATACATTGGAGGGTAGTCCATACAAAATATCAATCGTCGGAGTCGGCCCAATTGATTTATCGGAGGGTTGTCCACAAATTAAAACAAATAAAAACTAAGGTTCTCATACGTGGCTTAGGCAGGTGTGAGGGAGTCGGGGAGGACTCGGGATATGAGATGATCAAATTAGACATTCAAGTAGGATCATGCATTTGCTTGAATGTGTGTTGATTTTGGAGCGTGCATATGCCTTTGGGTGGAGAGTAGCCCACTTAGGGTGGTCCCTCTGACGTGGCTCACTCACGTCGAGGGATACTATTTTACGAATTACGGGGAGCGTGCGAGAGGCGATTCATCGTAAGTAGTTTAGAAGAAATGAATGTGGCTTTGATGGTTTGTATGTATTAAGTGTTTTTCATTTTAATATATGTGTTGTATAAGTGAATCATTAACTCTTGTAACTATGATATATAGTTGGTATGTTTTATGAGTATTGTTTATGGGCCTAAGTGGCCGTTTTACTCATGTTGTGGATCATATTGGATAGTTGGGATATATGTTGTGAGTATAATGCAGGGGCCCAAGAGGTCATTTTTACTCGGTATAGTTATATATGAGACCCTATGTGGTCATTGTGTATATTGGGACAGGTTATATATAGGTGTTGTATTTGGGTAGAGCTCCCCGTACAAAGGAGACTACACTTGGAGTTTTCATGAGTGGCGTCGGTTCACGGAAGCATGCCATAGTATTAGCGGGTTGTGGGTAGTCAGCGAACCCTTAGAGGTAGGCGTCTAATTAGGAACAAGATATCGGTTTAATTTTCTTTTGTAATGAAATTTTACCTGATTATCTGAGGGCAGTCTTTTAAAACTTTCTAAACAAAGAAAAATAAGAATGCTCAACTTAACTGCTTGATCTTTATTAGAGAAAAACATATAAACACATCTTCAGGAGAACCATCTCTTGGATTTGATATGTAGACCCTCAATAAATGACCAGGAGGCAAAGAAATAAAAACTTCATTCTGAAAAGTACACGCCATTCGAAAATGTAAACTAGGTCCAACGACTAAAGAGCATTCTAACATAGCCAAATCCTATAGCTTTTGAGAGAAGCAATTGAACATAGCCAAATTATATTTTATTTTATTCCATTTTGTTCATGCTAAATCTAGGGAAATATTTTGCCTCATTTTTTCCTTCTTTCATTGGTCATTTTCTGCCTGAAACATAGTAGAAATTAGATAAATTTGTTTACTATAAAGAAACTAAACAAATCGGATGAACAAACATGTTTTCATTTTAGAAAACTACAAACCCGTTACCAAGAATTACAAGACTTCAGAATAAAACAATAGGTAAAGAACCATTTTTAATAACAAAAAAGAAGGAAAAGTAAAACGAACTCAGAATGGGGAAAACAACAAAGAATTTCAAAAAACTTACGACTAATGTGGTCATTGTTGATATTCCATCCACCGATTAGTAGCTAAAACATAAAGCGGTAGAACCGTGAAATAGAACCATCTGAGCCACATAAAAATCTGACCACACATCTGACCATATCTGATAGGTTCTCTTTTACCTGAGAAACATAAAATACAACCCTAACCATGAAATTGAACCATACAAACCTTAGAACCACCATTTCTACCCAATAAACAAAACTAACCCAATACATTGGACAAAAAAAAAAAAAAAAACCTTTCTTTGGGCGCTTGGGCATGACACCTATTGCATTTTGCAGAAAGGCTTCACCTTTAGGAGGAAGATGTTGTCATGATTACAGTTTTGTGTGGGTTTGTGACTAATGTTGCTTATGTTGCCAAAGGCGGAGGGGCTTACAGGATGTTGAGGTCTTTCGACGGTGGGTGGTAGTGCTGAAAGACAAAATGAGAAGGGATTTGAGGGTGGGGATTAAGATATTGGGGATGTTGCTGGAGCTCAAAACGGTCTTCTAAGGGGAAGAGGTTGAGGGTGAGGCCGGAGCAGGAGTATCAAATTGAGGGTAAGGCCGATATCTTCTCATAGATACTCAACAAGGAAGACCTTGAGAAGTTTATCGGGTCTCAAAATGGGATATGAAATGTTGGGATTGAGATATCATTAAATTAGAAAAACTAAGAAATATATATATATATATATATATATATATATATATATATATATATATATATATATATATATATATATATATATATATATAAAATAAACTATGACATTTTAGAAAACATGTCATGGTTTTTATGTATATCAATGATGTTTTAAAAATGTTGGAGGTATAGTATATGCCTTATTCCAAGACACTTTCTAGTATGACACTTCTAATAAGCATCATAAAAATAAAATAAAAATTATACAAGATAATAACGTTTCAAATTAAACGTCATTATACATTTAATTATATTTGAACAATGACATTGTTTTTAAAACGTCATGAAATGGAGTGTCAAAAACTTTAATTTTTGTAGTAGTGTCTAGTTTAGAAAGCAGTCTTTGATACATCCTCACTCTTCTCTCTTAGCTGACGATACCCAGAGCGAAGGTCAATCTTAGAGAACACGTATGCACCTTATAGCTGATCAAACAAATCATCAATCCGAGGAAGATGATACTTGTTTCTCACTTGTCTGTATTCAACTCCCTATAGTCGATACAGCCTCATTGACCCGTCATTCTTCTTCACAAATAACATGGGGGGCTCGCTGAGGGTGGCTCTTAGGCGATAAAACCCTTATCGGCGGTTCTTGAAGTTGAACTTTCCAACTCCTTAAACTCTATAGGTGCCACATCTCTCAGGCGCCTTAGAGATAGGATTTGTTCCCGGCACTAAATCAATAGTGAACTCTACCTCCCTTTCTGGTGGTAGGTCAAGTAAATCATCTAGGAAAACGTTAGGAAAATCTCTCACAATCGATATATCTTTCAAACTCACATCATTCTCATTACTTACCACATAGGCCAAAAAACCTTGACAACCTTTCCTAAGCAAGGAATTAGCTCGTAGAGCCGAAACCACATGCATGGTTTATCTACTTGTTTCCCCTCAAAATTGAACTTAGGCTAACTTGGAATGCTAAAGGTCATACGTTTAAAACAATTGGCGGGTATATGATATTAATCATCTGAATCATCATCTTGAGACAATAAATCCAGTGCCATCTCGATAACCAATCATCACAAGACAATTTTTAAGCATTCTCACTGGTCCTGATATAATCTCCTATAGGAGTAGCAACAATCAAATTAAAATCAATAGATATATGCATACCCAAAAAATAAGCAAAAGTTATCGAAACAAAAGATTATGTCGAACTAAGATCAATCAACGCTCTATCAAATAAAGTATGGATTCGAAGGTAACTATCACCACATCAGAAGTAGCCTGGGCATCTCTATGAGTCATAGCAAAAACTCTCCCTTAACCTTTAGGCTTCTGTCTATCCTCCTTACTACCCTTCTTAGGCCTTTCCAGCATAAGCCTCTTATTCTTTGGACAATCCCGAATTATATACCCTAGCTTCCCACAACCAAAGCAAGCTCTTGTCTTCCTATAACATGGCTTGTTCCCATGCATTTTGCCATAAGTAGGACAAACTATATCTGAATTACAATCTTCTTCCCTACCTTTCGGTTCTACTTGAAGCAAACTTTTGCGTACATGGCACCATGAGCCTTATCCTCCTACCCCTCTTCCTTTGTTGCTCTATGCGATGAAGCTCTTTGACATCCTTCTTTGCGATAAGGAATACATCCTGCCACGAATACACACTTGACTTTAGAATGGATATCTTGTTCTTTAAATAAGACTGACCCGTCTTGAAACTTGGTCGCTATTTTCCTCTATGGCGATCAAGCTATGGGGCCCAACGAGACAAGCTGTAAGCGACCTTATCTTGGGCACGGTCGTATCCCTCTTTCAGACCCGAATGAACTCTCTCGGCTTTTATGTGCCACATCGTCGGGGGAAGTACTTACGTATAAGCCTCCACTAAATCTTCTCTAGGTTATGCGCTACTCCTCAACCCAGTCTCTAGTTGCTCACATACAGTGATCGCCTCATTTAATACAACATAAAAATTTGCATATGAGGATTTTTGTTCCTTAGAACAATGAACAACATTAAATAATTTTTCTATTTTCATAATCCAAGCCTCTGCCTCGGTCAGGTCTAAACTACCAGAAAAGTAAAGAGGCCTTAACCTCTTAAAATCATCAAAAGAATTACCTACCGGAAGAAGAAGATTGTCCTTGCCGTATTGCGGAGACCTTTGGCACGGACTCGACGGCCCATCAGGGATTTAAATGGGTATAAAGTTTCTACGCGCCGGTGCATCCTCAGATTGAGGAGGCACATCGTCATTAATAGGCCTATTTTGGGAGGATATAACTCTTGTCGTTGGCATGATGTTCTATATAGCAAAATGTATAACCAAGTTAGTCAGTAAGAAGCCTAATAAACAAATCAAAATTGAAAGACGAACTTGACTTAACTATTAATATTTTCGTCTATTCGAGGTAAAGCCCCAAGCAATTTCCCATCGAGATCACAACTGTGCTTTGATACTTCTCATCGCACCCAGAGCAGGTCGAGGGCATGCTGTCATTTCACACCTGAATCCCAAGAGAGACCATGACCTTCATCACTATGGTGGTTTAAATACAATTACTACATACATGTTCAGAAGTAAAAGTGGAACATTCTAATATCACAAATTCCAAAATTCCATACTAATAAAAACATTTTAAATCTCAACCTTCAAGTACGAATTGACATAAAGTCTAAAAACAATTGTCTAAACACTTTTAACAACTCTTAAATCAAATAATCCAAATGAATAAAAATTCATCAACTAAACAAGGTCCAAGATAAAATTCAAAATAAAAAACCACTAATAAGAATAATTTCATCAGCTAATCACTCATCGTGAAGCTAGGACGCTGAAAAATAGTCAACAAAGGGAATGGTGGAAGCCCGATAAGATTAGATTAATATAGCTCGTGGGGTCGAAACATTTCAAATCAGCGGAAAAATAAGAGATATTATCATCAATTATTTTTCATTTTTTTAATTGATGCATTGAATTTTAAACAAAGTCCTTTCATTTTGGATCCAAACACTTTCATATCAAATTTATTCAAATATTCACATTAAATATTTTACCCTGGTCATGAATATCGATAGTTATGACCATATGGGACTTCGAAACACAATATCTTTGAAAATCTCACAGCAGAACCCACTTAGAAGTTGGGTTGAATCAATTGCATTATCCCTGAATGAATGTAAAGGTCAGCTATTCCAGTTGACAAGGGCGGATTATTGTCATGGTTACGCAGTGTGATTAGGGAAATCGTATGTTGAAATCCTTCGCTCGAGGTCTGACATGATTATAGCCATAAATATTGTTTTGACTTAGAGTAACTTCCTAAAATAATTTTTTTTTATCTCTATATATTGTACTCTATTTTATGGAATGAACAAGAGAGAAAAAAGTTATGTTTGACATGGTATCAGAGCAAGATCTTGGCCTCCCTGTTTACTAATCAGGCAGAGGTCAATTTTTTGCTTGGTCTCCATGGCCGACTCCACAGAAAACATTCTTGATAATTTAACATCAAAAATGACGGAGGTCTTGTCAAAGGTGAGCCTCTCCTTATCGCGTCAAGCGATTCACGATGGTTCCAATCGTCAAGTTGGATGGCTCCCGACTATGGATTATGGTCGAATTTGTTGAGATGTTTGTATCTCGGGGAAAAAATGGCGGGACCATTAATGGAGACTACCCCCGTCGGCCCGAAGCCAGGCCCTCGCTCAGCGGATGGCGCGCGAGAATGCTATGGTGAAAGGCGTGATCAACTCCATGGACCATTCGCGGTTGTGAACTTTATTAAGCTGCAATGACTCGCGGTATGGGATGCATTTGCCCTGACATACTTTGATGGGCTGATACCTCGCGGTTATACGACTGGTACGTCGTGTATCTCGAATGAAACAGCGGGCGGATCTATAGAAAGATATTATAACGATCTGAGGGTTTGTGTGGAGATCGATTTCGTCGGCAGAATCGATGAAATGTGAAATTGACATACAAGCTCTGACTCATGTTCTGAGAGGAGCAAGTATATATTTTCTCGTGGTAGATGATCGGTGGATCTTGTTCGGGCGATGTTCTTGAGTGAAACCTTTCCTTGATTGAGCGGGCATATGCTCACGTTCGAAGAAGATCTCCAGAAACAATGCGTGATGATATGCGGAAGCGAGTAGTAACTGAGTGGTGTTGTTATGGCCACAGCGTGAGATAGACGATCTATAAACTACTAAGTGTCACAGGTCTTCCCTCGCGATCGAGGGAGGAGGTCATTTTTGATGGGAATAAGTGCACTCATTGTGGGAGTACAAAACATATGCAGGAGACTTGTTTCAAAAGTACATGGCTACCAGGCCCGGTGGCATGGTCTGGCAGAAAGCGAGATGTACATTCTGCACAAAGGCGTCGAGGTCGTGGTAGTGGCCACGGCTGAATCTCTCAGCTATCCCTTATTCACGTTAGCGGGACCGTCACCGACCCAGGATCAGGGAGTGGTGTGGTGGAGTTTTTTTGCAGCTCCACTGCTCGGAATGATGGTTGCAGTTATCGACTCAGAGACAACGGACCATATGACATTTGTGAATGGCTTCTCTGACCACGACTCCTCCACGGGACTTGCATTGCGATCTGATAGAGTGACTGCCGATCGCGAAATTTGGGCAGATCACCGTGTCTCTCTCTGCCCCAGCTCACACACTTCTTGTTCCATCTCTCCAACGAGTTGATGTCACGTGAGTCGATCTATCTAAAACGAATTGTGTTATCGCGATCTACTACACTTTTTGTCTTCTTCAGGATATTCTCAGCAAGGAGATTATTGGGCGTGGTACTAAGAGGGGGGGACTGTACTACTTAGATGATTTCAGCCCAGGAAAAGCACATCACACGCACCATCAGACCAGTAGCCATGAACTACAGATTTGGCTATGGCATAGGCACTTAGGGCACCCATCATTTGGCTATCTCCGACATTTATTCCCATCTTTATTTTCCTGTCTGCAAAATGGGGACTTTAAATGTGATACATGTATCGGTAAAAGCAGCGAGTCACCGTATCAGGTTAGCTTGAATAAGACTAATATTCCTTTTGGTGATGCACTCAGATGTGTGGGATAGTCCCCAGATAACTACCCCCTCTGGTCCATAGTTGGTTTGTAATTTTGTCGACGATTGTACTCGAATGACATGGCTCTATCATTAAAAACCAAGATGAAGTTTTTCACCATTTTGAGCATTTCATGCCGTAGTTGAACTTCGATTCTCTTCGAGATAGAGTTCTTGATACGATAATGGTGGAAATTCTGTAGAATTCGGGCTTTATTTCAGTGACATGGCCTCCTGCTGGACCTCGTGCTCTCGAACACCCGCAGCAAAATGGTGTCGCGGAGAGGAAAATCAGGCGTATTCTAGAAACATCCCGTGCTCTTCTCCTCGGTGCACATGTGCCGAGTTGCCATTGGGGGGATGCGTAGCTCTTTAGTGTACCCTAATGTAGGTATGCCGGCTAAAATTTTGCACTTTAAAACCCATACAAATCCTCTCTACCCATATATCCCTTCCTTCGCTATTGATGCTTATCACGGAAATTTGGTGTGTTGCTTTTGTCCATCTCCTGAGAATCAGCGTACCAAACTAGACCCGTGTCTTTGTTGATTGCTTGTTTTAGACTATGGATTACAAAAAAAAAGGCTTAGTCTTGTATTTAATACCACGAACCTATATCACCACATTTCTTGAGTCAGAAATTTTGCCACTTCACATGCCAAATTCTCCTGCTTGACGACTTCAGTAGAAGTGTCAAATTGGTTGATGCGATCATTTGGAAATAGAGAGGTTGGCGGCGGCAAAGGCACCACCGGAGAGTGAACCTGTCGAGATTGAAATGAAGCCGCAAATGAAGAGCAGGAAAATACAGGTATCCTCGGTCAGCTCCTCCGTACTGAAGGCCTTCACTCACGGGAATGTCCACACGAGTAGAAGTACTCCTGCACTGTACATGCTAATATCTTGGATTCTTCTCACGGTTATGTGTTGCTTTTAGACACAATCGTGGGAAATGCCCCGAGCAGTCTGACCAGATGAAGAAGAAAGAAAATCAGTACCAATTGCAAATTATGTATGCACTTTCGAGGTGCAATCGGCCAGCTCAGACTTTCACTCAAGCACTATTCTCTGCCATATTTATCTTGTTGAGAAGCGTTATCGATCCAAAGTGGTATGAGCAATACAAGAAGAACTAGAGCCTTAAAGAAAAACAATACACGGAGGTTGGTCCACTGCAGGAAAGGAAAAAAAATAGTGGGATGCGGATGGGTGTTCTCACATAAAATACGAGGTTGATGGATCGGTGTGGAAGTACAGGCGAGGCTTGTGGCGAAGGGGTTTACCCAAACGCATGGCATAGACTACTCAGAAACCTTCTCACCAGTAGCTAAACTGAATACTGTTAGGGTCTTACTATCTCTTGCAGCAAATTTGGATTGGCCACTACATCAACTTGACGTAAAGAATGCTTTCCTTCACGGCAACCTTGACGAAAGGAGGTATATGGAGGTTCATACCGGGGATATCTGAGATCGATTGAGACGAAGTGTTTGTAAGTGGAGAGGGCGTTGTATGGACTAAACGGTCACCACGAGCATGGTTTGGGCCAGATTTAGTT
Organism: Tetrastigma voinierianum; assembly: GCA_016808115.1. Classification (NCBI taxonomy): domain Eukaryota; kingdom Viridiplantae; phylum Streptophyta; class Magnoliopsida; order Vitales; family Vitaceae; genus Tetrastigma; species Tetrastigma voinierianum. Next base: position 526,862 of record JAEQBH010000831.1, on the reverse strand, counting down.
CGTATGAAAAAGTATGGTATCGCGAAGTAACTGAATCATACTCTTTTCTTGAAACTATGGCAAAAGCGAGGTGGCGAGCATTAATAGTCTATCTGCGGATGATATGATAATTCTGGGGTAAATCTTTGAGGAGATCTCGGGGATTCTGAGAACAATTGTCTGCTTTGAATTTGAAATGGAAGCATTTAGGAGAGACTCAAGTATTTTAGGAATAGAGGTGGCGAGGTCGGCGAGCATACTCCTCTCTCAGCGGAGATATCTTTGGCTGTGTGAGTGGGATTACTAGAGTGTAAACATTAGATCGCCAATTGTGCGAGAACCATAGGCTTGGGAATGTGGACAGTGCCAGCCCGATAAGGTGAGAATTATCAAAGGCTGAGTGGGAAGCTCATTTACTTATCTCACACTCGTCCAGACATTGCTTATGCCGTAAGTGTGGTAAGCCAGTTATGCATGTCAGAGTGAGACCATGGGTGCCGTGGTCGAATTCTCCATTTATCAAGTCATCCCCAGGGAAAGGACTACTATTCTCTAAGAACACCCATCTGAATATTGAAGGGTACACAAATGCGGACTAGGCCGGGAACATCTTGGATAGAAAGTCTACCTCAGGCTACTTTACATTCATGGGAGGAAACTTAGTTACATGGAGGAGTAAAAAGCAAAAGGTAGTGGCATTGTCAATGTGAAGGCGAGTTTGAAGGCATGGCGAGAAAGGATTATGTGAGCTTCTTTGGCTTAGAAATTTGCTGCTAACAATTTCGTTGATGAATTTGTGCAGTAGATAAGCTGCCAGTGACATATCTCCTGACTTGATTCAACATGACCGCGCGAGCAATGTGAGTGATAGACATTGCATCAAGCCGAGAACACGGGAAGAAGATTATTCAATTCCCTTTTGTTAAATCTGAAGATGGTTGATATACTGCAGCGATTTCAGTAGAAACTGATGACTCATTGGGCGAGTTAGGTGTTATAGATATTTACACACACCCGACTTGAAGTGTTAGTGATTTGCGCAATTAGCCAATTAGGGAAATCGTATATTTAGGAAATCCCTTCACTCAAGGGTACAACATGATTATAGCCATAAATATTGTTTTGACTTAGAGTAACTTCCTAAAATAATTTTTTTTTATCTCTATATATTGTACTCTATTTTATGGAATGAACAAGAGAGAAAAAAGGTATGTTTGACACGAATAATGTCAACTATTATTCTCGTTGGCAGAGCCGAACTACTAGAGTAAAAAACAACAACATAATTTCTAACAAATTCATTCACAAAACATAATGTCCATAATTTATATCCTAACAAAACATAAAGTTTGATATAATTTTCATGCAAAATATATTTTATCCACATTTTAGGCAAAATAATAGAGCAAACATTTTCGAATTTTTCGTATAAAAATAAATTTAAAAAAACTACATTAATTTTCCTTTACCTCAAAGCAAACTTTGAAGTCTTGAATAACTCTGAAAATATCAAACTAAGAGTCTATTCCACCTAAAACGAATAATAAACAAAAACCATTAATATACAAACCCTTTATTCTTATTTTATTTCTTTTTTTTCTATTATTACTATTATTGTTGTTATTAATATTGTTATCATTTTTAATTATTTATCATTATCTAAATTTTCTAGGTATTCCATACCTAGGTTTTTAAGCAATGTTTTCAAAAGCGTTTTTGAGGCACGCCTTAAGGCTTGCCTTGATGCGAGGTGGTCGGAAAATGCCTTGAGGCGTCCCAAATAAAGTGAATAGCACAGAAGGTGTAAGCCTTTTAATTAAGGCGCGGTAAAGTAAGCGTACCTCACAAAGATCCCAAATGTTCAAATAAAAAATAAGAAGTAAACCTATAAAAGATAAATTCAAAAACACCCAACCCTAATCGTTTGGATTTGAAACAAAAGGAAAATAGAGAAAAAAAAAACCTAACCTTTGTCGGGTTCTTTGTTTTGCTATCGTCTTCGGTTTTCTGTCTGAATCGGAGCTTTGCATTACCTCGCCTCTCGATTTTGGAAAGGTATCTCATCGTCCCTTGCTCTCTCATCCTCGCTCTCTCATCATCGCTCAAGGTAATGATCCTTGCTCTCTCATCGTTGCTCAAGGTAACGATTCTCACTCTCTCATCTCCCACCGAAAATCTCCCATGTTTGGCCATGAAAAAGTCTCCTCTGTTTGGCCAATTGATTTTCGTTTCTTATGGGATATATTAGAAGTCAATACTCTGTTTGGCCTTCTATTAGTGCTATTTTTTTTCTTAATGTTGTTGCTATCAAGTATTAATCCTTTGTTTGGCCTTCTATTTTCATACCAAATAAATATAAATTATATTTGCTAATATTTTTATGATATCTTATTTCCATATATTCAAATTAATCCTATTTTCATATCAAATCAAAGTAATTTCAAAATGTTTTTACGTATATTTGCTCATATATGTAAATTAATTTTTTTGTATGAATCTTTCATACCAGCTAGTTATTAAATGATATTAGTAAATTATATTTACTAATATGATTATCCTATTTTCATAAAAAGGGTATTTCATAAAATAAAAATATCCATAATTTTTAAATATCTATAATTTCAAAATATCCATAATTTTTATGTATTTTTTTAAATCATCGTAAATTAATCCTAATTTCATACCAAATAAATGTAAATTATATGTTCTAATATGATTATCTATTTTCATAAAGGATAATCCATAAAATAAAAATATCCAAAATAATTGGACAAATCTAAAATATCTATAATTTTATATAAATTTCCAAATATTCTATTATTTATCTAAAAAAATCTATAATTTGTATTCAATTATATCTTTTTAATTTTTATACAAATTGTGTTTTGATTATTATTAATGTTGTTTTTTAGAATGAGTTCCACTGATTCAAGAACCTTGAAAAAAGATTTTGTATAAAAGTATGCTATCGAAATTCCCGAGGAGAAATATTTGAGATGTAAATTTTGCAATCAAAGATGCACGGGAGGGGTCAATAAACTTAAGCATCATTTAGCCGGAACTCATAATGGTATGAAACCATGCAACAAAGTTAGTGAAGATGTTAGATTGAAATGCAAATAGGCATTGACCAATTTCAAGGAACAAAAAAAGAAGAAATAAATTGCTTTAAGAAATTGGTATGGGTCCAACTTCGATGTATGATAATGTTTTGTCTAAAATAACGGGAACATTAGGGAGTGGGAGTGGGGGTGGAGAACCTATACCTAGGGGACCCATGGATAAATTTACCACTTCACAAGCTAGACAAAGTACTTTAAATTCTAAGTGGAAGCAAGAAGAAAGGAAGGAAGTGTGTAAAAAAATTGGTCGTTTAATATATTCAAAAGGTCTACCTTTCAATACTCTCAATGATCCCTATTGGTTTCCTATGGTTGATGCTATTGCAAATTTTGGGTCGGGGTTTAAGCCTCCATCTATGCATGAATTGAGGACATGGATTCTCAAAGAAGAGGTGCATGATGTAAGTACCATGATGGAATATCATAAAAAAGCTTGGAAGCAATATGGATGTTCAATTATGTCAAACAGTTGGACAAATGGAAATAATAGATGTCTTATCAATTTTTTGGTGAATGGTCCCGTTGGCACTTGGTTTTTTAAATCAATTGATGTATCCAATTCAATAAAAAAAAAATGGGGAATTGATGTTCACTTATCTTGATGAGGTGGTTGAAGAAATTCGTTAAGAGAATGTTGTGCAAGTCATCACTGATAATGTGTCTAATTAAGTGAATGTCGGGATGAGGCTTATGGAGAAGCGGGGCAGATTGTGGTGGACACCTTGTGCTGCTCATTGTATAGATTTGATGTTGGAGGATATTGGGAAGTTAAATGTTCATGCTAATACACTTGCTAAAGCAAGACAAGTTGTGAAGTTTATATATAGACATACTTGGGTTCTTAACTTGATGAGAATATTTACCAAAAATCATGAACTTATTTGTCCAGCAATTACACGATTTGCTACTTCATTTCTTACTCTTCAAAGTATTTATAAGCAAAAACAAGCTATTGTAACAATATTCTCCTCGGAAAAAATGCGTTTTAGCACATGAATGCCTTAAGGTATTAAAGGCAGTATCGTGTTGTTTGATCCAAACTTTTGGCCTCATGTTGCTTTTTGCATAAAGACCACTATTCCATTGGTTTGTGTTTTGAGAAAGGTTGATTCGGAGGAAAGACCAGCCATAGGTTATATTTATGAGTTAATGGACTCGGCTAAAGAATATTACGTTTAATTGTGGGAAGTGGAGAAAATATAGCCTAATTTGGAGAAAAATAGATGCAAGATGGACTCCACAACTTCATCGACCATTACATGCAGCGAGTTATTATCTTAATCCTCAATTGCGATATGAAGATAAGTTCTCTAATGTGAATGAGGTGAGAAAATGATTATATGAATGCATGGATAGTTTGTTGGGTCTTGAAGATCGTTTAAAAGCTGACATTCAGTTGGATTCATATGACCAAGCATATGGTGATTTTGGAAGTCGTATTACAATTGAATCTAGAAAATTAAGAAGTCCTACAAGTTGGTGGATGCGTTTTGGGAATTCAAGACCGGAGTTGCAGAAGTTTGTTGTTCGAGTCCTTAGCCTTACTTGTAGTGCTCTAGATGAGAGAGGGGGTGGAGTACATTTGGTCAAATAATATCTATTTGTAAATTTATATTCATATATTTTTATTCTAATATTAGAGAATTTCCATTTCATCTTAACACGTCAATTTATTTATTTTATTATTTTTAGATTCATACAAAAAAGAGAAATAGGCTTGAACATAAAAGGTTAAATGCACTAGTATATATAAGGTACAACAATAGATTGAGAGAGCGAAGTTTACAAATGAAAAAAATGTCGATTCAATTTTGGTGGATGAGCTTGATTAAGATGATGAATGAATTACATAGAAAGAAGATCCCCTCCTCCCGATTGATCTTTGTTGGCTTGAAGATAATGAGTTATTCAATGTGTCATTTAAAGACCAAGAGAGTCAAGCATCACTCGATAACATGGTTTCTTCACAATCATACAAAAGAAAACATAATGAATTAGCAAGTAAGTACTCAAAACTTAAGCCATAAATTTGATTAATTTAATAATGAACTTATAATGTTTATACATATTTAATACTTTATGATAGGTTCAAGTGAAGGCAAAAGCAAAGAAAAATATTTCACTTTATCACCAATTCATGAAGATAAAAATTTGGATGAAATGAGAAGATTTGATAGTAGAAAATTTCCTACTATTGATACATTAGATGATCATGATGATGTTGATATTGAAAAGGATGATTTGAGTTGAAATATTAAAGTTTGGATCTAATACTATGTTGACTCATTTTTTAATTTATGGTTTAGAGTATGGTGATAGTTTAATGTATTTTTATTGTTTGAGTAAGCTATGGTTCTTTATGTGAAGTATGAGAGTAATTTTATGTTATTTTATTTTTATTTTAATATATTATAAAATAATTATTAAATTATATTTGTCATCACAAAAGGCTTACGCTTCAACGCTTCAACGCTTACACCTCGCCTCACAGATACAAAAACACATCGTATTACGCTTTTGCCTTTGAAAACATTGTTTTTTAAGTACGTAATGCATTTTGTCTTATTTATGTCTCTTGCAAATATGAGTTGGATATTCTTTGAGCTTTTCAAAACAGTAATAAATAGTAAAAAACTTCTTTTTGTCTTTTTTTATTCGTAAGACTCGTTCATCATCTGAAACTATCTCTTTTTCATTTTTTATTTTTGTGTATCCTTCTGTTTGACTTTTTAAACCATGTGTCATATAAATACACAAATATCCTCTAGTACATATTCATCTCTCCATAACCTACAATGGTCCCTATCACCTTTCTCTTTTCTCTTTTTTTTTTTCTATTTTTCTTTTCAATTTCATAGTCTACAGTGTCTCCTACCACATTTCTCTCTCATTTTTTTTTCTTTTTTCTTTTGTTTTTGATTTCTATAGTGCTACCACCTTCCTCTCCAAATTTTTTTTTTTTTTGTAAAATCTTCATCTTCCTAAACATAAAGATTTTCCATATTTATAAACAGAAAGATCATCCCATACTATTTTTTTTCCTTGAACTTAAATAAAAATCAAACATTTTAAGGTCAACTCAAACCTAAAGAAACCAAAAAGTATGCATAAGAAGCGTCTAAACGATTAGTAAAACAATACAAAAGCTATTTTTTCTTTCCCGAAGGTCTTTTTGAGAGATTTAAATTTAAGTTTAATTAGAAACGTCTCAAATGATGACATCCCAGTTATTATCTAAATATTCAATTTTACCACTTTCTCTCTTCGCTAATAATTACATATTACCGTTTATTCATTTATATCCACTTCATACATTATAAATTTGATTTAAATATAAATAAATATTTAATTAAAATTTAAAATAAAAATAAATATTCAATTAAAAATAAAAATGGCCATAAATATTTAATTAAATCAATAAATATATAAATATAAATTAATTAATAATTTTTTGTAGTTGAAAATTTTTTGGTTACAAATATTAATTAATTTAAAAAAAATTTAGCCTTCTTATAAAAAAATAATGAAAAATAAATAATTTGTTAAATATAGGGTTAAAAATAAATGTCTTTGGGATTAATAGAAAAATCAGATCCAGTATGGATTGGTAAGATTTTGCTGATTTAAGTTAGTTGCATCTTTTAATCTTTTACTACTAAAATGACATAAATAATTTGAATATTTCATTTTAAGTAAGTAGAAAAAAATTGAAATTACATTGAAATTAAACAGCTAGTAATATGTTTATACATTAAAGTTGGGCTAACTTTGCATTTTAATTACTTTTCTGTGTCGCATTCTTACGTAATTGATAATAGTGTTCTTGTTCAGCAGACGAGATGTCTTTTTCCATAATGGCATCATCGATCATTCACGGCCTATCTTCTGCTTTCATACGCATCATATCTTGACCGATCTAGCAATATCTAGTTGCACATCACTCCTACATTGCTTGCTCGCTTGATCAGTGAAGCTTTTTGCTCCTCATAAAAATTCTTTCTCTTTTCACTGCCTTGAGATATTCTGATAGTATCACGAAATAGAATTACTAGTATACGTTGGACTCGCCTTACTTTTAAATCCTTTCTTTATTTTTTCTTCCCATGGAGTGCTCTTGTGTTTAACTGTTGCATTGTGTGTGCTATATGGATCTTGTCAGGAGTCAAAATACAGGTGTATCATAGGGTTCCCTCATAAACGGGAGCGGGCCTAGGGTTGTTTGGTATAATAGTCCAACACATCCACGGTATTTAAGCACCTCGACAATTATCGCCAAATCCACGGACTCTAATATGCTTGGAAACATATTCACCAAGCACATCTTGCGAGAAAAAATAAAATTAGAAATAAATAAAATTTTCATTAAAATATTTGTTGTAGAAAATTATATGATAGATAAGCGACCCTCAGTGGTGATATTCGCTCCACTGGAGGCCTATTTGCGATGCGTGCGAGTATCACACCATTTTGTACAATAATGCCGGATTCCTATCCATCGTTTTTATCTGAGAACATAAAAGTCAGGTGGTAGATTGACTCGGCGTTGGTGCCGAAAACTTGGCCATCCTCGATCGAAAACTTTGACGCCCGGTTGCAATCACGAATCCATGGATCTTGGGTTATGGTGTCGAAGATATGCATGTCTTACGTCTTCCCTCATTACAGAAGATTTTCCCCGCCTACCTCGTATTGGAGGAGATGTCATTTTCTGGCTACAAAATCAAACTTAAACTTAAATCAAAACTTAAACTTAAATTAAGGTGGAAAATTAATAAAACAAATTATTTAAATAGTTAATGGAATATTCAATTAAAGATATGTATGTTAATGGCAATAAAATAAATTAATTCATGTCAAGTAAAAACATTTATATTTAAATTTGTTTTAAATTATTCACAAAAATATGATTTATAGTTTTCATTTATTAATCTTATTTTATTTATAATATTATAAATTGAAAATAATTAGAAGTTGATAAAAAAAAATATTTGCGAAATTTAATTATTTGGCCAAAAATGAGTTTGAGTCAAAGCGGCGTCGTTTGTCATTTTTTGAGCAAAGCGATGTCGTTTTGGCTCTGCGGTCCCACGAAATTAAGCGTACCGCGGCGTCGTTTTGGACAAAGTCTTGCAGCGGCGTCGTTTGGAGTAACACCAAATACCAAAAACGTCGTTTTGGGTTAGTGGTGATTGCTTCAAAGCGGCGTCAGTTCCTGTTATTTATTTTTTAAAGAAAGAAATGGCCGTCGTTTTTGTCTCAGGAGAAACAAAACGGCGTCGTTCTGGTCGTCATCCAACGACTTCCCACGTTCGTCGTTCCGGTTGCAGCGGTTTTGGGAAAGAGAGGAGAGAAACGGGAGCCGCTGGCCCGGCTTGCCGCTTCGTTGAGATCGAATATCTCCCACGTCGGAGGGCTCGCGGCCGACTGGCGGTGGATTTGGGCAAACAGCGGCGGTGAAGCGGCGGGCGTCGATACCGATTAGCGGCGGCAGCGGCGCGGCGTTGCGGCGATGGCGGGCGAGTTAGCTTTCCTCGATTTCGCCGCTTCTTGAATACGTTTTGCGGTGCTCTCCGGATCGCAAAAAGTGCGGCCGTCGTTTACGCGTTTGGGTACATTTATTGAAATTTTTTTGTTTGGTGGTTCCGCGGTGTGCAAAATAGTTCACGGTGTGCATCTTTTGTGGGGGAATCTACATTTGGAGAATGCCGGTTGCTTTTTGGTTCCACGGGTGTCTTGTTTTTTAACTTCCAGCGGTTATAATCTTGAGGTAGGAATGATTTTCCACCCGTTTTCTTTGATGAAGCAGGTGATGGTATGTTTACCCCACATTTAGCTTATCACTTTGTTCGCCGACCATAATTTTCCTCGAGGTTTTGCTCTCTTTGCTTTGGAGCTTGTTTTTTCCCAAAACATCTATTTTTAGCTTTTGCTCCCTGTTTTGCTCCACTGCTGGAGTTGCTCTTAAGGGGATCTAGAAGGATAATAAGAAAATATGAGAATCTTGCTGTCTTGCTTGGCTCTATGTCGACGTCTAAAGTTTATAATTCTTTCTAGCAAGAAAACTATTCAAAAAAGAACAAAATATTTTTATTTTCTTTAACAATGTTATTATCTTAAATCTAAAGTGAAATCTACAAGAAAACTTGCCTTTGAAGCACTTCTTCAAACCCTATATTAAGAAGTTATATATGATCTACGGAGAAAGCGTCTGTGAGGAATAGAAGATCGATGAATAAACTCTATTTTAATATTTTATTTTTCTTTTTTCACCTGAGCTTCCTAAGAATTTATAGAAATACATTTCATAAATTTTTTCTTATGTGCCATTTTTTTGGGTTACGGGTATTACAAGTTAAGTCAAGGCACAAGGTTGGCTTATTTTTAATACAATCGATATAAATACATAATTAAAAATATTAAAACCTTTAACATCCAGGTTAATAGCATAAATGATTAACTTAAGACTTACATAATTAATAATAAAAAATGTCTAGAATACCTAAGATTTCATATTAGCGGTATATTAACGAACATGGTTTAATATGATGATTATGCTGGATCGAACTTTGTCATCTGAACTATCAATACGGAAACCCTTGAAGAAGCTAACTGTGATGACATAAACTACTGGCTGCAGCAAGTCGGTAATGGCCATGCAGCCAAGATTGCGACAAAAAGCGTCTTTGCAATAAAGCAACTGACAACACGAAAAACAATAATATTCGTATCGATATGGAATAATAATTTTATTGAAACGAGACTGATTATGAGGAAAAAATGATAAAATGAGTGATTTTAGGCAAAGAATTGTCAAAAAAATCATCCATTCTGTATAACAAAAAGGGTTTGAAAGAAAAAACAAAGAAATTGATGGTTATGGCTTTCAAAGAGGAAAAGGAAAAAGTATGACTTATTTTAAAATTTTAAAATTCAAAGAAGAAATGATTTCATAAATTTTATTTTTATTTTTGATAATTAAATATTTTATTACAACATAGTAAATTATTCTCACTAAAAACCAAACAAACCCCTCCCCTCTAAATGTAATGTATTTTTGAACTTTATTCCATAAAGTTTACTATAGTCGTTAACAATAAGAATAATTTTGTAATTCGATTCAATTTTTTTTATTTATTTTTTGTAATTACTAAATTATTCTATTTATCCACGTGTAGTTGATGTATGAACTGTACGGCCCAGAATGAATAAAGCTCTGCAGACGGAACTCCGATGACGGAAGCTTGTTTCCAGAAGCAAACGATGAACAAGAGACTTGTCTCCCCGAATTTTTTCTAGTCCGATACGGATACGAATCTCCTCTAAGCCGATGTGGGCAGCTAATCTTCTTCATCAGCCGCTTTCGCGGGTTCCGATAATCCGCCCTTTACAGTCATACCCGAAAATTTTCGGCTACCCTCTCACCAAGTACAAACCGAAATGTCGCCGTTTCGGATATCGCTTTCGTTTGAAAAAGTTGGATGTTTCGGGGCGAAGGAGCAGCTTCCCGAATTGAACGCCCAGAAACCTCGTCAGTTTTTTTTTTCAATTCCTTACGTAGTAGTTTTTGATTTGGTTGTGATTTATTTCAAACCTAATTTGATTGTGGAAATTTAGAATTGGGTGTTGCAGATACTAAGGAAGTAAAAACAGAAGAAGAGGGTGGTGGTGAAGGGTTTGACTTGGGATGGTTGCCTGCATTTCCACATGTGTTGATTGCTTCTATGTCCAATTTTCTCTTTGGTTATCACATTGGGTATTTCTCTGTCTCTGGATATATATATTTATGCATTGATACGATTGTATTGATTTGTATGTATCAATGTATCAATGACTATGTTTTAGATGAACAGTAGTGCTGGAATTTTAGTGACCCTCGTTTGGTTGCTGAGAAAACTGAGGAAAAGGGAAGTGGACACTATTTCGAATCTCCTGATTCATGTTGTTTTAGTTTCCGAAAACTGAGAAACTGAGGAAAAGGGAAGAGGGACACTATTTAAAACATATCCTGATTCATGTTGTTTTAGTTTCCAAATACGGATAAATTGTATTTCACCTGGGTGATTTTATTAGGCTGTGCTAAGTAGAGATTGTTGTTTTATGGGCTAAAAACCAATAGAAGTTCTAACCCTCAAAATTGTGAATATTTTCTTTGTCCGACTTGATGGGTCTCCTGCGAATCTCATGTAAACTTTTCCCTTTTTAATTGATTTTGTTGTTAATCTAACCTGGCACGGTATCTGTTTCAGAGTAATGAATGGGCCTATTGTGTCAGTTGCACGAGAGCTTGGTTTTGAAGGAAACTCATTCCTTGAGGGTCTTGTGGTGAGCATATTTATAGGTGGTGCATTCATTGGGAGCTTGAGTTCTGGTTTACTGGTGGATAAGTTTGGTTGTCGGCGCACACTTCGGGTGTCTAATACCTTTGATTCTTGGTGCATTAATAAGGTAATTCTCATTTTCTGTGAATGGTTGTGCCATGTTGTCACCTACTTAGAATGATCAGTTACAGTTGTTGGAGAAACATGAAGCCTTGTTTAGTGTCATTTCTTGAACTTTGGTGATTGATTAAAGTCTTATTCAACCTGGAAATTGGAATTATCCCAACTCTACAAAATTTGAAAGGTAAAATTAATTGAGAAATTGAACCTGAAAATAAAAATAGGCCCCATTGGCAATTGGGTTGCACATTGTACCATGGATTTATGGTCCAATGAACAACATTATGGTCATGACAGAGGTGAAGCAGCCCTTGCTGTTACTGCAGTAGTGGGTAGAAAGTGATTGGTAAAAGCAGGGAACTGATCTAATGAGACAAGTGGGCATAAAAGATGCAAGCTGAGGGAGAAAGGAAACATAGAGGATAGATAAGACTTGACTTGTTCTTTCTTTGCACGTATGCAGTTTAGCCATGATGGAGTTTGAAGTCTGTAAGTAAGCTGCTATAAGTCATTGGAGTCTTGAAGTTATATTATGAAAGTCTTGAAGGATTTGTATTAGTGTCATTGGAGCCTGGTTGGACCAAAGAGCATCTTGTCAGGGCAGGTCTTATTTGATCTAGAAGTTTAATTAGTGTCTAATCGGGTTAGAAGTTTGTCAGATGATAATGAATGGATCAGTCTTACACCAGAGGTCTCGTGTCTTTAATACTTCTCATTTCTCAAGAATTTATTGTGACTGCTTTTAGCCCTTGCTTAACCTTGCTTCGCTCTTCAAGTGCGTAGAGCTTCGTTTACTTTGCCCTTTATTGAAAACCAACAGTGAAGGTGTTCTCTTTTCTGTTATTTTCCTTAATTCTCATGGATATAGGATATATCAGGTGAAATTTTCCTATCAATTTTTTTTCATAGATTATCCCGGTAAATGCTATATGTCTTCTATTGACACTAAAAAGCATATAAATAACAAAACCATATAAAACATGGTTGTGCTTCCACATCTAGTTTTTGTGGAGTTTCAATACTTTCTAGGCCCCTGGGCTGTGTTCACATATCATAGCTTCTTTCATGTTGTACCTTTATTTATGTTAAAAGATTGATCTTGTTATTGTTATTAATCTCTGATGCTTTTCAATTTGTACCAGTGCCCAAGCGCACTCTTTGGATGATATACTTTGGGGAAGATTTCTTGTTGGACTTGGGATTGGTGTAAACACGGTTCTTGTTCCAATATATATTTCGGAGGTACTGCTTGATACTAGTGCTGACTTTGCAAATTTCATGAGTAGAAACTCTGATTATTCATTCCTGTGAAATGATTTTTAACCTCTTCGTGTTGCTTAAAACTGGTTACTGTTCTCTCTTTATTCATCTTTGCTTTTTCCTTAGTTCAGATTTCAGAAGAATAAAGATGGATATTGGCTGACTGTATGGCAGTGATGAAAATCATAAAGAATAAATTGTTCACGAAGTCTGCTAGTTTTCTATGTGAAGTATATTAAACCTTGAACCTGCCATATTGAGTAGATATGGACCATGATGCATCTTTCTGAAGGGTTTTCCCCAGGATTACAAAACTATTCTTAGATATATAAAGTTCGAAATGGAAACGGGTAGTGTAAGCGAGAAGGACTGATGTTTAATTTGAATTTTTATGGTACTTATTTATTATTTGTATGCCTTGAAGATGTCGACAGTGAGAGAAAGAGGGGTATTTCTAGTATTAACCATTTATTTTAATAATATTTTTGGTTCACATTTACAATTCATTGCTTGGTGCCAGGTTGTCTGTAACAAAATATAGGGGTTCACTGGGAACATTGTGTCAAATTGGCATACAGCCTGGGATTATAGTGATCATTGAGCTGGGAATTCCTCAGAGGATGATCCTCATTGGTAAGACTCTTTTCCCTCTTTGTTTCTCATGGCTCTGTGGAGCATGGAACCATTGGAGACTTATTTCTTTCCCTAATTCTTCTGAAAGAATACGGTTGATGCAATTAGATTTTTTTTTTTTTTTTTTTGATAAGTAAGCAATTACCATTAAAACAGAAAGAGCTGCCAAAATGGCAACTCAGAGGAATACAAGAGAACAAACCAGCCCTTACAAAAGCAACCACCAGCCAGAACAACTAAACACAGCCAGACCAAACAAAAGCAAGCAGCCACTAAAGAAAACAAAGAAAGCCGACCCAACCCTCCACCCAAAAAACTGTTAAAAAACTGACCATCAGCAACGTCATTTTGAACCCAACCAATCTATGAAACCTGCTAAAGAGAGGGGAGCTTCTTTGATGAGAGATTTGGTCTCCGCCCAAAGGAAGTGCAGAAAAGAACTTTTTAGCTTCTGGATGGACAGCTCCACATCATCAAAAATAAGGAATTCCTACTCATCTGATTTTCTTGCAACCTTGCAAAAAGCTAATGAACTTTCTAATAATCTGTAAATTGCGCAAATGGAAGCATATGCCAATTGGAGTGATGTGTGGATCTTTCATGAAATTTTCCATTCCACATCATGCTAATTTTCTAAGATTTGTTTCTTTCTACTGAGAAACTAATTAGGATTGGTGCCTTGAAACTAGTGAAGGTGCCATGAAAATTCATTTTTTCACTAATTAGGATTAGTGAAGGAGACACATATCAGTAATGGGTTGTTTTACTCCATTTTGAGTAGCACAAAGCATGTTTGAGTTTACTCCCTTGTTATGTTGAACATCTGGTATCAGTGTTGAATGCTTCTGTGTTTTTGGTAGTGCTATATAGCCTAAATCCTTAAGTCAATGGCTACAACAATCTTTTCCTAGCCCTTTGGGAATTTTAGAAGACAAGAAGAATAGATGATGGATAAAATGATTTATACTTCCTGCCTTTTTTGGTCCTTTTATGATCTTGCCTTGTTACCTATTGAAAAAGGGAAAAAAACCAAAAAAGAAAAAAAAAAGAAGAAAAAATAGAGCAAAGAGATACACAGATTGGGGAAAAAAAAAATGTAAGCAGACATTATCATTCTCAAAATTATATGAACATTTTGCAGAACTTGTGGATTTGCAATTTACTTTTCTGAATGATTCACAAATTATACAAAAAATGATGGATTACTTTGATTTTGATTTATGTATGCTTATTGAGAAGTAAGAGAGTCGCATATCCATAAAAAATTTCCAAAAATCATAGGTACTTTCTTGACAATGGCTCTAGACTTCATGGGAGCTTATGCAGAAACACCTTCGCATTCAAAATTAGCCTCTGCCATCTAGTTGAACATTGCTTATTGCAATAATATCTATCAGATGAATAAACATCTAAACAGGCAACATAGTTAGAGGGATGCATGCATCAACACATTATCTTTGAATCAGAAATAGTCATTCTTCTAGAAGATAGTTGGAAGATTATCACTCCTGTTGGTGATGGTTTGGATGATATCTAACGAATTATAGTTTTTAGGTGGAGGACAATGCTGTATATTGCAACAATTCCTGGTTTTATTGTTTCACTTGGCATGCAGTTTGCTGTTGAAAGTCCCCGCTGGCTATCTAAGGTAGGACTATTTCATCATTCCATGCAGGAGTCTACTAATTCTCCTTCTTGGTTAGTTTTTCCAAAGCTGTCTGTCATCACATTGTTTGTGTAGGCAGGTAAATTGAATGAAGCTAAAGTGATTATCTGCAAACTCTGGGGAGAATCTGAAGTTGACAGAGCCATTGAAGAATTTCAGGCAGTCATTAAGAATGACGGTAGTGACTTGGATAGCAATTGGTTAGAACTCCTTGAAGAACCACACTCTAGAGGTTGTTGTAAGGTGGTTGCTAGGTGTCATATTTAAATGCATTTCATGCATTGAATGCTGCGAGTTTCACTTTAATACAACACATCATCAGTAAAATCTGTTGGAGCGTGATTTAAAACTCACTTTTTTTTTTCTTTTATATTTTTAAAATTTGTGAGAAATATATTGGAGTTAAATGGTTGGAAGAAGGAACAAGAATTCAAAGTAATAGTCGTTCCTTTGATGTTGAAGCTCAGGGTTGTTATCAGCTTGCCAGGTATGCTGGTTTTCCATTTTTACATCCACAACAAAATGCATGGACTAATGCATTTTACATAATTATAAATTCTCATTATTATGTTAATTGAATTTCTGAAAACCCCTATAAGATGAGAATTTATTCAGGTGTCTTTCAGATATAAGTGATGGGCATTCTTTTTTCATTGAGCTGTGAATAACTTTCCAATTTATGGTTAGCAATATATATATACTTCATTTGGCATGGATAATAAGAATCTAGAGTTTCTGACATATATGTTGTCGCATGGCTGCAGTTGCACTCATTGGAGGTACCCTATTCATTCTTCAACAGTTTGCTGGCATAAATGGAGTGCTTTATTTTTCATCGTTAACATTTCAAGATGTTGGAATCACAAGTGGGGCTTTAGCAAGCTTGTTTGTTGGAGTTACCAACTTTGCAGGTTTGGAACCTGATACGGGAATTCATTACTACTAATCAAACAGTACTTCTGGTTTTAAAATAGCTTCTCGTTGTTGGTGATTGGTGACCATCTCCAGGTGCATTATGTGCTTTGTACCTGATGGACAGGCAAGGGAGACAGAGACTTCTAATTGGGAGTTACCTGGGAATGGTAAGTGAATTTGTCATACAAGCAATTAAGCTATTAAGGAGTTACCAGAAAATAGCAGTCCATTCACAGAATATCACACAATGGCAGATAGATGGGGGAAGGTGAGGTTTTCCATGCACACACACACAACACATAGGGTGATTTAATTTCATTGAGGAAGGATATCCTTCCTCGAGGTTTGAATTGAAATGAACCACAATCAGTAAGGTTGCTATCATGATGCTACCTGCAGTTGAATTTAAACACATATACATAGAATTGCTTTTGATACTGAATTACAAAGTCTGTTCCCCGCAGGCGGCTCTGTCGTTTCTCATCATCTATTCTATCATTTCCAATGGATGAAATTAGTTTGTCACAACTTGTCAATACTAGGAACCTTGATGTATATAATCGCCTTTTCCCCTGAAGGTTGAATCGTCACAGAGAAAATTGTCTCCAGTTTTGTCACTCTTTTCTTTCCCCAGTACACATTATGTTGTTCTTTGCAGGTTATATTTGAAGCAAAGGTAGTTAGTTTCCAACACATATCTGTTCTACTGGACATGTGCATGTCTTGCATATGTGAAAACTCTGTTGAATTGAATTGAATCGCCCTTTTGACTCGTACCATTACAGGTACATATTATCCTTTGCCATTGGAGCTGGCCCAGTAACTGGTATCATTATACCAGAGCTTAGCAGCACCCGGACGCGTGGGAAGATCATGGGCTTCAGCTTCTCTGTTCATTGGGTATGTAATAATAGTGATGAATTTCCAAAATTTAGTGATGGATACTCTAACAATTCAATGTGCATGTTCTTTGATTCAGGTCTGCAATTTTATGGTAGGATTGTTCTTCCTGGAACTAGTGGATAAACTGGGGGTTGCTCCGGTATATGCCGGCTTCGGCGGCGTTTCCTTGCTGTCAGCAATATTTGTATACTACTTCATTGTTGAAACCAAGGGCCGTTCCCTGGAAGAAATCGAAATGTCACTAAACCGCAACTTCCCTTCTAGAGATCAGTAAAAACTCCATGGTTCAGCTTAGTTTCTGAGATTTTTCTTCTTCTAAAGTTTACCAAGATGGATGACTTGCTGGTTGTTTCTTGTTCTTCAGACAGTGAAACATTGATCAGGAATTCCTGAGTTGGAAGTTGTTTAAATTTGTATAACAATAACCACTGGAGAGGGAAAGGCCATGCCATGGGTGGGTGATTATCTCTAATGTTCCTTTTATCAGGAAGTTGGGTTTCCAGTTATAATTTTTGTTTTAATTGAATATGAACATTGATCTGTGTTACATTTTTATTTTCTATTTATACAAATTATCATTACATACCATGGATAAAATATCGCGATATATTGCAAGACGGAAATTAATCGACATGATATACAACATCGATAATCGGGCTGACGGAAATATCGCAAAAACGGGTAATATCGATATATCAAAAAACAATATTTGGCTGTGGGTGTCTTGTTATGTTGTTAAATGTAAGCATCAAGAGATTTTATAGAAAATTAAAAGTTTTTCCCTTAATAATTAATATAACTTATCAGATGTCTTCCTTAATAATTATTATCACAATATTTATAAAAAAAGGAGAAAAATCAAAAGACGCTTTGAATTATTGCGCTCCTTCATAATCGTTATCATTAATTATTGCAAAAATTGGAGTAAGACTAAACGGGTGGTGAGAGAAAACGAAAAGGCTCTTCATTTCATATACTCTTCAAACTAATTTTGATATATAAATTCATATCTTTAAATTTTTGAATAATTTATAACACCGATATAATCCGTAAAATCTAAAAACCGATATATCCGTAAAAACCGATATTTTTATTCTTGCTACATGCTATACATAAACCGATATTTTTATTCTTGCTACATGCTATACATTTTATTAGATATAATATTTGAGGATATCATATTCACTAAAAAAATATATGGGATAATTATATTTTAAGGGTAGTTGGATTTAAAATGTAGAAATAGGTCATATAACCTCTAAAAGTCTCAAATATGGTTGAACACCCATAAAAGTTTTAAAATTTAAGATATTGATATTCGAAAAATGCCTCAAATGTCCAAATATTGCTGAAAATTTAATTAATTTTTTTTTGGTATTATACTTGTTATTTTTATTTTTATTTTTTATTATTAAATAAATAAATAAGTGTTAGGTGATAATTTGTGATAACTTTATAAAAACATTAAAGTTTCTTTAAAAATACATTTGAATTTTTTTTTTTCAAAATTTTCAGAGATATCAGTTGTAGTATTATTTGAAGTTTTTCTACTGGTCATTCACATAAAAAAAATGATTCATTTTTTATTAGAAATAAAATCTTATATGGCAACATTTAAGAATATATTAGTTTCTTACAAATAAAATCATTGGCTCGAGTCACCTTATGGTTATTGAATATTTTACTTGGTTGTTAACTACAGGATGAGGTGTGTGTTGTCCATAAGTGGGTTCGAACATCCATAATTATAAAAAAAATCTCTTACAAACTTCAGGGCAAGGTGCGTACACAAGCATTGTCAGTCTCGAATATTCATGGTTATAAAAGTTTCCTCTTACAAACCTATCTCCTTTATAAAATTGCAAAGTTTTGTGAATTAGTTGTGAATTTTAAGAGTCAAGTAGCCAAAAACATAATTATTCAGAATATATTTCCATGTTAGTAATAAAAAATATTCATATTTACCTATAACAAATCATTTTTTATGTTATACTAATATTGAATTAGCTGTTAAGTATCATGCAAGACAAAAGAATTCGACCATATTGGAATCTCCATGAGAACAAAATACTACAACTAATACGATCCCACATAGGTTTCACAAGAAATCATTGAATAGCTGCTCGAAATGCTCTTCCACGACAGGCTGTCTTTAAGCCGCTTTATCGCCAGAACGTATCATTTGTGTATTCATCAGAGTCATCGCGTATAAGAGTGGCTACTTTATGTTGAGAGATACTGGGGTGAAAACTATCCGGAGTGTGAGTCGTCCGTAGACATCCGACTTCTATAGGGGTAGACGGATAATGATATTTATCTTATATATTGACCTAATGCGAAATCAGGAAGTGGTACTTACAGCTGAGCGTTTCCATATCAAAGCCGGTCTTGGGAGCCGGGTTCTCTGAGTCGATCTCGTGCATATCATTAATGATGTGCACTCGCTTCCACAGAGAGTCAAAACCAAAAGACGGCCATGCGTGTGGTAACTCGCCCAAGAACATTCAACAATTTATGCGAACTAATGCGATTGTATCATCGTTTCTACCCTCAAGAAACCGGACGTCCACGGACGACTTACAGTTTAAATAGCTTTCACTTCGAACCATCTCTCATGCACTAGGTAGCCCTTTCCTACTATGGACTGATTCTTAATGAAAGTACCAATGATAGGTATTTAATATCAATAGGAGAGCCCAACCCAAAAGATCGATTTGATAGGTGGGAGAACCTCACAAACTCAAGTACCACTCAACAATTTCTTATGGAACTGATGCGGGATCGCATCATCGCTTCACCCTCGAGAAGGTAATGATCAGAGATTACTCACACTCGATAATTCACTCCAAACCTCTTTCAAGCACCCGCATAAATTCTTCTCGCTACGCATCCCATTTCAACGAAAGCACCAACGATATGCATCTGAAAATCAACCCAATAGAGAGCTCTAACCCAAAAGACCAACCAATGTGGGATCATATCAAGCTTAATGACTCATTTTTTATGTTACTATCAATTAGGTATGACTTAGTGGTTAAAGATCGGGTGGAGCATAGAGAAGGGACTAGATTGGAATATCCATAAGAACATATATATATTATAAAGGGGGAAAGGTGCAAAAAAAGCCCCTCGCTTTATTCGATATCTCACTTTACACTAAACTTCATTTCTTTGGCCCAAAACGTCTCTTACGCTTTACTCCCATAGCCCAAATTGGCCCATGCCATCACTGACCTCGTTAAATGGCCAAATCAACTTTAACTAGGTCGTTAAATCAGCCACGTAAGCAGCCTACGGGGCAAAATTTTGTCCTAATTCAACTTAAAAGTTTAGGGACTTCTAATTTTGGGAGATTAGAAAGCCCTAATTTTACTTTATACATTTGTTTCAAAAAACCTCTTCAGGCCAAAGCAAACCCTAGGGTTTCTCTCTTCTTCCTTCATCTTTATAACTGTTAATCTTCTTTTTTGACCAGAAATCCTTGGGTAGCTACAAATGAACCTCAACAACTATCGATAGATTTGCATTACCAAAGGTGGGTAATTTTTTCTTCACATAGATTTACAGGTAACTACCGTAACTTCCATTACCATATTTGTTGTGTTGTCTCTTAGAATGTTACCGTTTGGTTTAAGTGGTTTGCTAGTTATTGTTTATCAATAACAACAATGTAACCGAGTCTAAAGATGTTTATTTAATTGGTTTGTATTTTTAGTGATCTCGGTTTATGTTCAATGGTCCCCTGTTTTGTGTTATTTTAAGTTGACAACATGGAAGGACATGTGGATGTTTATTTACATTATGGTGGTAGATGGATAATGGATCATGTATTAAGTTATGTTGGAGGAGAGGTACATATTGTTCAGAACTTTGATGTGGATTTTCTATCCATTATAAGTGTTAAAGATGTCTATAAATCACAGTTGGGTTATAAGAATGTAGAATACATTTATGTCCTGGAACCTGGAATGAAGATGATAAAGGTCTTTTTTTAGTTCATGATGACAATGGGATAAGAAAGATGCTGAGTAAGATAAATTCAGACACAGATATACTAGAATATTTTGCAAACCATGAGATTGATGCTCCTATGTTTGCACAAGATATATTGACTATTACTTATGAGATAGATCCTTACATAGATGAATCAAGGCCAATGACAATGATGCACAATTTCCCGATATTAATGAAGGTGAAGAGGATGATGAATTTGTTGATCATGCCTTTATGGAAAGGAAATTCATTTAAAGTAATGAGTTTGAAGATGATGTTGCTGGTACGAATGAGAGTGAATACAGTGAAGACTTTGAAGAAAGTAATGAAGATGACAGTGATGGTAACCTTTTGATGTCTGATGATGAAGAGGCCCTTGTAACACCCCAAATTATACCCCAGTAGTTTTATAACATGTTTAGGGCATAATAAAAGTAAATGTGTATTTTTTCAGGATTTAAATGCTAAGTGAGAAAAATGACAAAACCCGGAATTAATTCAAGAGTTAAGGGTAAAATAGTAAAATGTCACATTAAGGACCCAAAGGTCATAAATGAAGAAGAGTATATGTTTAATTAGAAATTGTAAGTTGTTGTGCAATTAGAATATGGAAGAGGACTAAAATGCAAAAAAGAGGAAATTTAAACAAAAAATGAGAAAAGCCAAACAAGGCCTTGTACATGAAAAGAGGATAAGACCACATTTGGTCTCTTCAATGAGATATTCTCTCATTTGGCAAATGAGAGCTAGGGCTTACGGTGGGAGAAGAACCAGAAATTGTGGGTTACTCTTCTCATTTGTGTTAGGTTCTACTTACTAAAGAGAGAAAGAGAGAAGAGAATGAGAGAAGAGAAGAAGAGAAGGAAAAAGAAAGAGAGAAGAGAGGAAGAGAAAGTTTCAAAAAAAAAAAAAGTTAGGAAACTACCCTAATTTCTCCCTCTTTGTTTTGTTGTTTTTGTTGATTTTAAGTTGGTTTTGATTGTTATTTGGTTTGTGGTCTTCAAATGAGGAGATTATGTATAAAGGAAATGTTGGGGTTTTAGGGGAGATGCTGTCAAAATTTTTCCAAAACCCATGTTTTTGTTTTTGTCATAACTTGGCCATTAGTTATCCAAATTGAGTGATTTCAGTTGGGAAAGAACCCTAAGAGGTAAACCTACAAAAGTATATAAGGTACCAAGAAGCAAACCTGATCCTAAGTCCTATGTTTTTGAGACTGAAGTGAAAATACGGGTAAGCTATTAGGTTATCCTCTATTTTGGTACAATTTTGGTGTTTAGGTCATAAGTTTAGTTTCACTCATCCAAATTGAGTGATTCCAATTTTTGGATAAACTAGACTTCTAGGAGAACAACTTCCATGAAGGAAGTATAGCCAAATCTAGTCCCCATTGTTACCAAAAATTCGTCTAAATAAGGGAATAATTCTGTCCCTGAAACTTGTCTCATAACAGTCCCCTGAACTGGAGTAATTCCGGTTGTTTAAATCATAACTTGAGTTATACTGATCCAAATGAGGTGATTCAAATTTTTGTACAAACTAGACATTTGGGAGAACAACTTTCATGAAGAAAGTATGGTCAAATTATGTCTCTATCGTTCGCAGAAAATTTTCAAATATAGGACACAATTCCAAATTCTATTCTTGGAAACTGTCTAGGAGTAGTTCGGAATGTTTAGACCATATTTCCCAAATTAAAAGAATGACATGGTTTTTGAACCATAAGAAACTTATATTAAGTTTGAAGATCACTTTATCTAACAATCTCAGCTGTTGTATCAAAATTGTAGTCAAAATGGATTGGAGCCGCCCGAATTGTTCAGTAAAATCAAGTTATGGAAACTTAAATTGTATAAAGACTATATAATTTATTATTGTTATATGAAATTATGTACATTGACATGATTATGATAGTTTCTGATATGAAATCTTATTACATGAACAAAAATACAAACATGTTTGATAAATGAATCCTAAGAATATAAGCATAAAAGAATAATGGTCTGTAAGTACCCTATATGACTACATGTGATTGTAATTATCCATGTATATGAGATATGAATAGTCTGATATCTCTAACTCGGATAAAAACTTAATAAGTCTGATTGACTGCTTATGTTCCCAGGTAGATGGATAAGTAGACATGCCTATTAAGGATATAGATGTTGCAACATACAGATATAATTGGCCCCGTTTGGGTCATACAATACAGTATAAATAGAGATCATTGTCTCGTATATTGATAGTACCCTCAAGTACATACAGTTCTTTCCCATATCCACTCCTTTGGAATGTATAAGCATGACATAAGATGAGATGAAAATTTTGAAATGTTTATAAAACCCGAAATTCGAATTTTCTGAAAAATGGTAAAATGGTAATTTCGGTCAAAACCCGAAATTTTTCTAGACCTCGGATGACGAAACGGACTTCACCGTTGGAATCATCTCGCGAAATTTAGCTACCATGTCGAATTCCGAGACAGTCAGAATTTTACATTTTTAGAGGCACAGAGTGTCGGGTGTCGTATGACGGCTTGTGAGAGACATGTGATGTGACAAAAGTCACCTACTATATGTAATCTCACGACGCATGTCAGATGACAATGGTGATGATGGAGATGAATTGCTTAGATTAAGTCATGTGTCAAAAATCAAACTAAAGGACACAATGGGAATTAAGTAAAAAGATTAAATGAATAAGACAAAAGGGACTTCATTTTCCATTCGAACAAAAACGTGCAAGAGTGTGGAGACTAGTTTTGCAGAGAAAGCGCGACTTATCTCTGTATTTTCTCCAAGATTCAACCTAGCTCTCGCCGTGAGCAAAGGGGTTGTTGTTCTGCACGCGAAGGGCCACACGCGGACACCGATTTGTGGAGTTCGATAACTCCAAGAGGTAGGGATCTTTTCCTACTGGGTTTATTCTTCGCTGTATCATTTTAATGGACGGGATTTGTCAAGCCTCGAATGACCGTGGTTTTTTATCTCAAAACCTTGAACTATGAAGAAAATCCCTATTAGTGGGCCACACTCAGCGTCGGTGCCCAGTGGCTTCACCATTCACGTGGATATGTCAGGTGATTTTTGTATTGTCGCGCCGATTCAAAACGAATTGTTCGGATTGTTATTAGCCCATGTGAGCTAATTTTGGTGTTATTGATTGTGAATCAATAACATGAATTATGTGAATTAATTTTTACATTATATACATGTAAAATATATTACATCAATTGTTTGAAATAACATAATGTATTCCATATTTTCTATCGGCAATCTCTAACAATAGGTGTGAGTGCATGACACGAAAATGAAAGAAAAGTGAAAATGGTTGTGAAAGGAATTTCAAAGAAGATTTTCCTAAGAATTGCCTTGGAGAGTTGTCCAACAGTTCATCTCGGAGACGGACCTATGACTATTTCAGAGAATTACCCAGCAATTCACCTCGGAGGGTTGTCAAATATATTTACCGAAACTCGGTAGTAAGTTTTCAAGAACAAAAAGCTTTTGTTTTGAAAACTGTATTTTTGCTCGCATTTGGCTTAGGCATGTGTGAGGGAGTCGGCAGACTCGAGACATGGATTTATATGCATATCTCAAGAGATCACGTGATTGCCGAAGGGTGATTGGTTGCCATGACATGTGCACTTAGGTGGGGAGTAACCCATGTAAGAGATTATCACTACTGGGCTTTGCTCACCTTGTCGAGGGATCATTATTTCTGGTACAAGGAGTATACAAGAGGACGGCGCTCACTAGAGGCCTCGTTTTTTAAGAAAGCCGGATTGTGGCTTTGACATTTTCTTTGTAAAACATGTATTAGAACTCTAAATTTTGATATATGTTTTGGTTAAGAGTAATGTAATAACTCTTGAACTATTGTTATATAGTTGATGTATTCTGATGAGTATTGATGTACGGGCCTACGGCCATTTTTACCATGCATAGGTCTCACAATATAGACACGTGTATTCCGCAGTCGGGCGGGAGTCACAATGAGACACCCCGAGATTCATGCCATAGTGATAGTAAACTGTGTACATATTAGCCAGATCCACTTTTCGAATGTATAAGCATGACATAAGATGAGATGAAATTTTTGAAATGTTTATGTGCTGTGAACATGCAAACATATGAATGCACATGTAATTGAATTATAATGATATGAGAAGTAATATGTAATATGAATAAATGTTATGAAGTATTGCATTTTATCGTTATAATGGTCGTCGAGCATTTATGGATCTCATCAAGAGAAAGCTTAACACTGGTGTTTATCCGTGCAGATCAAAGAGACGTCCGCGATATCTTACACATGTAATGTAAAGTGAGGCCAACACAACCAGGACTCCATCACGTGGTTTGAATCGCAGAGAATGTAAATGTGCATTTGAGATAGCCAGAAATGAAAAGATGTCAATGGGACTTTAGATTATATGTACATGACAATGTAAATACCTCTACGGTGGATGTATATGAAATATTTTTGTAAGCTTATATTTTCAAGATAATTGTTTAGAATTATATAAGTTAATAGGTTTATAGTTCTCGGGATTAAGGATTAATCTCTTCGACAATGTGGCGTCGTCAGCGCCACATCCCTATTGAAAGAAAGCATCTAACTCGTTTCAATGTTGAAGACCAAAAACCTTATTTTAGCTTGGGAATGGCATTTGCAAATGCAACTGAAGTGAGAGAATCTATTACAAAGTATTGTATTTCTAGGGGAGTGACATTGAAGTTTGTGAAAAATGAAAAAAAATATAATAAGGGTTAAATGTGAAGACCAATGCCCTTTGCCTTATTGGTGTAAAAAGACAATGCTAACCCTGGTCTAGTTGTTAAAACTTTAGTGCCATATCATAACTGTTATAGGATTTTCACTAATCCTAAAGTTTCAGCTAATTTCATAGCTTAATATTACAAAACTAGAATTCTTGAAAATCACAACTACAAAGTTAAGGACATGAAAAAGAATGCTAAGGAAGAATTAAGGGTGAATGTTGGGTATTCCAAGTGCAAGAGAGCAGGGAGGATGGTGCTGGATGCCTATTATGAGGCGTTTACAACTGAATATTTTGAGCTGGAAGCTTATGCTGATGAGCTGTTGAGAAGCAATCCAAGCTCCATAGTGAAGGTGGAGCTATGTAGGGATGAACTTTCTAAGGGAAGGAGAGTTTTTAAGAGAATTTTGTTTGCTTAGATGCTTGTAAAAAAGACTGGAAGGCAGGTTGTAGGCTTATCATAGGCTTGGATGAATGTTTTTTGAAGACCAAGTTCAAGGGTGAACTTTAGGTTACTTTAAGAAGAGATGAGAATGAACAAAAAATTTCTATAGCATGGGGGTTATGTGAAAAGTGAAGCAAAAATTGAAATGAGTTTGATTTACTAGCATCGAAAGCGTAGCCAGAATTAGGAGTATGGATTCAGTTTACTTTATGTAAAAGGTGTGACACTAAATCATATTTTCATTTATTTCTCTTTATTTATGAAGGGTATGAGTTATTTATATGTTTTTTGTTGCATTTGAATGTCGGGATTAGTTAATGTTGTTATTGATGTATGTCCTGAGGCTGAGCACAGATAGTTTGCACGCCATATATTTTCTAATTAGTCTACGAGACATAGGGGGGAAGAGATGAAGACGTAATTTTGGAAGGCAGTTTAGTCTACCTTTGAAGAAGAATTTGTAGACAACATGAGGTAACTTGGAGATGTGAGTTTAGATGATATAAAGGATTTGATAAACTACCCACCACACACATGGGTAAGAGCCTACTTTAGTGGTAGATGTAAGTCATGCGTTGTGGATAATAATATGGTGGAAAGCTTCAATGCATGGATCCTAGAAGCTAGATATATGTCAATTAAGACAATGTGATCGAGTTTATATGAAGAAAATCCAGAATAGATTATGTATGAAAGGTCCATTATGAGAAAAGTGGATAAATTCTTTTAGTCTTAGCTGTAATGAAAATGTTCATATCAATAGAGGGATAACAATAGGGTGTCACTTGTTATTTAATGGAGATACAAGCTATGAGATTCAAGAATGTGATAACACTCACAATGTATGTTTGGATAAGAACACATGTACTTGTAGGGTATGAGATATTTCAGATATTCCATGCCAACATGTTATATGTGCTTTGGTGCATAATAAATAATAGCCAATGGACCACATTTCCAGTTTAAATCACATTGACATGTATAAAACTTCTTATTAGTTTAAGGTAATGCCATTGAGAGGCAAAATGTTCTACAAAATGGATCAGCATCTCCCAATCGAGCCACCTCTTGTGTTAAAGAATAGAGAAAGGCCAAAGAATAAGAGAATGAGCAAAGACCTAAACATTATGGAACAAAACTTTTAAGAAAAGGGGTACATGTTACATGCTCCTTCTGCAAGCAACAAGGACACAATAAAACCAATTGCTTAAAGGTTTGTTAAGCTTATCTCTTGTTTCTTTGAATTGTTTTTTAATTCATAATGTTAATTGTTGGATGTCTTTTGATGTTTCGAAGGCATAAACATCATAGTAGCAAAGATATCTCACAAGATCCAACTCAAATTCAATCAAGCCAAACAATACCAACCGCCCCTCAAGCCATGCCCTTTCACCAAGGTCAAGAACCTGCCCCTTCCCCTACCTCTACCCTTGCCCCTTCTCATGCCCCTTCCCTTGCCCCTATCCCTACCTCATGCCTCTGCCCCTACTCATGGCCTTATAGCAGCTACTCTTGCACATGCACCCTTGCAAAATCAAGTTCTAGGCCATCAAGTTCTAGGCAATCTGGTGGTGGTGTTGGTATTTTGTCTGATGAAAATAACGGTTCAATGAGATTTCGTGTAAGTGGTGTTGGATTTATAACTCATGTTTATATTTATAACACATACACATGCATATTTACATTTTTTTAATGTAATGTAGAGTGACACAACCTCAACAATTCTTCATCGAGGGAGCCAAGTAGTACCAAATACAACATGGGCTGAAACAACTAAAACTTTTAAAAATAGATTAAAGGAGCTCATAGGACACACACCTCAGGTGCCAATAGAAGAATAGCTGCTAGGAGTGATGATGGACATGTTGACATGTCTAACACGCCTTTTCTACCACCTGGTTTGCAATGGAAGGGTAGAAGCTTTGTAACTATAAGACAATTGCTTGCAGAAAAGGATGGTAGAGTAGCAAGCAAGGGGAAGCATGTAGAAGTAAGCATAAAGTCACCTACAACTGGGGATCAATGAACAATATGTATTTGGTTTTGTCTATTTGTTTAGACCTTGTTTGTAAACATCATGAAGATCACAACTTATCTCCCATTTTGTAAAAACTATGGTTATTATACTTAGTTCGTGTGTTGATTTGAATCGGGGTTTATAAACATTATGATTTAAGTATGCTTAGTTCAAGTGTTGATTTGAATTGATTTAGCATTATGAGAAAGACAAATTTTATCTCGATTTCAAACATGTACTTCAGATATTGATTTTAACATATATGTAAACATTATGAACGACCAAATGCTTATAAGATATTTGGAAAAATGCTTACTTCATGTGGATGCTCACTTTAGGTTTGTAAAGATGTTGAAATGCTTATTTCAATAGCTTAGATATATTTTTTAGGTGTTGATTTAAATTCAGATCTTGATTTACATTTTTGGTTTGTAAAGAGGCATGATTTCTAGTTAACTGGTTCATTCGGCTTTCAGCTTTCATTCATTCAACAAAAACATAACATAGCCAATTAAACAAAAATCCCAAATTTCATTAATTAAACAAGTCAAATTACATCAACCTTCATTGCATTGTTATACAATCACAAAATTACAGCTTTCATTCATTCAACTGTTTTACATAAACATTAACAAGAATATGACAAAGCATAAAAAGACACAAAACAATGCATCACACTTAAGGCCAAAATTGTTCCATTTGAATGATGTCTTCAATTCCTTCAACTATATCTTCAATTCATTCATTTCATCGGTTCCTAACCAGTCTTTAGCTTTCAATGAATAATGTTGGTCAACTTCTTTCACCTCACCCCCTTCTTCACAATTTCTATAATTTTTACCTCATGTTTTGCATTTCCTTAATCTCCCCTTGGAGCAGTTTGTTTTCCCATTTCAATTGATTGATAACAACTTTTTCCTTAGACGCCATATTTGGATCATGCTAAAAAAAAAAAAAACGACATTATTTTCCCACGACTGAAACAGGGACAACCGACAAACATACAAATTAATCAATTTTTATCAAAATAAAACAAACAAATAACTTTTTTGATAAACATATCCTTACATGAAATTTTGGGCATGAGTAAAATCTCCTCCCTGGATTTGTCTCATTCCACAAAGTAAAAAATGAAGCTTCCAAACCACAATTACAGTGACACCCCAAAAACCAAGGGGTCCATTGACCAACCGTCAACTTACGGAAATACCCGTGGATAGCGTATATCCCAGTACCCACGCTGTCTAATCCCATTAATGGGGATAAATTCGTCAAGTCCTAGGTAATCACATACTTACGCCCTAACACCATGATGTGAAGTGAGGGTCATAATTACTTGTGGATATCGTGTGTCTCGATACCACACTGTCCAATCCCATTCATCAGGATCCGTTTAGCCACATTCATTAAACTTTTTATGTTATTTTCAAAACATTTTACTATGAGTTTAATCACAAACTCTATTACATACATAGGCATATGCCTTAAACTAGTTCTTTCCAAAGTTTTTACAAAGAGAACTATACCAGCCATAAGTCGACTTTCTTCAACCCCTCGGCCCTGAATGAGAGCCGCCTACCGATGTATACCTTGCACTTGAAATGTTTTCCTATAAAGGGTGAGTCACGCCTAGTAGAGAGACTCCTACAAAGGCTATTACCCCCCAACTGCACATACAATGTTCACTTGGACACATTCACATATATATTAACATTCCAATAGAATGATGCAACTCTAATGAAATGCTACAGGCCATACCATGAAATGAAATGAAACTCACTCAATGCATGAAAAACTCGAGTCATCACAGACTCCTATCACACAATGCATAGCCAATGTGTGCTAACATCCATCTTCGATGAATTTCATCAAATGATCACTTTGGAACAAAATCAGGTTTTTAGAAATCAAAAGTTATTGGACATTTCACCTCCAGGGATCATTTTATTAATAAAACATGTGTCTTTTCGGTCAAGTGAATTTTAGGGGTCTCACCGTAGCTTCGCACGCCTTCCTACACTTTCACAGATATTTACTGTTGGACACATATGTATAACCAAAAGTATCGGGTCTTTCACCCGAGGGGGTATCTATCCTTGTTTGCTATTACCCAACACAAGTTTTCATGCTATGCGAACAGTGGAACTCCGCTGAACTTCGTTCAATGTATCGAGTCCACTCATCAACCACTAAGGATGGTGTGTGATAGCACCATTTTATACTCTGCGAACTGTAACACCCCAAAATATACCCTAACAGTTTTTAAACATGTTTAGGGTATAATAAAAGTAAAAGTATATTTATCCGAAATAAAATAAAGATAAAAATTAAAATAAGCAAGAACTTGGAATTAATACAATGCTTAAGGGTAATTATCAATTGACCAATTTATGACCCAAGGGTCATAATATAATAAGTTCATATGCCAAAGTAGGATTTTTTGATAAATCAATAGAGAAATAAAAGAGAGTCAGAGAACCAAAGAGTAATAAAGAAAGATATTAGAATAAAATAAGGAAGAAAATCAGGAAGAGACAAGTGGCTCAAGAAAGAGGAGAAAGTTTCTCCTTGGAAAGCGAATAAAAACTGATAATATCAAAGGATAAAGACTAAAAAGAATATCTCATTTTGGTCTTGGTGAGAAAGAGAGTAAAAACTGATAAGCACAGTTAAGAGAAAAGAAAAGAAGAAAGAAGGAAAAGAATAAAAGAGAAGATCACAAGTATGGAACTAGGATTTTATATAAAAAAAATATGGAAATATGGTTTTGTATGGAACTATGATTTTGTATAGAAAAGTATGGAAATATGGTTTGGTATGGAACTACTAAATTTGAGTATGAAATTTGAGTATGAGTGTAAGGAACTAGGTATATTTATATGAAAACTATGGGTGTATGGAAAAGTATCTATGTTGGCACAAGTATGGGTTTGAATAGTTTTGGGTATAGAAAGTATAGATAATGATGATTTAGAACCCTATCTCGTGTGTATGGTTTGGTTTGGAAACTCCCAACCTCATTTCGTGTGGTTGAGTTGAGAAGAGTTCTAAGGCTCCTATAGTGTGTTTCTGGGAAGGGCTCAGCAAGTCGAACTGCTAAATTTCCTCATTGATCATACTCAGTAACCGGACCTTAGAACGTGTTTTTGGGCCAGAAATAAAGGGAATTTAGAAGTAAGTCCTTCTAGTAAATTGTAGCCACATCAATGAACTTGATGTTAGGATTTTGAATTTCTTGATTTGGACCTCTGTAGACCAAGTTATGGTCCTTTTACCGAGGTCACCTTAGCTAGGTTCTGTCACTACCAGCCAGTTCGGGTCAACTAGCCGGACTTTAGAACAGGTTTTTGGGTCAGAAATAAAGGGAATTTAGTAGTAAGTCCTTATGGTAAATTGTATCCACATCAATGAACTTGATGTCAGCTTTGAATTTCTCTTACCCGACTCCCACTGTTATGGTCTTTACTGAACAAATAAAGCGCGGTATAATAGCCATAGAGGTCGTCCCAGAGGTCAGATCTTCATGCACAGGAGGCCGCCAGACCTCATGCAGTAAGAGGTTAGCACCTCATGCAGCAGAGGCCGGCAGAGGACCTCATGCCAGGCTCGCCGGGTCAGTCACCGGTCTCTGTCACCACGCACGACCTCCAACTTCTAAGGTCATATCTCCTTCTCGCTTGAACTCCTGATTTCCGGCGTTTCACTCTACTGAAGCCCATTGAGTCAAGAATACATTCATATGCCTAAGGAGGATATTAGATGTTAGAACGAGGTGTTAGATTGAGCTCGTCCAGGTCAGGTCAGCTCGTCAGTTCAGGTCAGCTCGTCTGGGTTGACTACGCATGACCTCCAACTTCGGAAGGTCATATCTCCTTCATTTGAACTCCGATTTGGTGTTCTCGACTGGCGGAAAGCCCCATTGAGTCAAGAATACATTCATATGCCTGAGGAGGATATTAGATGTCAGACCGAGGTGTTAGATCGAGCTCGTCCAGGTCATGTCAGCTCGTTAGTTCAAGTCAGCTTGTCTGGGTTGACTACGCATGACCCTAACTTCGGAAGGTCATATCTTCGCTTTGAACCCGATTGGGTGTTCTTGAACCTGGAAATCCCATTGAGCTCAAGAATACATCTTCATATGCCTGGAGGAGTGATATTGAAGGTTAGACCGAGGTGTTAGATTGGAGTCATCTGTGCCAGGTCGCCGCTTGGCCATGTCACTGGTTCGGGGTTGACTACGCATGATCTTCAACTTCGAAGGCTCATATCTCCTTCTTGAACTCTTGATTTTGGGTGTTCTTGGACTCTATGGAAAGCCCATTGAGTCAAGAATACATTCATATTTCTGAGGAGGATATTAGATGTCAGACCGAGGTGTTAGATTGAGCTCGTCCAAGTCAGGTCAGCTTGTCTGGGTTGACTATGCATGACCTCCAACTTCGGAAGGTCATATCTACTTCGTTTGAACTCTGATTCGGGTGTTCTTGGACTCTATGGAAAGCCCATTGAGTCAAGAATACATTGATATGCCTAAGGATGATATTAGGTGTCAGACCAAGGTGATAGATCGAGCTCGTCCAGGTCAGGTCAGCTCGGCCCAGCTTCAGATTTGAAAGACGCTTGACCTCCAACTTCTGGCGTCATAACTCCTTCGTCCGAACTCCGATTCGTGTTCTTGACTCTATGGAAAGCCCATTGAGTCAAGAATACAGCCATACTATAGTATGATAAAGTGACCTAATATTAGGTCCAGAAATAAGGAAAACAAGAAGGTGATATGATAATCATGGTATATCATGCATAATATAAGATAGATACAAGTATAAGATAGATAAAAGTACAAGTACATGTGTATACCTCCTAGGTATAAGTTCAGAATCCCACGGGAGATAGGATGCCTAACAAAGTACATGAAAATATAAGTTAACAAGATATAAGATGTTACGAGGAATGAGTACATGTACACGAATAATAAGCATGTATGAATATAAGAATGAGTAAATGCATGCATGATGATAGGTTATGGCGGAAATGTTATGTAGGCTAATATATGATGAAAATACGATAGAACATGATATGAATACAAGAGTGAAGAAATGGAATATGAATAGCTAAAACATGAACTTAAACGCGAGCATGGAATAGACATATATGAAACGATATACACATGATTGTGAAAGAAGAAATAGGAGAATGGTGATAAGGAAGCCATTGTATATAAGAATGAATACGATTAAAGTAATGATAGTATATATCGTGATATGCTCGTGTAAATTATATGTATGGAACATATATAAGGCATGGGTATATGACAAGTATAGAATATGAAAATGCAAAGTTAAGAATAAATTATTGTATATATTCACATAATGACATCGAATGCACAATAATGATTCCTGAATATGAGATATGTACCGAACATGAGATAAAATGGATTGTCCGCTGTAACCTAGTAAAGGGATAGATGCATGCCTATTAGAAGAATGTTCAAAGATACATATACAGATATCGAGGCCCCGTTTGGGTCGATGATCCCGTTTGGGATCACAGCTGCCCCGAAAGGGTCACCACGCCTCTCGGGTCCTCATGGATGGTCAATTGTGATAAGATGGATACCTTCAGTATATTATACCACGGGCTGGCCCTCATGGACCACCTGCTTTCATACAAGGAGATAGCGCCTTCTGCCCTCATGGTTTCCTTTATTCACTTTCTAAGGTTTATGCAGCATGAACATAAAAACAAATGAAATGTAGAGAATATACGATACGATACGGTAAACATAACACTCGCATGCTACGATAAGATAACAAGTATACAAGTAATAAGAAGCAAAGTGTCAATGACACGAAAAGTATATGAACAAGTATATACATGAAAGAGAAAGTACATGAAAAGTATAACAAGAAACCAAGATGTGAAAATGTGTAAAGACATGAATACAAAGATATGACAAGACATGATAACAAGATGTGAAAAACATTACATGATCACAGATATGAAAAACAAAAGACATGATGACAATACATGATAACAAAGACATGATAACAAGACATGAAAATAGAAACATATCAAATGATATAGTATATAAGCATGGAAGTAATATATGTATAAGAATATGACATGCACAAAGATAGGTTATGTGGATATAAATATAGTAGACATACCTAATGAATAGAGAGGGAACATGCTATGAATACATGATAGAAATGCATAAGTGCAAAGAACGATATATAAGTAAAAGATGACAAAGCATAAGAATACAAAGAAAAGTATAGATAGTGATAAGGGTTAAAGACAGAGAACATGTGACATGTAATAGTAATATAAAGATGATGTTATATAAAGTTATATGCATATGTAAGCTTCGAGATGGTCACCATTACGAAGTTGTCCATGTTTATGTTTCCACTAAGCGCAGTTTCTAGCACGGTGTTCAACTGCGTAGTACGTATGTAAGACAAGCGATGGCGATGCGACATCCCCACACGCCAGAAAGGTGCCGCCGTACCGCATAGGTGCTCACCCGCAGATCGCCTCCGCGATCTCTCGATGATTTGTATTAGAAAAAAAATATATGTACATGTATAAGTAAACGGGACTCAGATATGTATAGATACCGCGACACCACTCGTGTGGTCTATATATGAAAAATGATTTTTGTTATTACGTAAATTGTTTGTATAAACGCGCGGCTACAAGTTCAAAACAGAGTACAAGTCAATGGTTCTAAGATATAGTCTCGCTCTGAGCCGTTCTGATCCGCCAATCGGTCGATCGAATGGGGGTGTGACACGAACGTACCGAACTTCGCTAAACTTCATTCAACGACGTTCTACCCATCAAATCCATCAAAGACGATGTGTGATGACACCATACTATACCTGCTGAACGCTACAAGCCAGCAGATATGCAACATTATGTCATCAGATATCAATTCCTCACACATATGTAATGCATACCATATGAACAATTTATCATGTATTATGAACAATTATATCAAAAGCCTATAACTTCCAAACAGTTCATCTCAATGTCAATATATTAGAGTTCATATATCAACATTCAATAAACAATTATCACCAAGCAAGTCAATCAAAAGCAGGCAAAGACAACTTGGTTCTCACTACCAATTGTGGCATAAGAGATGCCCACAAAGCAGTCCACACATACAGCCATCACATACCACACATCCGGCCCTACATGACTATGAGACAATCCTGAACCTCAGTCTAGAATTTCAGCCCCAAAATCAATACAAAATCAGCACCGAAAACCAGTCCCGAAATTTGGACACAAACTGAGAGACAACCTAAGTCATGCGCCCAAAACGACCATAACTGAAATTGCAGATCCAATTTTGGTGATTCAAAAGCCTAACATAAAGTTCATAGATGCAACTACAATTTCTATGAAGGACTTAAGTCAAAATTCCCTTTATTTTCCCACCTAAAACCGGGGCTAAAATTAGCCAAGTGTGTAGGATTAAAACAAGGCAGCATTCCCATATTTTACAAACAGTCCCTTAGGGTGGAAGTAAACCAAAGTAAAAAGAATCTCTACCTCTTGGAGCGTAGTCCTTGTCGAATATATCGACTTTACTTTTTGGTTTAACTAGCTCGACTGGCTTAACGCCTCGATTTTAGCCAAGGAAGAAACACGACTTCGCTTTCTTTTCTCCCACTTTCTCTATCCCTTTCTTCTCCCTCTCTCTCTCTTTTCTTTTCTTTTCTTTCTTTCCTTTCTCTCCCTTTCCTTTTTCCTTCTCTTTTCCTTTATGTTCTCCCCTCCTTCTACGAACTCCCATTTATACATTCTCAATTGGCATGCATTTTGACACATGGTTTGTCATGTGTCACTCACATATCTTGCCATGTATCCTATATGCAGGTATGTTGACACATGACTTGTCATGTGTCACCTTACACCCGTTATCTCGAAAAACGTAATATTCCGACTATCTCAGAATTCAACGAAATTCACCTAGGTAATAAGATTTCGCGAGACGAATCCAATGGTGAGGTCCGTTTCGTCATCCGTTATCTAGAAAAATTCAAGATTTTCAACCTATACGGTATTAACAAATCACAGTTCTACAATTTTTCAGAAAAATTCATTTTTTTCCGGGTTTTACAATTACATAATATGAGATCATCGTTGCATTCGAAAACACTAATGTGTCGTTTGCTTGAGGAAGTTGAAGAATAAATTCCAGACATTAATGAATAAAAGGATTGAGGAAGAAGATGATTGACATGGATGAATTTATGTAGATGATCGAGGAAGAAGAGAGAAACCTTAAGGTTTCTCTTTGGCCTCAAGATGTTTTTTGAAAAAATTGATAAAGTGAAATTAGGGCTTTCTAATCTCTCAATATTAGAAGCCCCTAAACTTTTAAGTTGGATTAAGGCAAATTTTTGCTAAGTAGGTAACTTCCGTGGTTGATGTAACATCCCAATTAACGTCGATTTGATCATTTAATGATATCATAGACTATATGAGCCAATTTGGATTATAAAAGTAAAATGTAAGAATTTTAATTTATAAAAATAAAGTTTAATGTGTAATTAAGATATCAAGGAAAACGTATCCTCATTTCTTTTTGCACCTTTTTCCCATTTATTAAGTATTTATAATATGTCTAGACCGTACGTATATTTGATTGAACCCGGGTTGTCACTGTTTTCATCTCCGCGGCTACGCCTCGTCCTAGTGGATCCACCAACCAATGGGCCCGCCCTAGTCCGTCAACCCGCGTGTACATCTCTTGTTGACCGTTGAGGTGTCTTCTTCAACAATCGTCTTCACCAACGCCCATGATCGGGGAGAACTATGCTGTCCTCGTCTCTATTGTAAAATACTAAAATTGAACGCATGACGGAATTCGATGTAAGAGATACGCGGAGACGATCGACGTTCCCAGCGTGGAGCTTGATTGTCTGCGACGCATCATCAACCGATTCAGCAGCTAGTGGTATGGGTTCAAAGAGATATAACTCTGCTGGCCGCCTCGGAGAAGCCTCCAAGATCGATATCTTCTGTTTCTTACTGCGAAGAAAAAATCTAGGTATATAAACCCTACTTTAGAATCATCATTCTTCGATTTTTTTTCTTCGCTTTTTATTATTATTACTATTACTTATCTATTTAGTTTTTTTTTTTTTGGTTATCTTTGACCGTTGATTTTGTATGGATTAGGTTGAATGATGAGATTTATTTAAACGGGATTACTAGGCTTTGAATTTGTTTTTGAACCGTGTTTTAGCAATAAAGTTAGAGGTTCGTTTGGTTGCTGAGGAAACGGAGGAACAGGAAAATGGGATTTTGAGCCTTGTTTCTCATAACGCAATGACTAAGTTTATTTTTGAGCTAACATTTTAATTTCGCTTTCATTTCTTTTCTTTTCTTTTTTTCTAAGCAACCAAGCAGACATTACAGATTCTACCAACCACTTGTTAGATTGCAAAAGGAGGATTTAGAGTTGATTTGATCTATTTTAATGATGATACAAATTTGAGATTCGGCATCTAGAGCTTTAAGGGAAATTGATTTTATTGCCAAATGCTTTGTTTATGTGGAGTTTGAAGTGAGCAAAGATCTGGCTTTAAGAAGAATGAGGGTCCACTGCATCCTTTACACAATTTATTTTATGGGCATGGAGTGGATCAAGATACTCCGGTCTTCTTTGCATGGCAACCATCATCTACACCATATACTGTAGCATGGAAGCCATTTCATACATCTTTTCTGGATGATGAGTTCTATACTCACATTATAATTTTAATTTATTGATAATCTTAAAACTTTAAACTATACTTTTGTTTTAATTTTTTTACTTGTTATTTGTTTATTTTTTATGTTTTGATTCTCAAGTCTAGTTTTGACTAACCTCAAACAAGCTTACCCACTGTAAGAGATAGTGAATTCCTGCCACTTTATCTATGGCAGCGAAAGAAACTGTGATCTAAACCAAAGCATTAATGGAAAAAAATAAGTTTAAGTTTGTAGTTCTTACAATACTATTAGGGTAAATTTTAAAATATTAAAGCTGCAAACCTATTACTTTGAACATTAAAATTGATTTTTCAATGAATTCTTAATCACATATGTACCAATTTTATATAATCTAAGGAAGTTGTGATAGCGACTCCCCCAGCACATATCTTATCTTGTATGGTTTTTTTGTTTTTATGAAACTGTGATCAAAATGTTATGAAGTAAAAAAAAGATAAAATGTTAAAAAAACTGAAAAGTGGAAGTTGTTTCCTTAACCTTTTCAAATCTACGATTAATTCATTAAAGATGTGGTTTTAGCCAAATCCCTTCTTTTTTGTGATCAGAATTTTCTTTTGGGGACATTTTCTTGGCAGGCATGCAATCACCAAGTAATAAAATTCTCATTAATGCAAATTTCCTCAAATTTTACATTGCCAGGTCATCAGAGACCATGATTTTTATGTTTTCACTACTGGGTTATCTAATTGTAGGCTGCTTGTAATAAGTTTTGAAGAATCGAGACTTATATATTTGTGGTCTAAGCACAATAGTTAGAAGTGGATCCGACGCTGCGAATCTGCTGA
This sequence comes from Tetrastigma voinierianum, assembly GCA_016808115.1. Taxonomy (NCBI): domain Eukaryota; kingdom Viridiplantae; phylum Streptophyta; class Magnoliopsida; order Vitales; family Vitaceae; genus Tetrastigma; species Tetrastigma voinierianum. Next base: position 488,128 of record JAEQBH010000831.1, on the reverse strand, counting down.
CCATACTTGAGTTTGTTAAGTTTTTATATTTTTATATATCATTTCTACAGCTCTGATTCTGTTAATCTATTTGTTAGTTTCATATCCTTCTTTTGGGATCATAAAAATAAAATTTTAACCATATACAAGTCCATACTCCAGGGATTGTCCTGATTATATGTGTTTTCCTCAATCTGGGTCTTTTAAATTTAGTTCTTAAATATGACCCGGTTTTCCCTAGTATACTTTCTTTGTTTTTATGATGGCAGCTCAGTCAAATTCCATTGTTGAGGATAACGTTTTACAAGATGTTACAGTTCTGCTGTTGTTATGTATTTTGTTGAGAGAGTGGACGACCAATGTTGATTAACCACATGTTGGGATCTGTTTTGGACCTGGGTGCTGGAGTGGGATCTTTTAGTTTGTTGGAGTTTGTTTTATTGGTGAGTTCTCCTGGTGCTGCAGGCATTTTGTGAATAAAAATGCTTGTTTACGCGCCCCAATGTCATCATTTTCCCCCATGTTGTGTTGGTTACTATAAGCAGCGAACTGTTTGTAAAGCTTTCGACACTAAGGGGTAGCTGGTGAGGGCATTTCAAACATAACCTTGAGAATGTATATTAAGTTGATTCTTGGTCTCAACCATGGACATAAATGTTTACCAATGACATTAAATAGTTTTGGGCTTGGGAGATTCATCTTTTTCTCAAGGAAGTAAATAGCTAGGGAACCAGGCTGTGTTTGAAAGAGTAACCTTAACAATTTATCTTTAATGCAGCATTTTTGAAATTCACTTTTTCACACCCGAAATATAAGGTTCATTGCTACAATAAGAGTTTACTCACTTCCACACCATTAAATATTGTTCCCGAAACGAGGCTTTATGATAGAATGCTTTGCAGTGACTTATGGCTTTTATCCCTCTGGAACATAATGTGGAAACCAATGTTAACTCTGTTTTATCTGATTTTTATTCGTATTAAGATTTTACCTTTGTCTCAGGCTGTTACTGGTGAGCTTTACAACCAATCATGTGGCCTCAATCATGGCAAGAATCACATTTTACATGAAGCTGAAGAATCTTGCCGAAATGGAGGTGTAATAATATATTTATGTTTGCTTGTTTGTCTCATGCTCCATATTTTTTTCATTGCTGCTGATAATCTATGTTTCTGATGCATGAGTATGTGGATGGGATGTATGCATGAAGTGTTGCACTCTTCATCATTGTGAGCATATGGGAGCTTTTAAGTGACATTTCATAAAAACCAAAAGTGTTGTCTGTGGAGCTCAAATAGTTTTAGAGCCAAAAATGTGTGAGGGAATTGGTCAGGAAATTTGTAAGCCTCAAAACTATGTTTCATGGTTCTCGAAGGGTGAGAGAAAATATGGAGGAAAGAAAAAGTGGGGAATCTAAAAAAATCAAAATTATTTTTATATGACATTTTTTTGATCAATAAAAAACAGTATAATGATCGAAGGCCAAGAGGTTCAAGGTACACAGGAAGTGAACAGAGGAAGGGGAACCGAGGGGAAGGAGCTGTAAGAGAAGGAACCTACCAACCCTAACAAAAAGCTGCCAACCCTACCTACACCCTTGCCAAACCAAAAAATCCACTAAAGAATTTGCGTTATCAACACTATACAGATTTGCCCAATTCCACAAAATACCAAAGGGGGTTGCGATTTTTATTTTGAGCGTTGGGACCCCGTTATAAAAAACCACCCTATTTCTTTCCCCCCATAAAGTCCAGAAAAGACTATTTTTATATGACTCTTTAATCTCATTTCATTTATTTTCCTTCCTTATATCTGATTAAACCTTAATCTTAAAAAGTGGAAATTTTAACTAATTATAATTATATTATTTTTCGATTCATATTTCTTAGCAGTAAAAACCCGGACAGAAAGATCATTTTCCATGTAACATTTTTTTCTTTCCTTATTACTTGCCAAAAACCAAGGATAGCCTATGAAAATGATGGTCAATATCTGTTTTATTTCCCACCTTTGTGAGTTGTCTGATCTTCTATGTGTGGCTGTTGAATCAAAAGTTCTATGAAAATTTGCTCAAGGGCGAAAATGGAATATAAGCTGCTTATACTTAGAGTTTAGTGAAGATGAAACTTGTTTTATCATGCAAGACTCTGCAAATTGACTAGTCTAGGTGCTACCCACTTCTACAGGCTCCAATTGCAATATTGACTTCTTATGCACTTGCATAAGGCCAACTCAAATTAGTAAAGCTCATCAATCTAAGCGAGATACATTAAGTCAAAATTCCCGATTACTTTAACATGCAATTAATACCCTTTTTCTTATAGGTAACATGCAATGATACCCTTACTGCTTCATTTTCTTTATTGGTAAATAGTTTATAGGAAAAAGCATAGAATCTTTTTTATTTATTTATTTTTTATAGAGGAAAAGTATAGATCTTATGTTAATGCAGCATGTTAAGCTTCTACTTTGTTTCTTCATTCAATGATTTGTCAGTTACCTTTCATTTGGAAAACCAGTTGAAACTACACTTCTTATTTCCCTCCAATTGTTCATACTAGTTATTCAGATACTGTGTTTTTTCTTCCTTATATGAGATTACACATCCTTTTATTGAGGCAGTGGGTGAGAGTGACTGCGTTGTTAACTGCATTTACTGTCCAGGTCTTGCTTGCAGTTTCATCGGTGTGCTCTTCATTTTCCAGCCTATACTTGGTGCACAAGGTATAGAAGTGAGTGAAGCCTTCTATATTAAATATGCTGAAATGGGTTCTCATGATGTGTTAGAAAATTGAATTTGACTTACAAACATGATGTGCTGTTAGTATTATCAATTACTTTTTAGTCATTAACTATTGGTTCTATAATTTACAATCACATCCCATGTTCAAAGCGTACACGATAGGGAACCTCAAAATAATACATCAAATTTTAGAACCATGATTTTAGTCTACTTTTATAACTATAATAGTATTATTCCCATGTTTTTGGATTGCAGTTTCAATGCTATTCACAATTCATGTCATGTTCAAAATGGGAGTGAAACCTCAAGGAAATTTTTCATGGTCCTCATTCAGAGGGGAGAAAATAATTTTTTCTTATTTTTCAACTGAAATAATATTTACATTTCTAACTCTATCCCAACTCGGACTACTATATATCGCAGTAATACATTGTTTTGTGAAGTCTGTCGCTAATCATAACATCATTTGCAATCATTATGCTAAAAATGATAGACTAAATGGGAGAGAGAGAGAGAGAGAGAGAGAGAGAGAGACTCCAAATCTGTCATGGATTCGATTTGTGGGAAATCAATGATTCAAAAGTTTCAATTGTTTTTATAGGAAAAATATGTAATATTTTTAATCATCTGTAAACTAATTTTTCTAAGTGTGTCAATGGTATAGCATGGCTCTGGTTTAAGACTGTATGATGTTTTCTTCCTCTAGCTCACCATATAGCACATCAAAGAGCTTAATTCCTAAAAACCAACTCTTAAACAAATAAGGAGTACTTTCTACATAAATATAGTCCATTTATAATGGCTACTTCCTTATATATTAAACAATTTACACGAAAGTTAGTTTAATATTTTCAAAAGAGTGCTGCTACATGCCAGTTCATGACAAGCGACACTCAGCCCAAGAAAATGGTGCCTGTGGTCTGCTTTGTAGTTAGCGGACTTATTCAACAAGAATAATCATGTAGTTAATAGTGTACCTGATACATGCTTTATCTGTGTTCGTTTCTTTCCTTCTCTTGCATTATCTGTTTATAGTTTAATATATGGCAGGGTTAAATCACTTCTTGTGCATGTAACAACCACAACAAAGGGTGGTTCTCTGTTACTTCTCTGCCTGAACTTTTGCATCATTAATTATGGACTTTTGCAGGTGGTGTTACTTCTCTACCTGAAATTTTGCATCGTTAATTATGGACTTTTACAGGTGATGTTACTTCTCCACCTCAAATTTTCATCATTAATTATGGACTTTTGCAGGTGGGCTGCTCAAAAAGGCTGAGGGAGGAGCAAATAATATATATGTTGGTGGAAGCGATCATATATATGCTGTTTTAGTTGGTCTAGTTTCATCCATGAGTGGTGGAATCAGCTACTGCCTTACAAGAGCTGGAGCCAAGGCTTCTGATCAACCTGTGTAAGATTGCTGACTTTATTATTTGATCCAGAATGGTAATGATATTGATAAAGAAATTTTGTTTAAAGAAAGAAACACCTGTACTCCTTTGAAGTTGTTATTCCTTGTTTTTTAAAATATACTGTTATATGATTATGCTTCTTGCTGATGTCACCACAATTTTGTTGTTATTTTTTCTTATTGGTATTCTTCTTGCAATTTTTTCCACAATTATTTTGTTACTTTGACCTGAATACTGATGCTGCAAAAATTATCTCTAATACTTGCATCGAGTCAGCAGCAGTTTTGTTTTCATTCTCATTTTCATATGGTTATTACTGATTAGAGGAGCTTTAATGTATACTTATATCATTTGCAACATAATGAATACTACTAAGTTTATTTGTATATTGGAATGTCCTTTTTTTTACGCTAAATTGTAAAGTTTTGCCTGGCACATTTTCGAAAACAACAAACCACGTTTGATGGATTTACTAACCCACGGTTCTCCTTTCAGCATTACAGTTTTCGCATTTGTGTGCTAGGTAGCCCTCTTTGCTGCAATTTGTACATTGCCCTTCCAGGGTAGATCATGGTATATGGATAAATACCTGCTCACCCAAAGTCCTTGGAAGTTCATATCTCTCTGGTAATTTGCAAAAGGGTTACCTAGAAAAAACCAACTCATATACATAGCTTTGAAGGAATGATTGTTTAAAAACAAAATTAGTAGGTGTTTGATAAACCAACATAATAACTTAAAGTGACTTAATAATTTAATTTAAGTGAAATTAATAAAATTAATATATTGGTAAATTTTGCTTCCCAATGATACGATATAAAAGTCAAGAACTTTAAAAAAATAAGTAAGAAATATTAACTTGTTTTATGTTCATGTTTTTATTTTTTTATTCTCGTTTGTCTAGTGATACTCATGATGTCTTTTCCATATAACCTCTATTGTTGTAACTTCTTGGTTTATTTATAATTTATGATGATAGATATATCAATTTGATGATTTAGAATAAATTTTAAGTAATTATCAAACAACCTTAAAACTTAATTAAGAACTACGTATTAAGTAATAACTCAACAACTTAAAAGTATTATTTTGCTTTAAAATCCAACTTAACTCATTAAGTAATAAATATCAAGTTTTATCAAACTTCCCCTTAGTGTTTGACTCAGCTGTCTGAAACCCACTCTTATATTTTCCACCATTTGTTTTATGAACAATTTATTTCTTGATGTACTAAACAAAAGTTTAATTGAGGAAGGATTTAAACCTGCAAGGGCCCTTACCACGAGTTACATAGATTTAAATTAATGGCATGAAATTTCATATGCTCAAGCATGTAACCTTGTTTTGCACCTTGGAGATCCTCTTGAAATTCCATAGATATGAAGTAGGCTAATATGTAAAAATAGACTTATCTTGGTCTTTTTGTATCATTCTCAAGCATCTGGGATGGGAAGAAATCAATTTACAGTAACAAACAAAAATGAAGGCCCTAATTGGCAACTATTTTCAAGAACATATTTTTGTTTTCAAGAATAAGAATTAAAGAAAATGTGTTTGACAATTAAAAACTGTTTCTCTTTTTTTTTGTTATTTAAAACAACAAGAGTATGGTGTTTTTTGAAAAGGAAATATTTTAGTTGTTTTTTAGGGTTATCTTAAAAATAATTAGCACAGACATGAGAATAATTAAAAATAAAGCATTAGATGTGTAAAACAACAGTTACAAAAGAAGTTGTTTTTCAAAATTGTTTTAAAACAGTTACCAGATATTGTCAAAGTCTTTGTAAATAATTTTCTTTAGAACCTAAATGCAAGTCATCTATTAAATTTCTGATAACAAAATAAATAAATAAATAAACTATCAAACTATGGAAAGGTTGAGCAACAATTACAAAAGCAATTTCTTATCATTTAGTTTGTACTTAATGCTTGAAAACCATACTGGGTGAGAACCAGCATTGTTGTTTTCCAAATTTCCCTGTTCCTACCTGTTGTGTTGTTATCCAAGTGTTTCAACTTTTAACATTCTGAACAATCAATGATTACTTCCTTTATGCAGGATTTCGTGCTGCCTAGTTTTTATTCATTTTTACTCATGGTTATACTTGCTGTACTGGCTTTTTTCGCTGAGGTACTACTCTGAATTCATGATGCCATTGCATGTTATTCAAATTCCAGGTTACAATGCAATATCATTGCTCCGGTGTATAAATTCTTTTGTTTTTTGTTTTTTAATTATTGGTAGTTAAATTTTGCACCCACTAGGACCTGTTTTTTAGACAGCCACGTTCCATCAAATGATCATCTTTTGAGCACGTCTCCACTGAGTTGCAGGTGTTTTTAGCTAGGGCTTCAGCTTAGAAAACCAGCAAAGTCTGAAACATCCTGTACATTGAGGGTAATTTTTCTTTTTTTTTGTATGATGCTTTCTTATAAAATTGTCGATGTAACATTAGTATTCAATTGTCGCCTCGTATCTTCTACGGCGAAGCCTCGAGGAGATGGAGTAAAACATGTGATTCTCCATTGAGAATGAAATGTTTGAGATTTGATCGGGAGAAGGGTAAGAAAGTGAGAGGATGCACATTTAGGAGAGATGCGAGCGGCGTCGTGGGTGAGTTTGGAGATTGAGGTGTAACGCTTTACTTCTTGGGATTGAGAATTTGTGTCGAGAATGCTCCACCACCGCGTGCCAAAGGCCCAGTTTGAAATAGGAAGAGAGGAGAAGATCTTGTAAGCTAGAGCGATGCTCGAACAATGCGAGTATTTTCTTACGTTGTTCAATTCGTGATGCAGGATGGAAAAGGTTCGGTATATGTATCCCGGAAGGGAAAGGTTTGGTGAGGGGTTGGAAACTTATTGGCAGAGAAACTCTGATCTCTCAGAGTGGGTCCTGGGTGGTACCGGGACGGAAGGGAAGAAACAACGATAGAGAGGAAATAAGGTCTGGAAGAGGATGGCAGCGGCCCGAGTCTTTTCTCCCAGGCGTGGTGGCTGGGCAGGGGATAGGGAATATTTGAAATGTGAGGTCGAGGGGTTAGAGTGGGGGAGGGGGAAGGATGAGATCGAGGAGAGATTGGGGCAACTAGATTCATGCTTGGTGGGTTGGTGGGGAGGTGGCACCTCATCGATACTAGATCTCAAATCTTTGAAGCATAGGGCTTGGTCCTCGTGGGAGGTCAAAGGGTATTTGAATGTGGAGGAGATGGGAAAGGGATTATGGTTGTTTGGTTTCTAGAGTCCAAAAGAAGCGAGAAGAATACTTAGGGAGGCGTAAGAGAGCTAGGGGTTTCTCGTGTCCATAAATGGGAAAAATGTCGAATGCGATGTTGAGCGTGGTCTGGGTGGAGACGATTATTGGGTAAGGTTGTTAGAATTCATGCATTTGCGTGCTAGACCATCTAGTTTTAAAACGTATGGTTGATAGGTGTGTGATTTGTGGCGTGAAGCGAAGCACTACGTTTCTATCCCTACCTAAGTTGGACGAAGTCGGGTTAAGTGGGATGGAAGTTCGAGCCATTGTCGTTGTAGTGTCCAGAAGGAGATAGTGAGATTTCAGTAATTGACTATGGTGGGAGGATTTGACCTGGAATAATATCTGGGAAAAGAAGAAGTATGAAGAGAGAGGAGATGTTCCTAGGGGAGAGGAAGGAGTTAGTACACACACGTAGGAGAGTGCGTGGAGACGTTGGAACACTGTGTGTTGAGAAAGTGGCCAGGCGAGAAGGGGCAGGGAAGGGTCGAGGTGGCGAAGAAATCGCCCGGTGGGTTCCGTGATGAAGGCGAACACATGCGAGGCACTGACGAGCTTTCGGTCTGGGGTCCACCATGGAGACAAGAGTAAAGCGGCGATGGTGAAATCGAAGGGTTGAGGCGAGAAGTGTGAATCAGAATCTGAGTACGGCGAGACGAAAAGGTGATTCTGAAGCGGGAAGTAAAAATGGAGTCTCCTCTCTTGGAGCCCATTTACCAAGGGGTGACCTCGGGGCCCATCACAAGGGTGAGAAAAAGCCCGTGGGGGCTTCGGTGAGAGGAGCTTGTCGAGAATGGCCCCACTGCAGCCCCATTGGGGCTCCCCGAACAACCTGAATCGGCTCCTTTTAAGAGACGGGAGGAAGAAGGCAGGAGAGATGACCAAGGCAACAATTTCGAAGCTCCTTCTCTTGTGGATGAGCGCTCGAGGTATGAAGGAGTTTAACTGAAAATCTCGCTAAATCACGATCTGTTTTTGAGGTGGCCTCCTTTCAGGGGCTTTTTCGAGGCCAGGGGGGTTATCTCGAGTCGAATGAGGTGGTTGACTTGGAACCTCTATGGATGGTGGCGACGGATGGCAGCGAATGGGGCTTGGAATCCTCGGGTGCTTTGGTGGTTTTAGAAGAGGGCTCGGAGGGTGCCGAACAGCAAGTAGAGGAGGCAGTTTCCGTGGCATCGGAAGTCTTAGGTTATGAGAAGTGGGAAGATAGTTGTCTGGTTAAATTCAGTGAATTCTTGGGGTTTCCAACGGTGGGCTTCAAGAGTGAGATTATGGATTTGCTCAGAAAGATGGTGGTAAAGCAGCATCAAGAGGAAAATAAGGGGGTTATTACAGTATCCGGGATGTGAGTGGGAATTAAAAAAATTGGTGTGCACCATCAATTACGATGGGAAAAATCAAAATAAGGTAGGTGACAGATAAAGGGGGAATCTTATGCTAAGGTTATAATGAAGTTAAAAATTATGACTAGGAATGTTAGAGGGGTGAATGAACCTGATAGAAGGAAGATCATCAGGAACTTTATCAGGTATCAAAGAGTGGATTTAGTGCGCTTCAGGGCGGAAACCGAGGAGATAGTCTTTGCCCCTGGCCTTGTGAGTTTAGGAGTGGTAGGCTTGCAGTTGGAGGCTCTAAATGCGAGACAGTTTGCGGGGGTATTCTTTTTGTTTTGGGACAGAAGGATGGAGTTGAGCGGGCTGAGATTTGATCTTTCTATTTAGGTGTTTTGTTTAAAATGGTGGAGGAGGCTTCCAGTGCACGTTCTCGGGAGTTTATAGTCCAGCAGCGAGGGAGGCAGGAAGCTTTTAGGAGGAGGCTGGGCGCATCGGGGTTGGTGGGAAGGTCCCTTGGTGTGGGTGGGGATTTCAATGGTTTCTCTCCCACCCGCTCAGGAAAGAGCAGGACTGTTTCTCCCCCTTTGATGGGGACATTTTGTTGAGATTTTGAATGGAGTTGGAGTCTCGAGGAGATGCCTCTCAAGGGGTCTTGCCAGAGAGAAATTTGTAATAAGTACCCAGGACCATATCGCGATTGGATAGATTGACTGATTACTTACGATTGGGAGAGCTAATTTAGCAATGATATGTAGCTCTCAGGAGAAGTCGGGCCATGCATTTAGACCCGGTGGGGTTGAGTCGGACCCGTCCTTTTTCGTTTGAGCTCATGTGGATTCCAAAATTCGGGGGGTTGAGAGCTTTTGAAAGCCAATTGACAAAATATATGAAGTTTCATGGCTCGAGCAGTTTATTTGGTTATGGCTGAAAGCGTTGAAGGGTATTTTAGAGCTTTCAGACGAGGAGTTTTTGACGAGTTGAGGGTTGAAGAGGGCCCTTGCGGGGGTCTCGTTTTGGGATACTGGAGAAGGATAGGGAGGCTGGTTTTTAGAGGGGAGAGGGAGGAAGAGCAGGCCCGAAGAAGAGTTCGAGAGTTGGGGGCATTTTTGGAAGAGATATCCACAGGCAATCCTAGGGAGTTGTGTTTGAAAGAAGGAGATAAATCTGAGTTTCTTCCACATAATGTGATGCTTTCATGGGAGGAGCGCCTTAGGAAGGAATTTAGATAAGGAATGAAATTAAAGGAGAGGGTTGATAGCTACTTTTAAAACCTTATGTCGACCCACACAAGTGTGGTGTCCTTCTCTTCTTGAGCTCTCTTTTAATGAAATTGAGTCGGGGGTTGTTGCAAAGTTGGAAGAAGTATTCTCAGAGGAGGAGATTTGGACTACAATTTCAGGGCTTAATGGGGAAAAAGCTCCTGGGCTCGGTTTCCCCCTTGCTTTTTGGTCCTTCGGTTGGGATTTCGTTAAGCCTGAGGTGCTAGGTTTTTTTAAGGAATTTCACGAGCAAGGCAGATTTGTTAGAAGTCTTAATGCCACCTTCCTTGTTTTGGTTCACAAAATTAGAATATCGGATCTCGAGGACACAAGACCTATTAGTTTAGTGGGAGGATTATATAGAATCTTGCTTAAAAGTCTTCAGCTAATAGGATCAAAGGGTTATGGAATTAGGTCATTTCTTCGGCTCGATCGGCTGTCAGAGGTGAGCCAGTTAAGGATGCGTTTTGATAGACAACGAGGTGAGTGAGATATTCGCCACAGAAGGAAGGAGGCGGTATAGTGTCTGTTTGGACATTGAGAAAAGCCTATGATCATATAGTGGGGTTTTGTTCGGGTTTTGGAAAGGATGGGTTTAGCGGGCGTTGGGTGAGAATTTGGATGAAGTGGTGTGTGTCTCACTTAGCTGCCCTTTTCTATCCTAGTCGATGGTTCTCCATTTGGGGTTCTTGACTTCGAGGGTTTAAGGCAGGGATCGTCCCTATCTTTGTGATTGGTATGGAGCGTTCAGCTAGTTTTAACGAGCAATGGAAGGGAATTATCTCTCTGCGGGAGTGGAATATTTGAAAGGATGGGATCTGAATATTTATCTCTCGCTTGCTCTATCTGGAAGTGATACCCTTTGTTTTGTGGAAACTTGATAAAGATCGGTAGGTTGAGTTGGATCTTGATGTGGTTTGAGGCTTTGTCGGGTCTGAAGGATCAATCTAAATAAGAGTGAGATTTTACCTACTAGTTCAGTGGACAATGAGGAGGAGTTAGCGGCTGAGCTTGGTTGCGGGATTGGTTCCCTCCCCACTTCCTACCTGGGTCTCCCTCTCGGGGAATTTAAGCCTGACGGTAGGGGTGTGGGACCTTTGTATGGAAGCGGTCGAAACGAGTTAGCCTCTTGGAAATCATAGTATATTTCAAAGGGTGGTAGGCTCACGTTGATTCGCAGCACGTTATCATGCCTTCCCATCTATTTTTTATCTTTATTCAGAATGTCGGTCTCGGTTGGCACTAGGCTGGAGAAGATTCAAAGAGAGTTTTTGTGGGGTGGTGGTAGCCTTGAGAAAAAGCCTCATCTTGTTAATTAGATGACCGTATGTACAGAGAAAAAGAAAGGGGGTCTTGGCCTGCGTAGATTTTCGATCTCTGACAAAGGCGGCCTTTGCAAATGGTGTTGGCGATTATGCGAAAATTCTCTTTGGAGAAGGTCATTGACGGGGTTTGGTGAGGGCACAGGGGGTTGGTGTTCTGGCGATATCAGGGGAGGTTTTGGGGTTGGGTTGTGGAAGGAGATCAGAAAATAATGGCCTCTGCTTCTCCAAAATGCTTCTGTTTCCCTAGGTGATAGGAGTAGGATCAACTTTTGGAGGGTTGTTTGGTGTGGCGAGGAGGCACTGAGTCTTACTTTTCCCAATTTATTTAGCCGATGTACCTAAAAATGCTACGGCTATGAGCCGTGGATCAAGAACAATGGGAAGGGTTGGAACCCTATCTTTTCTTAGATCTTTAATGACCGGGAATGGAGGAGGCGGATAGTTTACAAGTCCCGCATATTAAAATCGACTTCATGAGGACAAAATCCTCTCTTCAAAGGCTCCAGAATGATGCATTTTCTCAGGAAAATTATGTACAAGGTGTTGATTGTTCACCTCGCGGCCTTTCATTCCGCTTAATATGGAATTCAGTCATTTCACCCAGACCGCTTCTTCGCATTTCGAGACCTTGTGAAAGTGCTCACGCCACCAACTTAAACGCTTAAGGAGAGCTCGCCAATCGATGTTTCCTTTGGGCAAGAAAAGGAGCAGTGACATAAACCATTTGGCAACATTGTAAAAAGGCCGTAATGCTCGGGACCTTTCTCGTCAGACATGGTCGAACAAGTCAGTTTTTCTTCGGCGATTCGGTTATTCAAACTCTCCTCTTCTCGCGTCTCGGCGGTAAAAACGAAAAACATATGGTCACGGTACTCGATGTGCTTATTCTCGACTGTGGTAGGATAGAAACAAGGTGGTGTTTGAAAAATTGTATAATTTTGGATAAGAGGACAAAATTATTATCTTTTTTTGAAAGAATTTTATGGTCTGGGGGAATATTCATAGTGTCGATACCATCAATTGCCATGATTTTTTTACTTGGTTAGCGTATGTGAGTTTGTTTTTTGTTTTTCAGCTTTCTTGTTTAGATCAAGGTGCCTTGTGGGCTGTGGCTTCTGCCTCTATCTCTTTGTTCTTGGGTTCCTCTTGTATACTTCTCTCAGGTACTTTTAAACTTTTAGTTCTTCTTTCTCAATAGATTTTCTTTTTATCAATAAACATAAAATAAAATAAAATGCATCAAAATTTCCTATTGTTATTAGGGAAATAAATTCAGGTGATATTTAGGATACTGATACGATCCCACATCGGATCCACACAAGAGTGTGGAGTGGTACTTAACCTTGATGGGTTCTCCTACCTAATAGGCTAGTCTTTTGGGTTGGGCTCTTCCATTAGGCTTAGGTACCTATCATTAGTATCAGAGCCAATCGGTGCGTAGTGGGAGAGGGCTACTTAGAAGAGGCTACCCTAAGGCACCAAAGGTGGGTCCTGAGGAATTTCAGCCGCAGTGTGAGTCACCTCAGAGCGAACGCTGCCTCGCGGACGTCCAGGCTTCTCACGGTATAAACGACACGATCCCACATCAATTCCACACAAGAGCAAAGAGTAGACTTAAGCCACTTAGTTTTTCCATCTAATAGTCTGGTTTTTCGAGTCGGGTTCTTCCATTAAAGCCAAGTACCCATCGATTCCTTTATATAATGATTGTTGCATGAGGGGTCTAGGTCTTGGCTTAGTTACAAATTCAGAAATATTGTGAGAAACGATTGGAAATGTTTCTTAAAACTGTTATGTTAAGGCTATTCTATTCTGCTTTGGAACTGGGAAGTATAACTCTTTTATTTATTTTTTAATTTTTAATTTTTTTTCTGGCTAGTGTGATTTGAAACTTGGCAGTTGTCAAATATTGGCCGTTTTAGCCTTCGATCATTTAAAGAGAAAAGGCTGATCTTTGGCAAGCAGACGTGTCATTTGTTAGGTGGAGGAAGAGTCCATTGATGACACCTTATCCACCATTTTAACACAAGGACATTTTGGCATCTATTGTTTTCCCTTTTTGTTGTGTATTGGGTGCTTACCCATTTGGTCAGATAGATGCTATTAGGTAGGCATGGATTTTTGTGGGGGAGAAAGGAAAATAATCATGGTGACTATTGACAATTTGGAAGTAAAAAAAACACATTAAGTCATTTGAGAATGAGAACCATTTTATTCAAATACTAAAACATTTCTTTCTTTATAATATTTGGGCTTGGTCTAAGTTGTTTTTAGCTTTTAGTCTCACATCTCTGGTAGATGTTGTGGATTGGTTGGGTTCATATCGAGGTAGGCGTTGTTTTTTGTTGCTCATTTTTGTTTGCTAGCGATGTTTGTTTTATACTTCCTATCTACTTTGGGGAGCTTCACTGTCGTCTCTCATTTATAAATTCTTTTCCTTTGCTCATTAAAAAACCAAATTTGAAAACTACTCTCATATTTGGAAATGAAAACAGGAAACATGGTACTTTGTATATTAATTTCAATTGTTGAAGTGATTACGATATTTAAAACAGGCAAAATAATTGACTTTTATAAAATTGTGTCCAAAAAACGAGCATGTCATATTTTCCAGCCTATATTTGTGAAAATAGAAAACAGTTTCTGTTTCAAGTATGATTGTTCTAATCATATATTTTTCTATAACAGTGTCCTTTGGATTCTTTCTTGATTTTGAGAATGACAAGTGTGATGTGATAGCTTTTTGGGGAAAAGAAAAAAACAAGTGGGATTAAGTGAAAAAACATTAAATTGGTTTACAATAGCAGTGTATAGGCAATATATACTTTATCTTAATCCATTTGTGAATCACATATCATGTCCTATTATTATATTTTATTATTGTCCTTTCCATGTTTCAGGCTGCCCTATCACAACTATGGGGTCTTGGCTCATCAAAGATAGCTCCATCATTTGGTAGACTTGCTGGGTGTTTTCTCATCTTCGCTTCAACATGTTGCACCATGTACTTTGGGCCCGACAAAGAGATAGAATGAGAGGTACCTGAAACTTGGATTTACTGCTTTTATGTTGATTGTGACCAAAAAAAAATCAAATCAAATCAATGTCGTTGTTTAAACACATTACATGATTGAGGATGAATGGGTTCTCAAAAAAATTGTACATTTTCCTAGTAGAGGAACTCTTGAAAATGTTGAATCCAGAATGAAAGCCTTGTTCATCCTGGGTTATAGAATCTGTTATGAGCAAACTATTAGTTCTGCATTGTTGATTTTGGAATTTTCTGCCAACATTTCTATATCATGCTTTCCTTAACAAAGTAGTTATTTGGATTGAAAATTAAGGTGCTAATAAGCCTATTTACCGTAAGCATGGAAAGTCAGGACAAAAGCATACCCTAATCACATACAAAAGAACTCAATCATAACAAATATTTATTTTGTATCTATTAGCATAATTGTTAAGTCAAAAACTTATGATATAATATGATATATTTTCTATGAAAATTTATACATATTTGTTGACACTAAAAATAATTTTTGGGCCAAAATGGTAGTGGAATGGGCCGAATAGATATGTCAAGCCCAAACCGTACGAGCCCAACCCAATCCAAGTTCAAACCTACGATAATCAACTGAACGAAGTTATCCATTTATTATTTTTAATTTTTAAATTTGTCAAAGTCGTTAGTAGCATAAAGATTTTGTCTCAAAGGGTGTAATATTGATTGTACTTTCTCTTCAAGTCGATACGATAAATGACGCGGGCAATTACTGCTTGAAATGACTGCAACAAGACTTTGTTTTGAGACATGGACAAGCATGTGAGCAGTTGGGTCGAGGCGCTGTCTCAAATGCCTATAAAAGGGAATCAAAGTATTAGACTAAAGGCCGACTTTCAAACACTCAAAACCAATGTAAGAACATTTCATCATTTCTCTTATTCTTCTACAATTTCAACAACGTTTTTATTCAGATTCCTAACTTAGTTTTATATGTTATTACCAAGTACTTTGTCACTTAAAAGTTTTTTTTACTTCAGCATTTGATTTTTAGTGAAATTATATAATGAAATCTATTATTTTTCGTTCTGGGCTTGTCGCTTTTCTTCTTCTAAATTTTCAATTCAAATTCATGTAATCTAATTATCAAGGTATTTTTCACTTAGAATCTAGGGAATTGTCAAGGAAACTAGGGAATCCATTTGTCGTTTGAACAAAAGTTAGATTTCGGCATAGTTTCAAATCGAAAATACTATAATTTCCTAACATGCCCGCGCATTCACCAATCTCCATGCTTTTTGTATGTTTCGGTGAATTCCACTAGAAAATCCACCGAAACATATTTTTGGCACGCCCGCGCTTCACCAATCTCCGTGCTTCTTGTATGGTCTGGTGAATTCCATAAGAAAATCCATTGAAACATATTTTTGGCATGCTCGGCGGGACCCATCTTTGTGAAAATCCACACATCCTTTTGTTTTTTTATATAGTTGTGCATATTCCACAGTGGGAACCATTTTTGCTGAAGAATGCCACAAAAATTGAGGAGTAAGACAACTATAGAGTCTTCGAACTCAGATCCGATGTCATAAGCAAAAGATAGGAAGGAAGCTGCCCAACCCTAGCGGAAATGTGATAAAAACCCGATGAATTCCTCTAGTACCGACGTTAAGGGAATTCATCCAACAACCCTATTGAACAAATGGAAGGAAGGGGTGCAGGTAATGTGAATGTGCCTATTCTTATGTCTAATAATTTTAATGAATTTCAGGCTCTCATGCAAGAAATAATTTTAATGAATTCTCTAGTACGACAGTAAGGGAATTCATCCAACAACCCTATTGAACAAATGGAAGGAAGGGGTGCAGGTAATGTGAATGTGCCTATTCTTATGTCTAATAATTTTAATGAATTTCAGGCTCTCATGCAAGAAATAAAGAGCCAAGGAATGATCATGTCTTCCTTTATGGAAGAAATAAAGCAACAATCTCAATCCATCCCGGAGAACCTTAGAGAAAGGGGGCAACCAAGGCAAGAAGTTGCTTCTAAGCTTGAAAGACAATTTTCTAACGGACTCGGGGGGCAACATTCTGAGAACCTAAGAGAAGCTGGTGAATTTCACCACCCACCTATGCAAGCAGAGACTAGATACCTTCCTCCCCATAAGAGAGAGGGTGATACTCTAGAGAACGTAGCAGGGGAAAGACCTAATGAAGCAAGATTGCTCAAACTAATCCAATTACACAACCTGGAGCATATGAAGGGGGCTTTTCTTTCAATGGAGGCTCGGGGGCATCATGTAGCCGCCTGCATAAGTGAATGGCAATAGGGGTCAGCAAGTTCAACAAGTTTCTCATCAGCCTTTTGGGCAACAAGCCCTAGTACCAGATTTGTGAGCAATCAGAGAGGCGGTGTAGGAGTTATATGGGTCATGCCTTAGGCAAATTGGCCGCTCAAAGTTCTACAAACCATATCCATAAATGATAGACAAGGAGAACCCCTACCAAAGGGGGTACATGATCCTTGATTTCTCCTTGTTCTTTGAAGAAGACGACCAATCCACCATGGACGTGTTGCTAGATTCACTGTGCAATGTGGGGAATTAGCTAACTATGAGGTTTCTATCATTTCAAGCTTAGACTATTTCCTAACTCTTTAACAGGGACAACATTCACTTGGTATACAACATTGCCAAGGAACTCCTTTCAAAGTTAGCAGGAGATGGAAAGGCAATTCCACACTCAGTGCTTCATGGCTAAGCTTGAAGTGTGCATTACAGAACTGTCTAGAGTGACTCAAAGAAATGAGGAGACTATTGATTTGCTTATCTCTCGGTTTAAGAGGATGAGAAACAAATGCAAGATCCATCTTCCAGAGATAGAGTTCGTGAAAATGACCTAAAGAGGTTTGGACATTGAGTTGAAGAAAAAATTCCAAGGTATGTAATTTAAAGATTTTTATGCACTTGTTTGGCGACACATGAGAAGTCGTCATGAAGAAGTCTATGGGAACCTATCACAAGAGGTAAATCAGAGTACGCAGATCTATCTACTACATGGACATTGACCTGTCATCTTTTGGTAGAAAAGGCACTTGATTTGTGGAAGACTCGCATAAATCAAGTTAAGACACGTGTCCAAAGATACTTTGAGGTAGCAAAGACAAAGGAAATATCTGATTTCCTCGGTGGAAGAAAATTAATCACCTTCCTCAAGACCATCGATCCCTAGTAAGGATGAACTAAGGGGAAAGACTTACCGTAGTACTCTCACAATTCATGAAAACCACACCACAATGCATGTTAGGGTTTCAAAAATGTCATACATGATAGAATCAACAAAGGGATACTCAAGTTCCATGACAAGAAAAAGGCTATGACAATCGATGAAGATCCTTTCCCACTAGGGGCCTCAATCAATACTACTAGCTTCGACCTAAGAGCATTAATAGAATCCAAGTTCCCTAAATATTGTTTGGTTTGTGTTGATAGGTTGAAAAAGGAGTGGGCTGCAATTTGTATAGATCCTCCATCAAGAAGAAATTTAGTGATGGGGATATAGCAAGGAACAAAGCAGTGTAACCAATTCTCCAAGGAAAGGAAATTTTCACCAAAAGGCAAGACGAATTCCCCAGAAGATGAATTTGTTCCTCCTAGAGAAAAGGTTGTAGAAAGGCCCACCCCTCCACGAGATAGGTTCAATGCAACAAGAGAGAATGATACAAGCAGGTTTAGAGAATGTTCCTCAAGAAACAAAGCCTTTTCCCCAAGGGGTAAGTTTACTCCTCCAAATGGTAGGTTCTATCCCCCAAGAGAGAAGATTGCAGACAAATTCACTTTTCTAAAAGATATGGTGGGAAACAAACCTGTTTTTTTTTTCTAAGGAGAAGGTTGTAGATATGGAAAGGCCTATGAGGTGTATCATTCCTCCTAGGGTTTCTCCTGGTCAAAGGTGGCATGTGGTACAACACAAAAAATTTCCCCAAAGGCTATCCAGGACTCGGAAGAGGAGGATGCAAAGGCAAAGAGCAGCTGATAAAAGGCAACTTATTGATGTAGCCCGGAGCAAACACTCTTTGGAAAGAGGCTATGAAATTAGAGAAAGTGAAAGAAGGAATGGTCTAGTGTGGAAAAAAACAAAGTTTAGGAGAAAAGCTATAGAGGATATGGAATCAATGAGCAATGCATGTGAAGTAATGGACTCGAGACCTTATTAATAGGTGAAATCCCTATTTCTTTAAATTGTTCCACTGTTTCTTTAACATTGTCAGATATCTTCAAGTTAAAAAATGCAAAGGAAGACCTAGTGGAGGTAGAAGTGAAGCACCCTACAACAGAGAAAGATGTAATTCACAAGTGGAGCTACCATAGAATCCTCTCAAGAACAGACCTTAAGGTGGATACTTGAGGAAACTCCTATGGAAATGACGAGGCACATAAAGCTCTGTACGTGAAGTAAGAGCTCATTCAATGCCGTGACTCCATCCAAGGTATTTATAAATAATGGATCAACCACAATGTAATGCCATTGAAGTTGCCGAGAGCTCTAGGAACGAGCATTAATGATCCGATGGTAAAACAGAGGTGGTTATGTCTCGCTCTTACCGAAAGTATCCAAGACCTGGGGGATACCACCTATGATATCACTATTGGCAAGAAAACCGCATGATTCGCCTTTGCGATAGACTTGACCGCAAATTCAACAATTTTGTTGTGAGGGACTCGATTCATGCCAATCGTGTTTTGTCGTCCTCTTCATCGGGCTTCTACTATTTGAAGGGTAATGAAGTGAAGTGGTGCGATAAACAAGCAACCCTTCACGGGCGGCTGTGCCCCATGCGGAAGCCATGTATTATGATCAAGAATTCACCATCAAGTTCACTAGCGTACAAAGACGGTCCCAAGGAAAGCATACATGGACTCAAACGGCTATGTGGAACTAAAGGAAGCAAGAAACTCCTAAAGGTGACTACAATCGTGCCTTACAAGCCGACGAGTGGTCCAATCATCAAGGAGATCGATGATGATTGATTGATCTCAAGAGGAAAAGGCAGTAGCTGTAATTACCATATTCAAAATGAAAATGCAATAGACTGTGGAAGGAATTGAAGAAGAGCAATTCTAGGACACTTGTGGGGTTGAGATGATTTTTGAAGATGATGCATATGAAGAAGATGAAGAAATACAGATGGAAGATTTGGAGCAAGCCCCTCCTAAGTTCGAAGACACATAGCCTCAAGTACACGACCCCATGGAGGAAGTGAACCTCGACATTGTAGAGAGCCGATGATTACTTATATTAGTTCTTTGCTGCCTTCTGACTTGAAGGAAGAGATTATTGCAATATTACAAGAATTCAAAGACCGCCGGTTGAATTATGACGAGATGCCGGTTTTACTAGAAAGTTTGCGGAACATCGCTATCTATTTGCTTCCAGTTTCACCGATTTCTGGTAACCTCCCGCAAGAATGTCCAATGAGGTAGAGTTGAAGGTGAAAGAGGAGATTGAGAAGCTTTGGATGCCAAACGGCATCGCACCTACAAGGTATGTGCAAAGGGTTGGCAACACTGCCTCGTGATGAAAAGAATGGAAACTTGTAGCTCAGGGTTTTAAGGATTTAAAATGCTACCACTCTTAAAGACATATATGCATGCCTATCGTCGACAATTCTGCTGATTCTACTCGCAAATAATGAATTATTGTCCTTCATGGATGGTTTCTCTCATAAATCCAAATCCTAATAGCTATTGATGATATATCTAAGACTCCATTCATGTCCCGTTTCTAGGGTTTTGAATGGTTAGTCATGCCCTTTGGTTTGAAGAACGCAGTAACTTACTAAAGAGCTATGAATGTCATCTTTCTTATGATATAAACAGCCATCACATGGAGATTTATATCGATGACATTGTGGTTAAATCTAAGAAGACCGTCGAACATGTGAATCATTTAAGGAAAAGTTTTGAAAGGATGAGACTCCATCAACTAAAACTCAATCCACTCAAATGTGCTTTTAGAGTTCAAGCCGAATTTTTTTTAGGGTTTCTGGTTCACCAAAGAGTAGTGGAAGTGGATCAAAACAAAGTTAAGACCATCATTTCAACCAAGACTCCTCAAAATAAGAAAAAACTTCAGAAGTTCTTAGGTTTGGTGAACTATTTAAGAAGGTTCATCTCTAATATGGAAGGAAAGATTAAGGTATTCTCTGACCTAATCAAGCTGAAAGAAGTGGAAGAGTTTAAATGGGAGGAACAACATCAAACATTTTTTTTATGGATCAAAGGCTACATTTCTAAGCCCCCAGTTTTAATGCCACCTCTCGAGGGCCTACCACCAAACTCTCTCTATCTATCACCGCAAAGAATCTATAGATGCCTGCACTGTGAATAACGCTAAAGGCCATGAGCAGGTTGTTTACTATTTGTCCTAAATTAAGTAGAAACAAGGTATACACCCATTGAGAAGTTGTGTTTGGCCCTATACTTTGCATGTACGAAATTGAAACATTGCTTGATCAAGTCTCAGGTGTATGTGGTCTCCCAAACCGACTTGATGAAATACATGCAAGCTGAATCTTAATAACTAGACGAATTGGGAAATGATCATTTGCTTTGTTAGAGTTCACCTTGGTCCATTTTCATAGAAATCAGTAAAGGGGCAAGCTTTAGCTAACTTTATGGCTGATCATCCTTCATTAGAAATCAAACCAAAAAATGATGTGGAATTAGACATGTATGAAATAGAAAGGCGGCCTAGGGTTCTTAAGTTTGATGGTTCTAGCACTGAGAAACCACCGCTGGAGCTGGGATAGTAATCATCTCACTAAAAGGGATAAAGACTACCTTATCTTTCAACTTGGCTTTCAAGTGCACCAACAATCAAGTTAAATATGAGACTTTAGTGACTTGCCTGGGAGATTCTGTTGGAACTTGGAGCACAAGAGGTACATATCATTGGGGACTCTAAATTAGTACTTCGACAGCTAACAAGGGAATATAAATGCAACAACTTATTGCTAATTCCTTATTATACTGCTTCCATTCAATTGTTAGATTCTTTTCACTTCGTGGATTTTGAATATGTGCCTAGGGAATCTAATTGGGAAGCGGATGACCTAGCACAAGTAACCCTCAAAGCGAAGATAAGCGGGCAATTGATCTTATAAACTCATTGTGATAGAAAGAAGAATCACCCTCAATTCTATGAAAGGGAATCGATTAGAAGTCACAAAACCGATGCAAATAAGGTGAGATCAGAGAATTAAGATCAAAGAGTATTTAGAAGATCCTAACAGGCAAGTCCCTTATAGGGTGAAAGCTTAATTACAGAACTTCGTCCTACTAGAAGGGGAATTGTACTGAAAGGGACTTGATGAGTTACTGCTCAGATGCCTATCCTTCCCAAATAACATGGAAGTGATGAAGCAAGTTCCGTGGAGCCCATCAAACCAGGGGATAAAATGCATGGTTGATTAGAGACATTGATATTTTTGTAATAAATCCATCCTAAGTGACTATACATCACTCACTCTAAGGGTTGCCAACAAAGGTCAAAATATGGCAAAGATGCGTAGGATACCTATCATGGAACTCTACTCAATTAGGAACCATGGCCTTTCAAAGGATGTACCATGGACTTAATTGGGAAATTCATCCATTTTCATCAAAGGGACACAACTTTACCTTAGTTACAAAACTACTTCACTAACGGGTGGAGGTAGTGCACTTGAAGAACGTGAGAGCGTATGGGATGCATCCAATTCATCAAGGAACAGATCATTCATAGATTTGGAATTCCTTAGTCCATTACAACCAACTAAGGCACCATGTTCATTGGGGATGAGATGACTTATTTTGCCAAAAACTGGACATTCAACTCATCAAATACACTCCCTTCTATGCCTAGCAACAAGGCATAAGCTTCTAACAACGTGTTGATAAACATCCTAAAGAAGATGCTGGAGGATAATCCTAGAGATTGACACAGAATTATATTTGAGACCTTATGGGCTTATAGAACTTTTAAAAGAGATCAGGGGTAAGTCTTTACTCTCTAACCTATGGGCAAGTGCAATGCTTCCAATGGAGGTGGTAGTTCCTTCTCTAAGGGTATCCAGGCATAATGACCTTAATCCCCAAGAATACAGCGAGACTATGATAATGGAACTTGAGACATTTGATGGGAAGAGATTACAAGCACTCGACCACATCATGATCCAGAAAAAGAAGGTGACTCGAGCCTACAATACGTTTACCAGAGAAAGAGTTTGTACCTGCGACCGCTTGAAGGTGGCGCGCCCATCTGGATGAAGACGAGAATTGGGAAATGATCTCCTAACTAGGAGGGACCATTCAAGGTTCACCAAGTACCACCCAGAAATGCCTACTAGCTATCAAGCCTTGAAGGGGAGCCACACAAAAGGATCATCAATGGGAAGTACCTCAAGAAATACTTCCCACAATGTGAGAAATGCTGGACAATACAAGAAAAACTAAGGTAGGGAATGAGGGAGTAACTAGCAAAATAGGTCCCATTGACCATTTTTTGATTGAGGAAACCATTTCTAATAGTTACTTTGAGTGATAAAGTAGGTTATTTTGGTCACTCATTGCTCAAACCTTTTATATTCCTCAATGTCATACTTGTTATACCTCATTATTTATGAATAAATAAAGGTGTCCCATGGCCACTTTAAACTGGGAGTAGATTCTCGATTCGATTGGAAGGTTAAAAGCAGGGCTTTGTGGATTCATGATCATAATAAAGGCTTTCCCAAGAACGGGCTTGTCAAACACAATTTCAAAAGTAGATGACCACTTTAGGATTGGAGAAATATGAATGACCTAGAGAGAAAGTGGCTTCTTAACCATTGTATTTGTCAGCCTACTGATTTCCTAAGGAAGACTTCTTAACCACATCAAGATTGGGGAAATAGGGGAGGAAATATTCGAGTGAATAAGGTTAGGCCTCTAGGCCATTGAGTACACATATTTCCCCAAACAGAGCGTCTGGACAAGTTCATGAGAGGGAATATGGAATCTGTTCAGATTGAGAAATAAGCTCATCGAGCAAAGGCAGTGGCCTTTAGAAGCACAGTACATTCGAAATACAAGGGTTAGAAATGAAGAAAACAAGACAAAAATCAAGTAATTTGGACAATGAATGAAAAAGCTGGCGTAAGTCGCAATCACGGTCATGACTACGATTTCATGGTCGCTAATTTCACAACAATTTCGGCCTCGCACCACAACACTCCGCTTTTACATTTTGCAAGATGGTCGCACCACAACACCGTGGATGAATCTTGATGTGGTCGCAACCGCGGTGACAATCTTATAAATCGGTCACTAATTTCACAATATTTCGGCGGTCGGTGAATTTCATTTGCACCCATTGTTTTTAGCATATCTCAATGTAATCGCGACCTAGGTCACGCCTATGGCAATCCCTATGTGGCTTATTCTATAAAGGTGGTCACTAATCACGAAGAAGTTTTATGGTCGCAATCATGGCACTCTAGCGGCCTAACTATACCTAAAGAGACGATTTGCATCATGACTCAATGAAGGGATCTAAGAGCCGAGGGGAGCGTAAAATAAAGCTTTTTAATACCATTCGTGAAAAGGGGTTTTGGTTTTTGCCTTGGCTTTGTTTTTATCAAACTCATTCCAATCACCATAAAGAAATAAAGAGTCTCATGGCTACTAAATTGTGGAATATAGCATCCTAAAATGTACTTCATTCCAATAATTAACTTATTCAAAGAACACTTCAAAGTAAATTTTCATCAAATATCCAAAGCGCAGCCTAACGCCACATGTCCGCTTAGTTCAAACACGCAAAGTGCTCCTGCAGCTTATCAAACACACATCTAGAGGTGTGTGTGTGTAAATGTTCACTAATGCGATGTCATGGTTATGGTGCATGTGTGTAAATGTTCAATGATGGGCATTATCTTAAAGGTAGGCTTTAAGGGGGCAGCCCACTCCTAGTTCATACACATACAGAGCGCATCCGTGCAAATGTCGCCGAGATCTCTGTAACATACAATTGTCAAAGAAGGCTTCGCCGCAGCCACCTAATCAAGAAAATGTAAGATGTTCAAAATTATTCAACTTACCTAAAAGTATGATGACAAGTTCTTCAGGTCCATCAAATGGTGAGATTGAGGAGTTACCTTTGCGATGCTTCTGCTGGTAGACGAGGCGAAAAGGTTGAGCAAAGGGAGATATCAGATTCAGATATAAAGGAGAAAGCCTTCATAATGAACTCACTTTTTCTTGATTTTTTAAAAGATTTTTTCATGAAGAACGAGATTTGAAGTTCTAAAACCAAAAAGATCATTTTAAGTTTAAAGATTTTTCACGAAGAACGAAGGATTTGAAGCTTTAAAAAACCTAAAAGACTACTTTGATGTTAAAGTTTTTTCGATGAAGAACAAAAGATTTAAAGTTCTAAAAACCGAAAAAGATTTTTTCTTGATGTTTAAGGATATTTGGATGAAAAACGAAGGATTTGAAGTTCTTAAAAAAAAAAAGAAAAAGGCAATTTCTTGATTTTAAAGACTTTTTCAGTGAAAAACAAGGATTTGAAATTCTAAAAACCGAAAAAGATCATTTTTTGATGTTTAAAGATTTTTTTTGGTGAAGAATGAAGGATTTGAAGTTCTAAAACCCGAAAAAATATTTTTTCTTGATTTTTATGATTTTTTGCAGTGATTGTTCTAAAACCAAAAAATATCATTTCTGAAGTTTAAAGTTTTTTCTGAAGAATGAAGGATTTGAGTTCTAAAAACCCAAAAAAAAAAAAAAATCTTGATGTTTAAGGATTTTTTTTCGGTGAAGAATGAAGGATTTGAAGTTCTAAAAAACCGAAAAAAATATTATTTCTTGATGTTTAAGGATTATTTCGATGAATAACGAATGATTTGAAGTTCTAAAAACTGAAAAAAAAAATGTAATTTCTTGATGTTAAGGACTTTTTCGTTGAAGAATGAGTAATTTCTAAAGTTCTCCAAGGCAAAAGTGCAAGTCTGTCTGGCAGAAGCTTAGAGAGTTACCTTTAAGTCGTTTTAATCGGTAGACAAATCGAAATTCTTTGTCAATGCATGACCTACTATTTGCCAAAGAAAAGTTCAAGTTCAAGTGAAAGGTCAATCAATCCGAGGTTGTCGAAAATCATTCAATATACACCTAAGAAAATTTCGTAATAAACCGAAAAGCTTCAATGAATTTTTTCGAAAGATGCACTCATGATTATGTTTGAATTCTACACCCTGAAAAAGGTTCGGAATAGCCAAACAGCTTCACTGAATTATTTCGAAGGTGTATTCTAAACTCTTGTCAAAGTCTGTACCCAAGAAACTTTCATAATAAGCCGAAAAGCTTCAAAGATTTTTTCAAGAATGCATTCAAGGTGATTCTTTGAAAAATATACATTCAGGAAAAGTTTTGAATAAACATCAAGGAAAATTTTCAATTTTTGGCATCAAAGAAAGTTGAGAAATCTCGACATCATCCAAAACAAGTTTCTTCAATAAGAAATTAAAATCGTAAACTCGTTA
This sequence comes from Tetrastigma voinierianum, assembly GCA_016808115.1. NCBI lineage: Eukaryota > Viridiplantae > Streptophyta > Magnoliopsida > Vitales > Vitaceae > Tetrastigma > Tetrastigma voinierianum. The sequence goes on along the minus strand of JAEQBH010000831.1, from coordinate 462,257 downwards.
TCAAGGAAAGTATGAAAGATCTTATCTTACTCAAAGATAACTCCTTCTTCGCGAATGGTGATGATCTTCATCACAAGAGGTTTCGTTGTTGGTAGTGTTTAGACGACAAGAACGTAATGATATAAAGAAGAAAGATTGTTCTCAAATGATGTTGTTTGCTGTAGTGCCGTTAGGCAACAACAGCAGCTGGTTTAGCAATGGCAAAGCTCATCGGGTAGAGAGGAGAAGAAAAGGAAGAAGAAAAGAAAATGGGTTTCTTTTGTAAGTGAAAGGGATTTGGTTTTAGCAATGGCAAAGGTCATCTAAGGTAGAAAGAAGAACATTGGGGAAAAATTTTTCTTTTTCCAAATCAAAAGGAGTTGTCTTGGAAAAGGAAAATGGATTTTTCTTGGAAACAAAGAGAAATATGGTACCTTATGGGTGTTGGAAAAAGAAGAAGGAATTTTTTCTTTAGAAATATTTTTTGGTGGAGGAAGAACAAAAGTTGGAGATTTGAAAATGAAAATGGAGGGAACTTTTCCTCGTGGAATCAACAATTGCCTCATTTGATTTGACTTGGTTCGTTCTTGCTGTTGGAATTCTACATCATGGGTTGAAAGCTTAATTTTGGGTTTCATGGTTGGAAATAAGCCCGGAAAAATTCCTTTTAGGTTTTTAATACATACAACATGGCCCATGGGTCATATTGTATGCGGGGGGCAATTGTTGACATTAAAAATAAATTTTGGACCAAAATGGTAGTAGAATTGGCCAAATAGATATGCCAAGCTCAAATCGTACGAGCTCAACCAAATCTGAAAAAGCCCAAGCCCATGAAAAGGTTCAAGGACATCTATGGAATTTTTAAATTTGTCAAAGTTGCCATCAAAGAATATTGAGACATTGTCTCAAATGTAGAATATGGAGGAGACTTTTTCTCCAAGTCGGGACATGGCAAATGATTTGGGCAATTACTTAAAGTGGTGGAAATGACTTGGGGAACAAGACTTTAGTGGAGACATGAACGGTTATTAGAGAAAGTTTGATGGGGCAGTTGCTCAGAAATGCCTATAAAAGGGAATCAAAACATCATAAGAAATGTCGACTTTCAATCACTCAAAATCAATACAAGAGCATTTTAGCAATTCTCTTATTCTTCTACAATTTTAGCGGCGTTTTTATTAGATTTCTTAGTTTTATGTTCTTTCAAATGCTGCCACTTCAAAGCTTTCTTTGCTTTAACGATTGATTTTAGTCCAATTCTACAATAAATGTACTGTTTTAAGCTGAAGTATGTTTTGTTTTCTCTTAGCTTTTAAATTCAGAAATCCATGCAATCCCCAATTTTCAAAGTATTTTCATTTTAGAATCACAGGGAATGTCGAGGCCCCAGGGGATCAGATTTAATCGTTTGAACAAAAGTTAGATTTCGGTAGAGTTTTAATTCGAAAATACTATAATTTCTGGCACATCTACAGCATTCCTGCGTCTCTATGCTTTTTGTATCTTCGATGGTCAAATAGAAAATCCCATTAAAACATATTTTTATTTTACTTCACCAATCTCTATATTTTTTGTTTTTTTTTATGAATTCCACTAGAAAATCTACCGAAACAATATCATAATACATATCTTTTTTTAGAGGTATATATATATATATATATATATATATATATATATATATATATATATTCCCGGATGATTCTACCAAACACTTTTTTCAAGCATGGGATGATGTGTGATTGGTGACACATGAATGAGATGTTCATTATCATCATCATCATCATCAATTCAAAAGTTATCCCTGTAACATATGATGGTGAAATAATAATGCAATATACTTTATTTCATTTCTTGGATTGAATGAATTAAAATATCTCATGTTTGAATAAAAATATGTCTTATAAGTTGAATTAAAAATTTCTATGTTTAATTGAATGAGTTCTATTTTTAGAAAATAATTTTTCAAGTAAAATATATTTTATACAAAACATTTTACTATTTTAAAATGAAAAAAAAAGGGAAATTTTGAAGAAAAAAAAATCTAAACGAGTTGTAACACTAATGGTATCATAGCCATATAGCCTTATCGATATTGTATTGATATAGTTGAAGTGATAAATGTATACAAAGTCTTGTTTATAATAAATGTAGATAATAATATAAGAATATGTAGAATGTGATCTCAATGATATTGTAATAATAGAATCAATCTCAAACTTATTATAAGTTAGAATTCTTAATTAATGATTAGATGTTAAGAAAATTATACATCTCTAAGCCTCAAACATCTTTACAAGAATCAATAAAAATTATATAACTAGATCTTCCACAGTATGTAAAAGAAGAAATATTAGAAAAAGCTAAGATGAAAAACTTAAGAACAAAAATATGCTTAATGGTGATTACCTTAGATTTAAATCTAATAGAAAATAATGAAAATGAAGCTTATAATCAATAAGAAGATTTTAATGAAATATTTTATTATAATTTAAATAAAATAGAAAATCCAACCTATGAAGATAATAGAATATAAGATAATGAAGATTATGAAAATTATGGAGAATTTGAAATTTTGTATAATAAGTAAAATAATAATTAAAACCTTTGTAAAATGAACAATAGATAAATGTATAGAGGAAAAACAGCACTTATATAGAGACTTTAATGGAAGAAAGATAGATAGAATAAAACATAATTTATATGATATGGTAATAGAATGTTTAGAAATTTGTTTACCTTTAAATAACTAAGAAAGATATATAGAAATTACAAACATGATAATTCCTAATATAGTTGAGAATTATAACGATACCATTTATAATTAATATGGACTCGAAAAAAATAAGAAAAATTATAGAAAAAATAAAAATATTAAGAATGAAGCACAAACATCTAAAAGCAATTAGAAATCTAATAAAAAGAGAAATAGGAAATTTGTCTCCAAAAGATAAGAGGAAATTAAAAGAATATGAAAATAACAAGATATGGTCAAAATTTATAATAGAAAGAGTTAAACTAATAAAGAAAGCATATATTGGATCCCCTTAAGGAATAAATCCAAACTTTGGTAGAAAAAATAAAAAATACAAAATGGAATTAAAGAAAATAGAAATTTTATTAGACGAAGCTTTAAAGGCAATAAAAAAAGGTAGAAAACATACTAGAAAAAATCGATAAAAAGATAGAAAAATTAGAAAATAGAATAATAAATATAGAAATACAACAAAATACTTTTATAAGTATAGGAAAATACCCAAAATACGTTAAAGGAACTACAGAAAAAATAGTAGAGCAAATAATATTTAGAAAATATCAAGAAAGAACAATAAAAAATGAAGATATGGAAAAAGGGAGTTTAGATTAAATATTATTAGAACAATATTTAGAGTTAGAAAGAAAAAGAAAAATAAAAGAAGGAAAACAAGTAATAGGAGAAGAAACTATAGAAGGAATAAAAATAAATGAGCCAAATAAATGAAAGTGAAATAGAAGACATAATGATAGAAATACAAAGAATAAATCTAAATGAAATAAAGAATGTGAATCCTGTAGGAAATATAGGAGGACCTTGTAGAATAAAAGAAGAATATCTTGAAGCATTTGAAAAGCAATACAAAATACTTAAATATGAACCAAAAGAAACGAAGATAGAACAATTAGGAAATACAAAAGTATACCTAGATATAGACTTCCTAAACGATATTAGGAAAACACTTAATAAATGGTTACAAACAATGACATTATACTTTATGACACAAGGAACAAATTAGGATAATAATACTAAAACTTGGATAATGATAGAAATATTGACAAGATGTGCTAGAAAATGGGGGTGTAAGGAGTATAAGAAAAGAAAACATGGAAAACAAATAGGAAAACCATGAAAAAGATTTATAAAATATAAAAGGTTTAGAAAAGAATGGAGAAAACCATTCAAAAAATATTACAAGAAGATATTTAATTATAAAAGGAGGAATATTACACAAAATACACCTTGAAACAAAAGTAAATGCAAATGTTGGAAATGTGGAGAGACATCATAGTAATGAATGTCAAAAGGAGAAAAAAACATTTATTATATGGGGAGAAAATAAGGAAGATAATTTGGAAAATATAATAAGTTTTGATAGTGAAATGAGTAGTGTTTATAGTGAGAATGATATTGGTTCTTCAGACAATGATACAGAATGAGTAAAGAAATAGTTGAAGAAGATGATATTTTTGAATTTGAAGTTATTAGTACAAAGGAAAACCAGGAAGGATATAGACTAAAGAGTACCTTTGATAATAGGAAATTACAGAAGATCCAAAGCCCAAACTTTGATCTAAAGCCTCAAGAGAAGGATTACTAAGATATCTAAATAAAAAATATATACATAGAAAATATACAATCCATTAATACCAAAAAATAGAAAGAAGCATAACAATTAACAAAGCTCAAGTAAACATAAAACTCAATCTATTAATAAAAGAAACTATAAATGGAACATTACATAAAATAAAAAATGAAAAGGTAAGGGAAAAAATAAAGTATGTATATTTAGTAGAAGTACAAATAATAATAAAAGCATTATTCCTTGAAAACCTAAATGCACTAATAGTTCTAAGTCTACATAATAAAAAACTAATACAAACACATGAAAGTCACCTAGGAAGTATCCAAGGAAATTTAGCATAAACAAAACTGATGTTTACATGTTACCCAAAATATAATATTAATCTAGGAGATAAAGATTTTGATAATAGTTTAAGTTTATATTCCAAATTCTTAAGAAATGATTTTATGAAAGAAGGTAATAATTTAATGACAATGTATTATAGTGCTTTATATACACTATCAAATTCAAACTATGGAAGAATTTACCAAAATAAACCATTTATTGAAATTAGTGATGAATGTAGAGAAATTGCTGAAATAATATAACCTCAAAAGTTGGATAGGATAGAGATACTAACAAATTACATTTTAAGTCTTGAAGATAATATTCCTAAAGAAAATCATATACAAAGGATTGATCTATCCATATTTACGGGAAATTCCTTAATAGGCAACAGTAGCCAAAATGATATAAGAAGGAGAAGTTTTCATAAAATAATGAGAGAAGGAGTACATTCACATTTCCTAATATTAGGAAATTATTATGATGGACAAAGAGAAATTGAAGATACAAAGATACTAATAGACATTGGTGCTAGTTATAATCATATCTAAGCTGACAAATGTGAAATGACAGGAAGTTTAACAAGTCCATATATTTTTAAAAATTATGATGGCCAAACATTAGAATGTAATATAAAAATAGAAATTCTCATAAGATTACAAGAAATGGACACTATGATATTCTCTTAGGAAATAGTTTCCTAGATAAACTAGATGAATATAAGATTTGTGACGCCCCAAAACCCGGGGGTCCGTTGATCCACCATCAACTCACGAAAATATCCGTGGATGTCTCATAAATGTCGCATAACCCAACACCACACCGTTGAGTCCCATGATAAGGACCCATGATTTTAACATACAAGGTTATTATACAATAATCCATATGAGTTTAATCACAACTCTATTACATCTTTTACAAGCTTGAACTAGTTTGTTCCAAACATTTAATTTACAAAAATTCTTCCACAAGCCATATGTCGACTTTCTTTATACTCGCGGTCCTGGATGAGAGTCGCCACAGTAACACCTACTTTAAAATGTTTTTCTTATATAGAGTGAGTCGTACTTGATGAGTGAAATTCTTCACAGTACACTCTGCACAAATGCACATGCAATGCTTACACTTAACAATTCACGATGCAAGCTACTTATTATTTGGTATTGGAAACATCTAAGCCACTAGGTAATCGATACACCTATGCTTTAATACCAAGTTGTGCTAGTATCAGATCCCATCAAGCCCTAAGTTATCGTATCCCTATGCTTTAATGCCAAACTGTGATTTGGAATGAGATAAGACTCGTTCATGCATCATACACCGAGTCTTTACCGACTCTCACCACACAATGTGACACCAATGTTCACCTTTGGCAATTCACATTATCGACAACAATTCCAAGTAGAATGTGCAATTCTAGATTGGAATCCTATGTGTCATGCTATGGAATGTGGTGAGACTCATCCATGCACCATACATCGAGTCTTTACCGACTCCCACCACACAATGCAATGCCAATGTGTGATCTAAATCCATGCCATGAAATGAAATGAAGACTCACTCATGTATCATGCACCGAGTTCTTACTGACCCCCTCCACACAATGCAATCCTAATGTGTGAAAAATATGTCATTGATGGATTACATCCAATGATCATTTTAAAAACAAAAGTCTTTTGTTTATAAATCAAAACTTGTTGGATGTTACACCCCAAACGACATTTCATATACAAAACCATGTGTCTTTTATAGGTAGCGAATTTTCAGGGTCCCATCGCTGGCTCCGCACACCTTCCAACACTTTTTGGACTTTCACCGTAGGAGTGTCTGAACCAGTTCGGGTCTGAACCAGTTCGGGTCTTTCACTTAAGGGAGTATCTAGCCTTTCTTGCTATTACTTGACACAAGTTTTATTTAACCATGCGACTCTGTTGGATTTCGTCCAACGATACCGAGTCCACCCAATCAATCACCAAATGCAGTGTTGATTTTCCAACCATGTACTCACACTTATGGTATGCAATGTTCCCGTACATAAGGCAATGCGATGCGTCACTGCATGTCAATGTCATGCCTCATATGTGATGAATGTCATATGGACACTTAACTCATACATTAAACTATGTATCATGGATAACTATATCACGCACATATAATTTTCATCAAACAATCATTTCAATGTTAATACATAATACACATATCAACATTCAATCAAGCAACAATAATCAAGCATGCTATTATAAAGGCAAGTAATAACATCCTTCACCTTCAAGACCCATTGTGACATGTGTAATTGTTAGATTTTTGCTATACAAGCAAGTTCAAGTTGTTTAAAACACTAAATGGGTTCACACATGGACTTGGGCCCTAAGGTGTAGAGGCCCAAATGGCTATTAAGTATTCTAGGGTTTGTACTCTATAAATAGAGTAGATAATACGATACTAGATAAGAATACGATTAGTTTTAGAGAACTGACCAAAGAAAGAAATCATTTCGTAGTGATTCAAGCGCCCACCACTGTGCTCCGTCACCCTCGAGGATAGTTTGGAAGATCTACGGCTCTTATGTGCATACTTCTCTGCAAATCCACAAGGTACGATCTGACTGGTTATATTAGTTTAGTAATTAAACTGAATATTCTAAATCACATGATGATTCTTGCTTCCGATGATTATTCCAACAATTGGTATCAGAGCATGTGTGTGATTAAATTTTCGATTTGATCTAAACAATTTCATGTATTTTGGTGTTTGATTAGCAATATGGCACCTAGGTTTTCTATATTGGTTGATTCGCATGTTTGCATGTTTAATATGATTTTTTGTTATGGATGGTTACTTTCGATAATTGTAGTTTTCCCTTCAATCCATGGTAGAGTTTTACGTGTATTTCATGGTTTGTAACAAGGGGGCTAATCATAAGATTAGTTTCCTTAGCGATTTATTTTCCATCGTCTAAATTCTTGTACACCACTTTTATTAGGGTATAGGATTTATTTTGTAAAATTTTGAAGACTAATGAAGAACATAAGCGAAGAAGAAGAACACGCGGAGAACACTTTATTACCCACGCGGCCCATTTCATTGCTCACAGAGGCTACAGACATCCAAATGACAAACAACCACCGAGATTAGAAGTGCAAGGAAGAGACGACGCTGTCGGACAAATTTTAGGTTGAACCACCGCCGGACGCGCCCCCACGCGCCCCCACAACCGGTTGCTCGTGGGCTTCACGCGCCTCCACTCAGGCCGCGCGTGAGAGCGCGTGGAGAGGGTTTTAATTTACGTAGTTTTGCGAGACTTCCTCCTCACAGGCGTCGCTTCTATGGTGCTCCATTCGGTGTGACACACGTATGATGGCTTTGACGGCTAGGGTTTCATGTTGTATGTTTAGAGTTTTGGGTTTTAACTCAAATCTCTTCAATTTTGGGCCTCCAAGCCCAGGTAAATTGAACCCAAATGGACAGGCTGGACCAAAGCTAGACGGATTAATAACAGTGGGCTCAAGTGTTATTGGGCTTGTGTTTTTTTTCTTTTCTTAGGAAAACTATGGATTGGGGCTTTTTATATTTATTCATATATTCATTTTTATTCATGGATGTTAAATTATATTTGGCAACATGCTTTAGTTGTGATAACATGACATATAGTCTAGGTGGTGCCCATATCTGCATCAATAGTATACATGTGCATAATTAAATTTTGATTTTTTAAAATTTAGATAAATATAATTATGAAAAATCCTTTAATTTTGTGAGTGAAATAATAAAATGGTCATGTGAAGCCCGTCGGATAATCATGATCGAGTTTTATTGGATTGAACCTAAATAATTTTAAAATCTTAATTAGATTGACCGGTCCACCACCGGCAACTCTTAGAGATTAAGAGAATTTTAAAATTAAACAATGATTCAAAAACCACGATAATTTTATTAACCTCCCAATGAGGCTCACAACCAATATATTATTATAGGTCATATGAACAATGATTGAAATGAAAGTGTATTATCTAGGAAGGTTCTATCTAAGAAGATTGGGATGTAAGTAGTCCGATAAGTGACCCCTAATTTTTTTTTTTTTTTAGACCTGACTTAGGCCCTGTTTGATAAACTATTGAAAATGTTCAAACCATTGAAAATGAAAATTTTCAATGGTTTTAATTTTTCAATATGTTTGATAACAAAATTTTAGGAAGCTCTTAATTGAAATTTTAAATGAAAAACTATTGAGAATTATAAGTAGGTAAAGACCTACTTAGCATTAGAATGTAGAATACGGTCAACAAAAAAATTTAAATAAGGGTGACCAAAAACCTTATAAATAATATAATATTTTGCAAATATCTCTTCATCGTCTCTACCCTACATTCGAACTACCCAATCCGAGATCGATCTATTTATTTATACTCAAGAGGAAGGCGAGAAGAGGTGGCGGCGCTGGCACCCGGCCCTTCCTTGAAGTAGTCGCGTGTAACCATGGTGGGTCCATCGTCAAACATCCCCTGTTGCCCCGGTTGTGGGGAAGTCGAACCTTTGCCGCCACATGGTCGTTGCGGAGCGGAGGAACCGTACTCACACCCGCGCCGCCGCGAGCCGCGATCCACGTTCATTTTCCGACTCGCGATAGCGGTGAAGGTAGAGAGTGAGAGGGTCAATGTAGTTGTCGAACCCCAGTTTGCCCATGGCGGCGATGACGTCCTCGGCGGTGACGGTTTTCTGGAGCTCGAGGTGGCAGCGATCATTAGCCTCGCTAGTTATGAAGTGATGAATTCGGAGACGCATTCCTGGACAGTCTCTTTGGCGTCATCGGAGATCTTGGCGTGGGGGAGGGAGGACGCGCCTCATGACCCGTGTCAGGTTTGCTATGGGCATGTACTGCTCCATCGGCAGTTGCTTTGGAGGAGCTGTGCAGCCCCCGAAGCCGAATTCAGAGCTGAAACCCAAGATCATCATATCATTATCATATGCCCTTTTTAAACTCATTTTATTTTATTGCATTAATATTGCACATACCATACGTGACTAATATCTTGATTCAACTAGGAAATAGAAGTTATCTATACCCATGAATCATAGACTGCATATGAAACCTATTCAAAATAAAATCCCAGATAAAAATAATGCTTAGAGGAAAAGTTCCATTGAAGAAAAACAAAATCAATGTCGGCACCCACAGACGATTCCGAAAAAATCCCAAACTCATCGGCGAAGTCGGAAGAATATGATTGCATGGGCGCGACACTCAGTTGAAGAAAGAGGTGAAGAATTTGGGGCCTCAAAATAATCGTGAAGATGCACTCTGATGGGAGGAAGAGGCACGCACAAGGTAGATGGAGATTTTATACTTGGTCTAATTTAAGAGGAAGTAACCATCGACTAGTTTGCTCATTAATTTTTGTTTTTTATATTAAAGTTTGGATAGTTTTAAAAAGTTTAGATTCTATTGGTTATTTTTAAACATATTTATGTCTTTTTTGGATATTATGATTTATTTATGGATATGTTTTGTAGTGATATTATTTTTACAATAATTAATAATTGTAGTGAAAAATAAAAATATTATTAGAAACTGTTGATTTTTGGATAATATGTAATTTAATGATAATAAGGGTAAATATGTGAAAAATACATAATATTGAGTATTCAACATTCTGATTATCAAATAATATATTTATCTTGGCATTCAATTGTTAGTAATTTATCAAAGCAGAGTTTTTGATATGGGCCAAATGCATAAAATTCGTAACAATTTTATTGGCTTAATTTTTCATTTTATCTAAAGCGTTACCTTAGTTGGATACTATATTCATTTTATGATCGAAGTTTTAGTTTGTTATAAATGTCGCTTGCCCACCGTGAGCATTTATTATGAAACTAGAGTGCATTGTTTTACACAATAAACATATGAAATATATTTTTGTTTGGATTTACTAAATATATGTTTATTGTATAATATAAGTTATTAATTGTGCACAATGTATAAATTTTTCAGAAAATGGCATCTTTCAACCCTCTAGCTATGATTTTGAATAAAAAACCATTGGATGGAAATAACTTTGAAGGTGGAAAACGAACATACATCGTTACGGATTATAGAGAGAAAATCAAGTTTGTCTAGATACCCTAAGCCGAAACTATCCGGGAAGAGTGAGGTGCTAATGATATAACAAAAAACGAGAACATGCGACTTGGGAGAATGCAAACACTTAGGTGTTATATTCTTGATGTTGGCCCGGTCATTTAGGCGACAAATAACACTCTCGACGATGGAGTAAAAATGTTCTGTCTACTCCCGAACTCGAAGGGATGTTTTACTAAAGTAATGTACAGAGAGACATTTTATCGCGGTTGATTAACACACATGATGGTAGATTGTGCCGAAGGATCATTGTTTGGCAATGATTTTACATATCGGTCGGCGAGAGTGATGGAGGCAAAACTGAGAGATGAGAAGATGAATCTCATCTTGCAGTACTGCCTAAACATTTCAATCGGTTCAAAGTCAATTACAATATGCATAAAGATGGATCAGAGCTCCCAGTTCAGTGATACATGAGCTTGAGAGTCTTTGAAACAGTCTCTCAAAGAGCCCGGCCGATATCAATTTTACGGAGGGGTTTTGTTCATAAACCTAAGGGAAACCTAAGGGTGGAAACAGAACAAAGAAAAAAGAAAGGCAATTACTAGTTACCAAATCGGGCGCGCGGCAGCGAGGCGTGCTTCAAGTGCGAAGGGCGAAAGGACATCTTTGAAAGCAGGGAATTACTTAAGGCCACAAAAGCAGGTATGGAGTGATTGCTTTTGTTGAGAACTGTTTAGTAGGAGAATTTAATGATAAATGGATCATTGATTCAATAACCACTGTCATGTTTGTTACTCTTTATGAGTGGTTCCAAACACAAATGCGTCGTGAAGAAGGACAAGAACCATGAGGAAACTTGGGAGCAGAGCTAATCTGTGGGAGCCACTTGAACCCGAGTTGTTTTTATTTTTTGAGAATAATGAGACTTTATGTTTAGAAGATTGTTTATTGCTTTCCGATTTCAGAAATTTGGTTTATGTCAGTGTTGAGATTCACCACGGTTTAGCTGACTGATTTAATTCCTCGGTTTCAATAAAGTAAATCTTCTTTTTTATTTGTTGGGTGATATGAATAATCCTTTATTTTTAAGTCCCTTATCTGATATAAATGCCATTTGAAATTGTTGAAAATGAAACATAAATGCACTTACGAAAAGGAAAGTATCAAATGAAACTTACCTTTACGGCATTCTGCGATAGGTCATATTAAATCTAATAGGATACATGGTTTGGTGAAAAGTGGGATTTTAAATTCCTAGCACATTTGAACTATACCAATGTGTGAATCCTGTTTGGAAGGTAAAAATGACAAAAGTGGCCCTTCAAGGCGAAGGATATCGCTGACTAAACCTCAAGTAATTAGTGCATATTGATGTGTATGGGACCCGTGCGTGCCAAGCCGGAGGTGGGTATGAGTATTTTGTCACTTTTCTGGAGATGACTACTCAGATATGGTTTTGTTTACCTAATGCGCTAAAAGTCTGAAACTTTTGATAAATTTACGAGAATGGGTGAGGCGAAAGCGGTGGGTGTGTCCGCCATCCAAAACTGACTACCGATATGGCCAGGGGCGGTCGAATACCTATTTGGGGAGTTTAAGTTTTACTTAACTCAAGAAAGGAGGATAGTTTCACAATTGTCGGCCACGGAACACCTCGACAAATGGGTGCGAGAAAGAAGAAATATAACTCTCTAGACATGAGTGAATAATTAAAAGTTATTTCATCTCTACATGTACGTTTTACGAGGATATGCCTTAGGAAGCGCTACATATACTTAGTAGACTTGATTCCTTCTAAGTGTTTGTTTCTAAGACACCCGAGATTGTGGAGACGGGCGCAAGCTAGTTTAAACTATATTAAATATCTACGAGGTGCTTTCCGTGCATGAGAAAGGAACCATAAAGTTGGATCTAGATGTGCTTGAGTATGTTTGTTTATTGGATACCACAAAGGAGCGAGAGGTGGACTTTTATAGTTCCTTAGAGAGAGAAAGTTATAGTGAGCACTAACGCAAGAGCTATTTGAGGAAGTTTATGTAAAACAGTTTTCAGGCCAAAGGTAAAGATCAATTCAGCAGGGAACTGACTCAGCTCAAGAATTGCCTAAACCACCTGAATTTGGACCTATTGTGCCATTGTTTCTAGTGCGTGTTCAACAGAGGGAAAATGAAAATATATTCGAAGGTGAACAAGCACGAGTGGAGCTCAATAATTAGAACCATGGTAGATATACAAGTGGAACCCGAACAACTAAGTAAATTCAGAAATAATTAAGAGGATGCCTACGTAGGAACCGCAACAACCAGTGGAGCTTCGGCGTAGTGGGAGGAAACGACACGCAAGTCATTGGGAATCATCTCTTGTTCCAGGCGTGAGATCATGCAGTATGTATTGATAGCTTAGGATCATAAATTACAAAACGCGGAGGATGTTGAGTGCACCGGGGAATTGGCTCAAAGCCATGGACCGTGAGATGGAGTCCTCATGTGATTCTGCTGGTGGTCTCTTGTAGAGGCACCGAAGGGTAAAACCTATAGGGTGTAAGTGGATCTACAGAAAAGAGCGACCATATGGGAAGGTGGCTGCGAGGCTAGATTGGTGGCAAGGGTTGCTGCAAAAGGGGATGAATTGAAGAAACCTTTTAGCCGATAGTCATGCTTAAATCCATCTGGATTCTTTTCGCTGGTATGAGTCTGGTGCAATTTGGGATGGATATCAAAGCAGCATTTTAAAAATGACAGTTTAGAAGTGGACATCTACATGCGTAACCCGGGAGGGTTCATAGCTAGAGGGCAGAACTACGCTGTATAAGTTGCAGGTCCATTTATGGACTAAAGCAAACACATCCAGAACATGGAACTTGATAGGTTTGATCAAGCCGCCGCTTTTATACGGTTTGAGGAAAAGTCTGATGAACCTTGTGTTTAAGGATCTAAGGTACAAAAATAGTTTTCCTGAAGTCGCACCGTGGGTGATTTTACTCAGCCAGGAAGCGACATAGGAGTGTTATCAAATGTAAGGGTTGAAGGCTGCAGAAGCAGTTTGATGTGAAAGATTTGGGAGAAAACGGCTTCTGTTCTTGGAATCAAACTTCTCTGGGAGCAGGGGAAGAATAAGGTGTTTGGCGTCTCGAGAAGCTTTATCATATGGATAAAGATTAATGGATTAGGCGCTGGAAAATTCAAGAGGAACTTTACCCCACCGGTGTGGAGTTCCATCTCTTTCTAAGGAGCAAGTATAAAAGCTCTTGAAATCCCAAGAAAGGCGTCATGAGTGGGATACCTTTTGCTTAGTAGTGTTAGTCTCATGTGTGCCATCATTATGCCTTCAAGGCGGATATACGCTATCTGGGAGTGGGAATAGTTCAAGTGGGTATCATTAGATGCAGGAGAAAGAACAATTGGGTTCGTAATGAAGCATATTCTCAATATCTAAGGAGAACAAGAGATTATAATGCTGGAAGTATCATGATACCTAGAAGTGAGGGTCACGGAAAGCGCCGGATTTATCTGATTTCAGTTTCCCGAGGGGATATTGATTGAGAAAGATCGCCACGGATATGTGTTTACACTAAATAGTTTGAGACCATTTGTTACAGAGTAAACAAACTGGATTCTTTGACACCCTGTGAAAGTGAAATTAATATTAATTTGGCACCAAATCAAACCAAAAAACTTGATATCAAAGCTGAAGAAGTTCATATGGATCGCTGAGTGATCACAGAGTGCAAATAGGCCCATTACCCTTTATTGTGATAATAATTGGTTGGCAGTACGGGTTCCAGAGGCAGAGGTATTACAAGAAAGCGGCACTTAGAGAGAAAGTACCATTTTGATTCGCAATATCATCGAGAGAGGAGATCTGATAGTTACTAAGAAATAGCATCAAAAGAAAATTTGCTCGGACCATTTACGAGACTTGCTATCTCGTTTGAGTTTTAAAGCATTGTAGATTATATGGGTGTTAAGAGTCTACCGGGAGCTTAATTTTAAGGCAAGTGGGGTTATTTGTGTTTTTTGCAGGGCAAAGACGGATGTTATTATATTGAGTTTAATTTTCATCTGATATAGGGGTGTTCTTCATGTGATGTGCCCTGCTTGATATTTTGCGTATAAGGTGGGATTAATTGTAAGTATACGCGGTCATATGAATACGTTAAGCAAGGAGCACACTGATCACAGTTTATATGAAGTAATGAATAGATCCACGATCATTAAACTTAAGTTGGGCAAAACTCTATTTAGACTACAATATTTTATGAAATAATGCATCTTGGTTATTATAAAATATTGGTGCAAGTAAGCTTTGCGTGATAGAATCAGTGAGATTTGTGAGTTCATTTACTATTAAAGAAATGAAATCTCAGCCGATATTGTTATGATTCTTCTCAATCTGGGTTTAGTTTATTATAGATAGGTATTTAAGTAGTTATTTGTTCTTAGAGGTTTATTAATAAAGTGAGAGTCTGTTTTGACTGACCCGATACCTTGATGATTTGAAACAAGATTATTTAATTATTCGATATTTAGGGAAATAAACAATATGAAATTTGGCATGAAATCTCATCTTAATATGTTTTGGGTACTTGGATCATTATCAGTCGCTGGCGAGTGCAATTTATCCGATGAAAGAAAGCGATAAATCAAGAGAATAAATAAGTGAAGTTGATTGATAGAAATGTATGATTAAATTGTTGATCTTTACAAAAGGAGAAAATAATATTAATGTTTAATATTATTGTTAATCACCGAGTTCAGTGCAGAAGCACTAAGTGGAGTGCACAGGATTAGATAATTGCTTGGCAAATTATCAGGGGCCCTTCGTGGCAAATGGCAGTAGGATCCCAAGGCAACTGGGATAAATGGTGGAGCATGAGTATCCACCGGAGTTTACAAGAAGAACAGGACTTGTTTTATAACCCAAGAGTGGAGATTGTTGGATTTTGCTATATGAAGCAGTCTAAGTGGTTAAAAACAAGCAGAAATGGGTTCCACTTGCATGGACTTGGGCCCTAAGGTGTGGAGACTGAGGAAAGTAGCTCATTAATCTTCTGGGTTTTATTTTACTCTATAAATAGGAAGTAAGATATTTTATTTTTAAGATGGAATCTGAATTGGTTTTAGAGAATAGCAAGAGAAAAGAAATCCTTTCTTAGTGATTGCCCTGTGCATAAAAGTATATAGAGGATAGTTTGGAAGATGCGATTTCTTGTGTACATACTTCCTCTGAATTACAAAATCTGATCATTGATTATCCTTGGTTTATTAAGTCAAGTTAGATATTCTAAATCACATGATGATTTTTTGCTTTGTGATTATTCCTACAATGTACTTTAGCAGATTCTGCACAACAACTGAAATCAAACCCATATGGCTTTTTGACAGGACCCAAGCCCAGGCTACAACCAAACCATGATGAGCTCGACCTTTGCCCGGGGAGGCGGGCCTGGCACTGAAAGATTTGGCTCAGGGTTGCTAGGTGAAGCCCATGACCTTGCTTTAGGCATGACCCTGCTCCCTTTGGTGAAACATCGGGGTTGGCCATTTACGCCAGAGCAAACCATAACACGTTCTACCATTTTAACCTAAATCCTTGAGATGGACTAGGCGAGGTAGGAAGGATCCATTCTTCTTGGAAACATAGATCTAACCACTAGGAGGTTTCAAAGACCCCTCTCGAAACCAGAACTTGTTTCCTGGGAATCCTTCTCGTTTGGATCTTAGTGAAATCCTTCTTTTTTAAGTGCCTCATCGTAGCCCTGTCGAATAGATGATCTTTCAAAACAAACAAGTTCAGATCGTAGTCATTAGATTGGCAGAGAGAAGTCTTGGTCTCTTTCTCCCCCTCTTTTTCTCTCTCTCGGACAAGAACCAGGAAAATGGGATCCTTTTTCCCTCTTTGCTCCTCAAGCCCTCACTTAAGGCTTAGTGGTATTTTATCACACCACGTGTCCCCATGCCCGATCAAGATCAGTTTACTTTTTGAAATGATTTATTTAAATCAGGTTTAAGTTCAAATTATTTTAAATGAACTTTCGCACGTGAGGTATTTCCCAAAATCTTGTTTTTAGGCTTTACCAGATGTTCGTAGCCTCGAGGTCGTGAAAAGGGTCGGCGTCTCGGAAATTCAACAAAATTAGTCTGTGTAACTAAGATTTTCCGCTGCTAGAGACGAATCTAACGATGAAGATATGTTTAGTCATCAGATATCATAAATTTTCAGGTTTGTACTTTGTACTACATCGACAATTTACCGTTTTGAAAAATTTAAATTTTACTCCGGTTTTACAAGATTACTAAAAATGAATAGAAATATATAATGAAACATATGTATTTTATAAAGACAACAATGAGAGAAATCACATTTCCCACTATAGTTTTTATAACAGTAAATATCCTATAAGCCAATTATGTACATGTGGATTAATAGATAGAAGGTCAGAGATAACAATATTAAAAAGCTTTTTATTAAAAGACTCGAAAAGATACTAAAATCTCTATAAAGGGTGTAACCGGAAACAAAGAAAAAATTGCAAAACAAAAAGAAAATGTAGAAATAATGATCCAAAATAAAATTGTAAAAATAGGAAAAGTTTACCTATATGACAAAATAGAATGTGATATTATATTAGAAAATGACTTCCTACAACAATTCTCAATATACCAACAAACGATCTATACTATTATGTTCAAAACCCCATGTAATCATTGGATTAAAGTCCCCATAATATTTAAACCCTTTAAAATGAACTATGATCAAAATAATAAGAAATGGAAAACATAAAAGATAAATACTTCTGTTACTTATAAAGTAACAATACATTATACATATGAAAAGTTAAAAGAAAACTTTAGTAATAACCCATTAAAATACTGGGAGAAAACAAAAATCTTTGTAAACTAGAAATGATAGATCCTAATAAAATCATTAGAGTAAGACCAATGACATATTCCCAAGAAGATATAGAAGATTTTAAAATCCAAATATCGGAACTAATACAGATGAATCTAGTAAGAGAAAGCAGGTTCTCATAGTAGTCCAAGTATTTTGCAGAAGAAACATAGTGAAATTAAAAGAGAAAAATCAAGAATGGTAATAAATTACAAAGAAGTAAACAACAACACCAAATTTGATGGATATTGCATTCTAAACAAAGAAATCCTAATAAATTTAGCAAAAGGAAAAAAAATATTACAACAAATTTGATTGTAAATCAAGATTTTGGCAGATAAAAATGGATAATGATAATATCTCAATAACAACTTTTAGTACACGAAAATAGTTGAAGGAGCAGAATTACCTTGGATTAAAAATGCCCTCAAATCTTTCAAAGAAAAATGGATAAAATATTATCTGATTATTCAACCTTTATAATAATATAAATAGATGATATACTAATCTGCTTTGAAAATGAGAAAGATCATGAAGAACATTTAAATACTCTTATAACACTCTACAAAGAACATGGTATAGTTTATAAGGGAAGCACATGTCTAGCCTAAAATCATGTTCTGTCATTAATTCTATATTTGAATGTAATTGTAATAAAAGAGTTTAATTTTAGCCTTACCATTAACATGTTTACTAAATTAGACTTCCTGAATCACTCAGATATATTTAGAACTTCTATCAATGAAAGGTATCTGAAAATCTATTATTTTACATGGTATTAGAGCCACAGATCTCTAACGAGTCACCAATCCAAGTCCCTGCCATGTCTTCCTCCGATCAAATCCAAACTTTAATCTCCACACTCCAACCTCCTCCAGAAAGGGGGCCAAATCCACCTATCGCACCAACATCACTGCCCAAATCAATGAAAAAGTTAACTCCCACCCACCTTTCTCAATGACGTACTCAATCTCAAGCACTCCTCATCGGGTTACGACGACTTACCATGTCCAAGGCACCCTTCGTGTCCCTCCGCTGGTACCGCCGGGCCGATGAGTTGTGTAAGACTCCACTGGTTCGCCAGATAAACTTATTCCGGAGTGCTATTTTAGCATCTACACTTCCATCACCCCACTTATTGCTTACAGCACATACCTCATGACGCTTGACAAAGCTAAAAATTTATATGCTAGCCGATCCCGAACCTAGCCATGCGCTAAAGGAGGAACTCACCTTAATCCAATACGGAACCTACCAATCACGTATCAATTCTATGTCAGAAGGCCTCTGGCCGATGAAATGTCATTATTAATCATCCACCTCTGAAGGATGACCTAACTCTTTATGTGTGTTGAATGGCTTAGGTCCAGATTTTCAGGAGATCGCAGCGCCTATTCGAGCCCGGGAATCATCATCTACTTTGATGAGTCAAAATTTATCCTTCCGGGTCGACATGATGCATATCCGAAGCGCTGAAGCCGCGAACACATCAATTCGTCGTTTCACAACTTCACAAAGACGGCGACTTCGCGACTGTGGGGAGCCAATCGGGTCCTTCAAGAAACACGATGGAGCCCAACGCGGACAAATGCCGCCCAATAACATCTCCGGGAGGCCAAATTATTCCAATCGGGCGTTACTCAACCCAAATGCCAACTCTCAGATCACTGGGGCCACATTGCTAAGTCCCACCTCAATTCCATTCTCGCATCGTTTCAATAAATTGTGCTACCGCATTCCAATGGAAGGGATAAAAAATTGGTTACTTGATTCGGCTGATTCTCATAATATCACGGGTGATCTTTCCAATTTATCTATTCATTCTGAATATGATGAAACTGACGAAGTAATTCTCGGCGATGGCCTTGGGTTTCTAGCAAGCCTCACATATTGGTTCTTCGGGCTTTGCACTCTCATCAACTTTTACATTGCGTGATACCTTTGTGTTCCAAACTTTGCAAAAATTTAATTTTGCTCATCATCTCCACCAAACAAAATAATGCCTTGTTGAATTTTATCCTTTTTATTTTCTCAGAAGGACAAGATCTCAGGGCTATCTTCTACTAAAAGGAGCATGTAACAATGGCATTCACCTTCCCTAATCAATAATAGGCATACAAAAAAAAAGTTGCTAATGTGCATGAACGACTTTCTATTGATGGATGGCACAAGCGCCTGGGCATCCTTCTATTAAATTAAGGTCCATCATCTTGTTAAAAATTTTCTTCCTATTTCATCAATTAAAACTTTGTCTTCACTATGTCGGTCTATGTTCTATCATCAAAGTCATCAACAACCCTTTCGTATCAATACTTCCAAAGTCATGAGCCACTGAGCTTATTTACACGACGCGCGTGGGGTCCTGCTAGTTATACTGGAATTGATGGATCAAGATATTACCTTATTTTTGTTGATCATTATACAAAATATATATGGTTTTATCCAATGGTCACTAAATCCGGTGTTTCTAAAATTTTCCACATTTTAAACGGTTTGAAAGAAACCGCTTCAAAAATCAATCAAAACACTATATCCGACACAGGTGAGTTTATTGCTTTAAAATCATATCTCCTACTTCATGGCATAACTCACTACACTACCGCCCCCACACACCGCAACAAATGGTGTCTCCGAACGTCATTATCACATCTCATGAAACAGCCTTACACCCTTCCATGATGCCCATCTCGATTTCTCTTATCGGGCCTTATGCCTTTCAAATACCTTCCTACCTCATAAACAGATGTTCTTAATCCTCTTTCAGGAAAAATCACCTTTTGCAGTCCTTTTTGGTCAAACACCAAATTATTTGAAATTAAAAAAATTTTGGATGCATTTGTTATCCTCTCACACGGCCCTATAACTCAAATAAAATGCAGCCCAAATCCAAAGCCTGTCTTTTTCTCGACTATTCACCAACTCAAAATGCATACAAGTGTCTTGAACCTCAAACAAAAATTTCTTCTCCCAAAGACATGTCGTTTGATGAAAACCCAAGATCAATCCAAATTTCAACACCTGCCCCCGTGCTAACCCATAAACCCCGCACCCCCCCATTTCTTCCTCTCTTCGATGCCCACTGGCCATAGCGTCACAACACCGGCACCCGGCCGCATCAAAGATCAACAGAACCTTCTGAAGGTTCACATTTGCCATTGTCGCGCCTCCTCGTGTACTTCTGAATTCTCCGATTTCTTTACTCATGATTTCGCCTGCTATAAATCACCCCCCATCTCATCCGACTCCTCCTTTAGATGATACTAGACCGCTTCTCCCTTGAAATCTTCCATCCCACTCTCCTATTCCTACCTGGGGACACCCATCTTGGTCCATTTTCCCTCCATCTTCGGATTTCGGCAAACCTCCCAAATCGACATTCCTCCCCAACGCACTCATAACATGACCACAAGATCACTGAACCAAATTCAAACCCAAAATGTATCCATACAATGTCCAAACATCCTTCTCAAACCATTGAGCCAACCAAATGCGGATGCCGCTGCTTTCAACTCTCATCGGGCGTGAGGCCACATGTCCACCAGCTCATCGTCTAATGAAACATGGGACTCGGGACCTAGTTTACCACTCCCTCAAACTGCATAATCTGCGGTCGTAAGTGGGTCTTCCGAGTAAAAGGCATGCTGATGACCGCGACATTCAAAGCCCGTCTAGTTGCTAAGGGTTGCGATCAACGCCCGTATTGATTACAAAGAAACTTTAGCCCTCGTGGGTCAAACCAGCAACTATTAGAACTGTGACATCTACCGCTATCATGAAATGTGCGGGATTTGAGGCAAATGGATGTCAACAATGCCTTTCTAAATGGTGCATTAACCGAGATCGTTTTTATGGCACAACCCCTGTGGTTCATGACTGGCCCAAACCTAACCATGCTCGTAGGTTAAAAAGGCGCATTTACGCTTAAACAAGCTCCACGGCTTGGTACATAACACTAAAAAATGCCATTCTTCGCTTGCTCGCGCTCCAAGGCCGACTCCTCCTCTTCATTTATTACCAAGGGCTCCGAATCTTTAATAATAAGGGTTTATGTCGACATGATCTCATATTACCGTAAATAATTCAATTCTCGTGGCCAATATTATTAAGCAGCTAGGTGGATATGTTTTCTCAAGGATACGGGTTCTCTTCATTTCTGGGATCAAGCACTCCACTGCGGCCGGGGGTTATTTCTCTCACAACATAAATATGTTCGTGACCTTTTAGCCAACACAAGTATGAGTGGTGCTAAAGATGTCTCAACCCCTCTCTCTACAACTCAATCCCTTCAATTGATTGATGGCACTACTGCTGTGGATGTACCTCAGTTTCAGAGGAATAATTCACGCCTTCAATACCTTCGACACGCCCGACATCTCATATCTGGAGTCAACAAACTTTCTCGCCAGGCACAAGCCAACTACAAATCACTGGATAGTAACAAAAAGGCTTCTCCGCTACTTAAAGCAAACCATTTTTCATGGTATTCAGATCCACAAAAGCTGAATCATATTAAGAACATACTGATGCCGACGGGCCGAAATGGATGATCGCACGCCAACCCCTACCTATATCGCTTCGGGCTCTAATCCCATTTCGGAGCTTAAAGAAACAATCAACGAGCCTGCACGATCCACAAATGTAGGTTGAATATTCGCCCTAGCCAATGCAAATCAATGGTCATTCCACTCTTCTCAAGGAACTAGCATTTCCGGGCCACAGCATCTCCTCACCGCTTGCGATAACCCCTGAGCCACATCTCGCTTTAACCCAAACAATCATCTCGCGCATGAAACATATTCAAATCGACCTTCACTCAGGCGTGACTTAGTGCATGCTGAAGCCCCAAGTTAAACATGTGCATACTCAAGACCAAATACCGACCGTTAACAAAGCCATTATCAAGACAACAGACGAATATACGTAATAAGACGTCTTGGTTTCGATGGAAGCTCAATCTCATGGGGCGTATAAGGAAGCACATGTCTAGCCTCAAATCATGTAAGACCCGAGAAAATTCCACTTCGAAAATGGCAAATCGTAATTTCTGGCCAAAACCCGAAATTTTCTAGATCTCTGAGAAGAAACCGGACACCGTTGAAATCATCTCACGAAGTCTAGCTACCACGTCAATTTTGTCGACCCGTGATTGTTCGAATTTGCATGTTTTCGAGCATCGAGCATCTGGGTGCCCAAACTACATGTGAGGTGAAAAAAGTCAATTAATAACATGTACTCATGTGACATGATGAATACACATTCGAGCAATAATTATAGTAGAATTTAGTACATCCAATCAAGAATTTACCCACATTCCCAAGATAAGGAGTAGGTAATTTAATTTTCGCTTGTTTTTGCACTGTGCGTGTCTTCGTGTCTAAAACATAAGGTACAAGGATTTATGTCCCGAAGCCAATATGAAGTAATCGAGATGTGGGCGAACAATTGATGAAGTCTCGAACTCCAAAGAATGCTAGAAAAGCACTAGATCATGTACCCTAAGACACCATTTTATGTGTACCTAAGACACCTTACAAAAGGGCAGAAAGAAGTGTGTACCAGATACCCAAAAGTGTACCCCAGACACCTGACTGAATCGACAGAGAAAGTGTACCTATGATACTGATTAAAGGTAAATTCTGGGATAACATGTATGAGAAGTGCTGGAATTGAGCAGACTGTGATCCTAACGTAGCATACTTGTCAATCACCAACACGTGATGACATTGAAAAGGAGTATAAAAAGGCAAAATGGATGCTGGGAGAGCAGCTTTTGACTTCTAGTGGTTAGGGTTTTCATAGGAGAAGGGTTTTCCATTTTTCGAAATAAGTTTGTAGATCCGGATTGAAGATTTCTACTCTTTGGAAGTTTTGGATTCAAGCATTTCAGAATCTTTCAAAGAGTAAACAATTCTTCGCTTTCAATCATAGTATTTCATTTTTCTATTCTCGTGTTTACAAGTGCATTCTCGATTCTTCAAAGCTGTTTTATGATTAAACTCCCTTGACTATAATTGTTCTTATAAATTTCATGGAGTTCTAAACCTCATCATTGGAATCTACTAGAAACTCACCCTATCAAGGCATTAAATTCTCAATTCCTCTTGAACTTTAATGATTCTGCAGATGTTAATCACTCTAGCACACATTTTGCAAATCCTTATTGGTATATTCTCGACAACGTGTGAACAAGATATCCTTCTGGTATCGCCAGGCTTGATCATAATGCAAGCTAAGGGTTCGTATTAATTGGGGACAAGTGCTTAGTATGATTCAATCATCCTTATTTTCCAAAGAGCATTTAAAGATTAATTCTCCATCAAAGACTATTTATCAATGGTCCCAGCAATTGTCTTTCTGTTTTAAAACATTCAAACCAATAATTATCTAATCAAATTAATACACCTTCACAATTCTCTTCTCTAAATCTACACCTGCGAGAATATTCTTACCGATCAGCCAAATTCGCACTTCACTCCTCGTGGAGATGACTCGTGGATTCTACAAGATACAATGTTAGACAACTCAGAATTCCTACGCTGGGGAATAAAACGCAATGAATAAGGGATCGGCGCATGACACATGTTGCATGAGTAGAGAGAGGATGAAAATGGACGACCGAGATAGTGTCAAATGTCGAAAATCCAAGATTTTAAGGCATTAGGTGAATAGTTAAATAATAATAAGACGAAATAATGTATAGTGTCATCTCCTTCTTCTTCAAAAAGGAGACCAAACGTGAAGGGTTGGAAAACGGCGGGATGAGGTGCAAATGGTGTTTGATTTTGCAGCAGAGCGCCCACTTTCTGGGATTCGAGATCCGACCACCTGATTCCGCGAGCAAAGGAAAGTCATTTTACTCGGCGAAGGCAATGCGTGGGTACCAGATTTAAGGAGTTTCGACAAACTCCGTGAGAAAGCCTATCCTACGTGCTACACTTTGTTTAAGTGTTTGCGGATGTTTCTGCTTTGGTTTGAGGCCTGAAGCTGGCTGACTTGGCCCTAAAACTCAACCGACTCGGGAATTTTTAGAGTTTCGGTTTGGATAGTCCGTGATGCTGTACCTAACTATTTGGGTCGCTTGGTTGCGGCTATAAGTATAAAATCATGTGTTGTTTGTATGAGGCCTTAAATGACCATAAAATTCTGGTTCACAAAGTGAACCGATGATCGATGATTGGTCGTGAACAAGAACCTCGAGGGTTTCACTGCTATGTGAACAAAGGTTCACGAAATATTTTTGTGAAATAAATGTAGTTTGGTTGAGTGATTCAAATCGAATTGTCAGAAGGTAAATTAGCCTCATGAGCTAATTTTTGGTGAAATTGATGATGAATGCATAACATGTTTTATGTGCTTTAGTTATGTAAATATATGCATGATGGATATATTTGCATGTGTGATATGAATTGTGTTGAAATGGCTAATGCATTTCATACGCATCGGTGAATCCTAGAAGAAAAGTGAGCGCACGATACTGGATTTTCTAAAAACGAACATTTTCATTACAGCGATTACAGATGAATTTCCTCAAGAATGAGGTCGAGACGTCCAACAACCATTTCTGATGAGGACCATGACTGAGCTGAAGGTTTTCCAACACATTTGCTTCTGAGAGAATGGCCCCATATTTTTACCGATATTTGTAGGTATTTCAATAACAAACAAAGCTTTTGAAAATGATTATTTTTCTCATACATGGCTTCAGTAAGTGTGAGTGAATCTAAGTGATGACTCGAGACACGTGGGATGGCATGTAAACATTCAAGTAGGATCACGATTTACTGAGCGTGTCTTTACATTGTGAGCATTGCATATGCACTTAAAGCGGAGAGTAACCATTTGTGGTGATTCCCACTATCGTAAGATTAGCTCACCATGTCGAGGAATTACATTATTTCAAAAAGGTGAGCGCACGAGGAAACGGCCATCCTAGAGGCTCGATACTAAAGAGCCTGCCAGGGCTTCGTGTTTTAGTCGGATACACGATAACGCTTAACTTTAATATACGTCAGATAAAGAGTAAATTATTAACTCTTGAAACTAAGGTGACATAAATTATGTGATATCAATGAAAGTATTGTCGCATGGGCCAAAGTGGTCGCTTTTACTTATGTTATATCTTATGATGTCGATTGACAGTTAGGTACCCTGCAGCTCCCGCACAAGGGAGACTCGCCCGATTTTCGTGAGTCGGCGTTACCCGACATCACGAAAGTATTCTCATGGTTAATCTGCTGTCAACGACACCCTATTGGGGCATCACAAATCATGTTCGCCATTAATTCTACATTTGAATGTAATTGTACAGCGAGCTTAATTTACGCTACCAGTTGACCAACTTTTATGTAATTGTAATAATAGCTTAATTTAGCCTTACCATTAATATGTTTACTAACGACTCTCAATCACTAGATATGTTTAGAACTTCATCAATGAAAGGTATCTAAAATCTATTATTTTACATGGTTCTCTCAAATAACAAGAAAGGTGGATATTAAGAAAAAAGAAATAGAATTTTTAGGAATGATAATAGATTCCAAAGGCATAAGACTACAATCACATATTTCTAAAAAAATAAAAGACCTTCTTGATGAATTAAGAACTAAAGAAATGATACAAAATTTTTAGGATGTTTAAATTACTCTTCTGATTTTATAAAATACTTAGCTAAGGAAATACATGAATTAAAAAAAATTACTAACAAAGAAGAACCAAACATGATGTAATGAAAAACATACAAAGATAGTTCAAAGATTAAAAGGCATATGTTCAAACTTACCAAAACTAAGATTATCATATGAGAATGATAATTTAATATTACAAACAGGTGCTTCTGACAAGCATTGGGTCGCAATACTAAAAACATACTTAGGAGAAATATGTAGATATACTAGTGGAACTTTCAATAATAACCAGATTAATTATGATATAAATGAAAAATATTTACTTGCTATTATTAAGGGAATCAATAAATTTGAAGTATTTTTATTACCAAAACCTTTCACAATAGAAACTGATAACACCCAAGTTTAAGGTTTTATAAGAAATAACACAGGGAAAAGAATTCAGCAAGGAGACTGTCCAAGTGGTAGACTCTTTTAAGTTATTACAATTTTGAGATTGTCCATAAAAAAGGGTCTGACAATTATCTTGTAGATTTTTTAAGCATAAATGTCGAATATACTAAATAACATCGATGACATGAGGAGCATTGCCAAAGACATGGCCGAAGGTATGAACATCTTAGTAGAAAATTACAATTCAATCCTAACGATTGAAGAAAAAAATGATAAAAGATATAAATGATGTAAGAACAAGATCATATATGGCACAAAATCTTTTTGAAAAATTTGAAAGTATGATAAACGAAGATGTGAGATTTTTTTCCTGGCCTCCTAACGCGCGGAAAACCTTACTTTTTCAAAAGCCGATTCACAAACGACGCTCATCACTATAAACGTAAATTAAGCTATTTGTGTGGATGGTTTGAAAGAAAGAAAGACGAAGCCTCTCAGAAATGAAATCTATTTTCAAAGTGATCTAACAAAAAATGTGTATCACTGTAATTGCAACAACTAGAAGATAATCACAAACTTGCTTTTCAAAAAGAGGTTTGAAAATTTGAAGAAAAAGACAAATCCACTTCCCAAGAGAAGCGACAAAAAGACAGTTTGAGGATAATATCAAAGAGACGAAAAATGGCCTCTGATTTCTTACTTTATCAAAGAAGGATAATTTGTGTGGATAAGATGAAGAAAAAGCAAGAGTCTCAATAAGGAACAACTTAAATCCTTAGAAAATAAAGCCCTCTATAAATGAAGGTTTCTCATTAGAGAGGGCATAAAATTAAACATCTTACTCACTTTGTAATCTTTGTAATGAACTTCTAAGTTTTCCTTAGGGAAGTTTTCTTTGTAAGATAACAATGTTTTTAAATGAAAGTTCGAATATTTATTCCAAAACCTTTTATGTGTGATAATTCTATGCAATGAGTATCTCTAATATTATCTGTGCTTAGTACCGTTAAGCAAGTGAAGTCACAAGGAAGAAGAGTTATGTAACAGTGAGGTTAGTGGTCAATAAATAGTAATATCGCAGTCAGTGATTATAATATTAACTTAAAAAAATTTCAATACTATAATCAATGATTACAGTATTACTATTCACACACTAATTTACTGATCACTTTCATTTACAAACTATTTTAGTAAATTTAAGAAAAGATCATAAATGGAGAGACTGTGACAGATGCATGAAAAGGGCAGTGAGACCTGCAGTAATTCTCTGACCAGGTGGCTGCGACTGTAGTCTGTACTGCACACAAAGAATATCGTATTCGTATAATCGTATCAAGCTTATGTCATTAAGCCAGACGGAGTCCTAAACCTGCCGCCATATCAAGAATGAATTTTGTCATTTACGATAAAAATAAACAAAGATTGTTTAAGATAGTTCGGTTTTCAAAAAGCGGAGGTTTGGACGGTGGTTTATGGAAGCCACTCGAGTTATTCCAAATTCCTTGTTTATTTAATAAATTTGGGTTTCCTGATTTGCCCTTTTTAAGAAACTAACATCATCGACTTGTCTTTTAGTGGTCACTAGATTTTGGATGCTTTTAGATTTTGAGTCACCAAGGAAATATTGTCTAACTTTTAATTTGAAATATTTAGAATATTTAATAAAAGGTGAAATTATAAGGATTTTTATTTAGAAAAGTCTAGAAATCCTAGCCATCCCTCTCTTGTTTAGGTCTTTATTCATTAGAGACGATGACTCATTTTTTTTCTATTCTTGGACAAAAAATCACTCATTTTATCATTTTTCTTTTTTCAGATCTAGGTTTTTTTCTAATAAAATGGTTCTCTTTCATATTAATATGGGTTTATCTTTATTTTTATGTGATATTTGTCACGCAACTTATTCTGCATGTGTTTCTAGTCAAAACGTCCGGGTACTTGTGTTTATGACAGTTAAGCTTATTTTCGTTAAGCGGTTTAGGCAATGGCTTAATCGATAGAGTCATTAGATCCCGTCTTATTCGTCGGTATCTTCTGGTCTAGAATCTTGCCGTTATTCCAAGCGTGTGGATTATCAAATATAGGCGGCTGCCGTCATTTTCTTATTTATATGGATGTTGTGTCATCCTTTAAAGTTTTTAACACTTTTGATTTTGTGTTTTTATCCATTATATTATTAGTGTGAATAAATAAATTTATCTATTTTATAAAAAAAGCTCTTTATTTTAAATTTTTTATTGACAATATTTTATTTTTTCACATCTATTCACTTTGAATTATGTGAATGCTTTGTCATTCTCTAAGATTTTTAGCATTTTTTATTCTATATTTATATCAATTGTATTGTTAGTGTAAATCAATAAATTTATCTATTTAAAAAAATAAGGCTCTTTATTTTAAATTTTTTATTGACAATATTTTATTTTTTCACATCTATTCACTTTGTACTCCATTATTACTTCTTATAAAAACTTCAGTATGGGATTTCTTGAATGCCCATCTCCCATTTTACCATGAGTCAAATCAAAAGACAAAATAATTTACTTTAAATAATGGTTTATTTGTTCTTTATATTTTTCTAACTTATTTGTAATTACTGTAAAAAACTTATTTAAACTTTATTGATATCTCCACATTATCACTTGAGTCTTTCTACAAAATAATTTTTTTTAGATATTAATTTATTTGTTTTTAAAATATTTTTATAACTTATTTAATATAAATAAATAATTCAAAACTTAACACAATTAAATACTATTTAGTTCTTCACCTCCCTCTCTTCCATACCCTTCTTTGTTAGAGAGTAGGAGTTATCCCCTTTGATAAAGTAAGTTTTTTCATACTGATCTAGGTTTTGTTTTTCATTTATTTTTTTATATTTTTATCATTTATTTATTTTTCCTTCTTTTACAAGTCTTAGGTGTTATTTGATTTTGCTGAGCTTAGAGTATTCAACCTATTTATTTTGGGTTCAATTATAAAAAACTTGTTCTCATATGAGAACGAGTTTTACACCATTAGATGGTGATTTTATCTCTTTAAATTTATGTAGATTAAAATTTTATTTGAGAAAACTAAAATCTCAAAAAATAAAATTCTGTCTATTGACATAAAACTTGTTTCATACGAGCGGAAGGATTTTTATAAGTTGAACTCATTTATTTTTTAACTTTTTTGATAACTTATTACTTAAATTTCTAAAAAAAAAATGATAAATAAAAAAAGTCAAAATATTTAGATTTTTCTATTAAAAAAAAAAGTCATCTTCCAAAATATAAAATACCACTCTTTCTCAACAAAAATAAATTGCTTGAGCGTAAGCAAACATCATATCTATATTAAATATTATTTAGCGTAAGTTAGAAAAATTCAATTAGGTATTAATTAAAGTAAGCATACCTAGAGGTTGTTTGTTTTTTTTTTTTAGAGCTTATCTTTGAAAATTTACTCGAGCAGGCATTAGGATTGTTTGTTTAGAATTTTCACGATTTATTGTTGTAATTTTTTTTTTTTAAAAGTTATGAATAAAGAAAAAAATGAAAATATTTGGTTTTCCGATTCGGAAAAAGTCATTTCATGAGTATAAGAAAAGCTGATGTTGTCGATAAAGGAGAAGATACAGAAATCTGTGTACTAAGGATAACAACGAGGTGTTTGGGGCAGGGGCGGTCCCATCCTGAGCTACGACTCGTTTATTTTTAGGATTCCAAAACTTATCTTGTTAAAAATTTAAATGGGGCGGGCGGGGCGGGACGAAGATAGGAAAAATTGGCGCATCCAGTTTATATTTATTTTGTTTTTTATTTTTTATATTTACTTTTTATTTTATTATATTAAAGTGTAATATATTTCATAAAAAATAAAATATTATAATTTTATAAGATTATTTATTAAAAGATATTCTGTTATTATTATTATTTATATTAAAATATAAAATAAAATAATAAAAAATATTTTAAAAATATAATCGAAGCGAGGGGCGAGAAATGTAATCTTGAGGCATGCTGAACTGTCTCAGTTGAGAAATAATAAAATAAGTTAAAAGCAGATTCACAATTAAAAACTAACTGTCTTTATTAAAAATGAAGTGAATTTGGAATCAGAATAATTAAGTAAATGTTCTTGTCCTTTCATTATCACGATATTAAAAAAAACGATTTATCTTGTCTTTATTAAATCTTATCGATGTGTCTCGAAAAAATTATATTGATATTAAATAAAAAACAAGCATTCTCAAGTCTGTGATTCGCGGATCACCACCCTTGAACCTTTTCTAAAAAATAATTAAATTAAATTATTCAATTTTATAATTTAATAAATTAATAAATTTCTTTAATTATTTTAAAATGTTAATTTCAAAAAGTAAAAAAAAAAAGGGTTGTTGACTTGTTGGGGAAAGAAAGTCGAAATGTTTTGCATTATTGAACAGAAACGAGGAAACGGAATTTATGGAGGGAATGTTGTGATAGTGGGAATGTGAGTAGGCGTGGGTGAGCCGCTTTGTGAGCCGACAGCAGACAGCCAGCCACACGTGTGACGTCATTGTCCTTTGACTTAACTCGAATTTTCCCACTTTTGGTCATACCTTCCTCTATATTTACGATTCTACCCTACTTCCAGCAAAAAAAAAAAAAAAAAAAAAAAAAAAAAAAAAAGTTGTTGCCTACGTGGCAGGCAGCTAAGAAAGCATATATTCTTTCCCTTTCCCCCAAAAAACAAAAAGAGAAGGAGAAGGTACAATCATGAACAGCGGGATTAATCCTTTCATTCATATCTCCCACCAACTTCTCTGTACTCACAGCTCACCTCTATTACCATCAATGAACCTTTAACTCCTCATACCCACCTTCTAAACCAAAAATAAAAATAAAATTGTTTATTTATTACATTAATACCATTTCTATTTTTTGA
Organism: Tetrastigma voinierianum; assembly: GCA_016808115.1. Classification (NCBI taxonomy): domain Eukaryota; kingdom Viridiplantae; phylum Streptophyta; class Magnoliopsida; order Vitales; family Vitaceae; genus Tetrastigma; species Tetrastigma voinierianum. The sequence continues at coordinate 430,713 of JAEQBH010000831.1, read as the reverse complement.
CTTTTTTTTTTCAAAAACGGAATTCCAAATTAAATGCAAAAAACCATTTGAAATTTTCTATGATACAATTTTATAGCGACCGTTACTGATTAATAGGGAAAAAAAATCGGAGAATCATGAAAGATTCAAAATTTAAATTATTATGTAGAAACGTTCAAGTGAATTTATAAAATATTAGGAATTTAACAGATGAGATGAGAATATGAACAAATTGGGAAAAGTCAAGAACTTAATTGGCAAGAAATTAAATTAAAAAAAAAAAAAGGAAAGAAAGAAAAACCAGTCTTAGGGTAAATAATTTGTCTTTCATTTCTTGGGAGGGAAGGGTATGATTGGAATTAGTGGAAGGTTCTTTACATCATAGATATGATGATAATGAATGGCCAATCATGATGGGTGGGATCCACATGAATTCATTTATCATGATTTAGTATAAGAGTCCAATCACTAGAACCCATTATTGGCATATCCTCATAATGTGCTCATTGTTATTTGTATTCAATGCTTTCTTTTTGCTCTATTTTTCACGAGTTTTAGACTTAAAAACATTACAACAATGCCACAAATAATCATAAACCGTAATCGAAAGGGTTGACTTCACAAATATTTCAAATTAGGGAATTTCCTTAGTGTTCATTAATTTGAATCATTTTAGGGTCATTGATTTATTCGATAATTAACTTCAAACCTTGGACTTAATCGAGTGCTTATAAATTGAACTTAACATCCATTTTTATTAGAAAAAAAAATACAAATTTGGAGTTTATACAATTGTAAGAATCTAAGGATTTATTTGGTTTTTATTTTTAAAAATTGTTTTTAAAAACGAAATTTGAAGCATAAATAATATTATTTTGAATGTTGAGTGAGAGATGAGATATGAGAAATGAGGTAATTGTGAGTGGGGGTCCTTGTAAGGAGTGGGGGTCTTCAATTTTTTAGCCATTTTGGGGGACAGTGGTGGGTGCAATGGGTGGGTGGTGATTAAATGGAGAGAAGAGGGGCAAAAGGGTAAAAAAGTTGGTGATGAACAGGCTTGTTGTTGCTGCAAGGGTGGCGTCTGAGAGGGGCTTTCTCTTTGTTGGCTATCTGATATCAGTATAGCCTTTGCATATTGTTCTTTTTTCAACTTTTGCTCGCTTTTCTATCTGTACTTTACTTTGTTCCCAGTTCTTCATCGTCTGCTGCTTCTTTGTTCTCTTCTTCGTCCTCTGTATTCCCTTACCGTTCCTGAGAAAGCTGTGTCAAAGCTTTGATCAATGGCTGACATAACCCACCTTCCCATGGAGCAGCTCCAGGACCTTGAGTATTGCATAGACTCTAACCCTCCCTGGCGTATGTTCTCTATACCACTCTCTCTCTCTGTCTCACTCTGTTTTTGCATTTGAATGTTGTTTCCGTGATTTTTCGACGCACCAGAGGGGAAAGGAATTGGTGGGTCCATCTCTTCCTCTGTGTTTTCTCTGGGTTTTGGCTTGATTGCCTCTGGGAGTAAAATGGCATTTGGTTCTCTTTTTTTTTTTTTTTTTTGTTTTCTTTTCATTTGGGTGATAGGGCATTTTGGGAGAGAAATGGGTTTGTGCGTCTCTTTCTCTCTCTTGTTTCTCTTTCTTCATGCTTTTATCGGTTGGTTTGTTTGTTTTTTTTTTTTTTTTTGTTATATTACGCTTTTGGAGAGAAATGGGTTTGGAAGAAGTTGCAGAGTAATCCAATGGTGGTGACGATAATGTGGAAACTTTGGAGGCGGAAAACAAAAAAACGATTTTTTCCCATTAAAAATGATTTTTTTCCTGTTCATTGCAATGAGTGACATAAAAATGGAAGATGATGATACAACCTCTTTTTATTTTCTTCAAAAATGATGATGATGAATGTTTGAAAATTTGTAACTTTCCCACTTAAGAGTTGACGGGGCTAGCATTTTTTATTCCACCTTTCCTTTGCGAATTGTTTGGTTGCCGAGAAAACTTAAGAAAATGATGAATAGTGGTAACTGGTAGGGAATGAAGTGTTCGTCCTGAGATTCCTAGACTATTCATACCAAAGGAGCATCTGTAAATGTTACGGTTCTGTGTTATATAGTGAGTCTACTTTTAGGACGAAAAAGGGAAAGTTACTGCTCAGAAGTGGAATATTGATTGTGAGACTTGGAGGTGAAACAGCATACTCATGTGGTATGAGATTCATGATATCTAATATTTAATTGCCAATAGTAGACTGTCCATCTCGGGCAAGGGGAAGAAGGATTAAGTCCTGGAAAGATAAATGGTGTTGCCAAGAGCAAGGGATTTAAAATATCTATTTCACCTCGATATATCTATGATTTGATTTGCTGCATATATCATAGTTATTTTTATACGAATATCGATATATCTAAATTAAACTGCGATAATCCATAATCGCTGATCAAGTCGATTTCAAATCTTACCATTTTTAAATATATCCGATATACCGATATATCTCGATATATCCCGATATATCTGACATTTTAAAATTAAACTAACGCCGCGCGCGCATGTAATTGAGCATTTTACGAGGAGTTGCCCAAAACCGAGATATCGCGATATATCGGCCATCTCCGAGCATCGCTATTAACATCACCGGGAGCATCGGATATATCTCCGAGATATATCGACTGATATATCTGATATTTTCATCCTAAGCAGCCTTTTTTTTTTTTTTTTGTCATGTTTGTCTCAAAAGGCTGGGGCTGTGGTGTTGAGAGGTGTTTGTCAAGTTTAGATTCTTAACTTCCCTAGGCCTCTACTCTAGCCTTGAGGTGGGGAGTTGAGTGCTGTTCCCACCATGTGTTGTGTGGAATGCTTTGGTTCGACCTAAGTTTAGCTTTTTTTTCTTGGGAAGGCGTCTTTGGGGAAAGCAATGGCTTTGGATTAATATTAGATGTTCTATGTTTCAATCCCATGTAGGAGTCAATTGACCACATCTATAAGAGGGACATTGTTAGGTTGGCTTGACTTTTTGTGAGAAGAAACTTGAAAGTGAAAAAAAGGGGTTGAAGAGCGGCACCTTTATGCCTATTTTGGACAATTTGGAGGGAGAGAAATGGAAAGTCTTTTTCAAAGAGAGAGCTTCTGTCTAAAGCACCGAAATCTTTGCTTTTGTAACTTGTTATCTTAGAGCAAACTACTGGGTGAGAAAGCTGGATGTTCTTACTTGATTTCATTGGTTGGTTGCTGTGGGTTTGAAGGACATAGATACTTTTTGTTTTCCCTATCCTTATTTTGGCGTTTTTTGGTGACTGTTGTATACATCATGTTTACTTTAGCACACCCTTTTGATGTGTCTTGATATTATTTTTACTTACATATAAAAATGTTTTAGTACAATTTTTTTTTCTTATGCAATTGTGTTTTATGTTATCATTGCTGAATAGCTGGTATAATTTGCTTGCAATGGTGTACATGAATGATCAATCCATTAGCCTTGAGGCTGAATTTTGTTAGGTCATGTACATACTAAGGTTCAGACATCTGACAAGTCTGCACCTTGTTTGATCATGAAAGAATAGTTGCCTTTGCTAAGTGAAGAATTAAACTGTTCCAGGTGATTATTGTTTCACTTTTAAATAGTTTGTTTTCAGTATTCTTCCTTTTTGGGTATGGTCTGCGTAATTGTTAGCATGTCTGAAATATTTCAGAAGATCTCTATTTCTTTGATTAAGCCCATCAAAGATTTATCTTTGGTTCAGCTGGTAAGGAGTTCTGATCTAAAAATTCAATTTTGGGGACCTATGGGTTCCAAGGCATCTCCTAGAATGAGAAACCTGGTTTTGGTGGGGGCTTTATGAGAATTGGTTATGCTGCTGTGCTAGTGAACTAAAATGTTTGTAAAGCCTCCAGACAGCTTTGAGATTTGTGGTATGGTTACTGGATTTATTCAACTGATTTTTCCACTTCACAACAATGTTAGGATCTGAATGATAAGTTTTGAGTGGGCTGATTAGAATGTTAGTACATGAAGGTATAGCTTGAAGTGGAGTAGATGTAAGGGATGAATGATTGAAAAGAACATGAAAGATTATTGGAGAGGGTCCTTGGGTTGACACCAATAATAGCAACACAATGTTGTTATTCATCGATGATTTGATGGCTTCTATCTAATTATGTTGCATTTGGACAACATATGAGTGGTAGAAACCAGAATATGTTGTTTGATAAATGCAAAGAAAGGAGAGCATTCTTTTTGTTTATAAAAGAGTTGGCTTCTACTGTTTTTGTTGATGATCTCAATCATGGTTACTAAGGAGTCTTCCCACCGCCTACCTTGTCCTGTAGAGACATAGAACATTGCATGAGGATGGTAAATTCATCAGCTATAAGCATCAATATGTACAAATTTGACAAGAATGGAAAGGATTTTGATTGATGTATGATATTAGAAGTAAAATGAGTGGCTGGTTTTCTTTTCATAGCTGTGGGGTTCAAAATCTCGGTCAAGCAGTATGACGTGGCCAAGTGGTACCATCCTCGGCTATGGCTGGTATCAGACTGATACGCAAGTCAAAATCAGTCCGATGAAAGGGAGCATTTTAGGCTTGTTGCAAAGAGGGTATTTTACAACAGAGAGAAAGAGTGGTCTGGGAGAGAGATGGGGGTTGTTTTCTTTCTTAAATACTTAAAAAATATATTTATTTTTAAAACTTATTTATTCAAATGAAAATAAAATTACTAAAGTTCTTTCTTTAATGGTTTTATTTAGAATATATTTGATAAAAATGATATTATATTTTTAAATATGATTTATGATTATTTTTAAAATTTGAAATATTGAAGTTAAATAAATATATTTAACAAGTCTTAAAATTTATTCTATCATGCTTTTATTAGTATATGAATAATGTTCTTTTTATATATCTATTAATTTTTTCACTTCATGTGATTATGTTTATTTTAAAATTCTCTTTCATATATGAAGTTTTTAATGTAACATATTTTGCGTATCATTCACATGCCTTTGACCTAGCCAATGATCAAGTATCGCAACTTTCAGCCATGAATTGCCTGGATGTATAGCCCAAAGAGGGTGCCAATAGGTTTCGATTTATCGTGAATGTACCTTGCATATTGAGGCATCAAACAGATAGTGATAATTATGATTTGGAAAACATTTGAGATCTGGATACATCAGAATTGAAACCTGTTGAAATTCTAATTTCTTCTGAACTGTCTGAAATAATTCATTTGTTTTTCCATTTTGTTTCTTTGTCATTTGCTTCAGTCTTGATTGAGCCTGAGAATAATATTGAAACAAACCAGAAAATAATAATAAAAATAAGTCCTTTGCTATTTTCTCATTAGTCTATCTCCAATTAGCATGATAATGGGTACATCATTTTCTCAGTTTATTTATGAGGTAAATCTTTGTTTTGCAGCTGAAACAGTTCTATTGGCATTTCAAAACTATATTTTAGTGTTGGGTACAAGCGTTATGATCCCCTCTTTGCTAGTCCCGGCAATGGGTGGAAATGATGTAAGTGTCTGTTAGACTACCGCCTGCTATTTCTATTCAAACTCCATGTTTTTTGATAAGCATTCTGAGAAGCAAAATTCATGATTGGTCAGGAAGACTGCATTTCTAGGCAGCTTTTTCTTCAAACCTACATTGTGAAAATTTGCAAAAATCTAAACCCAATATTTTCTGGGTCCCACCCACAAGACTTCCTAGGTTAAAATTCTGCTGTTACAAATGTTTGGTTTACTTTGATCATTTCTTCTTCCTTTTTCTGTCCAGAAACCATTGTTCATTGGATAAGTGTGATCATTGTATATTTATTGAATTTTGCCTCAGAAGATCTCTCTGGTGGGATTTGTCATAAGGGTGGGTTGTGAAATGCATCTCCTGACCCTAAGTTATATCTTCCTTTTTGTCAAACATTTTGACCATTTTCTTGCTCACACAACCAGGGGGACAAGATACGAGTCATACAAACTCTACTCTTTGTAGCTGGCATTAACACGCTTCTTCAAGCACTTTTTGGGACCAGGTTGCCTGCTGTAGTTGGAGGCCTTGCTTATCTCATTCTATGGTTTGCTACAATTAGTGACTCCTATCACTACAACGAATTTGAACCCTCATGAAGTAAGTTTACCATACTACACGGTTTCTTTCTATTGCTAGGGTGTTTAAGCAACCACCAAATGAGAGTTTTCTATTTGGTTGCATTTTAAATTTCGAATATGCCGTCACCTACAGAAGAAGTTGCAAACCCGATAAAAATCCCAGAATAAACTCTCTAGCTCCTTTCCATGAAGTATGGAAGAGAGCAAAAGGAGGCATATAGCATCCTAAAAATATAATGGATGCAATATCTTTTCCTGGGCCAGGGGCTTGTAACATTCTTTTTCAACTGCAGAAGGAAAGCGAAAGCTCATTCGGGCTCCTTTCTTGAAGTGAGCTGCCACCTGAATAGCCCGCTTATGTGACGTATAAATAAATTATATATGATCATTTGTTGAAATTTATACATAATTTTGTTTCCATAAATGTCCCAAGAATTAAGTTTTCTTTTAAATGGATGAAAAGAAACGTAATGAATTCTTTACCTTTGGGTCTGCAAGTGCTGTGAATGTGATACAGTTCTGAAGGAGATCTTCATGTCCAACTTGTTTGCAGAGATTTATTCATACAATGCGAGCTATCCAAGGAGCTTTGATTGTTGCCTCAAGTATACAAATCATCTTGGGTTACAGCCAAGTTTGGGGTCTGTTTTCAAGGTAAGATGGTGTAATGATGTAAAGGTGATATAGCTTGTTCAAATTGGCAGTGTTCTTAGTTATTTGTGTTTGCTTTGTAGGTTCTTTAGTCCCCTTGGGATGGCACCTGTGGTTGGATTGGTTGGTTTGGGATTGTTCCAACGAGGATTCCTCAAGTGTAGGTGTTGCGCTAGATGCTTGGAAATTCATTGCATAGTGGCTTCATTTTGACACATGAAGCATCACCGTTGTATCCATTTTAGATCATCACAAATCCTTACATCTTACAAATTTTTGTAATTGCTGGCATCTGCCATACCATCCTCTCTGTGATTTAGGGAACAGGATTCTGCTTCTTTTTTTTTTATGTTTCTTCTTTTAGCCACTTTCATGCAAATTAATTTTTAATTCTTACCATTGATGAATGTTTAATTTCAGCAAGGGAAAACATAGATGGCAGAACCAAAGCATAAAACCTTGCTGACATTAGTTGAATGGTGTTTGTGTATCCCATTTCCCTAATTTGCTTGGCCCACCTCTTTATTTCATGAATGAAATACTAATGCTTGCTGCATAATCTTCTTCAGTCATGCTCTTGTCGGTTCATTCTCTCAATGATTTATGCAAAATTCTATTTATATTTTCCAGTTGGGAATGTGTTGAAATTGGGATCCCGATGCTACTTTTGGTTATCGGTGTGTCACAAGTAAGCAATTTTGTATGTTATTTGAGACAATTCATATCCGGATGTTATTTCTTTTCTCAATTTGAATGTTGGTTTTGTTGCTTCAGTATCTAAAGCATGTGAGACCATTAAAGGAACTACCCGTTTTTGAACGATTTCCTGTCTTGATTTGTGTTACAATTGTATGGATCTACGCCCTCATCTTGACTGCTAGTGGGGCTTACCGAGGCAGGTCTACACCAACTCAAAACAGTTGCCGTACAGACAAAGCAAACCTCATATCTTCCGCCCCATGGTACTTCCATGGATCATGTTCACTTATATCTTACTTGTGCTATGTTTTGTTTGGTTCTGAAATACCATTAAGTGTGTTATTTTCAGGTTTAAGTTTCCATATCCCTTGCAATGGGGTCCACCAACGTTTTCCGCAGGTCATTCGTTTGCTATGATGTCTGCAGTTCTTGTATCAATGATTGAGGTATTATGTGGGTGTCCTTTTTAGGCTACTTAGTCCTTATTTTACTTTATGTTGCAACTCTTGATTTGGTTGGATGGGCCATATGACTGATGAGCCTCTAGATGTTCAATTGCATTTATTGTCCTTTTCACATATATATAGAAGGAGCAAGACCTTTTAAAACAATTCTATGCCGGGATGTTTTTTGTGCCCAAACTTAAAGCTTCCAATCCACAGTTCAATTGGATTGCTTAATGCAATTCCAAATACAAATCTTGAACCAACATGTGAACCGTGAACGTATGCTCATTCGCATGCCCTCACTCAACTTCTAGACTGGCTATCTAGAGTTTAGAGCTTTGAGTTGCAACTACGCGATGACTGTTGGACCTTAACGAACAAGGTACAACTGCTAGGACTAATGGAATTATAAAGCATTCAGAAGTACAAATAACTTCGTATTTGAAACTGCAACAGCACTAAATAATTTAAATATACATCATTCTATTCTGAGGCTCCACACTATCATCAGGGCATCTGATGCAGGAATTTTTTGCAGCTTAGCCGCTAATGAGTTAGGGAAACTGTTTATTTAAGGTACATGTAATTTGGGTTGATTTGCACAGTTTGGGAAGTATAAGATTTTCTTTGACTTATCCATTCTTTATTTTTGAGGTTAGGGTCCTTTGAATAAGTTATGGTGGGGGTAGCTGAGAATGGGAAATTCTTAGTTAAATCTTTTATTAACTTCTTGATTTAAGGAGCAGAAATGAGGTTTGGTTAAAGTTGGCGCCTACCAAAATCAATTTCTTTGATTAGGAGTTAGTGAATACCCTCTACATTGAATCAATTTAAAAATGAGGATGGCCTAACTAGTTGATGCGTCCATCTTAAGCAGGATGAGTAGCATCAGTGAATCTATGTATCCTGATTCAGTAAAAGAAATTGTAATATGTGGTATATGGTATCTTCCTTATTCGGCTTTTCATGGGTACTCCCTAGATTGGTCAAAGAGTTAATAGGTTGGCATGGGAGTTTTATTGGGAAGAAATAGGAAAAAAAAAATGGTGGTTTGCTCCTGTTCACCTTATGCGGTTTTTATGGAAGGAACATAATAGAGTATGTTTTGAGGGGAATGGAGAGCTCAGAGTTGGTTTCAAATAAATTTTGTTAGCCCTTTCTACCGTTGGTCTCTGGTTGAAACCTTTTCCTCACGGTTGATTTTGTTGACATGGTTGGTAACACTCCAAAATTGTTCTGTTGTTTTGCCATCTTTGTATCCATAATGTGCAACCCCACCCTTTTTTTGGCACCTTTAATATAATCTCTTTGCCTGTTAAAAATGGTTTTGGTTTATTCATAGATAAATGATGTTGCACGTTTTGTCAAAAAGACAATGAGCTTTGGTATGACAACTTGTACTCAACTTGTTTTGCATAACACTGTAGGCTGAGTTACAAGGTAACGTCGGTGACTCTGCTCCCTAACTAAAATGTATAATTTGTAGCATAACTGAATTTTCATGCTGCAGTCAACTGGGGCATGGCGGCGCGGCATCACGGTTGGCACTGCAACCTGCCTCCTGCTTATGTGTATTGAGCCGTATTGGCTGGCAGGTGAGCTTGTTTGACACAAATGTTGCCTATGCTGTTACTCGTTTACATAACAATGTAGTTGGAGACAACATCATTCTAGCATTTATTGAACTCTTGCTTATTGTGAGTTTAATCATATTTAATTTTTTGTCCTAAAAGGCCTAAATAATTCTGATCTACCAATGGATTTTGGTAGGATTGGGATTTTGCTGGATGGCCCTTTTGGAACTCCGCACTGGTTCCACCGTATCCGCGGTAAGAACTTCTGTTGCATGGGAGCTATAGCTGCAAAGGTCCTGTGTCATCTCTTGGGATTCAAAATGAGCTTGACAGAGATATTATTGCCCATTTTCATTTCAGGGAAAATGTGGGACTTCTAGGGCTGACCCGAGTTGGAAGTCGTAGAGTTGTTCAGATTTCTGCTGGCTTCATGATATTCTTTGCCATGTTAGGTTGGTAACATCTTAGTAATAGAATGGACTTTGTTATTTACTCTAACAACTTAATATAATATCCATATACATTTTTGTCTGTCTTCTTTGAAACAAATATGACTCTGTATTTGGCCATAAATCTTCTTCAGACTATGCAATCATTGACATCATGCTCAACTGGCCTTTAGTCTTTGGTACACATTTTCACTCTGTTATTTGTCTGCAGGGAAATTTGGAGCAGTTTTCGCATCTATACCATTTCCTATATTTGCTGCATTGTACTGTGTTCTTTTCGGCCTTGTGGGTATGCCATTAACTTTGAGCAAACATCTCTTTCTACTTGTTCTGTTCTTGTAAACTTCACAATATGTTTTCAAGGAATGTGCAGCATCAGTTGGGCTGTCATTTTCAGTTCACAAACATGAATTCCATGAGAAACTTTTCATTGCATGGGCTCTCCCTCTTCCTTGGGATATCTGTTCCCCAATTTTTCAATGAATATTGGGTTCCTAATCGCCATGGTCTCGTCAATACCAATGCTGGATGGGTAAGAGTTTTATTTTAACAAGCCCCAGAAGAGGCTATACAAATTTGTTGAAATTTCTGAAATATCATCTATTCTTGATGTATTCTGAAATATCGCCTGCAGTTCAATGCCCTCTTGAATACCATATTCTCGTCACCAGCAACAGTAGGATTGATCGTTGCAGTGTTTCTGGATAACACATTAGAGGTGGAGAAGGCGAAGAAAGACAGAGGCATGCCATGGTGGGTGCTCAGAAACATTTTAGAGGAGATAACAGAAATGAAGAGTTCTACACTCTGCCATATTCAATCTCTCAACAAGTTCTTTCCACCAACATAGCAGGTTGATCGAAATAAGCAACTAAGTCAAACCCAATTCAATTAGCAGATGAGGTTTCTTAGGAGTTAGGAAAATCTGAAGTTGATGTTTGTTATAAACATCTTAGCAAATGCTAAGGCTAAGGCTTCCCTTTCTTCAGCTTTCTCTCGCTATTTTTTGTGGGCCATGTGTAGGGTGGGTCCTAGGTTAGGATTGTAGAGCATTTGATCCATGCTTTTGTAGCTTTTGACTCTTCTCTTAATAATAAAAATGATGCAAAATCAGCTCTCCTGGCTCTACAGGACAAAATGAAGTTCAACGAGGAGTGTGGGAGAGATACATAATTTATGGGCTAAGGTGTCATAATCTTATTATCCATCATAATTCTGTTATTCTAAGGATGACAGTATCGTACATTGGTATATATATATATATATATATATATTTTTTTTTTTTCTTCACTTTCTTTTCTTTATTCTTTTGCCACTCGGTCTTAAGAAAGGATGATTTTTGGTTTGAAATTACTCCACTGTTGTTTTTTTTTTCTTTTTCGGTTCATTTTTTAATAAAGTGGTTATTTCATAAAAATTTAGGCATTTTCTGCTTTTAAGTATCGCTATCTTATTGCGGCTGCATTTATCACAAGGTCGATTCATGACGCCGCTTTCTTTCATCGCCTCGCTACGACGCTTATTCGCATGGTATGCCATTTAACGTGCTGAAAAGGATTCGATCAACAAAAGATATCCTCGACATGACACAATTATATCACGTAAGATGTTTAGTCATTATATTATTAAATGGTGTTTTATATCGATTTATTATTCTATTACCAATATTTTAATTTGATATATTTGGATGATTAAGAAGCTCAATTAATAAAATTATTATTATTTTTTAAAAAGGAAAATGATTTTATTTATTTTAATTAGAGGGAATTAGGTTAAGGTGCATAATTGTACCAAATAGAATGAAAATAGAACCCAAGAACCTTAAATCACCATAAAATGTGACAATCTCCAACAAATTATTAAAAACATGCACTAGAATAGCAAAACTTTTTAACGAGACCCAAATTATTAAAAACATGCCCTTGAAAAGCTACAAGCAAACACTGCTACTTGGTATATATATATATATATATATATATATATATATATATATATAGTATATATATATATATATTGATTTTCAATTATATATTTTATAATTAAACATTAATAATATTTCTGAAAATAATATATTTATATATTTAAAAATTTAATAAAATTTAAATTTATGACATCATCAATTCAACTATAATTTGATCATTAATCCCATCAATGAACTGATAATTTTTTGGATTATCTGATTTTTAAAACATTATTTTTTGACGTGAGACTCTCCACACCAAGATTCAATTAAAAAACAATTACTAAAAAGGGGATTGGGTGTATCAGGCCACTAAGCTACCGTCCCATTTGTTAATAATTATTCAAATGAAAGGTATATATAAATATAAATATATTGTTTCATAAAAAGTTAAAATATTAATACAGTAATATAAAAATGACTAAAAATATTATAAATATCAAATTATATATTTTTAAATTTAAAAATTAATTATAATTTTTAAAAATTAATCAATTTGATGGGACATGTATAATTTGATTTGAATAGTTATTTACTAAATAATTTTTAAAAACTAGAAACGTCCTTTTAATATTATGTTAAGTGATTAATTTATTTTTGAGTTATTAAAAAAGGAAGTTGATAATATTATGTTAAGTTATTCATTTATTTGTTGCTCTCGTTAGTTTTAAAAATCTGCGAAAACCAATTACTTTCCTAGAAATTATCCTCTATTTCAAATTTTTAATGCATTTCACTTTGTAAACAATGTTCATTATTATTATTTTTTTGAAACTACAATGTTAATTATTTTTAAAATACTTTTTTTTAAAAATTTTTTTTGGTAAACCAAACAACTAACAATAATAAAAATAAAGTTAATATTAAATGTAATTTAAACCAAAATTTCTATCCCCATAAGGAATCATTAATCAACTCAGGAAATGTTTTCAAAAAGTGAAAAAAATTGATAATAAATTTGTATTATTTTATTCTTATCCTTAACTTTGTTTTTTTTTTATCTAGGGGGAATTAAGTTTAACCAATATGAATTAACAAGAAGCTCAACTCACGTTTAACTAATATGAATTAAAAAAATAACTTAACTCACCCAAATTATGTAGTATTTCACTTTTTTCACCAAATTAATGAAAACATGCATTCTCTTTTTATGAAGATCAAATAGCCCTTAATAAGTTGACCAAGTGGATCCCATTTATTTTCTGAGAGAGAAAATCATCAAATCAAATCTCCATTTTTTCACCACCACAAGATAACAGTGTTATAATATTGTTTTTTTTGAAGAGAAAAATGATTTTATTTTATTGATTCAAACTAACCTACACATTTGATAAACAATAACACTGTTATAACACTAAATGTAACATAGTTATCCTTAATATAACAATATTATAACACTAATATAAGTAACCGTTATCCTTAATGTAACATAGTTATCTTTAATGTAATTCAACTATTATACTAATGTAACGTAGTTGTCTGACTTTGTTACTTACATTAGTGTTATAACAATGTTATTGTAATAACCAGTGTTTTAAAAATCAGAATGGATTAGTCGGTCAGACTAGTCTAATCATCGATCGATCGATCGATATTCCGGTCCGATTTGAGCTTAAACCCGGATGGTCAAATGAGCCGGTCTTGAACTGCCCAGATCGGGCGGTTTAGTAAGAACCGAACGGTTCAAAATTCTTGGGCAAGTGGGACATATGGCTGGATCATACACGCATGCCAACATCACATTAAATGCTATAGTAGGGTTGCCACACATGAGAATGTTGGCTTGCTAATAAATGAGTGTATATAAATGCTTTTAGAAGCTTATTTCTGTTCAGTGTGGGACACATTCCAAGTTTCAAAGGAATGCCAAGACACTAAAGTCATGGTGAATAAAGAAGAAGAACCACTAGGCTACCTGTGGACCCCCAAGTTTTGTTTTTACGATGAGTTTTTTTTTTCTTTGTGGGATATTTGGAGTCCCACATTGGGAAGTAAGAGAGGGAGAGAGGCCTCCCTTGCCTATAAGGGTGTGTTTGGATTATGGGAATAAAGAGATAGAATGAGAATATCATTACCCCTTCAACCAATGTAAGACCCGAGAAAATTCCAATTTTCGAAAAAAGAAAATCAGAATTCTCGTAAAACTGGCCAGAGATCCGCATTTACTTAAAACGATTTCACCGCGAATCGCTCCTACGAACCCATTTAACACGCCGACTTCGTCGACCCCGGTATTAATCGACCGACATCGCTTTCGGCATCGCGCCGCGTCAAATATTACGCCACGCCGATTTAAACCTACGATAACACGCACTACGTTACTTATATCGCATGAAAGCAGAGTAAACGATGGAACGGGCACATAACGCCAATCGCAAAATCCAAGCTCGGGGACATAGATGGCATTATGTAATTTGTTTTGGAACGATAATAAAGCACAAAAACCGTAATAAGGCTGTCTCCTACCTTTATTAAAAAGAAGCCAAAACATGGGTTATGGGGAGGAGAGACGGTTAGGGCCATTTCAAGGCTTTCTTTAGCCGGCAGAAAGATGATGTCTTCTCTCAGATTCATACGATCCGACCGTCTAATTCTTGTTGTTAAGCGAAGTTCTGCTTTACGCTGAGAGGGCCTAAGCGTGGGCTCCGCTTGGGGCGAGCTCACAAACCCGTGAGGCAGAGTGCTTATCTTACTGGGTTTTACACTCATGCTTAAGTTACATGACAAGCTTTTGGCCGGTTGAGGCTTTGAACGACCGCTTCGACGCATCCCACCTTGGAAATGTAATTGTTAGAAAATTTTGAAACTCATCGCAGCATCCGCGATCACTAATGGCTGCCTGGGCTAGTTGATCATAAAATTTGTGAAATAAATTGGATTGTGATGTGTATGAGGCCGAAAATGATCATGGCAAATTCTGGTTCGCGAACTATATTGTAGATACTGGACGGTAACATCCCGGTCAATGTTCATTATACAGTGTCGAAACAATCGAATTAATGCGTACTATCAAGAGCAATTCAAACATCGCCAGAATGCATTGCTCAGATGTATATCTTGGTGTAATGGATTGAAATTACATAACATGTCAGGTGATTTAAATCACGCGAATATACGCACGATTATATATTTGCATGTGTCAGATAAACGGTGATTTAATCGCATCACGCATTCATACGCACTGCCACCCTGCAATCCATTGCGGAAATGAAACGCACGGTTTTATCAGAGAGTGGCTCGAGGGTTGACTATTATTAATAATAATAATTATCGGAGGGTAGTCCATATAAAAATATCAATCGCTGAAATGCCTAATCGACACATCGGAAAGCATTGGTTCACTAAATAGATAATCGTAGCCTGGCCCAATACTTATATCGTGGAGTATTGTTCATAATTAAAAACAAATATCTTTGCTTTGAAAATTAAGGTTTCATACGCGCTAAGCAGCGCGGCGAGCTCAGCGACTCTGCGTGATGCGTCGATCATGCATATTCAAGCAGTGATCACACACGTACTCAATGTATGTTTTCACGGAAAGCATCAGATATGCACTTAAGCGGCAGTGTAACCCTTTGTGCATGAGTCTCCACTATCGAAAGATTAAATTTCACCCTGTCGAGGAATTTATTATTTGCATAGAAGCGCACTGTGAGATCGCTCATCATAGAGTGTCACAAAGTGAAAAGCTTCTGTTATACTGGTTTTAAGTGATGTATACATGTATTAGAATTCTAGAATTTAATATATGTTGTAAAAGAAAGAAACTTTTAACTCTTGAAACTATTGCAGATAGCTTGATGTATGAGGATGAGTATTGCAAGACTAGCCCAAGAGATCGCTTACTCATATATATATCTGCGGATGTTGACGACGAGACTGTGTGGTTCTGGCAGCTCTCTCGCATAAGGGAGATCGCCCCGATTGTGAGTCAGGCTCTGCCGCGCCCGACATTCATGAGTATTCCGCGGGTTGACGGTCCGTCAACGGATTCCCGGGGAATGGGGCGTCACAAATTCCCATGTTTGGATGGAATTTAAGCGTAAGGGAATGGAATGAAAACTTATTCAAAGGGGAATCAAATTCTACTTCTAAGTAGGATTTGGATTTCTTAGATATATGTGGTATTCCGATCACCATTCTCATTTTCTTTGACAACTATTCACCATTCTCCTTAGAAAACATAAAACCTTAAAATTCATATTTTACCTATAATCTTTTGTTCATCAGCCCCACAATTCAAATTAGTAATTTAAAACATTTTATGAAAGCTATGTAATTAATTGAAAATCCAAAAAAATTGTCTTAGATGTGTTTTGAATTTTTTTATTTACCTTTTTTGTGAAAAAGTACGTTAACATTTTATTTTATTATTAAATTTATAATCTTGAGAAAACATTTTTATAAAACTATTACATAATGCCTAAGAAGATAAATTTTTTATAAAACTGTTACATAAAAACTAAGAAGATGCTTGATAACGGTTTTAAAAGCTAAAAAATACATTGAAATTTATTTATATATTAAAAATAATTGTAATTTCTAA
Source organism: Tetrastigma voinierianum (assembly GCA_016808115.1). Taxonomy (NCBI): domain Eukaryota; kingdom Viridiplantae; phylum Streptophyta; class Magnoliopsida; order Vitales; family Vitaceae; genus Tetrastigma; species Tetrastigma voinierianum. The sequence goes on along the minus strand of JAEQBH010000831.1, from coordinate 414,308 downwards.
TATTTTATTTTTAATCATATGACTATAATTATTTTTTAAAAATGAAAACAATAATGGTGTTTTTTTTAAAAAAAAAAAGCTCTAAAAGTTATATGGTATTATTGTCAATTTATTTATTTTTCATTCCAATTTCTAGTATTATTAAACAATGAAATGAAAATTAACAATCATTCCCATGCAAGATTCCTAAACTAATCCAAACACTAAGAATGTAATCAAATTATTGATTCAATTCCTTGAGAAATAGGAATGAAAAGTGTTGAAAATAAATTATAGAGATAATGGATACTTACCAGAGAAAGAATTACAGCGGAATATTAAGATCTCGTCTGCTTCACTGGATCAAATAGCGACAATTACAATGAAATGTCACTTCTTTTCACAATCTAAAGTTCTTCTTCTTTGGTAGAGAGATTAGAGAGTGCAGAGAGATTGTTTTTTAAATATCCCTTTTCATGTTTTTATTAACTGCATATTAACTTCCATTTAATCATGAAAGACCCAAAAGGTCATCAGATCATGGGTCATGGACCCATTTTGGGCGACCCAACCCAAAAAATCCAACATCTCCCACTCGCACAAAATGGGATCCATGCTCTCTCTCAATATCTTATAAGAGAACATCATCTCTTATACTCTCTACCAATTCATACAAGAAAATACATCATGTGACTAAAGATACTTCGAGCTCTTACTCTACATCCGTTAGGAATATATAGCTTCTCGACAAAACAAAAGATCATGAGTAGACTTATAGTATGCAAAGACCTTTAGATCATGTTATCACATTCAAATCTCAAACGATCTCAATCTTATATATCATATATCATTCACAATTATGTGACACTCTATAATTGCATATACGTGAATACAAACAAATGTGATAATACGTTTAATGATCTTCCTCTTTCAAATCTTTAACTTTAATTTAATTTGCTTTTCCAAGAGTGCCCAAGCTTAGACTCGACCTCTCATAGTCCTTTTTGCAACACTCTAAAATAGCAAGTACTAAATTAAGTCTTAAGAATTAGAATAGGAGTCATAAGGGTATAAATATAAGGCCTTATTCCTTTAGTTGTCCTACACATCAAAGCCGAGATCCAGCTTTGATTACCTATACGGGTCATAATTCGCACACATGGTATGAAACACGTGCTACGGTATTTTCTCCTTTCCCATGGAGTGTATGTCTTTATGTAATATTAATACCGTACGATAATGGTTCGCATTCTAATGTCCAACTTGAGTTCTCTTGTCTACTTTTTTTCATGTTCATTAGAACTCATATCCGCAACATAGATGTATAAAGTGAATTTCTTTATTTTATTTATTAATTCACTTACAATCTTTAATAAGATATCATCTGTTTGTTAACAAGGCGACATTCATATTTTAAGCTTGGCTCTCGATTATCACTTAGATAATAAGCTTAAAATTGTCTCATCTCTCATCAACTACTAAATTAATGAGAGCACATCTGCGTGAGAGGGCTAATCTCTTTATCTGTCCGACATACTTTTCAATAAATCGAGAGTGTATTACTAAAATTAAACACTCACACATATGTGTAAAGCATCAAAACATATTTATTATTTGAACATTAATACAATATGAACATTGTTTGAAACATTACACAAGTATATCATTCTACGCAATCCTCGAGATTTCACATGCTTATAAATATATCTCGAGGAACCTGCCTTTGTCAAGGATCTCAACCATTTCACGCGTAGGATATTTCTCTCCCTGCAACTTCAACCTTCCTTCCCCTTCTCTCCTCTCCCTCTCCCTCCTCCTCCTCTCCTCCTCCTTTTCTCTCCTCTCCTCTCTCTCTCCTCCTCCCCCTCTCCCCAGTGCACTCACCCTCAGGTGCAACCACATGTTTTTACAAAGCTATACTCTTTATATCTACAAGCTTAGTTTTGCCATGATACTTAGGGTCCTTGTGTATGGTTGTCGCTGACTATCACACAAGCCTACTAAGATCAATCAGCACTTTTGGTGAGCTTACACCTGATCAAAAGCTGGTACACAATGCTGCAGATGCAGCCGAAAAAGCTACAAATTCACTTCCATTTGCGGACAAGGCTATGCAGATTGCTTCTACTACCCACATGATATAGCGCCATACTGGAGCCGCAGCAAGAAGATGTACCCGAGGTGTGACTTTCAGCCCAAGTCTCCTCCCCTAATCAGCATCGCGTAGCCTTTCAATTGCGTATCATTTCTTCGTAACACAATGAATAAGTAGCGCCTTTTAGGCTAAAAGAACTTAACTGCGCCCGTATCGCATCGGGTCCCTGGTCGGATCGACATCGGCCATGCCAACAACAAAGCAAATATCGTCTTGTACACATCATGGCATACCACTTCCAACCGCACTTGTATAGGAACTTTCTCATGTATGCTCTTCAGGAGTTTTTAGACACATTCTTCGACTAGCAGACCCTTCACCTTTAGCAATAGAGTATCGATGGGTTTGAATGTTGTGATTTGGAATCATGATCTTATTGATGCGCAATGACCTTGACAGAGACAATAAATTTTCAACGATCTCTCCGAGATCTTAACTCCAAGAATATGCAAACTTTCACCTATATCTTTCATCTCGAAATGGATGATAACCATCCTTTAATTCTCATTGACATACTCCTTGCTATTACCAAATTATAAGATATCACAACATATAATGACATAATTATAAACTCTGTCCATGGATCTTTTATATATACACAATGATTCGGCCAATCATACTAAAACCATTTAATATGATCGCATTATGGAAACGAATATACCATTGTCTTTGAAGACCGCTTTAGGCCATATATGGACTGCAAAAAAGTCTACAAACTTTATTTTCGCTCTCGTTAACAAAAAAAAACCTACTGTGCCGCCGCATGTAGATTTCTTCAAATTGTAATTACTTAGAAATGTCGCCTTTACATCCATTTGATGCAATTCAAGATCCATACTTGCTGGCAACACTAGTATTAAACGAATTGATAGAATCTCACAACAGAGAAAAAGTTTCTCATAACGACCCCTTCGTTGTGTGTAGCCTTTCGCCACTAGTCTAGCCTTACATTTGTCAATCAGGCCATCACCCTTTACGCTTATTTCGAGAACCCATTTATTCCCAATGGCCTTTGCGCTTCTAAGATCAACAAGTTCCCAAATCCTGATTTGATCTCATAGACTCCATTTCTTCTTCTTCCATCGCTTTTGTCCAGCTTTTCCTTATCGGCCCGAGAGAGCCTCTGCGGACATTCCTCGCCCATCTTCATCTCGTAATGGCTACAAAGGCTTCACCACCCTCAATGTCAAAACGACGATTTCCGGGAATGCCTTGTTCACTCACCACGCCGCAATTTAGGTTCTAGAAGAACAAATTCCTATTATCCCTCAAATCGCTCCCACTGACTGTGATCATTTAATGTTTGAGTAATTCCATTTGGATTGCTTTTCTCTTTATTTGATCAAGATCATTATCATTCGCACTGAGTTGGGAAACATATTTCCTAAAAATGCCTCCCAATTTAATGGAAGTTGATTCTGATCAACAAAATCCATGGTCTCAGAAAAGACAAGTCTTTATTGATATCACCTTGTCGAGGAAAACTGTGGGCTCCCAAGAATGTGACATCTCGTGATTCAAATTCGTGAGACCCACTATCGTGCTCACCTATAAACACACATACCCTTTCGAATGTCTCCGAGGTCTTATAAAGATGTTAGTTTCTTTCCCCGGGCACCTAGTTTGCCATGTGGGTGCGAGGTATTAAGAACATAAGCTGCACATCCCCAAGGTCTTAAAACACTTAGGTTAGGTTTTCTTTTTGTCCATAACTCATATGGAGTAGTGGGAACTGACTTGCTAGGCACACTAAGATAATGGCGCGACAGTGTATCACCTCAAAAGATTGACAAATTTGCTCGTGCCATCAGTAGACCTAACCATTTCAAGGAGCCGTTTTTATTTTCTTCTTTCCGTTAACACTATTTTGTGTGGAGTCCTGGAATAGTCAACTGACGTTGAATTCCTTCATCACATAGTCAGTCTAAACCGACACAAATATGCCCACGACCCTCGACATTCTAATGCTTTTATTTTTCTATCTAATTGATTCTCAACTAAGCTCATATAGGCTAAGCAACCTTATTGCTCGATGAGATAGATTTATCAAATAGACAATACCGGGTTGAAAGTATAATCATCTCAGAAATGTGATGAAATAATAGTTCCATGCCTCAGCCTCTCACATTCATTCTGGATCACATAAGGCCTGAATAATCATCGCAAAGGAAGTCCGCTCCGGTCCCTTTACCAAATGGTTTTCGGTACTTTCTACCACCAGCAAAGGCTCACAAGTAAACAGATCTTACTTATCATAATTCAAAGGCAGAAATTCTTGTTTAACTAAATTCTTATCTGCTCGATTAACAATACGCTGCCGAGCATGCCATAAATTCACATCAATCTCAGAATTTATGAAGACGCATCATAGAATAACTCAAATTAAATTCATATAATAATCGCATCCATGACAATAAAACCATTCAACACATAACTTCATCCATAATGAATAGTTCCTGCAGAGACAACTCAATATTGTTCTTAGCAAGATACATATTAAAACCCAGTTTCAACGTAATCCAACACCGAAATTAAATTCTTGGCAAATCCGCTTGAGCACAGGAGGCAAACGATCATGCACAGTAAAGTTCTACCACCGCAAGACTAACTTTGCATGTGCCTATTCCTTGAACTGCAACTCTGCATTTCGTTTCCCAATATAGATCCACTTCGGGCCCATGTGGTATTCGCCGAATCCAGGCAAAGGCCCCCAATCTTTTCGCCGCTACATGGTCCGTTCTCGAGTCTACAATCCACAAAGGATATGTATATGTTAGAAAACGTAACTAGCTACGCAAAGTTCACTAACTTTAGTTGACACACCCCCACCCTTCCGGGCAAAGGCCGACCACCCTACAAATCCCCAAAATTGCTACCTCAAACGACAGGAAACTCCCCGTGAAGCGAAGCCGTATTGCTCATGAAAACTTCCTATAAAATTTTCTTTATTTTTCAGTTTAGATTTGGTAAAATCTAGCAGCTGAAACTTAAAGATGACGGCTGCATATAGAACACCAAATCTCGTGATACATCCAATTTTACTCTAAATCCAAATATGGCAACCAAAGATACCAACACATTCTCACAAAACTACTCTATGTACATACATATGTTCCATTATACAAATTTAAAGTATACCTTACAAAATACTTTAATTTACAAGACTTGTACAAATGTCAAAGTAGAAATCCTATCAGGCTCCAGCCGCCCATGCACTGCACTGAAAATAGTTTTTAAATACAAAATAATGAGCTAAACGAGCCTCGAGTGTATGCTTTTATAAAGAGTTTTGCTTTTCCTAAAACATCCTCAAAATGTAAAACTCTCTTTATAATTATTTCCGTGCTTTACTTTGGCTGCTTTGCTCGAAAAGTTTCTAAAAAACTTTTCGCTTGTTTCGCTTTTTGTACTTTTAAATACGAGTAAAAACTTTATGGTTGCTTGCTTTAGAAGTTTATACAACTTCTCAAAATTTCCCCTGCTTGCTTGAAAGTTTCAAAACCTTTCACAACCTCGCTAAAAGTTTCAAAACTTTTATAAATACTTCTGAGCCTCGCTCAATCGCATGCTTTGAAAAATAAAACGGGAGCCCGCTCAAACCCCGTCGCTTCTGAAAATCCCACGGAGCTCGGGCCCCAACCGATCATTTTGAAATCTAAACGGGAGAGCTTCTTCAACCGCTTGCTTTAAAATCCTCCGGCTTCCTGGCGACGGAACCAATGGTTGATTTTTCAAACTGTATATTATGCTTATAAAACATCAACCACCGGGAGGCCTATTTTGCTTATCGCACTTAAGCGAACACAGAACTCCGGTGTTTAACTGCGTTTAAGGAAGGACCTGTCCGCATCACTTTTTCCTGCAAATATGGTGGAATTGACCTCGTGTCACCATCACCATAATTTAGTTAGAGCTCATAACCTTATATACTCACAGACGCGCTTACTCGCCTCCTTAAATGCATGATGTATGTCCCAAGTTTGTCACTCAAAGTAAAACTCAAAACGCATGTATGGTACTCCCAACCCACCGCGCACATACTAATACCGACCCTGCTGGTTGCTTTAGAACTAGGGAATTGCTTTTTCACTAAACATTTTTATTGTCATTGTTGCTTGAAAATGGTTTAATTATTCAAACCATTTTGTTGGCCAGCATTTGTTTCGTTGTAAATGAAGCAAAAGCAAAAAGTTTTTTTTCTAATTATTCAAACCATTTGCTTACTTACTTGCTTGTTTGAAAATGGTTTTACAATTTAAACCAATGCTTGCTTCAATTTTATGGTTTGAATTTAAAACCATTTATGCTTTGCTTTCTAATTCATTGCTTGTTTTCTTGGAAATGGTTTGCAATCCAAAACTATGAAATTCCAGCAAAATAAAGGAGTAATAATAATAATACACTAGTATTTGGAAAATGAGTTTAGAACACCACATCTTGCTTGTTTAACCTCGAAAGCACACAGTTCCACACTTTTCCCCGCCTTTGCTTTTTAACCTACAACTCAAACGAATACGACGATATATTAATCGCCTACGTAATCACGTAACTTAACTTACTTCCTAGCACTTATTCACACAACGACATCACGAGGCTGCAAGGTACGCCACGCCGCCGAGTCCCACCCAGCCCAACCTATCTTAATCATTTAATAAGGTTCCAACCATCTGCATGAATTCTGCCAATACACAAAAACATAGCATTCGGGGTATTTTGATTGACGGTAAATCGATACACCGAACTCCGCACTCTATTACACGATTTTCATAAAATGCAGACACCCCGAACATGTACCCAGACACTTTGCCTTCGTCAAGTGTACCTCGGTACACTTCGTACATGTACCTAAGACACCTTCCGAAATTTGCCTGCATTTTGCTATTTTTCCCAACTTTTGATACCAATTCACTTCATACAACTTCTATAATTCCTAACACCTCAAGAAACATCATTGAAATCATCCAAAACAACTCCAATAACACTTGAATTGCGCTACAACCTCAAACCACAAACCTTGTGTGAAAACTAAGAACTCACCCTAGTCCACCAATTCTTTTTTAAACCACATAAATGTGATGATTCCATGGCATTTCCACTAAAGTTTCACTCTCATTACCTCAACACCAAAGGTTCATGTGAACAGACAAAACCTGCATCAGTGCGAAAGATTTAATCTCCATACCAAAGTCCTAATCCACTACCTATGTTACAAGGCAAAGACATACCCGATTTTTGACTTCTCCTCCTCCTTCTTTCTTCCTCTTCTTCCTCTTGCCTCTCTTTCTCCTTTTCTTACTACACCGTGGAGCTCTAGCTGAGACCAAATGAGACATTGGTTTGCCTTACTCCCTTTACAAACCCATTTTTGACTTAATTATAAGTTAGTCCTTCATCTCTCAAGATTTGCAATACCAACTTTTGAAATTCCTACTATGGCCCATCTATACACTTAATGATTTTTTCTTTTCATATCCTTTTTGCTAAATGACAATTGTACCCTTCTTTTAATACCATAATTCCGGGTTCCATAAACTTTCATTTCCTACTTTAGTCTCCAAAATACTACATATGACACTTGGTACTCTTATACACTCCTACAGATCGCACTCGTACACTCTCTCTGACTCCGGTGTTACATTAGTATAGCCAACACCTTCTTAGGTTCAGTGGCAACTCGCAAAATGCCCTTGGTATTACAATCAAGCACTTCGATTCAATATGTTTTCCTTCTCAAAGAACGTTTTCTTCCTTTGCGGTTGGTCATTACCATGTTTCACAAAGGAGCTTTCTTTTGCTTATGTTCAACCCACCTTGATACTTGCGCTTCGCCATAAGCTTTTCTCAGCTAGATTCAGCCATATACAATATTTGTATTAAGTTTGAAGATTCAATCCTTTCTTCTTCTAGCTCAAGATGGCGCACCACATCATCCAAAGGTTCTGACATTTTCATTGTGGGTCAAATGCATCTTCTCATATGCTCCCAAGACTGAGGCAAGGAGCGACCATGTTTGACTGTTGCTCGTTTGGCCAACACATGACCAAGGTCCTTAACTCACAAATCATATTTGACATCTCACGTGAAATGCTTTTCATCGTATGATCTCGATTTCTTTGTGTGTCAAATTTGATCGTGGAGGACTCGAGTTTGCTACCGATAGCACCAAACTGATTTTTAAAGCGACCACATGTCCATTACACAAGTCATAACTTCCGAATTCTCGATTATAATATCATTTTCCATATTTCGCCGAGCAACATTATACGAAAGTAGAGAATTCTTTTCGCTCTGTGCTTCATAAGCCTCCCGCTCCTTTTATGTTGGGTCAGATTCTCGCCGTAGGCTCATCCAAGACAATATCGAAGACTCCCAGAGCTTCTTGCCTTCCATCACATATTGAATCTTCATGCTCCAAATCATACTATCACCATTCCAAATTTTTCACCTTGTTAAGCTCAAATACAATGTTTCTTGGATAAAGACATTGTGTTTGTAGAATCACGGCTTTCTCTACCAGAAGACATTAATTCGCATGATAATGCTTTCATCTACACATATATCTGGGCTTCTACTCAATCGCATAGAGCCAACTCACATGTAGGTTTTAGAATCAAAAGGTCACCACGTTTCAATCATCTCAACTCCACGTGGTGACTATCATCAAGTCACTAATTAGCAAGGCATACAAGACAATTATCAAAAAACATGCAATTTCAAGTACAAATTATCATAAATTAATATAAATCATAAATATTGAAAACAAACTCAAAATTGCTAGAAATAAATTGAATATTTATATTATATATATATAAAATATCAAACAACTACAAGTTAATGAAATATTAAACATCCATAATATTTACAAACGTCTAAACTTAACTGGAAGTGAGCTAATGAATCTATTATTTTAGCTCTAGGAAACTTAATCTTGGGCCATTTTTTTCACTGTGAAGATTATGAGGAATTCTTATAGTACTTCCTAATCCTAAATTCCCTTTTCACATTTACACTTTTCAAGTTAGAATTAATACAAACTCAAGCAACAACAAAGTTGCATCGCTTGTTTCCCTTCATTTTCCATCTAATGTTAAATCTGTAATGCCTTTTGGTAACTGCTGGTAAAGCATTTCTCAAAACATTCAATTTCATCCAATTCAAACTCATCTTACCCTCCGCCCAACCACCTTCGAACTTTTCATTAGTTCGATTATATAATTCACAAGATGTACAAAGTCTTCCTTAAAACTGCTGATTAGTCGAGATTTTTGAGCTCTTCAAGCCAGCCTTGACGACTTCTAATCTGCATAAGTCATAGACACTCGAAAGGCAAGGATTTATCTATCCATTATTTTTCTCAGACATATACAAAAAACTCAATTAATTCACCCAAAATAATAATTATACAGCAGGAATGCACAAAATAATGTCCAACTAACCAATTGTAAATCATATAATTTTAATTTAAACAATTATTAGTATATTATTTTATCACTTATTTTGATAAAATAATACGAATTCATATTTTAAAAAAAAGGGGAGAAGAGAAAACAGTTTTTGAACTTCTCTCAGGTCCCTAGACAGGAACTTAAACTACCCAACCCGCACATGGAGACAGTGGAGGCCATTTATCTTCCAGTGGAAAAGAATGGCACTGAAGAGAAGGCGGATTTATTCAGATAAATTAAGCAGGGCCACCAAGGTGAGAGATATTTAATTATTTACTTATTGCCATACATTCGATTCCATACGTGGAAATTGAATCATACTTTCTATACCCTTCAGTGTACTAAGTCAAACAATGGATGATTCAAAATCATAATAAGTATGAAATTAATTAATTTTTTGTGGCATCATTTTCTGCTTGGGTTTGCATCATCCATTACAAGCCAAAAGTTCTGAAAGAGGAGAAAAAATGATTAGCATTCTAATTTTTTGTATTTTTATTTTTATTTTTTTATACCTGCTGGTGTCCGGGTGGGTTAGGATTCGACTACTCCCATAAGACATGAGGATAAGAACCTTCAGGGATTTCAGCATTCTACATATATTGTTTGGGTACCTACTAGTGTTTTCATATTCTTTCTTGTTAGTTAATTTTACCTAAGGATCACAGTTAATCACCAAATCAAATATAATGAAAATGTCCTATCAAATGACCCATCCTAACTTCAGAATTCCGTTAGAAAACTGAGCCCAAGAACAAGTCAGGCCAACTTTTATTTGCTGCTACCAAAACCCTCGATGAATTCCTCATTGAAAAGAAATATATAAATTTATATATATTTTATATTTAAATTAAAACTGCTTTCAGTTTAAACTTAAAACTGCTTTCAGCTATATTTTATATCCATTACTGGGCCCGGGAAGAATACAAATTTCAGTAATCGGTTTGCTTGATAGTTTTTTTGTACATATAGGTATCTGAATATATACTCCTATATATAACTATTTTTCTGTATATTATATATACATCTATACTTTTATTCTCATTCTTCATTCCAATGTACCCAAACACACATTAAAAGGGAGAATATCCAACCTTTGAGGTTGCTGAACCGTAAGCGCCTCCAAAGAGCTCAGAGACCTTAATGACTCTTAGTTTATTTTTTTTAGCGAACAAATTGGGACATGAGCCCATATATTTGGGCTCTATTAAATTCCTTGGCTTGTTTTTTTAAGAAGACCATAAGCCCTCCCCACATTGAGTGGGAGACCTTAAGTGGTCTCAAAGTTTAAATTAAAAAAAAAAAAAAAGATGACCTTGCGCAATCTTAAATGTGCAATCTTATGAGACAGATCCTAACTTTGGAGCTCGATTTTAGCTTGATATACGATCACTTTAGTTCTGTCTGCTTATCGTTAGTTTCATTGACTTTTTTTGTTTAAAAAATCTCTATTTTATATAGTTATTTTTTAATTAATTGTCTTGTATATATATATTTAATTTATTGTTATCTTTCATTAGTCATTTAATTTATAGTCTTATTATTTTATTTTATTTGTAAGTATATTCTTGCTTTTTGTTTATTTAATTAAATTGGTTGTTGATGTCTTTTTTTGTTTAATAATTCAATTTATTTTTCCTAACCTATGAACCATCATCCACCTCTTAATTTATTCAATCCCAAATTTAAAATTCAAGTTCAAATCTCAATTTCTCAATTTTTAAAATGTAGTGTCCAAATTTCAAAATTCAAATTCATAATTTCTCATTTTCTAAAATTTAAATTTTCAATTTAAAATCCAAGTCCTTCAAATCCTAACTTAAAATTTTCTCAAATTTCCAATTTCAAAATTACAAATTTATAATTCCAAAATTGCATTTCAATTCCTCAAATTCTAACATCCCCAATTTCTAATTTCTAATTTCTAATTTTCAAGTTTCCATTTTCAAAGTTACCTATTCAAAATTTCAAAATTCAAGTGGTATAATTTCAAATTTCAAAGTCCCCTAATCCACACTCAAATTCTAAATTCCAAATTGCAAATTTCAAATCTCATATTTATAAAATTTAAGTTCTAATTTCAAAATCCAATTTCTAAAATCCCAATTCAAAATTCAAAGTTCAAACTCACTCAAAAAAAATTCTCGATTTTCAAACTTCTAATTTTCAAAATTTAAATTTTAAATCGGTTTTTTAAAATTTCAATCACATGATTAATTCTACAATTCCTATAAAATGAAATCTTATAGAGTTAATTTGTGAAACATATAAATGAGCTAGGCCCAACATTCCATGTAATTACTTTAAGAAATAATTTGACATATGATCTATAACCTAATTTCTATTTAATTTTGAATATTTTGAGTTTTTTTATTACACTAACGCTTATCTCACCGATATGATACGCACGCTGCACATATTTTTCATATAACTTCATTGCTTATTTATGTTCATTTATTTATATGCCCTGGTATTGTATTGTTATTGCTTGTCTTCGGTATTTGTTGATTGATTAGTCAAAACCGTATTTTCCTTAATTTGTTTAATAGAGACTTGACTTTAGGGCTTCAGAGAAAAGGCGCTGCACCCAGACATTCTGATAAGTAACCTAACCTCGGGACCTAGACTCGGTTTTTCCTAAAATTGCTTTTTCCTTAAGGAGTCATATTTATGGTTTTTATTTCTTATTTTATTTTCCCTTTTAAAATAAAACAAAAATAAGTGGCGACTCCAAAACCATTTTAAAAATGATTTTTCAAAGAAATAAAAACTAGGTCTCACATTTTAGCAGAAAGTGATAATAGCCAAAAATAGCAGTCCACTACCATTTTATTTGTTAATCCTTATAACAAAAAAAAATATTTACCTATTCTACTTTAAAAAAAATATGATAAAATATAAATATAATTATAATATATCTTTTATGTTTTAAATAAATTTTTATATTTAAATATAATACTTATGTTTCATACAAATTAAAATATTAATATGACTATACAAAAATGAATACATAACATGATAATATTAAAATTTTAAAAATAATTTTAAGTTTTAAAAAATATAAGTTATATATTTATGAAGTCACCGGTGGAAAAGTTTCGTGTCCTTTCAAAAGAATATGTTTTCTCTATTATATTTTTCTTAAAATTTGAACTGGAATCCCCTTTCGGGTACATCGCCATACATTATATACCCATCGTGGGAAGGGGGGATGAGATGGGCAGTAATAAGTGGCCCTCAACGTCCTTACGTTACTCACTAGTTCGTACATTAACTACATTATAACCCCTGTGGAGGTGGATAGCAACGTGTGCTCCACTTGCTTTATCTCCCAGTTCGAGGTGGCTTGTCTCGCCGAAAGGTCCATCTTGTGGCCGAGATGGCATACCCGACCTCCTGCTTCTCTCTCCGAGCTTTCAGGTCGTCACATGATCATTACGTGATCGGGTTCGAGTCACCTACACAAATGCCACGCGGTGTCGAGCTATCCTGATTCCACCAGCCCCAAGATTGTTTCAAGCCACAAGGGTGGAAAGGATAAACCCATATATATATATATATGATGCACTCTTCCTAAAGTGATTAGAATCACTTAACTCCACAACTTCCCACCCAAACTCGCCGACCGACAAGTTACCAGCTAAGCCGATAAACTCGCGAACCGTGATTTGAAAATGTGGTTATAAAATTCTTCACTTTTCATCAAAATCACACCTTAGATTTAATGAAAATCCATAAAGATAACGACGCACTAAGTGGTCAAGCTCAAAATACAAAATCACCCGGTATAAAAACAAAAATACACTCCCAATGTTTTCCAATGTCCAATCCACATTAAATAATAAAGGACCTTCGTCTCTCATCAAAATATAAGATAAGAATCAATCAAATAGTAATTTTTGTTTGAACTGCTTCAAACCATGCATGCATATTTTACAAAAAGATATTTACATATACAAATGCCATGTATTTTTAATTTTTTACTATTTTAATTTACACTTTATCTTATAATCACAAATACGCCGTTTCAGACCGCGGATCCTAGAAAGATTCTTTCGCTCGCACCAAGAGACTCGAAAAAAATTATTTTAAAAACAAAACTCGCGGAGCCAAACGTCATGGAGCACTATAAGCTCTAAATGCCGGGCCGCTCGGGCTGCTTGTACTTCAATATGAATTGCATTGCAAATGGTTGTAAATCATTTATGAGAAATCGGTTTTTGCTATGAAACCATTTCTCAAACCGCTCGAAAATCGCTTTCGCCGCTGAAACTGCTTCAAAACTATTTCGATGTCGAAACCGGCTCAAAACCATTACACAAACTCGCTTTCAAAGCAGGTTAATATCCGAAAGTGCTATACCAAATCAAGCAATTAACTGACCGTGGGCCCTGAACTTCTGGTCTGCATCTGGTGAGGTGAACCCTAACACTACCCGCTTAAGATGTCCTGAACACCAGCATCTATAGCATAATGGAACCTTGATCAGCGCCAGATGGAACCTCAACCAACACCTATCGCTATGTTTAAGTCACGCTTAACTATATACTCGAATGTGTGCAGAGCTTACTCACTATATAAATATATACTAGATCTAACCCCAATTAATCCACGCATGATTATAATAGTCATAACATCCTCTATAACATTGCCATGCAATAACTGGAAATACATCTCGATCGAAACTCGGAAGCCAGGCCATCTGTGGGTTTGGCTAAATTAGGCTAAATTGTTTCTTAAATACCGAATCAAACTTCTTCGCCGAAGATAACAATCGGGAGGTAAAAATGTTTTATAAATCTATATTTTCAAAGCACTTTATAAATCCTGACTTAACACTTTCGCTTTAGGAAAATGATTTTTGAGTACTCACCTTTTTTCTCGACTAATTCTTTCAAATTGTCAAGACTCTAGATTCGTCAGATGCTCAAATTGCCTACACAATTCATTCAATTACTTAAAATGCCCTCAGTCCAACGTGCTTAACCATAAACATACATAGTTTCAGCGATCACGAATCTAACTTCGATTCTAACAAACTTACGTATAGTCCATTCTGATATGGACATCGATAATATGATGTGAATTGACTAAAATGTCCATACACATTAAATGCCTCATAAAAACTATTCTGCTTTAGCAAATTTTCTACCTGGGCCGAATTTGCAGAGTTTAAAAATACTCGAAACATTTCGAAATTCTATCCGACTGTCCAATACACTTCGAAATTTCAACCAAATTGTCCCGAAATGCTCCACCAGCCCGACCGGTCCGAACACAGCCCCAAAATTCTAAAATTCCTAAACTCATTTAAAATTTTGGGACTGAAATTTACGACCTTCACTTAAGAAAATTTCAAGCCATTACATAAACCTTTAGGCTTGAAATAACACAATTAGTAAATTTTCACCTTTTAAAGCTGACAAAAGGCTGCATATTTGGCACTATGCGAATCTCGTATACCACTTTGTCTTCTCGTCCGACGACGCCACTATCCAATCTCTCCAGACTCAGGCAATGCGTTGGAAGGTGCGTAATGTTAAAAAAACTTTCTCTCTCTCTCTCCCATTCGTCTCCACCGTCCCACGCGTTTGTATTTTTATCTTTTTTTTTTAATTATTATTCTTTCTTTAATTATTATTTTATTATTTAGATAAATAATTTCTATCACTTCATTCAGCCTCATTTCTATCCCGAAAAATTTTATTTATCATAATTGAATATTCTTTAAATATTTACCATTTTTTTCGAGATTTTTTGCATCCTGCTTCTGTGTTTCACTTAAACTGCCGCTCAGAATTGTAAAAATATTCCGACTGTCTCGGAATTTAACGAAACTTTCCTAGGTTACTAGATTTCGCGAGACGAACTTAACTTAAGACACCGCTTTATCCTAAATCACTTTGCATTTCCCGAACTATTTGGCAATTTATTATTATTATTTTACTATTTAAACTTCCATTATACTTTCACCCTCCACCTTCCTTAATCGCAAACTCGCCACACTTCTTGAAAATTTTATAATTTCACCCTTAAACCAATTTCAAAAAATTTACACAAGACTAAAATAATTAAGTTGCCTTTGGCATGACACTAAGTTATTAATATACCGTATCCTCTCTGGATTCGGCAGCAAATCCTCCCTCTCTAAGAACATTTCGTCCTCGAAATGAAAACAACCATGATAAAGAGGATACCTTAACTCAAAATTGAGGATATTTGACCGCGCATTCGGAAATTTCGACCCACATGTAGCCTTTAATCCCACATGATTCCCATAAAACTTGACTAACTAATGATCTATTCCTTAAAAATCTCAAGCCTCAGCGATTCTACTATCTCAAGACACGCTCCTTATAGGTCAAATTATCCTTTAGTCTCTACCGGTCGATCTCCGAGTACATGGGAGGATCTGAATGTATTTGTGGAGTATGGACACACGAAATGACACATGAACCTGACAACTCGAGGAAGGTCTAATCTATATGCCACTCGTCCACTCGCAATAATCTCATATGGTCTCTATGGTCTGGCCTCGCTTCCGCCTTCCAAATCTAAGGACACCTTTCCAAGGGGAAACTTTAAGGAAGACCCTATCGCCCACTTTAAACTGGAGATCCCTACGGCGTTTGTCCGCATAACTTTTCTGTCTGTCCCTGGCTATCTTGAGTCTATCTCGGACAATCTGGATCTTATCTAAGGTAATATGTACTAACTCCTGCCTATCACTTTCTCCTACTTCATCCCAGCATGTATACCGACACTTCCCACATACACGCTTCAAATGGAGCCATGCCATACTGATTGATAATCGTTGTTGTGTGATAACTCCATCGAGATAAATGCGTATCCTGGGGCCTTCCTTAAACTCTATCACGCATGCTCTAAGCATATCCTCTAAATAGTTCGAATAGTTCTTCGACCACCACAACGAGGATGGAAAGTCGTGAGCCGGCAGTAATCGAGTCCCCACGGCATCCTCAGAACTGACCAAAATCGATGAATTCGTCTCGATCCGAGACTATCGACAGAGGAACACCATGTAATCTAACTATCTCCACATATAATTCGCCAACTCGTCTAATGGGTCATTGCTAATCGGGAGAAAATGCGCCGGATTTCGCTAATCTATCCACTATCACCCATACGCATCGTGTCACCCGGTTCTCAAGCCCGATAACAAAATCCATGGGCAGACCCATCCTACCTCCATACAGAATCTAAGGGGTTGTATCTTTCCCCGCGGGCTTCGGTGTTTCCGCCTTTACCGCCGATGTTAGCATCCGGATACGAAATCGCAATTTCCTTTTTCATGCCCTTTCCACCAATAATGCCCCTTAGAGTATGATACATTCGGTGCTACCTGTGGTGCACGGCATGCCAAGAGTGAGCCTCTTCCATGATTTCCTTTTAGTCTTCACTCCATGTTAGTACACACATTCGACTCCCTCAAACTATTACCCATCGCTCTCGATCCGAACTCGGTTTCCTACCACCCTCAATCTCGCCTCTAAACTTAATCATCTCGAAACCTACTCGACCTTCCTTGATTTGATCCACTAGAAGAGGACGAACATAAAATGATGCCAACAAGAAAACCTCAGATCGGGCCTATCAACCGAACTCCCAAAGATCTCAACTCTATCAACAATGTGAGATATACCGTCTCGCAGATGTTATTGGGAACCTCCGCTTCGAATTTCCTAAGGCATCGAACACTACATCGCCTCCCGAATGGTACTCTATCGTGCAATCATAATCCTTAATCAATCTCCAACCACGGCGCCGCTCTTGCTACTCTTTCGAGTAAAGATATATTGCAAAGCCTATGATCTATGAATATCTCGACAAGAAACACCATATAGATAATGTCTCCGCATCTTTAGAGCGAAAACCATCGGGCCAAGTGTTCTAAATCTACGGGATTCGGTGAAGTTCTCGTCAGGTTTAACTGACGGGAAGCATAAGCTATCACTCTACCATCCTGCATCAAAACACACCTAACCCTTGTCTGAGGCATCACCATAGCACCACATAACCGCCCTTTCCCCGACTGCAGGCACACGGAGCCGTCACAATCTCCGTCCCGGGCCAAAACTATGCCGCGTGCATTCGCCCACTCGACCGATCCATTTTCAATAGGATTGGTCAACGGGGTCGCATCTTTGTAAAAATCCCTCAACAAATTTCCAGACAACCGCCATCCAAGGAAATCGCGACTTCGTAAACATTTTCGCGCGCTTCCGCTCACTATACTCGATCTTCCGAGAGGATCCACACTAATACCTTCTCACTAAAAAGCGACATGACCCAAGAAAGCTACTTTGTCCAACCAAAATCGCATCACACTTAGCGTATAACCGACGCTTCTAAGAATTCGCAATACTATCCGGAGATGCTGCATGTTCCTTCGAATCGTCGAGTTGGCCACTGGGAAATGTCATCAATGAATACGATCGGCAAACTTATCTAAATACTGACCAATACCCTATTCATCAAATCCATGAACGCGCCGCATGAACAACTCGGGATGGCATCACTAGGAACTCAGAGACCGACCTCGTCCCGAAGGCGCCTTAGAAACATCATTCTCCTGCACTTCAACCGATGGTAACGACCTTAGGTCAATCTAGAATATACCCGAGATCCATGCAATTGGTCAAATAGCTCATCTATACGAGGAAGGACACTGGCTGCGTATTGTCGCCCTCGATTCACTGCCTATAGTCTATACATCAATCTGTAGCCCATCTTTCTTCTTTACGAAGAGAACTGAGCTCCCCACCTGCGAGGTATCAGTTGATTTAAGCCCTCGCTTAGTAATTCCTCCAATTGTGCCTTCAATTCTTTCAACTCACAACATTCTATATGGAGAATGGACACTCGCCATTCCTAAAGCTAGTTCAATAACGAACTCAATTTCTATCCGGTAACTCAAATATCATCTGAAAGACATCCGGGAACTCTTTGACTATGGGGATGTCTTCCACCGTGTCCCTCTTGTCTCCTATCCACTACAAATGCCAATAACCCCCTGCAACCTTTTCGAAGCATTTTCGAGGCTGGCCATGGCATTAATGAGACTAAAGGCATCTCTCTTGATTCCCCAATATCACGCATGGTTCCTCCGGTTGAACCAATCTACTTCCTTCTTATAGCAATCTAAGGTGGCTCTATGCCTCGATAACCACCCTCCATACCCAAGATTATATCGAAATCATGGATACCTTAACACTATCAACCACTGAAAACTTTATTCAGATCACCAATCTACTACTCCGAACTATCCTTTCTGATGTCATAGTATCTCCATCAAGTACTGAAACCACCATACAACCATCTATAGTCGGGACTCTATCCGGTGCCTCTCGAATGGTAATCTGAATAAATGAATGAGCTGGCCCCGGGTCCACCAATGCATACACCATGATCGTGAACTCAAATCATAAATCAGTGAATCACGCCTGTGATGCATCTCGCTCTCGTGTGATCAGAAATACCGAGCCGAGGTAATGAAAATACCACTAACTGGCTAATTCTGGTAATCGCTCGCTCCCGCACCCCTACCACACCTCTACCAGCATCAGATCGCCACTTTCGCCTGAACCACCCCTACTACTGACGGACCGCTCGGTGCTCGGGAAGCATCAGACTCACTCGCAGGTCTCGCAAATTTACTAATCGTGGACGCCTTCTGATAGTGACCTTCCCGCTCGCATTAACATCCTGGCCATATTCTCGCACTCTCGAGATGCCTTCGACATGTAAGTAATAATGGAAAAGATATTCAAGATCATCACTTGGTTGCCGTGATCGAATCCGGTGATCGAATCCGATCCCCGGGCTAGATGCCGCCCGTCCCGAGCCTCCGCCTGGGCCCACTTCTTTCCTTTCTTTCTACTGGGACCGACCGGTGCCCGGGCTGACTGGCCGGAGGACCTCTCTACCGTCCGCCGCCCTCGAGTTAGAACCGAACCGCCCTTTCTACTCCCAAGGCAAACAACCGCTCCAAAGTATTTGAGATGCCCAGCTAGATGAACTTTAATTCGCTGCCTGGGCCGCCCATGAATCGCTTTCACTTATGTTCCTCATTTTCCTCAGACATGCACCAACATTAGTTCGAAACCTCTCGCTCATATTCACCGTTAGGATCGTCTAACCTCGAAGAATTTTTCTATTTTGCATCCCGACAACTACGCCGTAAAATCACCTGAATGCTCGTCTGAACTCACCCTGCCACTCGTAGGTGTCTCTTCCACGGCCTCCTACCGCCTCTCGTCCCTGTCGCCATCAAGAACCCTAAAGAGGACTTTCGCTCATCGAACACCCCATCACCGCATAAATTTCACTAACCCCGTCTAGCCATAAGTATGTCGCTCCGGCTGCTCTGCACCATCATAAGTTTTGTACTCTAATTTGTGAGCTGCTCTATCATGCCCTCGCTTCTTCCTGAGGCTCCGGCCCGATGGGTAGTCAGAATAACTGGTGAAGGACCCGATCCATCACAAGGTACCTCCACCTAAGTCTGCGGCCCTCGTTGGTTCACAATGATTCATCAAGCATTTTCCATCTAGTAAGTGTGCTCGACATATCTCTCCTCGTGGTGCCTCCATGTTTAAGTCCTGTGATCGACCTCTACTAATTGCCCGCATACGCCGTAATTTGCTATTAAAACATTCAAAGGACACTTTTCAATATTTGATGCATGCAAAGATCAAAGAAACAATGTAGGTTGCAAATAGCAAAATCATTATAAAAATAATTTATAGGGAAATAATCGCGAAAACGCTACCAAAATGCGAACTATCGCTAAAAACTCCGCCCGATACTAACTTCGATGCACTCTTTCCAGTGACAGAAATTCGCCTAAGAACTCCACAAAGAACCCCGGGCCTACCGCCGACCGACAATTACCATGAAGCTAAGCCGTTAAACCGTCAAACTCAGATTCGAAAACGTGGGTTATAAAATTTTTCACTTTTCTATCAAAATCACACCTTTAGATTTAATGAAAATCCGGCAGCATAACGACCGCACGGTGGTCAAGCCCAAAATACAAAATCACCTGTATAAAACAAAAATACACTCCCAATGTTTTCCAAATGTCCAACTACAACAATAAAGGACCTCTGGTCCTCATCAAAATATAAGATAAGGATCAATCAAATATAATTTTGTCGAGAACTCGTTTTCTCTCAAAACATGCATGCATATTTACAAAAGATATTTACATATACAAAATGCTACATTTTAACTTTACTATTTTTAATTTACACTCTTATCTTATATATAATCACAACACAGCCTAGATCGAGGATCCTGAGCATCTTTCTGCTTCCGCACCGCGACCGAAAATGATTTTAAAACAAAACCGTGAGCCAAACGCCATGGAGTACTATAAGTTCTAAATGCCGCCGTTCGCCGCTTGTACCTCCCAATATGAAAACTGCACAGAATGGTTGTAAAACTGCTATGAGAAAACCGAGTTTTTGCTATGAAAACCATTTCAAAACTGTTTCTTCACAAAACCGCTCAAAACTATTTCGCCACGGGAAAACTGCTCAAAACTATTTCGCCGAAAATCAAGTCAAAGGGTGGTTATTATCTGAAAGTGCTATAATCAGAAATCAAGTACCAACTAATGCGGGCCCATTTCCGAAATACCCTAGAAGTGATGCCTCTAACCCTGACTCCGGCATCTAAGAGGTGAACCCTGAACACTACCCGCTAAGATGGTCCTATGAACACTACGATCTATATAGCATAATGGAACCTCAAACTAAAAATGCCTAAGATTTAACCCCGAACCAACACCTCATCGCTATGTACTAAGTCACCGGCTACTTAACCATATACCTCGAATGTGCGTGAGGGCCACTCACCATATAAATATATATTTCGCATCTAACCCCCAATCACGACTGTAATATAGTTAGTCATAATATCCCCATAACATTGCCATGCACACCGAAATACATCTCGACCGAACCGAAATGTACATCTGGTGGTTTTGCTAAATTAAAGTAAACCGTTTCTTAAATAATCGAAATCAAACTTTTCGTCGGAAGATAAATAATTGGAGGTGTAAAAAATGCTTTATAAATCTATTTTCAAAGCACTTATAAACTTGTAATTTAAACACTTTCGCTTTAATTTCTTTCAAACTACTAAGCACTCTAGATTCTCGTCTGATGCTCAAATTACTACACAATTCATATTCAAATTACGAAAAATGCCCCATCTAACGCTTTAACCATAAACATACATTAATGTGGCTTTCAAAGTGACTATATCGAATGAACTTCGATTCTAACAAAACTTTACGTACTAGTCCCATTCGATATGGACATCGATAATATGATGTGAAATTGACCAAAATGTCCATACACGTTAAATGCCTCATAAAAACTATCTGTTTTAGCAAACTTTTGACTAAAGGAACTTTCCAGAGAGTCTAAAAATATCCGAAACATTTCTGAAAATTCTATCCGACTTGTCCGACTACACTCCTGAAATTTCAACCCAAATTGTCCGAAACAAATTCCGAATTCAGCCCCGACCGTCCGAACACGGGCCCCAAAATCTTTAAAATTCCTAAACTCATTTAAAAATTTTGGGACTGAAATTCTACGACCTTTCACGTGCCTTCTAAGAAAATTTCAAGCCATTACATAACCTTTGAAGCTTGAAATAACACACAATTAGGCAAATTTTCTACCTTTAAAGTTCGGGCTAAAGGCTAAGATATTGGTACCTATGCGTAGCTCTCTTCGCGTATACCAATTTTGCCTTCTGCTCCGACGAACGCCTACGATCCGATTTCCGTAGATCTGAGAAAGAAACAAGGAGAAAATAAAAAGAAAAAAAATTCGTTTTCTCTCCCATTCGTCTCCACCGTCCCACGCGTTTTTTATTTTTATCTTTTTTTTTTTAATTACTATTCTTTCTTTAATTATTATTCATTATTTAGATAAATAATTTATATATTTCCTCATCGAGCTCATTTCTATCCCTAGTACCTATTTATCATAATTCGAATATTCTTTAAATATTTGCCATTTTCTAGAGATTTTCTGTAATCCCGCTTTCGTGCTTCACCTTAAACCTGTCGCCTGCACTCAGAAATATTCGAACGTCCCAATTTAACGAAACTTTCCTGTAGTTACTAGATTACGAGACGAACTTAACTAAGACAACTGCTGCTATCCCGAAATCTAGAGAATTTTTGAGATTTCCCTGAACTATTTTGGCAATTTATTATTATTATTTTACTATTTAAATTCCATTAATTGAGTACTTTCACCCCTCCATTCTTCCTTAATTGCAACTCCACAATTCTTTTGAAAATTTTATACTTCACCCTAAACCACTTTTCAAAAAATTTATTATGGCACTAAAATAATTAAGGAAGCCCTGCACACATACGGTTACACATATCGTACATCCTCTCGGGACGGGGTGTTACAATATATATATATATATATATATTGACATTCGTGCCCCGCTAATCATTTGCACTAAACCATTAGGGTTGGGATGGTGATGGTGTCTTTTTGGCTTTGTGTGTTGTGAAAAGTCATCATTGTACTTTAGCCACTCACAGGTGGTAGTTCCTGATTCGACATTCGTGCCCCGCTAATCATTTGCACTAAACCATTAGGGTTGGGATGGTGATGGTGTCTTTCGTCTCAGGTGTTGTGAAAAAGTCATCATTGTACTTCAAATTGGCCACAGTGGTGTGTAGTTCCTATCTGCTTGTGGATTCGACGTGCTCTCCAATACATGACTGCACAAATGTTGCTTTCAAATGTCCTGCTAATACCGTTGTCAACCTTGAGTTTAAATACTGTCCCCGCCTTCCTTAGGGAACTTCTTACCCTCACCATCGAAGAATTCGCTTGCCGCTCAACCTTGCTCGCTTGCCTCTGCTTCCGGCCCTTTCACTGGTTCTTTCCGTGCATCCGAAAACTTGTGTCCTACAACCAAGGTCAAGGTAGAACTGAAATTTGGAGCTGAGGTGTGATGAACTCCATCTGCTGGCTAGAGATCCACATCAGTGAGGGGCTGAGGTTCCCCTTCCCCTCCTAGTTCACCAGTTCCTATACTTTACTCGACTCCACCCCATTTATGTTCACATGAACATTGTTCGAGTTCTACTGGGTGTGAGATTGCTAAATAGGAAGCACGAGCTTTGCTTGGGTTTGGAGGAGGTGCTTTACCTTGTTGTTGATGCCAAACTATCAGACTGCAACAAAATCACGACCACTAGTTAGAAAGCTATAAGGCAATGTCTGTTCGATCAGATGCAGGATCCCATGCCCGAGAGCTCCTTTTAACACCGACTACATGTCGGGCATAGGAATCCTCAAGCATTTTGTCCGGCTCACCATCCTCCAACCTTTGCTCCCGTACTCGTTTGCGGGAAGCTCGTCGACAACCCGAGTTCATCCTGGGCTTGACTCACACGAAGGTGTCGAGCCTCGAGCTCAAAGAGGACTTCGATTCCTTTATGATGCCAACTAATCTCCAAGAGGTGTTCGACTGAACCCGAGGAGCTCCACAAATTCCGAAGGTCATGAACTTGAATTTTGAGGGTCGAGGAACTTGGCTAGGAGCGTGTGTTGCCGCCTCTACTTAATTCACAGGCTGAGGCCCAAACTCGGAGCAACCCAAGGAGATGACCGTTGGTGAAGACTTTCAACTCCCTCTTCCTCCTCGTCGTGACCTGTAGGCTTGGATGAAGAGGCCGAGGAGCCTCTGAGGCTGAGGGCCCCGTCGAACAATGACAAAGAGCAAGCCTCAAAGGCCATCTCAAAGCTCCTGGGAAGATCCTCATCCTGTGACCGAGGGAGGCTACCCGAGAGGCCCCTCGAGCTGCTATCACCACATCCCTAGATCAACGACATCCTGCTTTGCAACCTCATGGTTGTGCCGAGGAGCGGTGACCTTCCCCCCTCCCCCGAGGAGGTATAAAGATAGTGGAAGGTTGCGAGACACGTCCCCCCCCGAGTGATGCCCACTACCCGTAAGGGGAAAGGAAAGGCAAAAGCATCCCCCAAACTCCTGGGGCCCGTGGAGGAAGCTACGTCATCTCCTTATCTGGAGGCTCTCATGTCGAATTTGACTTTGACGAGGAGCAAACAATAAGGACCCAAGGGAGGAGTTCATCATCAATGTCCACCGCGGTAGCGGCTGTATGCACGGGCTAGCGTCCAGAACTTCTTGGCGGATTCCACCCCATTCCAAATGGAAGCCTCGACAATCCTTTGCCTTTACTTTTTGTTCCCAATCATGTCCCTTGTTGTTGTTATTATCGACAACTACTATTTCAGATGAGCCTTTTTGTTGCCGACATGGCGGCATTATGACATGCTTGACAACACTAGCTTAGCGCCCTGGGACACATGAGGAGAGGCTCTCGATATGCAAGGCCGAAGGCCTGTGCTTATCTCGCCTACTGGAGGAGGCGTAATCGGCCGGGTCGAATCAAGCAGTGCCCAACGTGCGCTCTGTTCAGCGAAGAACATGCCCCAACCAGATGAGCCAAGGATGATCCGGCACTTCGTCGCTGCAACGCAGCAGCCCATCGCCATAGAGGGGCTTCAGGTCGCCTCATCAACTCGAGGTCGAGTGACTATATACGCTCACTCAAATGGGGCTAGAGCTTTCAGAGACCCTCTCTCTCTCTCTCCTCCTCCTCCTCCTCCCCTCCTCCTCCTCCCTTTTTTGAAAGCGAGAAAGTTCGCATAAGCTCCGAACCCGTAGGGCTTCTTATACCTGCCTCGGGGCTGTATGATGAGCAGACGAGTTAGGCTACTGTGTGAGGCTAATACTCGAATGTGGAGCATGTCGCATCAAAGGTAGAGGAGTCCGGGGAGTACGTCTGAGCCGACCTAGAATATCGAATTCGCTGAACCGAGTACAATAGTGGAAGAAGTAAGTGCTAATACGGCGAAGCTTGAGGTCTTGCCGCACTCCAGGTGAAGGACCAAAGTGGCCGGCGTGGGAATCCATGTCATCATTTTTGCAAGACTTCTCGCCCGCCGTGTCCTAGCCTTTGTTCCCGTCATCTCGGTAAACAAAATTCAGTGGACTAGCCTAGGGGTTTTTGTCCTACACTTTGTTTTGAATGATAATATTCGGGCATGAAATGCTTCTATCTCATATGTTTGTGTATGTTGCTTGCAAGTTCTTCCGTTGCCCGAGGGATAAGGGGGCGAGCGAGGCGCTTGAAGTATAGGACCCTTGTGAATCGGAAAATGAGGATCTTCAGGATAATGAACCATTTCAATGGAGAACGATCAGAGATAAAGATGAGAATTGATCTTCCTGTAGGGGAGAAATGAGCCCTATAAAGGTAATAATCATCTCATAACTAGGGATAAACCATCTCATAAAATGGAGAACAAGCATCTCATAAAAAGGAGATAAACCATCTCATAAAATGGAGAACAATCATCCCATAAAAGGGAGAACAACTATCTCATAAAATGGAGAACAATCATCCCATAAAATGAAGAACAATCATCCCATAAAATGGAGATAAAATATCTCATAAAATGGAGAACAATCATCCCATAAAATGAAGAACAAGCTTCTCATAAAAAGAAGAATAATAATCCTATAAAATGGAGAATAGCTTCAGATGATCAGTCGCCTGAGGTCCTGGCCATCAAGGTTGCTGACAAAAAGATACATAATTTAACTGCAATTAAAAATGGAGAAATATTGATACACTTTATTCGCCTAGGAGAACCAAAATGTACGCCTCTCATGTCAACTGGGAGTTAGTGGAAATACTTCTTCATATAGGCCGAGTTCCAAGGGTGAGGTTCACTCTTCCACACTGATCGTATTCTATGCCTCGCAACCATTGTCAACAATGATGAAGGGACCCTCCCAATTTGGTTTCAGCTTTCCTTCCTCGAAAGTTCATCGGAGGATAAGGTCTCCTTTGTAGAAAGCCCTTGGTTTGACGAGTTTTTCCCTATGACGAAAGGCTCGGGGATGGTACTCGACCATTCTGATAGCCTCTCGTTCTCTTTTTTCCTTGAGCTTGTTCTGAGCAAGCTCGGAGGAATCATTAGTGCGTAGTGGCTCTGGCCCAGATTCGATGGGAATCAATGCCTCTACTTCGAATGCGAGGGTATACGACGTTTCCCCAGTAGGCCCAGAGTGCGATAGGTAGCTCATCTACCCACTTTCTTTTTGCCTTATCATGGATTTCTTTAAGTAGCTAAGTAATGTTTTGTTGGTGACTTTGGCTTGTCCGTTGGACTGTTGGTACTGAGTAGATATTTTTTATCCTGTACTTGGTCAGATCTGCTGGTAAGACTTGCTAATGAATTGCGGACCATTGTTCGAGACAATGGAATGGTACTCCGAACCGACACACAATGTTCATTTTCATAAACTGTGTGAGCTGTTTTGAATACATAAAAGTGCAACATTTATATAGGATTTTAATACCCCAGCTCATGTTTTTCTTTCATTTTGTGTAAGAATAGGTGCCTTTGATCGTTTCTCGCGTTTTTGTGCTAGTGCAGGTTTTTCGAGTTCCGTGCACATTTTTGTAAGGGTTCGTGTCCAGAGAACAAATGTAGATCATCGCTATTGATGGCAGTCGCTGTCGAGAAAACCCCGGTAGTGCTACGGTGAAGAGGAGCAATTGCGGCGATGAGGTACCGGTACACATGCAATGAGCGGTGTTAAATTTCCCAAATAAGTGGTACCGAGTACCCCCAGGCGGTGAGACACAGTACACTTTTAGTGCAGGGTACCACTGCTGTGTAATTACCAACATACAATGCTGGGACTTGAGCAAAATTCCAATCTTGGTGCAAGGGTACGCTTGTCTTTCGACCACCACTTCGAGATCACTAAGGAGAATGGTATTTAAGCCCATTGAAGGGCAGAGAAGAGAAGTTTTAGTTTCTAGGGTTTGGTTTTGGACAGTTGGAGTGTTTTTCTCATATTTTGCTAGGGTTTATAGAGTAGAGTACTTAACTTTTCTTCATATTCTGAGTTTTCAACTACTTGTAATCTTTCAGTTGGTTCATATAACTCGGTATTTTCTTCACTGAGTTCTATGTACGATATCTCAATCTTGCAATTAAAGTGTTATTTCTTAAGTCACATTTATGCATAGGTTCTTATCAAACATGAATCTATTTTCAGTTTCAATGGAGTTCTAAGCCTCCATGGTAGGGTTCTAATGGTGGAAACTCACCTCCGTCAAGGTAACAACCAAATTCTCTTTTATTGTGCTTCAGCAGGGATTGTACGATGCTAAGCACTGCGGAGAAATATTATAAAACCTTGGATTTGGAATCTTCTTGACAACGTGTGAGCGAGACCCTCGGTACCACGTTCAGTATGACGACTCGCAAATACGAGCTAAGAGTCCACGCAAATCGTTTGAACAAGTGTTTGCCATGTTTCGATCATTCCTTATGTTAAGAACGCTAGCATTTACATATTTCCGTCGAACCATTCATCGATGGCTCCTAGATGAGATTGTGAATAAGAGGTGGGTATTACCTGATTGACGGTGAGTGGAAACCTAAGAACCCTATCATTCGCCCTTTTTTTAAAAAATAGTTAATTTAATCGGTCACTCAATCAATCAATCACAACCCCTAGATTTTACTTTTGAACGCACATTCTTTGGAGAGCAACCCCTAAGGATCACTAAAGGAAACCCTCCTTGTAAATGACTTTGTGGACTCCCACAGTAATATAATGTAGCGACCTTAGTTCACGGCAGGAATAATTTCAGCATACAAATTAGACAAAACATTTTTTGGCGCCGTTGCCGGGGAGTGAGCAATCTAGTTGATCCGAAGAGAGCTAGTGGTAATTTGCAATTGCATTGCAAATCCAGTACATTCTCTCCTTTTTTTTTTTAATTTGTTCTGTGAATAGTCTAAGTGGATATCTGTTTAGAAGGGGTAAGATTAGTGCATGTCGGTTTGGGCTCATGATGAAGCAGCCTCCGACTTATGGAATTATACCTCCAAGGCGTTTGAAGGTCATAGTAAGACATTTGTTTCAAGAGGAATTCTACACCTCAAATGGACCACCCGAGTCAACAAACTCTTTTTAATCCAAATGCCCAGGGTTACTGTTGGCCCCACAAGACTCTGAACCTCGACAAGGAGATGGTGTTACCTTGACAACGAGAGCGGGAGGGGAAATATTAATTTCAGCCCCGAAATCAATACTCGGGCTCCCCTACCCTTTACCTAATGTGGAAAGAACCCTCCAGGGAATTATGACGTCAAAGGCCCTGAAAAATTCATGTATTATTTACTTGAAGAAATTTGCTCAATTCCTTATGAAGTCGGGGATGATTCGCCTTACTCCCACATTAATATCGAGGGTCGATTAAAGGCCCCCTACTCATTCATGAGATTTCGAGATGTTTGCGGTGCTTTACTCTCTGGGATCACCTCATATAATTTGCATGGTTTTATTCCCATTCTCTCTAAAGGAAAAGACGAAATATGGTTTCATTCGCTTGCATGAATTCAATCTTTACTTGGGGACATGCGAGTAGAATTCCTTAATAAATTCTTCCCTCCCGCACGTACTAATGCTCTCATGCGTCAATCCAAAATTTTTATAAAAAACCGGGTGAACCTTCTTTGTGGTATGGGAAAGATATAAGGACCTCCTCCATGCTATCCCTCATCATGGTTTGGATGTTGGACAAATTTACGTGCGTATTTTTCATAAGGATATCTTGAATAACAAACAATACATCCAAATGATGTGTGCGGAAAGTTCTATGAGAAAAGTGCCGGGAGGCAATTCCAATTTTTTGATACCATGAAATGCTCGAGGCAGAACTAACACCTCCTTAGATACGCTAAAGTGCATAGTGCACCTGGGGGGAGGAATCCATCATAAGTGATGATGACATAGCGAAAATAGCCAACATGAGAGGTTGGGAGGCCTTAGAATTGAAAAAGGTGAATGAGGTAGCTAGTGTGCCTCAAGTACCCTCAATGCCTATGGGATCTGAGTGGAGGAGCCATGCATGTTTTGCGATGACCCGCCTCAACTATGCTTGCCTAACCTTCCTCAAGTCAAGGGCTTGATCCAAATGAAACAAGCTAATGCTTTTTTAACTGCAAAACGCTGTTCATACTCAAAACGTATAATCGGGAGATTGGGAGTAAGCACCGAATTTTAGTTGGAGGAATGGGGAGAGGCCCACACAACTTGCGGCTTGACCAAGGCCCACAGCTACGAGCCAAGGCTTTTCAAATCAAGCCCCTTCGTTTCCAAAATCAAGGTCCTCAAGGATTTCTGTGAACCCTAACCAAGGTTTCACCCCTCATCTCAAGGGAATTCAAACCCACAGCCTTACCAACCTCCACATAAGAAGTTTGAAGGTCATTGTGGCCACGAGTTCGTCGAGACCCAACAATCCACCAACACTTTGAATTTCGCCTTGCCAGCCAGATGATGTGAGATCCCAAATCTAGCTCACCTCTTCTATGGGAAATTTTCAGCAGAAAAGGAAACTCCCTTCTCAAACTATCCAAAACCCCCAAGGTCAAAATAGTGTTGGAGTCTCAGAACCAAGTGATGGCACCTTCGAACATTGCAAGGTGTCACCACTCTTCGAACTGATACAAGTGACACCTAAGTAATTGACAAAACCATTTAGACTAAGGAATGTGCAAGATTTTGCCTGATGAGTGGGTCGGGGGATCTTTGGGATTCTGACAAGCCTCATGTTCCAAGGGCAGATGTTGTTGACGGTGAGCTAGAAAAAGACAAGGCCTCTCACGACCCTCTTGCTCCATATCCTCATAGGTTGAGAGCCCCCAAGAAAGTGAACAATCATTATGAAATTTATGAGTTGTTCAAACAGGTTAAGTTGAACATTCCTTTATTAGATGCCATTAAGAAAATCCTGTCATATTGTGCCTTGTGAAAGAAGCTGAGGTGGCAGTAAGGAGGCATTTGTGACTTAACAATCCACCTCGCCCGATGCGGAACAATTTGCCCCCCAAAATCTGAAGACCCCGAGAAGCCCCACTATTTCCATAATGGTAGGGAATTCAAAATTAGGACATGCTTTAGTGGATTTGAGAGCAAGTGTTAACTTGTTGCCATATTCGGTATATGTTGAGCTAGGGTTAGGAGAGTTAGAACAGACCAATATCACCCTTCAACTAGCTGATTGTAGTGTGAAAATTCCGAGAGGGATAATGAAGGATGTATTGGTGCAAGTAGACTGGGTTCTGCTTTCTGTGGACTTTGTTGTTCTGACACTCCTTTGTGGTGAATCGGGGACTCAGTTCAGTGATTCATGGTAGGCCCTTCTTGGCCCACTTTGCTAATGCCATCATACACGCGGGGAGGACTAATGACAGCACTATCGTTTGGTAACATGACTATTAATTTGAATATCTTCAATGTTATCAAGGAAATAGGGGATGAAGAGGACGTCTGTGAGGTAAACATGATAGACTCTGTTGTGCGGAATTATGTAGATAATGTTTCATATGATGATCCTCTCATGTCTTGTCTAGTAAGCCCGAGGATTTGGTGAAGGAGGTAACCCACTGTGCTGAATCGGAGTTTACGCACTCCATAGTGAACATAGTGAGAATTATTAGGCAAATGGGTGAGCACCTTGTAGTTGAAACATTGCCACCAATCGAGGACAAGGTGTTACCCTCGGAAGAGAAACCACCTAAACTTGAGTTCAAACCAACACCATCGCATCTTAAATATGCATTTCTGAGAGGCGAAGAAACTAGTTTCCATATCTTCCTCTTTAGAATCAGATCAAGAAAATAAACTTTTGGAGATATTGAGAACCCACAAAATCGCCATAGGATGGACAATTGCAGATATTAAAGGAATTAGCCCCTTGATCTACACACACAGGATTCACTTGGAAGAGGGTGTTAAACCCTCCTAAACAACCAGCCCCAGTATTGAACGATCATGAATTGGTCAGCGGTCTTACTTCTTTGGACGTAGGTTTTATTTACCCCATTGCAGATAGCAAGTGGGTCAGTCTAACCCAAGTAGTTCTAAAAAAATCTGGGGTCATTGTGGTAGCAAATGAACACAATGAGCTAATTCCCACTTGGGTCACCTCAGGTTGGAGGGTGTGCATAAACTATAGGAAACTCAATGCGGGTACTAGGAAAGATCATTTCCCTCTACCTTTTGTGGATCAAATGTTGGAGAGAGTTGCAGGGCATGAATTCTATTGTTTTCTCGATGGGTACTCGGGGTACAATCAAATTGAGATAGCCTTAGAAGATCAAGAGAAAACCACGTTCACCTGCCCTTTTGGCACATTTGCCTTTAGGAAAATGCCCTTTGGATTATGTAATGCACCAGGAACCTTCCAGCGGTGCATGATGAGGATTTTCAATGATATGATATAACTCATTTTGGAGATTTTCAAGGACGACTTCTCTGTTTTTGGAGATTAGTATGAGGGATGTTTAGAAAATTTACGTAAGGTATTGGAGAGGTGTCAGGAGAAGAATTTAGTGCTGAATTGGGAGAAGTGTCACTTCATGGTGACACAAGGGATTGTCTTTAGGCCATAGTATCAAAGGAATCGAAAATTGGATAAGGCCAAAGTTGAGTTGATCTTCAACTTACCTACCCCTAAGTGTGTTAAAGACATACGGTCATTCTTAGGTCATGCAGGATTTTATAGGAGATTTCAGTGCCATAGCCCATCCCTTATGCAATTTGCTTGCCAAAGACGTCCCCTTTGCATGGTCATAGGCTTGTGAGGACGCCATTGATAAATTAAAAACTATGTTAGTGTCTCACTCCTATGTGTGATCTCTGATGGGAACTCCTTTTGAGATCATGTGTATGCAAATGATTATGCTATAGAAATTTGTTTTTAGGACAAAGGGGAAAATAAAAAAGGCTTTTGTGATCTATTATGCCCGGCCAAGATACAGATTAGCTCAATCCAATTACTGGCCCAGGAAAAAGAGTTTTTAATTTGTCGTCTTTGCCACTAGAAAAGTTCGGTCGTACATTATAGGGTCTCTGTAACCTTTCACGGATCATGCGTATTTGAAGTACTTGCTATCTAAAGCGGGATACTAAGCCTCGTTTGACTAGGTGGATCCTACTGTGCCAAGAATTTAACCTGACTCTATTAAGGATAAAAAGGGAGTTGAGAATGTGGTAGCTGACCACCTGTCTCGGTTAGTTCTGGAAACCACTTCTAACGGCCTACCCATAGGCGACGGTTCCCATTGGCGACTTTTGCTCCATTTCACGCCTATGGTATGCGGACATAGTAAACCATCTAGTGACATGACAAATTCCACCCCAATGGACTTCTCAGCAAAAGAGGAAATTTTTGGTGGATATTAAGAAATACTACTTTGATGATCCATATTTGTTTAAATATTGTCCAGAACAATTGATGAGAAGGTGTGTATCCAATGATGATCAAATTGGGGTGCTCACCTTCTGCCACTCGGAAGCTTGTGGAGGGCATTTCTCCGCAAAAAAAAACGGCGGACAAAATTCTACAAGCTGGCTTTTACTGGCCCACTCTTTTTAAAGACTTCTTTGAATTTTGCAAAACTTACGCTCGGTGCCAACAATTAGGAGAAATTCACAAAGGAACATGATACTCTTACTCCTATTTTAATCATTAAAAATTTTGATTCTTGGGGTTTGGACTTCATGGGACCTTTCCCCCTTCTTGTGGAGTACCTTTTACATCTTATTGGCAGTTGATTATGTTTCTAAATGGGTGGAGGTCATTCCAACAAGAACTAATGACCACAGGGTTGTTTTGAAATTTTTAAAAGAACACATTTTTTCTCGCTTTGGAGTGCCTCACGCAATCATTAGTGATGGTGGGCGCCATTTTTGTAATCGATCCTTTGAAAATTTGTTGAAAAAGTATGGAGTCACCCACAAAGTTTCCATGGCGTACCACCCACAGACCAATGGTCAGGCCGAATTAGCCAATAGGGAGATCAAACATATTTTGGAAAAAACGGTCGCCCCAAATCGCAAGGATTGGTCGCTGACCATAGACGCTCATGGGCCCGTATTAGCACTAATACCATTCTTGGTATGTCTCCTTATCGGATTGTTTATGGAAAGGCCTGTCATCTGCCGGTAGAAATGGAACACAAGGCATAATGGGCTATTAAAACTCTTAATTTTGATTTGGCTTAGGCAGGTAAACAACG
Organism: Tetrastigma voinierianum; assembly: GCA_016808115.1. Lineage (NCBI taxonomy): Eukaryota > Viridiplantae > Streptophyta > Magnoliopsida > Vitales > Vitaceae > Tetrastigma > Tetrastigma voinierianum. The sequence goes on along the minus strand of JAEQBH010000831.1, from coordinate 380,511 downwards.
ACTATTGCAGATGAACGAGCTTGATGAATTTCGGCGTGAATCGTATGAGAACTCACGAATCTACAAAAAGAGGCTCAAGTTATTCCATGACAAGACCATTGTGAGGAAGACCTTTGAACCTCACCAAAAGGTTTTGTTATACAGCTCTCGTTTGCACATGTTTCCAAGTAAACTCCGTTCTAGATGGATTGGCCCATTCATTGTTAAGGTAGTTTACCCATATGGCGTAGTGGAGATTGAGAATCCGGAAAATTGGAAAACCTTTAAAGTCAATTTCCACCGCTTAAAGCCATTTCTCGAGAACTTTGACCGTCAGGAGAGTAGTGAGGAACTAGTAGATCTGCTATACCAGGATGTTCCTTCAGAGTAATTTCTATCCTACATTTTTTTTGTATATAGTTTTTCTTTTTCTTTCTTGCTGCTTTATTTATTTAGTCTGCCTTTACTTATAAAAAAAAAAAAAAAGAAAAAAAAACCAACCCACCCATTGACCACAAGCATTTACCATCTGATAATTCGGTCATTTGGCTATGGCGGGGTGTCTGTGTGCGTTGAGGCGATGCCCTGCCGCGTGGTGGGATGACGCATACACTAAATGGAAACCAATTATCGCATATTATGGTGGTCGCGTGATCGCAATTGGATGATAACGGACGGTGCCGACTTCAATGTTGTGTCGTCGCTGATCCGCTGCACCTCTTACCAATAACGAGCGTGCTGAATTCCTATTCATCTTGAACCATCTGACCCCAATAACGAGGCATGCACAAAATTTTTTTGTTCTGTTGGGACCATCGACCCCGATTATGTTCTAGTCTTGGTATCACCCTCATTATTCACTACGAGTCATTGATTTTTTGCCTCGAAGCTCATGTTTTCTTACTATTAGCCGGCGTAATGCATTGTTTTAGCATTCCTTGTTAACTTCTACATGTCGGCGTATTCTGCGAGAACAGCCATGCGTAGGTTGAAAGATGATTTTAGGCCATCATTTACGGGTTACAATTCGGAAATCATATTGAGTTACCCTTTGCGCCCCATCTTGGGCCTTGGATTACCAATTCGAGTTCGGACCTTAGGAATCGTGATCACGGGTACGGTGGACTGAGTAAGGCGTGAAGGTGTCAGGGTGTAGTACACAGTTCCGCGAACACAAGTCAGGTTGGACGGGGTATGAAGCAGGGAAAGAAATGAGCATCCAGTGGAATCCGAGATGGAGGGCATTTTGAAAAGTTCTATAAATTGGCACTGCTGTTTCAAGTTAAAAAAAAAAAAAAAAAAGGGACAATGGTACCGGTACCACACATATTGGTACCGGTACCAACCTAGAGCAGTGGCAGTAGCCAAGTGGTACCGGTACCACACTTATTGGTACCGGTACCAGCCAAGCTAACAGTGCACTTTTGGTACCAGTACCACACTTATTGGTACCGGTACCACCGTGCGTGGATGAGCCATTTTAGGGTTTTTTCTCCCCCAAAGTTGAATCTTTTCATATGTCTACTCCCCACCTCCTATATAAGAGAAGCCCTAACCTAATTTCCCAGCTCCTGAAAGTAAACAGATTGACGTTCCTTACAGTGTCTCGAATCGGCTGGATCGGATCTCTCGGTTCTTCGCACGTAGAGACTGGGAAATACTAGATCGACGTGGTAAGTGCTCCTCATCTATCTGAAAGCAGTTTGAATGGATGTTCATTGTGTCAACATGGATTTTGTTGGGTGGCTTTGGTTGGTGGTTATGTGTTCTTGGTTGCTTAGGGCATCCGCAGCGGAAGGTATGGGGAGAAAGATGCTGACTAAACTACAAGGGGTGAGTCCGATACTATTTGAGATGGGTTGTTGGGAGACCATTGTGTGTGTATGGGCTATTCTCGTTATATTCGCTAGTCTTTCCATATCTATGGCAAGATCGAAAAATACTGGAAAGGGAAAGGCTCCTAGCTCTTCTATGGAGCGGTAGTGAAAACGGTAGATACTTCATGATTTGTAAAGGAAGGGGGAAGCGGAAAGATTCCTCCTCCCGAGGCCGGAAGCAAGTGAGAGCGAAGATGAAGAAATTCGGGGCCATGTTTGCTTTGAGTCTTCAAAATCGGAGAGGCGGGAAAGTGGGTCCGATCAATTGGCGGGGTTTCCATTGTGAGAGAATGAAAATTGACACGTTCTTGTTCACCCACCCCTATCGGTACATTGTCGAGCAAATCTACACTTTGTTGGTGAAGAGGTAAAGGTTATTCTGGAGCCATGGTCGAGAATTCTACTCCCGACTTGAGAGAAAATCGAGTGTAGACTTGCCACATTTGGAGACCTTCTGATTTTGGGAAACAATTAATGGTTAGCCCTGACTCGATAGCTCAATCGTTGAAGATTATGTCCGCCGTGCCGCATGGCCAGGCCTTACCCTCTCAGGGGCCATTACGAGTTTAGCGCCCGGTTGTTTGCAAATGCCATGTGCACCTGACCGGGAAGTACCCGTAGGGAGGTTTTATCTTATGAGGAGTTCATTCCGGGGAAATTAAAGCCTGAGTATGCATTAATGAACAAAGTCATTCACAATATGATCGGGCCGAAGGGAAAAGAGAAGCTGCCAAGCAAGGAAGAAATCCAGTTTCTGTATGAGGTAATGACTGGAAAAATTATTGATTATGCCTTGGTAATATGGTGTATTATGAGGACTTTCTAAGATTACCGCGAAATAGGCATATTCCATTCCCGAGCTTTAATTACAAATCACGGTGGAAGGCGTGGGGATAAAAGTTAGGTAGAGAAAAAATAGTTCTTCCTAGGTTGGGGCCTATCCACCAAAATGGGAGACGAGGAAGCAAAAAGCCCGAGGCCGCGAGGCCTCGACCATCATTCCTTTATTTATTTTATGGGGCTTCATCGTGTTCGGCTCGGGTCGTGATGCGCCCCTTTGAAAAGGATGGAGCGTAAAATCAAAGGATGGTTCAAATGCATTTTAGGGAAGTAGAAGCAACTGGATCACATGCTCTCCAGGCTTGAGAGTCACATCCTACGAGGAGAAACTGTTGTTGGAGATGATCTTCCCCCTGACTTGGAAGGGGCTTTTGTATTTGGATAGTTGTGTGGATGAGAGCGCATTCTCTTCGTGATGATGGGGGAGGGATGTGGAGTAGTAGCATTGTGGGTTAGAATAGGGTGGTGTTTAAGGTGGGTGACCTCGATATGCGTCATGCGAGACCCGTTTTGTTTCTATAAGCCACACATTGTAGCCCGTATTGGTCATTCTGAGCTTGAAGAAGACCTTTTTTTGATTTTAGTTATGTTGGATGTTCCTCTTTGACTTTTATGCATGTTAGTTTGCTTGGTTATGGTAAAATGTTTGCCGTGATAATGTAGTTCATTTCAGTTTGGTGATCTCATTGCAGCCTTTCTTTTCTTAGATCCATGGTCCTTTATATGAGTATCTCTGTTTTGTAATAGTTTGTTATTATGTCCATTACTTTGAGACTATGGTTTTCATTTGAGTTCAGACGGTTGCATACTCTATTAGGTTAAAGCACTATGCTCATTTTTTTGCCCTATGGGAAACTTGCAATGCCTAACTGCACCTTGCGCATTTTGTTGAAACTCATAATCGGTGGGTGTTACCAATTCAAATCTTGCTAGGGACTAGAAAGTTGTAGGTTGGGGTGTGTGTTGAATACATAAAAGTGCAACATTTATATAGGATTTTAGTACCCCCAGCTCATGTTTTGCTCTCATTTTGTGTAAGAATAGGTGCCTTTGATCGTTTTTCTCGTTTTTGTGCTTATGCAGGTTTTTCGAGTTCCGTGCACATTTTTGTAGGGGTTCGTGTCCAGAGAACAAATGTAGATCGCCATTTGTTGATGGCGACCGTAGAGCCTTGGTGAGTGCTACCGATTAAGAGAACAGTGCGAGAGCGGTGAAATGGGTACCGCGCACCCCAATCTGGAAATACCATGCGAGTGAGCGGTGAATGCCGTACCAGCCTGCCCCCGAGGCAATGGAGTACCCGATACACTTTTGAGGTACGGTACCACACTTTGAATGCAGGTACCAGCATGCAATATCTTTGCGAGGACTTGAGGCGAATTCAATCTTGGTGCGAGAATGCGTCGTCTTTTAGACCACCACTTCGAGATCACTAAGGGAGAGATGGTATTTAAACAGGCCATTGAAGGGGCGGGGAGAAGAGAAGTTTTAGTTTCTGAGAGGGTTTGGTTATGGACCAGGTTGGAGTGTTTTCTCATATTTTGCTAGGGTTTATAGAGTAGAGTACTTGGCTTTTCTTTGGTCGAGTTTTCAGCTACTTGTAATCTTTCGGGTTAGTTACTTATAGCTTCCGGTATTTTCTTCACGGGATTACACATTAGCCACGATATCTCAATCTTGCAATTGAAGTGTTATTTCTCAAGTTTGATTTAAAAAGCAAAGTCTTTATCAAACATGAATCTATTTTCAGTTTCAACGGAGTTCTAAGCCTCCATGGTAGGGTTCTAATGGTGGAAACTCACCTCCGTCAAGGTAACAACCCCCAATTCCTCTTTTGTGCTTCAACGGGATTGTACGATGCTAAGAACTTGCGGAAAATCTTATAAAACCTTAGGTTGGCATCTTCTTGACAACGTGTGAACGAGAGACCCTCGGTACACATTGTGCTTGATCGCAAATGCAGGCTAAGAGTCCAAGCAAATCGTTTGAACAAGTGTTTGCCATCGCTCAATCATTCTTTGTGTTAAAAGAGCCTTTAACGTTACATCTTCCATCGAAGACCATTCATCAATGGCTCCTAGATGAGATTGTGAATAAGAGGTGGGTATTACCTAATTGACGGTGAGTGGAAACCTAAGAACTCTATCATTCGCCCTTTTTGTTTGAAATAGTTAATTTAATCGGTCACTCAATCAATCAATCACAACCCCTAGATTTTACTTTTGAACGCACATTCTTTGGAGAGCAACCCCTAAGGATCACCTAGGAAACCACTCCCTGTGGAAATGACTTGTGGACTCCCACACAGCACAATATAATGTCGACGACCTTGGGCCTACGCAATAAATTCAAAGATACCGACCAGACGAAGCAAAGTTTTGTGTCTGATCCACTGATGGCCCAGTTTCCAGCGCTTCGTTTCGTGAAATAATCAATGGTTACCATAATGAACTTTCACAGGCTTATCGCCGTAAGCAATGCATCTAGGATAGTCCATCCTCAATAGAAAAAGTTCAAGTATCTTGACATCGAGTAGAGCTACTGCGGGCTAGAGTATGAATACATCGCTTGAATTTATGGCAAACATCGTAATTCCTCATGAACAACTCGATTTCTTGCTTTGTTGTAGTCTAGTAGAAACCTTGTGTCATGATCCTGTGGCATAGCGATCGATCGCCAATGTGGGTACCCGCCCCATGCCCTCAGCGGGATCAGCTTCAATTACTGCTTATTTTTCCTGTGAACGCATCTTTGGTATGGACCAGAGAATGATCGCTTATACAGGGTATCATTTATCAATGTGTACCTTGTTGCTTGGGCTTTCACCTTGACCGCCTCGCTTCTGTCCTAAAGTAATGTCCTGTTGACATCTAGGAGTGTCCAGCTTGATTCTCGGCCGTGAGGACTTTCGTGCTATAGATAGACGGATGGTCCATGATACTTATCTCCACGTGGCATGGATAGATGGCATTGGAGGCTAAACTAGCAAGTGCATTGGCCATTCTGTTTTCTGCTATGGGACTTGGGCCACTACGAATTACTAGAATCCAGCCCATCAGGGATTGTGCCAACTTTAGATATTGCTCCATTATCTCATTTTTATCCTCATACTCTCCTCATAACTGGGACGCCACCAATTGCGAGTCGCATCGAAGCTCGAGGTTTGTGACCGAGAGTTCTTTAGCCAGTCGTAGGCCAAGCAGCACAACCTTATACTTGGCTTCATTATTGGAGGTTGCAAATGCAAACTTAACTCCAGCGCAATGGATAAGCCTTATGAGGACTGAAGGATCATACCTGCTCCTCCTCCTACCGCTCTCAACGAACCGTTGGTTTCAAGGAGCCATGACGGTTCACAAAGGTCTCATGGCTGCACATCTGACATTTTGACATTAAAGTCGACAAGAATTTGACCTTTGATTGTTGACCTCGGGAGATACTCGATGTCGAACTCGCTGAACTCAACTGCCCACTTCAGGAGTCGGCCCGAAGCGTCTGGCTTATGGAGTATGGCTCTGATCGGGTAGGTAGTGAGTACAACTATAGTGTGGGCTTGGAAGTATAGGCATAGCTTCTTTGCTGCCATTTTGAGAGCCAACACGATTCGCTCAAAGTTGGTGTACCTTGTCTCAGCTTTTGTCAACACCTTACTCATGAAGTACACCAGTTTATGCTTGCCATCCTTGCCTGACCTCACCAAAGCTGCGCTCATGGTCATGGATGAGGCGGCTAGATACATGTACAGGTTCTCACCATTTATTGGTTGAGACAACAACAGTGGGGAGGCGACGTACTCCTTGATAGCATGAAAGGCCTTTCCACAATCTAGTCCCCATCCCTTCAAGGGAGCTCATTTCAACGTTGCGAAAAATGTCTGGTCTTTTCCCACCCAGACAGAACCCAGTTAATGCTGCCAATCCCTCCCACGAGTTCAGACTGCTATATAGGGGGCTGCATTTGTGTGATGGCCTTGACTTGTATGAAAGCCATTTCAATTCCCTGTTGGCTTACTAGGAACCCAAGGAAGTTTCTAGACCTGCCCTAAACACACACTTCTCTAGGTTCAGTTGCAACTGATGCCTTCTCATCAACTTGAACGCCTCTCGCAAGTGCCTTAGACGATCTCCCCAAAGCCTCGATTTAACTAACATGTCATTAATATACGCTTTCATGGTCTTGCCCAACATGGGCTAAAAAATGCGGGACATCATGCACTGATAGGTGGCTCCGACATTCTTTAGGCCAAAAGGCATTACGTTGTAGCAATACATCCCTGTCAGAGTAATAAATGCTATGTTTGCCGAGTTGGGCTGATACATTAGGATCTTATTGTAGCCAGCATAAGCATCGAGAAATGAGAGAAGTTGATGCCCCGCTGTTGAGTCCACGATCTGATCGATCTGGGGGAGAGGAAATGTATCATTAAGGTAAGCGTCATTCAAGTTAGAATAGTCGACGCACATGCGCCACTTGCCATTCTTCTTGGGAACAACCATGACGTTGGATAGCCATTCAGGGTATTGAATATCTTTGGTGGTCCAATGACTGTGAGCTTGTCACTTGTGTTTTATAACTTCAAGACTCCCCGATGAATCAAGCTTTAGCTTTTGTCAAATCATCTTATGCGCCCTTCATATAGGTTCAAATAGTGTCACATATAGTAAACACCCAAAGATGTTTGGGCGGTCCATGCAAAAATGTCAGCGAACTCTTGCAAAAACGATAATAGGGAGTCAACTTCCTCTCGGGCGAGGTGTGCTCCAAAGTTGACCTTATCGGGACTGTTTGGGCCGAACAAGGGGTGAAGTAGCAGGGGCTTCGAAACCTTAGAATCCTCTAGCTCAGCAACGTGGGCCTCAAGTTGTTGTTGCTATTTGGTTGGCACTTCGTCCTCCTACTGCTTGGCCTTGCAGCATGCTTTTGCTACTTGCTAGTCTCCCCTTATGTTAACCTGGCCTTGCGAGGTCAGGAAACTCAACACTTAGTGGTACGAGGACGACAAGCCTTCATTGCATGGATCCAGGTGCGGCCTAAAAAGGCGTTGAAGGATGAAGGCTCATCGATCACCGTGAGTGGGACCAATGCTGTGACAAGTCAAGTTGAAACCTACAATAATAATTTGCCTAGAGAACCGGTCTGCGATCCATTGAACCCAACCAATATCCTTTCGGGATTGCTTAGACCGTAAGGCTTATAGCCTAGGTGGAGCAGGGTAGGCAGGTAGAGTAGGTCGGCAACACTATCAGGGTCCACCAAGATTCATTTCATAAGGTGCTTTCTGACCTCCAAGGTTAGAACCAACGAGTCACAGTGGGGCATGGACAGTTGCCTCAAGGGGGACTCGAAGAACATAAGGAGCATATCGATAGGCCGGATACTACTCAGGGCGAAGCTGTAGTTGACTCCAGCCACAAAGACCCTTGAGTGCGGTTGCCCTCAGGCTGTGGGTGTCATCAAGCTAGCAAGGATGGTATCTATCACTGGGCAGGAGCTTGTGGATGCTAGAGATTGCGAGTTGTTCGAGGTTGCCTCATCAACATACTCTTGGAGATGTCCTCTTCTGATCGAAAAGTTTAACAACCTTAAAAGGCGATGGTAGTCGTTGGTCTGATGCCCGACGTCCTGATGATACTTATAGTACCGAGACTTATCCTTCACCTTGGGGTCTCCCCATTGAGGCCTAGGCCACTCGAACCACTTGAGGGACTGGATAAGGGGAAGGAGCGGAGAAGGAGGCATTGTGAACCAAATCTACTCTATGCCGTTGTCCTGCCCTGGATTCTCTATGGCTTGGTCCCTCGAGCCTTCAGCTGTGGTACGGAGATGATCGGACCACCTTGACTCCTAGAATCGCGCTTGTCTCGCTAATCCTAGTCATCTAGGCTTCTCTTCCCTTTGTTTACTCTGTAACGTCCGGCATCTGATGTGCTGGTGACTGTTTGTTTGGTTGCAACGACTATGTCGTCCTCGAGCATGGCGTATTGGTTCCCGTTTTAGAACAACTTGTCAATTGTTGTGGGGGGATGCATCGACAAGGTATCAAAAAACTAGGTGTTCGGGCGAATAGCTTGCTTCAGAGCCTGTAGGACCGTGTCTAGGCTTACGGCTTCGAGTTGAAGGATTGCGACCCCAAAACACTTCATAAAGTCTTTGATGGACTCGGATCTTCCCATCCAGACTAGGAAAAGGCTAGTGATGCTCTACTTCCTTCTAACCGAGCACATATATTGCGTGATGAACTTCTCAGCCAGGTAACGGAAAGAGTTAATGGCATTGGTAGCTAGGCGATTGAACCAAGACAAGGCGGGGCTGGCCAAGCTGGTCGGGAAGACCTTACACAGTAGATCATCTTTCCCTATCTGCAATGTCATCACCTATCAGTAATGCATCAACTGGTCGAAAGGATCTTGAAGGTCATCGTACATATGAAATTTCAGTATAGTGAAGTGTGGCGAGGCGTCTTGGTTTAGGATGGTAGGGACAAATGGAAACGACGACATGTCATCCAAAGCGCGCAATGCAGGATCTAGATCTCTCCGAGGGGAAGGAGTTTGGATCGGTCAAGGATTATTGATAAGAGGATGATGCGAGGGGGAGAAGAGTAGTTATCGGTGGATTTGAATTGCGCAGGGCTGCGGGGCACAACCGAATTATCTTGGCGAGGAACGGCAACCGCGTTACGCAAGGTTGCTTTCTCCTCGTGCCAGGCTGCGTTAGCCACTAAGAATGAGGCCGCTTGCTGCTGGTGGGATTCCTATTGATCTTTTAGCATTTGTTCCAATGACAAAAACCACTGGTCCATCATAGGCTCAAAACTTGAAGGGGGAATTTAGCCCATTGAATAGTTGGGAAGTGTGGAGCGTGGGACTTTTGTTCGTTCCCATAGACAAAGCCAATGGAAAAGTTTCGTGTCCTTTCAAAACAATCCGTTTTCTCTACTATATTTTTCTTAAAATTCGAACTGGAATCCCCTTTCGGGTACATCCCCATACATTATATACCCATCGTTGGGGGGTTACATGATGGACAATTATGAGATGGGCAGTTATGAGTGGCCCTCAACGTCATTACATTACTCATTAATTTGTACATTAAAAACTATTTTACTACATTAATTGTGTCGTAATGCCTGTCAAGATGGATAGCAATGCGTGCTCTGCTTGCTTTATCTCTAAAGCTCGAGGTGGCTTATCTGCTAGAGCGTCCATCCCCTTGAAGCCCGAGGTGGTTAAGATGGTAGAATGCCCGACCTCCCTATTTTCCCTTCGAGCTTAGGTCGCTCACATGATTGTCACGTGATCGGGTTTAGGTCACCCACACAAATACCATGTGCTCTGTAGCTTATCCCATTCCAACCAGTTCAATTGCGGTTCGACCACCGGTTGTACCAATGAACTGTGAACTAGTAACTTTTCCAGTTCAGTCACTGGTTTGGTTTTTAAAACATTGGTTATAACATTGTTATCTTTTGGTGAAGAGTAAGAGAGATTTGATTTGACGATTTTCTCTTTTCTATGTGGTAAATAAATGTGACTCACTTGGTCAACTCATTAGGAGCAATTTGATCTTCATAGAGGGAGAGTGCCCGTTTTCATTAATTTGTTATAAAAAGTGCAACAATAAATTAGTCCAACAATGAGTGAGTTGGTTTTTTTTAAAATTTATATTAGTCCAACAATGCAATTAAACATAATTCCCATTTTTATTAATTTTTCAAAAAGAATTTCCAATAATGATATGTTATCTTCCTAATTAAATTTTTTAGTTACGTTTATTTTAATTCTTTTTTTGAAAAAAAAATAGTTGGAAAGAAGGATAATTCCTCTTCATGGTAAAATTAAGATCCTGTTTGGTTCAATTGGTAGTTGATAGCTGCTACTAGTAGCTGATTATAAATTAGTACTTGGTAAAGTAACTGATTGAAGATAAATCTACCTATATAGACATGATAGAGAAATATAAAAACAATGTCCATGCTATATACTTGAAAGAGTCAAGCGAGGAAGAAAGAGAAATTTTTTACAATGATTATGTTATTATAAGACGAGAAAATCAAACTTATGAAACTGTTTATGTTGGATTTTGGTCCAGAACATACAAAAGCACGGGAATTGGTGAATGCACGGGCGTACTAAGAAATTATAGTATTTCCAAAATGAAACTATGTCGAAATCTAACTTCGTCAAGTTTAAAACTGATTCCTTAGTTCCTTAACAGCTTCCCTAGAATCTGGGCTTTAAAAATGCTTTCAAAATTGACTCGTATTGAAAGCCGAGAGAAATCAGACTTACTAGCTTGAAAGATAAAAAATTTCATTGTAGAATAGATTGAGAATGACATACTGAAACGATGAAGCTTGAAGTAACAGATGCTTGTAAGTAAAAACATGTAACTAGACTAAAGATCTAGAAAATACGGTTGATGAACTAGTAGAAACATAAGAGAAATGTGTCAAATGCTATGTTTAAGAGTGTTTATCATATCAGATTTCATACCTTCAATATTTAAAGTTGAGTCTTCCTTTTATAGGCATTCTGAATAATTGCTCTAACCCACCTTCTCTGCTAACTAGTCATGTACCCACTAGAGTCTGGTTCTCTAAGTCATTTATCCACTAACAATAACTGCTCACGTTCTGCCATGTCATGACTTGAGTTGGAAAAAAAGTCTCCTCCATTTCCTTTTGAGACAAAGTCTCACCATTTCGAGTTGGCCACTTTGACAAATTAAAAAATTTCAGAAATGTCCTTGGACCCTTTCATGGGTTGATTATCATGGATTTAGGTTTTCTCGGATTAAGTTGGGCTCGGTTTGGGCTTGAGAGATCCATTCAGCCTATTCCACTACCCTTTGTGTTGAATAATTATTCAAATATCATTTGGGCCCAAAAATTTATTTTTAGTGTAAACAATTGCCCCCAGCATACAATATGGCCCATGGGCCATGTTTGTACGAAAAAGCTTTTATATGTCAAAGGCTCTCATCATTCTATCATGAAGCCCAAAGTGCAACTTACCCATTTGGATGTAGATTACCAATGAGAAGAACGAGCCAAAACCCGAGCCCGATTAGATAAGTTGAAAAAGCCCAAAGTAATACCCCGAGAAAAACCTCCTGCCAATTTTTCTTTCAAACTTGTGCATTTTGGGGCTATTATCTATCAAGATTCCTCAAATATAGTTTGTAGGGTCTTGATCTCTCAAGTTGTTGCGCTTTTTCCCCCCAACCTGCCTCTTCTTTTGCAATTTTCTTGCATCTCATTTTGCCTTGCTTAGCGTGGCTCGCCTAATCCTGGATTTACTCGCCATCCCTTCATTCCCTTCCTTACCCTCAGGACCACCTATTGTAGCTTTAGTAGAGCAGCTGACCCAATCCTATCAGACTCCTACTTGTGGCCTGAAAACCATTATGCTATCAAATGTAGAATCTTTCTCCACCTAGTGGTTCCTTAGATTTGATGATCTTATCAGCTCCTGCCCTTCTTCCTTAGGTACATGAAATTTTATTCATTGTTTCTTGCATCCAATTTTGTGACTTTCTCCTCGCCCTCTAACTTTGCCTTGTGCTATACAAGTTTTACTTCCTCTTCCAGCATGCCCATTGCAAAATTGAAAAAAAGGGTTGGGCAATCTAAGCCTCATGCTGCTAAACTGGCTATAGTGAAGAATACCTCTTCCAAACTCAAGCGGAGATCTCATAGGATAACTTCCAAGCTTGAATTTTCTAACACACAAGACAATCCTATAGATATTGAAGAAGCTGAAGAGGAAGTATCAATGCACATGGAATAAATAGTCTTTACCGACGAATCCAAAAAAAAAAAGGTAGTTTAGCTACCTTTGAGGTAGTTCATTCCTTTAATGATATTTCAGAATCGAAAGATGACCATTTTTCAGCTGGTCAGGGTTCCAATGGGGAAACTCCTCCAACTCTTTTACTTCCAATTTCTTAGGTGAACACTTTACCTCTCATTTCCCTTCTATTTGTCCATATTTATTTTCTTTACCTTTGTCTCACAGTCTCTCCTCGTCTACTCAGATTCAAGCAGGAGCAGTACCTTCCTTGGATCTTTCCTTTTTGGACCAAGCCACTCCTCATGTTGAGCCCCCATCCAGACCTCCTACGGAACCGGATGTAGCTGTTGCATGCTCCATTATTAGCCATCTATTGAGCTTGTACCTTCTCTCCTTATCCACCATCTAAAAAGATGGCTTTCATGCGGCTATGGCAATATTACAATCCGCTTCTCTTGATCCTAAGGTTGAGATTTTCCTTTATAGAGTTACACACCATGCTCTTGAGGTATTTTCTTCCATTGAGCATGTAGTAAAGGAGAATGCTAAAGTGATATCTGAGGTAGAGAAATTGAGGGAGAAAAAAATCTGAGTATGAGCAATACAAGTTATCTACTGACCAGAGCATCCGAAGATCGGAGGAAGTAAAAACTGATTATCATACCCAGGAAGAGCGAATCAGACTATTGGTTGAAGAAATTGAGTGAGAAAAAGCCAAGTTGTCTTCTCTGATAGATAGGGTGAGGTTCTTTATGCCTAAGGCCTAAAGCACCAGCAAATGGCCATTTCCTTAGGTGATTTTCTATCCTCTATGAGGGGAAAGGCTACTAATCTAACCTCCCACCAATTATTTTTCTGCCTGCGAATACTGGAGTTTTGGGAATCACTAAGACCTTTTGATTTTTCTAAGATCTGACCTCCCACTATTTCAGACATGGTTAATGATTTTGACATGGCCCTTGACCTTATCATGCTAGTTTATCCCTTTTTGCTAGGTGTAACGCCCTGAAAATACCCTAACAGTTTTATAACATGTTCAGGGTGTAAAATAAAATAAATTATATTTTTTCTGGCGTTTAAATGGCTAAAAACGAAAAATGATAAAAACCTTGAAATTTTACAAGAGCCAAATAAATTTGGTAAAAATGTCAAATGAGGACCTAAGGCTCATAAATGAGTAATGTAAGTGCCAAAGTATAAATGAAATGAAATTAAGTGGAAATGAAAGTGAAATGAGGCTTTAAAATGAGAAAAAAGCCAATTAATGTGCTAGCCAAACATGACATTACACATGACATGAGAATAAAGACCAGTGGAGCCCATGGAATGCCCATTTGGGCATTCACGTTTTTGAGAGGAGCAAGGGGAGAAGGAGCTAGGGCTTGGGAGAAGAAGGTATTTTTGGTGTGTTTCTCTCCATTCTTGGTCTATCTTTGTTCAAGTAAGAAGGAAGAGAAGATTTGAAGAGAGCTAAGGTAAGAAAACTAACCCTAACTCCCTCTTTGATGATTTTGGATTTAGGGAAAAACCCTAACCTTATGTAAAGGTGATTTTGATTGGTTGTAGATCAATTTTGGAGTTGTTTTGGGTTAAGTTCCAAAGTTCTTTTGGGTTAGGATTGGTTTTGAGAAATTTTTGTATAAAGGAAATGATGAAGTTTCATAGGAGTTGCTGTCAAAAATTTTCAAAACCCCTGTTTTTGTTTTGGCTATAAGTTAAGTTATAATCATCTAAATTGAGTGATTATAATTGGTAAAGAACCATAAGATCTAGAGCTAAAAATTTATAAAAGGGATCAGGAGCAAATTGTAGCTCTAAGGATCCTAAATACAAGCCAAAGGTGAGTTTTGGGTGCTGACCGGTATGCTCGCTTGGGTGTAGTCGCGGGTGTTAGTCGTATCGAGTTTCACTCATCCAAAATGAGTGCTTCAAAATTATAGGTAAACTAGACTTATAGAATAATAATTTAATTGTAGGAAGTGTAAGCAATTTGTAGCCCCAAAGTGCCCAGAAATCCTTCAAAGTGGAGCTATGTGCAAGAACAATATGATTATGCTTTGAAAATTAGAGTAGTATGGATATAAGATTCAATAACTTGAGTTTTGGTGATCCAAATTGGATGATTCCAATTGAAGAAGAAACTTTAGAACCATAGCGTCAAATTAATAGAAGGAACCATTACCAATTTATGGACTTAAGACCCCTGAAATTGAGAATAACAATAGGTAACCGAGGAGTCAAGCATACCGGCATTAAAGTCGTAACTCTCGAGTTTGGCAACCCAAATGAGATGATTCCAATTCCTACTGAAAATAGATCATATATACAGCATATATATATATATATATATATATATATATATATATATATATATATATATATAAAGATATATATATTTCTTAATTTATTGAAGGAAGCATAAGAAAAATATGGCTCATGTGTCCCCAGAAAAATTTTCAAGTGAAGGTGAATTGGGTAGACATCAACCCTAACCAAAAATCCTAGAATGCACAACTGATTTTTTGTCTTGGGTTGTTCTTTGATAGTGACATATTTGTGATGAATTAGGGGTTGGTGACAAGGAAGTTTGGCCCAAGAACGGGATTATGAGAATAGGAATCGAAGAGCGACAAAACCTTTTTGGGTTTGTTCTTCACACTTCTTTCCTTGTTTCGGTTTTGTGTTTTGTTTGACAAAATAAATCTAAAAGGTTTTATATGAATATGCATGTGTGCTCCGCTTGAGCCATAAATGAATTGGTTTGTTCTCCACTTCTCTCTCTCTCTATTTCTAAAATGTTTGAAGGATTATGAGTCAAGTGTGAATTTATTGAAATGAATTACAAATAAATTTCATATTATCAAAGTTTTAAACGATGATAACTGATTGCAGTAGAACAATCATTATGAAAATGTATTATAAGGCTGAAACCAAGATTTGATATAAATGTATACAATTATTGTAAATCAAAGTTATGAATGATTTTACTTTTCCATGAATGTTAAATCAAGTGAATTTATAAGAGAGATCATAACAATAATATTTCAAACAGAGTGTGACTGTTTTAATCAGAGAATGATGCCATCCCTATCCAGTTTAATGAGAGCGTATCGTAGTGTTCATGAATGATTTTTAATAACCAGTCGCAAATCAAAGCGGACCAGCTGTGTTATAAAACATTTTTTATATCGGTTCAGAGCGCACAGATCGTGTTTATGGATTCGCTATCCCGTGGCAATCGAAAGTATAGGTTAAATTTTCTTAAGGGAAAAATGAAAAGAAAATTGTGAAATGCATGATTTATGTTTGAATGATTTATTGAATATGAAACTGCATGATTGAAATGACCAATGAATTTTAATTTGAATGTATACGAAATGAAAATATACATATATGTATTGTACATCATTGGTCATTGAAAAAAATTATACAAAGGCATCGATTTAGAAAAATGCATGATTTACTTAAATTGAAATGAAGAGAGAATTGTATAGAACCACTAGGCATGAAAATGCTTAGCGCTTTGTTTTATCATCGCGCAGGTACCGAGTGAATAGGTACGAAGGAAAAGACCATAGCGATTCAGAGTCAACGTCAAGGCCTCACGGAGTTGAAGTAAAACTCCGACCATGTATTCATGAAATATATTTGACACTTTTTGTACAAACTTTGATTTTTTTTTTTTGTAAATATTTTGGTATTGAAAACAACTTATACGCCGTAGGCGAATAAAGGTGATGCTCTGAGTCAACAGGCTAGTAATGCCATACAATAGAAATGTGTATTGAAACAAAATGATAAATCCCTTAAGTTTTCGAATTAGTATATACAAATATATTTCCATAAAGATAAATATCCTTACAAAATTAGAATCGGAAATGTGTTTTGATCGATAAAAGAAAAATGTGAATTGGATTCAAAAGAGGACTACATCCCCGCCCGGTTCAGCCCTCCGTCAATGGCATAAAGAATACAGCCGTCACACTAGTGGCCAACCAACCATCGCTTGAGGACTTGCTCGAGACAATTTCGCTTCAGGCTTAGATTGTTGATGGAAACAAGACCGACATTGCAATAAACACACACTCACAAGCATAACACGATAAATTAGTGGGATCCAAGGTGGCACTAGGCCTACATTTAGATGTGATGAACTTGTGTGTACTGCTTGCGGATTCATTGAACATTAGCACACGTGCAATTACAGCCATGACATTGCCTTAGTGGGCCAGGGTGGCACTAGGCTTACCTTTGGTAGTGTGCTTGCATGTGAATTATGATGATATACTACGTTTATCAGGTACTGCGCTCGGGAGAAATTGATGAAACAGTGGCTAAAAGTCTACTATTTATTTTGGAATATATATATTTACCAAGTTAGGAAGCAAAGAACTCAGCTGCTTGAGAACTCGTGCCAAGAAGTTTGTTGACCAAAACCAGATAAACATATGCCTCTTCGTCGCTGACGAACAACATCTCTCGCTCGCTAACCCAGACCTGATATCACCCCAACCTTTCTGGTCGCTAGAACAATAGCCTCATCGGCAAGTGAACATCTCGCCGGCGAACCCGTGAATGGTCTTTCAATCAGCTTCCTCTTCGCCGCGGCGAGCAATAGCCTTCACTGTGGCGAGCCCAAGACTTCTCTTTAAACTTAGTTTGATTTTCTCCATTTACACCCGAGGAATAACTTGTCACTTGGTGTAATAATGCAGCAAGTCCAATTCTTTAGAGAAATCTTGTATAGTGGCTGTAATGCCCACCTTCCTTTACTTCAATTCATCATAAGGGCTTATTTCCTCAAGGATGATTATGATACCCTTTCCTGAACTTGTCCAGGTGCTTTGTTTGGGGAAAAATGAGTATCCAATGGCTTAGAGCCCTACATTTTTTCACTCGGATATTTTCGCTCCTATTTCCTTGATCTTAATGTGATCAAGAAGTCTTCCTTAGGGAATCATTAGGGAATCTTAAAGAAGTTTGTGTTTTTGAGGCGAAGTAGCCAAAGGCCAAATTTACTACCTCAAATCCTATCTTGGAATTGCAATTCATATCTATTTCTCCAATGACTTTAATAATCTTGGGACCTATCTAGAGAGGGAACAAGAACACCCTTGGAGAAATCAATGTGCTGATGAATGCAATGGCCAAGAAGCCACTTTATCACTAAGTCATCCCATATTTCTCCAATTTTAAAGTGGTCAAGGGACCCACCTTTGGAGAATTGATAACACAACAAACCCATTCTTAGGGAAAAACCTTTATTTAGGATCAATAGAGGTCATAAAGTCTACTTTAACCTTCTAATCAAAGATCTGTATCTACTTCCCATGTTTAAAGTGGTCATGGACCTACTTTATTTAGTCTCATAAAACAACCGAGAATATACAAGTATGACATCGAGGAATACAAAAGCCTGGAGCAAGGATGCCAAATAAAATTCTACTTTATCGCCAAAGTAACTACTAAGAATAGTTCCCCAATACAAAATGGTCAATGAGACTTATTTTTGCTTACATCTCTTCATTCCCATCTTAGTTTTTCTTGGTATTATTCAAGATTTCACATCAGGGAAAATATTTCTTGAGGTATGATGAACCTTTTGTGTGGCTCTCCTTCAAGGCTTGATAGCTAGTAGGCATTTCCGGGCAATACTTGGTGAACCTTGAATGGTCCCTCCCAGTTAGGGCTCACTTCCGCAGATGTCACGACATTGAGATGATGTCGCAACATTGCTTAGCTTGATATTGCAAATGAAGACTTGGCTGCTATTGCTGATGTCATAAGACTGATATTTTGATGTCACGACATTAAACTGAAGTTGCGACATTCCTCAACCGACGTTGCGACATTTGAAGTTTTATGTGCTTCTTCTTTCAGCCGATGTCGAGACATTCTGGACTTGATGTCGCGACATTCTGGACTTGATGTCGCGACATTCTCCACCTGATGTCGCGACATTGGGCATTTGACCATTTTATGCTGATTTTTGCTGATTTTATTTAAATTCATGCAAAACATAAATTTGGGTAAAGACTCCATAATTATGCAATAAAATGATCTTTAAAGCCTTAAACATGCATAAAAAATGGGCTGAAAAGTAGATGAGTTTTAGACTCATTACCATCAAGCCCCTTTTTGTACAATTCCCCTTTCATTAGGACGATGTTCTGTGATTGAGCTTTCACCCTTGGTGAACCTGCATGTTAAGATCTTCTAAATACTCTCCGATCTTAATTCTCCAGTCTCTTACAACATTTGCATTTGTATTAACGACTTCTAATATGCTTCCCCTTTCATAAATTGAGGGGTGATTATTTTTTCCCATCTCAATGAGCTTATGAGTTAATTCTTCGCTTATCTGCACACCTGAGGCTACTTGTGTTAGGTCATCTGCCTCCCAATTAGATTCCCTAGGCACATATTCAAAATCCATAGAATGAAAAGAATCTAACACCATGGAAGTAGTATAATAAGGAGCCAATGTTGTCGTGATTTATATTCCCTTGTTAGCTACCGAAGTACTAATTGAGAGTCCTCAATAATGTACCTCGTGCTCCAAGTTCCATCACATCTCTAAGTCAATCACTAAAGCCTCATATTTAGCTTGATTGTTGGTGCACTTGAAGGCCTGCCAAAGATAGGTAGTCTTTATCCCGTCTTCTGAAATGATTATTATCCTAGCTCCAGCGGATTTCTCCATGCTTGGGCCATCAAACTTACGAATCCATGGCCGCCTTTCTACTTCATATATCCCCAATTCCACATCATTTTCTGGTTGGATTTCTAATGAAGGATGATCAGCTAGAAAGTTAGCTAAAGCTTGCCCCTTGATTGATTTTTGTGGAAAATAGACCAAGGTGAACTCTGACAAAGAAAAGAACCATTTGCCTATTCGTCTAATGATTATGGCCTACTTTAGCATTTATTTCATCAAGTCGGCTCAGAGAGACTACATACACTTGAGACTTCCACCAAGTAATGTCTCACTTTACATACAAAGGATAAAGCCAAACACAACTTCTCAATGGGTGTATACTCTGGCTCGTGGAATTTAAGACTCTACTCAAATAGTAAACTATTCGTCACGGCCTTCAAGATTATTTCAGGCTGTAAGGCATCCTATAGATTCTTTTGCAGTTGATAGATAGAGTTTGAGTGACCGATCCTTCAACGACATTAAAACAAGGGGTTTAGAAAGGTAACCTTTGATCCAATCAAAAGCTATCTGGTGTTGTTTCTCCCATTTAAACTCTTCCACTCCTTCCAACTTGATTAGGTCAAAGAATGCCTTAGTCTTCCCTGCCAGATTAGAGATGAGCCTCCTTAAATAGTTCACTTGACCCAAGAACTTTTGAAGTTCTTTCTTATGTTAAGGAGCCTTGGCCAAAATGATGGCTTTGGCTTTATTTTGATCGACTTCCAGTCCTCTTTGGTGAACCAGAAACCCTAGAAAATTTATGGCTTGAACTTCAAAAGCACATTTGAGTGGATTTAGTTTCAGTTGATGAAGTCTCATCCTTTCAAAACTTTTCCGTAAATGATTCACATGTTAGTGACCTTCTTAGATTTAACCACAAAATATCAAAAAATCTCCATGTGGTGGCCTAACATATTATGAAAGATGACATTCATAGCCCTTTGGTAAGTTTCACTAGCATTCTTCAAGCTAAAAAGCATGACCAGCCATTCAAACGTTTCTAAGGAACCAGAAAATCTAAAGGCGATCTTACATATATCATCAACAACTATTAGGATTTGGTTATACCTAGAGAAACTATCCATGAAGGACAATAATTCATTATTTGCAATAGAATCAACTAACATGTCAACAATAGGCATTACATGCATGTCTTTAGGAGTGACAACATTTAAATCCCTAAAGTCTATAATAACTCTAAGTTTCCCATTATTTTTCATCACAGGGACAATATTTACTAACCACTGCACATACCTTGTAGGTCTGATGAATTTAGCCTTCAAAAGCTTCTCAATCTCCTCTTTCACCTGTAGCTCTGCCTCCTTGGACATTCTTCTAAGTGGTTGCTAAAAGGGGTGAAATTTCGGCTTGATCGGCAAGTGGTGTTCCACCACGCTTCTGTCCAATCATGGCATTTTGTCGTAATTCCAAGAAAAGCAGTCTTTGAATTCCTGTAGTATTGTAATAATCCCTTCATTGAAGTCATAAGGCAGTAAGGAACTAATATAGGTAATCCTCAGCTCTTCCACAGTGCTGAGGTTCACTTCCTCTATAGGGTCGTGAACTTGAGGTTGCGTGTCTACAAACTTAGGAGGGGCTTGCTCCAAATCCTCCATATTTATTTCTTAATTTTCTTCTTATGCATCATCTTCAATAATTATCTCAGCCCCATAGGTATTCTGGAGGTGTTCTTCTTCAATCCTTTCCACAGTCTGCTACACTTTCATTTTGAATATGGCAATTGCAGCTACTGCCTTTCCTTCTTGAGAGTAATTAGTCATCATTGATCTCCTCGATGATTAAGCCACTCATCGACCTATAAGGCACGATTGTAGTCACCTTTAGGAGTTTGGCTGCCTCATTTCAAATTTCCACATAACCCTTTAGGTCTATGTATGCTTTTCTTAGGATCCCATCTTTCCTTCTACTAGTGAACTTGATAGGACCGAATTCTTGATCATAATATTTGGCTTCCACGGAGCCTGTAGTCGCCATGAAGGGTTGCTAATCTGCTTGCACCACTTCCACTTCATTACCTTTCCAAAACAATAAGAACTGATAAAGAGAGGACGACACACACCAGTTGGCATGAGTCCAGTCCCTCCTGAACAAAATGTTGTAATTTGCAGAGAGTCTATCATAAAAAAGGTAGATAGTGCAGTTTTGCTGCCAATGGTTATATCTATAGGTAGTATCCCCAGGGTCTTGGATACTTCTCCAATAAAGGTAGACACAACCACCTCTGTTTCTATCAAATCATTAATGCCCCTTCCTAGAGCTCTCAACTTTCTTAATGACATTACATTTACCGTTGATCCATTATCTATCAGTACCTTGGATATCGGTCTGCCATTGAGATGGACTCTTATGTAAAAAGGCTTTATATGCCTCGTCATTTCCACAGAGGGTTTCTCAATTATCACCTTTTGAGTTTTGCATTCTTCAGAGGATTCTATGGTAATCCTCTCACTGCAGGGTCTACATCTTCTTCTCGTGGTCGGGTATGCTTTCCCTCTCATTTACCAGTCTTCCTCTATTTTTTTTTTACTTGAAAATAGTTGGCAATGTCAGAGAAACAGTAGAACAATTTAAAGAAATAGGGATTTCACCGATCATTAAGGCCTCCGAGTCCACCACTTCATAT
This sequence comes from Tetrastigma voinierianum, assembly GCA_016808115.1. Taxonomy (NCBI): domain Eukaryota; kingdom Viridiplantae; phylum Streptophyta; class Magnoliopsida; order Vitales; family Vitaceae; genus Tetrastigma; species Tetrastigma voinierianum. The sequence goes on along the minus strand of JAEQBH010000831.1, from coordinate 358,677 downwards.
CGACACAAGCCATTGACTCCATATCCTCGCAATTTTCCTCCTAAACTTTGTTTTTCCAAGCTAGAACCATTCCTTCCTTCACTTTCTAACCTGGCATCTTCCTCTTTGGATTTCCACAGTACATCAATGAGATGTGCCTTCTATCAATCGCTTTGCCTTGAATCTTTTCGGGGTCCTAGATAGCACTGGGAAATTCTTTCAGGTCAGTAATTCACATGCCACCTTTGACCAAGAGAAACCATAGGACGAATGATACACCTCACAAGCTTATCCTTCTTTGCAACCTCCTCCCTTGGAGAACTGGGTCTACCTCTTAGAATAGGTACATATCGAGAAACATGCCTTTCGCTTCCTCGAGAAGTGAAGCTGTTCTCAATCTTCTTTTTTAAGGAAAGAATCTACTCTTGGAGAAGTGAAGTTGTCCTTAGTGCACTTCATTTTGTACCTTAGAGAAACGTGTCCACCTTTTGGAAACATGGGCTTAACGGGATAAACATGTCTTTCCCCTGCCTTTTTCCTTGGGGAATTGACTTTCCCTGTAATCTTACCATTTAGAAGAGTGAACTTACCCCTTGGGTAAAAAGCTCTTTCTCTTAAGGAACATTATCTAAACCTGCTTGCATCTTTCTCCCTTGGGAAATGAACCTACCCCATGGAGGAGTTGGCCTTTTTACAACATTTTCTCTAGGAGGAATGGATTCTTCTAGGGAATTCGTCTTACTTTTTGGTGAAAGGTTCATTTTCTTCGAATCGGTTATGTCGTCTCGTCTCCCCTGTATCCCCTTCAATCAATTCTTCCTGTGAAGGGGATCGATACAAACTACAACCCATTCTTCAATCCTTATCAACACAAACCGGACAATATTTAGGGACCCATACCTTTCTTGGATTCTATCAATGTCCTTATATCGAAACTAGTAGTGTTGACTAAGGCCACTAGTGGGAAAGGATCCTCATCGATTGCCATAGACTATTTTTTGTCAGGAAACTTGAGTATCTCTTTGTTAATCTTGTCCTGTATGACATTTTTGAAACCCCAACATGCATTAGTAGTATGGTTCCATGAATTGAGGTACTTACAGTGAGCCTTTCCCCTTAGTTCGTCCTTGTTAGGGATCCGATGGTCTTTAGGGAAGGTAATGAATTTTTATTTCACTACGAAATCAAATATTTCCTCAGTCTTCACTACCTCAAAAGTATATTGGACTTGTGTATCAACAATTTGTGTCTTCTTCCACACATCAAGCGTCTTTTCTACCAAAAGAGGATAAGTGAATGCCCTTATAGCAGATAGATATGCCACCACCACCTCCTGGTTCACCTCTTGATAATAGGTTCCCATGGACTTCTTCCTCCGATAACTTTCTTCCTTGAGCAATTCTTCATATTATGTCACCTTAGCTACAAGTTCATAAAAATCTCTAAATTCCATACCTTGGAATTTCTTCCTTAACTCAATGTCCAAACCTCTTTGGGCCATTTTCTTTGTCTCTGGAAGATGGATCTTGCATATGTTTCTCATCTTCTTGAAATGGGAGATAAACAAATCAGTGGTCTCCCCATTTCTTTGAGTCACTTTAGACAATTTATCGATTCACACAAAGCCCACCCAAATTCTCAAGAACTCGAGCGTGAACCTGCCTTCCACTTCCTACCAACTTTGTATATTCTGGTACGTTGTATACCAAGTGAATGGTGCCCATATCAAAGAGTTAGGAAATAGTCTAAGCTTGAAATGATAGAATTTCTCATAGTTAACCAACTCCTCACATTGCACAGTGAATCTAGCAACATGTTTTAGGGTGGATTGGCCATCTTCTCCAAAGAATAAGGAGAAATCATGGATCCTATACGCCCTTGGGTAGGGGTTTTGGTCCAGAACATACAAAAGCACGAGAATTGGTGAATATGCTAGCGTGCCAGGAAATTATAGTATTTCCAAACTGAAACTATGTTGAAATCTAACTTCTGCTCAAGTGAAAACTGGATTCCTTAGTTCCCTTGACAATTTCCTAGAATCTAAGTGGAAAATGCTTTCAAAATTGGACTGTATTGAAAGCTAAGAGAAAAACTATACGAACTAGCTTGAAAGAAAATGCTTGAAGTAACAAATGCTTGTAAGGAAAAACATGTAACTAGACTAAAGATATGGAAAATACAGCTGACGAACTAGTAGAAACATAAGAGAAATGTTGAAATGCTTTGTTTAGAGTGTTGATTGATGATTGATTTTTGCGGTCCTTTGCTTTGAAGTCGAGTTTTCCTTTTATAGGCATTTTGAATAACTGCTCCAACCCACCTTCTCCAATAATTGGTCACGTACCCACTTGAGTCTTGTTCTCCATGTCATTTATCCACTAATATCTTGTTTTCCAAGTCATTTATCCACTAACAATAACTGCTCACGTTCTGCCATATCATGACTTGAGTTGGAAAAAAAAGTCTCATCCACTTACTTTTGAGACAAAGTTTCACCATTCTCAGCCTCCCACACTCGATAAATCAAAAAATTTTCAAAATGTCATTCGACCCTTCTGCGCTGATTTTCATCATGGACTCGGGCTTTCTGACTGGTCGTGCCTGGTTTCAGCCGATATATCACCCTGCCTATTCCACTACCCTTTGGGCCGAATAATTATTCAAATACCATTTGAGCCCAAAAATTCATTTTTAGTGTAAATAGAAACATACTTATTTTTTGTTTTGCAGTGACTTTGAGTAAGAGTGATAGAGATGGACAAAAAAAATTTCACTTAAAACCATGCAAATACACAAGCAAAGACATAAAACTGATTATTTGAATTTCATTGCTAAAAATAACAAAGACCGCACCTAAAGATTTTTATTTTTCCATTCATAGCCTCGCACTATGTTCACCTTTGTTTGATTTCCGGGCCCACTCATATTTTCATCTACCAAAATATTAATAGAAACTAAAATATAATAAACTATAATCCCATATTTTAACAAATTGTTTTTTAAATAATCAAAGATCTATTATTATTATGTCACGAATTAATAATTAGGCTATTAAGCAATGTTAATATATTTATAATTCATGTCATAAAAAATACATTTTGAAGTAGATCTTATTTTAAGTTATGATTTTGTCATATTAAATAACTAAAAATAAAATTAAAAAGTTAATGTAAAATTTTCCTTTTAAAAATATTATCGTTAAATAAAATTATTGAATAAAAATATTATCTTAAAATTATAAAATAATTAGGTAACATAAATAGTTTATAAATATAGAAGTTTGTTTGAGAATTTAAAATTTTTTAAATATATTTATATATTTTTTAAAAACATAATTTGTATGTCTATTGCTTTAATTATTTTTTATGCTCAGATAATTATTTTTGACATGAATAAAATCTTCAATGTTTCCTTTTTCCATATAACAAATTTCTTAAAAGAGTTACGTAAATAAAGAGAGAAAGATAAAAATGCAAAATGTAATATTTTTATAGGAGCGTTTCAAAAAAAGTTATGAGTTGTAGCTTTATTCAATTAAAAGTTGTTCAGCTTTTTAATATGCTATCGATGGCCCAGTTAGATGTCTTTACGAAGCACCTTGTAAGAAAAGGGGTTGATTGGGGGGTAGATAAACGTGATAACTCCCAATTAGCTCCTTTAGCAGGACCTAAATTTATTTAAGGCCCTGTTTGGTTGAGTTGATTGGAGTTGGTTCACTCTCAATCTACTCTTATAGGGTGCTTGGTAAAGATGCCTAGGTCCTGTTTGGTTCAGTTGATAGTTGGTAGCTAATTATACTGCTTGGTAAAGTAGTTGATAGCTAATTGAAGGTAAATTGATCTATATAGATATGATTAAGAGATATAAAAGCAATGCATATGTCATAGACTTGAAAGAGTCACTCGAGGAATAGAGAAATTTTTTACAGTAATGGTAGAAATGGCCATTTGTTGTTTTTGAGACGAGGAAAATCAAACTTATGAGACCTATTCATTTGTTTTTTTTGCAGTGACTTTGAGTGAGAGTGGTAGAAATGGACAAGAAAATAAGCTAAGAAGGGGCCAAAATTCCACTCAAACCATGCAAATACACAAGCAAAAACCCAAGACAAATTCTCAAATTTTGTTGGAGAAAAATAACGCAAAACCACACCCTAAAAGAATATTTCTTTTCCTATCTAGAACCCAAACTTTGTTCAAATTTTGTTTGATTTCGGTTCCTCCTATATTTTCATAAGACTAAAATATTAATAAAAACTAAAGTATAAAAACTCTAATCTCATCTCTAACAAATTGTTTTTTTTTTAAATATATAGAGATCTATTATTATAATAATTATTTTTATTATGATGTCACATATTAATAATTAGACCATTAAGCAGTGTTAATATATTTATAAACCATGTCATAAAAAAATTTAGTTTTAAATAAAGTTTATTTTGAGCTATGATTTTATCATATTAATAAAAAAATTAATATCAAATTAGAAAGGAATTTTGAATCCATATAATTAATACACATTTTTATTTAAAATATTTATTTGTGTATAAAATTATTAAGAATAAATTTCCAATTAAAAAAAATAATTGATTAAATAAAAATACTATCCCAAAATTATAAAATAATTAGGTAACACAAAGAGTTTATAAAAATAAAAGTTTGTTTGAGAATTTAAAATTTTTAAATATCTTTAAATATATTTTAAATAGAATTTGTATGTCTATTTTAATTATTTTATATCTTGAATAATTATTTTTTACGGTCTTCACTGATATATTTCCTTTCTTTTCTCACAAATATTTTCCTATATAAAAAATTTCTTAAAAGACTTACATAAATAAAGAGAGAAGGATAAAAATGTAAAATACAATATTTTTATAGGAGTGTTTCAGAAAAAGCTACAATTTGTAGCTTTTTCCAATTATGAGTTGTTTAGCTAATTAGTATGTGTCTTTACCAAGAACCTTACTAATGAGCTACTGAAAATGGAGGTGATTAAGGCTAAATAACTGATGATTGGAAAAAGTTACAAATCGTAACTTTTTTCTAAAACGCTCTTATAAAAATGTAACATTTTCCATTTTTACCCCTCTCTTTTTATTTACATAATCTTTTAAGAAAATTATTATATAGAAAAAGATTTGTCAGAAAAAAAAAATACACTGATGAAAATTTTATTTATGTAAAAATAATTATCTAAGCATAGAAAATAATTAAAGCAATAGACATACAAATTATGTTTTTTGATATATATATATATATATATATATATATATATATATATATATATATATATATATATATATATATATATATATACACACATAATACGTTACCTAATTGTTTATAATTTTGAAATATCTATTTTTATTAGTTATTTTAAATTGAAATTTTATACAATTATTTTATATACCGATAAATGTTTTAAATAAAAATTTGTTTTAATTTATTTATGATAATTATACGGATTCAAAATTCATCTTCAATTTGATTTTTTTTTAATTTTTAATTATTTAATATGATAAAATCATAACTCAAAATTAACTCTACTTCAAAATGAATTTTTTATGACATGATGTATAAATATGTTGACATTGCTTAATGTCTGATTATTAATTTGTTACATCATAATAAAAATAATAATAATAGATCTTTGATTATTTAAAATAAAATTTAGAGATGAATTAAAGTTTTATTATACTTTAGTTTCTAATAATATTTTGGCCGGATAAGAAAATATTGGGAACGAATGATGAAGTCTGAGGTTATAGATATTGGGGAGCTGTGAGCAAGTTTGAGGTTATAGATGGAAAAGATTCTTTTAGGTGTGTAGTCTTACGTTATTTTTCTTTAACAAAATTTGAGAATCCGTCTAGAGTATTTGGTTGTGTATTTGCATGGTTTTGAACGGAATTTTGGCCGCTTCTTAGCTTTTTTTTTTTCATCTATACCACTCACTCAAAGTCATTGCAAAAACAACAAATAAGTACGTCTCACAAGTTTGCTTTTTCTCGTCTTCTAATGACATAATCATTGTAAAAAATTTATCTCTTCCTCACCTAACTCTTTCAAGTCTATATTATGTGCACTATTTTTTTCTCTCTATCATGTCTATATAGGTAAATTTATCTTAAATCAGTTATTAGTACCAGCCTCCCAGCTGCTCAGTTAAACAAGCAAGATCTAAAAATGGAAGTTAATTTTTTATATCATGTGATCGATCTCTGAAATTCAAATTGGAAAGCTATTTGAATTTCTACTTCAAAGAAGTAGAAATTAGACTAACTTCGTGAAGTTATATTTTGAAAATAAAAATATTGTTAATATTTTGAAATATTTTCATTAATAAGTTGAAAATAGATAAAAATTTTAGGGGGAATTATGTTAATATGTAGCAAGGGAAATTTTTATGAAGTTTGAGAAGTGATACTATGCCGTTAAATGTGCAAATTTCCCCCTTTTGCACATGTAACGATACAACCCCTTATCACTGTTGGGAGTTTGATCGTCGGATCACCAAAACGTCAAATGGTAGGGGTCTTGATCGTCAGATTCCCTGAGCATTAGCAGCGTAATGTGAATCTTCAAAAAGGGCGTTCCGGTGGCGGTGGGCCGACCGCTTCTCCTATGATTAAGTCAGCAAAAGGTGCAGAGATGGAGAAGAGAATAGGAATAGTTAGAATTGCTTACCTTCCCCAGTGGGGGATCTTTTCGACTTATTAAGGTTGGTTCTGTCCCTCATTCCTTCTTGGGGTAGGATTTTATCTCCTCCTAGTTTAAGGGAGGAAATCTTCTTTTCCTTATCGACGACTAGTTCTTCCTTATTGGGGATTTTTTTTTCCTTTTGTAGGATTATCTCTTTGAGGGGTAAGGGATTAGGAAGCTAGAAAATCCGCTGATAATATCGCCCTTGTAGATTTTCTGCTTCTAGATGCTTATTCAAAATATACTTCCCATATGGGATAAAATTCCCATATGGGGTAGAATGTTAAATTTGAGTAGACTTAAAGTACCGGGCCCGGTACGCCTCAAACAAACCTAGGAAGAGTTTGTCCTTGCTTTCAGGACGCCCTATAGATTATCACATCTCGAAATGTCCTTTGGTCTTGGTGGGGTGAATGGAAGTCGGGTTGTTTACAACACGAGCCCGAACCCACGTCGATCAGGATCACAGGTATCATGGTACTCATAAAGCCCTCCTTTTCCTCCGGCTGGAGTTTCTGTGTATTTCAGTCGGGGGAAAATATTGTGGTTTCAAATGTTAAATGTTGAGAGTTGAAAGGTTTGTGAAAAAAGATTAGTGCATTAAATGCGCTATGAGGCGACACTTGCTTTTGTTTAAGGCGCATGGGAGATGCATACCTCCCAATGTGCATCCACCTTGCGTCTCGTTTTTGGCTGACCCGTTTAATCGCGTCGGTCGACCTTTCCCTATAAATAGGGATGGTGGTCTAAATATTGGTTTCTTTTACATTTTCTCAAAAGGTTTGCTTTTTCTTTTGATTCTTGTACTTCATCCTCCTCTGCGCTTCTACAAATTTCCCTTCCAAAAGAGTTGTCGGAGACTCTTGACGTTGCGGCGACTTTTGACTTTCCGGTGAGTGTTTGCAACTCAAACCTTTTCTGAGTTGCTGGTTGGCTTGAGTGTCTCCATGGTTGGGGGTGTTCTATTATTTTTCGCGAAGGTTTTGTGTTTACTTTCTCTAGGTTCTATCCCTGGTGGATCGTCAAATCCCGAGGGGAGATTTCTTTTTCCTTTTGAGGGTTTTTTCCTTTTTTTTTTTCTTTATGGACCTCAAGTTAACCCCTTCTTTTACTCCATTTTTTTTATTTGCTTGTAGAATGGAAAGAGGTTTCGACCAGTCAGGCTAGGCGTAGGAGAGGTATCCCTCGGGAAACGCCTACTGCAAGCAGTCTAGTTGCTGCCATGTCTGCATAGGAACTAAGGTTATAGAGCCAAATTCCTGTCGAAATCAGTCTGGAGACATCAGACAGCGCGGCTACCACAACTATTGGGGAGGCGAAGAATCTTTGCATCACATTTTACACGGGCGGGTTCAGCTGGCTGACCGCCTCCTCGTTCCATCATAGGTGATGGTTCCTTCACTTTACCTTGGAACCTCCTACACTCTCGTTCATCCACCGGCAGCTTTTCGGTTTTGATGGGTTTATAGTGTCTTTGACTCTCTTTACCAGCCCCAGATATCTCATTGGTGGAGATGCTTTATTTACAACGAATCTTGGGACGAGGGGCCGCCTCCCATGTTGGCCATAGTCACGGCTGATCATGCTTAGGGCTCCCTAACTCCCCTATAAGGCGAAGGCGATAGGGTCATCTGATTGGGAGCCCCGTGGTATGAAATCTCTGGCTCTCTAGGGCTTCCTTTCAATAAGAACCAATCCTTTACGTTCCTGGGTTTGTCTTCGTTCTTGTTTTTGTACATCTTTCACTTCCCTAGGTGGTGGGTGTATTAACATACCTATCTTTTTTATGATTTGTAGATAGGCGCAGGCGGGCCCGACTGATCAATTAGGTGGAGAAGGTGAGGCTGGATTGCATCCACCAGCTGCTGGAGATCACAGCGAAGGAGCGTCATCTCGAGCTCCTTCTATCTGCAAAGAACCTGCAGGATTTGGGTGCCAGTCATTTCCCCTACATAGTGCCTGTTCTTCCTCGTCCTTTGCCCAACGAGGTTGTCAAGGGCGAGCATTTTGTTCTTGCGGACCTTCTGAAGTCGTTGCCCGGAGGCTTTACCTAGGTAGAGGCAATTTTGGAGCCCCTTGTCCGACAATATTGTCTACCTTTGGCCGTGTAGGACCTTAAGCTTACCTCCCAAGTGGTGATAAAGAAGAAGAAGAATTTCGGGCAAGCGAAGGTTGCTGATGAGGAACTGGATGAATTCGGTAGTTAGCCAATCGACCGAAGCAAGAGAGGCTGAAATGTCTGGCCTCATCATTGAATTTGCTATACGGATGCCTAAGCGAGCTACTAACGCTCAGGAGGGGACCACACCCAGCCTTGAGGTTAGGAGATAAGTTCTAGCGGAGTCTAGATCGATGAGGAGGTCAAGGCTGCTTTCAGGGACGGTGATTCTTTGTAGACTTGTTGAAATGAGTCCTTGAGGCCCACGTCACGTTGTCGGGTGCGGCGAAGTGATGCCTCTCGAAATAACGTATGCGCTGAAGGATGAGGTTCCGGGTGAAGAATTTCCCCTTGTTGATGATGCGTCTGTAAAGGCTTCACTTGTCGAAGCGACCGATGCGCCGCCACCATGCGTCTGGAGGCCTCCTGATAAGTTGGTGCTTAGTTCGTATGTTGAGCCATGGAGTGGGCCAGGCCTATAAAGGATGTGATGGCTCCTGACCAAGAAACTGCCCAGGCACTCATTAACTACTAGAGGCCCGTCACGAACATGAGCTATCTTTACCCTCACTTCTTCTGTCTACCGGCGGTGGCTCGTGGGGAGGAATACTCCATCCCCTTCCCCGTCAACTTGGATAAGAGGTCCTACGAGTGTGTGTCTAAGGACGGGATGTATATGCGTAACCATGACTTTGATGAGATTGTCGAACTGGTATGGCCGAACCTCCAATGTTTGAATGTTTGTTTTGATGTTATGATTTCCTTATAATGTTCTCTCTTTGTAGTTGTGACGGCTCTCAGGAACATGGGGCGCTAGCACAGGAATCTTCACCGTAGGTTAGGAGATGCTGAGAGGTTACGGCTTTATGCGGTGGTTGCTAGCCAGGCACCGCGCCCTCGAAAAGTGCCTGAGTAAAGCGTCACGGTCGGTTTATTGGGAGCGAGGAGGTCGAGGAGGGACTCAGAGAGAAGACGACGAGTGCGGAAAAAGAGAGAGATAAGGCTAAGAAGGAAGCTTAGGTTGCTCGGCTAGCAGCCATCATAGCGGGCGACGCGAGGTAAAAATTAGAGGGTGACTTGGCTAGGGTCAAAGATGCTCTAGCTGCTATGGACGAAGCCAGCGTGGTAGCAGAAGAGGCTAGGTGTGGTAGGAGTTTGGGGCCGCCAAACCCAAAGTTGGTCGGACGTCTCCTTTAGAGCTTAGGACGATCGGGGGCTGAGAGTGTCTTCTCGATCTCAAGCTGGTCAAGACAAGGAGGCCATGAAGGAGGAATATCGGAAGGCTCTAAAGGTGATCTCTGACTATGGGTACAGGTGTTGCATTTTCAAACACAACATATGTGGAGATTTTCCAAAGGTCTCAAAGGGGATGCAGACTGCGTGATGCATTTTGCCTCGTGAGTTCAACCGTGAACCTGGATGCCCTCTGTCAGTGGTTGTCAAGGCCCGCTGCGACCAGTTCCTGCGAATGAGGCGACGAGGATGCAGTGGAATTTGTTGTCGAGGACCATGGCAAACTCTAGTTCATCTTTCTCTGTTCTTTCTTAACTAAAATTTTTTGTAAAGGGGCCTTGGCCGTCTACCTTCATTTATGTACTCTTCGGGCACCATTGGTGATGATGAAACTCACCTTTTGTCTACTTCCATTATTGCTTATTCTTACTCTTGATGCTCTTATAATTTCTTCGTTTGCTTAAGCCATTGATTCCATTTCAGCAATGCAGGCGCACTGCCGATTTCTTGGTTAGGATGGTTGTTCTAGGACACTAATACTAAGTTGGGAGCTTTGCAGGGTTCGCCCTTATGCCGGTAGGCAAGGCACCATCTTCGAGCCTTGGTTATAGTCAAGAGGCCAAGGATCATCGTTGGGCTTGATCATGTACCAATAGGGTGGAAGCCTCGTATGGTTTTGAAACCCAATGGCTTAGATTCCGCAATCTAGTCTTTTGGGGGGAATGCTTGTGACTCGAGCCATGCGTGTGAAGCGAGCCTTGGGCCATACGGGCCTCTAGCCAACGAAGTAGCGGGTTTAAAAACCATGGTACTCGCAATGGTACTATCTTCCAAACCTTGAGTATGAGAAGCTAGATAGGCTTGAAAGTGTACGTGGCGTCATGAGGTGAGAGTGATTAGTCCTGGCGTGCGGGTAACACGCGCGTCCCATCGTTGTCTATTGTGCATGATTTTATGTTGGGGCATTTAATGCATACGTTGGCGTTTCACCCCTATATATAGGGGTATGACTTCTAGTGCCGCCTATCCACGAAGTCTTTCGCTTGTTGTGATTTCTCTTCCTCTTTGTTCTTGTGAACTGGCAAGGATAAGAGAGTCATAGAGGAAGATTATCAGAGGGCTCAGAAGGCCACTTTCACCTATGGTTGTGGGTGCTGCGTGTTCAAACACAATATCTGTGGAGGCCAACTAGAGGTTCCAGATTATGGGCTGACTCTTCGAATTTTCTTTTTCCAAAGTGCGTTGTGGGCCTTCTGTGCCCCCTTGTCTGGGTATCCTCTAGAGACACAATTACCGGGGAGCATTGTAGAGAGGTGGCGGGGGAGTCTTGTAGAGGTGCCCCCCTTGGGGATTTAAATGAACATCCATTATGTGGCCGCACTTCTTCTTCCTCATTTTTCCGTAGTGGCCTTGAAATGGCCGCTCTTCTTCTTCCTCTTTTTCCATAGTTGCCCTAATATGGCCGTTCAGACATATACCATAGTGTAACTAATGACGCCCTAGGTGTGTTTACGAGATGTAATTTTTTTGTAATGGGCCCAATATGACCGCTTAGACATATATCACCGTACAACTAACTACGCCATTAGCATATTTATGAGATACAACTTTTTGTAACTCTTTGAACAAATGACCCCCGGTTGGGATTGATGCTTTAGAGTCACCGAGGTTAAGTTATATCCGGCTAAGTGCCCTTATTAGGCTCCGGCCTTAGTGGGTGAGCCAATTGCCTTGGCTGTGCTTAAGCATGCCCCAGCAGACCTGCTGGGGATTGTGCTTTGGCATGCATTAGTAGGTTAGGGATCATGCTTGGTATTTGCGAAAGTGCCAGCAGGCATGGAGTCTTAATTACGGTCTTTGTGAGTGCCATCAATTTGAAACCTGATATGGTATTTTGAAGAAGTGCGATGGGAATATCAATATATCTGGACTTCACAGTACCCGTGGAGGCTAAGAGCCACAGTTTGGTCTTTTGAAAGTGCTAGTAGGATATCATCCATATCTGGACTTTTATGAGTGCGTGATACAAACCGATGGTCTTTTGAAAGTGCTGCATTAGGATGTCCCGGTCGTGTTGGACTTTTGCGAGTGCTAGTAGGTTAAGAGCCACAGTTTGGTCTTTTGAAAGTGCTAATAGGATATCAGCAGGCTAAGAGCCACAGTCTGGTCTTTTGAAAGTGCCATCAGGATATCAGCCATATCTAGACTTTTTGAGAAGAGGCAGTTGCAAAATATCACAATATTTTGAAGACGGTCTTTATTGATAGTAACACTTTTAAAGGAATTTATTGGTAATACCTCTTCAGATGTGTGACATTCCCGCGTGCAAGATGCAGGAGTCCTGTCTAGCTTATTCAACGCGTATGATCCGATTGCTCCCACTTGGATTACCGTATATGGCCCTTCCCAGTTTGGTTGGAACTTCCCGTTTGCTGGGTTAGCCATGTTTTGAAAGACTCTTCTCAAGACCAGGTCTCTGTCTTGGAATGTTCGCGGTTTTACCCACCTATTGTACAAACATCGGTCTTTCTTTGGTATGTATCACGCACAAGCTAGCGGCTTTCTTGAGCTTGTACGCCATATCAGTCTTTAGTAACAGCTTCAGCATTAGCCTCTTCAGGAATTCCAATTCGAAGTGTCGGCATCCCGATTTTTGTGGAGATTATAGCCTCCATCCCATAAGTAAGGGCAAATGGCGATATTGATGAGTATACTTTATACTCATTTTATCCCTTTGTTTTACTTATATTTTTAGTAGTTTTATCATATAAATAAGTGATCTAATGCTCTAAATGTTCAATATGTGATTAGGTCAACCATGAGCCAATATGGAGCAAAAACAAAGAGATAAAACCCAAAAATCAACAAACTACACATGCAGTAGAAGACACGTGATTTGATGTTTTCGACTCAAGATGATCTCAAATGGCTACAATATTTATATGGATGGATAGGATACTTCTCAAGCCTTCCAAAGATAGCTTATTCACTCCATTTGGACTTTAAATGATCAAGTTATGACTCTTGGTAGTTGAAGGAAGAAGAGAAGAGAGCTCAAAAGTGACAAGTTGGAGAATTTTGTAGATTCAGTCTTTATAATAATTTATAAGGTGTTTTATCCAGATTCTACACTTCAAGAGCTTTCCAACAATACCAAGAACACCCAAATTAAAGTTCGGATGACAAAGTTATGGCCTTACGAAGTTGATAAAAAATAGGGGAGTTCTTTGCTTGTCGGCGTTGCGGCAACATCTGAGGCGGCGTTGCCCGAAGCGGCGTCAAGGCGTTCGAGTTGAACTGGAGTGGATTTTAGCCCATTTTGGTATAATTATGGGTTTTAAAGCTCAAACCCAAGGAATCGAGGGGAGGACGATTTGTGACAGATTTTGGAGCTTTTTGAAGGGGAGAGAAGCCCTCTCTTAGGGTGGAAACACCTTAGGGCACACATCTTGAAGGGCAAAAGCTTGAAGAAAAAGGAGATTGAAAAAAAGGAGATGATGCTTTAACTCAAAATCGTTTTATTCTCATCCTCTTTCTTTGTTTTTTATTTTTTTGTTTATACTTTTCTTTCACTTAGAGATGTTCTAGATTTATTTCTAGGTTTTTGTTGTAGTCTTGCTACTTTCGAATGAATTAATGGTTAATTATGTTTTCATTCATTATATGGATTGATTGTATCTCGACTTGCTCTATTTTTGTATTTTATTTACATGGTAGTGTTTGACCAACATTGGTGTGTTTTTCCTGGGAGTCTGAGATCGAGAGATGATGACCCCTATGGATATGAATAGAGCAACACTTGGTCAATCGACGAATAGAGATATCCCGGTTCCAAGTGTGGCATTAAGGGTTTAAACATTTAAGCGTTTAGGAGTGCAGGGTTGAGACAGAGATGTAGTACACCCTACTAGCGAGATAGGTAAATATATCTCGAGAGAGAATATCTTGTAGGCATGATCAACTCGTCAGCGTAAATCAATTAATATACTGAATGAATAATATATTTAGGTTAAAATCCATCGAGTGTGGCAGGTGAAGGCAAAACCCTAGTTTTCATAATTAATTGATTTAGCAAATAACATAGGATTAGTTTTTCTTTTTATTAATCGGAATTCATTACGATTTTAGGTCCAGATAATATTTAGAGCGTAAAGTTAGTACTCGGCACACTTCTCCTTGTGAGACGACACTTGACCATTATCTTTAATGTAAACTCGGCGTATACTTGTGTGTGCGAGCTGCGTTTACAAATTTTACACACTTATACCCGATACCGTCAAGTTTTGGCGCGTTCGCGAGGGAAATTTTTGTATTGATATTGATAGTAGCACACTTAGATATTACTTTGGATCAATCTTTATTTTTTATTATTTTATTATTTTATTTAATTTTATTCATTTTACATTAGTGCTTATGACTTGGTCTCTATTGTTGTTTGTTTGTGTGTTTTAGGAGGTTAATTTGCGTGTATACGAAGACAAGGTCAAGGCGAACTAGTTCCTTTTGATCTCAAGCCAGAGAGAACCGCAAATAGATTACATAGAGGGCAAGATAAGCACAAGTTTAAATCATAATGGATCCTTTAATCGAGTTGAAAAATTCATTGGCTCTCCTTAATCAACAACTAGGAATGAGGCAAATGGCCAATGAGTATCATCAAAGAGTGAAAAATCAAGTGAGGAACCCACATATGCACATGACTCAAGTTCGGTATGGAGGTACCCCATATTGGAACAATTATAATCCAGGTTGGCAACATTGCCCTAGCACCTCATGGAATACAAGCTATAACACTCTTCAATCTCCACCAGTCCAAAGATCAAGTCTAGAAGAAGCTATGGATGAATTAAGGAGAACTCAAACTGAATCTACCATGGCATAACCTAAATTTTCAAGATCAATGGCTGAAATGGACCACTCTCAAGTTGGGTTGCCTAGGTTTCTTGATCCAAATGAGATAAGTCAACCTCCATATGAGAGAATGATAAAGTTAGAGGTATGTGGTGGAATTGAAAAGAATAAATGCTGAATCTCACCATCTCAGTTCGATCCATGGAATTGACAAGGGCTAATGTTCAAATTCAGCCTACGCCGTTCAAGAGCTTGAAAGAAGAAATGACTCCAATGGCCACTTCTGGTACTCAACTTACATTTGAGAAAGAACAACCTAAAGAAGATGCGAGTATGAGTATAGAAGAACTAGTGGAAAAATACATGAAGGAACAAGATAATAGGGTTGCAATGTCCTTGAAGGGCTGACGCAGGAGTTTGTCATCTACTCTTGGGGTGAATTTGGGAAAGCTTGAGCTACAATGAAGGAGTGCCTCAGAGGTAATAAAAGAACTAGAGAAGCTTCAAGAGTGGAGAATGATGTGTAGAAACTTTGAAAGACTTAGTTGCGAAGAAGGAGGGGAAAAGAAATGACTTCTCGGAATCACATGAAAAAGACAAATGATGAAGTTGGAAAGACAATGCCAGAGATGACTCTATGGGGTGAGATGCATGAGGAATTAAAAAATGAGAAGATGACCCCAACTTCCGAGGTAGATGAGTACATCATTCAATTGAACAACAAAATGAAAGGAACCTTTGTGAAGAAAAAAATAAATAAAAATAGAAAATATAAAAAGAATAAAGATCTTGGAAGATTATGTGCTCAAGTTGCTAATTGAGCACAACTACTGTTTCTTAGGAACGGATGGAGGAGGGCATCGTCATATTTTCGTAGTTCTATGAGTGAAGCTGGATTCTAGAAAAACGAAGCGGCTTCTTGGGAAGCAACCCAAGCTTAATAAGTTTCCTTTTCCTTTTTCTTTTTTTAGTTACTTTTGAGTTTTTTTTTTTTTTGAAATATTTTCTTGCTTGCTCTTGTGTTTCTTAGTGTTGTTTTTCAGGTTTTTGGAGTTCAAAGTTGGTTATGGAAGTGGAGAATCTTGAAAAGTGGAAGTTTATAGTATCTTGGAGGTTCAAAGAACAAAAATTGAACAAGGAAATCAGTTTCAGCATCCTCCCTCATTTCATTCCATAGATTCTTCCTATTTTCAAGCCTTCTCTCCTTTGGAACTAAAGTCTAATCCATCTCAACACCTTTTGCTTCCAAAGCGAGCCATGACCTGTGATGCTGACCAGGCCTTTGATGGGGTGTCAAGCGAGGTGTCACACTTCGGGTTGGGACTCTTGACCTTTTCTTTCAGGCGACACTCATACATACGTTTTCTCGTTCATGCACAATTTAACGCCAATAATAAAAAAAAAAATTCTTTTACATATACATTATACATACCACCATAGTGGTATTTATGTTCTCTGCAGGAGTCTCATTGCTTCTCGATATATAGAGCTTATACTGTTGAAAATACGGATATTGCGGAAGCGGTGAGCACCTATCTACAGTTGGCACCTTTCTAGCGATGTCGTGTCACATCCTACATCCTTGTATCTTACCTTTATGCCTACGGATTAAAAACGGGTGTTCAAACTTACGCTTAGTGGGAAACATATACAAGGACGACCAATAACTATGATCGTCTCAACAAATACACTTATCTTATAATTTCATATAACGTACACTTCTATCATGTGACGTTTGACATATAACCTTTCATATCATTTTATTTCTTATTCTAGTACTTATCATTTGATCTATTCTCTTTCTAATGGTTCATATTATATCATATTACGTGTATGTCATATTCGTATACATATATTACTTTCATGGTTATACTATACCGGTTGTTATGTTCTATTTTTATGTCTTGTTATCATGTCTTTGTTATCATCTGTATTCGTAATAACGCATTTTTCATGTCTTGTTCATGTACTATTTTCATATATTGTTTTCCTGTTATATTTTTCATATTACTTTCCCTTTCATGTATTGTACTTGTTCATATACTTTTCGTGTCTTGTACTGGCCACTTTCCATATCTTAATATTCATATTAACTTTTCAAATCATTTTACATTCTTATACATTTTATATATCATGTCAGATCGTATAATCTCATGTTACAGAACTTATCATCACATAGCAGTGCCATGCTTCTCAGATCATATAATATCTTTTCACATGTCATATGCAAATCATTTGTTTATGTTTCATGCATAAACCTTAGAAGTGGATAAAGGAAACTATAAGGGCGAAAGTGGCTGACCTCACTATGCGAGAAAGCGATTGATTACATAAAGTGTAAGCGACAGAGCGACCCGACAGGCAGATTGGCGAGTCAGAACCAAACTCCAGGGCGCCATTTAATTCTTTTTATTTTACATTTATTAAGTTTTCTTTTTCAAAAGTGTCGGCGACAGAATCCCGGCCCGACCAGAATGGTGGATCAGAGCAGGGAGCGGAGTTACTACGGCGTTTATTTATCTTATTAAAGCGTTTAATTAATTTGTTTGAATTCTTGGAAGCGAAGTTTCAGTTTGGGCAAGCCCACAATCATTTACAAATTTCAAAGCAATTAGAGTAGGCCACATAAACATTAACAAAATACATTTACAAAGAAAGACATTCTATGCCCTTTGAAATGATATTCAAAATCAAGGTTCGAGGAGTTTAACCCTTTTTGTTTACAAAATACCACTTGTTCAAAAGAGATATATGCAAATGATGGGAGTATATGCTTTATCTTGTAGTACTCTCTGACTCTGTATTTGATCTTGTCTCCCTTCTTGTCTCTTAAACCCTCGCGCATAGATAAAACTATACGCTAAGCATTTTCATGCTTAGTGGTTCTATACAGTTCTATTTCAATATTCAATGTAGCTTAGCATGCATTTAACATTAAACCATGCCTATTAATTCAACATATATTCATGTTATTTATTTTCGCATGCATTCAATTTCTAAATCATTTACCAAATCACATCATACAATTTCAATGCAACAATTCATTTCACAATTCAATTTATGAGATTTAATCATATACATAGAAATCCCATTTATACTACACGTTGGTTATTTCACTCCACTATTTAATTCAATGCTTTCGACGGATTCCGTTTAATGAATCCCGCCCTTATTATCATTCGGTAATTTCAATTCACATTTCTGACGGATTCCGTTTGATGAATCCCGCCCTTATTATCATTCGGTAATGTGCTTACACATTTAACAATTCGGTCTCCCATCATGACGGATGCCGTTTGGTGCACCTCGACATGTGGTATCAATTAAATACCATACGCCATCATGACGGATGCCAATTGGTGCATCCCGCCAAGTGGGACATTTCTTCAATGTCATACGCCATCATGACGGATGATTAGCATCCGCCAAGTGGGACATTGACAATTTCGTGCCTTCGTGATGGATGCCGATTGCGCATCCCGCCGCGTTCATTCAGATATCATTCAATTCATCTTGGCCAAATACCATATTTCCATTCCATATTCACTTTCGTATCGTCTTTTCAAAGATATACTCAATCTATGTACTCATTTCATATACTCATTCATATACTCATTCATGTACTTATTTCATATTTACTTGGTAAACTACCCGAAATACTTGAAATAAGAATAGAGTCAGAGAACAAACATGCAAAGACTTGAAACGAGGAATAGAAGTCGGTAGAACAAACATTTCAAATTTTGAAACGAGGAATATGAGTAAGTAGAACAAACCCAAAAATCTTTGCACTTTGATTCCAATCCTTGGAATCTCAATCTCAGTTTGGCTTTTCCTCCTCGCTGCTCCCTATTCCAAACCATTAAAGAACAATATTATTCGGTAAGCGCACTAGTAGTTTTGGTTAGGATTGATTTTCAGAGAGGACAATATGATTTCCAAATTTGACAAGCTATATATATATGGATTCTTGACCGGGCTTCCATAGAGTCCAAGAATACCCGAATCGGAGTTCGATGAAGGAGCAGTGACCTTCAGTTGGAGGTCATACGCAGTCAAACTTCTGAACCGACGAGCTGACCTAACCCGACGAGCTCGATCTATCACCTCGGTCAAAACATCTTCTATCCTCCCCAGGAATATGAATGCATTCTTGACTCACGGCCTATAGAGTCCAATAATACCCGAATCGGAGTTCGGACGAAGGAGACAGACCTTCCCAAAGTTGGGAGGTCGCATGTGAGTCAACTCCGCACGAGCCGACTAACCGACTAGCTGACCTGACTTGGACGAGCTCGATATAACACCTCGGTTTGACATCCAATATAATCCTCAGGCATATGAATGTATTCTTGACTCAATGGGCTTTCCATAGAGTCTAAGAACACCCAAATCGGAGTTGGAACGGCTAGCATATGACCTTCCGGCTGAGGTCGCGCCAGAGTCAACCCGCACGAGTCGACCTGAATCGACGAGCTGACCTGACCTGGATGAGCTCAATATATCACCTCGGTCTGACATCTAATATACCCTTGTGGTACATGAATGGTATCTCTTTACTCAATGGGCTTTCCATAGAGCCACAAAGCAACACCCAACCGGAGTTGAACAAGGAGATATGACTCCGGGCTGAGTCGTATGAGTCAACCCGCATGAGCCGACCCAACCGACCAGCTTGACCTGGACCTGACGAGCCAGATATAACTCCTCTGCCTGACATATAATATACCCAGGCATGAATGTATTCTGACTCGCCAATGATTTATAGAGTCCAAGAACACCTGTAAATCGGAGTTGAACGAAGGAGATAAGGACCTTCGTCGATACCAGGCATAGTCAACCCGCACGAGTCGAATTCGAAACCGACGAGTCGATTCACCCGGACGAGCTCGATAACAACTTGTCTGACATGGTAAATATACCCTCAGGCATATGAATGTATTCTTGACTCAATGGGATTTATAGAGTCCAAAAGCACCCAAATCGGAGTTGAAACGAAGGAGATATGACCTTCAAGTCGAGGTCGCGGCGTAGTCAACCCACGAAATAATCTGAATTCGACGAAGGCCGACTGACCTGGACGAGCCCAATATAACACCTCGGTCTGACATCTAATATACTCCTCAGTATATATTTGTATTTTCACTCAATGGGCCTATAGAGTCCAAGAACACCCGAATCGGAGTTGGAACGAAGGAGAGGCGACCTTCCGGCTGGAGATCGTGCGTAGTCAACCCCCAGACAGCCGACTAACCGACGAGCTGACCTCGACCGGACGAGCTCGATATAACACCTCAGTCTGACATCTAATATAATCCTCAAGCAAATGAATGTATTCTTGACTCAATGGGCTTTCCATAGAGTCCAAGAACACCCAAATCGGAGTTGGAACGAAGGAGATATGACCTTCCGAAGTTGGAGGTCGTGCGTAGTCAACCCAGACGAGCTGACCTGAACTGACGAGCTGACCTGACCTGGACGAGCTTGATATAACACCTCGGTCTGACATCTAATATACCCTCAGGTATTGTTAATGTATTCTTTGACTCAATGGCTTCCATAGAGTCAAAGAACAACAACTGAGCTGGGAACGAAGGAGATATGACCTTCCGGTTGGAGGTCATGCGTAGTCAACCCGCACGAGCCGACCTCTCGTCGCATGAGGTACCCGCCTGACCTTCGCTGCATGAGGTCCGGGGCCGACTCACTACATGACCTCTGCTGCATGACCTCTATTGCATGACCTCTCGCCCGTTTGACTGTTCGGAGTAAAAAGACCATAACTTGGTCTACAAGGGTCCGAATTGAGAAATTCAAAAGCCTAACATCAATTTTATTGATGTGGCTACAACTTACTAGAAGGAGTTACTTCTAAATTCCCTTTATTTCTAACCCAAAAACCCGTTCTAAGGTCCGGCTAGTTGACCCGAACTGGCCGAACTGACCCGACCAGATCTAGATGAGACGACCTCGGTAAAATGACCATAACTTGGTCTACAGAGGTCCAAATTGAGAAATTCAAAACTGGAAACATCGCTTTCTTTCCAGTTGATTTGGCTACAATTACCAGAAGACCTACTACCAAATTCTCTTCACTTCATACCCAAAAATCAGCTCTAAGGTCCGGTTAGCACGCACTACCACATTGTGGCAGCTTCTCATGGTTTAAAATACAACCAAACATTCCCCTAAGGCAAGATGACCACCACAAAATCCTTAGGGTAGAAAATGACCAAAGTAGGAGAAGACCTACCTCCTAGAGTTTGCCGAAACTCCCCGATTCCGGTCTCTACTTGCAGGTCTTGTCACGAGGAAGGATTTTCCCTCTTGCTTCGCCGGAGACCTATGGTCCGATCGTTGGGAAATATAGAGAGAAGGGAGAGCTTCTCACTCTAAAATATCTCCTCTTTTCTCTGTTTTCCTTTTTTTATGGATCACCCTTAATCGTAGATTTCTTAAAAAAGGAGGAACTTCCTCCCTCTTTCCTACATGCCATGCCCATCCCTTGATTTTTCTTTATTTCTTTTTGTATTTAGGTCCCCATTTCTCTATTATTCTTCATTTGAGATTCCTATTTTCCTTTACTCATTTATTTCTCCTAATTTCAGCTTAGACATATAAATCTCTATTTTACAATTGACCCTTAGGTCCCCATTTTACAATTTCCATATTTTTCACTGGTTTATTTCCTCGATCTCGAATAATCATTTAATCAATATTCATCTAATTCCTTAAAAAATACCCGAAAGGGTCTAATTATACCCCGGAATATAAAAAAAAAATTTTTATAAAAAAATTCTACGGTATTTTTGGGGCGTTATAATAAGGGCCCGAAGGCGCTGTTATCATTGTGCGAGACAATGACCATCTATAAGGGCCCGAAGGCGCTGTAATGACCCAAACGGGGCTAACTGATCAGTATGCTGCAGACTTATTTTTCCCTAATAGGCATGTCAATCTATCCTCTACCAGTTCTAAGTGTATTAATCCATTTTATTACATTTTCCGCATATCTCATCTACATGAATAATCATTGTTACCATAAGTGCGCCGATGAGATATACACTATTATTTATTTCGCCCATTGTAATACCTTCACATATTTTCTTAGCTTCACATTGTTGTTCTCATATTTCTTTACAATAATGTGATATTCATATCTTTTTCTATCATTTAGTTTTGTCTTCAGATCATATATGTAATCCCTATCATATATCATGAATGCATCTATGCACTCTTATATTCATATATATATCTTTATTTATTCATATCCTCATATCATTTATGCATCATATCCTTTATGCTTTCTAATATGATTTAGCTATTCATGTACTTTCTATATTTCTATCATGTATGCTTTTACTCATTCATGTCTTCCTATCATGTTCCATCTATTCGCTATGTATGACAATCATATATTCATATCATATACTCTTATATTCATCATGTCCTCTACTTTGTAACATCTTATATCTTGTTAACTTATATCTTCATGTACTTTATCGGACACGGCAATTTATGACCTATACCTATACATTCTTATACTATGTTTTTTCGTTTTATCGATCAGCTGTCTCATTCCGTAGAGTACGTGAATGTGACTCTTCCTTTGATACCTGTAGGTACTTTTCTTATCTGGCAATTCTTTACATATCAAATCTACATATATTGCTATTTCTTGTTCATATCTACATCATTTCTTACTATGTATTCCAATTAATTTCAACTAAGTTTACTAGTACAATTCGGTAATAAATAATTCAATTTTCTAGACAAGATGTAGGAACAAATGCCATTAAATAGCATATGGTTAGATTCTAGACTCGATGATCTTTCCATCGAATCCAAGAATACCCATAACGTGAGTCCTAACGAATGAGTTGCGCAAATCGCAAGCCATGAAGAAAATCAGCAACTTGTAGCACCTGCAGAGTAGCAGCAAATCTACTGTCTTTTGTCATTTTCAGGTATATTATAAGATCAATATTGTATCAAGCTATATATGGATGGATTCTAGACTCAAAGGGCTTTCCATAGAGTCCAAGAACACCCAAAATGGAGTCCTAACGAAGGAGTTATGCAAATTGTAAGCCATGAAGAAAATCGGCAACTTGCAGCACCTGCAGTAGCAACAGCAGCTACTGTCTTTCGTCATTTTCAGGTGTATTATAAGCTCAATATTGTATCAAGATATATATGGATGGATTCTATACTCAAAGGGATTTCCATAGAGTCCAAGAACACCCAAAACGGAGAGTCCTAACGGCGAGTTATGCAAGCGTCGCGGAAGAAAATCAGCAATCCTGCAGCACTCCTAGAACAACAGCAAATTTACTGGTCTTTGCCTCAGGTGTATTATAAGCTCAATATTGTATCAAAATATATATGGATGGATTCTAGACTAAAGGGATTTCCATAGAGTCTAAGAACACCCAAAAACAGTAGTCCTAACGAAGGAGTTATGCTAAAAAAGCCAAAGAAAAATCAGCAACTTGCAGCAACCTGCAGTAGCAACAGCAGCTACTGCCTTTGTCATTTTCAGGTGTATTATAAGCCACATTGTATCGTTCATATATTTGACGGATTCTGACTCAAAGGGCTTTCCATAGAGTCTAAGAACACCCTAAACGGAGTCCTAACTAAGGAGTTATGCAAGTTGCAAGCCGTGAAGAAATAGCAACTTGCAGCACCCGCAATTCTGCAAAAGAGTGTGCCATCGTCTGTCATTTTCGACTTATTATAAGCTCAATATGGTATCAAACATGCCAAACACACGCATAAACCATCCTGCTAACCAATCCCCTAAATCACCCCCAAAAGTAGGAATAAACCAAACTTCCATATCCATATAAATTCCTGTATAATCCATTCAAAGGGGAAGATTCCATACTCCTAACAAGTAATCACACTCTCTAACACCTCAAACCCTAGCTCAAGGAGGAATTTCATATAAAAGTCCACAAATTCACTCTTCGGTCCTAGGTAGTCATACTATCATATGTCTTTCAGAACTCATAACCTATCTTTTTCACATTATGTGTCTAAGGATATTCTTACTCCTTTCATCTCATGTTCATATTTCTCATTCGCTTTCATTTTTCATAACATATTCATGTTTCAAGTGAACAAATCTTACATATTTCATTTCCCATACTTTTCTTGTCTCATGCCTATTACATATGGCATTTCATATACTTGTACAGTATGATGCTTATGTATTCACACATCATTCATGTATTCTTGTCCCTATATGAACCTATTTTACTTAGAAATTGGAATCATTCCACTAGATCATCAAACTAAAGTTATGGCATTTTCATGCCAAACTAGTCAATTTACCGATTACACTAGGGACAGTTTGTAATACTCATTTTTCCGGGGTCTTAACTTCATATTTGACACTGTCTCTTTGTACTCTTTTAAAGCTAAGGTGCTAAGGGTTCTCCTCCAACTGGAATCACCCAAATCGAGCACCGGAACTCAAGTTACGTCCGAACAACCGACTAATTATGTCTAAAACTGAACAGAATTTGGCTTGAACATAGCCCCACTTTGAGTGAATTTATTTCACATAGAATCAGAATTTGAAGGTATCTATTTCAGGATGTTTGGTTCTCCTTGAAGTCTATTTTAACCAGAAACTTGAATCACTCAAATCGGATCATAAATGATCAAGTTATGGCCAAAATACGAACACTGGTCAAAATAGAAAAACAGAACACTTCCCAGAATATGTGTTTTCTTCCCTTTTTCCATATAATTCCACCCAAATCCACTCAATACTCAATATACATCAAAACCAATCATATTCCATCTGCAGTGGTATTAGAACTCACATACCCAAACTTTGGTGTAAAGTCCAAGAACCCATACCAAAGTCCACCATTCTTATACAAAAACATAGAATTAAGGGGGATTCCATGCTTATATTAACCAAGCTAGAGTTTTAAACTCAATTTCATTCAAACCTAGAGTTAGGATCAATTACAAACTAAACCCTAGGTTTAGAACCCATAAAATCTCTACCAAAGTCCAAAATATTGGGGCATGATTCCATATTCAAAGTCAAACTCATAGAAATCCTTACAAACCATAGAATTCCATACAAGAACTCATTCTAGGTTAGGGTTTCCTACAACCCACAACCCACAAACACGTATCTATACAAGAAATCCATTTGATCCATACACCTATTACTCATAGTCATAGTTCCATACCTTTTTATCTTGGCTTCACCTCTTTCTTTCGCCACGCCCGATTCCCTGGCCCGAATCTGACATGATCCGAACTGCCGGTAAACCATATACCGGGACTTCTTATATATATATATATATATATATATATATATATATATTTTTTTTTTTTTTTTTTTTCTCAGAGCTGAACTTATATCTGTGGTGTACAAATGATTTTAGTAACCAACAATCATTTACATTTACAAATGAACTACCACCGGAATGGTATCCATTAAAAATTTATACATATTTACTAAGTCCCCTTTCTGATACAAATACATACCTATACATATCTAATACAAACATCGAGATTATGAATCAAAGGCCGGTGAGCACCTATCTCGAGATGGCCCAGGACCGCCGGTGTGGAAATGTCCTCGCCCTTCTATCTCCTTCTTCGCACCTACACGGATTGAACACCTCGCAAGTAAGTTTACGCTTAGTGGAATATATAGACAAGAACGTTCAATAACACACCGCCGTCAGATCATCTTTTTACATTTACTAATACTTATGCATATAACGAAGTCTAATCTTATGACTTCTAACTCATATCATATTATACATGAGATTTTATCATTTTCTATCTTACAATTTTTCTTGTTATATTACTTCCCCGTGTCATGTATTTTACAAAGTTAACTCATATCTACTACATGTATGATAGATCAAATCATATTCAAGTAAACTTATACGCATACAATGGCAATTCAGAACAAATCAAAATCATATCAATTTCAGCGCTGTGTTCAATCAAACTAATACCAATGTTATTGACTCTTATCGCTATCACGGTCAAGCCATTAATCAACTCCTTTAGAAATTACATTTCATGATCCGATGCCCGTTAAATCCTTTTAGTTTTCGTTTATAAATTTTCATTTAAAGTGTCGCGACCAATCCCCTATCAATTCGATTGGCGGATCCAAGTTGTGAGTCTTGCCATCTCGACGCTTTCAATCAAAAAACATTTATTTCATCTTATTAAAATTTTCTTTCAGTGTCGCTAATCTCGAACTCGATCGTCCCAGACCGTGGATCCAAGCTGAGCCCGGCTTACTCCGACATTTTCACTATCTTTCCAAAACATTTGTTTATGTTATTCTATTTAAGACCTTTTAATTAATCGAAAACACTTTTCTAGGCAATCCCATAAACAATTATAATTTCAAAAGACCCTTAACATTTTCATTCAACAAATGTACTTACAAAATGATGCCTTTTACTATGTCCGTAATGTAAAAGATACTCTTATACAAATACACTTTCAATACCATCGCTTTCTTTTTTTTTTTTTCTAGCTTGTGATTCCACATATAGCTATAGAATCTCGACATCCACGATGTATCACTGGTGAATCCCGCCTGCTCTCATCATTCAAGATAATGTGGTTTCACATTCAATATTACCGCCTCACATATGACGAGAATTCCGACATTCACGATGTATTCGGGCCGCGAATCCCGCCCCTGGCTCTGTCATTCATTAGCAATGATTTCGCAGATTCAATTATTACCGCCTCACATATGGCTATAGAGTCGATATTTTCACGTATGCATTCGCTTGCGAATCCCCGCCCCGCCCGCATTCATTAGCAATGTGATTTCGTGATTCAATTATCGCTCACATATGGTTATAGAAGTCGACATTCACGGCTGCATTCGCCAGAATCCCGTCCCGTCTCGTCATTCATTAGCAATGTGATTTCACATTCAATTATTATCGTCTCACATACGGTTATAGAAGTCTTCCATATTCACGCATGTTTATTCACTCGGGAATCCCGCCCCTGCTTCATTCATTAGCAATGTGGATTTCAAGATTAGACAAATATTTAAGTACCTTCATGACGAATTCAGTTGGTGAATCCCGTCATGTCGGTCATTCAATGATACATTTCAAATCAATTTACTTTTATGCAGTAATTTCGCTTATCGTTCAAACACATGCACACATGCATACGTGTGACAGACATTTCGAATAACAATCATTCAAATCAATATATATATACCTATATATATATATATATATATATATTTTACAATTAGCATTCATAAACCGATCATAATCGTATTTTGTCTTCATATCATTTATGTATGACAAACATTTCAAATAACAATCATTCAAATCAATATATATATGCTTATATATATATTTCACAATTAGCATTCATAACCGATCACAATCACATTTCACCTAATATCACTTTCAGATATCTTTCAAAGATATACTCTCAATCTATGTACACATTTCATACTCATTTATGTATACTCATTCATGTATTCATTCACGTGATACCATTCTTATACTCATTCATGATTCATTTTCATACTCATTCACGTATAATTCTATCATTTGTTATCATTTTCGTATATGTGATAATAATATATCACTTAACCACATTATGTGTCTGGGCGACATATTGCTCTCATGTTCACAATCATGTTTCAATTGCTTTCATTTTCATTTTCCATAATCATTTTTATGTTTCATGAACACACTTTTACATTTTTCATTTTCTACTTTTCCTTGTTTCATGCCTATTACATATGGCACTTCATATTCTGTGAAGTATGATGCTCCAGAGATCACACCTCATTCATATATTCTCATTCTTTTATGAATCTAGTTTACTTAGGAATTGGAATCAATCCAATCGGATCATCCAAATTAAAGTTATGGCATTTTCATGCCAACTAGTCATTTTACCGATTTTTCTAGTGACAGTTTGTATTACTCATTTTTCCCGAGGTCTTAACTTCATATTTTGACACTATGTCCTTATACTCATTTAAATCTAAGGTGCTATGGTCTTATTCCAACTGAATCACCCGATTCGAGCACCGAAACTGCTACGTCCTCAAACAACCGACTACTCTATGTCCAAAGCTGATGCAGGAATTTTTCTTGCACATGGCTCCACTTTGAGTGACTTTTTAGATCACTTAGGATCAGAATTTGACGATTCCTTCTCTTTAAGTTTGGTTCTCCTTGAAGTCTATTTTACTTAGCCACTTGAATCACTCAAATCGGATAAGAAATGAGCAAGTTATGGCCAAAATACGAAACTGGTCAGAACAGGAAATTGAACAAGTCCTACCGGTAGACTTAACTTCTACCGTAGATCTGGCCAAAATGACCGTAATCAGGTTCTACCGGTAGAACTTAACTTCTACCGGTAGGACTCTCCGAAAAGTGCCCAGAATGTGTGTTTTCTCACATTTTTCCATATGTTTCAACTCCAATCAACTCTATACCTCATAAATACTTCAAGACCACTTCAAATTCATCTTATGATCTCTTTTCTACTCAATTTATCATTCAATCCTTCTCTTATTTCAAAGACCTATTATGAATTTCTTCAAAATCATTCTAATATGGGTCTTAACCCATACACATACCAAATAATAAATTTATTAGGGCTTGTTCTAACTCAACCCTTTTCTTTTGCAATTAAACTAAATCCAACCTCAAAGGGAGTGGATTCCATGTTTTTCAGGCATTTAGAGCTTCGTTAACCCTAATTCCCATACATCTTGGTTAGGATGAAACTTAACAAACCCTAGGTTTGGGTACAACAAACAACCATTAACCAAACAAACCAAGGATTCATACTAAGGTTAGTAGTTCCATACCTTTTGGAGCTTGGCTTTGTTTGCTTCTTCCTCTTCTTTCTTCTTCCTTCTCTCCTCTCTTTCTCTCCTCTCTCTCTCTCTCTACGGTTTTCTCTCCTTCAAAAAATGAGACCAATTTGGTCTTTTAATCCCATATTTGTTAAGGCCATGTTTGGCCAAGACAAGAAAAACCCATTTTTTTGTTTTAAGTCTCTTATTTGCACTTAAGCCCTTCCATTCATTCAAATTTCTATTCCAACTTTCTCTAATTGCCTCGCATCCCAAAAAACTTTTTCATTTACATTTCATTTTTAAACATTTCCCATATATATAACCTCTAATCTTTCACTTTTATGACCATCAGGCCTCAAGTGGTAATGACCACTTTACTCCTTGTCTCTAATTTTCGCTTCGGTCTCAAATTTTATTTTCGAAAATCTATATTTAGCTTATAATATACTCCTAAACAAGCCCAAAACCGCTAGGTATATTTCTTGTGGTGTTACATCTTCTTCTTTCTTCTCTTCCTCTTCCTCTTCTTCTCTCTCTTTTCCTCCTCCCTTCCCCTTCTCTTCTACGGTTTTTGGTTCTCCAAAATGAGACCAAATTTGGTCTTAAATCCCATTTTTAAGTTAAGGCCATGTTTGGCCTTTGCATTTTTTTCAACACTTTTCTCATTTTTGCACTTAAGCCCTTCCATTCTTTATTATTTATATTCCATCTTTTCTCTAATTGCCTTGAATCCTATAACTTCTTCTATTTACATTTCATTTTTAAACATTTCATATATTAACCCCTAGTCTTTCCTTTTTATGACCACTAGGTCCTCAAGTGGTAAATTACATATTTACCTCTGACTTTATTATTAATTCCTAGGTCTCTCGCTTTATTTCCGAAAATCTATAGCTTTGAATAGAAAATCTAAACAAGTCCTAAAACCGCTAGGTATATATTTCTGGTGTTACATATTCATTGGAGCAACTTCCTGAGACTTGATCAACTCGTGGAGTAATTATTCTGCTTTTGTTTCACATTGAGGACAATGTTTAATTCAAGTTTTGGGGCGTGAATTCAAGAATTCAATTTTTTTTCAAAAATCCAGCTTTGTATCTCCTTACTTGTTCTAATTATTTCTTTTTAGTTTTTTGGTTGTTATTTGCATGTGTTTTTCTTTCTTTCTTTTGTTTATTTTGTGTCTCATATGAGCGAAGTTGGTGCCTAGTAATTGTTTTAAGAATGCATTGGTTTTGTGCTTAAATTGTTTCTTAGTCATATTTGGGATACCTTTGCATTTCTTTGATTTAGGACTTGAGTGTATCTTTTGGTTGTGGGAGACTTAGCTTGAATAGCCTCATTGTTTCTCAAGAAATCATTTCCTAATTAAATTCCTACACACACACACACTAGGTCTCATTTATACACTTTGGCTCCAACATTTTTTTTCTCAAATTGAACTTACCTTGAGAGACCTTAACTTCTATAGTGATGGGACACCTCAATAAAGAGGATTGCCATTGTGCCCCAACCGAAAAGAAAGAAAAAAAAATTTTAAAAATTGCAAAAAGAGAAAAAGAAAGAAAATAAACAAATAAGTGAGTTTACTCACAAGTAGGTGCTTTGGTTTTTAGTTGAGTGTTCGGGGTGAAGTTCGAGGGGAGATAAATGCCCTAAGGTTCTTAACTAACCGGGTGGGGAGTCACCAATGGATCCTCTGACTCATTAGTGCCCAAAAGTGCTATTTCGAGTCTCGGCCATTGTAGGTTTTGAGCACTTTTTGTGTACTAAATCAACCGAATTAACCCGGGATGGCACATTAAGCTCCACTATTCTACCGATCGCATTTTGTGGCTAATTTTGTAGTTTTTGGCAAGCTTACACGCCAAATTTGTTGAATCGATCCAAGCACGAAGAATTCGAGCCGAATCCTAGCATCAGAAAAAAGGAACTCAGAAATCGTATGAAAGAAGAGCAGAAAAGCCGAAAATCGAAGCAGCTTCCTAGAAGGGTGCGAATTTTCAGACGTGACCGTGCGAAAATGCTTTTCTTGATTTTTTGCTCTTTTGACCAAGTTTTTGTAATTTTTCCTAAAATACCCTTCCTGTATTGTAGGTAGTTTAGATATTTTTGTAATTTTGCTCTTCTCTGAGCATATATAAGGCCAAGACTGTGAATAGAAAACTTAACTTTTCATTTTTTTCTACTAGAATAGAGACAGTGCTGGGCGGGAGTTTTCCAGCTGATTTTCTTTTCCTTCATTTTCTCTCACTTTCTTTCACTTTCTACATTAAACACCCTCGTACGACAACTCAAGGGATGGTTATTAAACTCCCCTCCATCCTTGGAAGAGGAGGGCCACCGGGCAAATCTGGCTTTGAGGTAAAAATGTTGGTTTCTCTTTGCTTTTAACGCTAGCGCTATTGGCATTTGTTTCTATCTCTATTCTAGGTTTAAATCTCTTAAATGTACTCTGATTAACTTGTATTTGGCAAACTTTAGGTTCAAGGATGCTTATTGCTAGATCCACCGAGATTCATTAGTTGCATTCTATTAGTTACTATAGGGTAGATTAGGGATATGCTTTTACCGTCCTATATTTATGCCTAATAAATGCTATATTTCAAAAAGGAAATTATTAGGTTCGGGCTTATAGCCAAATGAAGATCCGGTTTGGGAAATGACTTAGTAGGTCATCCTCCCCAATGCGCAGTGACCCGAGAAACTCTCATTTACCTTAGAACTCAACTCCCGCAGTCCGATGCTTCAAGGAATTCTTTTTTCATATTTTATTTTAGTTTATTTCGCCCCGTAAACCATTCACCTCCACTGCATAAAACCTCAAATCCAAATTGAAATTCACCTTTTGAACCAACCGCAAATCATTTACAACTGGCAAAACCCATCCTGCACCCGACCCTGTGAGCCATCGTGATTGCAGCAGCTGGGTGCTATGGCAATAGGAGGAATTTAGGTATAAATATTGTTGATTTCGGCATAACCTACCGCTATATCTAATCAAATGGCACCGTTGCCGGGTGATGAGCTTAAAAGTCATCTATTTTTAGTCCATTTTTTCTGTTGATTTTATTATAAAAAGGAATAATTAAGACAGAGATATGAAGAACCTACCGATTCAAGTAGCCCAGGTGAAGTATAAAAGAAAGAAGAAAATGCAGTGGAAAAATGCAGTAACTGGTGGAGTAAAAGTGCAGCCAATTGGCAGAGCAGAAAGGAAAAGAAATGGCTAAGTCATTGATGCAGTTTTGGGGTTTACACAGCCCAGTTGAGGTCGCGACAGGGATAACACGCTATAGAAGTCGCGACATGAAACTGCACATGAGAAAGACCGAAAGAAAATGAGTCATGTCGCGACGTGAGATCAAGTCGCGGATACATCAAGAACCGGTCGCCACGAATCATGAGAAGATGTCGACAAGATACTGATGTCGCGGACATCAAGAACGTATTGTTGAGACTTGTGAAGGTATTGATGATGTCGCGACGTGGGATCGAGGTCACACATCATGAGAAAACAAAGTGGAAACCTCAGAGATCCTATAGTTGATGTCAATATTAAGAGATTGATGTCGCGACATCAAAAGACCAGCTTGAAATCAGAAAAGACGCACAAGATGTCGCGATAAGAGATTGATGTCGCGACATCAACCATCGATGAAAGCCTAAGGGAAATGAACCTGCCGCGCCAAGAGGCCAAGTCACGGCATCAAAAGCCATCAAGTGAAGACCGCAAGTCGCAAAGTCGATGTCGCGAACGATAAGATCAAGTCGCTGAAGCATAGGACTCGCCGCCTTGAAGGTTGAAGTTTCATAAAGTGAGGTCGCTGACAAAGATATCGGCGTCGCGACATCGTGAACGGACTTCAGATCGCCGCAGAGTCATAGCCGGCGTCGCGACATCAACTGAGCGTCGCCACAATGTGAGCGTACCGCTTGAAGCTTACGCTTCTTAAGACGATGTCGCGGATAGAGATTGATGTCGCGACATCCGAAGATCAGTTAAAGACTGCAGATGACTTGAGCTGAGGTCACGACAAGATATAGACGATGCGACATCAGGAGAGGTGAAATTGAGACCAGCCAAGACGTGAGATGATGTCGCGACAAGATGGTGATGTCGCGACATCAAGAATGACCAAATCAAGGCTACATAGAGTAAGTTGATGTCGCGACATCGATGATGTCACGACAAGGAAACTGAAGTCGCGACGTGAATGGGCGTTGACTCGGGCCCGGATACTTTAAAAATCCACGCAGTTACACGGATTAGGGCCCAATTGAGAAAACCCTATAACACGCCAGCCTATCCAAATTTCATCTCAAGCAAACGGGGCGGCCACAGACGAGGTCCGGATAATAAAGCTCATTTCTTTATTTTTTTTCTTTATTTTTCTTAATTTTCATTTCGCTTTTTTAGAGCAGATCATGCTCGTGATTTTCGCTGTATTTCGAATCCTGATGTTATCGCTTGAGCCGGTTTCAATGTCGAAATCAATTTCTTTCGTTACACTGAACGATGGAATTT
Organism: Tetrastigma voinierianum; assembly: GCA_016808115.1. Classification (NCBI taxonomy): domain Eukaryota; kingdom Viridiplantae; phylum Streptophyta; class Magnoliopsida; order Vitales; family Vitaceae; genus Tetrastigma; species Tetrastigma voinierianum. Next base: position 325,363 of record JAEQBH010000831.1, on the reverse strand, counting down.
CCGCATAAATTCAACCATTGTTCCAGTTTCCAATTGCAGTCGTTCTATTGATCAGTGGAATGCTGTAGTGCGTAATTCAGTAATCAAGGAACTCAGCTTCCATTAAGAGAACGTTTTAGTTAGAATTGATCTTTCCTGTAGCATTTTCCAGTATCTTGTTCATTTGGTTCTGAATTTACGCCCGGATTATTGGTTTATTGATTTTGGATGCGAGATATCGAGTTTCTATGCGGGTTAAGAATTGCGTCGTACGATTTCAAGAGGAAGTCTCCCGGTGACCACGGGAAAGGCAGATCTGGGGGTAGCGTGCGGTTCGTTGAAGGTATCTTGGCTTTTCAGCGTAGGGATCTGGATTGCGCTTTGCAAGTTCACTTAGATAAATCCTCTTCTCACTTGAAGTCGAAACGGAGTTGAGCGACTTATCTATTTAAATGACGATTTCACCTCGAATTCGGATGGTAGGGGCCAATCCCGTGTTAGCTGAGATCTAATCAGGAAAGGTTGATCCTATTCTAATTTCGAGAAGAAATAATTTGGAAGTTGTACATCGCCTTGACCGTGTAGCAGGAGCTAAGGTGTACAGTCCATAAAATGGGTATGAAGTATTGCGAAAAATGCAGTTAAAGGATTCTTGTTAAAAGTAGTTATCTAAATCCACCGTAATTCGAGAGAATCGGAAAAATGAGATAACGAAATGTGGAGTGTGGAGAGATCCATCTGCACTAAAATTGCCTTGGACAGATTTTTAACTTGAGATAATCAAGAAATTCAATCAATATTCACTACAGGAATTGATCGTTCACTACAGCTGTTTCTCTTGATGTGTCTCTTTTATGATAATTATTCGATATTCATTTCTTGTTATAGAACGGATTTTACACTTCATTCATTTTATTTCGAGTTTATTCTAAATTCCATTTTCTTGAGATTAGTTATTTTCCCGACTTTTCTGGTTCAGATTATCAACTGATAAAGGTCGAATAGTATGAATTCCAGTAGTCGGGGGTAGTTGATTTAAATTCTTGAGATCTACAATGGGATGATATACGGACTTAAATCCATTTTATTACTTGTCGACCTGTGCATAGAATATCAGAACTAAAACCAACTTTGAAAAAAATGATTTACTTTCTAAAGATTGAGGTAGTTTATATAGTATAATGTTAACAAGTTTTATGGTCTTGTTAGAGTTAGATAATAGTCCTTGGTAATAACGTCATAAATTTGTATATGTATTTTAATTATTCTTTACAAGTTTTATAGGCGCCGTTGCGGGATTAGATAGTCCTTTAGTAATATATCATAATCTTGTACATAACTAATGCATAAATGTGCAGTACGTTTTGGTCTCGACAAGTTTTATAGGCGCCCGTTCACTGAAGTTGAATAACTAGTCCTTGGTAGCCGCGTCATAAATTTGTATATGTATTTTGGTCTTCTTTACAAGTTTTATGGCGCCGTTGCCGGGGATTAGACAATAGTCCTTTGGTAATAACATCATAATCTTGCATGCATAACTAATGCATAAATGTACAACGTTTGGTCTCAACCAGTTTTATAGGCGCGGATTGTAGGGGATCGAAAGAATTTAATAAATCAATATTCAGATGAAAGAAGGATATACTAATTTGGACATTTAAAGAAAAAAAAGAACAAAAATAGATTTTCAAGCAGTGGTTCAGTTTGGCCACTAACCTTTAAATACATTGAATATTTATGATGATTTGACTAATCCTATTAATGGAGAAGTGTGTTTTGCTTTCGAAAACTTTGGTACATAGGAAGCAGAGTCACCGTCGGGTTCGAGCGACACGAAATAGAAAGGGCGCTGAAGCTTGAGAAAGACCAAGAGGCGAAAACTCAACCATGGAAGAAGAAAGAGCGAGGATCGGGTTGAAATACATACAGGGGAGGAAGCTAGAAGGCCTCCAGTCGCGTGCGATGGGATTTCGGAGACCCAGTTATACGGGAAGAATACTCGGCGATCGGGCGGCTGCCGGTTGATGCTAATAATTTTGAATTGAAGCGACAGTGCAATGGTCAGTGACATCAGTTCTTGGTCATCCCCTTGAAGATCAACGAACACACAGGAAGATTCGGTATTATCTTGTTAAAATTTGAATGGGGTGAGACCGGGAAGTCATAAAAGCGCACCTATTCCCATTCTCCTTAAAGTCACGTGGCTACATGGTATGAATCATTTACCATATGAAGTTACGGTGATACTTGGGAGGAGTTAGTTGAGAACTACTTAGGTAGATTCTTTCCCCGGCCTAACCACGAAAGAAGGGAGAGAAATCATTGTGTTCAATGGGGAAGATGAAAGCACAATATGTAGCTTAGGAAAGATTCAAGCGAGTTCTTGAGAAGATGTCAATGCATGGGATAGATCGAAGACTCAAATGGACATTGTATATCATGCCTTGAATGATATATCAAAAGGGATCATTGATGCGCCGTCTTTGTGGAGCATTCAAAAGAAAAGTCTTGAAGCGGGGCTGATTGAAGAATCACGGCGAATGTAACATGAAAACTCGCCGAGCTTTCAAGAGGAAACAACGAGAGGAAAGGAATCATGGGTGAGCAAGATGACGACCATGGAGGCCATTGGATGCCATTATGCCACGGAGTTAGACAAGCAAGAAAGACACCTGCTTGCTCATGAAGCCAGGAGCGTCGAAGGGAGTGCTTGACGGAAGTGCTGAAAGTGGCGAAGAATTCTATGGCTGCGAGAGGTTAATTATATGGGTAGGCAAAGGCTTATCATGCCAAACCAATCACAACCTTCGGCCACATTATCACCCGGCCTTTCGGGAACCATGAGAACTTCTCGTATGGTGGAGGGGCTTCTCGAGGCGAAAGGCGGGGACGAACCCTCATCGAGGGTATCGGCCAGCCACACAGAGTTCAATGACAGACGGGAAATGAGCTTTGAGGAATGAATACGGGGCGGAGGAGGGCCCGACTTTCGAGCGGATCTGCCTTGATTTATGGGGACAATAAAAGAGCATTGAACCTCCATGAACAAAAATTTGGAGAGTGGGCCAATTTGCTACCAATTCTGGAAATTTTGAGAACACTGCAGTAAATCACTGAAGGGCACGGAGACCTGAAGTAGGGCGGTGAGCTGCACTGAAGCTTGGAGGAAGATGCCACTTTAGTGATGAGGGAGGACCAGAAATTGCATGGGTGTGCGACTTAGGAGTCAGGAAGGAGTTAGAAAGAGAGGAAGGAAAGATGGCGTGACGAGTAGCAATACCCGAGGAAGGGGAAGAGACGATGGAGAATGATAAAGAAGGTAGAAAGAAGAACATCCAAGGATCAAAGCTGCAGTCCCATTTCCACAAAGGCTACTTGAGAAATCAGATGGAGAAGCGGATTTTAAGAGTTCTTGAGAACTTCCGAAGCTAGAGATCCCAGTATGCCTTTTCTTGAAGTGGTATTTCGAGATGCTACTTATGCAAAATTTAAAAGGACATCTTGAAGCGAAGAAAAATAGTAGAAGAAGGAATAGTGAATCTCACTTGCCGCTGCGGTCACGTGTCGAAGAACTGATGAGATGAAGGACCCGGGAAGTTTCACAATTCTTGTATTGTTGGGTGGAATTCGGGGAAGCTACGTGACTCGAGGGCGCTAATTATCAAATCGATGCCTACGTGCGAAATTAAGTTTAGAGAGCTTACTCCTTGTTGTTACTCTACAAATGTGACAGTCGATGGTGAAACGGAAAATTATTGAAGATGTGTTGGTCCCTTTGTTGGGAAGTTTGTATTCAGTAGACTTCATCGTCTGGACATGGAAGAAGATTCACAAGTACTGCTATTAGGAAGACCATTCTAGCTCTTGGGTACTACTGATTGACATGCGAGAAAGGAGTTCTTATCTTGAGGGTTGGAGAAGAGAACATACATTAACCGAAGTCAAAGTATGACAAATAGATAAGACGAGAGTTGCAATGTGGTGATTTTGTCTCTACTTCGACTACGATGTATAAATGGTGTAACACTCCGGTTTTTATCAATGAAAAAGAGATGAATTCCAGTCTCGCGAAGATGTCTATTCTGAATTTCATTACAGCCCAGTTTCCTTCTATAGAAAGCGTGTTGAACTTGAAAGCACAACGAGAAAAGATAATGGAAAAGCAGTGAAAGAGGAAAATCATCAGAGGCCCGGTCTGAAGGGCTAGTTTGAAAGAGTTGCCATGTCATTTAAAGTATGCCTACTTAGAATTACCAAGAAAAACGGTGTCATTCGGCCCGGTTTCGATCTTGGGGAACAAGGTGCTGAAAATATTAAGGAAGCATAAAGATCTTTAGCTTGGTCCATTGGCGAAGACATCGGTCGGCCGGTTGCATGCATAAGATTCTGCTTGAAGAAGACTTGAAACCATCTGCGACATCGAGAGAAAGGCTGAATCGGTGATGAAAGAAGTAGTCGAAAGAGGTACTCAAAATTGTTGAATCTTTGGTTTTTATCTACGCTATTTGAATCAGTCTGGGTGACCAGTCCCATTGGTTCAAGAAGGAGGGTTTCTTGTGATCGAAATGAAAAAAATGAATTGATTCCTTAAGAGCGATGGCAGGATGGAGGTATGTATTGATTACGAGGAGTTGAATCTGCAATGACGAGAAAAGATGTTTTCCTTTGCCTTTCATTGATCAAATGTTGGATAGGTTAAGCGAGGACACCCTCACTTTTGTTTGGATGGGTACTCAGGATACAATCAGATTGCTATTGCACCAGAGGATCAAGAGAAGACCACGTTCACATGCCCTTATGGTACCTTTGCCTTCAGAAGGATGCCATTTGGGTTATGTAATGCTCCAGCTACATTCCAGAGGTGCATGATGTCTATTTTCTCAGATTTAGTTGAAGAAGTGATGGAGATTTTCATGGATGATTTTCTTGTGTATGGATCGGCTTTGATCAATGTTTAAACAATCGGAAGCGTGCTTCAAAGATGCCAAGACAAAGCGGCTAGCGAATTGGAATGCCATTTTATGGTAACGAAGGTATTGTTCTTGGGCATAAAATTTCAGCTCTTGGACTAGAAGTTGACCAGTCGAAGTATCCATTATCAAGACTCTTGCACCACATCACGGTAAAGATGAGTTTCTTGGGGCATCTTTGGATTTCACGAAGTGCATCCAAAGACTTTTCAAAAATAGCGGACCACTATCGCAGATTCTTTGAAAGGATCGAGTTCAATTTGATGATTCACGCAAGGGATGCTTCGATGAAATCAAGATCAGATTGAGTACCGAGGCACCTATAATGGGTACACGCACGAATGGAATCGAGTTTGAAATAATGTGATGCCGGTGATTTTGCTATGAGGCTGTGTTGGGGTAAAGAAGGAAAGTATTCGAGGGTCATATACTATGCTAAATGGGCCTTGATGAAGCCTGAGAACTACTCAACAAGCGAAAGGAGATGCTAGCTATAGTATTTGCTTGTGAAAAATTTAGAAAGCTGATACATTTGGGATCCCATGTGGTAATTCACACGAGATCATGCGACAATCAAATACTTGATGTGTCGAAAGGAAGTAAGCCAAGATTGATAAGATGGTCTTCTTTGTTGCAAGAATTTGATTTGGAAATAAGGATAAAGGGATGTGACAATGTGATGGCCAGGCCACTGTCGGAGTAGAAGAAGCGATTGATGAAGAAGGCGATAATGCGGTTAGAGCTTCCCGGATGAGCAATTGTTTAAGGTTTCCTTCGAAACCTGTGGTATCGTGTTGTAGATTATCGGCTTGTGAGTAATGCCTTGGAACTTCGACTACCACTTTGAAGAGAGCTTCGGGAACTGATGGCAGATATTATATTTGGGATGACCCATATTATTCAAGAGGTGCGACATGATAATAGAATGTGTGCGAGAAGGTGAAACGAGGCAACATTTAAATGAATGCCGTGCATCACCATATAAGGACACCGGAGGAAAGAGCGACTCACAAGATACTCCAATCCAGGTTTTATTGGCCACCATCTTCGAATTTGTGTGAATACGGTGAAATTGTGTGATCGATGCCAAAGGATTGGAAATATCAAGCAGCGGGAATGAAATGCCCTAAAAGGTATTATGGTGATACAAATTTTGATGTTGGGGAATAGATTTTATGGGACCCTTCCACCATCATTTGGAAACATTTATATACGCACATGATAGATTATGTCTCGAATGGGTGGAAACAGTTTCTTATTCAGAGGAATGATCTTGCTACAGTTGTGAGTTTCTTGTAAAGGAATATTGCTGACGGGTTTGGAACTAGGAACCATTATTAGTGATGGGGGAACCCATTTGCGAACAAAGTATTTGCAAAACTCATGAAGCAGATATGGGATCAAGCATATAATGGGTTTTAGCTTATCATCCTGAACCAGTGAATGGCTTGAAATTTCAGACAGGGAATTGAAAGAATACTTGAAAAGGCTGAGCTCAGCGGGAAGGATTGGTCTTCCAAACTTGATGATGCACTTTGGGCTGGAATTGCTAAACTCCCATTGGAATGTCCCATCTGAGTTGTTTTGGCAAACCATATCAAATCACCTCCTTGAATTAGAATACAAGCGATGGGCCATCAAAGTTAAACTTGATTTTTAAAAGAACTCAAAGGAAGAAGGCACTCCAAGCTATGCGAATTGGAAGAAGCTGAGAAATGAAGCATAATGATGCTTTCGAATATACAAAGATAAAACCGAAGAAATGGCATGATCAGGAATCTTGAAAGGAGTTGAAACGGGGGGAGCAGGTTACGTTTGTTTTAACCTCTAATTGAAATTATTTCGAAACTAAAATCCAGTGGAGCGGGCCGTACAGTGAAGTATCGAGTACTCTGATTGGAGCGATGTCTTTGGCCTCTTGGTGAAGAATTCAGGTCAATGGACAAGAGTTAAAACATTATCTCATGAGGGAGGAGAGTTGAAGAACTCAAGCGGTTCTTAAGGAAAAGAAGTACCACAACTGACAAGTCCATTAAGGACTCAGTGACGACTAATGGGAGGCAACCCAGGAGGATTTCAATGCTGATTTTAAATTTTGAATTATTTCTTTTCTTTTAGTTGCTGATGAATTAAGTCGAATTTGTTTTCTAGAAGGATAGATTTAATTTTTTTTTATTATTAAGTGATTGTATTTTAACTAGAATCTTACGGATTATTGCGATGATCTTAACCGAGGGTTCAGAGACATGAATAGCGATTGCAACTATAAGATGATTAATGACTTGGAAGTCATGACATAGAAAGGAGTAACCTCTTTTGGCAAATCATGTAGTTATGATTGAACTAATTAATGCATCGTTACTGAAATATACGGATAGATGTCTAAATGTGTTAGAAACAATAACAAAATTCAAAGTTTTTGAAATCATTGAATTAAAGGCTTAGGTCACAACAGAAGGGTTATGTCGCAACATTAGCTAATGTCCATACATAACATTGATGTCGTGACCAGTTTGGAAAAAACAGTTAGTGGGTAGTAAGGAAAGGAGATTCATCTATCGTGACACGGCTGTGGTGTGGCGGCGGTGAAATAAGTTTCAAATTTGAAAAATTTCGCCACATCCAATAATTCCTGAAAACCCAGACATGTCGCGACATCCTGGGTATGTCGCGACATAAAATGCGACACATGCCAACTACTCATTCCAAAAAGCCCTAAATTTAATGATCTCAAAATGAAAGGAGCTAATCAAGTCGCGATAAGTCATAAATGAAGCATTAATCACCACGAACATTGATCAATTGCAACCGTTGGAAACTATCTCATTCACTCCAACCCACATACCATTCGCCTCGTCTTCCCTCTCGACCCCAACCTCCGAAAACCCTAAAGAATCCCAACCTTCGTAAAAGCTTTTCTCTTGCTTCCAATGGTCGAATTCCCAATAATCGGGTCCTCAACCTAGACGAGATAACGAGGAACACGAACAATCGAAGAAGAAGAAACTCATCAAGGAGAACGCTTGTATGAGATTCGCGGGGAAGAACAAAGGGTGAGAGACGCCATCCGGCTGCACCCGAAGCTTCCTCGGGACTTCTCAATAGCGCGGCGTAAAGTGGGAAAGGGAAAAATGAGGCAGCTGTGGTTGAAGTGAAGATTTCGCCTCTCGATGAAGCTTTTATTCTCGTGGAAGAAGTATTACGCTAATGCGGTTTTTACATGTAGAGTGAGATTCAAAACCCCGTGACTCCTTTCAAGGAGATGATAGAACAGAGAGGATGGGAGAGTCTCTGCGCGCACCAAAAGGTGATATACAAAGACTGGGTGGAGAGAGTTTTATTCCAACATGGTAGAAGGAAGGATGGAGTCAAGTTTTTGTTAGAGGAGTCTGGGTCTCATACGAAGCGAAGGCCATCAACGAAGCCTATGGCATGACAATGCACAAGCATGGCTCCAAATTCAAGAAAATTTTGGAAAAGCCGAATCTTAGAAAGATTGCCGAGAAGCTCACTGATGGAAGGGCGCAGTTAGCACAGAAAGAAGGAAAGCCAAGAACTCGAATTGCGGGAGCCCCACCGAAGAAGCCAGCGTATGGTTTTACTTCGGCGTCCGCTTTGGTTCCAACAAGACATTTATGCACAAAGTGAGAGAACAAGAATGCATCAGAGCGCTATACTAAAGTGGATACAAGATCAATATAGAGTTTATCATAGAGAACTCTATCATGAGATATCACTTAAGGAAACAAAAGAGGTTCGTTTCCTCACCCAAAGAATAATCACAAATTTTTCGCTTAGTTAATGGAGGAAAGGAGTTTGGGAGTCAAGAAGAAGTCCCAAGAGCTTCACCCCTCCTTCCGACAGGAGTTGCAGAAGGACCAAGAACCGTGAGGAAAAAGGGAGTGCCTGTGAGAAAACAAGAGGTAGCTTCCAAGTCGAAGGAAATGTAAAAGGAGACCCGCAGGGGCACTGGATCAAGGAGCAGAGCACTCCAAAGGACATCACCCGACCACAATGATTACATGTTTGCAGATAATGAAGGGCGGATGAAGACAAACTTCAATAGACTTCTCCATCCCCTCGCGCCTCCCATCCTTGCATAAAACGTAAATTTCCAACACTGAGAAAGCCCAAGAGGAGCACAAGAGGACAATTCACCCCTCGAAGCTCTCAATTTGATGCGTAAAAGAATAGAAGAAAGAGAGAAGGAGTGGAACTTAAAGGTGAATTTGCAGAAGGGATGTATGAAAAGAATTGAAAAGCAAGAGATCAACAGCGGGAAGAAGAATTAAACAGAAAAGAAAGGGAGCATGAGGTGGAGATCCAAAGAAGAGAACAATAGTGGAAGGAAGAACTGAACAGAAAAGAGGAACAGATGGGAAAAATGTTGAAGCAGCAAGGAGAAGAGTTCAAGAAAGAAATGAAGGAAAGAGATCAAGATCTTTTACTGAAACTCAAACTGAGTCATGAAGCTTTCTATAACAAGCAGTTTGATCGAGATGCTCAACTCCTAGCATTGCTAGAGAAAAGAGATAAAGAGCATGACACCAAATTTGGGGAGCAGATAAAGGGTTTCAAATTACTATACAAATCTCTACGTATGAGCTAGAAAACAAAACCGAATGAGAGACAAAAGCAATGGGAGGTCGAACTTACAGTGTATGAATGGGCTCGGAAAATTTAGATTTGATTAACAATAATCTTTCTAAATTCTCGAAGTCATGCATTAAATGGAGAACACAATGAATGGCTTTGGGAAGAGACAAGATGTAATTCGAACAAGAAAAAGTCAATTCTAATGAGATTGTCAGCTAATGTACCAGAGGAAACTAGGGTTAAAGAGAAAGGAAAGAAGAGAAGAAGTTCCCTTCATCTCAGCTCATTTGAACACTTTTGCACTCCAGATCCCCGATATTTTGCCACCTCGCCCAAAAGAAGAAATAGACCTTCTCCTTACCTAACCTTCGCACCATCCTCCTCCCATACTCGTGTATCCAACAAATGAAAATCAATCGAAATAAAATGAGAAAGTTAAATGGAATTGTCGCGGTACTATTTTTGCATTTGATTGTTCAATGTTGTGTTGTTGCGGGTTGAATGATTAGGAAATCAAAGTAGAAATAGCCTGCAATAAAATCGCCGAGAGGACATTATCTTAATTGAATGAAGCAGCTAGAGTAAGAGTGTCGAAATGAGGAAAAAATTGCGTATCAAGGACAAAATGCATCTAGTTTAATCAAAACAAGGTAAAAAAAAAATTACTTATATTTAACTGATAAGTCCAGATTAGAGGAAGGTAATACAACAGATGGAACAAACACATTTTTCAGTTTGTGGTATGAACAGTAAGTCAAGGAACCTGTTGAATATCAATTAACTTAACTACTCATAAATAAAACGGGTCAAGATAATTCTTTATAGTTAGTCACAATGATAAATCCGCATTCTAGAATTTGTTAGATTATTGATCAAGTGAAATCCCAGGTGATTCAAACGATGCGAGATGATACGTGCCATTCTCGATAGCCTGGTTTACAGCCATCCCTATTCATATGTCGAGGCATACGTGAGTTCCGTAAATTTGAAAGCCAATGCTTCATTTTTCAAAAATAGATTCAATGGAAACCCCAACTCATCTTAAGACATCAATCCTTCAAGAAGAACCTACGATTACCCAGAATTCAAAGAGAAGAAAGAAATGAAGTTTGTAGGAGTTTTTATATTTTTGTGGAACTCAAAAAAAGGGAATGAAAAGAAAAAGGCAAGGAGCAGTAAAAATGCAAAGAGAAAAGAAGGCTTTAGATAAGTTTTATCTTCGCGGGCCTAACTCTCTCAATTACTGTTCTTAGGGGTGTTTCAACACCTAGTACCCTAATGCCATCCGGTATGGGAGCACAACCCAAAGTTCTAAGAGTGTTAGAAAGCCTAGTGCTAAAACATTTAATTATCCCTTAGTGGTAGCAACCAAGGAAATTCCTCGCTGAAATTATAAGAGTAAAAATAGGGGAATACAACTCAAACGAAGAAATCAAGAGATATCCCCAAACATGAAGCTTCAGTGGGAGTTTAATAGAGAAACTATAAGAAAGAAGTGGTGTAAGAGTAAGAGAAAAATGTTCAAAGATCCTTAACTCTAAAAATTCTTCCATCCACTCCATTACCCAAGCCTCACAATATAAGCCAAAAGACTGACGATCCGAAGGCCGAATTCACCTACATTAGTGGAGATCAATATGAAAAATGTGCTCATGGAATTTGAAGAAAGGAAACAATCAAAATCAGGCAAACTTTAGTGGAGTTAAATGACTACCCATAAATTGAGAAAGGAATTTAATCTTATTATTCAACAGATCCAATGAGTGGGTTATTGTTTCGTAAAACAATTTCAACATGATAGTTTGCATAACATAAAAGAGTAGAGACCAACCTTGAACTCGGACTTGAAGCTAAACGTGTACAGCAGAAAATTCGTATACCTCGTATCGCAATTAAATCAATGAAACCGCAACAAATCGCGTAAAAATGTCCTTAAAAATTATTTTGTTTGAGGACAAACAATTCTTTCTTTTTCTTTGCTTGAGGACAAGCAAAACCTTAAGTTTGGGGGAGTTTGATGAGCTTAAAAGTCATCTATTTTTAGTCCATTTTTTCTGTTGATTTTATTATAAAAAGGAATAATTAAGATGCAGAGATATGAAGAAACTCACTCGTATTCTGCAAATTGCAAAGAGAAGTATAAAAGAAAGAAGAAAATGCAAAGTGGAAAATGCAGCAAGAATCGGTGGAGTGCAAGTGCAAACTAACCCGGGCAGCGTAAAGGAAAAGAAATGGCTAAGCTTATCGATGCAGTTTTGGCTTACACTTAGCCAGCGTCGCGACAGGATAAACACGCTATAGAAGTCGAAGCATGAAATCGCACATGAGAAAGACTAAGAGCTGAATGGCGTCGCGGCGCAGATCAAGTCAGACATCAAGAACCGCCTGGCCGGCTGGGCGTAATCATGAGAAGATGTCGCGACAAGACATCGATGTCGGACATCAAGAACGCATACTGAGATTGCGGAGATGATGTGATGTCGCTGACGCGGATCGAGGTCGCGACATCATGAGAAAAACAAGGAAACCTCAGAGATCCTATAGCGTCGATGTCAATGACAGCGAGATCGATGTCGCTACATCGCGCACCGCTTGAAATCGCAAAGACGTGGATAAGATGTCGCGCGATAAGAGATTGATGTCGCGACATCAGAACCATCGATGAAAGCCGGCGGGTTTGAATCACGCCGCGATAAGAGGCCGTCACGTATATCAAAAGCCATCAAGTGAAGACCGTGTTTAAAGCTGATGTCGCGACATAAGATCGGGCGTCGCTACATAGACTCCGCCGCTTGAAGGTTGAAGTTTCATAAAGTGAGGTCGCTGATAAGATATCGGCGTCGCGGACATCGGGAACGATTTAGATCAAAGCCGCAGAGTCATAGCCATGTCGCTATCAACTGATCGCTGGCTAAATGGGAGCGAATGTTGAAGCTTACGCTTCTTAAGACGATGTCGTGATTGTGAGATTGATGTCACGACATCCGAAGATCGCTAAAGATCGCGGTATGACTTCCGAAATGAGGTCACGACAAGATATGCATCGCATGCCACATCGTGAGAGGTGAAATCGGTGACCAGCCAAGACGTGAGATGATGTCGCGATAAAGATGCATGTCGCCGACATCAAGAATGACCAAATCAAGGCTACATAGAGGTTACGTCGCGACGCGGAGATTGATGTCGCTGACATCGGCGATGTCACGGCAAGGAAACCGGTCGACGTGAATGCTGACTCGGGCCTGATACTTTAAAATCAATAAAGAGTTGCATCGATTGGGTGGCCCAATTGAGAAACCCTGAGTAAATACGCAGCCTATCCAAATTTCATTCAAGCAAATGCACATTAATAAGATTTAGAGGTCCTGATAGACAAAAGCTCATTTCCTTTATTTTTTTTCTTTTCTTTTATTTTTCTTAATTTTTCATTTCCCCGCTTTTAGGAGCGCATCATGCCTCGTATTTTCGTCAGATTTCCCGAATCGATAAGATATCGCTCGAGCCGGTTTCTAATGCTTCAAATCAATTTCTTTCAAGTTACTACCCGAACGTATGGAATTTCGCATACCCTGAAATTCGATTGTTCCAGCTTCCAATTGCAATGCTCTATTGATCGCTGAACGTCAGAGTGCTTAATTCAAAGAATCAAGGAACTCGCCTTCCATTAAGAGAACGCTTTAGTTAGAATTGATCTTTCTTCCCGTAGCATTTCCAAAGATTCTGCTCATTTCGCCTTACGAATTTACTTCCGTGATTATCAGGGTTTATTGATTTTTGATCCGAATATCGCTTCCTATACCCGTTAAGAATCGTCATTACTCCTCGATTTCAAGGAAGTCCTCCTGAAAGTGACACAGTGGAAGACGATCCTGGGGTAACGTACGCTCGGGCTTCGGGCTGTGCTACTAACCCGCTATTAGGGGATCCGCGCTTGCAAGTTCACTTAGATAAATCCTTTCTCACTTGGAAGTCAAGAACGAGTTGAACGACTTATCTATTTAAATAAGCAGAGATTTCACCTCAATTCGGATAGTGAGGCCAATCCCATGTTAGCTGAGATCTAATCAAGGAAAGGTTGATCTATTCTAATTTCGAGGACGAGTAATTTGAAGTCAGAGCATCCTTGTCAGAACTACACTGGGAGCTAAGGTGCATACTCCATAAAAATGGGTATGAAGTATCAGAAAAGAAAAATACCCGTATTAAGCAGTTCTGTTAAAAGTAGTTATCTAAACTCAGATCCGAGAGAATCGGGAAAATGAGATAACGAAATGGAGTGTGGAGAGATCCAAACGCACTAAAATCGTCGGGATGCATTTTTAACTTGAGATAATCAAGAAATTCAACTCAATATTCACTACGTGAATTGATCAGCTCACTACACCGCTTTCGATGTCTCTTTATGATAATTGTTCAGTATTCATTTCTTGTTATAGAACTTAGTTTTACCTTCATTCATTTTATTTCAGTTTATTCTAAATTCCATTTTCTTGAGATTAGTTATTTTCCCAGCTTTTACGCTGAACACCGTTATCAACTGATGGTCCAAATAGTATGAATTTCGAAAATGTGGCAGTTGATTTAAAATTCTGAGATCTGTGGGATCGGAGACCGGACTTAAAATCCATTTTATTACTTGTCGACCTGTGCACTTGCAGAATATCAGACCAAAACCAACTTTGAAAAAAATGATTTACTCTAAGAGATTGGTGGTTTATATAGTATAATGTTAACAAGTTTTATGGTGCCGTTGCCGGGGATTAGATAATAGTCCTTGGTAATAACGTCATAAATTTGTATATGTATTTTGGTCTTCTTTACAAGTTTTATGGCGCCGTTGCCGGGGATTAGACAATAGTCCTTTGGTAATAACATCATAATCTTGCATGCATAACTAATGCATAAATGTGCAACACGTTGTCTCAACACCGATGGTGCCAAGCGCAAGTGATGAATTGTCAACTTGTGATCCACATCACAAGTGTCGTGAATTTTCATCCTTTTGGTTTTTATTGTTATTTTCCTAGCAAGCCATCGTTAGGTCAGTTTCAATTTTATACTAACAATATACAATTTCTATTTTTATTTCTAAATTTAACATTAACCTTTTGGTAGCTTGTTTTGTTTTTGTTTCTGGTCGTGTCTTCATGGCCGCTTTTTTATAGGAGTTTATGCACCATCGGGATAGAACATAAAGAAGCATTAGAAAGGAGTGCTTGCTCCACAAGATTAAGGTCGGAAGTGAGTACACACATTGGTCGATGGTTCCACTCGAGGAACAACAAAGCCACCGCTGTGGGGTTCACGTAAACCTAATGTATATGCTGGGATCAATGAGGATCATATACACCCTCCAAGCGTGGAGTGCACCTCATGCATCATGGCCTCCTTCGTAGGACATAATTATCAAGCCCCACTCTCAGGCCCCCGCTCCCACTTTCCATGGAATAGAGAGTTATAACCATACTCACACACCCTGGGCACTGAGGAAGTATGTAATACCTTTCAAAGGAGGACATCTCCAATATGGATATGATGAGACTAAAGTTCTTTCCCCCTAACTCAAGGACATACAAAACTTTGCCCAACTCTCCGAGGTACGAACTATCAAGGATCGGGAGATATGCAGCTGAATTTTTAAAGAAATTCTTCTACACCCATAAAACCAATACTTTGAAGAGGCAGATTTACACCTTTGCCGCCTAAGAAAATGAGAAATTCTACCAGTGCTGGGAAAGGTACCTAAAGACCATCAATGCCTGTCCTCACCATGGCTTTGATACTTGGATGCTAGTTAATCACTTCTATAATGGAATGTCCATTGCTATGAAGCAGTTGTTGGAAACTATGTGTGGAGGGGACTTCATGAGCAAACATTCAGAGGAAGCTATGGACTTCTTGAATTATGTGGCTGAGACATCAAAGGCATGGGATGAACCCAACCCCAAAGAGGCAGAGAGGATGAGACCTATAGCCAATTCAAGGGGAGCCATGTACTCACTCACAGAGGACATGGAGATGAAGGCAGTTTCTATCCACCTTGGCCAAGGTCGGGAGGAGCTGAAACGAAATCACCATGAGGTGCAAGCAGTGACTGAGGCATCTATGCCTAACCAACCTTGCTTCATTTGTCAGTCCACTGATCACCAAGGAGAGCATTGCCAAACTACTCCTTCAGTGAGGGATTTGATGGCTGAGCATGCCAATGTTGTGGGCCAATACAAGCCGCCAACCAATGCCCAATAGAACAACACATATAACCCTAACTGGAGAAACCATCCTAACCTTTCCTGGAAGCCAAATCCTCCAAGATACGCTCTCGCCGGGCCGCACAAAGAATAGCACAAGACGTGGGTCCTCATCCTAATTACGTACCCACCACCAACCTCATCTCCTACTTGAGCAAGCTATTCTAAAATCAAGCGCGTGGTAGAAATTTCAAGGAGGAGCAAAAGGCCATCAATGTGCAAAATTAATCGAGAATTGATAATGTGGAAAGCTCCTTGAACAAAAAAAATAGATGGACTCCAAAATGATCTTAATCAGAAAATAGATAACCTGCAATACTCTATCACAAGGCTCACCAACCAGCAACAATTGTAGGAACAAGGGAAACTCCCTTCCTATTACATAGCCCAACTTAGGAGTGCATGAATCGAACTTTCTTTCTACTCGAACCCGGTTTAGGATGGATGAAGTAAAGGCCATTATCGTGACCGAGAAGGTGTTGTGCTGATCACCAGTTGCATATACCAGCGAGAAGACCACAAGAAAAGGAAGTGGTTTAACATATAATTATAAAAGAAGATTCCATGAAGAAGAGTATGCCTCCTCCATTTCCTCAAGCATTAAAAGGCAAGAAAAAGGCCTCTAATCAGACTGAAATTTTAGAAGTGCTAAGGCAAGTGAAAGTTAATATCCCACTGCTAGACATGATTAAACAAGTCCTAACATATGCCAAATTTTTAAAGGACCTGTGCACAGTGAAGAGAGGGTTAAATGTCGACAAGAAGGCTTTCGATGCATCGTCGCCACCACGAGCGAAGACTCCAGTAAAGTACAAAGATCCGGGTTGCCCTACCATCTCGGTGAATATCGGAGGCACTTGTGTGGACAAGGCACTGTTGGATTTAGGGGCTAGTGTCAACCTGCTACCCTACTTAGTGTACAAGCAACTGGGTTTAGGGGAATTAAAGCCTACCACCATCACCTTATCTTTGGCCGATAGATCCGTGAAAATACCTAAAGGCATAAATAAGATGTTTGGTGTGAAGGTGATAAATTTACTATCCCAGACTGGCCGTCCTTGGATACGTAGCTCATGGTGTGGCTGGTACTAATCATGTACCTATCATACTTGGGAGGCCATTTTTGGCCACATCAAATGCCATTATCAATTTCCGGAATGGAGTCATGCAACTCACATTCGCAACATACACGTGTTCAACATCTTCCAAATTTAAGCAACAAGCATAAATCAATGGAAGAGCAAGAGTTAGATGAAGTCTCGTCGACAAGCCTTTTGTGCAGAAAACACAAGGCTCACAAACCTGGGCAGGAGGAATCAATAAGAACAATGAACCGCTTGATGGAGAATCCAAAGGCTCACTACTCCTCCCAATACCATTGATTTTCCAAAGACCACCGTAAGGCGTGAGTGCTGAAACAAAGGGGCGTAAGCTAAAATTCCATCGCAGCTCACTCATGAACCTCGATATTATATGAGAGGGGAGAGTTGGTTTCTACAAAGAACTTAGAAGCCACTCCAATTTTTTGATACTTTTTATTCGCTTTTGCATTTTAAGTTTAATTTGTAGTTTTACATAATTTTCTTAATTTTAGATTTGTCTTCGTGTAATTTTTCTCTCATTTCTAATCAGACATTCTCATAATTTTTTGGGTATTTTATTTATGTGTGTAGCATAAATCCTCCACCCTATCCATCTCTTCCCTAATCCAAGCATGGCCAGGACCCGCGGAGGGCACACTCATTCCTGGTGTGCCTTTCCTCTCCACCCTCGCTAATGGGCGTAGCTTCCTCCCGTCGTCGCATCCCCGGCCGCCCTATTCCTGGCCAGGTTCCCGCACCTCACGTGGTATGACACGAGGGTTGGGCCTACTCCGTCATCTCTTTCTCATCCATGACCATCCCTCGAAGGGCCTTGACTCGACCGCGATTCATCTTAGTTCGAGGGCCACAAGAAATTTATTTGCCAATTCGCCCGTGTGGACCTAACGACCTACTCCCTGATCTCCGTCTCTCGTTTCTATTATCCGGCCACCCTTCTTCCATCATGCCCCATTATAAGCAATTCGATCATAGCATCAGGAAGTGCACAACGACACATATTATGATTTTCCAGCTTTTGCTGCCGATCCCAAGCTCAGAGATTCTATGAGGCTTCATAGCAAATGCAGACTCCTCGGAGCCTTTTATGACCCCGCGCCTAATTCTTCTACCCGGTGGTCATCGAAGTTCTACCATACTACGACATCCATAAGGGTACCTCTATCCTATCAAGTATCAATTTCGATTGATGGCCGCGAGGGGACACTCTCTAAGCCTCCGAGATATAGCCTCATTCCATTTCCCGGGCTGGTCCCAGCTTTCAACCCGCCTAACCACAGGCCGTGACCCCACCCTCGCCTGGGGTGGAGTATGGTTCGCATATTATCCAAAGACGTAACAGCAGGATCTGTACTTTTATGGAGGCAGCTTCCTCCAAGCATTCTCCTTATCAACCACATACTACGGTCCAACATCTTCCCACTCCAGCATAATGTGCAGCGAAGAGGAGCTATTCTGGAGGCTCTATACCTCATTTATGAGGGTTAATGGTTTAGCCATGCTGAGCTCTTCATGACATCCTTGTTCCATTTTGAGGACAAGGTCCACCACAGAAACCTGATCCAAGCTGAGTCCACACCCCTCTTGTTCCCGAGGCTACTATGCCAGGTGTTAGAGCATTTGGGTTTTCCTGATGAGCCCCGACGAGCGCCCGTCAAGATCGCGGAGGACGTTCAGCCATCGACTGCGGTCATGTCCCGCCCCGCGGTCAAGACCTCCCACCCCGGGATCGTAGCCGAGGACATACAGCCGACCACATCCCGTGAGATGCCATACATGGGGAGTCACGTGATCGCCCCTCCAAGACTTCCGCCTCCTCCAACGAATGGACCTAGTACATCGCCTCCACCATCGTTAAGATATCTCCATATCCACTCGGGATTTTCACGCTATTATGGATGCAGTCCGCACCTTCGCCACGCTAACATTCGGCAGCTGCCCATACAAACTTTAGCCGAGGATGACACTCTGATGTGCTGTCGCCGTCGCCACCTCACCCTCCTTGCTCGCACAACTGACGCCCATCCCCATGCATGCAGTCACTGGGCCTCGGCCTCCCATCTCTCAATCGCACTGCCAGTTCTTCGCCAGCTGAAAGAAGAAACAGATTCTCCTCCAAATTTCATCACCAGCCCCTCGCCTTGCTCCATGCAAGAGGATGACATACCACCACCACCACCATCGAGAGGTAGCACTTCCTTCTCTAACTTCTTCAGCCGAGCCCCATCGAGTAATGTAACACATTTCCGTCGGAGAGTTAGCGAAGGAAGTGGCTTTGCGATTATGTTTTGTTGCTTTTTCGGAAGCAAGTTTTTTGTGAAGATTAATGACTTGCCGTTTAGTTTCCGGGTTGTGTAGTTGTTTGTTTTGGTTGTGAAGTCGTTAGTTTCTTTTGTAAAGTTGAAAAATATAGCATATATCTTTTATACATACCATACAAATTTGTACACTTACGCTCTAAAATTACACCCTTTTTTTTTCTTTTTTTTTTTGTGTTTTGCTTGCTAGCAGTTTGAAAAATTGAAAAATTGAAACATTGTCCAATGTTATTGATGTTAGATTGGTTCCATACTTAATTAAGTGGATGATCAGTTAAATTCTTGGTGCTTTCAACCTTTTTCTTCCACCTCTAGCTAATCACACACTTTGCATATATGGTTTCAATAGTAAGCTGAAAAACTGCCTAACCTCCTAAATTTTACAAAAGCTCATCCTGGGGCTTCATTTTACTACCTTCACAGTTGATGACCCCAGAAAAGAAGGTCAACGAGTCTTCCAACAAAAGAAGAGAAAAGAAAAAAGAAAAAAAAAAGAAAAAAAGAAAATCACTTATCACTTGAAACTCGAGCACTCATTCCATGGGTATACTGGGCCGAAGTCTTTAAAGCCCCGGCCCTGTCTCAATCCGTCAGAGCCACCGACTTAGTGCCTCGCTACATGGCAGCGCGAGGTCAGGTTTTAGCCAGGTGTCGGAGTCCTCAAGACATTCAAGTCCTGGGTGAAACCCGAAGAGTTTGTAGTTGAAAATCCCAAGACTTGATGCCCTAAGCCTTAATTGGTCAGAGTCATCTATGGCCTGCTATAATGGCTTTGGTGAAGTCGATTCTTTAGTATCAGACTCCCGCAATGACAAAAGAATTATGGAATAAGGAGCAGGTCCCGATGAGCTGAATATCGTAGTACTAGGTCGGGGCAAATAGCTTCGCTGGGGGAAAGTGCGCCGCGCTTATTGCTGAAACTAATCATATAAACACTTAGATTTTGTAAGAAATTCTAGGTTGATTCTCTAGAGAAGGAAACTCTTTTGATACTGAATTTTGTATGGCATTCACTCTCTTGTGATGGTTATTGGGCAGGGTTTTAGTGATTCTCACTGAGGGTTATGTAACACCCGAAATATACCCTAGCAGTTTTCGGACTTGTTTAGGGTATATTAAAAGCTAAATGAAATTTTTCGGAAATAAAACGAGAGACCTGGAATTAATAATAAAGCCAAGGGTAAATATGTAATTTACTCACTGAGACCCAGTGGTCATAAAAGAAAGACTAGGGGTTAATATATGAAATGTTTAAAATGAAATGTAAATAGAAGAAGGTGGGATTCAAGGCAATTAGAGAAAGATGAATAGAAACAACAAAGAATTAGCGCTTATGCAAAATGAGAAAAGTGTTGAAAAATGCAAAGGCCAAACATGCCTTAACTTAAAAAATGGATTTAAGACTAATTTGGTCTCATTTTTGAGAACCAAAAATCAGAGAAGAGAAGGGAGTAGAGGAAGAGGAAGAAGAAAAGGAAGAGGAAGAGAAGAGGAAGAGGAAGAGGAAGAGGAAGAGTAAGAAGAAGAGAAGAAGAGGTGAAGCCAAGATCAAAAAGGTATGGAACTAAGGTGACTATGAGTATGAATCGTATGGATCATGGATTCTTTGTATAGATACATGTTCAGGGGTTGTGGGTTGGGGAGGAAAAACCTAACCCTAGAATGAGTTCTTGTATGGAATTCTATGGTTTTGTAAGGATTTCTATGAGTTTTGACTTTGAATATGGAATCATGTGTATTTTGGACTTTGGTAGAGATTTTATGCTCCAAACCTAGGTTTAGCTTTAAATTGATCCTAACTTCTAGGTTTGAAAATTGAAATTGAGTTGAAAACTCTAGCTTGGTTAATATAAGCATGGAATCCCCCTTTAATTCTATGTTTTCAGATAAGAATGGTGGACTTTGTATGGGTTCTTGGACTTTACCTTGGGTCTGCATGAAGTTCTAAAACCACCACTACAAGATGAATATGAGTGGTTTTGATGTATATTGAGTATTGAGTGGATTTGGGGTGGAACTATATGGAGGAAAAGGTTAAAACACATATTCGGGAAGTGTTCTGTTTTTTCTATTTGACCGTCGATGCCCGCCATAACTTAGTCATTTCTTATCCGATTTGAGTTATTCAAGTTGCTGGTTAAACTAGACTGCTAGGAGACTAAACCACCCTGAAATAGCTATCTTCGAATTCTGACTCCACGTGGCCCAAAAATTCAATCAAAGAGGGGCTATGTTCAAGAAAATTTCTGCTTCAGTTTTGATCATAGCGTAGTCCGGGTTGTTTAGGACATAACTCGAGTTTCGGTGCTCCGATTTGGGTGATTCCAGTTGGAGAAGAACCCTTAGCAACTTAGCTTCAAATTAATACAAAGAACCAGCAGCCAGTATGAGTTAGAATTCCTGGAAAGATGAGATACAAACTGTCCCTAGTGTAAAATTCCAGAATTGATCAGTTTGACATGAAAAATGCCATAACTTTAGTTTGGATGATCCAATTGGAATGATTCCAATTTCTAAGTAAAATAGGTTCATGGAGGGACAAGAATACTTGAATGATGTGTGAATACATAGGCATCATCCCGTACAAGTATCTGAAATGCCATATGAATAGCATGAAACATGAAATACGAACATAAAAAGCAATATGTCATGAACACAAAATGTGATAAAGATAGGTTATGAGTTCTGAAAGATATATGATAGTATGACTACCTAGGACCGAAGAGTGAAATTGTGGACTTTTATATGAAATTCCTCCTTGAGCTAGGGTTTGGGGTGTTAGAGAGTGTGATTACTTGTTAGGAGTATGGAATCTTCCCCTTTGAGGATGGATTGTAGAATTTATATGGATATGAAAGCTTGGTTTATTCCTACTTTTGGGGTGATTTGGGGATTGATTGTAGGATGGTTTTATGCCATGTGTTTGGCATGTTTGATACCATATTTAGCTTATAATAAGTCCTAAATGACAAAGATGAGGCTGGCAAGTATTGCAAACGCTGCAAGTCGGGCCGATTTTCTTCACGCTTGCAACTTGCATAACTCCTTCGTTAGGCCTGTTTTGTGTGTTCTAGACTGCGGAAAGCCCTCGTTCGTAATCCATCCATATATATTGATACAATATTGAGCTTATAATAAGTCCGAAAATGCAAGACAGTAGCTGTTGCTGCTATTGCAGGTGCCGTAGTTGCCGATTTTCTTCACGACTTGGTAATCTTGCATAACTCCTTCGTTAGGACTCCGCTGGGGTGGTCTAGACTCTATGGAAACCCTTTGAGTCTAGAATCCATCCATATATAGCTTCGATACAATCTTTGAGCTTATAATAAGTCCGGAAAATGACAAAAGATGTTAGTTGCTGCCAAGATAGGTGCTGCAAGTTGCTGATTTTCTTCACAGCTTGCAACTTGCATAACTCCTTCGTTAGGACTCCATTTTGGGTGTTCTAGGACTCTATGGAAAGACCTTTGAGTCTAGAATCCATCCATATATAGCTTGATACAATATTAAGCTTATAATAAGTCCTAAAATGACAAAAGACAGTAGCTGCTACTGCTATTGCAGGTGCTATCGTTAGTAGCATTGACTCTGGCCAAAGCCTCGAAATCTAGAATCCATCCATATATAGCTTGATACAATATTGAGCTAATAATAGACCTGAAAATGACAAAAGACCGTAACTGTTGCTGCTACTGTAGGTGCTGCAAGTTGCTGATTTTCTTCATGGCTTGCAATTTGCATAACTCCTTCGTTAGGACTCCGTTTTGGGTGTTCTTGACCTCATGGAAAGCCCTTGAGTCTAAATCCATCCATATATGAGCTTATACAATATTGATCTTATAATACACCTGAAAATGACAGCACAGTAGCTGCTGCTGCTACTGCAGGTGCTGCGTTGTTGATTATCTTCATGGCTTGCAATTTGCATAACTCATTCGTTAGGGACTCCGTTATATTCTTGACCATGGAAAGCCTATCGAGTCTAGAATCTTAACCATATGCTATTTAATGGCATTTGTGCCCACATCTTGTCTGAAAATTAAATTACAAATATGTACTAATCGCTGTTAAAGCATCAATACATTTAAGAAAGCGGATGTGTGATATGAACAAGAAATAGCAATATATGTAGATTTGATATGTAAAGGAGTATAGATAAGAAAAGTACCTATTGCATCAAAGGAAGAGTCTCTCGTTCGTATCTACTGAGATAGGACAAATCGATAAAGAACAAGAAAACATACAAGTATAGGAATGTATAGGTATAGGCTATAAGATATGATAGTCCGATAAAGTACATGAAGATATAAGCAACAAGATATGCGGATGTTACAAGTAGAGTATGATGATATGAATATAAGAGTATATGATATGAATATATGATTGTCATACATAAACGTAATAGATGGAACATGATAGGAACATGAATGAGTAAAAAGATACGAGAAATATGTAGCAAGTACATAGTATTAAATCATGATAGAAACGCATAAAGGATATGATGCATAAATGATATAAAGGGAAATGAATAGATAAAGATATATTTATGAATATATGAATATAAGAGTGCATAGATGCATTCATGATATATGATAAGATTACATATATGATACGAAGACAAAACTAAATGATAGAAAAGATATGAATATACGTATTGTAAAGAAATATGAGAACAAATAACAATGGGGTTAAGAAATATGTGAAGGCATTAGCTGCATTTTAAATAACATTAGTGTATATCTCACGCATACATGATAACAACAGCTTATTCATGTAGATGAGATATACGTAAAATGAATAAACTGACTGGTTCGCTTAGAACCCGGTAGTGATTAGGGATTGGAGGCATGCCTATTAGGGAAAAATAAGTCTCAGCAGTGATAATCGACTACCAAGGCCCCGTTTCAGGGTCATTACAAACGCCCTTCGGGCCCTTATGGGATGCATTATTGTCTCAGATAATGATAATGTGCCGCCTTCGGGCCCTTATAGATGGTCATTGTCTCTGAGAATGATAACAGCCGCCTTCGCTCCTTATAGACCACTCGTTTCAAGTATAAAGGAGTACGTTACTTCTTCTCGCCCTTATAGTTTCCTTTATCCACTTCTGTTTATGCAGTACATGAAACATAAAATAAATGATTTGCATATATAACATGAAAAGATATTATATGATCTCGTGGCAGTAATCGCTTATGTGATGATAAGTTCAGAATATGAGATTATACGATTCCATATGATATATAAAAATGTAAAAGAAATGTAAAATGATCTCAAAAGTTAATATGAATATAGTATATGGAGGTAGTACAAAGTACAAGATACTTAAAAGTATATGGAACAAGTACAAGACATGAAAGCCGAAAAGTAATACGAAAAGTATAATATGAAAAATAACAGAAAATAGTACATGAACAGTACATGAATACAGTATATGATAACAGTACATGAAAATAGAACATAACAACTGGTATAGTATATAACCATGAAAGTAATATATGTATACGAATATGACATACACAGAATAGGATATGTAATATGAACCATTAGAAAGAGAATATATCAAATGATAAGTACTAGAATAAGAAATAAATGATATGAAAGGTTATATGTCAAACGTCACATGATAGAAGTATACGTTATATGAAAATGATAAGATAAGTGTATTTGTTGAGACGAATGGCATATTTGGTCAGTCCATGTATATGTTTCCCAATTGCCGCAGTTTAGCATCTGGCTTTTAATCCTTGTAGGTACGTATGTAAGACAAGGATAGAGGACGGTGACATCCCACATCAACAGAGTAGGCCAGCTCAGAGATAGGTGTTTCACCGCATCGTCTCCGCAATCTCTCCATTTTTTTGGAACAGGTATAAGCTTTATTTATTGAGAAGTAATGGGACTCTGTATAGAACATGAATACCACTATGGTGGTATGTATAATGTATATGTAAAAGAATTTTTTTTATTATTATGTAAACTGCGGCATATGAATGAGAAAACAAGGCTGCATGTCAGCCTCGAAAGAAAAGGCTGAAAGTCCATCCCGAAGTGTGACACTTCGCTTGACACCCCACGGTGGCCGGGTCGGGGGCGCCTGCTGTGTTAAGCATTACTCATCCACCTACTTTTTGAAACACCATTTTTGAGAACATAATTTTGTTATTATTTTGTTCGTTTCTTTTCTTTCATTGCTAAGGGACTAGCAATGTGTTCAAGTTGGGGGAGGATTGAGCCCAAAAAGTGCTATTTTGAGCCCTATTTATTATAGGTTTTGAGCACTTTTTGTGTACTAATCAATCAAATTAACCCGATTTGCACATTAAGGTCCCGACTATTCTATTGATCGCATTTTGTGGCTAATTCTGTAGTTTTTACAAGATATTAATGGCAAATTTGTTGAATCAATCCAAGCACGAAGAATTCGAGTCAAACTTAGCATTGCAGAAAAAAAGAACTCATAAATCAGAAGGAAAGAAGAGTAGAAAAAGCTAGAAAATTGAGCAGTTCGCAGAAGGGTGTGAAATTTCGCACTGTGCGAAAATGCTTTTCTTGATGTTTTGCTCTTTTAACCCCCTTTTGACCAAGTTTTTGTAATTTTTCCTAAAATACCCTTCCTATAACGTAGGTAGTTTGGATATTTGTGTAATTTTGCTCTTCTCTGAGCATATATAAGGCCAAGATTGTGTATAGAAATCTTAACTTTTCATATTTTTTCTGTTGGAATAAAGACAGTGCTAGGCGGGAGTTTTCCCGCTAATTTTCTTTTCCTTCATTTTCTCTCACTTTCTTTCACTTTCTCGGCTGCCAAACTGCCCCTTAGGGATGACAAGCTCGAGGATGGTTAACCTAAGCCCCCTCTATCCTTGAAGAGTAGGGCTACTAGGCAACGGTTTTGAGGTAAAATGTTGGTTCTCTTGTTTTTAACGCAAGCAATTATTGGCATTTATGTTTCTATCTCTCATTCTAGGTTTAAATCTCTTAAATGTACCTTGATTAACCTGTATTTGACAAGCTTTTAGGGTTCAGTGGATGCTTATTGCTAGATCCACTGAGATTCATTAGTTGCCTTCTATTAGTTATTGTAGGGTAGATTTAGGGAATGTGCTTTTGTTAATGCGAGAGCATTTATGCTCAATAAATGCCTATATTTCAAAGGAAAATTATTAGGGTTCAGTTTTAATAGTAAATGAAGATCGGTTTGAAATGACTATAGGTCATCCTCCCCAAATGCAGGAAAATGACAGAAACTCTCATTTACCTTAGAACCTCAATCGATAGCGGAGTCTTTCCAAGAATTCTTTTTCATATTTTATTTCAGTTTATTTTCAGTTTGCGAACCATTCACCTCTACTGTTTTTACAAAACCTCAAATCCAAATTGAAATTCACCTTTTTGAACCAACTGCAAATCATTTACACGAAGAAACCCATCCCTATGTTCGACCCTAGAGCCACTATATTGCAGTAGCTATGCTATGGTAGTAGGAGGAATTTAGGTATAAATATTGTTGATTCCGTCATAACTTACCGCTATATCGAATCACCCGCTAAATGGATACTTTTCTAGAACTCCTTAGCATTGCTTCCTACTTTTTAGTTTTAGTTATTGAATAAAAGGTGCGTTCTTATCCCGTTTTAGTTAATTTTCTTTCAAATAGAGTGAGTTTAGTTTGGTTGAAGAGTTTTTTGGAACCTTAGTCTATATTTGAGACCTAAAACATTATTTGCAAGGTCCCCTTTAGGAAAGATCTGTGAGGCTTGGGGCAAAACTGCCTTTTATCAACATACCATTTGAATGCCTCGTCTTTTAGAGATGATAAATGTTTGGAATCCCATTTGGCCCAACATATTTTCTTAGAACATTTCAAGATTTCTGCTTGTACTAGCACCATACTCCTTTTCATATCTATCTTAGTGTTTTGTTTTTATGTTTATTTCCTTTGGCAGAGATAAGCAAAGATTTAAGTTTTAGGGATTGTGATAAGTATACTTTATACTTATTTTATCCCTATATATTTTACTTATATTTTTAGTAGTTTTATCCTTATAAATAAGTGATCCTAATGCTCTAAATGTTCAATTTGTGATTCAGGTCGACCATGAGCCAATATGGAGCAAAAACAAAGAAGATAAAACTAAAATCAACAAACTACACATGCAACAACGACTCTTGTGATTTGATATTTTCGACTACAAGATGATCTCAGCCGACCTACCAATATTTATATGGATGGATAGGATACTTCTCAGGCTTTCCAAAGATACCTTATTCACTCCATTTGGACTTCAAATGATCAAGTTATGACTCTTGGTAGTTGAAGGAAGAAGAGAAGAGAGCTCAAAAGTGACAAGTTGGAGCATTTTGTAGATTCAGTCTTTATAATAATTTCTAAAGTGTTTTATCCAGATTCTACACTTCAAGAGCTTTCCAACGATACCAAGAACACCCAAATCGAAGTTCATATGACAAAGTTATGGCCTTACGAAGTTGATAAAAAAACAGGGGAGTTGCTCTGGCGTTCTGCGACGTTGAGAACACGTCAGCGGCGTTGCGAAGCAGAACCTCCCCGTGTCGCAGCGTTTCCAAGCGGCGTAGGGCGTTTGGGGTTTGGTTTGAATTGGATTTTTAGCCCATTTGAGCCCATAATTATAGGTTTTAAAGGTCAAAGCAAGAGATGTCGAGGGGAGGAGGATTTGTGACAGATTTTGGAGCTTTTTGAAGGGGAGAGAAGCCCTTTCTTAGGGTGGAAACACCCTAAAGCACACATCTTGTAGGGGAAAAGCTTGAACAAGAAGGAGATTGAAGAAAAGGAGATGACACTTTCACTCAAAATCGTTTATTCATTACTCTTTCTTTGTTTGTTTTTTTTGTGCTTTTCTTTCACTTAGAGATGTTCTAGATTTATTTCTAGGTTTTTGTTGTAGCCTTGCTACTTTCGAATGGATTAATGGTTAATTACGTTTTCATTCATTATATGGATTGATTTATCTCGACTTACACAATCTCTGTATTTTATTTACATGATAGTGTTTGGCCAACATTGGCGTGTTTTTGTTGGGAGTCTGAGATCGAGAGATGATGACCCCCAGGGATATGAATAGAGCAACACTTGGTCAATCGGCGAATAGCGATATCGGGTTCAGTGTGACATTAAGAGGTTTAAACATTTAAAGCGTTTGAGTCGGGTTGAGCGAAGTGCAATACACCCTTACGGCGAGATAGTAAATATATCTCGAGAGAGAATAGCTTGTTGGCACGATCAACCCGTCGGTGTAAATCGATTAATATCTTGAATGAATAATATATTTAAGGATTAAAATCCGTAGTGTGGTGAGTGAAAGCGAAAATACTAATTTTAAATAATTAATTGATTTAGAAAATAACATAAGTTACTTTTTCTTTTTGTGTCGAATTCATTCTGATTTTAGGTCGGATAATATTTAAAGCGTAAAGTCAGTACTCATCACACTTCTCCTTGTGGGACGACACTTGACTATCTATTATACTATGTAAACTTGACGCGTATACTTGCGTGTACGGGCCTACGTTTTAAAAAAAATTTTACACACCTATACCCAGCCCGTCAGATATCCCAATTGGTTTCCAGCTAGTGGTCCTGTAGGCCCATAGGACTCCTGGTAGCTCATCTACCCATTTCCCTTTGGTCGAATGTAGACGCTTTTTTAAAGCTGTTAGGAGAGTCTTGTTAGACGATTTTGCCTAGCCGTTGCTTTATGGGTACCGCAGGGTTGAATACAAGTTCTTGATTTTCAACTCGTCGCAAAAGTTCCTGTATACCCTACTATCAAACCATTGTTAGTTACTATTGATTGTGGTGTATAAGCTAGGCAAGCGATGTTCTTCCATCTGAGATTAAAAGCGACATATTTATCCTTGACGGAGGCGAAGGCTTCAGCTTCTACCTATTTGCTGAAATAGTCGGTCGCTACCAGTAATAGCTTCTTTTGTGCTAGGGTGGTAGGTAATGGTCCAACTATATCAATTCCTCATTGGGCGAAGGGCTAGGGGCTCGTTATGGTTGTTGGGTTTGAGCACCCTCGAAATAGAGGCTTTCCGTTGTAGCGATCACACTTCCTAAGTAGTGGCTGCATCATACTCATAGTTAGTAGTAGCCCAGAGTATGGGCCTGTGCGCAGTTCACGCGCTTGGATGGTTTCCGCATATTCCTTCATGAAGTTCTTCCAATGCATATTGCCCCTGTTGGGTGGTAAGGCATTTGAGATGCAGACCCAGCAGAAGCGTTTATACAGGCGCCCATTCACGGGAAAATCGGCAAGCGGGCAGAATCTTGTGGGCTTGACCACGATATCGAGGGAATTCTCTGAGCTCGATGTGGTATTAGAATTTAGGAGGGACATGTATCTTCTATATCGTTCGCTGCGGCTGGCGGTTGGCGACTCCATTTGGTAATAGACCGGGAGAGTCTTTGCTTCTTTAGTTGGTAGGGAGGCGACCATTCCTACTAAGGCATCCGCCTTTTCGTTTGAACCCCTTGGGATATGCTCAAGCTTCCAAGTCGCAAATCTTTCTAATCAGAGCTTAACCAGGCATACATACTTGGCCATGCATTGGTCCCAGGTTTCATACTCCCTATTTACTTGCCAGACAACCAGCTAGGAGTCACTTTGAATGATGATCTTTTCTGAGGATACGGAGATTGCGAGGTCAATACTGGCTAGGATCGCTTCATATTCAGCCTCATTGTTGAACGAGGGGAAGAATAACCGTATAGCCTACTCCATTATCTCCCATGTTGGGGGTTCATCATTTCACCTTGACAGGCTCATATTTGTTAGGGCGCCATCCACACTGGGATCCACCGGTCGGTGCAGGTCAGCGTCTGATAGAGGATCTCTACTAAAAAGTCTACTAATATCTGTTCTTTTATTGTCAAGTGGGGTTTGTACTTTGAATACCAAACTTGCTTCAATGCTTATAAACCATCCTTCTCGACAAGTTGGGTTTATGTATGGTGCTTCGCAGGAGAAGATTGGTCAGCACGACGATAAGGTG
The DNA here is from genome assembly GCA_016808115.1 of Tetrastigma voinierianum. NCBI lineage: Eukaryota > Viridiplantae > Streptophyta > Magnoliopsida > Vitales > Vitaceae > Tetrastigma > Tetrastigma voinierianum. Next base: position 295,115 of record JAEQBH010000831.1, on the reverse strand, counting down.
TGCTTGGAAGTAAAGGCGGAGCTTTTTAACCGCCACACGGAGAGCCAGCGCCGCTTGCTCAAGACGGGTATATTGAGTTTCTGCCTCAGATAGAGATTTTCTTATGAAGAACACTAGTCTTTGTTTCCGATTTTCATCTTGTTTGAACAAAATTTCACTCATGAACATCGAGAGCGCTAGAGTAAAAGATGAGTGTGTATTTACACGCGCTGGGCTAGCCCGAGGTGGTGGTTCGATGAGATATTGCTTGAGGGAGATTGCCATAAAGTTTGGTTTGCATTCCTTATTCGGTAGTCTGTTTGGTCCCAGCACAAGTGGTAAAAATGGCTTTAATCGGTCTGTAAAATGAGAGATGAATCGCCTTAGAGCCCGATCGTCGGTCGATTCTTGCACTCATTTTCTAGAGGTAGTTTGAGATTCCATAATAGCTCTAAAGTTGAATAGAATTGGCTTCCAATCCTCCTACATGTCACCATAAAACCCAAAAAATTTACTGGCCGACTCGACGCACATTTAGGGTTGAGTTTCATGCGATCACGTGCATTAACCTTCAAAGTTTCTTGCGGTGCCATTATGATTGGGGCATTCTTGGATTTGACAAACGCCATCGTTAGCCATAAACTTCCATGGCACTTTGCCGCGGTGGTGCAAATATCTTTGTCACCCGACCTACGATAGGTAGCTCCGGCCATTCTTCAAGCGAAGCGGCATTGCATTGTAGCAGTATATCCCATGTAGTTGTAATGAAGGCCATTTCTCCGCATCGAAGGCGGTTGCATGGGAATCGGTGGTGGCCAGGAAGCGATCCAAAATGACGACATCCAGTACCTAGTTAAGGTACAGCGATCGATTTATTCGTAGCGGGGCTATCTTTCGGTGATAACCGTTGAGGTCCATGTAGTCCATGCATACTCTCCACTTACCGCCCCTCTTTAGGACCACCATCACATTGGCAAGCCATTCAGTATACTTTACCTCTCTGATGAAACCTGCTCTCATAGATTGTCGCTAATATACGAATAATGCGTGGCAATCCAGGTGGAAACTCCTTACTTTCTGTCTCACAGGTCTTGTTGAGAGGATAACATTAAGTTTGTGAGAGGCCAGCATCAAGTCGATTTCGGTCGTATCTAAGTGATTCCAGGCGAACACGTGCATGTTTATATGATACGTTATAGGTACCGCTCTTTTCCCTCCTTTGGATAGCGAGAGCTAACGTATGTGAACTTCGGTCGGATTCGAGCTCTTTGTCTCAGGATTGACTAATGGATCCTTCTCTTCCGCCTTGTCTTGGGCAGCGAATTGTGGTTGCTATGCGGGATTGTGATCTTCGAGGGGAGGACTATCTGAGTTATTTTCCCTTAACTGCTCCCATATGGATAGTTGGTAGCATTGTCGTGCGGCCAGCTGACTGCTTAAGAAGTCAACCTACCCCGCATTAGTCAAACAACTAATTGTATGGTGATATGTTGAAGGGATGGCCTTCATCTAGTGCAACCAGGTCCGGCCTACTATGATATTGTAAGGTCCTATGTCCTCGATGATTGAAACAAAAACCTGTGGTGTTGGTTATTTGTACAAGGGCGTGATGTCTCGATGTAGTGGTTGTTCTTGTTGTTGTAGAGCTTGAGAGGAGGATTTTCTATTGAGTTGACATTTCTATGGAAAACCTCATCCCATTGAAGACGGGTAGCTGCAATAAGTCTCTTAGTGCTTCGAGTCTACGGTACCTATGCATTAAGGCTTAGCTAATACATAGAGTGAGTACATAGAATCGATTACCTTCACCAGTAGGGGATTGTTCTGACTTATAGGGTTCGGTACACCAAATCCCCTCCTTCCTTCTTGGGGTAGGATTTTATCTCCTCCTAACTTAAGGGAGGAAATTTTCTTTTCCTTATCGACGACTAGTTCTTCCTTATCGGGGATTAGTTTTCCCTTTTGAAGGATTATCTCTCCGAGGAGTAAGGGATTCGGAAGCTAGAAAATTCGCTGATAATATCGCCCTTACGGATTTTCCACTTTTAGATGCTTATTCGAAACATACTTCCCATATGGGAATTTCCATATGGGGTAGAATGGTAGACTAGCCCCGGACTTGAAGTCAGCGGACACCTCGAGGCAAGCCTAGGAAGGTTTGTCCTTGCTTTTGGCTGACCCTATGGATTCTCATTATGAAATGTACACCTAGTCTTGATAGGCCCGAATGGAATGAGGTCGTTTCCTGTCTGAGACTGACAGACCCGGGCCATATGATCTAGGATCGGAGATCATAGGTACTCCACTGATCACTCTAAAACTTGAAAAATTTTCCCTTGCTACATATTAACATACCCTATATCATAGGGGGGAACGATATCTTATCTCTATCTATTAAAGATTTACACTATCCATCTTATCATTCACAAAGATTCTATTTATCTTTGTATCATCTATCTATCAAATATTCTATCTACGCTGTAATAACTCTATATATAAGATTTTTATAAAATATTTTATCTACCTATCAAATATTCTATCTATTTATCAAAGATTCTATTTATATATCTATCAAATATTCAATCTATACATCTATCAAAGATTCTATTTATCTATCTATCAAATATTCAATCTATACATCTATCAAAGATTCTATGTATTTATTTTTCTATCTATCTTCATATCTATTTATCAAATATTTCATCTATGAAAGATTTTATCTATCTATCTATCAAAGTTTCTACCTATATAATCTATTTGTCTATCTATCTATATTCTATCTATGAAAGATTTTTATAATCAAGACATTAGAAGACACCCACAACCTTGTTTATCAAGGAATTGATGTCAACAAAATTCAGCTCAAAACCTCCTTTAAAATCAAAGGGTTTTTCCAACTCCCCCAAAACATGCTCCAAACTTAAGTGTGAAGTTGAATTCCAATGCTTTTGAGAATCTTTAGCTTAAGGATATGTAGAGGAGAGCAGAATGCAGAGTCAATTCCAAACACTATTCAAGAGACAAATGGTTGGTTCTTCAATCATCTATCAAAATATACCTTTCAGTAATGTAGAGATGCCTTTTATGGTGGGCATGAGAAATTACCCTTTTTGCATTGATTAATTCAAGCTATTCTTCAATCTTTACACATGACACAAAGAAATTCCAGATAGTATGAAGTTCAAATAACCAACCAAAGCAAGAATCATGTACCAATGATTTCAAAATTGCTCTCCTTTCAAGACACAAAGTAGTTCTCAACACCACAATTCAAGTACAAGCAATATCATCCACTCGTCAATTTAACTTTAGTCAAGATAGGTCAATAGCTCCAATTACTCCCCACTTGATGTAAAATGGTGAAACTTCACAAAAGATAGGCTAGGAACTTAATTTGGAACAAATTTAACACTTGGAACTCACTTTGACATTTTCACAAACACCTTGAGTTACCTTTTGAGTGACTCTTGCATAAAGCATTGAAGTTGCTCTAGATTGTTCCAATATACACAAAAATCAAGCTCTTAGCTCATATACTCATCAAACATTCATAAAATCCACAAACAAACATCAAACCAACTTGAAATCCACCAATTTCAAAGCCTTGAAGGAAATTTCCAACTTTTGCACAAATCAACCAAATGAAGGAGAAACAGACTTACTTGATTTTCATTTGGAGATCAAGAGCCTTCATCTTGCATAAGGATTGATCTTTGTGTCTTCAAAACCCTTAGAATGAATTTTAGAAGTTGGTCCACGAGGTGGAGATGAAGGTAGATTTAGTTTGGTAAAATGGGTTTCAATGGAAAAATGGGTATGGTGTAAAGAGCTTATGGTGGGTTTGAGATGATGAGGGTTTAGATGGGTTCAAGGTGAAGAGGAATGGTTGTTTAAAGATGATTTGAGTGAGATTTCTTTGAAGAGGAGGCGTTTGGAGAGATAGGTTGCAATGAAGGTGAAGTTGTGCAAAGAGAAAATGAGAAAATGATTTTAGGGGGGGTAACTTGTGGGTGCCCACATTGGGCACCACATGGCTCCCACTGGGCGCTACATGGGGATGTGGATGAGGAGTCGTTATGCATAATAGTAAATAGTGTGTTCCTGTGTTGATTGATGAGCATAAGTATGATTTCACTCAAAATGATGTTTTGGAGAGAGGTCTAAACTAGCTTGCTCTACGAAAGGGCATTGGATAGAGAAATGGTTGCTATTAAAAAGGTGGATAAAATCACCTTGGTGATGGAGGAGATTGAGAAAGCAATCTTTGTGAAATAGAGCTGAAATCATTTGAAGACTTAGTCCTCAAACAGCTACATGAGAACTATTACTCTTTCTTTGAGAATGATGGAAGAAAAAATCATTACTTACTCATTGGTATTATGAGCTAAGCTGGACTCTAAAAATGGAGCGCTTCTTGGGAGTCAATCTAAGCTTTGTGAGAATTTATTTTTCTTTTTATTTTTCTGGTTTTTTTTTAGTTTGATTTATTTTTGAGTTCCCTTACATGCTTGATCTTGTTTTGTGTTTGTTTTTTTTTTTTTTTTTTTTTGTGCTAGGTTTTTTGTTTTTATGTATTTAAAGTTGTTTGATATATTAGAGGAGATTTGAAAGTTGTTCAAAATAGCTGAAAATGGCTTGGGAAAATTTGGAAGTTTGAAAATTATCAAATGGGTTGAGTTGGGAATGGCTTAAGAGATTGAATTTTAAGAATCTCAAATATTTTGGGAAAATCTTTGGAAGGTTCAACTTGAAAGGTTGAAAGTTTAAGAAATTACCATCAAGAGAAAGTTGAGAGGAAGATTATTTGAAGTGAAAATATCAATGTTTGGAGAGTTGTGAATATTTTTGGAGATGTTGAAAAAGATTTTGAATGATTTTAAGTGTTAAAAGGAAGTTTGAAGGGTATATCAATGGTGAGAAATCAATTTTTGGGTGAAATTTGAGCTAAAAAGCACCATGGTTCAGCCATGGCTCAAAGGTGGTGCCTAGCTATCAAAGAAGTGCTCTAAAGGTCATTATCACCTTTAGAACTTGTTGTATATCTTATTTTAATGAAAGAAACTATTTGTTACTTTATTATTCATTTGCTATATGAATTGATATGGATCTTAAATCATTTAATGAAGTCTGATACATTACATATCATGTAGGAAATTATGATGTGATCATGATAATGGGATTCCTATCATGTGTAATTATATTTGTATCTAAAATTATCCTAATCATAGGATCAGCAGAATGGATGTGTTGATCTGGAGCATACTGGCACATGTTGTACTATTGATTTAATCCAAACAATTGATCGTAAAAATTTGTGATCGTCGTGATGGTTGAAGCGGAGACATGGATGCTTGCTAAGAGTAGTCAAGTACGTCGAAGACCTACTATGAGACAATCATATGGATTATCTATTACATGTAGATGATAGTCTCATTATAGTAATGGTGCAAGTATCCTTAGACTTGAGGTACTCAAGGTTATCTTGGATGTTGATCCTGTGCTTTGACTTCATTCCTTATTGCCTCTTAGAAATCGCTCATAGGGTGATGATTGGTTACAGGTTGAGCGAACAAAGGATTCACCACTCTTACTAGAGGGAGCGTTTACCCATGACCTCTTATCAGGATCATTACTCGGAAATCTCTGGCCATAGTGGATATGCCATGAGAGTATCTTTAGTGGCATGACTGATGAGTAATGAATCCCAGGACAAGAACTATATACACTTGGACTAGATGTGGCGTAGCCAGTTAGTGGGAGCTACACTTTGTCCATACTTTGAACTAAGCGGGGTATAGTTTGGTGAAAAGATGAATTACGCAAATGTTGTTTATGGAAGATTCTTTAGTTAATTGGGGGTCATGATGTGTTCCTAGATACCTCTCATGACTTACTTGATTCAAGTGTTGAACCAAGTGACCAACATAATCGGGAACCTAGTGGATAGCACTTAGAAGTGTGAGGCAAGAATGAAGTGATTTGGATTTTATCCAAGTTGAGGGACATGCTTTGGATACGATTCGAACATGACGTAAGAGAGCTTAGGCTCGTTAATGAGATTGAGGCCCATGATTAGCAAGCCTCATGTGCATAGGATGCACATGGCCGACCCACCCCATGGGGCATTTTGGTCTTTTCTCACCCTAGTCCAATATTATGAGATCATGTGTGGAAGGATGATAAGGTAAGTGAGGAGAAATAAAAAATGATCGAGTTCGATTGAGCACAGAAACGATTTAGCTAGTTCTACAATGGAGGAAGGAGAGTGGGGAGCATGTGGGCTTACTCTCATACTGAGACCAAGTATATGGCAAGTTACTTTTGATTCACTAACATGTATAGGTTCATTGAACTGAGTGAGATGAACATGAAATGGGAGAAGAGTTCTCCGATTCAGCAGCTTTTGTCCATACACACATTTTGAGTAAGTATGGTAGGGAATTGGTTCTTTTCTTTTTCCATCCAATCTCTCTCATTGTATAATCATGGTATTGGAGAAGATAGAATAAAAGGAAAAGGTCTTCTTCCTTTGTTTTGTGTGTATGAGGAAAAGTGTCTCATCGTCCCTCCCTCTCGAATCCGACCTTGTTAGCACTTGGTTGGAGGTCGAGGTCACTTCCCTGATGGTTTCCTTGCCTCGGCATGCTCGGCTCGAGGCGCTACGATCGGCTACAGATCTACTTCAACGAAGGCATCGCTTCAAGATGTAAAACGTTTATCTCCTTGTCTTCATCTTTTGCACTATCTCGGTTTTGGATATCCATGGTTGATTCCTTGGTGAGATAAAAAAATTTAAAATCTTCCGCTGCCCGTGGGCGTATGATGATCGGGGTAGGATCCCAATAGTGGTATTAGAGCTACCCATGGAGATCCAAGATCGGTATCTATGAATGGATCCATTCTGAAAATTCATGGTTTCATGGTAAATTTTTATTTTTAATATTTTTCAGTATTAGATCAGTTTGTTAAACATTTAATAAAATCATATAATACTGGAAAATTGTTTGAATATGATCCAAACCAAAATCAAAAGAAAATGGACTGTGATTGCCGATTTTCACCAACACTAGACATCAGTGCAAAGTTTCCATAATTTTCGATCTATGTACTGTATTTTATTTTATTTTTAAATTATGAAGTTTTATTCTGGACATCTAAAGGAAAAGGTTCCAGGTCGGGTATTGAAATCGTTCCTAGAAAAAATTCTAAAATTCTTTAAACCCAGGTTTACCGTTTTCGGCAGTGCTGGGAACCAGTTGGGAAGTTCGATTTTTTAAAATTTGTTAATGCAATATTTTCTGTGTTTTCATATTTTCTCGAAAACTAGACTTCCTAAATATAATTTTAGAGTTTTGAATGGGTCAATTCTGATCTGAATTGATCTTTTAAAAAATCCCATAAGTTGAGAGACATGTTAGGGTGGACTGCTGTGAGCACCCAGGTAGCCCGACTTTCAAAAAAAAAAAATTGGGCATGCAAACGAATTTTTCTGGAAAATTGAGGACGTTAACTTGATTTATAAATTTTGTAAAACATTTTTCTGAAGAAAATTGAATTTTCTAAGGAATTTTGAAGTGGATCACGCAATTCTGGTAGGACCAGAATCCTGATCAATACACTTAATTTTGAAAGAGTTCAAAAGTGGCCATCAATTAACGTAAAATTTTTGGCCTGATTAATTAAGAATTAATGTGGGAACATTGGAATATAAATTTAATTGCATGGAAGGCCCATTGAGATTGAACTTTACAAAACTAAGCAATCACAAGTCAAAGATTGATTTGGACCTTGGGCCAAGTAATGGGCCGAAGTGATTATGATTTTAAAGACGAATCCAAATATACCAAAATAGTACAATAGCATTAGACGTATGTCCGAGGGTGTATGGAAAAGCATGATTGTTGGTTATGGACTGAGCTAATATGATTGAGCACTTGGATATTTTTCATTTGATGGTAAATAGGGTTTGCGTGTCCCTGCCACTCTCTCAATCTCTTTATGTCTTCTTCTGCCTGATCCCCCTCAAATGTAACTTGAGGTATTCTTTTTTAAATGTAATTAAATCACATAGGATTAGGATAGGTTGAAGATGCAAAGAAGTTGGATGCAAGAAGAAGGTGCCATGGAAATGAAGACTTTTTTAATGGAATTTTTTTTTATTTCGTTTCAAAGGGCTGTAATAACATGCATGTCCTAAGTTTGACCTAATCAATTCCTCCATGGCTCGGGGAATTGATTGTAGAAAGTCCATAATCATACCATGTAGTTAGTGAACTATGCCTCTTTATATTATCATGTCAAGGATTTTATATGTTCATGTTTTAAAATGATGAGACTAATTTAAAGATATCCCTTACATTAAAATATTAAAACATAGTCTTCCATTAATATGGTAAGAATCAGAGTTTTATCAAGGTATGGTTGTTGGGTAAACCCAAGCCTGCTTTGCTCAAATATGTTTAAACCATGAAAATATGTTTTTTTTTATTAATGGGTTGGTTTTAACTAAATACATTAATTTGTTGGGTAAACCCAATGTTAATGTAACAGAGACGAAGGAGTAAGTGTACATATGAAATGCAATAATATATCAAAGAGTTGATAATCCAATGTAGTGCGCACATCAAACAAGTTTGATGCACTGGATTTGATAGTTGCATGGCAATGCAATTGGTATGAGTGATACCTACCTTTTCACCCAAGGTTTATTGTTGGGTAAACCCAAGGTCATTTTTTATAATATTGGATATCGACCCATTAGGAGAACTTCCATATAGGTTCTCTCAGGCTCATAGAGGGTTATAAGTTCGCAATAAAATAGTGGGAGCCATAACTCATTTATTAAAGTTGTAATAATCTCGTTTTAAATACAAACTAACAATATCTCTTTTTACATCTAGGTTGTTAGAATTGACATCATGTCTTCAAACATGAACCTAAATCTATTCTAGAAACGAATAAATTGATTGTGGCCAAACTTCTCGGGATTAGTTTCAACCGAGAACTCTGCTCTCATATCTCAAAAGAGGAAGCCTATGTCCTCGATAAACCACTTCTAGTCACAACGGTCAGGTATCCGATAATGATCAAAGTGCATACTGCTAATTCTGGTAGATAGTGAGATGGTTGGATGCATTATGCTTGCATCCATGTCTCTGTAGCTCAAAAGCAAAGATAAGGCAACGAGTGCCTATACTATGATATATTCCATATAAGGGAAAGATTTTCACCGCCAGTTTGCATCCGAGCTGGCGCCCCGTAAGTCGCTTCTTTCGCACTAAGATGCAAGTGGGTACATCTCTGAAGGCGCATTCAACAAGATGAATGGATACATCGAGGCGTCAGTCGTGCCTTGGTTTGATGGATCATGAGTTAAGTATAGACTTGATTCTCTCAAGTTTTCCTAATAGTTTTGCACAGTTTATGATTAAATATCATATGAACAACATCGAGACCACCATTCCTGGACTGATCAACATGCTCAAGACAATTGGGTACCCAAAACTGTGATGCTTGTGGATTCTTCTGGTTCGGCTGTACTCAATTTATTTTTGAAGAAGAAGAAGAAAACTCAGAAAGTTAAGGGAGGTGTCCGGCGAACAAAATATCTAGAATTTACAGATATACTCCAGACTTGGATTTACTGAAATATCGGAAATATCGGAAAAATACCTGCGGATATTTTGACAAAATATCTGTAATGCAAAAATTAACAAAATACTTTGAAATTCATGGAAATACTTTGTTGAACTATAAAAATGCATAAATAAGAAAATATACACTTGTCAAGACGATATTCATTATAATTTATTTAAATTACATCACAATAGCCATTTAAAACCAAAATGAAGACCGACGTGGCTCCATTACATTTATTTTACTAGTTGATCCCATTCGATGAAGACAATATTCATAACAATAAAATGGTGTTGCAATAATATTGATTGTAACTTCGAACATGCCATGCATAATATGTTGACTCCTACCCACAACCTCTCCGCTGATAGAAATCTCGGGTTCACCCACATACTGCTTTGAAACTTCAGACGGATATGAATTTGGAATGCATTTATGGATCATGAGGATAGTTAACTATTCCATATTCTTCACCACAATAGAACTTGAAGGATGTGAAGAAGGTTTACCCTAACTCATTGTATAAGGAGGAAATATGTCGTCTCACTGATGAATCACCGAATTGGAGTTCCACACTATGACTCAAAACTGCCGAGAACAAATCCTCATTATATGGTGCCATCCTTCAAGGTCTTCCTTACGTGGCTTTCCAATGGCTCCAATACCCGCCCAGCCTCCTAGACTGGGTGGTCTTCATCTTGTGTAGCATGAGTGAAATCATCTCTTACTGAATGGGCTCAATGGATATTGACTTTGCTGTGGATCCGCAACATCCCCACCATCATTTCCAAGATCACTACCATCATTGGTTCCCTCCCCGTGAGCCATCATAACCTCAGAGTAGAAGTACCAAATAAAACTTGGTCTACTACTATGTTCAACACTTGAATAAAAGCAGTGGCCTGAGAATTCACAGCAAGGCTGAAATGAGTCCCCCGTGTCTCGACTAAACTTCACTATGAACTCTTCGCATAAACCCACTAACATTAACACCGCTTTCCTCGAACATGTGCGCAAAGAATTCAGGATCAGGATTTTCATCTTCATCATCTAAATGGAGAGGCTCCAACCCATCAAATAGTTGATTCTCTTCTTCTTCACCAAACTCGCCTGAAATTCTAGTAAATCGAGAAAATTATTTTCTAAGAACTTTATCTGCCTCCGCTCCATATCACTCTGATCTTTAGTTTCATGTTAAATAACAAAACTAATTGTTGGAGCCTATGATAAGCAAGCAGATTTCTTTGTTTGGTATGAATTAGAGCAAATGTGCTCCAATTTCTTTAACAAGCTGAAGATGATGCGGTTTGGGAAAGAACCTTTAAGGCCAAACTCCTTAATGTTGGAGCGTGATTTCTATACAAAACCACTATCTAACTCAATAAAATTACTTATATTCAATATATAATAATAAAATAGTTATAAAATTTACTTATAATGAGAATTAACACTCACCAGGAACCATTTTTGATCTTGACGCTATTGCTGCCCGATCACCAAATCATTTTTTTGCATCACGGAATAGTATAAGCTGTGAATTCAAAATGTCAAAAAATCTAAAATAAAAAATTAATCGAAGAAATTGAATCAATTAATTAGAATTAGAAACTCATTAATTTACCTCATTTCCAAAATTAGAAAGGCCTCAGCATTAGGATTCTAATTTAAAAACATCATGAATGGAAATTTTGAAGTAGCACAGGTTGGAAACCAACTCCAAAAAGGTCTCGTATTGAAATTTTGGATTTAGATAGTATGCTACAATAGTGATTGAGAATCAAGATGCGATAATAATATAAACATAAAATTAAATGTGAATATCTACAAGAGGATATTAATTAGTTACCTGCTGCATGAAGAGATGCTTAAGAGTTTATCCTAACGATTCACATGATAAGTTTCACCTAATTTCCCTTAGCTTGAGTTTGACCAATTAGCCATCAACCGAATCAACTCAGACAAAAATGGCATGGTTGGGACGACTTAATCAACAATGCTAAGATTAGTATAGTGTCTCATAGATGGACACTAGCTTCTCCACCTTCTCCCAATATTGATGATCAAACATGAGTCTTTCGACCTCATGCCCAACTACAGTCTGTCTAAATTTGTGAGATGACCATTCATTACTAATAAAGACTTTCTTCAAATCAGCCCTTTAGAAGATCAATAAGGGCAATATAGTTTGTTGCAAATCTGTTGCTCCACACAATGACATTCCACCACATACCTGCTGCATTTTTGTAAGCAACCAACCATGATTGTAAATGAAGTTGGTTAATCTTCACCATTCCGTGCATCAACTGTTACACATCATCCCTTTGCCAATGTCTCTAAACATTAAATCAATGCAAAGGTGCCGCACATGGAGTCCCCAACATGATTGATTTCTTCATCAACAACTTTCCCGCTTTCACAAATGCCGATCCATTATTTATTACAATTTGAACCACATTTGCTTCTCCAACTTCCTTGATAACGTCCTTCAATAAACCATATATGTATTTGTTGTCTTTAATCTTATCTGACGCATCAACATATTTGAGGAAAATTGTGCTTCCTTTTGAATATACCATGAAATTAATTATGCTTAATTTAGTTGGTCCGGTCCATCAATCGCATTACACGCACATCCATATGTCTCCATTTCTCCCTTTGCAAGCTGACATAAGCTTCCATGTCTTTATACTCCATTTCCAAATACTTGCTTTTGATTTCATACGGAGATGGTGGTTCCAAGCCCATCCCTACATATAATAATTTATTAAAACATATTTCATATGGAGATCATAATGTAAAACATATTATATAATTAGACAAACTCGCTTGTTAAAAAGAAAAAAATCATGTTCTTAAATGGTGTGAGTCCGTTTTTGAGGTGGGAACACTTTCATATATGAAGAACTTATAATTAATCGTCCAATTGTTTCTTGATCGGAATCCACCTTGAACATATTTCTTTTTAGGCTTTTTGTTTCCAATCAAGACTTGTATAATGATAGTGCAATTGGCGTTGATGGATCCGTATGGTCAACACTCGGTACTTTCAGATAACGCCCTGATGGATCACCCGGGTTTTGAAGACTCGCCTATTGCAATTATGCAAAAAAATAAAATCAACTTACATTATTTTATACATAATTAAATGCAAAAATGAATTAGGTATAAAGATTTACCTATTTTTCTTTTGTCTCTCATAAATCCTGCAACCCGATCTTTGTTCCATTCACTAGCTTTTTGATGCACATCGCTTCTCGATATTCATCTCGCCTCATCGAGGTGCATGTTAGCTCTGATATATGCACATCCCTCATCACCTCCTCCTCCTCCTCATCATCATCAATGATAGTGATATTTTCCTCCCATTGTGCCTGTAATTCAGCCTAATTTTCCATATCGCCCGCTACGCTTTTACCTTTCATTCTAAAAGTTGCTTCATTTCTTGTTTTACTCCTATAAGACATTCTACAATTTCTTAAAAGATTTGAAATCTGATCCGTATGTGACGATGAAACTTAAGCGAGTAATTCCACCACTTTTACGCTTAAACCACAATAATTATAAATCAGTTCCATTTTTACGTCCCTCCAAAGGTGCGCAATACCTCCATGCCATGCAGTGATCTCGCCTCCACTTCCACTAGCCATTCTATAAATACATTTTATCAAAATAAAATTCAAATAAGTGCCATCTTTGTATATGATATCATTATAATAACATTATATATATGTAATTTAAATATAAAAGTAAGACCTAAGTTTATAACATGATATCTAAATTTTAATAATATCATTAAGATATCTAAGAAGACCTAAATTTCTAACTAAAATAAAACTATAGTATAAAAATATAGATTATAGTATAAAATATTTCAAACATTATATAACTAAAATAATATTATAGTAAATAACTAAGTTTGAAAGATTATATAACTAAAATAACTTTTATCTAAATAAATAATATAGTTAATTAACGAAAAAATTATATTATCAAATTATAGAACTAAAATAAAACTATATAGTATAAAAATATAGATTATAGGTATAAAATATTTCAAACATTATATAACTAAAATAATATTATAGTAAATAACTAAGTTTGAAAGATTATATAACTAAAATAACTATTATCTAAATAAATAATATAATTAATTAACGAAAAATTATATTATCAAATTATAAAACTAAAATAAAACTATAGTATAAAAATATAGATTATAAACTACTTCAACACCAAAAATAAAACTTTAAATCAAATATGCATAAAAAACAAAATTAATGAACAAATAAACATAATTTTAATCTCAATGATCTTCAAAAAAATTAGGATAAAGAACAAATAAAAATTATTTAGATGAATGGAGCTAGGATGATGGATGAGTTTGTAATGAAAGTGTAAGGATTTTAGAGGTATTTATAGAATTTTTTGAGTCAAAATAGTCATTGATTGTCAAAACCGCTAGATTTATTTCCCCTAACCGTTGGATTTGATTTCGTTCAAATCAATCGCTGGATCATCATATCCGTTAGAAATCATTCTGTAATCGCTAAACTGCTTTCGATTTAAAATCAACCGTTGGATCACAAAAATAGTCTTTGGATTATTCAAAAAAGGCGGACGAAATCTGGACCGTTGGATCAAAACCAGGGAAAAATCTGAAGGCTAGAAAGCATTCGAAAAAATCGTCGATAAATCGGCGATTTTTTCAATTTATCGCCGATAAATCGGCGACATTTTCTCCTCCAGACGCGCTCCCAAGCGCGTGAAGTGCAGACGCCGAAAAATCGGCGAAATATCTGATTTTTCCGATTTTTCCCGAAAAATCGACGATTTTTCTCCAAAATTTTTGCATCCAATTTTTTCCATGGAAATTTCTATCCATTCCCACTGAAAACCGATAAATTGCCGAAAAATAGGCCGAAAAAACCGATTTTTACTTCCTTGGGTGTAACCAAGAAGGCTACAGAGAAAGCACCAAAAGGGATTTGCTTCCATTGTGGCCAAGATGGTCATTGGAGGAGGAATTGTAAAGCCTACTTGGGGTCCTTGAAAAAGAAGGCATCAAATTCCCCATCTACTTGAAGTATGTTTGTCATTGAGGTTAACACTATTTCTAATTATAATCAATGGGTATTGAAGTATGTTTTTCATTGAAGCATGTTTGTCATTCCAAACACCCTGGTATGCTGATATTGTGAATTACTTAGCTTGTGAAATTATGCCATATGAATTCAGCAGCCAACAGAAAAAAAAGTTGAGAACTGATAGCAGATTCTATATTTGGGATGATCCATTACTTTTCAAAAGAGGAGCATAAATGATTATCAAGAGATGTGTACCAGAAATAGAACAAGGTAAAATTATTGATAAAGGCCATGCATCACCATATAGAGGACATTTTGCAGGAGATGGAACAACCCATAAAATTCTCCAATCAGGTTTTTATTGGCCTACTCTATTCAAAGACTGTTTTGAATGGGTAAAACATTGCGATAGATGTCAGAGAATGGGCAACATAAGTAAAAGAAATGAGATGTCCCTGCAAGGAATCCTGGTGGTGCAAATTTTTGATGTGTGGGGAATAGACTTTATGGGACCTTTTCCATCATCATTTGGAAATCTATACATTCTCCTAATTGTGGATTATGTATCCAAATGGGTGGAAGCAATATCTTGTCCCATAAATGATGCTAATACAGTTGTTGGGTTTATACAAAGAAATATTTTGAGCATATTTGGAGCACCCAGAACAATCATTAGTGACAAGGGAAGCCATTTTGCAAATAAAGTTTTTGCAAAACTCATGAGCAGTTATGGAATTAAACATGTAATGAGATTGGCTTATCACCCTCAACAATGGGCGCGTAAATTTAACAGGAGATAAAGAAAATTCGAGAAAAACAAGGAATACAAGCGTAAAAGACCGGTCTATAAAGCTTAATGATGCAATTGGGCTTATAGAATCACATAAAACTCCCATCGAATGTCCCTAATAGCGTAATTGTATTTGGAAAACCTTGTCATCTCCCTCTAACACTGGAATACAAAGCTATGTGGGCCATCAAGAAAATGAATTGTAACTTTCAAGCTGCCAAAGAAGAAAGATTACTCAAAATGAATGAACTAGAAGAGTTAAGAAATAAAGCTTATGATGATGCTAGAATCTACAAAGATAAGGCAAAGAAGTAGCATGATCAGAAGATTTTGAGGAAGGAATTCAAAACAAGAGAACAAGTCTTATTATATAATTCCAGGCTCAAACTGTTTCCAGGAAAACCGAAGTCAAGATGGAGTGGTCCTTACACGCAGTAGCACACCCTCGAGCAAGGTGTAACGCCCCAACCCTAAGACCCGACAAAATGCCGAGGGGTGTCACACTCTAACTGGGACTCTCTTAACTTTTTCTTTCTCGTAGCCGACACTGCATTTGTTTTCTCATTCATATGCATAATTTCTCTCACACAAAATTTCTTTTACATATACATTATACATACCACCATAGTGGCATCTATTATATTCTTATACACATATACTTGAGTCCTACATTGCATTTATTACAATTTCACTATTACAAAACTATATATATAATTGCCCAATGAAAATCGTGAGATTGCGGAATGTTGAAGGTTCAACATTTACACATTTTTACATTGTTTACAAAATAAAACAAAATTACATATACAATGTGACTTTCAAAAGGTCTTCCCAAAGGCACCTATCTCAGATGGCCTTTGACCGCTAATGTGGATGTCCACCTCTGCTTCTCCGCTTTATGTACCCACACCTGATTAAAAACCCGTACTAAGCTTTACGCCTAGTGGAAACATACATGGACGACCAATAACATTGATCGTCATGCTTATTCAAATACTTTCATTGTCTTTTACCTGCTCTAGTCTTTTTTCATCTTTCGCCTATGATTTATTACATTCTATGTACTTACATATATATTATTTCTTATCTGCATCTATATATCATGTCTCCTTTCATGTAGTGGCTACACGCCCATGCTATACTATTCATTTCTTACATATTGTTTTATCATATATTTTCTTATACGATCTTGTATTGTCATATACTTTGCATTTGCGTTTTCACTCTGACTATAGAATTGGCATTATTGACAAATTCGAGAGAGAATCTCATCATGTTTGTCATTCAGTAGCAATGTGATTTCATGTATTTGCATATTTTGTCATATACTTTCATTTCATCTTGTACTGTCATATTGTACTTCCCTATATTTTCATCTTGTACTTTTCTATATACTATACTTTCCAGATTTTCATATCCTCAGGTTTTTCATATATTGTACTTCATAAAGCTTTTTCATATACTTTATCCTGTCATATACATTTCGTTTCATTGACACTTTAATTTTTGTTCTTGTGGTATAATTTGTCACCTGCTTTATGTTTCATGCCCGCATAAACCTTAGAAGCTTTATATATAAGAAATAACTCAGACAGACTGGCTGGGAAACATCACCGTATTTAGACAATGACTCTATCCGTATGACCCAAACGGCCGCTTATAACATCCAAACGGGATCTATGTCATCGACCCAAACGGGGCCTCGATGTTTGTAAATTGTATGCTGCAACAACAATATCCCTATAGGCATGCCTATCTATCCCTCTACCAGGTTCTAAGCAAACAATCCATGTGTATTTTATGTTCAGTATATATTCATATTCCCGAATAATTATTGTTATTCTAATCATATGCGATATTTACAACCATATATTTGTATCTTTGCATTTTTCTTATATATCTTTTAACTTCTCAATTCCCATCGTATTCATGGTTCTTACCATACATGTAACTATTTTCCTATCATTCGCGGCATTTCTAGCATGTGTCATTTCCTTAATGTATACTCCTAATCTCATGTATTTCTATCATATATTCATTTCATATATCTTACATTCATATTATTCATCTATTCATATCATATCATATTCATATATATTCTTATTCTTTATTTAATTTATATCCTTCAATACATCCGGATCATTTTAATCAGCCCCAAAATTTATTCGGCCCAGAAATCTGGGACTAAATCACACCCGCCTATTCCACCCGAACCTATGCCATTACATGGCTTTTATTCCAAGTAAGGAAAATTCTTACCCTACTGAAGTTTGACGAAAAGCTCAGATTTTGAGACCACGCGTAGCTCGCGATGCGTGGATCAACTTTGTCTCTTGGTCCAACCAATTATAACCGTTAGAACGCCGTAGATTTGAGAAAGTACCAAAACTTAGGATTTTCCGAATTTCTTACTTGAATTCTCGGCGAAATCCCGTGCTTCGTCACCACGTAGCCCTCATCGAGCAGGTGAACTGCCGCCTCGCGAATTTACGATCGAAACTCCGTGTATCAAAAAAGAGAAGAGAAGAAAATAAAAAAATAAAAAGAAAAACATTAAAACGCCTCACACTCATCTCTCTACGATGCCAAATATATATATATATATATATATATATATATATATATATAAACTTAAGGTGGGGCCCATGCCCTCTTTGTTCCTCTCTTGCCTCATTTCATTCGAAACAATTTATTTCGTCTTGCCTGCCCAATAATCTTAAATTGACATTTTATAAATATTGTCAATTTTTGAGATTTTTCTAAAACTCGCTGTGTTCACCCGACGCCAAGGTCTCTCGACTTCGTAAAATTCGACCGCCTCTAAATCGAATAAAATCGACAATGTAACAGATTTCGCGAGACGATTCCAACGGTGATGTCCGTTTCGTCATCCGAGATCTAGAAAGTTTCCGCACTTTCCAGCAAATAAAATTACCGTTTTGTCTTTTCATAAAAATGTCACATTTTTCGAACGAATACAATTTTTTAACTTATTTTATACCCTAAACATGTTATAAAAATTGTTACTGTGATATTTCGTATTACACAACGATAATCGAAAACTGAACTGAAGTGAATTTAAAGTGAATGGTAAGATATTGAAGCATTACCTTTGAGGGAACATAAATGAAGATTGATCAAGATTTGAAGAGAGAAGAGAATTTTTGCTGAAAGGAAAACATTTTGCAGCAAATGTCTAGCTAGAGACATTAAACTAAGCAGCTTCTTAGAAGACAACTCATGCAATTTTTAATTTTCACAATTAGCTTGTTTTGGTTAAATTTGTGTTTGAAGTTTACTTTTAATTTTGTTTGAAATTTTATTTTGTTAATTTTGTTAATTTTTCAGGACAATGAAGTTGTACTAGAGATGGATTTTATTTAACTATTCCTACTGTACTTACTAAGAAGAAAGTGCTATAAGGGGGGGTTTCTCTTTTTCTCTAATTGTTTTTAATGAGAATGCATAGTTGAATTTTGGGGGAATGTAAATTTTTTTAGAGTAGGAAAGTTTAAATAGCTTTGTTGTGCTTTTTCCTTGAATATCTTAATGATGATGATCATGCTGAGTTATATTAGGTGAAGAAATGAAATATGATTGTTCATACTTGAGTTGAGGTTCTTTGATGATTAGATTTTTTTTCATAAGTATTATTTGAGTGGGATGGAAATATTGCATATTGTTATTTATGTGTGGATTGAAAAATGTTAATTGTGAATTTTTGAGGCAAGCCATAAGATTGTTATGATAAATTTCACGCAACAATGTTTCGATTCTCTGTAACAATGGTTCTCTTTGTCGCGACAAAGAGCATTCAAATTCGCTTGAAGTCATAGGAGGCTTGCTGCGACATATCTTATTATGTCGCAACATTATGTCATGAAATGAATGAATCCAGGGTCGCGACATAATTTCTCTATGTCGCGACCAAATTGGCTCTAAACTCTTATTTTGCAAGAAATTGTCTGTCGCGACACAAATACACTGGAACATAATATTTTTCTATCGCAATACAAATACACTGGAACATACTTGCTTTGTCACAACAAAGGACAGACCTAGCTTTTAGAAAATATGTCGCAACATAATTTCTCTATGTCGCGACACTAGATTAAGCATAATATAGTAGGTTAGTTTTTGTCGACAATTACTAAAGGCACAACAAATAAGTTAACCATAAATGGGGATACTTGAACTTGTGCCACCTTCCTCATAAACCATCAACCATTCTGCCTTTCAAATACCAAATCTCTCTTTCCCTTTCGAAAACGTTAAATTCCCAAAACCTTATTCTAACCATGTCTATTTCACCCTGGTTCCAATCCACTTGTAAATGCATGAAAGAGTATGCCAATATAAATAAGAAAAAGTCCAAGCAACTTAGGTAGAAACATAACAAGAAGGAGGAAGACATGGGTATGGTTAAAGGAAGACTAAGCACCGAATTTAAGAAAACCGTAAAGAGAAAAAGAGATTTACAAGCTAGAACCCAAGAAGAAGGTACGCAAGTTAATTTGAGTCCCTGCAGAGGGGCTTATTATTTCGGGTCGAAGGACAAAACGGTAAATTGAAAGACTCTTTTATCAAGTAAAGAGGTTTGAAGTGGATCTCAATCATTCCAAGAAAGAAGAGAGTGCAGGTAATCTTTCGTGAGCATAAGGCCCTAGTTCTCAGAGATGGGTGAAAGAATTTACACAAACAGGAATAAAGACAAGACAAGATATGTCAAAGGAAACGGATATCATTCCAAGAGGGGAAGAGATCGACCGATTCACCGTGAATCAAAACTGAGCCATCATTTTATAAGAGATTCAAAATTCAAGGTCACCCAAATTCTCAACACGCCTACTAAAGAACTCGATCGTCCCAAAATGAACAATGCCAAAAACTACCAACTGATGTTTGACATGAAACATATTATATCGCTCTTTAGATAAGAAGACTTCAATTAAAAATTGTATTTTTTTTCTGATCACTGCAAGTGCACAGTCATTCAAGTAATAAAGCGATTAAGTCCAGATATTGTTCCCATCGAAGATCATATACCTAAACATCATCAATCAATTCACTGGGATGCTTTATTATTCAACCTAAAATTAAAAGCGCTGCTTTGGTTTAAACTAAATGAAAGTAAAAACTAATTAAAACTCTGCTAATATATGTATAAAGAATTTAAAATAATTGATTTGAAAAACATCGGTAAGAACACCTGACAAGTTCAATGTATAATTATCAATTTCCTCGCATTATTTTATAACATTAATCTGAACGCTGAGCCTTCAAACTCGAACTTGTCAAAGATGCAAGGTAGTATACTGGATTTCTCCACACACCATACATTTCACTAATTAGAGATCCATGAGTTCCTTTCTGGCCACATGAGTCTAACTCCAAGCACTAGAATATAATCCTCTTCAAGATCCGGGGCATTTTTCCTTCAGTACTTCACACCCTTTCTTAGGACTAAGACTGCCTTCGCCTGCATGCACAAAGATAATGCAAGCCTTCCCAATTAATTGGGCATCCCTTTCATCTATTGAATCTACCAAAATTCTCTCTATCTTCTTTGATTGACTATATGCAACACAAGATCAAGATCCTTTCATCAAACATTGGAGGCAACTTCATCAATTAATCATACATCACCCAACTATCCACACACCCATAGAGGCGATCAAGTAATCTTTAAGAGTTCATTAATTCCATAATATTAATGCAATATACCCCGCACCGCCTCCCATATTTAACCCTAGCCTGTCACTCATAGAGTCTCGAAACTACAAGATACGCCTATTTTCCATGGTTTTACAATATTTTGAACAAACAAATAATAAAATCAATAATTATTTAATAAATTTGAAGATTTAATTGATATTTACCAATAAAAAACAATAATTTATTATCGATCCAATCCCAAATGGAGTTCGCCTTCAACCTGATTGGCAGAACAAAGACTAACCGGACAAAATTTACTCCAAATTTTAACTAATTAATGATTGAACCTGTGCTCTCTAAATCTTTATTTTGCATTTAATGAAAATTAATTTATAAATAAACTAAATAAAATCTCATACACCGCATCAATTACCAATTCTCTAAGAAAACTAATCAAAATGCTACCTAAAACTAAGTTAAAGAAAAATAAAAATATATATAATATAAAAATATATTAATGGAGTTCCAAATTACCAAGAAAGTTCCTCTGCTCATGAAGACAGCGTCTTTGGTGATATGCCTATTTATAGATTTTCAAATGATGGGCCACACTTTAGGCCGGATTATGGATCCTGCACTATGGCCTAATAATCTTTCATTGATGATAGAAAGTTCTCACGCGACATATTTCACTTTTCGCTTCCAAATTTATCAGGTTCTACATATACTCGCTCGTGGACATATTTTCATGCTCTTTTCTCAATTCATACCGCGACATAAACTGGAAACAACATATGCCTCATCAAGTTTGCCTAATCTTTGTCACTTATTATGTCTTCAGGTCGCGACATAAAAACTTTTATCAGAACATAACTCGCACTCATTTCCGACCTCATTACAAATCATAAATTTTCATTTACGACAAAAATTTCATTCTTCACTCCTTGCCCCATTTTTCACACGGATAAGTTTCAAATGTCAACATAAATAATGTCTGAATACTGCTCTCTCCTTTAGCTCATCATATAGTTTTCTTTTGTTGCAAATGTAATTCCCTGTACCCCAGCCTTCTTCACTTTGTTGCAACATTCTTTACTATGTTGGGAATACACTTTTGTGGTTCTTCTCAATCTCCGCCGTGGACAATAATTTCGCCTGATGTAGTTTCTACTCTTGATGGTCCGCTGCTATACATGCTTTCTTCTTTGATCTCGTCGGGCCGACCTGCTTGTTACAATATTGAAATCCTCGGCTTAAAACAAACTGTCTCGCTGCCTTATTTCTTTTCCATTTTCGCCGCTAACATACTTTTCTTTGTCGCGACATAAATTTCTTTCTGATAAATATGCCGGTCGTGACATAAATTTATTTTTACGAAACAAAGCTCTATCGCTTAATGCTGATCGTTGTCGCCACAAAGACTTCGTCTTCGCTTATTCATTGTGTCGCAACATACTTTTCTACATCTTCACTACTTTTTTGCGCAGCCACAAACATATTTTTCTCAAGGTCGCAATATTCATCTTAAAATTTTTCTCATCTTTCTCTCTGATAATGACTGGTCGCACATACTTCACTTCAACTCCATGCTGTGTCTGTTTCGCGACATAAAACTCTTTCTATCGCACAAAGTTGTTCATTTCTTCCATTGCTTACTCGAATTTTGTGTCAAAGAGAGTTGGCAAAATGTCTTACAAGTTTCCACTTCCATTCATTTCGACCGATGCCACATAAAGTTCTCTTTTGTCGCGACAAAGTCAGTTTTCCTTAACTTGTCTCAATATCACTTTGTCATAAAGATTTCTTCAGTCAATCTCTCTCATATTATGTCGTGATATAGCGCTCTTCCTATGCATAACTTCTGTTCTTTAGATCTCACATGCAGTTTTCCGCCTTAGCCAAAATTTTCTCGTTTTCTGCTAGAATTTGGTTTATTTTTCATTTGGGAAACCCGCAAAACACAAAGTCGTGAATAATAGATTCCATTAATTCAAAGATAAAGTTTCTCATAAACTTATATAGAAACGTACAAAATTGGATAAAACTAGACGAGTTTAGGACTCCATCAAGACTGAAAGGCGGCTCACACATATGTGTACTCCATATGCACTCAACATGAGTAGTAGATAATTGTATGGATGTTAGACTTACAGTGGTAAATGCATTTGAACTGCTGCATTAGCTTAGGACTCATGTTTCATCTTTCTTCCAATGGACTAATGTTAAATTCGAAGATTGTTATTATGTTCCAACATTGACTACGAGAACATCGCTTTCGTATTTGCTTTGATTAGAAAAGGTTTTCATTTAACATTGAGTGACAGTTGTTGTTCCATTATAGTCACTAATGTTATTTATGCTAATGATATACAACAATGGTATTTACATATTATATATACTAATTCAATTTTAACTATCCAAGATAATATAAGATTGTAGACAAGATATCAATATCTACTCCAATATCGCTAATGTCACAGCGCTGAAAAGCGCATGTCTTAGCTACACAAGACGAAGTTTAGGTCATCAGAGTGAAGAACTGGCTTGACGCCCGATCCCTACCCCAATTCCGATCGCGCATCCGAACCGAGTCCTGGGCGCAAGACTATCTACATCGGGACTCGCGACCTGGCTCTTTCTCGTAGTCAACTCGTGACTGGCATAGCAAACAATCAGA
Source organism: Tetrastigma voinierianum (assembly GCA_016808115.1). Taxonomy (NCBI): domain Eukaryota; kingdom Viridiplantae; phylum Streptophyta; class Magnoliopsida; order Vitales; family Vitaceae; genus Tetrastigma; species Tetrastigma voinierianum. Next base: position 271,294 of record JAEQBH010000831.1, on the reverse strand, counting down.
ATAACAAAATCATTTCATTTACAAAAGAACTACCAACCTCAGAGGGAAAACCATCAAAATCTTATACATGCACAGGCTCAGTCCATTTACTTATACATGTACATTTTTTTCAAGAGGAATATGGCAAAAACATCGTAGATCGCTTAAGCAAAGGCGCAGAGAACCTCATCCTCCGAAATAGCCTCGTCTGGCGATGTGATGTCCCGTCTCATCCTTGTCTTCGCTTCCGCATCCGCTCCGACATTGAAATTGGGACTCGCGCTAAGCTTTTTACGCTACTGGGAACATAAGCACGACAACCACCACTTGTGACCGCCTCAAGCCATACATATGCGAGGTTTCATATATCTATACATATTCATATATAACTTCTTTGATCACTATCATCTTACATTCCTGTATCAGATAATGTTCTTTCGCTACATGTTTTCTCGTCTCGCATGATTCTCTTATCTATACTTTTAATGCTTTCATGTAATCGTGATCAAGCACTGTCACGGTAATCAAGTTTCCACATACCGTATTATCATATTAACTTTTCGCATCATATTACATCTTTATATATTTTCATATATCACGCCAATTTGATAATCTCATGTTACGTAACTTATCATCACATAGCAATACGCGTTTCGATCATATCATATCTTTCGCCATCATATCTAAATCATTTGTTTTGATGTTTCCGCTACCGCGAACACCAAAAGAAGTGGATACAGAAACTTATATGTCTCGGCGCCAGACTCACCGCATTTAAATATATCTTTATCAAAACTGAGAAACTAAGTATCATCATTTGACGCACTGATTGATCCTGCAGCGTCTGGTTGTCAGGTGACCCTTTCAGACCACCGCGGATCCGAAACGATCTATCTCATCGACCCCAAACTAAAATTTCAATATCGTAACGTACCAACGTAACTATATGCTACGTACTTCTATTTTTCCTACACATGCTAATCTATCCCTCTACTTGCATTTTATTATAACCGCTTTATTACATTTTATGTACATATCTCACAAGCATGAATAACTATTGTTAATATGATTGCTTATAAATATATACTATCATTACTTTAAACTATTTGTTCTATCCATGGAGCTCTCTATGATTACTGTTTCTATATTTTTATGACATTGACAAGATATCCTTTATTTATTTCTTTATCATGGCATTTACGCATTTATATTCATACATGCACTCATTCCCGTACATCTTATATCTTTGTTAATCTAGATCTTCATGTAATTTTTATTGTACTACTATATCTTATGACATATACCAATACATTTCTATACTTCTGTACGCTTTACTTGTAATTTATCGACTGCCTTATTAGGGTTGTATGGAACTTATACTCCACGAGGCAATTTATACATGTACTTGTACTTTTAATCTATCTTATACTTGTGATCTATCTACATTACAATGATATAACATGATTATCACATTCTACTCAAGCCTTCTTATTTCTAGACTCCACAGAGATTCACTTTGTCATATTATGTATGGCTGTGGCCCTTGATTCAATGGGCACATTCCATAGAGCCACAAATAACACCCACCCAGTTCTGATTATGGTTGCACCTCCAAGTCGAGGTCATAATGTAGTCAAATCCTGGAATCGACTAGTCAAATCTGTTTTCCTGTGATTTGTCTAACACCCGGTCTGACAGATCAAATATCCTCCTCAACCTATATCAATGGATTCTCGACCAATGGGCTTCGATAGAGTCTAAGAACACCCAACCCGAGTTCGACGAAGGAGTTACACCTTCCTGGGTCGAGTCATACATAAATTAACTGTGATCATTAACTGAACCTGCTATGTTAATATGCGCATTTCACCACTCGTCACGCAACACGAGGTCCTGGGCCGGACTCACTTGATGAGGCTACCGACCTCTCGCGAGGTCTACATCGACCGCTGCGTTGAGGTCCGCTGACTTCACCGCATGAGGTCCGCCACCTTCCGCCGCATTGAGGTCTTCACCGACCCTCGCTCATTGACTACAAGAGTAAAAGAATTTACAACTTGATCTATAGGATCCGACTGAGAAATTCAAAAGTCACATCAAGTCTATTGATGTGGATACACTTAACAAATAACATTACCAAATTTTCTTTATTTCTGACCCAAAACCATTCCCAAAGTCCGGCTTACCTGAGGTGATGGAGCTAAAAATCAATGGTGCCTGGTTCAACTCATACTGCATCTCTTCCAAAAATGATTATTATATAGACTGTGTTTTCTCAACTCAATCCTAATGTATGAAATGAGTTTGGGGAGTTTCCAAACCCAAACCATACTCAAAATAAAAAGGTTCTAAACCATGATCTAAACTTCTGCACCAAAACTATACTTCCATACACACACAGCCTTCACACATGCCGGCATTTTAAAAATCGATATTTTCCATGGAACTTAACAAGTTCATACAATGCTATATTACACACATGATTCTTCCATAGTTTGATGATCAAATTTCATAGTTCCTTACACCCATACCTCAAATTCCATACTCAAATCTCAGAGTCTCATAATAATCTATACATACTCAAATTCCATACTCAAATTTAGTAGTTCCATACAACCTAAGACATGTATCCATACCTGTGATCTTCTCTTTTCTTTTCCTTCTTCTTTCTTTCTTTTCTTCTCTTCTTCTTCTCTTCTTCCTTATCTTCTCTTTTCTCCAAAGACCAAAATGAGATATTTATTTTTGGTCTTATCATTGGCTCATAATTCCATCCCTGTTTTGACTTCCAATGAGGAACTTCCTCCCTCTTTTCCTTCAGCTTTCACTTGTCTTCCCAATTTTCTTCCTTACTTTATTCTAATATCTTTCTTTTATTGTAGCCTTGGTCCTCATTTTCATTTTTATTCTCACTCACTTATCAAAATCCTACTTTGGTAGACATGAACTTATTATATTACACTTTGGAATATGAATTGGTAATTTATTAATTTACCCTTAATCTGTATTGACCCAAGTTTTGTTATTATTTTATCTTTCAATTTATTTTTGATAAATATACTTATTTTATTATACCCCACACACATGTTAAACCCTGCGGTAAGAATCAGTGTTACAACTCCCCGCTATATGTCGTGTCTATACTACTTCTCATTATCACATACACGCATCTCAATAATAATGAGAATACATACCAGGGCAACTACATCGGGGAGCATCCCGCTCCTCCGCAGAGCTCGCATAACATAAGCTCGTCAAAAGCATAAAATGGATGATCCACCTGTCGACACTGACCTCCACGTCTCCGGCTGATTCACCAACCTTCACCCCAAGCCACATGTAGCAAACCATCTCTCGCCACTTCCTCAAGGGATGTTATATTAACTCGACTTCGATGCTGCCAAGAAGATCACATTCACATCTGAAGCACTCCCAGTCACACCTACAAACACCCGAATGTCGCTCTGCGTAATGAAGGTTACTCCTGTGTTCTTTCTCGTCTGACATGTCTCTCCCGTAACTAAAGTTACATTTTGTCTTATTCTTTCTGTAGCTAAACCATGAGTCAAGCTTAATTGACTCTCTCGACTCTTTACTCCTTCTTTCTTCTAAGACCTTTCTTTAGTTACTTTATTTCACTGCCCACTTCATAGTACTGTACAACTACAAAAAGTCACCCATCACAGAGTAACGCAGTGCTCTATAGCTTCGACAGATCACGCAACAACTAATATCCGAGCCATGACCTCATACTATCTTCTGTTAAGGATTCAGCCTGGCTTAAATGAGTCCCCACTTCACTCTAATAGATTCAAAGGATCAAAATGCAAACTGCCTCGGGTTAACACCAACAATCAACTAGACTTTTAAGACCATCCATTCGCATACAAAAACACAAGGACATCCACATCAAAGAGGCCAACACTTTTCTAATAATGCATGTACTTTTATCTTTTCTATCTTATACTCTATTTGTGATCAAGATCCCATACTCTATCTCAGAATAGCATCTATACTTATCTATGTTTAGGCTATTCAAGAAACGCCTAAACCCCGCTCCTCCGATAATTACTAAACTTGTCGCCACCCCCATCCCGTCCGACCCGATCAAGATCCCAACCTTGAGTCCCAAAGGCAAAGATCACCTCACTGGACTCCTATCGACCTGCCGCCTCATAGTCGAATCACTGCAGTATACAAAACAATTTCAGAATAACAAAATCATTTTCATTTGCTGAAAAGAACACACACCATAGTGAATCAACAAATCTATAATATATTACACTGAGTCCCATTTTTACTTATACATGTACATTTTTTTTTTCTAATATAATACAGAAACATCATAGACGCACAATAGCGAGCACCTATCTCCTCGAAGCTAGCCTGCCTGATGATGATGTCCACTTCATCTTGTCTCGCTTTCAGACGCGACTATCAACACTCCGCTAAGCTTTATTAGTTGGGAACATAACATTTTATTGTACCACCATAATCGCGCACTGCCTCAAGCTTATACATATGCATTTACATATCTATACATATTCATATGGTCTTTACTTACTTTATCATCTTTATCTATATTAAAGCACAATCTTTTTCCGCGGTATGTTTCTTCGGGCTTTTCGCATATATCTTTATCTATATTTTTAATGCTTTTATGTAATTGTGATCAAGCACTGTCACTGTGAAAATTCAAGTTTCATGGCACGCATGACATATGCAACTTTTCTACTCATATTACATTCTTATATATTTTCAAATATCACGTCGGACGTATAATCCATGTTACAGAACTTATCATCACATAGCACTATGCTTCTCGCATCATATCATATCTTTCACATGTCATATTCAAATCATTTGTTTTATGTTCTACGCTTATAACAATGTTATGAAGATAGTGAAACTTATATGGGCCCGGTTGCTGATCACCAGATAAACAAATGGGTCTATCAGGTCTGAGAGCGTCATGTATCATTGTACTATGATAACATTATCTTGATAAAGGCCCGGGCGCGCTGAGAGTAGACCCTTCGGGCTATCAGGATCCCAACTGGATCTTATCCATCTAATTCAAACTGGGCCTCGATATCAAAACAAACTAGAACTCATGGTAATGGGCAGAATTTATTTTTTCCTAATAGGCACGCCAATCTATCCTCATTGGCTCACAATGTGCAATCCGCTTTATTACATTTTCAGATATATCCATAAGATGAAGAACTTTATTATTATCAAGATCACATGTAATATATACTTATCATTACTTAAACTGTATTTGTTCTCCTATCTCGTAGCTTCCCATGACATGCTTCTTATATTTCTTATTATTATATTCCTATATTTTTATCACATGTATGCATTTACTTCATTCTTATATTCATATAATTGCATTTTCTCAAAATATCTTATATCTTTGTTAACTTATATCTTCATGTGTTTTATTGTACTCATCATGACTCCTATAATATATACCAATGTTATTTTTAGTATTTGTACGTTTTTCTTGTAATTTATCAGACTATCCTATCTCTCGTAGGAGTTACAGAACTTATACTTATACGGAGGTATTTATACACGATTACTTGTACTTTTATCTATCTTATACTTCATATCTATCTTATATTATGCATGATATACCATGATTATCATATCCGCATTATTTTTCCTTATTTATGATCCAATATGAGTTCCACTTTACCACATATATGGTTGTATTCTTTGACTCAATGGGTTTTCTCCATAGAGCCTAAGAACAACCTTAACTGAGTTCTGACGATGTACGTGACCCTCCAAAGTCGGAGGTCATACGTAGTCAAATCCTCGAATCGGGATCTAGCTGATTCCGACCTCGGTGAGCCGGGTATCAACTTGGTCTGACACCTAATATCCTCCAGTATATCACTGATTCTTGACTCAATGGGCCGACAGAAATGAAGAACACCCAAATCTGAGTTCTGACTTATGAATTTATGACCTCCTAAGTCGAGGTCATACGTAGTCAATCCTAACTTGACGAGCCGACCACCCTGATGAGTTCTATTTAACACCTCTAAGAGGACACCCACGCATCCTCAGGAATATCAGCTTGACTCACTCACGGCCCTCTGATGTAGGCCCCAAGAACACCCGAAGTTCGGACGTATGAGCATGTGACCTTCCGAAGTCGAGGTCATACGTAGTCAAATCTCGAATCGGACGAAGTCGACCGACTCTGGATTGGTCTCAACACTCCTAGCCCGACACCTAATATCCTCCAGTATATCAACGGATTCTGACCAATTATTTCGGCGAAGTTCAAGAACAATCGGTCTCATTTCTGACGGCGAGCTAAGAACTTCAAGTCGAGGTCATATTAGCCTAATCCCGAATCAGACGAGCTGACCGACCCTGGTGAGTCTTGGCCTAACACCCCTGGCCCGGTCACTCCACATCCCTGCAGAATATCACTGATTCTCACCAACGGGATTTCCATAGCCTAAGAACACCCAAATCTATGAGAGTTTGACATGAGCATGACCTTCCGAAGTCGAGAGGTCACACGTAGTCAACCCGGTATTGAAGCAACCCAATCGGCCATAGATTTGGTGCACACATCTGCGTGATTTAGGGTCTCACTCACCTTCTACGGAAAGTGAGGTCCATGACCTTCTCACGCGAGGTCTGCTTAATTTTCATTGGTGATAACTCCTGACTCATGACGAGGCCCATGACTTTATTGCATGCAGGTCTCCGCCTGACCCGCTTCATGAGGTCTTCATGCTAACCTCTCAGCCATTGTGACTATTCATAAAACACTATAACTGTCTATAGGTCTGAATTAGAAATTCAAAATCCTAACATCAAGTTCGATGATGGTTACAATTTACTGTATGATCATTATCAATTTCCTTATTTATGACACAAAACCCGTTTGCAAAGTCCTGGGCCATCGAGATGAGCAAATTAAAATTCTTCGTCTAACTTTACACCCCTTCCCAAAATATTACATATAGGTTTCAGGAGTTTCACCCTGGGTCCTTAACAAGAAAATGAGTTCGGGAGTTTCCAAACCCAAACCATGCTCAAATAAAGGGTTCTAAAACCATGTATTCAAACTTTCTGCACTCAAAACTAGATCACACAATGATAATGATACAAGTGTAATTTAAAAATCGATATTTTTCCATATGAATTAATAAGTTCCACACACACATAGTTTATGACACATACATTCATATCCCATACTCAAATTTCATAGCTTCCTATACACCTATACTTTCAAACTGAGCACCAAATCATAGCTCTCTACACCTATACCAAATTCCATACTTAGTGAGTTCCAGCACAACTCATACTCCCAAATTCCATACTCAATTTTTAGTGAGTTCATATTAAATCCCCAAGACATATCCATACATGATCTTCTTTCTTTTCCTTCTCTTCTTTTCTTTTCTTCTTCTTCTTTCTCTTCTTTTCTTCTTTCTTCTTTCTCCTGCAGACAAAACAGAGGATTATTTTCGTCTTATCCCTATTCGATCTTATCCCCTTTTATTTCACTTTCTGGGCTTATGGAAACTTCCTCCCTTTCTTCAAGCCACTTATTCTTTCCACAATTTTCTTCCTTATTTTATTCTCCTAATATCTTTCTTTATTTTAGGTCCTCATTTCATTTTTATTCCTAATTCAATTATCAAAATCCTACTTTGGCATATGCAACTTTAGATATATTAAGAATCAATGCAATTGGTAATTTATTACTTACCCTTAACTGTTGTATTAATTCAATTTCTATTATTTTATCTTTAATTTATTTCCTGATAAATATATTTTTACTTTTATTATAATTCATACATAAAAGAATAAACTCATATGGTATACTCTATACAAAATCATATGACACATGTGAATCTTGCTTATTAGGCAAGATGTAATTGTTACGCTTTATGAAAATGTGGAATGTGTTGTGCTGGCCTTAGACAAATGACATACATGTGTGTATGGGTCCACTGTCCACAAGATGCATGGTGGTTTCATCTACCATTACTCACAGAGGACTACCTAACATATGGGAACTGCATTCAAGATGTACAAGTCTAAAGCTTTTGAAAACAAAGAATCTAAATGAAGTAGGAGAAACAACTTGGGAGTAAAGCATTAAGACAATTTAGCTTCGATCGGTGCAGAATGCTTGCCAAGAGTTTCTAGATTATCTTATAGATCATAGGATACAATCACAATGGACTCCACTTTACATGCCACAACACAATGGTGTGGCTGAAAGGAGAAACTGAACATTGTTAGACATGGTGAGGTCTATGATGGGCAAGGCAGACCTTCCCAAATCCTTCTAGGGTTATGCACTCGAGACTGTTGTTTATATCCTCAACAGAGTCCCAAACAAGACAATTGATGTTGCATCTACATAAGATATATGGACTAATAAGAAACCATATCATTCTCACATGAAAGCATGGGGTTATCCAAAATCTTATGGCTTATATTGTCGACAAACTGTGGCAACTGGTATAACCCAGAGACATCCAAAAGAAACAATGGGGATATCCATTCTACAACTCCGGAACAAAAGGTATTTGTTTCAAAAGCTACGTTGTTTTCTTAGAGAAAGAGTTCTTCCAAAAGATAATGGATCAAAGCTGTTTCTGGAGAAGTTCAGTGCTCGAGCGCACGCAAATCAACCCCACCCAGGTTGATATTCATAGAGATGAAAATAGAAGGTGGTCCTCTCTGAAGGTCAAGTGCTTTGTAGGTCAAGTAGATACACATTGTTCCGTAGATGGCATGAATTTCTCATCATAACTGAATGACGTATTGCTCACAGAGAAACATGAGCCTACCATCTGGCGAAAGAGTAATCCTAATAGTCAAAAGCCTGATAGCGCTTTATAGCCATGAAGTCAAAATGGATTCCATGTGGAAGGAAAAACCATAAATATGACTTAGCTACTCGTACTCAGTATTAAACCAGAAAAAAGCCTGCCAAGAAGGCACCACATGGAAGGTAATGCTGTTTGTCTACCAATATGCGATTTATACTTGCTTATCTTTCGTGGTAATATTTGGCCTGGTTTGTGTGAATAGGTGCTTTTGACTTTCTTTCTGCTTTTGTGTTTATTAAGCTATTCACTGTCTTTGCACTTTGGAAGTGTCTTGGATGCTAGAGGACATACATGTTTTGAAGGAAGCACTTATGTGTGCCACTTCCAAAAATGAGCCGAATTCAAAGCAATTCACCAAAAGCCTACTCAAATCTTGTCTTTCCTCTCTCTTCAACATAATGGTCTCCCAATGTGATCGAGGACTTCAAAGTCAGAGGGATTTGTCACTCGAGGTTTTACATACACTAATGAGGTCTCAAGCTTCTAAGGATAAATTACGATAATCTGAAGGTGAGTATCGATAACTGAAATGGAATCAATACTCAAGCTATTAAAGATGATGAAAGTGAGTACCCTAGACTAAAGTTAAATGTTCAAGAGGGATAATTTAAGATCGGAAAAGGATAACTCATCCCAGTGTCGGTAGATTCAACCTGGTATCCAATATGATATTGTACAAATTTCTTCATCTTTTTGCTTTCCCCATTCAGGAGCTGCCTGGGGGTGGGTGGTACCAAGCCTTTAGTTACCTGAAAGGAAATAACCCTAAGTTGTGGCTCTTCAATGAGTTAGGATTTCTCTCTTTTTCTAGGTTTCATGTACTCTCTATTTTGCATAATAGATCTTTGTTTGTTTTTGTAGTTAATCATCAATTACTTAGTCTAAGTCTTTAATTTGGTAGCTTCATTCTAACTTTTTTCATTCCTATTTTACAACCTATACATTTTATTTTCATTTGCATATAAAGGGATGTCTACATTTACTTATGTTCTAAACCTCCAATAGGATTCCTGAATCTTATGGAAACTCTATCACCAACAAAGGTAACAAATACTTTCACCCTTGTGGTTGAATTTTGGAAGTTGCAGGATGTTAAATACTTACTGTACTCCTCTTCAAATGGTTAGTTTTTTAGATATTTGTATTAATGTGAATAAGATAATCTGGTCCACATTGTGTTTTAACTAAATGTGATACATGTTTGTATAAATTTCTTCATGATACTTGATGATTATTCTATCCTTTGTGAAAAGACTTTGAAGTCATGTTCATCTAAAGACCATTCAATGGATCCTAGATAATTATATGAGAGATGCTTATACTAGTTGTGGATAAGTGGAACCCTCTAGAATCCAATCATTCGTCTTCAGGATACATAATCTGACTGACCTGCTACCAAATCACCAATCAAACCCCCCATGATCACTTTATTTGTAATATCTATCGATGATTTAATACCTAAGGATCCTTTAACCCCACTTCCTGTTTAGAAGACCTCGGGACTTCCAGAATTATTATGTTTCGCGATACTGGAAGTTCCTTACTACTGAACAATATTGAGTACACCATGAGTGGATGCTGATTTTGCAATGCGGGCCGTGGAGTGGCGAGCATCGCCGATCCAAAGAGAAAGAAGTGGTAATTTGCAATCATGCAACCCAAGTCCTCTTCTACTTCCAAAGAAAAATCTCATGATATAATATCTCAGAATACCGTTTCTGCCGGTAAGTGATATTTGGTGCATGTCGCGATGTGGGACTCGTGACAGCAACAACCACTGTAAGAACCACTCTCAACAAAGTCCTCAAAACTCAATTGTAAGACGTTTGTTTCATTTACCTTCCACTCCTCCAATGGAGCACTCAGAAAATCAACAAATCTTAATCCAAATGAGCAGGTTACCTTTGAACGCACAAAGATTCTATGATCCTCAAGACAAGGATGGTGTTAATGGAGTGGGAGAATGTCACCTCAGTTACACCACATTTTGGTCGCCCGCCCTTTTCCTAATGTTGGAACCTCAAAGAGACTTGAAGACCTCAAATCGCCAACAGTACTCATGTATTTGCTTTACCCGAAGAGGGCTTAAATCGCTTTTCCTATGAAACCTGAGATGATTCGCTCCCCTCTCTCAAATATCGGCTCGATTCCTAGCGAACCCCACTCCGCAGCATGAGAGACTTTAAGGATGTTTGAGCTCTTCTTTCTACGAATCATCACAACCCTCCACATAATTTCCGGTCTGCTTTGGTTTTCTCAGCGGAAAAGGCTGAAATATATTTCGCTTTCTTCTTTACCGATCTGAATTCTAATCGAGGACATGTGGCGTATTTTTAACAAATTCTTCCCTCCGCACTAACGTAATTCTAAGGCTATCCAAACTTTTCTGAAAACCTGTGAATCTGCCACTGATGTTAAAGACAAAGAACTTCTCCATGCTATTCTATCTGGGTTTGGATGACATCACAAATTGTTGCTTACCATCATGACTCTCTCTTTATAGTAGCTAACATATCCAATGATATAGGGGATGCTCTATGAGAAGCCTAAAAGGCTATGCGAATGTTTTGATACAACATCTAAAAATGCCTCCGAATCGGGAGACTAATATTTCCTCGATTCCACTGGGGAGTATAAGACGCCACTTGAGGAGGAAAACATCATGTGAAAGATAATAATGATGACCTTCTGAAGCCAAAATAGTTACCTCACTCAGAAGCAGGCCATTGAGATGCATGAACTGAGGTGACCATCAGACTGCATGTGGCCTTCGAATCACGGAGACTGTGGATGGAAGACTTATGCATCATCATTCAGGATTTGACTCTACCATTTGACCACCGACGCCTCTAATCTTCCTGTCAAGGAGCCATTCAATTGAGCAGATTAGCCTCACCACCCAAGGAAGCCCTTCAACTTCCATAGCTATTCGAAACTTACACTCCGGGGTGGAGTAAACACCTAACTTTAGCCGAAGAGTAAAGGAGACATGCTTCCTGCCAGGCAACCCATCTCAAAATCTTTCTAAAGCAACCCAAGTTTTCCAAACCAAACTTTCTTAAGTCAAATCACCAAACCAAGGGTTTTCGTCAAGCTCATTTGAATCACAAGGGCCAAGATTTTCTTCAGAATCCTACCAAAGCCAACACTTTTCACGTGAAATCAAAATCACTCAACCTTACCAACTCCACTTGGAAGAATTAGATGACATCAGAAGATAGTTTGTCCACCTCAACAAATTAACTAATCGAATTTCAAATCCGGGCTTATACCATAAGTCCAACTGATTGAAGTTTAATCGCCTACGGGAGTTTCAAACAAGAAAAAGGGAAATTCCCTTCAAACCATCTCAAACCTCTATGTCAAATAGTGTTAGGATCTCAATCAAATTGACAATCTTGAATATTGCAGGCCATCACCACTCTTTGAAGTGGGAACAATCACGAGGGTAAAACCATCCATCCTTGGAAGATCTTCCTTAAAGAGACTTCAAAAAGATTTTCAAATGTGAATAAAAATGGATGATGATTGATGAGCCTAATGTCCCTGCCGATGTTGCTGATGTAGAGCCGATAAAGACAAAGCTAAACATGCTCCTCCCGCTCCATATCTCAGTGGTTAGAATCAAAATCAACATCACACAAATTCATGAATCGCTCAAGGTGTTAAAGTGAACATTCCTCTGGATGCCATAAAACAAATCCTCTTCTATATACAATTTGCACTGTGTAATGTGAAGATAAACAAAGTGCCAAATGGTCTTTATGACTAACAATCCACCACTATGATTAGAAGGGACTATTCTCACAAATAAAAGACTCATGAAGCCCCACCATTCCAGTGGTAGGAAACTCGGGCTGAATGTGCTTTAGCAGATCTGGGAGCAAGTAAGAATTTGTTTCCATACTGACATAAGGCTGAGCTGTACTAGAAGAGTTAGAGCCACAACATTTACCTTTAGCTAGCCGAATCGTAGGTGAAGATCCCTAGAGGTATATGAAGAAATGGGCAAAGTAAGTGGATAGGTTCTATTTTCCTATGGACTTTGTCAGATTGACATCACCGTAAGTAGAGCCATGGAGTCGGCCCAATTATTTTGAAGCAGTCTTTCTCGCCACTTCTAATGCCATTATTATACACTATAAAGGAAGGGTCAGATTTAATTTGCCTTTCAAGTAACATGATCGGTGGAACTAACATTTCAATGTTATCAAGGAAGTAGGATGATGAAGATATTTGGCGAAGAATGCGTGATAGAACTTATCCCGCAGAATATGAAGATCATTTTTCATGTGATGACCGCTCCTCTGTCTTGGCCTAGTGAGTCATGTGTCGAGGAAGTAACTACACCTGAAATGAGTTTCTAGCACCGCTACTTGAAGCACAGAGGTAATGGAAACCAATGGGTGGACACCAAGATTTGAAGAATTGCCTCCAATTAAGGAGAGAGTTTTGTTGTCTAAAAGGAAGCCACCTAAGCTTGAATTAAAGCCTCTACCGTCTCATCTCAAATACTCATTCCTAGAAAGTGAAGAGACTTTCCCTGTGATCATATCTTCCTCTAAATTCAACAAGAGACAAACTTTAGAAATTCTCAAGGCACACCAAACCACCATAGGATGGACCATTGCGGACATTAAGGGGATTAGCCCTTTGATATGCACTCATATGATTCACTTGGAAGAGGATGTTAAACCATCTAGGCAAATCAGCCAGAAGAACCGGCCATGAAAGAAGTTGCCAAGAAAGAGGTTTTGAAACTCCCAGATAGGTGTCATTTTCCTATTTCAGATAGCAAGCGGGTAAAAAAAGCCCAACTCAAGTAGTGCCAAAGAAGCCTGGGGTCACTGCAGTAAGAATGAACATAATGAGCTCATACCTACTAGTATCACTTAGAAGGAGGGTGTATAGATTATAGAAACTTAATGTTGGCACTAGAAAAGATCATTTCCTACCAGGGACCAAATGTTGAGAGAGTCGCTGGGTACGAAGCTTTATTGCTGGTTATCCGGTACAATCAAATTGGAGATAGCATTAGAGGATCAGACAAACCACTTTCACATGTCCGCACGCTTTGCTCTTTAAGAAGATGCTCCTTTGATTATGTAATGCACCGAGCTTTTCACGGCAGCATGATGGGTATTTTCAGTGATATGATAGAGAAGATTATGGAGATATTCATGCATGATTTCTCCATCTATGGAGATTCATATGAGGGATGTCTAGAAAATTTGAGGAGAGTTTTGGAAAGATGTGAGGACAGCACCACGAATTAGGAGAAGTGTCACTTCATGACACAATGGATCGTTAGACATGTGAAAAGTCAAAGGAAGGAATGTGAGGTAGACAAGGCCAAAGTTGAGTTGACCTCTAATTTACCTACTCCTAAATGTGTTAAAGACATACTAGCCCTTCCTAGGTCATGCAGATTTTATAAAGGTTCATAAAAATTTCATACACAAATTGCCCCTTATGCCACACGATGTCCTTGAATGGTCACAAGCATGTGAGAGGCTTTTGAAAAGTTGGGAAAGTATGTTAGTCTCGCCTCCTAATACGCGACCTCCTATTCGGGACCCCCTTTCGAAATCATGGTGTGTGATGTCAGACATGCCAGAGCTATCTTAAGGCAAAGAGAAGATAAAAAACCTTTTATGATATAATTTGCTAGCAAGACTTAGATTCCCCATCCAATTTATGTAAAATCACTTAAAAGAGTTCTTAGTCAGAAGTTCGCTCTAGATAAGTTTAGGTCTTATATCAGAGGGTCTCCCCATAATCATTTCACTAACTATGCAGATCAGCGCCATATCTAATCAAGATACTAAGCCCCGCCTCATTAGCGGATCCTACTTTGTCAAGAGTTCAATTACCATTATGATAAGAAAGGAGTCGAATGGTAGTTGACCACCTTTCTCGTTTGGTTTTAGAGATAGCTTATGATGGCCTGCCCATAGGTGACACTTTCCCTGACGAGCAACTGTTTGCTCTTATCCACTCCGTCCCGTATGCCGATATCAGGAATTATTTGTTTACGTATAAATCCCATGTATGGTGGACTTTTCAAAGAAAAGAGGAAATTTTTGGTTGATGCTAAGATGTACTATTTTGATGACCCATATATCTTTAAATATTACCCTAATTAGTTGATGAGAAGGTGTGTACCTAACGACCCACCAAATTAAAGTTTCACCTTCTATCATTCCGTTTGTGAGGCATTTTCCCCTCAGCAAGGAAAACAACTGATAAGATCTTGCAAGCTGGTTTTTATCTGCCCACGCTTTTTAAAGATTGTTTTGAATACTATAAAACTCAGGCTAAGTGCCACAACAACTAGAGGTGTTGGTAGTAAAAAGAACATGATGCCTCTTACCCCATTTCTTAATCATTGAAATTTCAGATCATTAGCATAAAATTTCAAATCTTTCCTCTTTCTTCTCGGGGTATCTTACATTTTATCGAGGTCGATTATGTTCCCATGGTGGAGGCTATTCAACAAAGAGCTAATGACCATAAAGTGGTTTTGTACTTTAAAGATATTTTTTCTCTTTGTTTCGAATGTCTTATACGATCATTAGTGATGGTGAGCTCTATTTTTGTAATAGACCATTTGAGGAATTTAGTTGCAAGCACGGAGTCACACATAATATTTACCGCTTATCATCCATGTACTGGCTGTCAAGCAAACTAGCCAATAAGGAGATAAAACACATTTTTTAGAAAAGACAATTAACTTTAATTACAAGGATTTGGCCCTTTCGACTAATCCCGCATGCTCTTTGGGGCTTATCGCACCGCTTTTAAACCATTCTCGTATGTCTCCCATAGTCGGGTTTATGGCAAACATGTCACTTTGTCTATGAAATGAGCACAAGGCTTATTAGGCCATTAAAATCCTCAATTTTAATTGCTAAAGCAAGTCAACAAATGGATGTTGCAAATGAATGAGTCTTGACAAACAGGCATGAACTTAGAGCTCCAGAATTTACAAAGAGGGTCAAGCTTTTCCATGACAAACACACGTGATAAGACCTGAGCCTTAACATAAAGTACTTTTGTATAGTTCTCGCTTAATATTCCTAGTAAACTGTCTAAGTGGATCAACCTCACGGTCAAGACAACCATCCCTATGGAGAAGTCAAAATTGAGAATCGTAGAATGGAAAAACTACAAGCTCAATGGTAAAGATAAAGCCATTTTCGAGAACTTTGACTGTTTGAGAGTATCGAGAGTTAGTAGATCTAATCTACCAGATGCCAGAGATCGAGTAATTTCAAGTAGTACTCTACCAGATATAGTCTTCTTCTTTTTTGGTTCCTAATAATTTTTTGAATTGTGATACTGGACCCATGTGCAATTTGTTCCTTCCTCATTTCACCCTTAGTGTTTATCTTTTCGCATCGGTGACGCTAGTTTCCATTTTAGTTGCCGGGGAGGAGACATTGTCATACTCATACTCGCAGGGTATCGCCTTCTTGCTTTATGAACACGTTTTTTGGGTTTAATTCAAATGTTTTTGCAAGTTAGTTGCATAAAAATTTTCGATTTGTGTTTACATGAGAATGGAACTGAACTTCTTGAACTATGCTTCCTTTGATCTCACAGGTTAACTTCAGACATTCCTACGCACATGCATACCAAATGTGCTCGACTAAGACCACTACATTTGGGATCATTTCATCCATTTCTTATCTCTTCTCATTTTTTAATCATGGCTTGTACCATTTCTGCTCTTGAATCTTGAATACCTTGGTATCGCACTATCGTCAATGATTTCGTGTTTTCGCCCCAACCGCTTTGGTTTTGGCTTCATTTTGTGCATTTTTGCATAGCCTTGACATTTTCATGCATTTTATTCATTTTGGAACATCCGCATATTAAATCAAAGATGATTTAGGCCATTGTTGCTCATTTAAACTTCTAAACTGATGCTATGTCACCATTTGACAATTTCATGAGCCCAAAAAGTTGCCAATTTGTTCAAAACCTGTGATCCATGGTCATTTTTTAGTAAGCTTGTTTCAAAGCGAGTGTGAAGGTGCGTACAAGTTTGAATATGCATTCAGATGCAAGTGGGTTTAGGGTGGAAAACTGGGCGATTACGCAGTTCGAAAGTATGCAATCGAGGAAAATTATGAAATTTGACTTTTCGCAGCGTCGCACCAAGATCGGGATATGAGTACCCAAGATTCAAATCTATTAAAGGTCCGTATGGCTCAAAGACCAACACTCAAAGCCCAAGACGGCACTAATTGAAGGGAGTTGCATGGCACTTCACACTTCAAGAGATCAAAGCCCAATATCGGTACACAAGTGGGATTTTGCCCTAGTTATGCAAATTTTCCCCCATTTGCAAATTAAAACTCTCTCTTCTCTCACCATCTGAAATCCCCAAACTATCTCACTATTTTTCTCATCAAAACCCAACTTAGCTAACTTTCCATCATCCAAACACCCTCTCATCTCACCATTAATTCCTATTTTTCCTCACATCCTCAATTATCAAAACCCTAACCCTAGCTAACTTTCCCATCATCCAAAACCTCTCATCACACCATCACTCCATCCTCATCATTCTTAACCTTCAAAGTCTCTTCCTAACGATTTCATCATGAGAGTTGTGTTCGAGAAGGGTCGTTTTTACTGGGCGGGTCTAAATTGAGTTCCCACCTAATTTTGGATATTTGGAGCCTTTGTGGGTAAGGAGCTTCTCACATTTTGAGTCTTACATTGTGGTTTGTACTATTGTCTCTGCAAGACTCTATCAGAAGCCGGGTTGTGGTATTATTTATGCAACATACAAAGGTTGTGTATGAAATTTTAAGGATATGGGGATTCGAAAGTCTTGTTTGTTCTAAATGGACTTGTGGGAGTGTTTTCTGTGTGTGTGGGCAATCTTGGCAGTGTTATCTTTCGTTGTCATATCTATGGCAAGGACTAAAAATAATGGGAAAGGAAAGGCTGCTAGCTCTTCTATGGAGCCAGCTATGAAAAAAGAGAAAAGTTGACAATTCTGAAGTGGTTAAAAAGAGCAAGGGAAAAGCGAAGAATCAATCATCAGAAAATGAGGAAGAAAGTAAAGATGAGGAGATTGAAGAAATGTTTCATGAATCTGCTGAAGTAGCGCGAGCAAAATGGGCCCAATCAATTGCAAAGAGAATCTTTCACTGTGAAAGGGGCATAAAAATTGAAACTTTTATTTTTTATCACCCCATTCATGCAATCGTAGATGCTCAAAAGTTACAGTTTATTTGCAAAGAGGTAAAAGATTATCTCCTCGACTGTCGTGAGAATTCTACTCTAATCTCGAAAGGAGAACTCGATAAGGAATTTTCGAGACCCAGCCAAAGGTGCTTTATCGCCCACTTTAATCACTGTCATATATTCAGCACTTGCCCTAGCATTAGTGACGCATCTTATCCATTCTCGTACATCACGGGTTCAAGGCGTTGTTCTCACAATGCCATGTGCACTAATCAAGTGCCTATGAGAGGATTTTTGTGAAAAGAGTTCATTCCAGGGAAGCTAAAACCTAAGTATGCATTGATGAACAAGATCATTCATAATATGATCATGCCTAAGGGGAAAGAAAAGATGCCAAGTGAGAAAGAAATTCGGGCTTTTGTTGGGCGATGAACGGGAGGCTTATCGACTATGGTGTCATGGAGATGGTGCATCATGAGACTTCATTAAGTCCACGCGAAAAGAGTTACATTCCATATCCAAAGACTATACCAAATTGAGCGGAAGCCACAAAGATAAAGGGCCCAAGTAGTGGGAAAAAGGTGGTTCCCTCTGTCTGGTCCATTAAGGTAAGTATAACATAAGCCAAAAGCAAGAGCTGCTGAGTGGCTTCTTCAGCCAAAGATCCCCAAACACGTAGGTAGCTATCTTTCATCACGCTCCTAAACCAAAGAGTACATCTCCTTTGAAGAGGATGGAGCGCATGATAAAAGGGTGGTTTAAGTGTATCTTGGGATAACAAAAACAGATTGACCACAGGTTCTCCGTGCTCGAGAAAGAGGTTCAAATCCTACGAGGAGAGTCTTCTGTTGTTGCAAGACCCCCTCCTAACTTGGAAGGGGATTTTAACGAGCTTGATGATTATGTGGATGAAGATGCATTCTCAACTGACGAAGAGGATTTTGAAGAAGAGTTCTCGAGTTCTGTGTTGATAGGGTGGTGTTGGCAATAGTGGGTAGCAACCCCTAAAATTTATGTCATGTGCAATACCATTTTGTTTCTAGTGCCTTCTGCAAACCCATTGTCACATGCTTCCTAGAAGTCCTTTTTTTTTTTTTTGGTTGTTCCTTTATGAATATTAGGTATGCTTAAGTACTTGGGCATTGTTAAATGCTTATTTCATCAATGAAGTTTTATTTCCTTTAGGTGACTTCATTCTATTCCATTTTCAAAGGTTTTGCCTGTATGAGCGTTGTTGGTTTTAGAAAAGTTCTGTCGGGATTATCACTACACTTGGAATTGTCTGCGCTCATCGAGTTCAATGCAAATATTTAGAATAGTACTATGTTCATGTCTGCTTATTTTGGAATTTTTCAATGCTTAATTGGTTTCTTTTGTGCTTTGTTGTACCTCTTAGTTGTTTTAGTTCATTTTAGTTCAAATCTTGCTAGGGACTAGCAAGATTCAGGTTGGGGGTGTGTTTAGCTTTTAGCCTTTCTAGCTCGTAGTATTTTGCCTTTAGTTTGTGTAGAATAGGTGCTTTTGACTTTCTTTTCTATTTTTATGCTCTCGAAGGTTGTCTAATGTCTTCTGAAATCTTTTGAAGTGTCTTTTGGATGCTTAAAGGACAACCATGTTTCACAAAAGAATTATGCAGATTTTCACTTCAGTTTGAGCCGACTTTGGAAGCACTCCGCCAAAGCCTACTCTCCAAATCTTGTTCTTCCTCTCTCACCTATGAATGATTCCCCAATGTGATCATGACTTTCTAAAGGTAAAGGATGGTCACTTGAGGTTTTATGTCTAACCGAGGTTCCATGAATTTATGAGTAAAATTATGCGTAATTGGCAGAGTAATTTAAGACTAGAAATGTGAGTACCGATACTCAAAGTTGTTAAAGGTGCAGAGAAAGGTGAGTACGGCATCTAAGATCGATACTCAAAGACGGTGACTAGTTGTTAAAGGTTTAGTAGATGTAGTATCTAGATCAAAAGTGAATACCGGTCCCCGTGCTCGAGTCAACTCGGGTGTATCCAATTATGATATTTCAGGCAAGGGCATCTGCCGCCTTTTGCTCCATTTGTAGCTATTCAGTGGTATTTTGTTTTTCAGAGCCCATTAGGCTTGTGAAATTCCACTAAAGGGATGCTTCAAGTTTTGGGCAATTTTGAAGTTTTGTGTTGAAAATAGAATAATCACAGATAAGCTTAGGACATATTTAGCTTTTGCTCCAAATCGATGATTCCACTTCGAATAAAATAGATTTATAGAGGAATAATAGATTTGAAGGAAGTTAGGTAAAATATGGCTCATTTGTTTCCAGAAAATTTTTACAAGTGAAGGTGTGTTGGGTAGAAAACAACCCTAACTAGAAACCTAAATAAGCTAACTGATATTGCTCTCTAATTGTGATGATTAGTGGGTCGACGATGAGGAAAACTCGAATTGAAGTCGAGATTCCAAGGATAGGAATCGAAGTGCGACGACCTTTTTGGTTCATTCTCTATTCTTCTCTTCTTATTTCAAGTATCAAAATTATTTGCGCAATTATTGAAATGATTTAAAATAAAACTGCATATTGATTTATTTTAAGTGATTTGAGAAAATTGATTGTAAAATGATTGCCATGAAAAAAATTGCATGAGTATTTAAATGTGCTATTTGAGTATAAATGTATATACCCTATTGTAAATTTTTATGATTGATTTTTAATGCCCTTAATAGAATGTTATCCGTCATATTCGAGTTAAGGATGGATTGGTATACCAATGTTGTCAATCAACAGATCGCGAACGAACGTAATGTGTTGTCACTGGACCAGAGTCTAACTAGACAAGTATTGGTAGTGTTCACAAATGATTTTTTTATATAACCAAATAATAACCCAAATAGGATCCGTACCTGATTCCGCTATCCTACGACCGGGGCAAAACATTGGCTAAATTCGTTTAAGGGCAAAATGATAAGAATATTTGTGAAATGCATGATTTAAGTTTTGAATGAGTTATTGCATATGAAAGTGCATATTTGGAATGATCAATGAATTGTAAATGAATGTATATGAAATGAATATATATACATATTGTATTACATTGATCATTCAATAAGGTTTAAAAGCATTGCTTTAGAAAAGTCACATGATTTGTGTTAAAATAAAATGAAGAGAGAACTGCATAGAAACACTAAGCATGAAAATGCTTATCGCGTAGGTGCCGAGTGAACAGGTTCAAAAGCAAAGACCGTGCGGGCTGCTTAAAGTCTTCACAAAGTCGCGACGGCGAGTAAAAGTAAAGCTCCAACCATACATACATGAAACCCCATGATCGCTGATACTTCGTATTAAAACTATGTTGTGAAAATTGAACTCTGATAAATGTTTGTAAATGTTTTTTATATTTATAACGGCTTATAATGCCATAATTTATAAAGGTGGGGAAATGGAGCAAATGGGCATATAATGTCATATTGAATGAAAATGTGTATTGAGAAGAAAATGATAGGCCCCCTTTAAGTTAACGTGATATATACGTATATATTTTCATACGGATAATTATCTCGATAAATGAGTATTTGAAATGTGTTTTATCGAGAAAATGAATGGTATCGATTCGTAAAGAGAGGACCGCTTGGCCCCGATCTAATTCATACTCCGGCCTGCCTGTACTACAGCGCGAGCGCCTCCTCAAGGTGGCATCCGAGGAGCAGGGGTCATGGGTTCAAGTCCCAATATGGACAGCTTACTACATTGTAACTAAAGTGTTTAATTGTTAAAAAAATCATATAAGAAAAAAAGACTAAGATGTTAAGAGAACGTGGTTGATTTGGAATTTAATTTATAGATTATGTAGACAATTAATCTTCTTGATAGTATGATAGATGGATTTATCTCTGAGTAATAGTCAAACATTAAAGATTAACCATCTTTGAGTCTTTAAAATTTAGGACTTTATTTGAGATTTGAGACTTATGATTCCATTTTCAATAATAGTTTATTAAATGTTTTTCTTTGCTTGATTGATATAATTATTCACATATATTAATAATTACGTATATTTGATATTATGCATACTTTACTTTAAGTGTAACCTAATCTCCTATTCCTTTGCAATTTGTATTTCACAATGTCTAATTCCTTCATTACTTATATTTATTTTTACCATCTTTTTCATTATTATGTATGCAATCCTTCACTGACAAGGATGGTTCAAGTGAAATTATTCAATTCAAATAACATGCACAAATAGCTATTTCTTCCTTTATCAACCCATCGAGCCCTAAGATTTTGAAATAGGCCCCCACTGGGCAACTACCTTGAAATCTATCATGCACATTAGACTTTGGCAAAATTTGAAATATCCGTGAACCCAACACAAACTCGATATATTTTTCTTCTTTTTTTTTTAATATGTTTGGATTGAGTATAATCGTGTTTTAGTCAAATTTGAGTTAACTTGTATAACCTGTTTAATAAACAGGTTATATTTGTGTCAAGCTACATAACACGAAATTGATCCGTTTAAATATTATGTAAATTAATATTTAACCAAGATTAACTCTTTTAATATGTTATTTATGTTAAATATTGATAATTAATTATAATTAATATTTATTTAAATGAACAAATTAATAGACGGGTTATACGTGTCGTGTCATGTTACCCATTTACTAATTAGGTCGTATTTGAATTTGTTAATTTTCACATGATTATAAATTCATGTCATGTTCGAGTTAGCAAATATAATGGAATATATGTATATTGACACGATGTGTTCTGATACTTAATTGCTATCCTTTACACATTTTAAAATAATAATTTAATTCATACTTAATTTATATTTCATTATTATATTATTTGTTTGTGCTACTAATGCGATCATATTGAATGTTTAATTTGAAATTATTTTATTTTTCATTTATTTATGTTCATTTATTTAGCTTGATTATTGATTTAGATTATCAATCATTTATACTATAAACTTTGATTTTTACGTCATTTTTAGTACTTATGTTGTGTTTATGTATTTAATTTGAATATTTTTTGTATTTTTACTGATATAATTTGTTGTATTTATTTGGTCATCTTTCAAATAAGACTTGAAAATAAAAAATGTAGAAAAATATCCCTAGTCTATTTAAATAGTTCCCTTCCCATGTTAATAGGCCTCACTCCTAAATTCAAATATGATATTATGATGAAGTTGGATATCATATTTATTAATTAATTTATTTTATAAACATTGAAGTTTGAACTTCATTAATTACCTATGTCTTTTATTTACTTATTTTTACTCTAATGTTAGTATATATATATATATATATATGTTATATATATTGATTAATTGACAAGAATAGTCATAGTTTTGTTTAGTTTTATTTAGTCCCACCTGCAACTTAATTAAGAATAATCCCAAGTTTAGGGGGTCTCGTATCCGAATGGTCCGGTAGTGATTTAGTCGGTGTTGTATATCCTACATGGCATAATCAGTTTAATGAGCCCTAATTTCTTCCATTTCTTTTTCGTCCATTTCATTCCTTTTCTCCAACTTCTTCTTCTTCTCTCTAAGAGTCATATTGAGCAAAGTGAGGAGACTAAAATCAGAACTCTTCACATGTTTAAATATCAATAATCGTTCACTAGTTTTGTCGCAATTAACGCCTCTTTTACCTCCTAATCAAAGTATAAGAATGATAAATATCAAAATGGTTACATAAATCATAGAAATAAAGGTTTGAAACAAATAACATTAAAAATTAATCCCAACGCCGAAAAACCTTAGAGTAGTCCCATAGACCGAATTTGAGAGTGTGAGCGGCAAACCGTAATACTGAAGAAAACCAAAAAATACCCCATGAACAGTAAAAATCAGACAACTGGATTAAAATCCCATTTTTTCTTCATCTTTCTCATATTTCTTCACTTCACTCTCACCTCACACCCTTTTGGAATCCTAGAAATCATTAGAGATGAAGAAAGGAAGGGCAAAACCGGAGATTAAAGGGTAGATTAGAGATCAAAGCTCAAGATCTTCATCCCAACCAAGAATTTCGGGTAGGGGTTTTCTCTCATTCTCTTGCATCGAGGATATTATATATATATATATATATATATGGTATATATATATGTGTGTGTGTGTGTGTGTGTGTGTGTGTGCATGTTTCTTGTTTATAAATGAGGTATTTAGGAGACGGGATCATCGCTCTTAGGCTTCTAAGCAAATTTCATGTGTTTGAACAATGTTAGGGTGGAACACCCATGAAATCCTTCTTTGTTTTAAAAAAACTTGGTTATTTGAAAGGCCCTAGACTTAGATCAGAAAGGACAACAAACACACTTCCACCCTTAGCTTCTCAAGAAAAAATAAAGTTGTAGTTTTAGCTTATATATGTTATAAACAAGAAAAAACATATTAAAAATCAATTTAAATCGGGAACAGCTAAGACAAATAAAGGAAAGAGAATGAACCAGGAACAGAGCGCATTTTTCTTCTTCTTCATTCTAGCACTACAATTTTTTATACAAGGAGTACATCCAATAGGGAAGTTGAAAGACATGGACAATCTTTCACCACACAACTAAACACAACATTACATGTTAACTAACAACATATTAAGTTAATAAAAGACATAGAACTTAATTAAACATAACAATGAGTATTGAGAATGATGACATTTCTTCTGAATGGTTCTTTGGGATTGATTTCTACTTCTAGTGATTTATGTGTCGAGTAGAAAACAAATTAGTATGATTCGTATTTTCCCGATAGGTTATCAAAGTGCTCCAAATGAATGGAAGAATTTGGGGAAGAATGGGTTATAAATCGGGATTTACGAAATTATCGGGTTAGATGATGAGTGCCTGTGATTGGTTGTTTAAAAAAATCCAAGCATTGGAGAATGTACGACATTTCTTCGAATGGGTTCTCTTTGGGATTGATTTCTACTTAAGATTTATGTGTCGAGTAGTAAAATAAATTGGTGTATGATCTCTTGTATTTTTCTGACAAAGTTATTGAAAGCTTCCAATGGAAATGGGGAATTTTTAGAAGAATGGTTATAAATTGGGATTTAATAAATTATTGGTTAGTAGTGATGAGTGCTGGTATTAGTTGATGAATAAACATGACTGAGAGGTTCCAGAAGACGCCAAATCATGCTCAAGAGGTTCAGGATGCTTCGAGAAAACTACTAGATGAATGAGAGGTTCCTTGTGTAAGGATGCTTGAGAAACACTATCAGATGTGAATGAGAGCTGTAAGGATGCTCAAAATATTCTTAAGAGGTTCCTAGTAAGGATGCTCTCAGAAATACTACTATAAAGAGTGAGGTTCTCAGAAGGTTGCCTATTTTATCCAAAAGTGTCTCAAAGAAGGACGCTTTAAGCGAAACAAAAATAACGCGATAAAGGAGGTTATCAAGTATATGCCACCTACCAAAATAACGATTGGAAATGGTATTTGATGAAACTGCTTATACTCCTGCTTACGCGTCGCTTATGCACATTTACTTATGTTTGCTTTTTATATAAACCTAGATTTGTTTGAAATGTCAATATTTAGGCAAAATCAGATATTTGTGATATAAAAGGTAAAAAACAGACCGATCGTTTTCATCATTTTATAATTTTGTCGAGTTTGGGAGGATTCTCCTATGTAGCTTCGTGTCAATTTCCTACTTACATCCCTTCGTATTTTTACCTTTCGAGGGAGGCGGTAGAGCCGAGGAGCCCGTATCGATGCCCCAATTCGAGGGAATCTAAATCAAGGTGAAGATGTATTATCAAGATTTTGTAATTTCTGGTGACTCTGAGATGAAATTTATTTTGAAAACTATGTAAAGTCTAGTATTTTGTTATTTCGCTGCGTTATCATAGTTTAATTCCTTTTGAAATGTAAATGTCACAATATTCTTTTGATATCAGGGCTATGGCTTGGCTTATTATTTTGGAAGGTTGTCAGGGGTATTGAATACTTGAATGGAAATCTTTAGGATAATGCTAAATTATTTTATGGATAAATGGATGAAATATGGTTGATGTATTATAATTGCAATGTGTCAGAGTTAGTAGAGCTCTCGAACAAATGGTGACTCTAATTTTAACTAAGGACCCTGCTATTTATGGATTTTATTAGTGCTCTCATGGTGTAAATGGTTGTTAGTATGTAATGTCATTCCAGGGGGTATTTGGGGTGTTAACAAAGTTGGTATCGAGCTAGGGCTTGTGTCTTACATGGAGCCGAGGTTACGGGTACCACTACGAGAGGATTAGCAGGTAAGATGGTCATTTCTAATTAGAATGGTTCTGTTCATCAAGGAACCAAAATTGTGAATTGATGTAGAATGGATCGCGGGACGAGGACACGGACGTGACGCGGGTTGTAGTCAAGCAAATCCACCACCCACCACCGATGCCATGAACAGGTATTTATCAATGTTTAAGAGAACTCACTACTCTAAAGGCAACATCATAATAGAAAGTCAATAACAACAACCACACTACGGGCTCACTCAGCTCAGCCCCCAAGTGCCAGCAATGGAGCCGATAATCTGAGAATGATCGTTATTCGAGAATTTTAAGGCAAAGCCCACCCACTTTCCATGGTCAAAACCCCTAGATGCGAATAGGTGGATCCCGCCAGTGACAAAAAGTCTTGATGGCCTAGGAGAAACAAGACTTTAAAGCCCGCAACGTATTTATTCGAGCGGAGAGGCCCAACACCGGTGGGGACTGAAAGAGAAGGAGGGACATCAAGCAGTAATCTTACTGGGAGTTCGATCAAACTTCCAAGACAAGTATTTTTCTGAATCCGCCGCAGACGTACTCATACGATTCGCTTCAAGGATAGTGGCAAAGACAACTGTATCAGGGGAGAGAAGCTTATCGAGCTATCCCGCTATACATGGAGTTTATTCTACGGAGTCAACCGCAAGCGCTTGGAATGTACTGAGGTCGGCCATCCGAGAGAAGCTGGGTAGCTCTCGGGCACACTGACTAGCGGGATATGGTGGATCGAGCCGCACTCAGGGAGAGATATATAGAGGATAGCCAAACGATGAGTCGATGAGGGAGGTCCGATCCTGACTGGTCTGTAGCAATGGAGTTCGTAGGGCAAAGACCTTATCGTCGCCTAAACCAGATAAACAGGACCTGCACTAGTTAGCCGTGAGGGGCCTGAGTTTCATCATGGGAGTGTAATCGATTACGATCCCCGCTTTGTATGTGGAGGTGCAAATATATTAGAATGCATTGTCCAATTTATCCACCCGTAGGAATACTCAGACAATGGATCTGCACATGCAATTAGGGGCCAATTTCTACTCAAAGCACTACTGCAGAAGAGGGACACACACAGGGGGCCCAGCCCCAAAGGAGGCGTATCCAAGGAGAGTGTTTGCTTTGACTCACCAAGAGGAAGATGTCTCCACGCCAGGAAGGTATCATTCTCTTTGTAATTCCATGGCCCGAATTTATTTGATCATGGTGCGATCTATTCATTTATACGCACCACATATGCTATTGATTCGGGATTGAACTTTTGAAAAGCTAGAGCATGCATTAAATGTTGACTTACCCACGGAGTATGAACAATCGGGTACCAACCAGTTCTCAAAGGGCTGCTACTGATAAAGGAGCACCAATTAATCAGGACATAATTGCTCTAGATTTGAAGGGGTGAAGATGTTATGATTCGACGGACTTGTTGTCCACTTTCCGGCGTTGATGGATTTGTTTTCGCAAGCAAATTACACTCCAAATACCAGAGGTAGTTGGCCATTAATGATCGGTTCCCAACCATTTCCTACCATTAGTAGTAAATTCAAAGCTAAGGCAAGGAGCCACTGAAGCTTTTAGCTAGCTTGATCGGGAGAAGAGAAGAATAACACCCTATGGAGGGTTGTTGTGAGTATCTATGATTTCCCGGATGAACTACCAGGGTTACCCCCATAAAGAGAGATTGAGTTCAAGATTGATCTATATCCAGGAACCGAACCCATATCCATTGCCCCTTACCGTATGGCACCTTTGGAGCTAAAGGAGCTAAGGAAGCAATTGGACCAATTGTTGAATACTGGGTTTGTCCTGTCTAAGTACCTCACCTTGGGGAGCCCACTCCTTCAAAGAAGCATGTGCTGAAACCCTTCTGCTATGCACCCGACTACAAACACTTGAATCCATGATGTTGAAAAAAATAAATACCTTTACCCCTGGGAGCAGATGACCTTATTTGATCACTAGGCCTAAGTATTACACCAAGATTGATCCGCATGCGGTACCATCAATTGCGAATCGTGAGGAGGTGATTATTCCTAAGACCGCTGCACTGGGTGATGGTCATTTCAGTACACGAATGCCAATGATTAACCACGCCGCAGCCTTTCATGCGGTGGATTTGATGCATGTGGTATTTCGATCGTGATTCGACTTCAATTAATATCATGTTCATCGATGACATATTAATCTATTCAAGGACCCCCGAGGAGCATGAACGTCATCTCACAACAGCTCTAGACTTTATATACGTTATATGCTATGATTGGTTAAATGCGAAGCTTTGAATAAGAGGTAAATCCTCGCCGCGGTATCAATGTGCGTGGTGATGTTTAATTCCAAGAAAGATTGAGTAAGATTGAAGGGAATCAATAAGAAATGGTTTGAGTGCACGTGAGGCTTTTTAAGTCATGAAGTTACTATCGAAGGCTTTGAGGATCTTCCAAGCTCGTGAATGCCAATTACTCGCTTCAACCAAGAAGGAGAGAATCATTATGGATCTTGCAGTGTGAACTCGCTTTTCTGCTTAATGAGAATTGACACCGCCCATCCTTATTATTCGAACGATGGGGAAGGATACGAGGTACATCGATGCTTCTCACAAGGCTCAGATGTGCCCTTAATGCAAGGGGGGAAGGTAGTTGCTTATGGCTCGAGGCAACTCAAGACTCATGAGCAGAACTATCCCACTCATGACTTGGAACTAGCCACCGTGGTTTTTTCTCTTAAGTTGTGGAGGTGCTACTTAAATGGGGAAAATTCCAAGTGTATTCGGATCATATACCTCAAGTATATCTTCACACAAAAAAACTTGAATCTCTAAAATGAGGTGGGTCGAGTACTGAAGACTATGATTTCACACTAACTATCATCTAATAAAGTAAATGTAAGTGCGTATGCACTTAGCAAAAGTCTATGAACTCATCGTTTCCATAAGTGGAATGGAAGCTGAAGGATGCCTCAGAGATTTCGATCTATGATCATGGCGTGAACTTAATTACGCATATTCATCTGGTAGTCAACCATTGCTGACAAAGGATCGTGACGCGCAAATAAGAGACAATGAGTCGAGGCCATACGAGTAGGTCGAGGCTATACTGAGTAGGTCGAGAGGAGGAGATTGTCGAGATCAATACTACGATGAGCATTTAAGCCGGAAGGTTGGTGTACTCTAACCATGATCTTGGATCGTGGGAAGAAGTATCAGAATGCCATCGTTCCAAGCTCGATCCATCCCGGAGTAACAAAATGTATGTGGACATGAAGCGCAGTATTGGTGGTAGTGGAATGAAAAGGATGTAGCTAGATACATTTCAAAATGTGCGATGTGTCAACAAGCAGCATCGAGCACCAAAGGTCTAAAGGATTACTCCGGGCCGCCATCCCGCAGTGAAGTGGATCACATCACCATGGACTTCAGATCCGGTTTTCCACGACCGCACGAGGGAAGATATCGTCGTATGGATTATTGTTGATGTGACCACCAACCGCCTACTGGTATGAAGACTACTCTGACACAACCGAGAATCTGAGCCAACTCTATATCCGTGAGATTGTTAGATTGCATGGAGTTCCACTCTATCAAGGCCATCATGATTCTCGATTTTGCGGGTAATTGTCAAATGAAAGTCTACAAATAAGTGATGGGGATGAGTTACGCTTTCAAAGACAGCTTCATCCCCAAACGAATGGCCAATCCGAAAGGGTGATACAGATTGTGGAAGACATGCTACGTTTTGTCGACTTCAAGGGAAACTGGCAACCATTTTTCGTTGGTAGAATTTATGCGGCAACAACAACTAGGAAAGTATTGTGGATGGCACCTTAGAGGCATTGTATGGAAGGCCATGTAGATCACCGACATGCGCTGGAAGAGGGCTGAGAGGTAGCCTGTTTGGGCTGAAGATTGTCTAGAAACTACGCAGAAGATTCAATCATCCCGAGAGGCTACGACGACAAAGTATGTGAAAGTTATGACGACGATTTAAGACCCTTGAATTTCAAGAGGGGGGATTATGTATTCTCAAGGTGTCCCCAAAAGGAGCATAGATTTGGCAAGAAAGGAAAGTTAGCACCAAGATATATTAGGCCATTTGAAGTGACCATAGTGGTAGGCAAAGCGGCATTAGGTCAAGGGTTACCCGTCAATACCTAAGGTGCATGATCGATCCCACGTATCACTGAGGAAGTGTTCATCTATGCAACGCCTGGCCGTGAACTCGGGAAGATATAGAAGCCTAAGATAAATACAGAGGAACAAACTTCAGAAGATTCTTGATACCAAAGAAAAGGTGCTTCGCAACAAAATAATCCAAATAGTGAAAGTTTTGTGGCAACACCATGGAGTGGAAAAAGCTACATGAGAACCGAAGCTAGAAATACGAGAGAAGTACCTGCAATTATTCAAGCATTAGAGGTAAGTTTCGTGATCTAAACTTTCTTTGCTGTCGATTGTAA
This sequence comes from Tetrastigma voinierianum, assembly GCA_016808115.1. Lineage (NCBI taxonomy): Eukaryota > Viridiplantae > Streptophyta > Magnoliopsida > Vitales > Vitaceae > Tetrastigma > Tetrastigma voinierianum. Next base: position 240,525 of record JAEQBH010000831.1, on the reverse strand, counting down.
ACCCCACATATCTAAATATCAATAATCGTCCAATTAGCTTGGTCATAATTAACGCCTTCTTTTTACTCGAATCAAAGCCATAAGTGAATGATAAATATGAAAATTGTTACATAAATCATATAAATAAAGGTTTTTAAGTTAAAATAACATTAAAAATTAAACTGGGAACGTTTAAAAACTCTCGCAGAGTGGGCCCCATAGATCGAATTTGAGACAGAGTGGCAAAACTGTAATTTTGAAGAAAAACCAAAAAAATACCCAGTGAACATTAAAAATCGGGCAGCTGGATTAAAATCCCATTTTTTCTTCATCTTTTCTCATATTTCTTCATTTCACTCTCCCCAGCTGTTCCTTGGAACCCTAGAAACACAGAGATGAAGAAAGGAAGGGCAAACCTGAGATTGAAGGGTAGTTGCATCAAAGCTCAAATTCATCCCAAACTAAGAATTTCGGTAGTTTTTCTCATTCTCGTGATTGAGGCCAGGTGTGTATAGATATATATGTGTGTGTGTGTGTGTGTGTGTATGTTTTCGGTTATAAATGAGGTATATTTAGGAGATGGGATCATTCTCTTTTAGGCTTTCTACAAATTTTATGTGTTTGAATTAATGTTAGGTGGAACACCCATGAAACTTTTCTTTGTTTTAAAAAATCGTGGTTATCGAGTGCACTCACTTAGACTAGGTGCGATTAACAAACACACAACTCTCACCCTTTAGCTCCAAAGAAAAAAAGTTGTGTTTCTATCTATATATGTTATAAACAAGAAAAAAAAGAAACATATTAAAAATCAATTTAAATCAAAATGCTTCGCACAAACAGGGAAAGAATCAACTGTGAGCATAGCAGATTTTTCTTCTTCATCCTGAACACTACAACTTTTTATACAAGGAGTACATCTATCAGAAGCTTACACATTGGCCAACTTTTAGCCATTAATAACTAAACACTACATTTACAAAGTTTACTAACAATATATTAAGTTAACAAAAGACATAGAACTTAATTAAACATAACAATGAGTATCGAGAATGATGACATTTCTTTTGAATAGGTTCTTTGGGGATTGATTTCTACTTCTAGTGATTTATATGTGTCGAGGCAGTAAAATAAATTGGTATGATCTCTTATATTTTTCCTCGGGACAAGTTATTGAAAGTGCTCCAAATGGAAATGAATTTCATAGAATATTATAAATCAGATCATTAAATTGGCTGGTTAGAGTAATGAGGCCGGTATTGGTTGTTTAAAAATCCGAGTATTGGAGAATGATGACATTTGAATGTGTCTCTTTGGGATTGATTTTTACTCTAGTGATTTATGTGCTGAGTAGTAAAATAAATTGGTATGATTCTCAGATTTTCCCTCGACAAAGTTATCAAAGTGCCCGCAAATGGAAATGGGGAATTTTGGGAAGAATGTTATAAATCGGGGATTTACTAAAATTATTGGTTAGTAGTGATGAGGTTGGTATTATTGATGGAATAAACATGATTGAGAGGTTCCTTTGTAAGGATGCTTGGTGAAACTACTAGGATGAATAATAAGAGGTTCCTTGTAAGGAGGCTCAACCTATACTCAAGAGGTTCCTTGTACATGTTCGGTAAAACAGCTCCACTGCGACACCGATACCCTTTAAGTATGCTCAAAATATTCTTAAGAGGTTCCTAGTAAGGATGCTTGAGAAATAATACTATGAAGAGTGAGAGGTTCCTTGTAAGGTTGCTCATTTTATCTCAAGAGGTTCCCAGTAAGGATGCTTGAGAAACAAAAATAACACGATAGGGGTGGAGGTTATCAAGTATATGCCACTTGCCAAAATAACTTTTTATTAATACAACACGTGCTATCAAGACGAAATTCTAACCAAGCACGAAATTTAACCAAGCACAAGATTCTAACTGCTATTTTAAGGTATGGATCTTCTTTGTGTCGATCGCTTGGTTCCAAGATAAATGGTGGAGAGATATGTCTAGCAGATAGTGCTACTACTCATATAATTCTTTGGGATCAAAAATATTTTTCCCACATAACATTAGTCAAGATAATGTAATACAATATCAAGTCCTCATGACTTCTGATCGATGGTCCCGGGAGAGCCACTATTATGTTACCATGTAGCACGATATTCCATATTAATGATGTCTTATATTCAATCAGATCCAAAAGAAATCTGCTAAGTTTTAAAGATATACGTCATAATGGATATCATATTGAGACCACATATAACAATAATAAAGAATATTTATGCATTACTCATATTGTTTCAAGCCAAAAGCTTATAGTGGAAAAATTGTCTGCTTTTTCTTCAGGAGTATATTATACCACAATAACAACAATTGAATTAAATATGGTGATGAGCCAGAAGCTCTCTCACCCAAATATTTTTATGCTTTGGCATGATAAACTCAGCACCCCGGTCAACAATAATGAGGCTGATTATTGAAATTCACATGGACATCCATTAAAGAATCAAAAATTCTTTGTTCAGTGATTATTCTGCATTATTTGTTCACGAAAATTGATTTGCTGTTCATCTCGCATAAAGTCCTTATCAATTCCCAACATTTTTGAACGAACTAAGGGGACATATGTGGCTCAATTCATCCACTATGTGGACCATTTCGCTTATTTCATGTCACACAGATGCCTCATCTGGATGGCCACATGTCTGTTTGTTATCTACCCTCAATGTTGCATTTGCCAGGCTCCTTGCTCAGATCATAAGGCTAAAAGCACATTTTCCAGATTATCAAATCAAGAAGATCAGTCCCGATAATGCTAGTGAATTTATATCTAAAGCCTTTGATGATTATTGCATGTCAGTTGGAATTGAGGTGGAACATCCGATTGCGCATGTACATACACAAAATGGCTAAGTAGAAGCCTTTATCAAACAACTCCAACTAATTGCTCGACCTTTACTTATGAGGACAAAGTTACCTATTTATGCTTGTGTGGATTACGCCATTCTACATGCCGCAAAGATCGTCTACATTCGACCGACTGCTAATCACCAACAATCACCATTTCAATTGGTACTAGGTCAAATTCCAAATCTTTCCCAAATACGAGTGTTTGGATGCACTGTACAAGTTCCAATTGCACCTCCACAACGCACAAAAATGGGTCCCTAACGTCGATCAGGAATATACATTGGTTTTGATTCACCATCAATCATCAACATTCAACCTTGACAGAGACGCCAGAGCAAGATTCATGATTGGTCATTTTGATGAAGTCAATTTCCCGTCGTTAGGGGGAGATAAGCTACCAAAAGAGGAATGACGTGAAATTATTTAGAATGCATCATCCATGTCTCATCTCGACCCATGCATTGCTACCAAAAAAGAGGAACGACATGAAATTATTTGGAATGCATCATCCATGTCTCATCTCGGTCCACACACTGCTCAATGTGACAAGGAAGTACAGAGAATCACTCTTCTTCAGAAGATTGCCAGCCAATTGCCTTATGCATTTACAGATACAAATTAAAGTAACATTAAAACTATATACCGGCCAGAAACACACCAAGAAGGATCAATATACTAATGGAAAAAATCGCTTATTACGGGTACCTAATGAATCATCGGTGACACGCCTAAACGTGGTCAAAAGATTTAATTCATCGAAAGAGGAAAATAAAAGGGCAAATAAACCCCGGGCCTTGAAGAAAATAAGACTATGAAGAGTGTTACTCCTACAATTTCTAAAATCATAACCCTACAGAAAGTGTCATCAAGGAACATATATGTCTCGAAAAAGGCACAATTCTCGAAGAGATACAAAATAGTTTAGAGGCACACATTTCCGCGTAAACGATGAAATTTCCATAAATGAAAGATCCACTGTGGAATTGCAGGATCATACAAAAGTGGTTATTAATGAGGTATTTTTATTTTTATGCAGCCACGTAAATTTTAAAAGAATATGATGATCACGAACCACGCAGTTGTTGATGAATGTCACAACAACATGATTGGTCAAAGCAGCACAATCAAGAATCGACTCTAGCAAAACGAAGTATCACTCAGAGGTCCCAACACCTAATGATGCGAAACCTCAGAGGTTACAAATGGTGTTTATATGGAAATATAACATAAAATGAAATTGTTAGATACAAAAGCACGCTCAGGCAGCACAAGGTTTTCACAAAGACCTGGATTGATTATGATGAAACGTGATTCACCCATGATGATATTAATACGCTTCGATATTTAATTAGTCATTTGTCTCAAAATGATGCCCAGACATGTTAATCTCATGGCCAGACTGGTCGTGATATATTTGTAGTGCTGAGGTGCTGGAAAATTATATTTATATGAAAGTCCTTAAGGATTTCAATTACCAAGTAAACACACATCACAACCACGAATATAATTAATTAAGTTAAGACGATCATTATATGACTTAAAACAACTGAAGAACGGGTATAATCGTCTGAAAGGGAGTATTTGATCAAGGATGAGCATATTAACAATCCTATATGCCCTCGTGTTTATAAAGAAATCGCACTAGAGATTTGTTATCCTGCAAAGATATGCGTGGATGATATAAACTGCAGTGATAAGAGACGAGTTCCAGTTCCAAAATGGAGCATAAGTCTAATGGAATTCTCATACATCGCCAACATATCGAAAAGGATTAAGTAATTTAACATAGACAGCACATCTATTAAGTTCTTGAATTACTACAGACCTAATGCTAAGAAACATCATTTTCAACGTAAGAAAACTGATAACCACTTCAAACTGGTACTTTATTCAGTGCAATCGGGTGCTTGTTATACTTTTACACGTTGCAATAAGGCTAGATATTGCATTTTCAGTTAATTTGTTGGTAAGATTCAGCTCTGCACCAACTCGAAGACTCTAGAATGGTGTGAAACATATCTTACATTACCTTCACATCATGGGATTGGGCTATTTATCTAAAGGAATCAACTCAAAAGGATATGGCATTCGGATACCTTCTAATCCTGCCACGTCATCACAAACGGCATGTATTCAGAATACGGCACGCATCAATTTCGCACTCAACCAAGGTGATTAACACATTTCAACTGTTCGATAATCAGACCAGCCACAGCGTCGGATGTTCGGTTAAGATCAATGGTACATCACATCAAATGCAGCGTTACCTTCGATTACAAGCATTCCAACAATTTATGGTGATAATAACGCGTATTGAATAAAATCAAAGAAGGATACATCAAAGGTGACGTGAACGCTAGTTAATTACCAAAGTTTCGTTCGGTACTGAGCCCAAAAGGAGTCGTTGAAAATTGAAGCGGAACGAAATAAGATCAATGATAATGTCAGCATTTATTTATCAAAGCCGGTCATCATCATACGATTCGTAAATGAAAATGTTGATATCGATGACCAGTCAGATCGTCCGCGACATCACCAAGGGAAGACATCTTTCAAGTCACCGCTATTCCGACATATGATTTGTACTCTTTTTCTTTCTGCTCGTGTTTTTCCTTACCCGATTTACCGCAAGGTTTTAAGGCGGTGTTTCTTTAGATAGTCCAACATCACTCTAAGATTTTAAAATATCAGACTTATTTACACATTTTTTCTTTGCGTTTTAGTGTCATGATTGTACTATCTTAATATGATGGGCATCCAAGAAGGGGGAGTATTGTAATAATGGTGGATAACCACTCATATTCTTCATTATGATGGATGACCACTCATATTCTGCCTAAATATAACCCTCCTTAGAGCATCTCCAACAGTGGAGTAAAAGCAAAAAAATAGATACTCAAACAAAAACTCATTCCAACAAATGGCTAACCTTCAAGCAAAAGACTGTTTTCAGAATCTGGATAAAGAATATTCAAAATATTATGGTCAACGCTCATTAGTTAAGTATCGATTGACAATAGAAATTCCATCAGCCTCAACATGACCGTTGGGGTTCAAATCAAGAGGACGGATTCAAGAATAACAATAAAAAACTAAAAATCAAAGAATAACCAAACAAAGGTAATGGTCAGTGATTTTTGAGATTCAAATCACAAAACAACAATAGATATACACCACTGGTACAGATCAGGCAACATTTTCTTTTTCGTAGATTCCTTCCGAAAAGCCAAAGACTCTAATGTGACGGAAACTGAACCATAAAAAAAAAAACAAATGGCTATCAAGAATCAATTTGATTCTTCAACCCCCTCGCAAAACCAACCGGCGAAAAACCCCACTGATCTATGATTTCAAATCGAAATCTCAAGAATAAACGCAAATATACCCTACCAAATTCAAAAGCAAAACCTAATTTACCTCGCTGGTCGTTGGCCTGCCGTCACGCCGGGCCGGGTCACCGTAGCTACCGCTGGGTCGTCGCCGACTCGCCGTCGCCGACTTGCAAATCATTTCCAGCTCAAGACAGACTCTAAATGTCGTGAGGTTTGCCTCTTCTTCTTCTCCCTCCTTCTTCTTCCCCCTCTTCATTTTCAACCAAGCTGAAATATCGCCCATTTATATGGCTTCGCAGAAGAAAACACGCCGCTTCATCTCTGAGTGCAGTGAAAACGGGCGCTGCTTCGCTTAATTTTTATTATAATCAAACCAGAGCGCCGCTTAATCTCACCAAAACAACGCGCCGCTGATGATATGCAGATTTTTAAAAATAAATTATGATATCGAAAACGACGCCGCTTTTGAACCCTCCCAAATTCAAAATGACGTTGCTTTAATATCTCGTTAATTTAAAAATAAAATTTTGATGGCTAAAACAAAATAAAAATAATATAATAAATTAAAAAGTTTATAAATCATATTTTTGGTAATAATATTATCAAGACAAATATAAAATGATTTAATAAATATAAATAAATTAATTCCAAATAAATAATTGCAAAAATATATATAAATAAGAATAATAGAAAAATTATATGGTAAGTTATATTATTATTGATTGATTAATTAACTAATTGTATTAATATTAAATTAATATGGTAATATATTACAAATAAAATTAGAATAATAAATTAACAAAACTATATATCATATTTTTGTGAACAATATACAATACAAATATGTTAATTTCGATGACATTCTAATAATGATTAATACATTTGTTCCTTCGCCATTCAACTTGATTAATTGATGTATTTGATGCAGCATATTTGTTAAAAATATGTTATACTTGATATAAAATAATTTCTTTCTATTAGCATTAAGATACCGATCTTCATCGAATACTTTATTAACTATTTAAATAATGTTAAATATTAAAAAATTTGTTTTATTAAATTTTTAGTTTATTTAATTATATCTATTTTCTAATCATTTATATAATATGTTAATAATTTTTAAATATTTTAATCATCTTATTTTGCGTATCGACCTATACGCGACCCTTTTTTGTCAACATGAAATTTAGTCATCACTCCATTAATTATTTTTTCGCTTTATGTTATTAAGTTTTTAACCAATGTAATTTTTTAAATCCTACTTAATTTAATTTTGATTTGCAGTTTAAAATGACATCTCTTCCAAAGACGAGTAGACGGGGAAAGTCTTTCTAACTATAAACTGATGACTACGCCATTTTGGATGACCATAACCCAAGATCCGGTGATTAATATCATAACCGACACAAGTTTTCGTGATCGTCGATAAACAGCTTTGCACTAACGCAGCTGACCCACCACGGACTTTATGTTCAAACAAATCGATGTGATAGTAATCCGACATTATCAGACAAAATGGCGTAGTGATATTTGCGACAAATCAGGAATAGGCCGCAAAGTGGAGCTAACATCACCGACGAGGTCAATTATCTATTGTTATAATTTTCTACAACAAATATACTAGAAATTTTATTTATTTCTAATTTTATTTTTCTACAACGTGTGCAAGCTATGAATATGTTTCAAGCGCATGTCAGTCCATGGATTTACGCTTTATCGAGGTGCTGAAACATCGCGATACCACGATTATACCGCAAACAACCCTGGGATTTCTCCTCGCTTCATTATAAGAACTCGTTATACACCACAGATTTCGAGACTGATCATCCATATAAGAAGCAACTGGCAATTTCCGCACAGACTCTCAGAAGAAAAGCATCAAAGACAAGAAACAAAAAGAATAGTCCATATAACAGTGATTCTATTTTACCACGGTCCGTGAATTAATATCCGGGTAAAGTGAATGTATAAGAATTTGTAATAGACGAGCAAAAACTTCACCATCAATAACAAAGACAGCGAGGATGCAGAATCTCAAATTGGCAAGACGCTAAAGATAGAATAAAAGTGAGTAAGATAAGATGATGCATGAGCAAGATAGTGTAGCCAGAATGATGTATTTATTTATTTAATTGATGTCAAAAGACATCTCACATATATCCGCTAAAATTGTCAACATCTATTATCACCATAAACACGCACTGGGACATGGCAAAAACAACGAAAAACGCAAAGAGATCCAACTTCAATTTTACTTCCGCACTAATACAAATATATTTGATTTTCTCGTCGTAATTTCACTTTGTCTACTTAATCAAAACGAACGTTCAAATTATCTATGTATTTTACTTAGGGCAAAAATTCAATACTAAAATTATTAATTAAATTTTATTTTTTATTTTAATTAAATATTTTATTTAGTTTTATTTTTAATTATATTTTATTTTTAAATTTCTACTAAATACTTATTTATATTTATATTTATATTTATATTTTTTAAATAAAATTCATAAGATGGTAAGAAATGATATAAGATGAAACGAAGATATGATATAATTATTATTATTAAGAATGAAAAAATTTGTATCAGACAAGATAAATAGAAATTTAATGAATTTCATAATCTTTACTAAATAACCTACCTTTAAATAATCGATCTTTTTTACTAACTCGAAAATATCTACTACAAGATTTATCTTCCTATACTTCTTTTGTCTCTTCATAAATTATGAGCCTTTAAAATAAAGTACTTAAACCCTTTAAAAATATAAATAAAAGACAATAATTTCTTATCTAAACTATTTTATCTTTTCATTACTTTCACAACAGTTATTTTTTATTTATTATTATTTATTTTAAACAAGCATATCAATAACACACCTGCACATACTTTTTGCATATTTATAAAAAAAAATATGACTTTATATTAAAGTTGTCTTAGTTTAAAACAATTTATTTCAAATTTTAAACATTACTCTCACAAATAATTTGTAATGTTCCAGATGAATCTAATATATCGCATTGAAAACACTTATCTTTGATTTCTTTGTTTTCTAATCATTGAAAATGAATGAAAAAGAAATGAAGGCCTATTTTATGAGTTTCATATTAAAGTAACATTTATTAAATATTTAAAAATCTGTCTTTTACTTTAAACCAATATTCACCAATTATTTTAAAAAATTAACTTCCAAACCATATTTTATAAATTAAATTTTAAAATTAACTTAAAACCTTTTAATTAGTAACACAGTTCTAAATTTACACTAAAACTGATTGAAAATGATTTTAAGATTAATTTTCAAAATCGCCTTTTGATAAATACTGTTATAAAAAACAAAAATCTGATTTTTTTTTTTAAATTAATTATTTTTACTTAAACCTACAGTTCCTTCCTGTTCTTTGAAAATAGATCTTACCCTTTCTTTGTTCTTATTTTCAAACAGACAAAAGGAACTAATCCATGCCCTAGGAGAGCTTCCTTCCATGAAGTAAATATGTAAAATAAGAACCACTAATTGTAATGTACAGATCAAAAGAAATATTTGTTAATTTAATTATTTCAAGGTCAGAGGTCTTAATGCTTGCTACCTAAATCAGAAACAAGTTGTTTATCACACACAGGATTGAAGCTCAGAAAGCCAGTAAAATTTGACATCAAAGCAAAATTCAGCCGGTAATTCCAGACATACAAAATCATCAGCTGGCTTCCCTAGAAGCCAAAAATAAATAAAAATAAAATGAGCTAAAGAAAGTACCTAGAGGAGAAAATGTAATCGCAGAAAATCGGCCTGTAGATCACCGGCATAAACCAGATCCACACAGGTTCCTGGTCAGTAAGCGGCATAGATCGATCTCGGTCCATCATAGCACGCGGTCAACGCCAATGGCTACCGGCGACGTGGCATCGGACCTCCCAACAACTTTTCACAGAAGAAAAAGAAAAAGAAGATCGGAAAAGGTATCCAAAAATCCATTCAATAGAAAAACTAAACAAAACAAAACCCTCAGAGTCCCGTTTCAAATCACACACACAACGGCGCACCATAACCGATTTATCCCGACCAATGAACGAGATCCTCAGCCACATAGTCTGAGGGACGCATCGGTGGATGGGAAGATTGGGCTGTCGGCGACGCCACTGGTGTTTGGAGTGTCATACGGCACTTCCTATCATGGGCATGCTTCCTCACTGGGATTTCGATACATCAAAACTATAAATCCTAACCTAACCCTCTCAATCATAGATTCCAAGTCGTAAACCCTAAAAGTAACTAGATTGATCTTATCAGTTGTCGACGATGTGTAGGAGGAGGCCAACGAGGGGTTTATATAGAGAAACAATGTGTAGCCCTAATTGTAAGCGCCGACTCTAAGTTTCTATGTTCAGAAGGAATTTTTCAATATATTAATTAAAATATTAAATAATTTATTTTTTCAAATAAATAAATGCATGACAGAGAATTAAAAATATTAAAAAAAAAAATTAGAGGATGACGCGGTATCATGTTAATAGCAAAATTTTTAATAATTCAAAAATACTTAAAATACTTAAGATTGCAGAAAGGGTTACACATTTGATAATTTAAAAATGCTTAGAATACTTAAGATTACAGGAAAGGTTACATATTTGATAATTCAAAAATTTAATAATCTAAGATCAGATATTATGCTATAGCATCACAAATTTATTCACAATTCTTTTCAGATGTATTCTCATCATCTTAACTAACAACACAAAAACCAACAAAGAAGTTAATGTCGACGACACATTTCGTCGTAGAACAACAAATCCATCAGATAATTTAGTGAGATTAATCATTAATTAAATTTTAATGGCGTCATTTTCTTCTTCATATTTCGTTAACATATTATTCATTTTTATAAAATAGTTAAAATACCTTTATTATTTATTTCGAATAAAACTGGTTTTAAAATAGAGAAATCCAAAAAGTTAATTCCAAAACTAACATAAAATGTCACAATTTCAAATAAAATGCCCATAAGAGTATAAATATAAATCCTTCATATACAATTAAACCTAATTAATATTTTGTCTAATTCCCGATATTATAACTATATTTTTAGGGGTATTATTGTTTGAAGTTATATCTTTTTATACATTTTTTTTTTTACTTAAAAGAACTAGGTTACTTGAGAATAAAGTACTACAACATAATATATAACATTTTTAGGAAAGTTTGACCACAAAATCCTTGAATCTAAAATACCAATACATTTCTTAACTAAACAATTCGCAATTTGATTTGTTTCTCTTATCAATATATATGAGATCCTCATATAACTTCCAAATATCCTCCATTAATACCCCAATTGACACTAATCCTCTTATCATTCTATTACTATTTTTTAATCATCTTCAATTTCTAGTCTTAAAAAATCATTGTTTTTGGCAATTAAAATATCATCTCTAAGTGTTATACATTCTACAATAATAATTGAGGCTTGCCTAAGTGTCTACCAGTAGCCATCTTTATAGTGTCATTAGAATCTCTAATGACCCACCCTAAAGCTCTCTACGCTCGAACCATGAAAATTAAATTTGAACCTGCCATTTGTAAGGGAAATCTAACAAATTCATTTTTCAAACACTTAGAAAACATTACGCTCTTTGTTCTGAAGATAAAATCAAACAAATACTCTTAAAGATTTTAAAATATTGAGGTGACTTTCTCTATTACAAAAAAGGGGTTTGGATGAACGTTCTTGAAAACAACTTGATTTTTATGCGTCGAAACATTCCACATGATTATGTCAATCTTTTCCATTTGATGATCGAACAATTTGCAATTAGTTTTATAATTTTTATAAATTATTCCTAACCAAGAAAGGAAATAACCCTCATAAAAGTAAAGCGGAGATAATGGTATTTAATATGATCCTAAATACTCCTAGAATAAAACGACAATTTTACAAATATGATAGATATTTTCAATATTTTGACCGCACATATGAAATTATGAATTTATATCCTTCTAGCAAAGAGAGAAAATCACAAGTAGAAAACGCATCTCTAACAACCAACTAAAGGAAAAAATTTATTTTTGAATGAGCACTTCAAATCCACTAAGAGGGACACAGGTGATGGTCGATGGCTTTCTACATTGTCCAAGTTACTGATTTCAGAGTAAATCTACCATCTGATGGAACCTAGAAACCAATCCAGGAAGCATGAGATAGAAATTGTTTCAATGTCAGCTAAAACATTAGAGGAAGGCGAGAAGCAGAATGAGATTCCACTCCTTTGTTGGGTCGTAGACTATAAATTTGTGGACTTTGGCCTCGATTTATAAGACATAAAACTATGACAAATTGGGGGTCAAGTTGACCCAACAATATGTCTAGAAGCATACTCTTCCCACCATCCTATGCACCATTTAGTCAGCCCCTATATATTTTCTATGATTTATGATTTCTTTCTAAACAATGGAATCTCCTTCTCTTTTTTAGATTCTAAAGAAGTTGTAGTCTTTAACATATCTATCCCTCATGGTTCTCGCCCATTAACTATCATTATCGATAAAGATTCTCCATCATAGCTTGGCATTAAGCCTTTCATTAAATATCTTCATTTCTCATAATTCCTAATCCTTCAGACTTAGGTTTATAAACCTCATCCTGCCATCAAAGGAAACCCTTTGACTTCCTTTAACCCTATATTTAGCCTTATAAAAATCCTATTAATTTTGTCAAGATCTTCATTATTTCTTTTATGTTTAAAGCAATTCATGACACAAAAGTAGTTAAACGTTATACCTTTTTTTCAAACAGAAATGCCATTACAATGATCAATTGCAACACACAATCTCTTAAAGCATCCAATAACCAAATGAGAAAATCATAAATATAGCTGTAGATTCTGTAAAACGTGACTGCCTAGTCAAAGTATGTGCAGCCCCATTTGTATGCCTTAGTACAAAAACAACCTTAAAATCAAGCTCATAACATAGCAAAAGATGATAACTACTCATAAGGACACCAAATTCGGTATTATTACATGATCCATAAGTCAAAGCATTCACTACCATTTGCGAATCAGTTTCAAAGAGAACCTAATTGTAGCTAAGGTGCACACCTAAGGGATAGCTTCAAAGAGAGCCAATGTTTCACATTCTTTAACCGCAAGAATGCTAGGAAGCTTCATCGTTTTGTATAGCAAGAAGATCTTCACTCTCACCACATAAAACAATACCCAAACATGTTTCACCCCTATCATAAAAAACTGTAACATCATAATTACATTTGACCAAAGATGGAGGAGGAGGATGCCACTTAGAACATTCAGATAACACCCGAGGAACCTAAGATACACTAGGCTGATATTTTGCTTGTAACCATTCATACAAACACTCCAAGCCATGAAAAAACAACAAAGATATTTGAACGTGCAATGTTTTTCCATAGTCTGTCATTACATTCATGCCATATGCTCCACAAGATCATCCTTACCTTTCACCATTGACCTTGAACATCAGCAACATCGGAACTGAAACATTGCACATAAGTATCCAGCTGGCTGAAGTCATGTTATTCACCGTATTAGCCAAGTCAGCTTGTTACTGCACGAGCAAAGCAAACCATGAAATAGGTGCTATGAGTTTTCAAAAGCATTATTGCAAAAAAATACAAGATAATGGCATCCACACCATGAGAATGCAATGTATCCATATTTGAAGAAGCTTTGCAGAACGTCAGATAAATTTTTTAACCTTCGAAGGAATGCCAATCACCAGGGACATGGAGATGAGAATCAGAAGATAGCCTTTCCATGACAAGTCTATAAGCAGACCTAACAATGAACTCAACAAAATTACTATAATGCCAAATACAGCGAATAACCAGGGACAAAGAGGAAGGCTACTAGGCAACAACATCCCAGGGAGAAAATAATTCATTTAGGAACTCAGCATCCCATTGTAAGCACCCAGGAATCATCAAGTCTTTCACCATCATGTTAGATAATTTTGAAATAACTAGGGTCTTAGTCTTAAAATTAGCCTGTCCTAATCATTTATCAAACCACATGGATGTACTTCCATCTCACACTCCATCGATGTCCACAATTCACCAATGCTTGAGAAACCCAACACCTCCCAGACAAATTATTCAAGTTGAGTGAAATAAAATTCCCATGAGGAAAGATTGCTTTGAAAAGACGAGGTACCGCAGTATCCTGGCTAGAGAAAAGTTTCAACCTTGAGTATGGTGTTTGGCCATATGTGTAATCTGGTCTGACGTTTTTTAGGGTCCACCATTACCCCTAAAGCTTATTACGTACTACCATACTCACAAAAGACGTTTAACGGGGTGAACAAACGGAGCATTGACTTTGTTGATGTGGCACCCCTCACATGTGTTTTTAGCTTATGTGGCACCTTAGCATGTGATTCTTTAAGCTCAAACATTGTTTTGACAAAAATGCTCTCATCCCTATCGATCATCTCGGAGATGGTTTCGATATATGGTTGTCCCAACATATTCAAGTCTCATTTATGGCTGATTTTCCAATATCTTCACTTTAAAAAAATAGAAAAGAAAGAATCTACACATAGAATCAATTTTAGTTGTCTCAGGCTTTGTTTTTGACATAAGAATGCTTGCAAAAATAACCTCAATTCTGAGAATGGCCTTTGATTTCAATTTGAATTCGCTTTCCCCAATACCACAATTTCTCAACACTGGGATATATATTTATACTTGAGCAGATCGAATAAGCTCACACCATGTTGAACAATTTTCAACCTTAATGCGGATCAACCCTAATCAATAGGGAAGGTGGAAACATGAATGCTCAGTCCCAAACAAATCGACAGATAATCAACTCATATATTCCAATCAGAACCGTCTTTAATATGGTATGGACAATCATGTACATGAACTCGCCATAACCTGTTGGTGGGCATGGAAGGGTCTAGAACAAGGGAGGGTACTAAGCGCCTAGCTCACTATAGCCTACGACAATGGTTTTGTTCATCCTACATTTTTGTATTGTAGTTCAAGAGCTAGATCTCAACACACGATACATCACCAAAACTGGGTCCGTTTGACTACCCGTCAACCTGGCTGGAATATGGATGCTTTCCAAGTTACCCGACACAAAATCTGCAGAGTCTCCTTTGTACGTAGAGCTCACCCAAATATAAAGATCAGATATACCCCACCCCAACAAATTCAATATAATCCCAATATGAGTAAAACGGCCTTCTGGGGCCCAATACAAATACTCATCATCACAATATATCCAAACTATATCCAATAGTTTCAAGAGTTAATAACCACTTTTTTATACAAATATATAGAAAAAGCACTCTAATACATATATAGTGTGACACCAGCCACATCCCTATTTCTTCTAAAAATGTTCTCAAGGACGGACCGCTTCCTCGCACGCTCCCCAGACCAAAAGGGGTCCCACGACTGGTGAGCTAAAGCTCGTGAGGAGAATCACCGCGGCTACTCACCACCTAAGTGCTGCAATGTTCCAGCAAACAACACATTCAAGCAAATGCATGATCCTACTTGAATGTCTAGCATTATCAACTGCATCCTGTTCATCACTCCTCTCACACTCACGCGTTTCTGTATGAGAATTATTGCTTTATTAGTGATAAACCCTCCATGGGATGATATATATAACATCAATGTCCCATCATTGATATTATCGTCAGATCATCCCTCCCATGAATATCACCGGCCGCCCATGATTGATATTTTAAATTTGGACCACCCTCAGATAATTAATGTTTTTAGACAACCATAGAGCCAGTTTTCTCTAGACTTATCCTCATGCACTCTCACTCCTATAATCTAAGGTATTCAGTGCATATAGAATACATGCTTATGTCGAGTTCCAATACAGTCTAATCACATGCAAATATATAAACATGAATATACTCGCATAATTCAGATCACACAATCATGTTATGTAATTTTACAACTCATACATCAAAATTAGTTCACTTGGGCTAATGATCAAACACGAGCAATTTAATTTAAATCACTCGACTAAACACATATTTTCACAAAAATATATTTTTGTGTCACTATTTCTAAGGCGATAAAACCACAGGGTTCACGGTTCCCGACACTGTTTCAATCGGTTCACTTTGTGAACCCGCATCCGCAGCCATTCGGCCTTTTTCAAACCAATACCTTAGCAGTTTGTACAAATCACCCAAATTTGACAAGCAATCGTAGTGGCGATCCGCGAATTTGCTCCATTGGGTACTCAAAGAAATTCATATCAATTCGGTCCCGAGTTTGGGGCCAAGTCACTTGGCCTCTCTTTGGCCTCAATCCAGCTCAAACATTTGCAAAGTATTTAAAGAGAATAAAACCCAGTAGGGAGAAACCCCTACCTCTCGGAGTTTGAAACTCCTAAATCTGAATACCCACCTTGAAGCCCTCTCCCGCGTAGAGCGGTTCTCCTTCTTGTCGAGAAGGCTAGCAAAAGCGGTCGGATTAGTATTTTAGAGAGAGTTTCTCTCTCTAAAGAAATCTCTCAAAAAAAATGGTATGGATTTGGTTCAATTCCGTTTTGGTCTTTAGTGAGATTAGAGCGACCAACAGCCAGCAATCTGCCATCCTAATGACTTAAAAACTTTTCAAAATGGCAGATTATAATCCCTCTTTTCCAGATTTGACATTCGGCTCTATCTCAGGCGATCGTTTTCATCATTTCTCTCATCCACTTATGGCACATGAGTTCATGTTATATGTGACTTTTCGTCGCATGAAAATCGTTTTACGGCACGAACTGATGCCTCAAAACGTGTCTACTCATTGTCTCGAATTCAGCGAGGCACGTGTCGGCTAGATTTCATAGAGAGGCCCAGTTCAGGTGCATCCGTTTATTAAATCGGTCACAGAGAATAAGTGCGGATTTTTAATCGAAATAACAATTTTGTAAGCAAAATTACGATTTTGCCCTTTTTCCATAAATTGGAATTTCTCGGGTCTTACATTCTCC
Source organism: Tetrastigma voinierianum (assembly GCA_016808115.1). Classification (NCBI taxonomy): domain Eukaryota; kingdom Viridiplantae; phylum Streptophyta; class Magnoliopsida; order Vitales; family Vitaceae; genus Tetrastigma; species Tetrastigma voinierianum. The sequence goes on along the minus strand of JAEQBH010000831.1, from coordinate 223,327 downwards.
CCTCCTTAAAAGGAATTTCGTCCCGAAATTCAGGACAATCACAATCACGCACATGCACATGCAACGCGCCCTCTACCATGCATGTAGCGGTCGTTAAATTTTAAGCGACTTTAATTAAATCACGCCGTGCTAAACGAAGGGATAAAATTGGCGCAGCGTTATGTCGCCCGTGACTTACCGTTGTTTCGCCGGCTCCGCGGTCTGCCATAGCACTCGCTAGCCTCACGGTCTTTGCGATACATAAAACCTTATCATGACTATCAACAATGCTTTTGATGCCATATAGAAGGTCGTCAGTGTCGGCCTCGATCATCACGTCGTGCGTAAATTTGGATCACAAGTATGGCCTGCGAGGCATGGAGCGTGAAATACCTCGTGGACACCTAACATGTTGGCGATGCCTTAACCGATGCGCAATGGTGCCCCTGCCTCTCGAGTATCTCGGGTCCGATGAGCCTCGTGATGGCTTCCCACGCTTGCCGGGCACGGTAGCTCCTCTTGGGCATCACCTTGAGAAGGCGTGATCTGACCTCGAACTTTAAGGGTAGGCGTCGCACATCCGCATGGCTCTTACGTCGGCTGCAATGCTTGTGAAGGCAGCTATCGTATCAAGCTTTCGCCTTCTCGGTGTGCCACAATCAAATCAGGACCAGTGATGGAGCTCTCTCCCACCTCGGTCTAACATAGTGGTGACCTGCATGGCCTCCCATACAGTGCCTCATACGATGCCATCTGTATACTAGTCTGATAATTGTTGTCGTAGGCGAATTCCACTAAGGGCTAATGCTCCTCCCAGCTACCCTTATGATTCAGGACGCATGCTCGTAGCATGTCCTTTAACACATGTATATAATCCGCACAATGTATAACCCTACACAACCCTTACTTAGTGTGTAAACGCTGACCTTCCCAAGGTCACTATCGACATAATCCAATGGAATGAGTGACTAGTCCATGTCATGAATGACGTCTATACCGAGCCCTTGTCGGCAACAGCACCTAATGTAATTGCGAAGGTATCCAAATCTAGTCACTCTCGACTCACATCACTTTTCAAACTCTGAAGTCTGCGTGATAACTTTGACCGTGTGTTTTCATCGATTACATAACAACCCGACACACTTGAGCCTCTTACATTTCTGATTCAACTATAGTCTTCATTGAAGCAATCCTAAGACAAACTCAACCCACACTCACCAAGAGTGGTGAATGGCCCCAGATGCGTGCACCCACGCCGACTCGGCTAGCTGATGTTCACGGAAGTACGTAGATCTGATAATATAAATCTTGTGACACACCTTGATCAGGGTCCACCATGAGCAGAATCTTAGAAATCACTCACTCATAATCTCGACCTATCGGAGTCAACTCTTACCCTACATCCTAGGAGAACATCTATACCTGGCTTCTCACAAGGCCTTAACCTCTAAGCCCAAAATCCAAGGCCATATCGGGTATGACAACCGGCTAAGAGTCATTTGATGCCGACACAACCCGATGGTGTCAGCTTCCTCTATCTCAAACCTGACTTCAATCCAACAACCCCGATAGGTCTACCACCCTAAGATTACCACCTTCCATTCTTCTGATCTGTCCACGACTTGAGCCACTGCGGCCCCTACGCTTTATGCGACAACTCTTTGGGGTGCTTGTATACCGGCCAAAGTGGTTCCTCGACCCGTATTTTTAAGGAGTGTAGGAGGAATAGGCCATGCTCTCTGTCCTCGGCTAGTGGGGCGCATTGTCCCAAAGTCTTAGGATCCACTGACTCTGCAGGCGATCCCGTCACTCATGCTCAAATCCATTTTGAATCCTGAAACTAGTGTGAGTAAAGTTTTACTTGCCTCTTCCTCGAACTGAAGAAAGGCCTGATCCTCCCTATCTTGCTACCAACACCCGTATCCAGAGTGTTCCATGTATCCTCGATTTCTCTCTGTAATTAGAGGTCGTCCCAACCATGGAGTCCATATCCGTAAGGCGAGGGTCACAATCTGCGAATGGACTTATTGTTCTCGAATCTCACTGTGATACCTGCGCCCGATCGAAACTACGTATCTGAAGATTGACATTTGGTCTCTACCAACTCATCGCTTTGCCTCAACATGCGGGTCATTGGCTACGATCGACACCCGTGTCCCAAAATCACCTCGATGGTAAAACTCTCACTTGCGAACTTTGCCATTTTCGTGATGGTCTCTGTAGCGTAACACAATCCTCAAATGATACTCAATGCTCCTGAGCTCTACATTTGGGAGTAGATCAAAATGTCATCACGAAGACTCGACAAAATGATCTAGATAGGGTTGGAATATATCCATCATGAGATCCATGAATACTTGGTGCGTGCGATCCGATCGGGCATCACGTCAAACTCAAGTGCCCATACTTGGCGTCCTGGCGTCTTAGGGATATACATCGCAACCTCGGTGATGGTAACGGTCACGAAAGTCTATCTTGGAGTAGACTTGCGCTCCTCTCAGCCCGATCAAACAAATCGTCGATCCTCGGTATTAGGTACCGATTCTTGATAAATAACCACCATTCAGCTGTCGATAATCAATGCACGGTAGAAGGTCTTGTCGCTAACTTCTTCCTGAAAATAGAGCGGAGCGCCCGCGGTGAAGTGCTCGATTATGAACTCAACGTCCGGTAACTCCTGGCCGGACTGCGGTTCCTCTACCCAGCTCAGCGTTGTCATCCTATGCCGAGTCATAGAGATGGGTGAATTACGGTGTAACTCATCTGAAGTCACACATCCGATGTGGAAATTAGTCGGTGGCTCATCACGAAAAGACATCCGCATACTCACACCTTGTCAGGGGTGGATCTAAGTGCAGTCTCTCCTCGTTCTGCAGGGAGTGGGCTCTCTAGCCAACCCACTAACTATCCCTAACACTTGGACTTGTATCTTGTACGAGACGGAAATGCCATGCTTGTCCACTGAACTACCATCTGATCACCGAGATCCTGCGTATAGGCGGTAGCCTCCTACGCTCACAATCGATCGCGACCTTAGCTATAAGCCCCGGTCCGTACTGGGATGACATCGAACTGACATGTCCATGATTTCGGTCCAGCGTGAGTAGAGTTCCCAGATCTCAATACGCTCAGTATATCATCCTTATTCTGGCCCCTAATCCCTGAGGAGAACTCCACGTCTGAGGCTCCTCTGAGGTCTCGAATCTCTGGCTTGGCTGATGCGTGGCCACGTGATCATTAACGATCATTTAATACGTGAACCTAGTCACATATCCATCATAGTCATCTTACTGCTTCGGCTCTAGGAACTCCCGAGCTTTGCAGTCTCACAGAGAAATGCGTACACATGATGCTCCACGAGTGCGCCCATGTCATACGCCTCTAGGTCTCACAGAGGTCCTTGCCCATTCCGCCATATTTGGGGCCCTCACCCTCTAGTGGAACACGACTAGTACAATCTGGGTCGCGTTGAAGTGTCCATGGCCTCTAACACTTTCTCGTCTGTACTAACCAATGGTACACGTCACCCACCTCGGATCTCCTCCCCACATGAATGTCGGAGGATGATCGTCCTAAACCTACGGGGTTTACTAGGATCTTCTTTATCTACATTATACCCGGCCTGTGCGATAGCATTCGTTTGTAATACCTCGAGCCTCATCAAAAAGAGTCTGGCGATCGAGCAACGGTGTGCGACCGTACCGAGTAGGGCGAATCCTCTCGTCCTCGTCCTCACTAGTCATCTCACATGTCGACTTGGCGGTTAAAATTCCAGTCGGTATCTCTAAGGCATAAACACAGCCCCGAGACACTAATCATACACCTAAATTAGTGTATACGCAATCAATTTTGCATTTAAAATATTGTTTTCAACAAAATTTTATTTTTGAAAATTTCAATTTTTGAAAATTTTGTCGATTTAGTTGATTTTATTTTATTTTATTTAATTTAATAAATTTTTTTCGAAAAATTTATGATGAGCGATCATTCATTTAGTGACTTCGAGAGCGATCTTGAGTCCGTCGGATCAAAGCGAGTCGAGTGCACAAACACCCACGGGCCAATTTGGGCTGCACCGGTAGCGCCTGGGCGCGCAGTAGCGCCTGTAGCCGTGTCGTGGCCCTTGGCCCGGCCGTGTCGTGGCCAGGGTCGGCCGTGTCGCAGGCTCCAGGCTGCCGTGTCGCAGCCCCCACTCGCGCGCCCCTGCGCTGTGCCGCGCGCCATGCCACGCGTCTACGCCTTGCCGTGTCGCGCGCCTACCCAGCGCCCTCCCGCGCGCCTCGCACGTCGATATCATTGGCCACTAGCGACGATGTCGTGGCGTGGCTGCACGCCCACGGCCCGAGCCGTGTCGGGCTGAGTCGCGCGGCGGCTTCTTGCGGGTGTCTGGGGTGGGCGTGTTATGTGCAACCTGGTACGGCCTTTCCTGCTAGGCTGTACAATGTCTGATGTTTTGTATTGCGATACACAAAACCTTCTTAGCCTTCAAACTGCCTCGGTCCAGTTGTATTGCAATCTGATTATGACCCACCATTTATTGCAATACAATCTTTGACACATTGCACTCGATTTGCAATACAATAACTGTATTGCAATACAATTCTAAGCCAAATTCACTCATCTTGCAATACAATCCCACAGCCTTCTCTCATGTTTCTTGCAATACAATTGCAAGGCTTGCAATACAAATTCACAATACAATTGGGCAATAGCCCAAAAACGGTTCTGCACCAATTTTTTTTTTTTTTTTCATTATTCATTTTCCCTTATTTCGGCTCTTGGAAAAATTACAGAAAAAATTATTTGCCATTTTTTTCATTTTCTTTAACACTCAAATAAATTTACAAAAATTTATTTTCTTCAGTTTTACACCATATAAAACCTTAGAAAATTATTTTCTTCAATTCTCATCCAATAAATTTATAAAAATTTATTTTCTCTTATTTTCTTCAACTTAGAAAATTATTTTCATCACCTATAGGTCAAATAAATTTATAAAATTTATTCTTTCTCATTTTGTTCAGTTTGTACTGCATACAACTCGAATATTTTTCTAAAATATTTCCTAACTCATCCATGTGCTAATCACCGAAGCACACCAAAATCTCAACACATGAAACATGTCATGCACACCCAAACACACAATAGTTCACCGATCACAAAAACACATCAACACGCATGCATGCTTAATTATCCTAGTTTTGTCCATGATCTAGGTAATCTCATACTATGGGAACATCGAGACCACACCTAGTGGTGATGCTCTCACTCGTATGGCCTAAGCGAATCCACTCTATTTGCTATGGGTTTCCATATACCTATGCTCATATCAAACCACCTAGTGGTGATGGATGAGCAGGCTCCTGGGTGTTCGTATACCTAAGCTACGATGCAATTGTGAAGGCTGGTATCGGGGACTAAACTTATAACTACACCCAGGGCTCCCAGTGAATCGTTTGCCAGCTGCGATACCAAATTGTGAAGTGGTGTCGGGACTAAACTATAGCTTCACCGGAGGCCTCCCAAGTGTCGTTTACCTTGGCTTTGATACCAATTTGTGACGTCCAAGCAGGGAGTGGGTTGTTTGCAGTGACGTTGAATACAAAAGTGGATGTCGGGTTGCAGCGCCACTTGAATCGGGCGAGTCTCCTTTGTGCGGAGCTCCTACCCAAATCTGATGCACATATACATCTGAACAATCCAATATAAATCTGACATGAGTAAACGGCCTCTTGGGCCCTGTCTGATACTCATCACAATATATCAAACTATATCCAATAGTTTCAAGTTGCTCATACAGCTTCTCTTATACAACATATATTAAAATGAAAACATTCTAATACATGTATACGAGTGTGACGCAACCACATCAAAACTTTCTTCTAAAATAGCCTCGAGGGCCAAACTAGTCTCTCATGCGCTCCACGTATTTTTGTAAAGGGGTCCCACGTGAGGTGAGCTAAAGCTTCCCCGATGGGAGAATCGCCTAAGTGGGCTACTCACCACCAAGTGCTGTGCAATGTTCAAAGTAAACACACATTCAAGCAAATGCATTTATCTACTTGAATGTCTACGTGACTATTTCGAGATCAGAGTCCTCAAACTCTCTCCACTCGCCCTAAGCCTTGTATGAGAATTATTGTTTTATTAGTGGACAGCCCTCCGATGTATATATATATCAGATTGGGCCAATCCGACGATTGATATATTATTTGTTTAATAGGACTACCCTCAGGTGAATATCAATTGGGCCGCTCAGGCGATTGATATTTTAGGTTTGGACTACCCTCAGATAATTAATGTTTTAGACAATAGCCCTCCGAACCGTTTTCTCTAGACTTATCTCATGCACTCACTCCTATAATCCTAGAATTGTTCGATTATATCAGGATACTATGTACGTTCCAAATACAATTTAATCTTCATCTCTCAAACATGAATATACTCACTTTTAGTCGGATCACACAATCATGTTATGTAATTTTGCTCTAAATCAAAATTGAACCACTTGGACTAATGATCAAACAGAACGAAAATTTAAATCACTTTCGACGAACACATATTTTCACGAAAATATATTTTGTATCCTTATTCACAAGGCAGTAAAACCTAGGGTTTAAGTTCCAATCAACAAATAATGAGTTCACTTTGTGAACCCGCATCTCATGACCATTGATGAATTAAGCACAACACTTTCAGTTATACTTGTGATCTTGCATTTTCATGTTGATTTGGCATTATTTATATAATTTTAGTGTTAGATTCCTTATTTAGTTTTGTTTTGGAATCTACGGGCATGATGGCGAAAGAACAACTTACGGAAGCTTTGGAGAAATGAGGGCATCGCGAGGAAGTCTTTGCCCGTCGCGGCGTCTCACGTCATGGCGTCCTCATCACGGCGTAGGGGTCAGCAAATGCAGAAGTCAACCAGTCGCCGCGTCGCGGCGTCCTGCGTCATGACGTCGGCTCAATCTGCATCTCATCATTGCATCGGGGGGGCTCCGGGATTTTGGGGCATTGAAGAGCATGCGGCGGAACCTGAGAATTTGGAACCTGCAACACAGGACTTCAAGGATCTCTTGGATTTTTGTATTGGTTTTCCTTATTGTTTTGATTATTTTTACTTGGATCGTAGGGATGTTCTTCATATTACATATTTTATTTCTTTCCTTCATGATGTTCTAAACTTATTTCTAGATTACATCAAACCTGTCACAAACAATGGATAGAGTTTAACCTTTCATGTTAATTAATTGTTGTTAATTTATCGCATCTACTCTATGCACGCATGTTAATTATATGATAATATCGTAATATTAACATACTTACTGAAGATCAAGTTAAGAGATGAAGGTGATCGAGGGGATCTGGGTAGAGTAGCCTTTAAGTAGGTTAAGATTAATAGAGATATTGAACTGGTGGTATTTGGGGTTGAACATTTAAGCATTTACGAATACCGAGGTTGAGATGAGATATACTCGATTCTATTCACGGAAATGGCGAATATCTCGAGAGAGGATATCTAAGTAAGCGAGATCTTTCGCCATTGATATATTATAAACAATTAGAATAGCAACATCTTTTAGAAGGAGCAGAAATCACTCGAATGTGACAGGGGAGATTTAACCTAGGCTCCCATTATCAATTCACCAAAACGATAGCTTGAATTCTGGAGTTAGTACTTAAATTCCATCTTAAATTTATTCGAGATATTATGCAGAAGCGAGAACATCATGATCAATTCATCTTTCCACGTGGATTCGATACTCTTACACTAGTACTATATTACTTGAGCGGCGAAATTGCGCGCGCATTTAGGCATACATTTTATACAGCGTTTGTTTGTCAAGTTTTGGCGTAGTTCTTTGGGAAAGGCTCCAGAATTGATATAGAGTAGTAAGCACATAGATAGTATTACGAAATTTTCTTTGCTTTTGTTTATTTGTTCTGAAGTCTTTGGTAATTTGGTTTCTTTGGCTTGTGTGTTATTGCGTCTGAGGGTTCGTGGTATGCGGCAGAGATCGAACTAATCAACACCTGTGTGATCCTGAGCCAGAAAGACTTCTGCACAGATTGCGCCGAGAACAGAGAACAGAACAGATTAGAGATCCTACAGTCATGGAAAACACGGAAGAACAGGAGTTTGGTGTTGAGCAAACTGAACCACAGAGAAGTCGAAATGGGAATCACGGGAGGGGTCAAGCGTGGAATGTTTCTGACCCAGACAGTCCATTATATGCTTCTAGATGAGTTCGTATTACAGCCATTATTGTCATGACGGCTATCAGGGCCGACCACGATTTAAACAAACAACCGAATTGATCGATCCACAGTCTGAGATGCTTGGAACATCTTATTCCATGGACTACCTCATGAGAACCGAAACATACATTTGACTAATTTTCTAGAAGTTTGCGATACTATCAAGTATGCAGATCAACGAAGCGCAGGAAATTTAAGGGCATTCCCATTCATCACTCGGGGGGATGGGGAGCAGAGAACAAGTTGTGATTCTGACCACGGATTCCATTACTACATGGAATGACTGGTACAAAAATTCGGTAAGTTCTTCCGCAGTCGAAAATTGCACAACTTGTGCAAGAGATCAACACATTTAACGGGGAGAACTTTGCATTGAGGCATAGGGCGAGTTTCATGAATTATTGAGAAATCATCCCCTTGCAAACTAACGAGATGGATAAGTCCACACCTTCTACAATGGTCTAGAAATACAGCGAACAATGATCGTACTTGGTGGAGGATCAACGATGAAAAAACCTGGTCGGGCGTATGAGATTCAGAAGGCAGCGACCAATGCTAATCGTGCTTTAGAGAGAAGGTTATGCAGGTGAATACGATTGGGTGCTACGACATCACAGTCCCTCGGCAAATACGGTCAATCATGTGGCCACGACTAACTTCACGAGTTGAATAGACGAGAGGCAGGCTAATGCCATACAGACCAACCCCTGGGAATTGTGTGAATTTTGTGAAATTAAGCCCTGATGTGCCGGATTATCGGTCGAAACCATCGTAGAGCAAGCTGATACGTGTCGAGTTAGTCAGAATCAATGCATGACAAGGACCGTATGGAAAGCGGCTACCAGAATCGAGAAATCGGGGGACAAGGTGGCGTAACAATCAGGGCAGAGCAGTCAAAACTATCAAGGGTATGGGTGGCGGAATAATCGAAACAAATATACCATCAAAGCTGAGATATTAGACCACCTCTACGAGAAAAAGGTAGACTTAGAACAAGCCACTAGCAAGATGCTCACCTCACACACTTTTTCATGAATGAGACAAGGCAAATATGCGGCGACAAGCAGCAATTGAAAAACCAAGCGGCACGGTTAAGGAAATCTGGAGAGTACCAGGATGGGGCAAATGGCCAATCTATTGACAGGCGGGGTTCACTCTCAAAACTTAATTGAGTAAAACCCTAGAGGAGAAGGAAAAGATCTTGCTAGGCCATCACTCTAAGGAGTGGAAAAGAGTTGGAAATCCAGAGTCGCAACTAACTGGTAAGAGAATAGAAAATTAAGGAGCAAGACCCTGACATCCTAAAGGCCAAAATCCTGAAGATAGGCAACCCGAGATAAGAGTAATCAAAGATAATAAAGTTAGGAAGGAACGGTGAAGCAGACGAACAGATGAACTGTCATACCAATTCCATCCTCGAGAGGTTGAAGAAAATTAAGTTTAGAGAAGCAATTTGCAAAGTTTCTTGACATCTTCAAGAGCTACATATTAATATACTCACCCTTTTTGGAGTGCGGAGAACATGCGAGTTACGTGAAATTCATAGAAAAAGATCTTGTGAGTGAGAGAAGTTAGAGGAATATGGGACCATCGCTTTGGCGAGGAATGCGATTCATCACATAAAGAAACTCCCCGAAGCAAGATCCACATGGCTTTGCTATGCCGTTCTCTATGGGGAACCAAGTATGGAAAACTCCGTATGAACTGGGGGCGGCATAAACTTGATCTTAGCTTTCGATGTTTAAAAGGCTAAGGCTGGGAGCGAAATCGACCATAAATCAGTTTGCAACTTGCGGATAGGTCTTATCAACATCCTCGGGGTATAATCAGAAAATGTGCATTAAAAGTTGGTAAATTCGTTCAACTCGGCGGACTTCGTCATTCTAGACATGGAGGAAAGGCGACTCCGGTTCCAATTATGCTCGTGGGCCGCTACGCCTGAGGAGCTTCCGGTCTTAGTATGTAGGAGATTTGACTCCCGGGTGGAGTTTCAAGGAGGAGAGAATAATTTTTCCATGTATTCTGGCCAGCCAGAGCATCGGGATGACTTGATCAAGTGAAGATATCTCGAGGCTTCCATTATCTGTGAGTTTTACGGGAGCAATGGCGGGGCCTTTCCGGAAAGCTGTTATTGCCGCGAAGAGACACGGGAGGGAAGCAGTACAGTGAGCAGGAAGAGTATTTCATCCCACCTTGAACATACCAGGGGTGTGCACCGCTAAAGGCAGTAAGAATTTCCACTTTCTTCACCAGAATATGGCACAACGAGATTAGAGTTAAGTCGATGAGCATTAAACTTTCAGCGCTGTGGGAGGCCTTAGTGTTCTTAAATTACAGCGGTTTTAAGTTCTATAAGATTTGTTTTCGTATCAATTTTGGTTTCACAGTTTGTGTTCCATGATCCATTGTTTTGTTTGTTGGTTTAATTAGGATTGAAGTGTGGAATTAAAGGTCTTCTACAGTGTTCAATGGCCAGAATGATTCTGCGTGGAGTTGCAGAAAAGTGGGTACATAATGTATGAAAATTGTAGGAGACGCTTCTGCATCCGCGTCGCGGCGTGGAGCTCCCAACGTCGCGACGATCTGTTTGCGGCATACCTGCACGTCGCGTCGCGGCGTGGGTTCTCCGCGGCGTCTCGGCGTGGACTTTCACGTCGGCGTCGCCCGCCGCGTCGGCGACATCAAATTGTAAGGCTACCGCATCCGTGCGGCGTGGGTTCTCATCAGCCCGGCGTGGACTTCTCGCGTCGCGACGTCTGTTTCATCTCGGCGGCGTCGATGATCTCCTCTCACATCCGCGGCCGGTAGATCTCCGTCGCGACGTCGTTTTGGCACCATTAACTCTGCCCGCGTCGCGGCGTTGCACGCCGTCGCGACGTCGCGATCAAACTCACATCGCGTCTACCGTCGGCTCTTGCACATCCGACGTGAGACTGGTTTTAAACCAAGAATAGGCCATTTTTGGCCTTTCACCGCACCATCTCCTCCCCGAAACCCTAGCCTCCTCTGCACGCCGGAGTTCACTGGACCGATAGGAGATCTCCTCTTTGCTCTTGACCCTTTGTAAGTCACCCACATTAACCGGTTTTGGACCATAGTGACTTCTCCACCTTGTGTGCCAGTTAAAAGCAGGTATAGTAGTTAGGGTTTCTTTTTGTGTTTTTGTGTAGCCTAGAGGTCTTTTAGGAGGTCATTTCGGGTTAACTAGATTCATTAGGGTTCTTGAGTCCTCTTTTAGATTCTTGATTGAATGCTAAGTAGTTTCTTGGATTATGGATTTATTTGGTAAGTGCATATTAGGTGTTAGAAGTTTTGTCTAGATTTGGGATGTCGATGGCGGCATAAGTTGCACCTTCAGGCGGAATCGGGCAGGCGGGCCCGGAGCCCAGCGTTCGATACTCGCGTTTGCAAGCGCGAGTGCCGTGAATCGGTTGCTTCATTTTAAGCAAGTCCTTCCCGTAGAGAGAAGGGGTTTCATCACCTGACGATTTTTAGGAAAACTATCGAGGCAGAGGGTGGCGTGCTTTGTGCAACCCTCGCCCGGCGACCATGGCGTAGTTCGGGTTTTCGCCAGCCTCGCATCACGATCACCAGGTGAGGGGTCGCGGGTGTGTGTCGACCATTGTGGTCGATCAATGGCTATGGCTAGGCATATTTATCCGGCCCGGTTTGATTCGTTATGACATGCTGGGTTATCAGTTAATGAGGGTGATGACCGGCGACGGAACGAGTGATCTGACGTCAGCTGGGGTTGATGTTTCGGGCCAGTGTTTTGACTCCGTTCTGAGGACGGCGATAATAAACAGTCTTATCAAAACGGCGAATATCTTGTGAGATGACGCCGGCGCCTCGCTGAACGCATTATCGCGCTGGACCACGCATTTGGCGGCGTTAAAGCGGAAGAGACCATGGGGATATATCACCTCTCATAGCAGGATCACAAAAAGACCGGTTTGTGGGTTTGCCTGAATCTTGCGTGCGACTGCCGAGGCCACCTTTCGAAGCCAACGTTGGTAATGAAGGAAGGTACGACCGTCCATTCGAGCATGTGGTTCTCTGCGGCCGGGTTCCCCAGTGTCATAACTGGTCCCTATGACTTCGAGACGCCGACCCTGAGGCGAGGGCGGCTCAGTTACTCCAATTTCCTTCGTTCTAGGTGACACAGAGGACGATGGCGATCCTCGTCTCGACCTCACCACCTCCACCTGCGACTCCCTCGGGCGGCGAGTCCCTCTAGTCCTTCCCCCGATGTGAGGACCGGTGCTCTCACTCATTGAAGCGTTTTGGCCGCGATGCAAGGGATGAACCCGGGAGCACGAGTCCTAGATTACTCAGACTGGGCGCTAACGTCTTTGACATGCGCCTGATTCTGGCCAATCAGGCCATCATTCTCTGGCTTGACGGGCTATCACGAGGCCCGACTCGCGACTCTAGCTCACGGCCACCGCCAGCATGGTGATCTGGGGTGCCCCTCTATGTTTTTATTTACCCAGTGGGGACAGCTGGATCTTTTGTTAGGGGGAGTGTTTGTTCGGATACTATCTTTGTTTATCTTACTTTATTTCGTTGTTTTTAGTTTTAGTAGTTTAGTATTGTTAGTTATTCACATTTGGGTTGTGTTTGTTTTAGTATTTTTGTCTCTGATTAAGTCAGTGTGTAGTATTTGTTTGAGTTGTGCATCGCATATTTTGCTTATGTTGGTGGAGTCGAGTTGTTGTTAGTTGTTTGATTTGTTTTGGATATTCATGCATAATGTAGTAATTGCATTCGGTTGTGCCATGTTGAAAATTGAGGATCAGTTTTAGATTGAGTTCACTGTGATTTGTTCAGATCATACATTTGTTTGATGCTTAAGTGAATTAGATTGAATAGGTGAAAAGGTATTTAGACCAATCAGGGATGTAGTCAGAAACTAGTCTCAAAAACTCTATCACCTCACATAAGTCGACGATCAGAGTATATAAGTACCAAACCCGACTAACTAAAGTGATGACTAGGAATTCGGATATTTGAGTGATGGGACACTAAACAAAGAGGATTGCCATGAGCTGACGAAAGAGAAAAATACAAAACGCCAGAAAAAGAGAAATGAAGAAATAAAATAAGGCATATGCATAAGAATAGCGGGGATCTTCAATCGGAATCCAGGGCACGTCTGAGGCTATGGCTACTGTGCCCCAGGCAATGGCCAGGAGTCATTGACTTCAGCGCCCGTTACATGTGGGACGGAGGAGGATCATTCCATGACCTAAGACCTCAGGTTTGGTTGAGTGTTAGGTGAAGTTTGAAGGGAACTTAATGCACAGTGCCCTTAACCAAGCTGGTGGGAGTCTGATGATCCATGTGAGGGGCTGCCAGCTAAAACTTCTTGCCTTCGTCTTCTTCCATTTTGTTTTGGTACATAGGAATTCTAGATATGTAGACATGAATAATTAGATTAGTTCCTATCCTTGTCTAGTTCGATTCTTCCTAATAGGTGGGTTGAATGGGTTGAAGATGTCGGAACTGGGCATGATACGGAGGGAGTCACCTACCATAGGCATAAAGGTTTAGGAGCGGCCATTGAACACTATGGGAGTGGGATGCACTAGTCGAGTTTCACATGCCTCAATCGAGTCAGAAGTCAAGTATCACGTATGCCTTCATTGAACATCGAGGCAAAGCGGTGGGTATGAATCGGTCCAAATTGATCCTATTTTCAGCATGGCATTCTTGTCTTAGTGTGAGTTGCATAGTGTCGGGTGTGTGTCTGTTTAGAGTCGGTTCTTGCGAGGCAAAGCAAAATTAAGACTAGGTGTGATGAGTGCTTAAAACACTCGCATAGTATACTCCACGTCGATCTTGCATTTCATGTTGATTTGGCATTATTTATATAATTTTAGTGTTAGATTCATATTTAGTTTGTTTTTTGGAATACGAGGCATGATGAGGCAGAAAGAACAACCCACGGAAGCCATTTGGAGAAATATGAGGAGCATCAAGGAAGTCAACGCCACGTCGCGGCGTCTCCACGTCAGCGACGTCGCCCAAATCACGACGTGGGGTCAACAAATCTCAGGAATAGCCCGGTCCACCACGTGCGGCGTCGCTCAAAATGCGCATCTCATCATTAAATGCGAGGGATTTCGGGATTTTAGGGCATTGAAAGAGCGTGCGACGAGGAGACCTGGGAATTTGGAGCACAAACCTGAGACTTCAAGGATCTCCTTGGATTTTTGTATTGGTTTTCACTGTGTTTTGATTATTTTTGGATCACATGAGGATGTTCTTCATATTACATATTTTATTTCTTTCCTTCATGATGTTCTAACTTATTTCTAGGGTTACATCGAACCACATCACAAACGATGGATTAGAGTTTAACCTTTCATGTTAATTAATTGTTGTTAATTCTCGCATCTACTCTATCTTTGCATATTAATTATATGATAATATGGCCAATATTAACATACTTAGCGAAGATCAGAGATTCGAGATGGGGTATTCAGTCACAGGTAAGTAACCTTTAAGCTAGGTCGGAGTAATAGAGATATTCCCGAACTGAAGGTGGTATTTAGGGTTGAACATTAAGCATTTCGAGATACCGGGTTGAATGAAGCCTCACTCAATTCTGATCACGAGAAATAGGCGAATATACCTCGAGAGAGAGGATATCTCGTAGGCAAGATCACCTCGCCATTGATATATTATAAACAAATTAGAATAACAACATCTTTAGAAGAATAATCATCGAATGTGACGGGGGGAGATTAACCACAAAGGCTCCACATTATCAATTCACCAAAACCAACTAAGCTTGAATTCTGATTAAAAGTACTTTAAATTCCATCTTAGAATCATTTATTCGAATGTTAATCGAAAAGCGGAAGAACATCGTAGTCAGTTCATCTGCTGTGGATGATGCTCGTACACTAGTACCGCTATATTACTTGAAGCGGCAGCGTTCACTTGCGCATTTAGGCATACATTTATACACAGCGTTTTAGGCTGTCACATTCGGCCTTTTCCAAACCAATACATGATTTAATACCAAATCACCCAAATTTGACAACCTTGATCGATGAAGCAAAGTCCTGGTTGCTGATAGGTACTCAAAATTCATATCGGTCGGTCGAGTTTGGGACCCGATCAAAATAACTTTCTACGGCCTCGTCGGCTCAAACATTGCAAAGTATTTAAAGAATAAAACCAAGTAGGGAGAAACCCACACACTCTCGGAGTTGAGAAACTCCTAAATCGTACCCGCATGGAAGAAACCCTCTCGTAGAAGCAGTTCTCTTCTTGTCCAGAAGGCTGAAGCGGGTGGATTAATGGAAGTATTTTAGAGAGAAGTTTCTCTCTCTAAATCCTCAAAAAAATAGCTCTTTTGGATTTTGGTTCAATTCACGTTTTTGGTCTTTTAGGTGAGGTTAGAGACAGCCATTTATGTGATCTTGTCATCCCCAGTGAGCTTTAAAACTTTTCCAAAAATGGCCCAGTTATGTCCACTCTTTTCCCAGTTGACATTGACTCTATCTCGACCGTCCATTTTCATCATTTCTCTACTCTCATACCACTTATGGCTTTTGAGTTTAAATGTTATGTGACTTTCGATCGCATCGAAAATCAGATTTCTGACACCAGAACGCGATACCTCGAAAAGCGTGTGGAGCTCCCGGCTGTGCAGGTCAACGAGAATTTTTGCGTGCAGCTAAATTTATGAGGCAGATTCAGCAGTACAATCCGTTTCATCATCCGAGATCTAGAGAATAAATTTCGGATTTTTAATCGAAATAACAATTTTGTAAGCAAAATTACGATTTTGCCATTTTTCCATAAATTGGAATTTCTCGGGTCTTACAATGAGGTAAACCCTTCCATAATTATATGCTTTCTAGATCGTCGTGTTCCTCAATACCCAATTTGAATATAGGTTTTTCATGTGTTAATGGAGAGGGAGAATGTAAGTCTAGGCTTCTGAATTGTACCCATCACCTGAAAGGAAAGAAGCCATTCGGAGGACATAGGGGAGGTGGAAATTAGGTTAGGCTTTAGGGTTTGGGATGAGAAAAGAAACCCTAGAAGTCGACGAAGGAAGTTGTGGTATGAAGAAAGGTTAGTATCAGTAGTAAGGTTTTGAAATGGTTTATTTGGGTTCAAGTGATGGAGAATGAAATTGCTATCAGTGCAACTATAAGGGATGACAAGAAAATGAACTACAATTTTGAGGTGGTATAGGTTTTGATTTCGTTATTAACATGGGACTCCATGAAAGATTGGAACCACCACTTACATGATTTGTAGGGATGAGGGTATTTTTGTCAAAATAATGTTTGGGTTTAAAAAATCATGTGCGAAAGTGTCATATAAGTTAAAAACGCACGTGAGGGATGCCACATCAGTCAAGTTAACGCTTCTTTTGTTCATCTATTAACGTCGTTGACGATAAGGACATTTTTGAGTTACAAAATAAACTTTAGGGGTAGTGGTAGACATAAAAAAACATTAAGAGTCAAGTTAGACATATGGTCGAACACCAAAGGCATTGGTGTGCCTTGGCCCCCTGCACACAATACACACAGGATGAAAAGATAAGGTGATAGAGGACACACTTGACGCAACCCACAACTTGGCACAATAATACCAACCTTTAAGTTATTCACAAAAATTGAATCGAAAACAAAGGTAACAGTGACACTACACTGAAATATCTTTCCTTCTTAAATACCAAAAATGATTTGCATCAATATAACAAATAATTTTTTTTTATATTTTTATATTATTCTTAAAGACTTTACTATTCTGTTATAATTTTAATAATGAAGCAACTTTACATTCATTCCTAATTTTTAAATTATGAAAAAGCTCTTGTATTTTTATAAAATTAACTATATTTTCGTAAAATTAGATTATTTCATATTTTCCAAATAAATCTTAAAATTATCCTGATGTCTAGCTCAAATGGTAAATATGGGATGGGCATATAGGAGAACTAAGAACCAGGATCGAATACTTGCAAAAAGAGAATATTGCAACATAATATGCAAAAGTGAATATAAGTAAAAATATATATATACTACTATATATGCCCCTAATTTTTTGAAGCTTCTGACTCGAAAGGAGGAGAAATAAATTGAAGCCGTAGAACAAACATTGATTCTAAAACTTCTTGGCCAATCTATAGGATACAAAACCTTGTTTTAGAGAATTACTTCATTGTGGAAACAGAAAGCAACAATAGACCTAGTGGCAATGGATAACGGGTTTTTCTTAGTTAAGTTTGTTGCAATGGAGGATTATGATTTCGCAAAATCACGTGACGTGGATGATCTTCAATGCTACCTCATCGTCCGGAGCCATGGAAGCTGGCTTAGACCCAACCAAATAAACGATCACAGAAAACCTCCTTGTTTGAGTGAGGATTCCATGTCTACCCATATAGAGTACTATGACAAGAGCTTTTTCATGAAAGTTGGAGAGAAGATAGGTAAGTCCGTCAAAATTGATGAAGCCACATCCTTAGTCTCAAGGGGTCATTTTGCCCGTATGTTCATGGAAATTGATTTGGAAAAGGCACTTATTTCTAAGTTTCAACTCATGCATAAGGAAAATTGAATATGAAGGCCTTCACTTAGTGTGTTTTAGTTGTGGCAAATTGATTACTACCTAAATAGTGTTATTCCATACTCTTAACACTCCGGGTTTTGAGCACTTTTTGCGTAGTAATCAGCCAAATTGACCTAGTTGGCACGTTAAGGACTTAGCAATGCTTGTGATCAAATTTTATAACATTTTTTGTAGTTTTCACATGCTATATATATTGAAGATAGGGATGCAACTCGAGCATGAAGAAATCAATCGGAACTCAGAGCTGCGAACCAGAAGGCAAAACCATAGAAACAGAAAACAGAGAACAATTTCGCAATGTATTAGTTTCTTGCTTTTGTCACTTTGGTAATTTGTATTGTTTTGGTGGTATATATTTGCAACACTATATGATCAGTTTTAGACTTTTGATTATTGAATTTGTGGGAGGCTTGTCGAGCAAGCTCCTGTTTCCTTTCATTTTCTCTCATTTTCTTTTCCTTTCTCATTGGCCAAACACCCTCTAAGGATGATTTCTCAGAGGATGGTGACAAAACCCTTTCACTCCTTAGTGAAGGTCATTGGGTGAAGGATCCTAAGGCAAACTAAGGGTTTCCATGTTTTTCACGCAAGTATTCACTCTCATTACCATTCTTCTCTTCAACTTTAGGTTTTGATCCCTTCGAATCACCTTGAATGGTCAGTATTTGGTAAGCTTTTAGGGCTTATTAGATGCTTAATGCTAGATCTAGTGATATTCGGTAGTTATCATTTATTAGCCATAGGAAGGTGAGTCAAGGAGACTTGTGTTTTTACTAACTGAGAACATTAATGGCCAGTGAATGTCATTTTCAAAGATATTTAAGGAGGGTCGGTTTTTATAGCTAAATGAAGATCCGGTTTGGAAGATAACTATATGTTATCCTCCTTGATGCGAGGTAAAGACCCGATAACCCCCTCATTTGCCTAAAGAACCTAAACCTAGTGTCCTAATACTTCAAGGGACCTCTTTCCACATTCTAATCTATTTTATTTTCAGTGATAACCAATAAAACCAACCATTTTTTATCACAACCCCAATATCCAAACTACAATCACCAATGTAAACCTCAGTATTAGTCCTTTCTACGAAGAAAACTCATCCTTGTGGACGATCCTAGAGCCGCTATACTATAGTAGCAATGCTACGGTAGTATAAGGTATTAGGTTATAAATTTTGTTGATTTAGACCCTACGGGCTGCAAATCAAATGGTGTCATTGCCGGGGATGGTGCTTAAGTGCAAATGACAATGTGTTGAATACTTGTGATCCTCATCACAAGCTCTGGTGAATTTCTTTTCTTTTCATTCTTTCTAGCAGTTTACTGCTAGGTTATTTAATTTTATTTCACTGTTTATATATATTTTTTATTCTTTTTAGCTAACATTAACCCTTTTTGGTAGAATTGTTTTTGTTTCTTTTTGGTGTTGTCCTGTGTTTTTCATGTAGAAGTTTATGTTCCAGTGGTTTAGGAATTCAGAAGGCAAATTAGTCAAAATTAGTATTCCACGGGAATGTCAGTGAATTAGGCTAATTCAACTGTGGAGACCTCCACTGAAGAACTTAGTCGACGGGGGATCAGAGGAACCTCAATGCATATAGATCCATGAGGGACCACATACACCCTCCTCGAATGAGTGCACCCTCCTACATAGTGTCTCTAATTAAGCAAATGGTTATAAAGCCTTACCTTGTGCCACTTCTTCCCACTTTTCATAGCGTGGAGAGTGAGAACCCTTATTCGCACATGAGGGAGTTTGAGGAGGTTTGCAACACCTTCAAGGAGGAGACTACCATTGTGGATTTAATGAGGCTTAAGCTTTTTCCTTTCACATTGAAGGATAAAACCAAAATTTTGCTCAACTCCCTAAGGCTAAGGAGCATCCAAAACTGAACTGAGATGCATGCTGAATTTTTTAAGAAATTCTTCTCCACTCATAGAACAAACAGTTTGAAGAGGCAGATTTCCACTTTCTCAACCCATGAGAATGAAAAATTCTATACATGCTAGGAGAGATATATGGAAGCGCTCAATGCTTGTTCTCACCATGGGTTTGACACATGGGCTGTGTTCGGCTAGCACCCCATGATGGAATTTCTCCATGAAGCAATTGCTAGAGACTATGTGTGGGAGGAGTTTCTTGATGCTTATCAGAGAAGCTAGATTTCCTTGGTTATGTTGTTGAAGCTTCAAAAGGTTGGGATAAGCCTAACCTAAGGGAGATGGAAAGAATGAGACCTCAACCCAGTACAAGGGGTGGCATGTACTCTCTTCCGGAAGACACAGACATGAAAGCCAAAGTTTCAACCTTAGCTAGAAGGTTGGAAGAACTAGAAATGAGAAACCAGCATAAGGTACAAGCAGTGACTAAGATTCCTGTGCCAAATAAGGCATGCTTTATTTGTCAGTCTACTGAGCATCTGGGAGAACAATATCCAACTATTCCAGCAATGAGAGAGATGTTAGTGGAACAGACGAATGTTGTTGGTCAATTCAAATCATCAACTAATGCACCATATGGCAACACTTACAACCCTAGCTTGAGAAATCACCCAAATCTCCACTGGAAGCCAAAACCTCCACAGTGTGCACCTTTTGCTCCTCCACAGTAATACTTGACTTCTCGACCACATCACAACCACGGAGTCAACTTTTCCGAGTTGACGGCAATCTAAATTTGAGCAAGGTGGTAGGTAACTTTGTGGAAGAGCATAAAGAAGTGAATGTGTAGTTAAATCAGAGGGTTGACACTATGGAAAGCACTGTGAACAAGAGAATAGATGGGTTCCATAATGAAATTGCCCAAAAAATTGACAACCTGCAGTATTCAATCTCTAGGCTGACCAATCAACATCAAGTGCAAGAAAAAAGGAAGTTCCCCTCACAAACTCAGCAAAACCCCAGGGGAGTTCATGAAATAGTTGACTCAAGTGAAACTGCTCCTAAAATAGATGAAAGAGTAAGCGATTATCACTTTGAGAAATTAATAAGACTGAAACGGCAATGCCTAAACCACTTGATGAAGCTAAAGAAGGGCAAGATGAGGAGCCATAAAGAATAGTGACCAAGGAAGATATGATGAAGAAGAGCATGCCTCATCAATTTCCTCAAGCACTTAGAGGCAAAAGGAGGGTGAATTCTTAAAGTGTTGAGGCAAGTGAAAGTCAACATTCCCCTTTTAGATATGATTAAGCAAGTTCCGACCTATGCCAAGTTTCTAAAAGACTTGTACACTGTAAAGAGAGGATTGTGTCACACCTCGAATTCCACCGGTGTGATTTATGTTACTATTTCACCACCTAATTTTTTTCACAACGAGTCTAAGCTCATGGAGTAATCACTTGAAACGTAAATAAACACTACTCAGTCTCCAAACATACACACATATCGGTCTGAGTTAATTCTCAATGTGCAAACTATACACTTACTTGATCAAAATAACATTGACCTGAAGTTCCAAAACTAGTAGTCCACAAGCCAAATATCTGATGATCACAGATACCAAGCATCCCGGAATATCTCTGATTAACAGAATATCCACATAACACTAAATATATATCAAAATGTATGCTCAACCACCAACAAGCTAAGGTTGGCATACAAACTTCCATCCTCAAAAACCCTGCAGGTCCAACTTTCATGTCATGCAGCGGGTCTCGTACCTGCATCTAAGGTGGAGGGAAATAATGGGGGTGAGTTCGACAACTCAGTGATGAATCCAGCAACAAGTCATGCTCATAAAAACATTTCAATTGCCACATAGTCCCAAAATATCTCAAAACATGAGCATTTTACAAATAATAGGTTGTTAGTAGAGCACATCAATGCAATAATACCACCATCTCAGCCCCTCCTCGGTGACTCTTTTTGGCTTTCACCATGGACTAGCCGTCGTCGGAATAGCGACAAATTCTTGGGACTTACCACCGGATATGCCCACATCCATTAAAGCGACAAATTCTTTGGGACTTACCACCCGGGGATATGCCCACATTCCGTATACGCGACCTTTGGGACTACAGCCCGGGGACTGTCATCGTCCAGTGTCCACTACATCAATCCGGACTCTCACGGTCTCGTACCATTGTCATGCTTTAAAACAATTTCATAAGCAATTGACCATGGATATCATTTAAAAACATGTACAGTTAATTCAAAGATTTCCATATATATAAAAATATACATTTATATATCACTAGAAAATCACACAGTCAAAGCACGGAATGATGCAAATTCCCGCTGACAGTCAGCAAGCGGTCTGACGGAGAAGGTTATAAGATCGCACCATGGATTCAAAATCTGAGTCTCGAGGAAGTCAAAACCCAGGGGCTACTCAGAAGGATGCAAATAACAAGTCATAGATTCCTTAGCCTCTTACAATCAAATTAATCCACGCATAAAAAAATTACTCAAGTGGTCTATTGCTATCCTGCACTTGACTCACACAATTCTTATACCTCGACATAAACCTTGATCCTCAAAGTGCTCTTTTTACTTACTAAGATCAACATTTAACACCCCTTATTAGGGTAACACAAACAGCACACACAACACTTGTACCCCCTTTTTTTTTCAGCCTATCTCAAGACCCTTTTTTTTTCTCAACTACAATTTTTGACCAGCCATACATGCTTTTTGTTCATTATGGTCTTCTGACCAAAAGTTCCCCTATATCTTAGCTTTCCACAGCCTCTTAAATCAGGTCATTCGGACCTCAAAATCAAGATTTATGGTTTTTACACTCTGACCTCCCCGAGACTGTTTCCTAGGGACAGAATATGTGCCCTCTCTTCACCCTTACTTTGACGAAATTATGGGAACAAATAAACCATAATTTGGCCATAATTTCTTCATGAAGTTACTCCCCTATGTGGCTACTTTGAGAAGGATTTTGAATCACTCCATTGGATCAATATAGCTCAACATGACTCAAAAATAGAATGCTCAGGCAGGGGGCGAGTCACATGCTGACTTCAACCTCAAATTCAAGGGGTCTTATAGGTAGGGTTTAGTTCTTGGTTGCTTCTAGACATTTGAAGGGCTAGGTTTTGGGCTTCTTCTCGACTAGAATCATCTAGTTGAATTCTTTAGGCCAACTTATGGCCCAAAATGCTGCCATGGGGTCAAGGGAAAGGTAGGCTGACACCTCCATGGACTTACACACACACATGCCATCTTCCTGAAAGCCGGTCTTTTACAATTTAGGGTTCCACCAAACTCACCTTTCATCAAATCTAGGGTTAGGATGAAATCCCAACAAAACCCTAGAATATAACCAAAGTCCAAAAGAAATACAACTAAGGCCTCAAAGATCATGTTTACATACCTTAGTGAACTTTTTCCACCAAAAACCAAGCTTTCCTTCAAGCCTTTTCTCCTCCTTCTCTCTAGCTTCTCTCTAGAACTCTCTCTCGCTCTACCTAAAATTCAGAATTTACCCTTCCTAGCAAGAAGTTGGTCTAGCATCAAAACCAGAGGTGGTTTGTAGCATGGCAAGCTCTTCTCATGCACTGCCATGTAATGAGGCTCTATCTTGCATATATGAGGTGTCATGCCTCATGATGCCACTAGCTCAAAGGATATTGCACTAGTCCCTCTCCGCTGAAGTTTTCAAAGTGGTCCTTGAACATACTTAATTTCAAACCTAACAAAACCACTAAACTTACCTAATTTATAATTGACCCACATGCCATAAAAATGCAATCTAACGCACTTTGCTAATCCTCTAATTAAACCAACCATTGGAGGAAGTGGCTAATCTTAATCACAATTTAAATATCATAGGAGCATAAGTTGCATTTGCTCCCCAAAATCCTTACGAATATAACAAAACATATATTAATATACGGGTGTTCTGATGAATCTGAGGATAAGAAGGCCTTTTTTAGCGGAGGCCGGGTGGAGTGCCGTCATATAGTCTGAGACTCGATGAAGTACAAAGATGCAGGGTGTCCTACCATATTAGTGAACATTGGAGGAACTTGTGTGGAGAAGGCATTACTAGATTTGGGGGCCAATGTCAACTTGTTACCTTACTTAGTTTATAAGCAGTTGGGGTTAGGAGAATTGAAACCCACCACCATCACCTTGTCTTTAGCAGACGAGTCAGTAAAAATTCCCAAGGGCACTGTTGAAGATGTTTTAGTGCAAGTGGACAAATTCTACTACCCAGTGGACTTTGTCATTCTTGATACTGAGCCAGTAGCTGTGGGAGCCAATTATATGCCCATTATACTCGAGAGGTCATTCTTGGCTACCTCAAATGTCATCATCAACTGTCGAAATGGGGTTATGAAGCTCACTTTTGGCAATATGACACTGGAGCTCAACATTTTTCACCTCAGCAAAAAGCATGTTCACCTCGAGGAAGAAGACCTAGAAGAGGTGGTTGATTGGCATTAGCTGGAAGAATAGTGTGGAATAGCTGCGGCTCTGAGCATAGTGGTGAAAAATTGGCGAGCTAATGGAACCTCAGTTTATGTCTTTTGCTTTTGTCCTTGGAAAAAGAAGGAAGAAATCCTCCCCTTGTTGACTGAGAAAGATAAAGAGAATGAAGAAAATGAAGAGCCCCTAAAGCTCGATCTCAAACCGCTCCCCACATAATTGAAATATGCATACTTAGAGGAGGGCAACAAATGCACTGTGGTTATTTCTTCATCTCCTACAGCCTCCTTGAAGACAAGTTGCTTGGAATCATCAGGAAGTGCAAACAAGCCATTGGATGGAAAATCTCATATTTAAAGGGAATTAGCCCTTTGGTTTGCACTCATCA
This sequence comes from Tetrastigma voinierianum, assembly GCA_016808115.1. Lineage (NCBI taxonomy): Eukaryota > Viridiplantae > Streptophyta > Magnoliopsida > Vitales > Vitaceae > Tetrastigma > Tetrastigma voinierianum. The sequence continues at coordinate 198,709 of JAEQBH010000831.1, read as the reverse complement.
CATCAACATGGAGGAGGAAGCCAAACCGATGCGGCAACCAAAGAGACGATTGAATCCCCACATGCAAGAGGTAGTACGCGTTGAAGTTCTAAAATTGTTGCAGGTCGGCATTATCTACCCCATTTCGGAGCCAGGTCCACAGGTAGGCCTACTCGGGTTATGCAAGAAAAAGTCGGGGTGACTATAGTATAGAGCGAGAAGGAGAAGATGTCTACGCCTTACCATAGGTTGGAGGTATGTATAAATTACAGAGACTAAATCACGGTGAGGAAGGACCATTTTTCTCTTGCCCTTCATGGATCAACCACAGAGTTTTAAGTGCACCCGTTTGTATGTTTTCTAGATGGCTACTCCGGATATTTTCAAATCGAAATCACTATAGAGGACCAGGAAAAGACCACCTTCACTTGCCCCTTTAGGACTTATGCCTATAGGCGAATGCCTTTTGGCCTTTGCAATGCACCTGCCACTTTCCAAAGGTGTATGCTCAGTTTTTTCAGTGATATGGTGGAACGCATTATGGAAGTGTACATGGATGACATCACCATATTTGGGGGTACTTTTGAGGAGTGCCTGGCCAACCTTGAGATTGTTATAAACAAATGCATTGAGAAAAACTTGGTGCTTAACTAGGAGAAGTGTCATTTTATGGTAAATCAAGGAATTGTCCTTAGACATGTCATCTTCAACAAGGGCATTGAGGTTGATAAAGCCAAGGTTGAGCTTATTTCTAAGCTACCACCTCCCACAAACGTCAAGGCAGTAAGGCAATTCCTTGGCCATGCAGGTTTCTACAGGAGGTTCATTAAAGATTTTTCAAAAATTGCAAAACCCCTATGTGAGCTACTGGTCAAGGATACTAAATTTTTTGGGATGGAAGGTGCCAAAAGAGCTTCAAAGAGCTCAAATCACACCTGACTACTGCACCTATAGTAAGAGCACCCAACTGGCAACTACCCTTTGAAGCGATGTGTGATGCAACTGATTTCGTCATTGGGGAGTTCTTGGGCAGAGAGAAGATGGAAAACCCTATGTGGTCTATCATGCGAGCAAGACTCTGAATGATGCACAAAGAAATTACACAACCATAGAAAATGAGCTACTAGCTATAGTCTATGCCTTAGACAAATTCAGATCATAGTTGGTGGGGTCATTCATTGTTATTTTTACAGACCACTCTACTTTGAAGTACATGTTAACTAAACAAGATGCTAAGGTAAGGCTTATAAGGTGGGTTCTCTTGCTCCGGAAATTTAATCTCCAAATCAAAGACAAGAAGGGGGTGGAGAATGTAGTGGCAAATCACCTCTCCAGATTGACCATAGCTCATGACTCCAACAGTCCTCCCATTAATGATGAATTCCCTGAGGAGTCTTTGCTTCTTGTAGAGAATGCTCCTTGGTATTCTCATATTGCTAATTACTTAGCAACATGGGAGATCCCAGTTGATTGGAAAGCACATGACAAGAAATACTTCTTCGCGAAATTTATTCCCTCATTAATTGGGAAGACCATTTTGTTCAAATACTATCTTGAGATCAAATCCATCAGGAATGTGTGCTTGAAGAGGAACAACGGGGATTCTCAGCCAACGCCATGAAAATGTGGAGACCAAAGAGCGACTATGAAGATCCTCTGAATCCCCGGTTTTGCGACGTCCCTTTTCCAGATGCTCATACCATGTGCCGAACTTGAGACCGATGCCAAAGACTCAGGAAGCTTACTCGCTGTAACATGATGCCCTTGAACCCAATTTTGGTGGTAGACATATTCGACGTTTGGGGCATTGACTTCATAGGGCCATTCTCTACATCTTTCGGTTATTCATACATCTTGGTGGGGGTGGACTATGTGTCAAAATGGGTTGAGGCAATCCCTTGTAAAACAAATGATCACAGGGTGGTGCTAAACTTTTTAAAGGAGAATGTACCTCATTGATCCCCAAAGATATATTAGGTGATGGAGGTACCCATTTACGCAGCAAACCCTTTGAAACCCTCCTGGCTAAGTATGGGATTGAAACCTGAGTGGCCACTCATTACCATCCTCAAACCAGTGGATAGGTTGAGCTAGCTAACATGGAGATTAAGATCATCTTGATTAAGGTGGTGAATTCAAACAGAAAAGATTGGTCCATCAGGCTGCTAGACTCACTGTGGCCATACAGAACAGTTTTCAAGACCATTCTTGGAATGTCCCTATATCGGCTAGTCTATGGAGAAGCATGCCATCTTCCTGTGGAAATTGAATACAAGGCATGGTGGGCAATTAAAAAGCTCAACATGGATTTGGAAAGAGTCGGCATAAAAAGGTTTCTTGACCTCAATGAATTAGAGGAAATAAGGAATGATGCTTACCTGAACTTCAAAATTGCCAAAGAAAGATCCAAGAAATGGCATGACCAAATGGTGGCTCGAAAACATTTCCAAACAAGAGATAAAGTCCTGCTCTATGATTCCAAATTTCATATCTTTCCGGGAAAACTAAAGTCCAGGTGGATTGGTCCTTTCACCATTCATCAAGTTTATCCCAATAGGTTAGCCAGAACTTCTCGGCTGAATGAGACGAACTTTCAAAGTGAATGGCCACGCCTCGGTAGAATCTGGGATCCGCAGACCGGATAAGGAGGAGATCACCCTCCTTGAGCCTCAAAACACCTAAATAATGGGGTTGGGTGGACCCAGTCTCCCTTGAGATTGTAGAGTCCATTTTGTTTTGTTTGATCTTTTATTTTATTTTATTTTATTCTTTGTTTTTTTGTTTTAGCTTTATTCAAATTTTCCTTCAATTTACCTTTTTTCTTAACTTAGTCTTAGTGTAGCCACACTGTTTTTCTGCCTATGTTTATGAATTTTTCTATGTTTGTTTTTACAGGGTTATGTTAATTTTATGAAGCAGGGAGGTCCAGTAGCTCATAAGGAAAGTCACTATTTCACAAGATTTTTCCTTGAGGTTGCGAAATTCGCAACCCTCAACCTGATTTTTGCGCCGCAGAGCCCCCTTCCACCTCACGAGCCCTACAGTCCACATTCCTTGCTCCCCGAGTTCCCTTCACATTCCATCCCACATCGTTTTTATCCTCCACCTCTTTAAACCCTTCACATTTCCATCCTCTTTAAATAGAGGCCACCCCTCACACTTAGGCCACATCACCACATACGAAACACAGACACCCCCGTTGCGGAGCTATACGTGCCTATGAAACCCTCGTCTATCAGTTTGGGCTCATGGCAAGGGCAGGGAGGCCCGCGAGTTCTTCATCCGCCCACTGGTGCTGACCACTCCTCCTTACCCGAGAGCACACGACTACCGCCCGGTGTTGTCGGCCCTGTCCCGATCGGGCCTACTCAACCTCAGTGCTACCCTGCCTCTCCCTCGGTGTCTGGTATGATAAGGACTAGGCGGGTCGTGATCCTCCTTACCAATGACCAGTGCGTAGGCCACCGCACAAGTAGGCGGGGACCTGCGGCCCAGAAGAGTCTTCATAGTCGCAGGCGCGAAGTGCTATAGTCTCCTGCCTCGAGCAAACTCGGCTAGCATTCCCTTTGTCACGACTCTATTCTCTAACTGTGATGAGGCCACTTGCTGTGCTCCAATTGGAGGAAACACTTTCCACAATGAGGACTTCCCTGGCGAACATTTTTACTTGACATTCCGGCTTTGTCGATCTTAGAACTGGGATTCGTGGGGCTCTGTTTAGCGCTATCTTTGATAGTTGCGGCTCCACACTAATTTTTCTATCGAGTAGTGATTGACTTTTACTGGGCCATGACTACCGAGGTGAGCGCCCTTTCCACTGCTATTCGCCCATGCGTGATGGCCAGCGGGGCATCCTTGACGGCCGATATCGCTGCGAAGCGCACCACGACTTCTAGTCGCCTTGGCCAATTCAGCGGACTATAGGCAATGGCCCCATCCTTCGCCCCGGGAGATGTGGATCCTCTCCCGAGACACATTAGTTAGCTGTTTTATTTCGGAGCGGCTTCAGCGGGGATGCTTTTGTGGATCCGCGTCTTTGTAGTCAATCTGTTTCCTCTTCAGCATGTTGTCCAGAGGCGGGGCAACATCCTAGAGGCCCTATATCACATTTATGAGGGCTTTTGGTTTAGCCCCCCGGAGCTTATTATGACATCCCTCTTTCGCCAGAGAAAAAAATGCACGAAGCACCTCGCGAGAGGCGAGACCATTCCATTGTTGTTTCCGAGGTTGCTCTCTCATGTATTGGAGCACCTAGGTTTTCCGGCTGAGCCCTATCAAGAGTGTCGTTGGGTTTGCGAGGCCACATTTACCGTTGAGAAGCGACAGTTTGTGCCTGGGGCCCCTCCTCTTCCTACATATCCTCCTGCTAAGGTAAATCCTCAAATAGATCCCCCACGAGGTCGGATGCCTCCGGCCCTGGCAAGACTGTATAGCTCTTGGGCTACCTCGACCGGGTGTCTACCCCATCGTACTGCGCACACTCTTACCTCGGCTCTTCTTTGCTCGGGTGGCCAGGCTAAATCTTCACCACCCGATTGCGTGCCATCCCACATCATTGCTCAAGATTTTCTTACCATCATGGCCTCTATTCTCAATTTTGCGATTACATCCCAGTCCTTTGCCGCTGCACAAGCTGCCATGGGCGAGTGGATGGCTCGCACCAAAGCTGTCCTTGCTCAAAATACCGCCATCCTTGCTCAGGTTTAGCAACACCTAAACTTGCCACCTATCCCTCTCACTCGATGTAAGCAACCACGGGATCCCCACAAGCTCCACCACTGCGGCTTGGTAGGTCATTCCACCCGTGGCGTGAATTCAACAGTCCACCGGCGGCAGCTCCGAGCTGCTCGTCCTGCAGCTCTGCTTTCGATCACAAGATGAGGATGAGGTTCCACCCTCCACGAGCAGCTTTGAGCAAGTCTGTTTTGTTTAGTTGAATGGCTGCTAGTTAGTTTGTTTGTTTTTTTACAGTACAAGTATATGTTTTTAGTTTTCAACACATGCTTTAGTTATTGTTTATAATTTCTCATTTACATAATTTTTTTTTCTTTTTTGTAATGCTCAACTTACTATATGAGAAATTGAAGTCTTGTCCCAATGTTGTTGATGTTAGAATGGTGTATTGCTTTGTTGAGTTGATGAACTGTTGAAATTCTTCTTGTCTTCAACCTTATTTCTTCCACTTTGAACTAACCACACACTGTGCACATTAGATTGAATTATAAGCCAAACTGGCCTTGCCTCCTAATCCTGCAAAAGTCCCACCTAGTACCTTCGACCACCTTTAATAAGCTCAGACTTCGAATAAAAGACCAATGAGTCTTCAAAAAATTCAGGACACTACTTTGAAACCTTGTTGCAACCGAGGGGTATGGCGAAGTCTTAAAGCCCAACAAACCAATCGGGCTGGGAGTCACCGGACACTTTGCTGCTCGCTACACCCGGTGGATAGGTGGAGTTTAGCACTAGAGGTGGCCGGAGCTCTGAGCTTATTAAAAGTCCCGGGGTAAAACCCGAAGAGTTGTGTGGTTGATAAACTTTATGACTCGATGCCCCAAACCTTAATTGGTCAGGGGAGTCACCTGGGTGGACCCCGTTACATGGACAATTATGAATTCGATCCTTCGGGTACAAATCTCTACAAAACAAAAAAAGAGCTTGCAAATAAAAAGGGTCCTGACCTATTAAGGTTAGTTACCCGCTAGGTATGTAAAAGAGCTAGGTTTGGGGGAGAGAAATGCCTTGGCAAACTATTTTGAAAACTACTGCTAACACTTAGGTTTTTGTGGAAGGTTTCAAATGGGTTCTTAGAGTCGACACTGCTTTGATACTTGATTTGCATAAGACACACCTTCCCGAGATACTTTTCAGGGCAGGGATTTAAGTGTGACTCCCTTTGCTAAAGTCGGGCATTATCCTCATTTTGAAAACCATTTTCAGGGATATGTAGTCTATCTCTTTCACCGTTCTTTCATTGCTAAGGGACTAGCAATGTGTCGGTTGGGGGGAGTGATTACTATCCAAATAGTGTTGTTCCATACTCTTAACACTCTAGATTTTGAGCACTTTTTGCATAGTAATAAGCCAAATTGACCCAATTGCCACGTTAAGGACTTAACAATGCTTCTGATCAAATTTTATAGTAGTTTCTAGTTTTCTGCTGTGCTATATATATTGGCATAGTGGACGAACTCGAGCAAGAAGAAATCAATCGAACTCGTGAGTCGCTAACTAGAAGGCAAAACCGTAGAAGCAAAAAACAGAGAACAATTTCGTAAGGGTCGCAAATTTTTATAAATGCGAAATTCTCAGAGCACCGAAATTTCCACTTTCTCGAATTTTTTGTCTCTCTTATTTATTCCCAAATTAACCCTCCTATGTATTAGTTTCTCGTTTTTTGTCAATTTGGTACTCAGGTTATTTCGTGGCATATAATACCCACACAACACTTTGTAACAGTCAGTTTTTAGACTTTTGATTATTGAATTTTTGGTAGGCTTGTCGAGTAAGCTCTAGTTTCCTTTCATTTTCTCTCATTTTCTTTTCCTTTCTCACTGGCCAAACACCCTCTAAGGATGATTTCTCAGAGGATGAGTGGCTAAAACCCCTTCCTCCTTGAAGTAGAAGGTCATTGGGTGAAGGATCCTAAGGCAAACTAAGGGTTTCCATGTTTTTCACGCAGGTATTCACTCTCATTACCGTTTTCCTTCAACTTTGTGTTTGATCCTTTCAATCACCTTGAATGGTCAGGTGATTCGTAAGCTTTCTCGTGGCTTACTGATGCTTAATGCTAGATCCAATGATATTCGTTAGTTATCATTTATTAGCCATAGGAAGGTGAGTCAAGGAGACTTGTGTTTTTACTGACTAAGAACATTAATGGCCAGTGAATGCCATTTTCAAAGATATTTAAGGAGGGTCGGTTTTTATAGCTAAATGAAGATCCGATTTGGGAGATAACTATATGTTATCCTCCCTAATGCGAGGTAAAGACCCGATAACCCCCTCATTTGCCTAAAGAACCTAAACCTAGTGTCCTGATACTTCAAGGACTCCTTTCCACATTCTAACTGCTTTATTTTTAGTGACAAATCCATTAAAAACCAACCATTTTATCACAACCCCACATCCAAACTACAATCACCAATGTAAACCTCGCATTAGTCATTTCTACTAAGAAAACCTATCCTCAGGAGGATCCTAGTCGCTTATACTATAAGAGCGCAATGCTACGGTAGTATGAGGTATTAGGTTATAAATTTTGTTGATTTAGAATACCCTACGGGCTGCGAATCACATATTCAATCACCGAAAGGATGAATGCCCTCCAGAGCAGGAAACAACACCACCCACACCAAAAGGAAGTGAGACCGGCGACATGGAGGACAACAACCCCAATAATGATCAAGGAAAGGTCCAAAAAAGGAATCAAGATCCCCCTAATTAACTCGAAAGTTATTGACAACTATGGGCCATGGATGTTGACACCGAGTAGAGTTTGTCGTCATCAAAGTAGTCAGTATCATGGGGAAGATATGGGAGAGGGGTATGGGAAAGGCAAGAGCAGTCGACCTCAAAGGCAACACATGAAAAATCAAACTTCAAATGAAAGGGTATCGTTTTAATGCAATCAAGCCAATAGATGAGGAAGAGATCCCACAAGATATTAATGAGGAAAGGGAAGCTAGTAGAATCTTCTATAAAAATTTTAATATAAAAATATATTTATTTATAATAATTAATCATCTAATAATTAAATAAATATTAACATTTGAAAATGTATTTTATAAATTTGATTTTCTTTTTTAAAAATAACTCTTATCCATTGATTTTGATATAAATTGTATTAACTTAATGATGAGTTTAAAAGTCATCTATTTTTAATCTATTTTTCTCGTTTATTTTCATCTAGAAATGAATAATTATACGTAAATATGAAGAAACTCACCAAATTGTTATTAAAGCAGAAGAGAGAAAGAAAATAGAAAAATACGCACAAGGAAGAAAAGTAAATAATGGCAAGAGCATAATGAAAAGAATGGGTCAGCCACATGCGCTGGGTTCACAGCCAACCCGCCTGAGGTCGTGACACCAAGAGAATTTGAAGGAATTGTGATGCAAAGTCACGATAGCAAGTACTCAGAGGCAACCAAGGGTAACCGTGAGCTTAAGAGAAACAATGTCGCGACAAAGATTTCGAGGTCGCGACAAGAGTTGATGTCGTGACTAGGATAAGAGGTCGCGACATCAGAAGCAACCGTTGAAAGCCCCAGAGAACTAAGTTGATGTCGCGATGGTGGAGAGATTGATGTCGCGGACATCGAACCAGCGCATGAAAGCCGTGAAATGAACTGGCCGCCACGACAAGAGTCAAGTCACGACCTCGTAAAACCATCAAGTGAAGATCGCAGGTTACAAGCCGATGTCGCGACTTGAGATCAAGTCACATAATCGGGGTCCGCCAAGAGAAGGTCGCTTCATAAAGTGAGGTCGCATAAGAGTTGATGTCATGTGGACATCAAGAACAACCGTATCAAAGATGCGTAACATAAGGAGATGTCGACAAGATATTGATGTCGCGACAACATGAGCGACTAAATAAGCCTATGGTTCATTAAGATGATGTCACACAAGAGATTGATGTCAATGACATCCGCGACATCGAGCGAAGACTGTAGGATGACTTGAGCCGGGTCGCGACAAGACATCGACGCCGACATCGAGGTGAAATTGAGACCAAACAAGACGTGAGAAGATGTCACGACAAGATGGCGAGGTCATGACATCATGAAATCGACCAAATCAAGGTAACATGGAGTAAGTTGATGTCGCGACGGAGGTTGATGTCACGGCTATCATACAACTAGTGAAGGGCGTGAGACTTGAGCCCATGTTGCGACAACATCCCGAGGTCGCGACATCGTGGAACAAACCATCAAGATCGCAAGGACTAGAATGGATGTCGCGACAGCAGCTGGGCGATGTCGCGACATCACAAGCGATCAACTGAAACCTACAAGGGCATAAGATTGGTGTCGTGACAACATGAACGAACAAACATGTGAAGCGTAACTTAGTCCATGTCGCGACATGAGTTCGCGGTCATGGCTGCAGAAGTGAGGACTTAATCGAATAAAGAACTGGGCCTGCACTAAACTACAAGAGCCATCGGGATTAGGCCCAATTGAGTGAACCCATAAATACGTTGTTTCATCCAACTCATTCGTAGCTCGCGCCACGCATCGAGAGGCTCCGGATTGCCGAAAGCCCATTTTCTTTTTTTTTATGTTCTTTATTTTTCTTTATTTTCGCCATTCCACGCATTGTTTATCGATTTTCTTTTCTTTCCTTTTTCGCCATGGTTCGATCCAATGTTATCGTTGAGCCGTTTAATGCCGGAATCACTTCTTTCAATTACTACCGAACGTATGGAATTTCTCGTAGACAAATTCAAATTAAATTGTTCCAGCTTTCCATTTGCGGCCATTCTTATGATCGCAGGAATGTCAGATCGTGTGATTCCTGTGAATCGAGGAATCTACCTCCATTAAGAGAACGCTTTTAGTTAGAATTGATCTTTCCGTAGTATTTCCAAGATTCACTCATTTCAAATTTACGAATTTACTTCCGTGATTATTGGTTTATTGATTTTGATCCGAATATCGTTTCTATACCCGTTAAGAATTGCGCCATTACTCCCGATTTCAAGGAAGTCCTCCGAGTGAGATGTGGAAGACGACCTGGGTAACGTATGCTCTTTAAAGGTATACTAACCCGCTATTAGGGATCCCTGCGCTTTAAGTTCACTTAGATAAACTCTCTCACTTGAAGTCAAGAACGAGTTGAACGACTTATCTATTTAAACAAGTAGAGATTTCACCTCAATTCGGATAGTGAGGCCAATCCCGTGTTAGCCAGATCTAATCAAGGAAAGGTCAGATCTATTCTAATTTCGAGGAAGAGTATTCGAAGTTGTACATCCTTGTTGACCGATAACTTGGGAGCTAAGGTGTACAAATTCATAAAATGGGTATGAAGTAATCGCAAGAAAATACCCGTATCAAGGAAGCTCTGTTAAAAGTATATTCTAAACCTCAGAATTCGAGAATCAGAAAATGAGATAACGAAATGTGGAGTGTGGTGAGATCCACCGCACTAAAACCGCCTCGGGATGTGATTTTGAACTCCGAGATAATCAAGAAATTCAATCAATATTCACCACAGAATGGATCGCTCACTACACCAAGCTTTGATGTGTCTCTTTTATGATAATTGTTCGTAATTCATTTCTTGTTATAGAACTTAGTTTTACTCTTCATTTATTTTATTTTACTTATTCTAATTTTCATTCCCTTGCGTTTAGTTATTTCCTAAATTTTTAAGCCGAACACTACTAATATTTCTTAAGGGTCCAAATAGTACGGAAATCGAGTAGTCGTGGCAGTTGATTTAAAAATTCTTGAGATCTCTGCGGATCGAGCATCTGACTTAAATCCATTTTATTACTCATTTAATTGCACTTGCACATCGTACTCAAAACCAATCCTTGAAAAAAAAAAAAATGATTTACTCTAAGAGATCGTGGTTTATATAATATAATCTTTGCATGCATAACTATCAGATAAAATGTGCAACATCGTTTTGGTCCTAACAGTTTTATGGCGCCATGTCGGATCGAGAATTTAACAAATCAATATCTCGTATTTGTTATGAAATACTAATTGACATTTTTAAAGAAAATACCAAAATAGTTTTTTCTTCAAACAAGGCTATTTCAACACCGACCTTTAACAGTTTTCATATTGAAAATACTATTAATTTGACTAACTTATTAATGGAAGTGTGTTTTGCTTTCTTAAAAAACTTGATTAGGAAACAAACACCGATCCATCTCCAAATGACACAAATAGAAAGGACGCTCGTAGCCTGGTGGAAGACCAAGAAGGCGTAAAACTCAATCATGGAAGAAGAAAGGCAGGATCAAAGTTGAAAATACATACGTATGAGCTAGAAGGATCGGGCCATCGATACAATGGAGGATTTCGAGACCAATTATACAGAAGAATATCACGATCGGGATGTACCGCAGCTTGATGCTTAATAATTTTGAATTGAAGCCAAGACTGACATAATGGTCCAAATAAAGACGCTTTACCGGGTCATCCCACTCGAAGATCTAAACGAACACCCCGAAGATTCCTCGTGGATGGCTAATATCGTTAAGCTGAATGGGGTGAGACCAGAAGTCATGCAAAACTCACTCTATTCATTCTCCTTAAGAGATACAAGAGCTTACATGGTATGAATCATTACCATATGGTTCCTCATAATTGGGAGGAGTTATCGAGGCCTTCCATTTATAGATTCTTCCCCGTACCCCCAACTACGTAAAGAAGGAGAGAAATCATCATGGTTCCAAACAGGGGAAGATGAAAGCCCTCGTATGTAGCTCGGGAAAGATTCAAACTATTGCCGAAGATGTCCAATGCATGGGATAGATCCGAAGACTCCTTGAATGGATATCAGATATCACGCCTACGAATGATATATCAAGTGCGGATCATCGATGCTTCAAGTGTCAAGGGAGCATCCAAAAGAAAAAGTACGAAGAGGCAAAGGAGCCGATTGAAGATCCGCTGTATCGTAATATGAAAACCTTCGAGCTCAAGAGGAAACAACAGAGGAAAGGGAATCATGGAGCCGAAGATGACAACCATGGAGGCCAAGTCGATGCCATTATGCATGTGTTAGACAAGCAAGAAATAAAAGACACACACCCGCTTCATGAAATAGGAGCAATCGAAAGGAGTTAATGACTGAAGTGCCGAGAGAGTAAACTCGAAGAATTCTATGAGGGTCAGAGAGGTCAATTATGTGGGTGAGCCAAGAGCTTATCATTTTAAACCCAATCCTAACCTTCCAGCACATTATCACCTGCAAAGACTCAGAACTATGAGAACTTGTATGGTGGAGGGCTTCTCAAGGCCAAAGGCAGGATGTAACCTCATCAAGGGTATCAAGAAATTACCCAGGTTCCAAAGAAGCAGCAATGCACGTGAAATGATATCAGAATGTCACTGTGGCCGTGAGGAGGACTCACTTCGAGGAACGTAGATGTCGCAGCCATTGGGGACACAAAAGTCATTTGAACCTTCCATGAATACTGAGAATTGAAGTACCGCTACCAATTCTCAAATTTTTCGTAACACTACCAATGCATCCTCGAAGAACCCGAGACACAAGTGTGGCAACGCCCTAACCCCGCAGCCGTGAGGAGATGCCTTCCAAGTGATACAAGTGAAGAACCCAAAGACCGCATGGTCGCGGCAACTAGGATGTGGAAGGAGTTAGAAGAGGAAAAGAAAAGATGACAAGAACAAAGAAGTGGCAATACCGTAAGGGTGAGACAATGGAAAATGATAAAGAAGGAGAGAAAGAAGAACATCCAGATCAAAGCTCAGCCTCCCATTTCCACAAAGACTGCAAATCAAAAGATGGAGGAGCAGCTTGGTAAGGTTCTGAGAACTTTCCGTAAGCTAGAAATCGTATGCCTTTATCGAAGTGGTGACTCGCATGCCACTTTATGCAAAATTTCAAGGACACGTCTGTGAGAAAAGAAAAATAGTAGAAGAAGGAATAGTGAATCTCACGCCCTTGCGGTGCGATGTCAGGAAAGAACTACCGGTAAAGATGAAAAGACCAGAGTTTCACAATTCCTTGTATTGTTGGAGGGCTGGAATTCGGGAGCTCTCGTGACTCGGGAGCTAGTATGTTGATGCCTCTCTGTTGCCAATAAATTAGAAGTTTGGGGGAGCTTGCTCGCCGCGTTACTCTACAATGGCGGAACTGGTCGATGGTGAAACCGAAGGGTCATTGAAGATGTGTTGGTCCTTTAATTGGGAAGTTTGTATTCCCGAGTAGACTTCATCGATACGGACATGGAAGAAGATTCACGAGTACCTACTATTAGGAAGACCATTCCCCAGCTCTTTGGGCTATACGATTGACATGCGAAGGTTCTTGTCTTGAGGTTGGAGAAGAAATTCACTTCACGTTGCTTGATCAAAAGTAATGAATATAGATAAGACCGAGGAAGGTTCGCAATCTGGTGATTTTGTCTCTACTTCAGCTACGATGTTATAAATGATTGTAACACTCCGAGTTTTTGGCATCAATGAAAAAGAGATGAATTCCCGATTATCACGAAGATGCCATACGAGATTTCCATCTGGCCGATTTTCATTCTATAGAAGCTGTGTTGAACTTGAAACTGTGAAAAGGTAATGGGAAAATAGTGAAAAAGAGGAAAATCATCAGAGACCAGTACGGAAAATTTAGTTTTGAGAAAAGTTCTTGTCCGTTTAAAGTATGCATACTTAAATTACGAAAAAAACCGGTGATTATTTCAGCCGGACTCGGTGATCTTGAGGAACAAAGATTGCTGAAAATATTAAGGAAGCATAAGGAATCTTTAGCTTGGTCCATTAAAGAACTGAAGGGTATCAGTCCAACAGTTTGCATGCATAAGATTCTGCTTGAAGAGACTTCAAAACCATCTGTAGAACATCAGAAGGCGAATCCGGTGATGAAGAAGTAGTGAGAAAAGAAGGTGCCTTTCAAATTGTTGAATCTTTGGTTTTGCTCTATCTTCATTGAGATAGTCGTAGGTGGCGTGCATGGTTCCCCAAGAAAGGGGGTTTCTTGTGATCGAAATGAAAAAAATGAATTGATTCAGCAAACATTGACCAGGATGGAGGTATGTATTGATTCTGAGGAAGTTTGAATTCAGTGGCTGAGAAAAGATCCATTTCCTTTTACTTTCATTGATCGGATGTTGGATAGGTTAGCGAGACACCCTCTTTGTTTTTACGGATGGGTACTCGGTACAATCAGATTGCTATTGCACGAGAGGATCGAGAAGACCACGTTCACATGCCCATATGGTACCTTTGCCTTGAAGGATGCCCATTTGGGTTATGTAATGCTCGGCTACATTCGGTGCATGATGTCTATTTTCACCGGTTGGTGAAGAAGTGATGGAAATTTCATGGATGATTTCTTTGTGTATGGATCGGCTTTGATCGATGTGCAAACAATCTGGAAGCGATGCTTCAAAGATGCGAGACAAGCGGCTAGAATTGGGAAAAATGCCATTTATGGTAACGAAGGTATTGTTCTTGGGCGCATTCAGCTCTTGGACTAGAAGTTGACCGGTCGAGTATCCATTATCAAGACTCTTGCACCACTATCACGATAAAAAGGTAAGAAGTTTCTTGGGGCGTCTTTGGATTTTTACGAGAAGATTTATCGAAAACATGGCGGGACAGTATGCGATTCTTTGGAAAGGATCTGAGTTGATTTATTGATTCTGCAAGGATGCTTTCAATGAAATCGAATCAGATTGGTGAGGCACCTATAATGGCTGCACCCATGTGGAATCGAGGATTTGAAATGTGATGCCGGTGATTTTTCGCGATAAGGAAGTACAAGTAATTTGGAAATGAAGAAAGGAGAAAGTATTCGGTGTATACTATGCTAGTAAGACCTTGATAGTACCTGAGAACTATAATAATGAAAAGGAGATGCTAATTGTGGTATTTGCTTGTGAAAAATTTAAACGATATTTTGGGATCCCGTGTGGTAATTCCACACGAGATCATGCAGCGTCGGAAATACTTGATGTCGAAAAAAGGAAGCTGACGAGATTGATAAGATGGAGTCTTAGCTGTTTGTTCTGAGTTTGATTTGGAAATAAGGATAAAGGGATGTGTGACAATGTGATGGCCAGGCCACACATCCAGTAGAAAGAAAGCATTGATGAAGAAGACGATGTGCGGTTAACGAGGAGAACTTCGGATGAGCAATTGTTTAAAGGTTTCCTTCGAGCTTCCATGGTATCGCGATATTGTGAATTATCGGCTTGTGGGCTTGAATTCAGCTGCAACCAGGAAGAGGAAACTCGGGCGATAGCGGATATTATATTTGGGATGACTGTATTATTGAGGAATGGCGACATGATAATAAGAAGATGTGCGGAAGGTGAACAAGGCAACATTTTAAATGAATGCCATGCATCACCATATGGGGACACTTTTCGGGGAGAAAGAGCGACTCACCGAATGCTCAATCGGGGTTTTATTATTACTTATGTTCGAAGGTGTGCGAGAATGGGTGAAATTATTGTGATCGATGCCAAAGTTGGAAATATCGGCGCCCGGGAATGAAATGCCCACACAAAGGTATTATGGTAATCCTGAATTTTTGATGTTTGGGGAATAGATTTTATGGGACCCTTCCCGGCCATCATTTGAAACATTTATATATTGCTAGCGGTGGATTATGTCTCGAATGGAGTGGAAAGCGATTTCTTGTCAGGAATGATGCTAACACGGTTGAGTTTCTTGCAAGAAATATTTTGGCTTGAGTTTGGAACCAGGAACCATTATTAGTGATGGGGGAACCCGTTTCACCGAACAAAATATTGCAAAACTCATGGCGAGATATGGGATCAAGCATATAATGAGGTTTAGCTTATCATCCCAGTTGATGAATGACGAGAAATTTCAGTAGGAGATCGAAAGAATCTTGAAAAGAATGTAGGCTCAGCGGGGAAAGTTGGTCTTCCAAACTTGATGATGCACTTTAGGCCTCACGAGGTACATCTGAAAACTCCCATTAAGATGTCCCCATACGAGAGTTGTTTTGGCAAACCATGTCATACACCTCTTGAATTAGAATATAAACGATGTGGGCCATCGAAGTTAACCGATTTTAAGAGGCTATGAGGAAGAGGCTGCTCAGTATGCGGGTGGAAAGAAGCCGAGAAATGAAGCTTTGACAATGCTCGAATATACAGATAAGACAAAGAAATGGCATGATCGGAGAATCTTGAGAAAGAGTTCGAGCAGGAGCAGGTTCTGTTGTTTAACTCTAGGCGAAATTATTTCGGGGAAATTAAAATCGATTGGAGGCCGGGCCATACGATGGTATCAAGTACTACATTTGGAGGCGTGACAACGAAAATCTGCTTCTTGGTGAAGAATTCAGGTCAATGGACAAAGGTTAAGCATTATCTCAACGAGGAGGAGGGAAGTTGAAGAACTCAATCGGTTCTTAAGGAAAAGAAGAAGTACCCTGGCAGCCAGTCCCGGTAAGGACTCAGTGACGGTAATGGGAGGCGACCGGGAGGATTTCAATGCTGATTTTAAATTTTAAATTTTGAATTATCTCTTTTCTTTTAGTTGCTGATGAATTAAGTAATTTGTTTTCGGACGGATAGATTTAATTTTTATTAAGAAATTGATTGTATTTTAACTAAGAATCTTACGGATTATTCTGATGATCTTAACGAGGGTTCAAAGACATGAATAGCGATTAGCGCAAAAATGATTCAGTGACTTGCGCGGTCGCAACATGAGGAAAAAGGGGGTAACCTTACTCTTTAACGAATCACTGTGATTATGATTGAACTAATTGTTAAATGGAATTGCACGAAATATACGGATAGATGTTTAAATATGTTAGAAACGATAACAAATTCAAAGTTTGAATTCATTGAATTAAAGGCAGGTCGCAGCCCGGAAGGGTTATGTGTAACGTGGCTAATGTCCATACATAACATTGATGTCGTGACCAGGTTTATAAGAAGCGGTTAGTGGGTAGTAAGGAAGGAGATTCATGTCGCGACACCAGCGTGATGTCGCGTGATGAATTAAGTTTCAAAATTTGAGAAGAATTTCGCCACATCCAGTAATTCCCGAAACGGACATGTCGCGACATCTGGGTATGTCGCGACATAAAATCACGACACATGCCAACTACTTTCGTTTCAAAAAAGCCCGCAAATTTAATGATGATCCTGAATGAAAGGAAGCGGAATTGAAGTAGCGACGAGTCATAAATGAAGCGTGTCGGGACACGGTATTGATTGAATTGCAAATTGTTGGATACTATCTGCGTTCCTCGACCCACGTAACCATTACGCCTTCATCTTCCCTGCGAATCTCAACCTCAGAAATACTAGCGGTCGGCACGAAGAAAAGCTTTTCTCTTGCTTCAGTAATGAAATTCCCACATTTTGGTCCACTAACCTCGGCGAATAATGAGGGGAACCGCAGACAATCGAAGAAGAAGAAACTCATCGAGAGAACGGTTAAGATGAGATTAGTCGGGAAGAACAAGCGGGGAGACGCCGTGGAAGCACTGAAGCTCAGGGGACTACCGAGAAAGAGCGAGAAAGGGAAAGGAAAAGGAGAAGAAGAAATTAGAGATTTCGTCTACGATGAAGCTTATTCTGATGGAAGAAATATTACGCTAACAAGGGTTTTATTCTGAGAGGAGATTCAAAAACCACTGTGACTCCTTTCAAGGAGATGATGAAACGAAGAGAGGATGGGAGGAGAATCTTTGCGCGCAAAAAGCAGGATATACGGCCTTTGGTGAGAGAGTTTTATTCGACATGGTAGGAAGGAAGGATGGGTGTCTTTGTTAGAGAGTGGGTCTCATACGGCGAAGGCCATCAATGAAATATGGCATGACAACGCCTGGCTTGTGGCTCGAATTCAAGAAAATTTTGAGCAGAATCTTAGAAGATTGTAGAAACTACTTGATGGAAGGGCGCAGTTAGACCGAGAGAAAGAAGGAAGCGAGAGCTACGAGCAGAGGGAGCCTTACGGAAGAAGCGAGGTATGGTTTACTTCTGGCGTCTGTTTTGGTTCAAACAAGACATTTATGCAGTGAGAACAAGGAAAATTTGTACTCTTGTATGCCATACTAAGGGATACAAGATCATATAGGAGTTATCATTGAGAACTCTATCATGAGATATCATGAAGGAAACAAAGAGAATTCTGCTTCCTCACCCAATACTTGATCACCAGTTCTTTGCTTGAAGGAATTTGGAGTGAGGAGTTTGGGAGTCGGAAGGAAGAGTCCCAGAGCTTCACCCTCCTTCGACGAGGGAGTTGAATGGGGACCGAAATCGAGAAGAAGGGAGTCTTTGGTAGAGAGCAGAGGGTGAAACCCGAGGCGAAAAACCCCGGAAAAGAGGGGCAGGAGAGCCCGTCGGAGGCGAGACACCCCGATGACATCACGACCAATG
The DNA here is from genome assembly GCA_016808115.1 of Tetrastigma voinierianum. Taxonomy (NCBI): domain Eukaryota; kingdom Viridiplantae; phylum Streptophyta; class Magnoliopsida; order Vitales; family Vitaceae; genus Tetrastigma; species Tetrastigma voinierianum. Next base: position 180,630 of record JAEQBH010000831.1, on the reverse strand, counting down.
ATTACATGTTTTACTTGAGATATTGAAGGGCGGGACATTGATAGACTTCTCCATCCCCTTGGCGGTTCCTACTATCTGCCGCAACGAAATTTCAAGCCACGGAAAAAGCTGAAAGGAGCCTGAAGACAATTCAATTCTGGAAGCTCTCAATTTGATCACGAGGAAAAAGAATAGAAGAAAGAAGGAATGAATCTAAGCGGGAATTCGAGAGAAGGGATGTATGAAAAAAAATTGAAGAGAAGAGATTGACGGTGGGAAGAAATTAAACGAAAGGGCATGAGGTTGAGATCGAAGAAGAGAACAACGGTGGAAGGAAGAAGCTGAGCAGAAGGAACGGATGGGAAAATGTTGAAGCGCGAGGAGAGGAGTTCGAGAGAGAAATGAAGGAAAGAGATCATGATCTTTTCTTGAAACTGGCGGAGTCATGAAGCTTCATAACAAGGTTTGATCGAGATGCTGACTCTGGCATTCTTAGAGAAAGAGATAAGACATGACACCAAATTTGGGAGGCCGGATAAAGGGTTTCAAAATTCTTATGCAAATCTCTGAGGAAGGAGCTAGAAAACAAGGCGAGATAGGAGAGACAAAAAAGCGATGGGAGGTATTTGAATCCTACTGATGCAGAGGAAGGAATGGTGGAAAATTTAGATTTGATTAACAACTGATCTTTACAAATTCTTGGAAGTCATGGCCAATGGAGAACCTGATGAATGGCTTGGGAAGAGGCAAGATGTCTTGAACGAGAAAAGTTGATCTCTCCCAATGAGATTGTCATTGGGGAAACGGCAGAGGGAAGCTAGAAGAAAAAGAAAAGAAGAAATGAGTTCCCTTCATTCCCAGCTCATTTGAACACTTTAGACCTAGATCCCCCTGATATTTTTGCCACCTTGTCCAAAAAGAAGAAATAGACCTTCTCCTTACCTAACCTTTCAGTACCATCCTCCTCCCATACTGTGTATCCAACAGGTTGAAAATGTCGAAATAAAATGAGAAAGTTAAATGGAATTGTTGTGTACTATTTTGCATTTGATTGTTGATGTTGTGTTGCTTTGTGGTTGAATGATTAGAAATCAAAGTGGAAATAATTCGAATAAAAAGCTAGAGAGGACATTATCTAAATTGAATGAAGCGATTAAGTAGGAATAAATTTGAAATGAGAGAAAAAAAAAATTACGGGAATAAGGACAAAATGCATCTAGTTTAATTGAAAAACAAGTAAAAAAATTACTTATATTTAGCGATAAGTCAGTTAGAGGAAGGTGTCTGGCGGATCGACGAACATATTTTTGAGTTTGTGGTATGAACGGTAAGTCGAGGAACTTTGTTGAGATATAAATTAACTTAACTGCTCAGAAATAAAATGGAGTGAAGATACTCCTTCTAGTTAGTCATAGCTGATAAATCAGTTCTAGAATTTGTTAGATTATTGATTGAGGCGAGAAATCTAGGTGATCTGGTGACGAGAAATGATGCGAGCCATTCTTGGATAGTTTGAGCCATTCTAGCCATCCATTCATATCTTGAGGCATATACGGGTAAGTTCAGTGGAGCCAACAAGCCTATTTTTAAAAAAATAGACCAATGGAAACCCCAACTCATCTTAAGACATCAATCCTTCAGTAAAGAACCTACGATTACCCTGGAATTCAAAGAGGAAGAAAGAAATGAAGTTTGGGGGAGTTTATATTTTTGAGGAACTCAAAAAGGGAATGAAAAGAAAAAGGCAAAGAGCAGAAAATGCAGAGCGAGAAAAGAAACTGCAGGGATAAGTTTTATCTTGTGGCTAACTCTCTTGAACAATTAAGTTCTTAGGGGTGTTTCAACACCTGGTACCACTAATGCCATACGGGTAATGGGAGTTACTAACCCAAAGTTCGCTAAGGTGTTAGAAAGCTAAAAGTTAAAACATTGCACTATCCATAGTGGTAGCGAGCTAAGGAAATTCCTCGTGAAATTATAAGAGTAAAATAGGAATACGAGTTACGGCTTGAAGAAATCAAGAGATATCCCAAACATGAAGTTTAGGGGAGTTTACTAGAGAAAGCTATAAGAAGAAATTGGTAGAAGAGAAGAAAATGTTCGGGGTGATCTTAACTAAAAATTCCATCCTACCCATTACCCCGAAACCTCCTGATATAAGTAGACACGATTGATCTGGAGAAATTTGAATTCACCTACATTAGTGGAGATCAATATGAAAAACAAACATGGAATTTGGAAGAAAGAAACAATCAAAATTGTGAAGAACTTTAGGGAGTTAAATGACTCAAACCATAAATTGAAGGAATTTAATTCATTTATTCAACGGGATCCAATAATTATATTGTTTGCAAACAGACATTTCAACATGATAGTTTGCATAACATAAAGAGTAGAGACCAACCTTGAGGCTGGACTTAAAGCTAAATGTACGAGAAAATTTTGCATACCTTGCATTGCAATTAAATTGAGTAAGCTGAGAACAAATCACGAAAAATATCCTTAAAAATTATTTGTTTGAGAATGAAGCGATTCTTTCTTTTTCTTTGCTTGAGGACAATAGCTTAAGTTGGGGAGTTTATTGAGCTTAAAAGTCATCTATTTTTAATCCATTTTTACGATTATTTTCATCTAGAAATGAATAATTAATATCTGAGAAACATGAAGAAACTCTGAGTGTTATTAACGAGGAAGAGAGAAAGAAAATAGAAAAATCTGATAAGTGGAAGAAAAAGTGCGGTCGAATGTGACGGAAATGAAAAGAATTAGGCGGAGTCATTGATGCGAGTTTGGGAGTTCTGATCCAGTTCACAGTCGTGACACGAGAGAGAGGTGAAGGAATTTGATGCGAGATCCTGGCGGTAAGTACGAATAATGATGAAGGGTAACCGGAGCTAAGAGAACAATGTCGCGGCAACATTTGAGATCAGCGACAAAGAGTTGATGTCGGCGTGACTAGAATAAAAATTCGTGACATCCGAAGACTGTTTCGATTGAGCCCAGAGAACTAAGTTGATGTCGACGTGAGATTGATGTCGTGACATCTCGGGAACCAACGATTAAAAATGAATGAAGCTAGCTAATCACGACGAAAATTTGAAGTCGCGACCTCGAAGAAAACCATCAAGTGAAGGCTATGAAGCCATAAGGCGATGTGTGACCCGAGATCAAAGTCGCGACCGCGACCATCGAGTAGAAGGTTGAAGCTTCATAAAGTGAGGTCGCTCACGAGTTGATGTCGTGACATCAAGAATAACAGTCAAAGATCTGGGAACCATAAGGAGATGTCGCGACGAGGCGTGATGTCGCGGCTTGACATAGGCGACGGTTGGAAGCTATGGTTCATTAAGATGATATCGCGACAAAGATTGATGTCCGCGACATCAGAAGACATCGAATGAAGGCGGTAGATGACTTGGTGAAGTAAAGCGACAAGACATCGGCGTCGCGACATCGAGGGAGAGTGAAGTGAGACCAGCGAGCGTGAAGATGTCACGGCCAGAAGGATATGAAGTGCGGCGACATCATGGACCAGTAAAATCAAAGGTAACATGGAAGTAGAAGTTGATGTCGCGGCGTGAGGTTGATGTCGGCGACATCGCGGCTGACAGTGGAAAGTGCGGGAGACTTGAGCCCGTATGGCGACGGCATCCTGAGGTCGCGACATCGAGAACGAACCATTGAAGGCGCAGGGCTAGAATGGATGTCGCGGCAAAGGCCATGATGTCGCGACATCCTGGCGATCAGCGAAACCTCTGAGGCATAAGATTGGTGTCGTGACAACATGAGCGAGCGATGATTCTTAGAGGCGAACTTTAAGTCCATGTCGCGACACAGGTTCGGTGTCGCGTGAAAAGTGAGGGCGGGCGGAGCGGTAACTTGGGCTGGCTACTCACAAAATCCCTGGCCGGTCTACATTGGGATTAGGGCGATTGAGGAACCACTATAAATCTGCGGCTATCCCGACTCATTCGGGTAACGGCGGCCCGCAGACGAAGAGTCGGGATTGCTGAAAGCTCATTTTCTTTTTTTTTATGTTCTTTATTTTTTCTTTATTTTCGTCATTTTAGAACAGATTGTTTATCGTATTTTCTTTTTCTTTCCTTTTTCGCTTTGTTTTGTTTGGATCTGAGATATTATCGTTGGTGAAGGCGAATCTTTGAAATCAATTTCTTTTCAAATTACTACGGAGCGTATGAATTCGGACAAAATTAAAATTAAATTGTTCGATTCCATTGCGATCATTCTTATGATCGGAGGAATGCTGTATGGTGTGATTCGATGGTGGGAATTCAGCCTCCCGTTAGAGAGCGTTTAGTTAGAATTGATCTTTCATAGTATTTTCAGGTATCTTGTTCATTTCGGTTCTAATTTACTTGATTATTGGTTTATTGATTTTGGATCGAATATCGGTTTCCTATACTAGTTAAGAATTGCGTCATTACCACGATTTCAAAGAAGTCCTCTGGTGACCTGAGGAAAGGCGATCTGAAGTAACGTCTGATTCTTTAAAGGTATACTAACACGCTATTAGGGGATCAGTTGCGCTGCAAGTTCACTTAGATAAATCCTCTTCTCAGCGAAGTCGAAACGAGTTGAGCGACTTATACATTTAAACAAGTAGAATTTCACCTCGGTCGGATAGTGAGACCAATCAGGTGTTAGGCGAGATGCAATCGAAGGAAGGTTGATCTATTCTAATTTAGGAAGAGTAATTTGGAAGTTGTACATCCTTGCTTATTGGAGAGTAACTTGGGAGCTAAGGTGTACGCGGTCCATAAATGGGTATGAAATGCTGAAAATACCCGGATCGAGGACAGCGTTAAGTAGTTATCTCGAGCCACGTAATTCGAGAGGGAATCGGGAAAAATGAGATAACGAGAATGTGGAGTGTGGAGAATCATTTGCACTAAAGCGCGGGCGGATTTTGAACCCAGAGATAATCAAGAAATTCAATCAATATTCACCACAGGAATGGATCGTTCACTACAGTTGTTTCTCTTGATGTGTCTCTTTTATGATAATTGTTCAGAATTCATTTCTTGTTATAGAACTTAGTTTTACCTTCATTTATTTATTTAGGTTTATTCTAATTTTTCACATTCCCATGCGTTGATTATTTAGTTTCTGTTTGAGCAGCTACTTATCGTTTGTGGTCGAATAGTATGGAAATTGAGTAGTCGAGTAGTTGATTTAAAATTCTTGAGATCTACGTAGGTCGATATCGGACTTAAATCCGTTTTATTAACTGTCGGCACATGTGACTTTGCGAATGCTCCGGACCAAAGGCTCTTTGAAAAAAAAATGATTTACTCTAAGAGATTGGTGGTTTATATAATATAATCTTGCATGCATAACTATTGCATAAATGTGCAACACGTTTTGGTCCTAACACTTAATAACTTAATATTTTAAAATAAAATTAAAATTTAGATTTTCTAAAGAGAGGGAAAAAAAAGTTTTGAGGTGTTCATGCGAGAGGTTGGATGGAAGGAAGGGGAGGTTATATAATTTTAGGGATAAAATCCTCGTCATGAATAACTTTTGGATCCATTTGCTTAAAGGGTTTAGCTGTAAAAAGCTCGTTTGCATTTACGAACAAGCATTTACACCGTTAGATTCAATTTCATTTCTTGAGATCTGAGCTTTCTCAAACATAGAATTGAATATAACAGTGTAAAACTCAAATCTTAAGAAATAAAATTGAATATAACTATGTAAATGCTCGTTCGCATAGCTTTTTAGAGTTGAACCCTTGCTTAAATTAGAAAAACATAATTCTCCTAAAAATATATTTAAAGAGATTTCTCGATGCGTGTGTGTTAAGTTACTACTAGTTAGGAGGTGGAATGACCGGAAATCTAAAGTTGCATAGTAAGAAGAGAAATCTCACCCCACCTGTTGATGAATATTATGATGAGGATGACAACAAGGGCAATTAGGGCTTCTTCTTCTCCTTCTCCTTTTGGTACATTGATTCTTACTCTTCTTCCTCTTTTCTTCTCTTCACCTTCATCTTCATCACATAACAATGCCTTTCATTCCAAATCCTTAAATTTTCATACCCTAGACCATGCCCTATCTTCTTTTCATCAAATGTTCGTAATAAATCCTCACATATTTGATTTTAATAAAGGCACCAGCATAAATTCTTAAATGACTTTCTACTCTAATGAGTTTCTCTTTCTCACCAAATGGATTCTTTTGGAATTCCACCATTTATTTTCTATATTTTAGGTAACTTTCTTTCTCTCCATTTGAATTAGGTGGATATCGCTTTCTCGTTTTGCTAAAATCCTCAAACTGTATCTGTAAACTACCCTCTGTGACAAATTATTTAGAAGCACTAAGCTGTTTGATAAAATTAGAGAGGTTTGCACTTACTTTAACTTTTTTTCGGTCTAAGGTCCACTCTAATGTTGCTTTCATAGAATCCCACTTGTCTTTCGTTTGATTAAAAAAGTCATGCTTAGGTTTAAAACTCTTTTATAGTCACCCATGCGAGTCACAACTAGGTTTGAAACTCTTTTATAGTTACCCATGCTCCTTCCATTAAAAAGAGTTACAATTAGGTTTGAAACTCTCACATGTGTGTGGTATTTAATGAAGGGTTTTAATTGATGTTTTAACCATCTGTCATTTTCTAAGATCAAAAAGACATGGTTGAATTCTGAAAATGATTGTAATATGACATCTTTAAAGATGAAAAGATCCGAAATCTGAGAAGTAAAACATGCGAGCCCAATCGGAGACACTATGCCATCATCCCCTTTGTGCATAAGTTTAACAAGAACATCATCATCAAAAACTCAAAGAATATCATCATGGATTTTTGTGCTTTCTCTGAATTATACTCAAGTTGTCTTTGAGATTAATCTTGTTTTCTTTTTGTACAATAATATATTTCCGATTTAAATTAAACAAATATTTATTAAGTCTCTTAATTTTTAAAATAATTTTAAACTTAAAAAGAAAATCATTGAAACTAAAATGCAATTTATGGATAAAAATTAACGGGGAAAATTATGTTTAAGAGGTACTTAGGCCTCAAAATTCATAAACAAGTCACATAAACTTTGGAATTCGACTCAATACCTAGGTTTGGCAAAATCTGATAAGGTTTGCAAACATGAAACGACGTGACATATTTTCTACGGATTTTGGTTAAGTATGATTGTGTTTGAGTCAAATTCGTATTGACCAGCATATTTTGTTCAATATTCAGGTTATATCCATGTCAATCTGCATAACGAATTTAACTTATATTGACCTGTTTTATTATTATATCTATTGATATTTAACCCAAATTAACCTATTTAATTGGTTCTTTGTGTTATTGGTGGGTCTTTTTTTTACATCTATTAAATTTACATTATAACATAATATTTTATTCTTCATAAATGGGTTATGAGTGTCTTGTTACTCAATAACTAATCGAGTCAATTTTTAATTTGTTATTTTTTACTCTATTATTATTTGTGTCATATTTAGGTTAACGAGTACAGTGGAATACCAATATATTAAGATGATCAAAACACAACATGCCAACACAAATTACCACCCTTATCAAAACTTCATCATGGTCATTTAGGAGAATCGAGAACCAAGATCGAATACTTGTAAAAAGAGACTACGTAATATGTAAAAATGAATATAGGTAAATAAAAATAGATAGTAATTTTAAGAAACTTCTTTTATAAAATTAAGAGAAATATTGATCAAGTATTTTTTCCATAAAATACTAGAAACAATTCTTCAAAATTAAAAACGATTATCTAAATTTGTAAAAATATTTCCTAAATTTTATCAAATATATATTTTATAAAAGATATAGTATTTTTACAAAAACTCTCTTTTTAAGTTTTTTTTTTTAAGTTAAAAACATTTCACATAATTATTGTCACATGGACAATATTAAATGTAACATTTGAAGGTGAATAAGGTATCGCTAAATAGTTATAGGGTTGATTGGGGCATTGGAAAGAAATGGGTTCAAATTTATGGAAAATAAAATAGTACAATCTTATAATTCCAATAATTGATGTAAATATATATATATATATATATATATATATATATATATATATATATATATATATATATATATATAATATTTGAAGTGAATAATTTTATTATAGCTCCTTTAGATTTAGAAGTGATTTGAGAAAATATAAATTTTTTTTTATGTTTTAAATTTTTATTTTTTTAATAAAAGTGAAATATTTGATGAATTTCTTGACATTACTTCAAAAGAATTTAAAATTTATTTGAAGTATACAAGAGGATTTGAAAAGAAGAACGAAATACAGCCATCGTAATCCCAGAAAACTCATGATATGGAGAAATCTTACCGATTCTGGGGAGGATTTGATCCGACCGAACTGGCTTATTGAGCCATTTCACAAGTTTTCAGGCTGCCGTCCAAGCAACTAAACTGCGCACGTCAATTTCAGTTTGAATCAGGGAAAAACGGCAGGGCTTTGAAATGTCGATGGGAAGCGATACCAGCTGGGTGGGGAAGAAGCCTCTGAGACGCCTTGGAGGAATGTCCGATGCCCTCTCCATTGCTGCTGATATTGGTTTCTCCGTCAACCCTCCACCTTCTCAGGTTCTACCTCTTTTGGATTTCTCAATTTCACTGCATTTTTTCTGCGTATCCGTCACAACTTCAATTGGGGTCGTTTAATTTGGAGCCATTTCAGTTCCTTGGATGTTGAGCTTGATTTGCTTTCATTGTTTTGTTTCTATTGGTGATCGTCAGTTTGGGTTCCTTATTTTTCAAATTTAAAAAATTGATTTTGAGTTTTTTTTTTTTTTTTAATTGATCTTTGCTTCGGAACAGGAGAAATTGTGTACTGATTGGGAGTTTGATTTTCTTTTCAAAGAGGATTGTTTATTCATGGAATTGGTGTTTTGATTCTCGACATCAAGAACATGGGTTTTCTAGGCGAGTTTTGAATAGCATTTTGGAAATGCATAGCAAATAGAATTTGATATGTTCTTGAGCCCATGGATTTGGCGCAAATTATGTGACGGAATACTTAAGCAGTCTGAAATTTTGAAACCGCAATTGTGAAATTTTTTAGATCGTGCTACATTTGTTTGGCTTCCACCACTTAGATAATTTACTATCTTTAGCACTTGGAGTTTGTAATCCTTTAGTATTTATTTGGTACTAGTTATACCATGGAAGCTGGTCCATACAATTGATCTATCATTTTCTACAGGAAGAACTCCAGAACCTATCTAGTACTGGTGAAAAGGGTGATGGCTTGATAAGGGTTTTGAGAGAGCTTACCACTGTACAAAGAAAAATAGCAGATTTGCAAGTGGAACTTCAAGGTAGAAAGGTGAGGTGTCACATGTTCTGATCCTCGTTTTACTTCATCTGTATATCATTCAGTAAGTGCAATATATGTTTTGGTGTTGAAGAGATATGATCTAGTGACTGTCAGCTTTAGGAGCTGCATTTAACCTTGATCTGGTAGGATCCCCTTTTCGATGATCTTATTTATGCTATGGTGGTGTTCATATAGATACAAGAGCTCTATTGTTTTTGCTGACACATCTCTTTCCTTGTCAAATATGTATACATGTTTGTGTATTTTGGATGGTTTAATCTTATGATATTTTAATGGGATCATTTGGGAGACAGAATATAAGTTCAAATGGATAAATTGGATTATTTGGTGTATCTCCATAGACTCTTTTTCTGTTTTGTTTAATGGTTCTCCTATGGGTTTCTTTCGAAGTTCTAGAGGCCAGAGACAACGGGATCCCCTCTACCCCTATCTGTTTGTGATCGGAATGGAAGCCTTGAGTTGTTTGCTAAAGCACGTTGTGGAAGACAATTTCATTTCAGGCTACAGGTTTGGGGGTAGAGGTAGAGAGGAGCTTGTCATTTCTCATATTTCATATGCTGATGACACTGTCCTTTTTTGCGAAGCCAATTCTGAGCATCTGATGTACTTAGGATGGACCTTGATGTGGTTGGAAGCCTTCTTAGGTTTAAAAATTAGCCTAAGCAAGAGTGAAATTATCCCAATGGGTAGGGTGGACAACGTGGAGATGTTAGCTACTAAGCTTGGTTGTGGTGTTGACCCCTCCTCACTACGTACCTAGGCCTTCCCCTTAGGGCTCCTCACAGGACGATGGGCGTTTGGGATTCTATTGTGGAAAGATTTAGAAAGAGATTGGCATCGTGGAAAAGACAATACATCTCAAAGGGTGGGAGGCTCACGCTCATTCAAAGCACGCTATCTAGCCTTCCTATTTACTTCCACTCTCTGTTCAGGATGCCAAAGCTTGTGTGCTCTAGATTGGAAAAGATTAAGAGAGACTTCCTTTAGGGTGGTGGCAACCTAGAGCGGAAACCGCACCTTGTCAACTGGACAACAGTGTGCTTAGAGTAAAATAAAGGGGGTTTAGGGGTGAGAAGCCTCTCCAAGATGAATCAACCTTTGCTTTGTAAGTGGTGTTGGCGGTTTGCTAATGAGAGGGATCCAAATTTGGGGAGGAGGATGGGGGCTGGAATACCAACGACATTAGGGGAGGCTATGGCACTGGTTTATGGAAAGACATAAAAAAAAATGGCTCACCTTTTCTCAAAACATTACTTTCTCCTTAGGAAATGGAAGGAGATTGGGATTTTGGAAGGACTCTTGTCGCGATGAGATAGCATTGTGCAACACTTTCCCCACTCTGTTCAATTTGGTAGCCCACAAAGACGCCAAGGTAGCAGATGTTTGGGATTAGGGAGGAAGGGGGTTGGTCCCCAGTCTTCTTAAGACCTTTTAATGATTGGGAGGTGGAGGAAGTTGAAAGGTTCCTACATAGCTTTCCCCTTTCGATCCATCTGGAACCCAATTGTTACCCCCAAGCTGGGTTTTTTTGCTTGGGAAGCGTCATGGGGCAAGGTGCTTACACTTGACCAGCTAAAGAGGAGAGGGATCCCTCTAGCAAACAAGTGTTTTTTATGTGAAGAAGATGAGGAAACAATAGACCACCTGCTTGTCCATTGCTTGAGAGCTAAGATGTTGTGGGATCTTCTTTTGGTCATAGTTGATTCTAACCCGGGTGTTCCCTCTAACGGTATGCCAATTTCTCCTTGCTTGGTAAGGTGCTAATGTTGGCAAAAAACATAAGAGAGTTTGGATGGCCGCCCTTCTTTATTTATGTTGGACGTTATGGAAGGAAAGGATTAGGACGGCTTTTGAGGATGAGGCCCCCTCTGCTCACAGGATGAAATCTACTTTTTTGTTTACTTGAGGGGGTCAGGCCTAGCTTATAAGTTGATAACTGACTGTATGGGATTTTTTGACTTGTTTGGGGTACAGAGTTTGAGGGTTTTTTTTTTTCGTTTCAGATAATTTCTAAATGGTACTCTCGGGGAGCCTTGCTCTTTTATCAATATATTGCTTTTTACAAATCAAAAAAAAAAAAAGTAGATGATCAACAGTTTTCCCACAACCCATACCCATTATACGCTATTCAGTACATTAACCTTTAAAAGGTTCCCTTGGATATTGTATATAATTAAGATCAATGTTTTTTTTGTTTGCAACTATGCAAAAGTTGTGACTCGGGTCAAATTTGGATTTTCAAAAGAAATTTGGCCTAGAAGGAAAGAAAGATAGTCTAAAGTAGAGAGTACCCAAAAGAATTATCATGAATAAAATAACCATGAAGGAGTGAAATACCAAAGCCCCTCACTGCCTCACTGAGAAAAGAGGATGATAATTAATCATGAATAAAGGAAGGCATGGCAGTAATAAATTCATCAAGTTTGTAGTCAGATAAGTCATGTTGGAAATTAAAATTCTAGGATAAGGAGTAAAGGCTTAGGATGGGTCAAATAGAATAACATTTTAGTCTTAAGATCTAATAGAAGATTCTTTAAACTTTGGGATCAAATAGGAGTGAGATAGGGGGTCTAACATGTTTGGTCTACACACCACACATCATCCTACAATTAAATTTAGAACCATCCCTAGTTAGGACCAAGTGTTTCAAGACAAATTAGAGAAAATTTAGGCAATTCTTTTTCAATATGCTCAATGTGACTAACAGATAACTTTGTTGGCACCCCCCGAATTAGGAACCAGGTTGTTCCCAGACAAATTAGAGAAACTCTAGGAGATTTCCTTATCACAACCATTGGAGTGTAAACCATAAACACTTGTATTACTTTGTGTCGCTCTCCTTGGGAAACCTCCTCAACCACTCACCCAAAATGGTTTTACTCCTTAGAGAAAAACCACTGAAATCCAAACCCCTTCAGTTCTAAGGCTTATAAATTGGTTCCCAGCCAATCAGATGATTGTTGCTGTCTTTCATAAATCCAGACCATAGTAACTCGGTGTTTCTTTTAATTTAAGATTCTTTTCTAATCATGTGGCCTGCAAGAGATACTTTCTAGAATAGATTCTCACCACCCAAAGGAGCCCTACTGGAAAGAAGACCTATCTATGGTCCTGCAACCTGAAGGTGAAGCTATCCTTAGAGTTTGGTCGGGAGCCATATTTATGCCTGAAAGGGTACTTTCATTTAGGTTCATTTCAGGTCTGGGCATCTATCAGATTAAAAGGATAAATTCAATGTATACACAACCTCTCTTCCAGCTCTGGAGAAAAATATAGTCTCATCCACAAATGTGACACCTGATGATACCTTTCTACATCCAAAAACTCCACGTTTTGCAGTATGTCTTGGTCTCTTCTGATCTCCACTGGGCTGCCTAAACAATGCTACTAATGCAAAGAGAAAAGGAGAAAGCTGGTTATCTTACTTCATCCCTTTAGAAGCCTTTAGCTAACCTTTCTTACAACCAATTCATTAACATTGCATAATTAAAATATAGAGTAAAATTACTAAACGAAAAAAAACAAGAGTAAAATTGCAATGTGATATCTCTTCCTCCTCCTACCCTTCACTCCTCTACTACTAGGTGGAACTTGTAAACGGTTATAAACATCCAAACTTACATTATTACATAAACCATATTCTCTTTTGGCTTGGCTTAAACTCCAAAACTTTTATCCAAGGTAATTTGGGAATCCTCAATGATAATTTTTTGGTCTATTTACTTGAATATGTTTATTTCAAAATTTATACTGAGGAACTGACATGTTACTTGAATTGGAATGTTTAGGAAGATAAGAATGTGGCGCATCTTACGCATGTAAGTGAAATGGAAAAGAAGTGTGAGACTTTAGCAAGGATTACTGCTATATTAAAGGATGTTATTCAAAATAAGGTGATGTATTTGGTTCTGACTTTATTCATCACAGCCTACTCGAAATGGTATTCTAAAATTTCATATGCCTTGGTGACAGTGTCATGCTTCAGCTTAATAATGTTTCATTTTTAAACACATGCATGCACATTTATCTTCAGCACACTGGTAAAATGACATCATTAATCCTGTGTAACATATAAAGGATCCTTGGTTCCTTTGGCAGGATCGGATTATAGCCGTCTTCAACAACCATATTCACTAGATTGCATTCCAGTGGAAGCAGAATATCAGGTTGGTCACTCAAGCAAGATGCTCATATTTTTACATTCCTGTTGGGTTCTCGAGATGTTCAAAAAGAAGAATCTCATATACTATACTAAATTTTACCTTCAGTTTATATGTTTTTATCAGAAATTTAGGAAGATTATTTTGTGCTTAAATCATTGATCAAGTTTAGGATTCATACTCCAGATCTTAAATTGAGTTAATGAAAGTATATAGTGGGCCAAAACATTGACCAACTGTCATAAGTTTCAAAGTTCATTGAAATTTTAATCTTGGTCGAATTGTACTGTATGGTCATCTTAGTTCATTATGAGAAAATTACGAAGTTCCTGATGCTGATAATATCTTTTGGTTGAGTTTGTACAGAAACAATTTTCAGAATTGTTGATGAAGGCTGCAAGTGATTATGGGGCCTTGACAGCATCTGTTGCAGATTTCCAATGGATCAAATCTCATGAGCCACCTCAGTGTGGTATGTTTATGGAAACATTTGATATCTTTGCAAGTACTAATTGATATCTTTGATATCTTTACAAGTACTAATTGATATCTTTGATATCTTTACAAGTTGAATAATCCATTTTCTTTCCTCCTAATTTGGCTCCTGATAATCTCTTATCCAGTTCATAGATGGTTCGTATCTGATTTCAGATGTTATACAAATATATGTTTTTTAATGGAGTTGACTTTTCTTCAGTATTTACTAAACTTACCCTGGAGATAGAGTATGATTTCCGATATTATTGTTAATTTGATATACCTTAGAGAGAAATGGGAGTGCTGGAAACCATGTGAAATGATACAGTTCCACTTTGTTTTTGGCGCCATTAGGAGGCACAGATTTATGATTTACTATGGACCTATATTCACGAGATGAGAAATTAAATATTGTTAAACCAGTTTCTAGAAAGTCACCAGGATTGCAGATTATCATGACCATAAATCAGTTACCCAAAAATCAAACGGAGTTATTTCCTGAGTTTTCAGAATGATTTTGTAAATGCTACAAACAAAACTATTCAAGATGAAAACAAGATAGAAATGTATGGGCTTCTAAATGATATAACCATTTGAGCATTGATTTTCTCTTTAAAATGAGTTCAACCATATGTTGGATTTTTGAAGAGAACACAAAAGCTAATTTAAGAGGAAGCAGAAAAGTGATGAATGTGACCTGTTGCTTAAACGACTGTGGAATGCTCCGCCTAATTCCTCGTTGCATTAGCATCCTGTACTGATCTTTTGGTGTTATAACTGTAATGAGAGAATCATTTGCAACACTTCAAAATCTAAGGGTGGGTAACTCTGCTTCCTCCCCTACAACACCTGCTACCGATCCCTATCAAAGAATGCCAGGGGATTCTGAATGCATCACTCCACCTCCTTGGAGAAATGAGCCAAGCTTTGATGATTTAGCTGTAAGAAGTGTGAGGAGGCAAGAAATTGACAGGCAAGAAATTGACAGGCAAGAAGTGAAGGATGACGATAGCTATGCGAACTTAGCTGTGTTGGATGCAATGCTGCCAGAGATTGTCTTGGCCTCCTTCGGTTAAGAAGAGTGGTATGTAGTGAATAAGCTGGTTATCATTGGTTTTCACTCATGCTATATTTTCCTTGAAATTGTCCCTTGTACGATGTTTTCATTCTAATGGATTCTTCATGATTGTCCTTTGCTACTAACACATGCCAGTGAAACCAACAAACATTTGTGCAGTATGTACATTTTTTAATTACATGTTGTGCTGAGTAGTGATGTGGCTCAGCATCTTTCACATACATTACTAATTTTTCATTATGCCCTTTGGAATCTTTCATAATCTATAGAATATTAATTTTGTTTATGCTTTATGCTATTTGGCATCTCATCTGCATAATATAAGTTTTGTCTATGTTGGTTGCAAAGGTGCTTACTGATTATTCTTTAATAGGCAAATTCTGAGCTTTGTTTGCCACCTTATGTCTGTTTTATTCAACATATTTAGGAATAAGGTGCCTTTTTCAATTGCCTAACAACTCCACCCCCTAGTTTTCAACTTCCAACGGAATTTTTTCTTTTCAACTAACAGTCTGTTTATGAGAAAAGTCTGTAATAGAAGTTAGAACACCTCGTGTGGTTAAATTCTACTGCTTTAGAAAGTTCTCCTCGGGTTTCCCGACCTATGCGATAAATGTAGCTGCTTCTAGTTTGTTTCATATTTTGTAGCCAAAGGATGTGATATTGCAGCTGTCATCGATGCACAAGAATTCAGATCACAGTTGGGTTCTGTTCCAAAGAATGAGAAATTGCTTGTGATGCAATAAAGCTACTAGCCTAACTCTGGTGAGTGTGCCTCACATTTTTCAATACTGTTACATTTTTTAAGGCTATAAACCCTGTGCCCAGAAATTGCTTGGTATGATCACTTGAAGTAGTGAGTTTTTAGCATACAATTCAAAACCATAAGGAAAATGCTACGTACCATGGTTGTATCTATTGAACAAAAGATCCGAACCGTTGACTATACATGGTGAAATTTAGACTGTTGAACAAGAGTACAAACAATTGAGATCAAAGTATAAGGACATAAACAATACCTAAAAATTGTATAACCAGTTCGAATGCCCTTAAGATCATTGGAGGATTTATCTATTGATAACTTCAGGGTTCCATGGGATTGTGCTTAAGTTAGCCCGTACACCCATTTATAAAAAATAAATAAATAAAAATGTAAATGTGGTATCATCTATTAGGTGGTGTTTCTTTTGGTAGATATGGATATTGAAAGTATATACATCCAAGTATGGATCATGGTAGAAGTATCAAAAACATATACTTCTATACCCCATATACAGACCTAGGTTGTAATCGAGTCGATTCAATACAGAGTCAAGTTAGAGCTCGATTCGATTAAAAAACTCAAAGCTCGAATACCAAGTTCGAGTTCGACTCGATTAAAAAACTTGAAACTTAAATTTGACTCGAACTCAATCAAGCTTTTTTCAGATCTTTGAAACTCGATTCGAAAAATAGTCGAGCTATTCAAAATGTATTCAATAAAACTCGAATCAATTAAAAAATTAATAAATAATTATACTTGAAATCGAGTTTGACTTGATTAATGAAATAATAAAACTCGATTAAACTCATGAGTAGCTCACGTCCGGTATTGTGATACTTTAACTCAACTTGATAAGCTATTCGAGTTTGATTCAATTAACTCTAAATCGAATCCAAGTATTATACGGATCGAGATAGAGTAGCTCACGAATAGCTTGAATAGTTTATACCCTATCCACATCCAAAGCATTATTTGTATGAAAAATAGATCCTAATTCAGAAAAGAAGGGGGAAATATCTGAAGGAACATAATGAGTAGGGCAAAACTGAAGATAAAGGAATCAAGGAAAGTTGTATGGTTGGTAATATGGGCTGCAGGAGTGAAAGATGCTTTCTCTACCTTTTAGGCCACCTGTGGTTTATAAAGTGGTATATGAATTCATAGGACTCCCCCCCACCATTATAAATAGTTAAATAGGTGAGGCCCCCACAAATTAAATTCCCTCAAAAGTTCTTTAACATTTTTAAAAAGAACCTTCCCCAGATCCAGAGGACCTACCCTAATCATTCATAACATTTTGCCAGATATAAATAACCCCACCCCCCCACTGAAACTCATTTCATTTACCCATGGTGAGTGGAAACTTCCCAAAATGTCTTTCATCTTCTCCCTCTAATCATTTCGTCAAGAATTCCATCTACCCATCCATCTAAAGTAAACTAATTCCCATTCCCATTACCATTCTTGGGTTCAAAATAACTAATTTTATAAAATAAAAAATTCATTCCAGTCAACTTTGGTTAAAAATGGCCTTTTATGTCACGTAAGAGAGATGTTTTTTTTTTTTTTATATTTCAATTTAATTTAAAAATCTCGGTGTTTAATTATGATTTTAGTTCAAAAATGAAACCATAATTTCAAACTTCGGCTTTAGTTTATATGAAATCGGAGTTTCTAATTATGTTTTTAGTTCAAAAATAAAATCATAATATGTATATGCTGTTTTTGAAGGTTATTTTTAACAAAAAGCTTTATATGTAACCTAAAATCAATATTTTTTAAAATAAAAAGAAGGGTTGTTTTTTTACTTAATGCCTAATAGAAACTTTGAGCCATCATTATTTAGCATTTAACAAAGATTGGCATGTCGGTTGCTTTTTAACATTAGTAAATAATATGATTATAAATCAGACGATTATTTTGCTTCCGCTCGCCGCTCTTAACGGCACGTTTAATTTAATTTTAATCGGTTTTTATCGGGTTTGAGCGGTTTTTCAAATCCGAGACAGCGCTCGCGATTGTTACTTATAAAACCCGAGAAAATTAGAAATTTTCAAAAATGACAAAATGTTAATAAAATAATAAATTACCATAAGGGTTCAGGGAAGCCTAGAAAATTTCTTCAGATTTCGATTTATTAAACTGGATCGCGCCATAAATTCGGCTCTCGCTGAATCTAGTGACCTTAAAAGCTGTCACTCAGACAAGCTAAAATTTTTCCGATTTTCCGAGCGATGTTGTCGCGACCAGTGAATCCAGATTTCTTACTTAAAATTCCCTCGAAAGTCATAAACGACTCGATCATGCTTCATTTAAAATAGTTTAATCGAAGAAATAAATTGTTTCAAGCAGAACGGATCCTAATGAAATAATACGAACTTACGATCCAAAATAATAATAATGTGTTCTACTGGTATTAAATTTTAAAATAATTTTTTTATTATTTTATTTTATACTTTAATATAAATAATAATAATTATTATAATGTTTATGAATAATTATAAAGTCTATAATATTTTTATTTTTATGAAAATATTAATTTTAATATAATAAAAATAAAAACAAATATAAAAAAATTAAAATAAAAATAAAAATAGGAACAAACGGGCGAGTTTGAGAATTTTCTCCCTATCATCGCCCGCCCGCTTAATTTTTTAAAGCAGAGCATAAGTTTGAGAATTAAAAAATAACGGTACCGCCTGACAGACTGGCCTGCCTCGAACCCTCCATTGTCATTCCTAATGGCAGATATCATAAATTCTTCTTCTTGTTGACAATTATCGAGCTTTTCTTATTTTTACGAATGATGCTCAATAAAAATAAATATTTTCACTTTTTCTATTCAGAACTTTTTAAAAATTTCGGCCATGGCTCGCTGAAATTTTAAAAAACAACAAATTAATGCCGGGTCTATTTGGGCCAAGATGTCAAAAAACAAACGCCACCTTAATTTTGACCCATTCCCATTCCCGTTAGAGCTGTTTTTATGTTATCATTCCACCCAATGTAAACTTTCCAAATAAGAAACTTCACATGCAGTTCTTCTGCCCACTCTTTGGATTTTAGATTTAACTCAAATTTTTGTCTTTTTCATGTAACTCTTTTTTTCCTTTTTAATAACCGTCATGTCCAAACCCAATCCCAAGGACTCCGAAGTTAAGTATTGGAATCTAAGGTAACATTTGGCTTTTTGTTTTTTAACCTATGGTAAAACCAATCCCACGATGTTTTTTTTTATTTTTTTTACTTATTACTGAAATTTTTAAAAATAAATTGTGAATAATAAAAAGTTAAAATATTTGATTTTTTCTATCTAATAAAAAGTATATTTTAAAACATGAAACTCATAATTTTTCAATAAAAAAGATAGCATTTACACATAATGTTAAAAAATAAATAATTTAATAATTAATATTATTAAATACTATTTATCATTAAACTAAAAAATATTCTAAATAGTATTAAGTTAAAAAAAGAAACGTCACCTAACTCTTCATCCGATGTCACCCAATTCAGGGTTGTTGTGGTGGACATACAATTTCCCACACTTACTCTCAATTTTTGCTATTGAACCTATATCTCGGCGAGTGCTCTCAGCTTGATTTTTAAAAGATATGAGACATGTATGATAGAGCCTTACCGTTTATCCTAATTTCAAATACGATTAACTGGCATTTATATAACTTTAAAAGCGTTTTATGCTACAAGACAAACCTGTTTAAATCATCTTATGATCTAATCAAAAAAATATATCTCGATAATGTTAAGTTGAATTCATTCATATATGAACCTTAAACTTTTACCCTTTGACGAGCTGGGCGCCACAAATATCTCTTATGTAACTTCTTAATTTTAAATAAGTGTTAATTGGTTAATTGAAATCTGAATCGTCAAAGCAATCTTATTTCAAGTGTTATGAGAATGAAGCAATGAAAAATGACATGCATCGATAAATTACCTTGCTTGCTATGCTTTCAATCATCATGGAGCCTCAGGAAGTTTCCTTTAGAGGAGGGAGGAGGAGGATTCGAATAAAATTTAAAATAAAGAGTAATTATTGTGGGATTATTAATTTTTTTAACTTTTTAATATACAATTATTTACGATATCACGTACCTGATAGAAATACGACAAAACTATCATCGCCGCCTGACAATGTTATTTTATTAATGGGTTAATTCAATATGAATTTTAATATTACAAAAAAAAAATTATTGAAAAAATAATAGAATTAGAATTTAGAATAGACCAAATTATTAATCGTCCACTTCGATTTAGAAGTGTAGCTTTTGTCAGACAGGTTCCTCATGCAAGAGTAAAATCCAAATGATAATGGGGGTTTCCATCATACAGATCCGCTACATCTGTCTTATCCCATTATCTTATGCAACCTCTCGAATCCAACGGTTATCCGGGACCCACCACTGATTGTTCGGATGAGATGCGTCCAAAACTGTGGTGGGTCCCAACTGGGAAACTCAAAGTGGGTGCGCTTTACGCACAAAGCGCATCTTATCCATTTCCCAGACAAGGGAGGAATGAGGATGGAATCGAATGCCGCTGCCCCATTCCGACGTGGAGAGCTTATTTAATTTCCAAGCAAGGTATTTATCCATCCTTGGAATATTTCTTTTCTTTCCACTTTCTTTTATTTTTATTTTTATTTTTTATGAATATAAAACCAATAAAGAAAGCTACGGTTTTTTGCACGGAATTAAATATAAAACTTTTTTTTTTTTTTTTTAAAAGAAAATTACATTCTCTTTTTAGGGTAAACTTATTATTGGTGCAAAAATTTATGGTTGATATTTTTCTATCAACTATTTTTTTTTTTTTTTTTTGTCGAAAGGTGTCCTAAAAGGGCTCATACCCATTTAAAAAGTGGCTCATACCCATTTAAAAAGTGTCTTAAAATCATACCATATATAATCTAATCTTCATAAAAACTGTATAAACTACAAAAACGAAGTAAAACTCACATAAATATAACCAGATTTCTTTGCGCCAAACTCAAAACCGTTACTAATTTGATGCAGATATTTCCAACCATCTCATCTACGCGAATTTGCCAGCACAACGACATCGATTCAAATAACCTACTTTCACCTTTTCTATCAATTTATTTTTGTAAAAAATGGTTATTCAACATAGATCTTAGTTTTATTTTATTTTTTTGCATTTTTTATCATCTTATCAAGATTGCTTTTGTTTCTTATGTCGCTTTGTTACGATATTCGCTTCTTTTACGCTGTTCTCGTTGACAACGCTTTATTTGATAATGAACACCATTTTGCAGAAACATATTCGACAAAAGATAATCTAAACAGACATGATCAAGTATTGATAGTTATTGCACTAAAAACATAGATAAAGTTTTTATAATATAATCTATACTTTAAATTTGTAGTGCCAGTTTAAACAAATTTATTAATTTATTATCGTTTTATATCTGCCATCTTATACTTAGCTTTAACGAATTTACGAGCTTATTTCTATCTATCTACGCCTACTTTGAGTCAATCAAAATATTGATAAAAAAAGCCACATTATAATTATTATTGGTGATGATAATTTCAAATACTTTATTTATTTACGAAATATTACACAATTATCATCATAAACGCAACATTCAAATAATTATTGAAAAAAAAAACAAAGAAAATATTTTACATAGGGATTGTGATTGTTGTGTCTTGCTTCCAAAAATACCCTTTTCAAATCTTATCTAAAATTAATAAATGTGCGGCTCACAAATCATGGGTCTCCCTAGGGAATAGGTCCACAGTCCCCAACATTAATTAATTTCCATGTCTAGCCTTAGCAATTAAGAATGCGAATTATAATTGAATTTCAGTGCCTATCTTACCTACTCATATGAGTAATGTGCTGTAATTAAATACAGTTTCTAGAATTCACAAATAAAGAATAGTATAATAAAATCGGCAGTCTAGATATAGTAATTACCTAGGGCTTATAACAAACGAAGGCTTCCCCCACTCTCAACTGTTCCACGCGTTACGCACGTGCCTTAAAGTTCTCCTGGCTCCGAGTGGCTCATGCTGACATTTTTACGAGATTTAAAACAGCAAAAAAAAAAAAAAAGGTGGGGCCCACATGAGTGAGTTCAGCTACAGAGTTGAGTCAGTTGACTGTTTATTGATTTCTTTGCGGTAAAAAAAGTCGTGGATAAATGAAAGAGCATCTCAAAATGTTGTCTTATTTAGGTGTAAAACGACAACGTGGCAATTTTTTTATAAAAAATATTTGGTTAAAATAACTCAAATAACCGTAAAATCAATGGAGTTTTGACCCATGGGAATAATTAAAAAAAAAACAGTTTAATTCAGGTTTGAAAAATAATATTCAAATTAGTTTTAAAATCATGGTTTGTTTCTATAGTTTTAACTCTTTTTTTTGTCCTTGAAAGATTCTACAGCTAATAAAAGCACAAGATTTTAAAGTTTATATTTTTACCTGTGCCAATTATTTGACATTTCACTCAAAAGCCTGGTGCACACAAGAAACAACAAATGAATATTTAAAATTTTAATATCCTAAATCTATTCAATTTTACTCCTTTCTCTTCCTTAATAATTACATCATATACTCCTCATTCATCTATATCACCTCCATATCTAAATCTAAATTTCCATCATATACTAATATTATTGATGCGAACAATACATCAATATTCACAAAATATTGTTGTCAATCGCTCACGTTAGCCTTGCATGAAACGTATCGCTTCACTCGTTTATTTGATTTTTTTTGCTTAAAATGATCTATTTTACTTTTGTTTTATTGCTGAAAATGCTCTTAATCACCAATTAATCTATGGTGTTACTATATTGGTGTTTTTTTTAATTTTAAAAGTACTCTTTTCGAACAAAACTAAAACTAATATCCATGTTTTTTTGAAGAGCAATTCATTGTTGACAAAAATGTCAATTATTTATAAATATTTAATTCAAAGACATGAAATATCCTTAAATTGATGGATCTAACTTTTCCTATGTTTTTTCTCTTGAAAAATAATATATTTATGACAAAAATAATATTTTATATTTTATGTATTTATATTGTTTCTTAAAAAATGGTTATTTTTGTAATAGTAATAAGAAATATATATATTAGGGTTATATATATATATATATATATATATATATATATATATATATATATATATATATATATATATATATATATTGTAAAATTGTATTTATAAATTGATGAAGAGCTAGATTTCAAAATTTGACTTAGGAAGGGAATTTAATCAAATCACTATTTTTTATATTTACATATATTTTTAAAAAGAAAAGTTAATTTTATTAATAAATATTTTTTTTGTTAAAATGATATAAAAATTGAGGAAGGATTAGGGGCATGTTTAGTTGTTTTTTTTTTAATTATTATTAAAAATATATTTTAAAAATACAGAAAATACAATTTTGACATTATTTGAAAACATTTATTCTTTAAATTTATTGTTTTTATGTTGTTATCGTTGTTTTTTCTAAAAGAAAAAAACAGTTTACCTTATTCTCATTACTTGTCAGAACAAACATTCGAAATTTTGTTTTCAAAAACTCTTTTAATCAAATCATAAATTTTTTATTCTGCTATGTCCATCATATAAACAATAATAATTCAATTTCAAGAAACAAAATTAATTTTTTTAGCTAATTTTTCTTTTATTTTTGTGGCATTTATTAATTTGCATATTACCTTTACTCATTTAGTATGCCGTTCCGTTCTATATACTATTCTTGTACATCCTTAACAACCTTTTCAGTTTTTTTGTTTTTTTGTTCTTAAATGAGTTTTTTTAGTTTATTTATTTTTTTGAAATGAGTTTTTTATTTATTAATCGCCAGTTTTAGTTTTAATACAAATGTTTTAAAAATCGGATCAAATTGATTAATTCAATTAATTGGACTGTAAACTGACATTAAAATCGAATCGATTCAAATATTAAAACTGTTTTTATTTCAATGGATCAAATTAATGATTGAACTAATAGATTAAAAAATTGAATATGTGAAATCTATTTATAATTATTTTTATTTTTAATAATATATTAATTATGTCACCGTTTTAATCATGATTGGATTATACATTGAACCTGTAAACTGTAAACAGATAACTTGATTAACACATAAATATCCCTTCCCTTAGAAGCAAAAATTGTTGACATTGGAATGTCAACCTCAGGACTTTATTAACGTAGAAACAACAAAACCACAAAAATCTCCCAGGATTGAAAACCGTAGCCAGAAGGCTGTAGAGAGCGCGTTTCGGTCGAATGTACAGTACACAATAGATACACAGTAGAATTCCCCCAACCCCCACCCCCACAAACCACACAGTAGACCCAAGTTCCTGTCTGTCCGAAGCTGAGCTCTGTCCTCTGCAAAGACAACGACGATCCTGGAGGGAAGTATCAGATCCCTCATGCGAATTCCCCATCCTGCCCTTATCTTCTCCGTTTAGATAACCTCGACTTATTAATGGTCCATCCTACGTGTTCCTGACGGCTTCGGCTCCCACCCGGAACTCTTTAAGCCATCCATTTCTCCTCGCAATTGTGGAGGGAGAGAGAGAAACAAACAAACAAACAAACAAACAATGGCTGTGTTTCGGTTTTTTCGGTTTCGGTCTCGGTAGTTTTCCTTTTATTTCTGAGGCGGTGTATTGTTATTATTATTATTATTTTTTCGTTTATGGTTCACTCCGGTGCGACGTCGTTTTGATTGGCGCCTGTTGCGCTGATCTCTTCGGTCTCCGCCGCTCGCCGGTGACTATATCTCTGTTATGAAGTTCGGCGGTGATTGCTTTTTCTGCCTCCTCGTTTCGTCTTCTCTTCCACTTTCATGGAATTTCCTTGATCGGGGTCCTTTAACGTAATTTTTTCCCTTTTTTCTTTTTCCTCCGTTTCTCAAGGAGTTGTTTGATTTCCTTTTTTCCGTTATGTTTTGATTGTTTGTGATTTGGATGTATGTGCAGTGAATTGCGGTGCGTTTGGCGTGGATTTGAGCTTTAAACAGGGGGTTAGAGCCTGTTTCCGATGGGGAAAGGCGAAGATGATCGATGCGTGTTCCCTCTAACGAGCTTGCAGATTGGGTGAGAATGTGGATTTTTTTTGTGCTTTATTTGATCGTTTATTTATTTATTTTTGAATTGGATTTTTGGTCGCGCCTGAAATTTTTTTTTTTTTTTCCATTGGATAGCGACGAAAAATTGGAGAATTTGAAATCACTGCTTTTTTGTGATATCTTGTAGCTTATTATGTCTCTGTTATATCTTGATCTTTATAATAAAGTATATTGAAATTTAGAATGTCTTCCGTGATACGTCCTAAGATCATGGAGGGAAACACAATCCTAATATTTTCCTTTCTGCTTTATGGACACTCTCGATATTCTACTTTTAAATGCGATTTCTCTTTTTTTTCCTTTTTCAAAAAATATTTTGGAGAAAGCAGGATGTGCGGAGTTTTTTTTTTTTTCTCTCTCTTTTCTTTGCTGTTAACTAAACTATTTGTGATGCTATATATTATCCGGTAATTTCTGTACAAGTCCAAGCATGGAGCATTTTTATTGGCATGAATACTGCATTCAAGTGAGTTCTGTTGTTATTGATTATTCTCAGTGTGAGGAAACCTTATGCTTTGATGGAAACTTGACATGCAGCTGATTGCTGAATTTGGAGAAAATATTTATAATAAGATAACTTAGGGATTCACTGCTGGTTGGCAATTGTTATTGATGAACTATATTTTGTTAAGCAGAAATTTGGGAGTTTCATATGGAGGTGGTGAAGCAGAAATTTGTAGATTTAGTTTTATTTTTTGTATTATATTATTGGATTTTTGAAGAATCATTGATGAACTATATTTGCTAAGCCGAAATTGGGAGTTTCTTTCGAAGGAGTTTAAGCAGAAATTTGTAGGTTTAGTTTTATGTTTTGTATGACATTACTGATGTTTTAAGAATACTTTGAAATGTTCAATTTCAATGCACAAAAGATGAGAATCCCATTCAATGCAAGAGAGAACTTTCATGCAAACAGATTTGTGTCTTGTAATACGCCTAAACCATGGGCTGAGTTGGGTTCAGTTACCATTTTGTTTCATCTTTTCTCTTTTTCATGTGATTCACACATTAATACACATCCATCCAAAAGTTAACTCCATACATTTGACATGATTTATTTAAGTTTGGCATTTTACTTATTGCTCGAGGTTTGGATATTCAAGAGGATGTGATTGTCATCTCACCAGCAGTCCTTATGGTCTCATTTTTCTTTTTCCCTCTGCCACTTCCCCTCTTCCTCCTACCATGTGAAAAAAATGATTATTTTTCTTCATCTTGTGCGTTGAAATGAGTGAATTGTAATGAAGATAGTGTTGATTTTTGTCAGATTTATGAGTTTGTTTGCTGGCTTCTAAATTTTGTTCTGTGTTTATTTGCAGGGACCTGCAATCATATCTTTCACATCTTAGCCTTTTCCTGGCCCCTGAAAGTAACAAATTCTATGTGTTGGTGGATAACCGACCATGGGAAATAGTTTCACGTCCTGCACACTTCTGGCAATTGATGGTTACCAAGGTTACTAAGTCACTTTATCTTTCACATTCTTTTTCCACCTAAAATGGTAATAGCTCAATAAAGTAATGTATTAAATTAATCTGCAGTCCAGATTGTCCCCTTTTGCAAACAAAGCTCGTCAGGGGAGGAAGGAACCAAAAGAGATGCTTGAGTCGAAGTGTAGTTCCAAATCCAAGACTAGTAAATCACATAAGCTTCAAAAATGGTTTACATTGATTGATGCTGCAACATTATCTCGTAAGCGGGTTCTGCTACCTGTAAAAAAGTTTAGTTCGTCTTTGCTTTTAAACAGCGAGTTGAATAGAACATTATATGGCTTTATTGTGTTCGAAGTTGCGTGGGAAGATGTTCGTGGTATCAATTATTTGAATGAGCTTCAGGTATTACCTCTTTGTCATGCTCGCCAATTATTTGCTGTGAATGACAGAAGTTGTTTTGGACCTTGTGGTGAATGGTTTCCTTGCTCTTTGCAGACTGATACATCTCTGGCTATAGAGGCTAAATTTATGAAAAGATGGGAATTTGATAGTATAGCTCAAGCTGCAGAACATATATCTTCATGGTTTCCTGGAATATGTGGTGACCAGCGTCTCTTGAAAGAGTATCTGGATGCTGCCACTGGTATCCCTTTTTCATCATATGTTTCCTAGTTTACTGGGAAAACATTTTTTTTCATTTTGGACTCATTATCAATTAAGGTTATTAGATAAAAGCAGAAAATAGGTGCATATATATATATATATATGTATAGAGGCAGAAAAAGGGTGGAAAAAAATGAAAATCAATTGGATGTGCTGTCTTATGAATGCTTGAAGCAAATCTTTCAGGGTTACAAATATTTGTGTACCATGCAATTCTTGGATCTTATATTGACTAATCAAAATCTGAAAACATATTACTGTGTTGGAGTTTTTGTAACTATGAAGCTAAAGTTTCAGATTCAAAAATATTTTTGTACGATGTTATTCTTGTGTCTTTTATAAATCATTAAAAATCCTAAAACAGCTTATTAGGGTGATTTTTTTTGGAATTATGAAGCTTTACCAGTCAAACTCTGGTTGCAGAAAACCAAAACAGTAGTTTATTTATAACATCCATCTGACATGAGGGGAGCCAATTTAATTTTTGGTTTTGTTTGGAAACTTTCCAGGAGATGTTTTCTATGATGCTGAAGAAGACTTCTTGCCAACTAGTCCTATTGACGATAGAGAAAATCATGTGTGTGATGAGGACAATGCACATCATGACCTTGGTAGTGATTTCAGTGTATACCCTGTTAGCATGGAAAGTAAGACAGATACTCTACATACACCTCCTCCTTCCACAGGACCCTACAAAAGAAGAAAACTTACAAGCTCAATTAGGGCTGGAGATTATGTATATTCTGAGGAACCGCAAAGTGAAATTCTGGACTCCAAGAAACATTCTGAGACCTTCTGTAAAACTGATTGTGAAAGTGCCACTGAACCTACTGAGTACAGAGATGTTTTGATTTTGTTTAGGTTCAACGATCGTGACCTTCCATTTAAATTAAGACATATAATTATGTCTGATTTGCGGTTACTAACTTTACTGGAGTCTGGGCTTCCATCTTGGGTTATCTTCCTTCAGTCATATCCGGGGTTTTGTCATCTCTATCGTCCGTGGATGTGTCCCTTGGCAAGAGCTTTATATGTGTTTATTTCAATCGTCACTGTTCTCATCGGGTTTTATGATTTATACAAAAATGTCCCAGTTCTCAAGGCAACAGCATCTCGCTTGTGTGGACCTCTCTTTGACTGGATAGAAAATTGGGAGATGATATCAAGGATTAGGTACTTGGGAACAATGTTGTTTCTGCATAATTTTCAGAAGGCCGTCAAATGGTTCCTAATGATGACACGCACCACAAGGTCCTTCTTTTCCGTGCTTGCTCAACCCATGGCAGAGCCCTTCATGGAGCTTTTAGGTTTCATTCTTCCATTGTGGAATATGTGTGTTCAAATAGTGGAGAGCTTTGGTTCATTTGTTTGGATCTTAATCGAAGCTTCTTGGAACCTAATTGATGACATTGTAGTAGTTCTACTTTCTCCAATATGGTTTATCCTATCTGTTCTCTGGAGTATTGGTAAGTCATTGGATGATTTGGATTATTACTTTCTTGGTTGAAGGCTTCTGAATTATTAGTTCTGGATTGACGGTATGTTTTCTTGTTTGTGCTCTACTGCAGCAACTACTATCATATACCCTATATTTTGGGTGCTTTGGGAAATCCTATATGCTCCAATTCGCCTAGTCCTATTGCTTTCCGGTTTTATAGCTTTCAGTTGCTCATTCATATGTGATGTGCTCGGAGAGATTTGGCTGTCTCTAAGTGGCATGTTCCAACTAGTCTCCACACCTGGTACAACAGTGAGCACATCTCAGGTTTCCATGTGGCGTTCACTTTGGAATGACCTTTTCTCCCAGGTTGGGACATACTTTATAATTGCATTTGATGGTAAGTGTAACATGAAAATATAATGGTCTTTGTTTTGACTCTATTTTTTCTTGAACTTTCAGGTTTTCCGGGCGGTT
The DNA here is from genome assembly GCA_016808115.1 of Tetrastigma voinierianum. Taxonomy (NCBI): domain Eukaryota; kingdom Viridiplantae; phylum Streptophyta; class Magnoliopsida; order Vitales; family Vitaceae; genus Tetrastigma; species Tetrastigma voinierianum. The sequence continues at coordinate 151,648 of JAEQBH010000831.1, read as the reverse complement.
AGAAGCATTTTAAATGGTTTTGTTGCCTTCTTCATGGCCTGCAACAGACATCGGCTTAGGTATGTTCTCTTGGCATCTCAATCCGCCGTTATTATTTTTGTCTGTCTGCTCATTTTCTTCTTAATTTTTAATGCAAAATATGTCTATAAAGATGACTTTGGCTTTACTAGTTCATCTAATTGATTCTGATGTTTTCATATGAGAGTAAGGACCGGAGTCAACAGTACAATATTAAGATTAATAAGATATTTTCCTGATGGTGGTCGGAAGATCAGGAAAATATCTCATTAATCTTAATATTGTACTTTTGACTCTTGTATGGTGAAGTTGTAAGAATGAAATGTGTTTCTGAAGTTTTTGATTGTGGTCCCTTTTATCATATTTTCTACTTTTGAAGTAATTCCATGAGAAGTAGTTTCCACCTGCCCTCTGGAGAAGTTCAATGGAGCTTTCTGGAATGAAATCAATGTATACGAACCTTAACTGTGCTAGGAAATGTCATAAATCCTTGAAGTTGATTCCGGGCCTCATTTTATTACTTATTCATTTTTAGTTCATTCCTTGACCCATCATTTGCAAATACATGTCAATCTTAGCAGAGTTCATAGAAATAAAACAATGATAACAAAATCCTGAGGTGGACTATACCAAAATTGTAATTTATGTTTGGTTAATTTAGAATTACTGTTTTTGAAATTTTGTGGTTCATCAAGTCATGTTGTTGTTTTGCAAATCTGAAGCAACCCGTCCAACTAACAATTCTTCATTGTTATGTTATGCATTACACAGCATTTACAATCATATACAGGAGTTCATCCAAAAATTATATGGCCCAGCCCAAAGGTCAAGGCCTTCAGATTCAAGACATAATAGACGAACACGTGGAAGCCGAAATCAGGTAATATGACATATTTGTAAAACATGCACATTGAATATGAATTTACGGCTTGTATGCAGTATGATTAATATTTACCCCACACAAGCACATGCATGCATGCACACACAAGGCACTTACACTTATAGCCTGCTTGTGGTATAGAGCTTCATCTTTGGGTCACTTGCAAGAATGAATTTCATGTGACTTTATTAAGGCAAATTAGCCATGGTGGTACCACTTTGAGTTAGTTCGCTCTTGGTTTTTGGCGGTATTAACTAAAACCTTATGATGCTTACTTGAAGGTTCAATGGTTCTCAAGGAAAATTGACTCTGAATAATTTTTTTAGTGGGCAAAGAATCAAATTCAAGCTATGAATTATGGATTTACAAGTAGGCATACATGTTGTACATATATGTGTGTGTGTAGCATTAAGTATCGAAATAACTGCTGGTTGCTTCACAGCATCTGCTTCATCTGACTCTGGTCAACATTATTAGAAACGTCGAGATTCAGAACTAATCAGTATTTCTAATACTTAATTTCATGTTGATAAGGTGTGCATTTGTCATTTGCCACTAGTGTTCTTAGATGCTGTGGAAATTAGACGAGAGTGATTTCGTTATTTCCAGTAAAAACAAATAGACTGAGCATAATTTTGACTGTGTCTGTACCATGAGTTGTGTAGGATATGCTTTTGATTTTGATTTTGTTTAAATAAATCTCTTTTGGTTTGGTCAATCTCATTAATAAATACTTGTGCTATTTTACGGTGCAATAATATTAGGGAAGTAAACATTTGAACACCTTATATTGTTGGGTTGGTCTAATCCTGTTGCATTTTGGTAATGCAGTCAGAAGCAGGGAGGAAACTCCATATTAGGTAAGTAGTTCAGTCGGCCTTGGAGCTTTAACAGAAACGAATCGAGTGGGAACCCTTTTTCCCAGCAGCCAAACACCTTCCGTAAAAAGCAAGAAAAAGCTAACTCTAAACAAAACAGCAACCAGGGAGGAGCACTTGTTCACAGCGGATTCTGCACCAAGAAACTTAATGCCATAAAGGAGTTCATTCTTTTGTTCATTCCCTATCTTCTTTTTTTTTTTTTTAATTCCAATTTTCTGTTGTCCTCCCTAAGTTGATACGTTTCACCCGCTCTTTAAGTTGTCATTTTTGGGCGATAGTGCTGTAAATATATCCTGTATAGGCTTTTCTTTTTCTTTATCTGATCTTCACATGCTTTATGGTGTTCATAACCCATAGTCATTTGTATTATGTTATTATTTTTTTTTTTGGTAAAATATCTTTATTAATAATTAGCCTTCTTAACCTTAAGAGGTAGCTTAATTGATCCGGTCTTGGGTTTGCTTCCCAAAGGAAATCATTGGGTATCCTCAAAGTCATTGAAAGTTTACTTAGTCGTTCAACTTTAGGACCTCATGAGATTAGTAGAAGTATGCACAAACTGATTCGGACATTTACCTATAATTATTAAAAAAGAAAAATATATTTGTTAACAATTAAAATTATAAAAACATTTAAAAAAATTTTATCGTTCATAAAAATGTTGTATCGGAATAAGCTTCAAAACCATTTTTTTAATATCGAATTTGTTGGATTGTTTACTTTAAAATTAAACACAATTCTCAACATTTAAATGTCCCTGTTCAGCCTAAAAGATGGTAGTCTTCTCTGACTATTTGGGGATTGAATAGTGATTGAAAAAATTTATAAAATTAATTTTTAATCCAAACTAATGTCATAAGTATGTTAATTTTTAATCCAAACTAATGTCATAACTAAGCAAGCATGACAGCGGCAATTGGAATTTTTAAATTGTCAAATGTGACATCCAATTTTTTAAATTGTCAAATGTCGTCATAGACAACAACAAATGCATATTTTAAAATTTCAATTGTAGTTATACACACAGCCGCATTTAGCGTTTTAAAATTCAAACATATCTGTAATTAAACTATTTAAAATATTTACTATTCGATAAATTATGTCTAACCACTGGGATTTAATATATTTTGTTATATTATCATAGTAAATTATTTGTAAATCAACACAAAAGAGTCATTCTGAAAATAACTAATATATTTTAAACATAACAAGCACAAATAAGGTAAATTGGAATTCCAAATAAATCAAATATTTCAAAATATTTATATTTTATTTCACAAGTTATATCTAATATGATATTACCATTTTAAAATAATCGAATCACAAGATTCACTTACTTTTGTAATTAAGCTCGATTATAATCTCCTGTTTTATAAAACCAATATATGAATAATGTAAAAATATCAACATATATCAATATATAAAATATCAACATATATCAATGAGTCCAAGATGTTTTATATTTCTCAAGACAACACCTGTATCACAACAATATAATACTCCAGATAAGGTCTCCCCAATCTCAAATGGAGTTGATGGTTTGGCTGAAAGATGTTTTATATTATAGAATCTGATCTGTTAATCAAAATACAAACAGTACGCTTAAAACTGACAATCAATACCCACAATAAAATCAAGAAACACACCATATAGTTCTTGACTCACGCCATTTTCTCATCACATAAAACATTCTAATCAACCATATAGGGGGACAAATTATAAACATTTTAGGACAACCTTAAATTAACAAAAACAATGACCTAAAACATAAAACAAACAGGGCTTTTTATAATCCATTATTATTCCAATAAAATACACATTTAATCACCACATTATTAACAAAACATTATTAATAAAAACACACCAATAATTCCAAACAAAATATTATCACCCAGACAAACAGAACTAAACCTTAAAGATTTATCACCATCTTATCAACAAAAAACACCAACAAAACCACCAATCTAAGAAAATTTGAACAAAAAAACAGTCCTATGTTGGAGGCTTACCTGCTGCGGCGTCGAATCGAGTACTAGAAGAGCAAATAAGGAGCAAAAATCCACAGATTTCACAAGCCCTAGTCCGCCGCGGGTGAAGAAGAGAATAGGGGGAATCGAGTACTAGAAGAGCAAATAAGGAGCAAAATCCACAGATTTCTACAAGTCTTATCCGCCATGTGAAGGCAGAATAGGGGGTGGTAAAGTGTGAAGAGAAATGAGGAAGAAGAGGACCAAACCCAAATTAAAACACCCTAATGCTGTTGTCATGGATAACGATAATTAGAATTTAAAAACTCAATCGCTTCACCACATTAAACGACAATCGCCGGTAGTCAGAATCCTTCAGACCCAAATTGCACTAATTATTGGCTCGTTAAAAATTAATTTCATATTTTTTCAATCTAATACTTCTAATCTAAAACCTCAGATCGCCATTAAAGTGAATGTGAGAGTTTTGGATTAAAATACTATTTTTTTAAAAAAAAATGAACAAAATAGTTTTGATTTTAAACTATTACCCAATCTAGTGCATTTGGATCACGTAGGCGAGAGGTAGGATAATGTCACGTCTAACAATAACTCATGATATTAAGAAGATTTATTATATTAATAATAAGAAAATTAGATATATAATCTTTAAAAAATATTAAGAAGATAAAGTAGTAAAGAATAATATAAAATAAAATGACAATATAATTTAAATTAAATATTTTTTTAATAATTAAAATAAAATATTTGTTTTAACCCGAGATAAACTAATTTAAAATTATCCGTTGAAAAAAATATAGTTTATATTATCTTATTAATTTAAAATATCTATTGTTTTCCAATAGATAATTTAAAAATTATTTATTTTAAATTATATTGTCATTTTATTTTATATTATTCTTATAAATTAATTTCTGATTTATCTTATTAATTTTTAAAAAGAATTATTGTTGAATTTTATTAAAATTATTAATTTTTAATAAGATCCATTTTGATTTTTAAATATTCTGCTTCAATAAATAAAATATGTTGATGTAAATAATAATAATAATAATAATTTTAAATAAATTTTATTTTAAATATTTTTAAATATTTATATATCAAACATTATCTTTAAAATAAATATTTATAATTTCATATAGATTTGGTAATTGATTTTTTTTAAATACTGAAGCCATTGTCGTAAACAAAAAAAAAAATAATAATAACAAACTCTGGATCTAGAGTTTGTCGTGATAAACTCTGGTTTTGGAGTTTGTCTCGCCAAACTCCACAATTTGTCGCGACAAACTCCAATTTCAATTTCAATTATCCGTTAAAAAAAAAATAGTTTATCTTTGATTAAAATAATTTTTTGATATTTGATATTAATTATTAAAAATTATTTATTTTAATTATATTGTCATATTGATTACATATTTTTTCAAAAAAAAAAAAAAAAAAAAAAAAAAAAAAAAGTTTTTCATATTTATCTTATTAATCTTTTTAAAATTATCTTATTTGATATTAAAATAAAAATCCATTGAAAAACAATAATTAAAAGGATAATTATTCTAATTATATGTTCTTTTATTTGTATTATTCTTTTAAAATTGTTTTTCAAGCATTTCCTAAAATATAAGTTGTTGTTCAATTTTTTTAAGCAAACTTAGTTTTATGTATTTATTGAATTTTAATAAAAATCAACAAATTATTAAAATAATATAATCTCATACTTATTCACCCATTGGTACTAATATATTTACTCACCCTTTAAATAATTTTTTTTTTGTGTTTGGGAAGATTTATTATAATAATAATAAAATTAAAGTGACAATAATTTTTTTAATAATTTGTATTTTAATTTTTATTGATTCAACAAATACGTAAAAGTGGATTTGCTTAAAAAAATAAAAATAATACAAATAATGGCATATTTGAAATACGAAAAATAATTTAAAAAGAATAATATAAAATAAAAAGAAAATATAATTTAAAATACTTATATTTTAAATTATTTGTTGAAAAACAATTGATTTTTGCATCTGAAAATCGATTATTTTAATATCAAATAAGATAATTTTAAAAAAAATGATAAGATAAATATGAAAAACAATTTAAAAAGAATGATAGAAAATAAAAGGAAAATATAATTTAAAATAATTGTATTTTAAATTATCTATTGAAACAATAGATTTTTGCATAAAGCTCCATTATTTTAATATCAAATAAGATAATTTAAAAAAAAGATTAATAAGATAAATACGAAAAACAATTTAAAAAGAATAATATAAAATAAAATGACAATATACTTACTATAAATAAATGATAATAATATCAAATATCAAAAAAATTATTTTAGTTTACTTTGAGTTTGATAGATTATAAATATAAATATTATTGAATTTTTCTCTATTCCCAAAGAAAATTTAAATATTAAAAAAATATGTTAATGGGAAAAAAAAAAAAAAAAAGCAAATTGCTTTTTAGAAAAAAAAGCCAAAAAATAAAATAAAATGCCCATTTGACGTTTGTCACAACTTGTCTAGGGAGTTTGTTGCGACAAACTCGTTTTTAGTTTGTCACAACAAACTTTGGTTCTCGAGTTTGTAGCGACATACTGTGGAGTTTTCTTGAGTTTTGCAGCTTATTAAGATTGTGGAGTCATTGCGACAACAAGATAAAAGTTTCATCCTAAATTATGCATTATCGATATTAAAATTAATTATAATTAATAAAATTAAATGACAATAATTCTTTAAAAAAGATTAATAAGATAAATATGAAAACAATTTAAAAAGACATATAAAATAAAATGACAATATAATTTAAAATAAATAATTTATGAATAATTAATATCAAAATTTTGTTTTAATTCGAGATAAACTAATTTGAAATTATCGTGAGTAGTTTATATTATCTTATTAATTTAAATTACTGTCAAAAAATTATTTTATCTCTGATTAAACAATTTTTGATATTTGATATTAATTATTAAAATTATTTATTTTAAATTATATTATCATTTTATTTTATATTATTCTTTTTAAATTGTTTTTCATATTTATCTTATTAACATTTTTAAAAATATTATCTGATTTGATATTAAAATAATCGAGATTTATCCAAAAATCCATTGTTTTCCAACAGATAATTTAAAATATAATTATTTTAAATTATATTTTCCTTTTATTTTATATTATTATTTTTAAGTTGTTTTTCATATTTATCTTATTAATATTTTTTTAAAAAAATTACCGTCTCTTTAATTTTATTATCATTATAATAAATCTTCTTAAAATGCCATTGTTGAAGAGCTGTTCAGGACCCGTACTAGACAATAGTTTGAAATCAAAACTATTTTTGTAATTTTTTTTTTCGAAAAAATATTTTAATCCAAAACTATGAATATGATGTCCTAACACTAGGGCCTAGGTGTGTAAAACCCTTAAACTTTCGAGTTTTAGATCGAAATAATTTAATTGAAAAAAATTATAAAATTAGTTTGAAAAGCAAATTAATTGCCAAAATAGTGCGTAATGCCGCTATCCATGACAACGGCAATTGGAATTGTCAAATGCCGCTATCATGGACAACAACAATAGAACTTAAACCAAATGTATTTGTCCATGACAACGACAATTGGAAATTGCAAAATTTGGACTTCAGCTTTGTAATAATTCCAATTGTTATTATTTCCAATTGTTATTATTGTTTTTGACATTGAATCCATTTTAAAATATTTACTATTTAATAAATTACATGAACTAATAGATTCAAATATATTTTTTATATTATCATAGTAATAATTTGTAAATCAGCACAAAAGTTTTTTATTTGAAAATAATTGAAATATATGTAAAAATTTTCAAAAACAAATATCTAGTAATTGAAATTTCAATTTAAATATTCAATGGAATTTGCACTAAATCCGATTATGACCTATGCATAAACCAAATCATATAAATATATAAAAAATTGCATAAATATCAATATATAAAATATCAACATATATCCAATGAAGCCCACAAGATACGGGCTTTATATTTCAGATGACGCCAGAATACACAACATGATCGCAGGGTCCGCACCCAAACGGCCGATGGAGCCGGAGGAGCCGGCAGTTCACACGGGTGACGACGATATGCCGCGAGCAACAGGTCACTTAGCTGGAAGTGCACCCAACTCTGATACAAAGTCAACGATGGTGTCACCGATGGGAGGCAACGCAGGGCGATAAAGGGTGATGGTAAGGCATTCCATCGCTATGGAGACCGCCCGCGGTTAATCGGATATGATGTTATGTGTAAGCCGCCCGGCGTACGCGACGCGTGTTCGCGACATAAAATCGTGATGCCGCGCAGTGGGCATCGGGCAATGTCGACTGTGTGTACCACGACCGCCAACATCCCGACCATGAATCTCGCCCACCATCTCGACCACGACCTCGCTAATCAACTCTCCCTCCCCACCGAACGCGTAATCGAGTGGATGACACCTGAGGTCCAATTGATGGTCCATGTGGGATGTGGATGCCTCCCGATCGTAGCCTACGATGTTACGCTTCTTCTCCGATCCACAGAATAATCGATCTAGTTAATAAGGATGTCAGACACCAAACCGATGGTAGCAAAGCACGAGCGACTAGCTATGTCAACCATGGCAGAGATCTAAATGAACCAACCAAAGAATTATAAATACATAATCTATTGATTCAAATTTTTAAAACACTTTAGAAACACAGGACTCTAACTTACCACAACCTGAGTAGCACGGGATCGTAAGAGGAACCCTGCTATCATCCCTACGAGTGGTGTTCACAAAAACGCCACATGCAATACGACGATACTACTACATAATGATCATGGAAGTCCATCATACCCACCATAAGGGATGTGATGATCCCGCCATTACAGATCCCATATAAATGTGATGGCATGATACGTCGCCCAATCTCTCTGTTGTTGTCCACGTACATTCACTCTATGTAGTTGTTGCTCATAAGAGCAAGATGGAGGTATCTCCTGGTGAAGCCCAAACTAGAGTAAGACTCGCTCTGGATAATGCCAGTCAATAGTCTCGAAACATATAAGCGCACATCGTCCAGATCTCCAACGCCAAGGTATATCCTAAGTCGGTCAACCAACTCTCTCGACGTATTTAATTCATAAAATCCCATACATTTACACTTGATGTCAAAACTTTATGAATATGACCGAAATTACCATAACCATATACTTTTTACATATATCACTACCCAACAAGAGTTCAGGTCCAGCTGATCTCGACATGAGGGAGTACACCACTGGGTTACGACCCGTGTCAAAGGTACTTTTCACCTACACCCCAATGGAAGAGCTGGCTCTGGCTCAACCGTAGGCTCAATTGATAATCCATTGTCGAGATTCCGCTGGGGGTCTCCATTGTCGAGCCTCAACAGTCCCATCGACGACATCGACATCGCCATCAGGCGCATTTAGGGGCTATGGTGTTGATATGTCGACGCCCAAACGGTCGTCTACAAGCCCTCCGCACTATAGCCGAATATAAAATAAACATAAAGCAAGTAACCTAATGATGTGTCACAGAAGAATGTATGTAATAAAAATGTTACATACCCGTACTAATGTAATACAACCGCCATTATCGCGTTTCACGCATCTAAGCCGACGATAACCGTGATATGTATGTGCTAGTAATCGCACTAACCCAAACTATAAGTCGCGATAAAGCTCAACCGCCGTGAGTGGGAGAAAGCATAGATGAACATGCACTCCTTCGTCTGCAACAAAGAAGGATCCCATCGGGCCGCTTAAGATGAAACCATGTACCCGGGCTTAAAGCAACCTCATTTCAGATCAAAAAGGTGGATAACTGGTCACATAACCAACTGGATGAGATAATGGATCTCGAGACATGAGTGGGTGGACACCGAAAGCTCCCCGCACAACTCCACCACATCGAACACACATGTCCTGATCGCCGTCCGGCTGATATGAGGCTGGGCGATGATAAAGGCAACATCATGTAACGTGGATCGCCATCTCGACGCACATGAAACGTGTGTGTCTCGGGTCGCCATCTCTCGATGAGACAAGTGATAAGTGGCCAATTGATCATGATGTGGCCCAAGCGGTATACACCATAAAATCCCTCGCGAATCACGTATGGACGAATGCGTATATCCATCCTCCACATACGCATGAAGGCTTTCATCTCATTGGTCGGCTGTAGAACATTTCCTAAACTACAACGAAGAAACAAATTTATAATTGATTATATATAAACATGTTACAACCGGAAATATTAATCATAAGTAATCAAATACATACCTACTCAGATCTACTTGCGCGACCTCGTGGTTCGTTTTTCACACAACGCATGGATCCAAAGGATCTGCATCATGAAGCCCTCTGAACACCACATCTATAAACTGGATGTCTGGAAGACAATATCAATATTAATAAAACACATTGGAGAAATAGTATCAACATAATTAATGCAAGTACTAATTACAGCGACAATGAATCAAAATACACACATACATGATTAATGTCTCATTTACTTAAATAAGGTACACAAGTATTTCATAATCCAAGAAATACACATTCGCATGGGTAGTTATACAAAGTAACTACAATTTCCCAGAAACGATTGCCCCCGCCCACGCCTCCACGAAAAAAAAACAAGTAGGTTACTTCACATTTATCACTTAACTTGATTTTCATTCTTACAAGATCGTCGATTGTGACCCGGTTGTTTGCACAACCCACATGTGATAGTAGTTTTCTCCTCCCTAACATCCATTTTATTATGAAACCGGGTTGATTTAGGACGTCCACTGCCTATGAGTTTCATTGACTCAAGAGGTATAATCATAGGACCATCATAAAGAGGCCACTCATCTTTATTGAATATTGGATGGGAAACCTGGATTTGCCCATGTATCATAGTCACATTGCGTGATGTAGTAGCCTTGCGCGAATAGCGAAAATCAACACATCGATCGCGACATCTTCTTATGATATGGCTACATGGAAGTCCATAGACCAGTGTCTTTCCACATGTGCATTTTTTTCATGTAAGTTGAGGCGATGTGTTTGACCACTCCTTGACTTGACATGAAATTGGCCTTGTATGTGATCGTAAAGAACAATTTCCATCGAACTAGTCTTAACAACACGTGCTAAATCGAGGCATCGACATATGGGTGAGAGCGCATCGGATGCGATCTATTAGCACTTTGTTCCCTTCTTGCAACAAAGTAACTATTAAGGCGGAAGAAGGTCAACTGTACTAATACAGTGAATGGTAGGCTACGAGCTCCTTTAAGAACACTGTTAAGTACCTCCGACATGTTGGTTGTCATTATCCCATATCTTTGACCTCCATCATATGAAAGTGCCCATAGCGAAGGATTGTCTCCTAACCTGTTGTCTTTAGAATTAATTCTCAGTGTAGTCATATGCTTATTGAATTTGTGTTGCATGCTGCTTCAAGAGTTATACTGGAATTCATGGGTTTATCTTTGAACCGAGGTCATAAAATTACTTACTTGAATGGCCATGCAAATCTTGTGATAGCGATAGTGCTGTTGGCAAGATGGGGATCGGTCATTCTTTGCCATAATGCACGGATATGCAGCTCGGATATAACCTGAATCCGTCCAGTTAAGTTACTCTGTTTCTGATACATGCCAAGAACTATCCCTAACTATCAATATTCTCGCCTTTTGTAATAACAAATGTCAATGGAAACAATTGATTATTTCTGTTACCCCCCATAATAATCAATAACGTGCTTTTATACTTCCCATACAAATGTGTACCATCAATACTCATTAAAGGACGACAACGTTCGAACCCTTCAATAGATGGCTTGAATGACCAGAACACGCATTGGAATATCTTAGTGTTTGGCATATTAATGTCACATGTTTTCCAAATTCTGACACATCGAGATTTGCTTGCTCACATGGCGAGAACAAGCGTGCTGACTCTTGTATATAAGCCGAAAAGTCACTGATATTGTCTAAGTGCTTTATGCTTCCAGCCGCCTTTTGTATGATATTTCGCCTCCACATTTCTCCATCCACACTTTGCTTGAATAGTAGTAATCAATGTGAATTGTGCCTTAATTATTACATTTATGAGCTGCAACCAAGTTGAGTCAATTGATGAAATAGTCCGGTTCAAGTAGGATTTACCTGAAGTATGGTCCCTTTATATTTGTTGATAACAAATAAGCAAGTATCTTTCACAACCATGGCACGAAGCTTCCACAGATATTGACATTCTTCGGCCTTCTTACATCTTAAAACAAGTAATTTTTTTGAGGATGCAACAACAATAAACTCTTGGTGTGCTTTAATTGAGTAAATCTTTGCAACCTCTTGCAAATCAGATTTAGAATTAAAAACAGTAACTAAATTCTCCGCTCGAATAGCAGATAGTATGTTGCACCCGTGAGTCCCAACACTTGAAATAGCATTACCCTAGTTTTCAACATGTTTAGAATTGGTGTTGGCGGTAAGTGATATGAATGGGGATGACTCATTTGGTTCCTCGACATACGGGTTATTTGAATACATCCTGAGATCTTTGCATGGGTAAGAGCGAATATCCACTTGCTCATTCTCCAAAACTTGGTTGAAAATCTGGAAGGAGGATACATGTCCATCAGCTTGAATAACCGCGTCTCCATGATATTCATCATCAACGTGTTCATCAGATTCATCATTAGCTTCTTCATAATTGCAGTCTTCATCATCTCCATATAATCTAGTATCCAGTATTTGACCGCTACTAAGCCCACAACCATAGTCAAATTCTGCAACATTATAATTGTTGCGAACCAATAAATCTATATGACCACCTAAAGATTGATTCACTTGTGGCTTGACTCGAACAACTTTAATTTACAATTCAATTTCCTCAATGTTAGTTGTGTTAACCATGTTCAACATTCGGTACACACTACTGTCATCTCATATTGGAAAAGGTTGGAACCTCTTTTCACTTTTTAGGGGATACTTACAATTGAGGACTAATTTGAACTTTTGTTTGTCAATGGTTGTCTTTGAGTATATCATATCGATTGATTGTTCAAACGTGCATTCATAGGGTACATCGAAGGTCTGATAACAGCTTTTCTCCCCCCATATTTGACATTTGTTTCAGTCCTCAATATATTTCCATTGTAATAAGATATCACGGGAATAGTTGAAACATACATAATTGACCTGTACAAAATGGTCCCAAATAAATTAAATAATATGAGAGGTCATTATCCTTACCATTTAAACTACATTAATGGATGCTATATTCAATCACCTTGTTTAGCCAATAAATCATTTCACAACGCGTTGCTACCACTAACTTTATCATAAAGAAAACAATCACCTTCTAAAAAATAAAAATATGACATTTCAAATTGTCCTCAATTTCAAATTTGATAAATACAAATCAACTCTAATAATTCATTCCATATTAACTCTCTCCTTTAAAAAGAAAACAAAGAAAGGAAAATATTACTAGATTAGATGGATGTTAGAGTAAGAGTCTCACATCTTGATTGTTATTCATATATTAAGAGAATGTTCTTTTTAAGGAAATTTGGGTTTCATCATCCTCTTGAACTAATAATTTGAATATAGTTAATACTTTATCACATTCTTTACATTTATGTGCAATCTTACTAGATTAGATGGAAGTTTATCCAGTAATTCACTTTTAGCTAGGATTTATTTGGCAAGGAATGTTAGAAATTTTTTAAGCAGATATAATTCAAGCTAGTTTAATCTTATGAATTCAAGCTTCCAGCTACTTAGGTTTTCTCTCCCTCTCAGTCCTTTAAGAGAGAAAAATCCAATCTCACTACAGTTCTATGAAGAACAATAATAGTTTCCTTAATCAAGCCTTAAATTAAGGCTAGGACTTTAACATAGAGCTTAAGCAACCATCCGAGTTGTGGAATGTTCTAACAACATTGGCATAAGTATTTATTTTCTAACTTTATTAATGACCATCGATCTTAATTGATCTCTGCTTGTCATTAGTGGCCACGAAGAGATATCATCCTATTCAGTTATTCTTTTCCATGAATCAGCGCGACAGCCTGGCGGGGGGAAAAATAGTGGTGCACTTTTTCTTCGCTATTTACAAAAAAAAACACATGCTTAGAACATATAAGTTTTGTGATATCCTCTAACATTTTCCAAGTCATTTACATTAACCTCTATATCGGCCATAATTCATGTGAAAGCCCTGAATTAGTGAGGACTTTGGATTTCCCAATATAATTGGTCCATGGAAAGGAAACGTAGAGTCATTCAAAAGAACTTGAAGAAGAAGCCTGAAAATTTTAGATTTCAGTGCCTCTTGTTAGGAAAAGAAGAAAGTTGCATATGGTGCAAAATGATCATTAAGGATACAACTCTTCAATCTTATAATCTGGACAATTTTTTATAATGACAAATTTTCTCTAAATAGGTTGAAAAATTCATACATCCATATATCTGGCTTACTTTGGCGAGCCTTATTTATGAGGGAGAGTAATCTATTGTAAACTTACTAATGTGCATTCTCTAGTACTCTTAGGCTCTAAGTTTTTTAGGGTGGTTGGTATTTGCTCTTCTAGCTTTTTTTCTCTCTTTTCTTTGTATACATCCTGTATACTCTGGGGCTTGGCCCTATTTTGTCAATATATTGTTCAATTTACTTATCAAAAAAATAAATAAATAAAATTGACCATATATTAAATGTAACTTTTTCTCCAATATAACCCCCTCTTTGTAGAAAATCCATTTGAATATGTTTTAGCCTCATTTTGATTTTACTAAGGGATAATAAACAAAACAAGGTAAATAAGAAAATTGGATAAGATGCTGAAAGTTTTTGTCCTTTACACATTGAGAATCTATAAAAGATCACCCACATGACAACCTAACTTTGCAATCAAATCCTTAACATGAGTAACCTTATTTATGAGGATCAATTCACTTTCTCAAGATTGATTTCCAAAACTATGATAATAACTTTGAACCATATAAGAAGCCTCTCCACCTGCCAACATGAATAGATCATTTGAGAGTAAGAAGCCTCACAAAAGACTAGGGTGTTGATAGCAAACAACAAGTGTAAGATCTCCACTCCTTTGCCCTCCTACCCCTTAACCTTGAATCTTATCCCAAAAAATAAACATAAAACTCCTTTCTCACTCTCTCCGCTTGGAAATTGAGAACCTCAATCACTATCACAAACAAATATAGAGAAAGAGGGACTCCTTCACTTAATCCTCTAGAAGTTGGAAAGAAACTAAAAGGTCATAATTCATCCCATCTAACCCATTTCTAGAGTAAAGCCCGTCTTAGAGGCCAGTACCATTTTAGAAATGAGATGCGAAAGGTCTCTCTAAATGCCTTTTCTTGACCGCTTCTGAACACGTAAATGAGAATGTTTGAATGGCAAGCTAACTCATAAGATCAAAAAGTGGTGTGATTTGGGCGGATCTACCGCAAAGGAATTGCACATGATAGGAAGGCGCTTTCATTGTGAATACCAACCATAATTGCCTTTTACTTTCAAAGTAGAAAGAGATAAATCTTAACTTTAAATCATTTCATTGACAAGCAAATGAGTTTTTGAATGAACTTTGACATTTCTAGCTTAGCAAATGGGAGACTGTTTGAGCTTGACAACTTTAAGCCAATTTCCAAACAGTTTGGAATTTGTTTATATCATTATGGAAATGAGGTACAAGACCCCTAAAGTTGTTGAAGTATAACTGATGGATGCAATCAAATGCTTCTTCCTTAAATTTTTCATAAGAACAGGGGTCCACCTCAAGGCTTTTGTAGATTTGCATGGGTAGATTGGGTATTCAATTATAATGCTCCCGAAACTCAAATTCACGCGAAAAATAAAAAATCAAATCGAATCAAAATCCAAAATCGGGATCGAAAACAAAAAACCTTAGAATCGCGAAACGAGCAAGCTAGCACCAACACGAAAACCTCCACAATCCACATAGCGAGAACAAGCAAAAACACCAACAAAACCACTGATTACACATCAACCGGCAATGAAAATCGAAAAAATAAAATCATTGATTGAGGAAACACAAGCGACGAATCATGATCAGAAATAAGCGACCGCGACCGAAAGAGATCGGAAACCTAATGGGTGAGGAAACCTAAGAGAAGAAAACCCTTAGTCAATGGCATCGATCTTCAAACGGTAGGAAGGAAAACGAGGGGAAAAAACAAAAACCACTAATAGCAGAGCAATGGGAGACGGCGACGGGGAAGAATGATAATAAGAGATTACCCGACATCCCGATTTGGTTTAAGTCAAATTGTCGTTGTCGTGAACAATGACATTCTGTGTATTTTGACTAGTAGTTTGCTTTTCAAACTAATTTTATAATTTTTTTTCAATTAAGTGTTCGGTGTAAACTCTAAAAACTTTCGATTCTTAAGGCATCTGGCCGACTCTTTATTTCTTCTCTTTTAACTTGCTTTAGCTAGTCGAAGCATAAAAAATTCTCTCCCATTTAGGCTCTGTTAAGTCTACATTTGCAGTTTCTTACAGATAATTTAGCGAAATGTGGAGTAGATTTAGCTATAATTCTATATACTAAACTTTCATTATATACTGTCTGCCTAATATATATGTTTGAGATTTTTTTTTTTAAATTATTGGAAGTTAGATGTAAAATAGAGAGTGTGGTTAGATATCATTAAAAAGTTGCTAACTAGAGTAGTGAATTTAATATTTAAATATATTTTGAGTAGCTATTTTGTTAAGTGTGGTTGGAGATGCTCTAAGACCTTAATCCTCATCTCTAGAAAGAGAGGAGAAGCGAGAGAGAAGCCACCCGTCGCCACGGCGAGATATTGGCGGAGAACCAATATACGGAAACTGCCTTCGCTCTACTCTCCTTTATCGTCTTCGTTTAAGGTAGAGCCGCTATCTCTCTCCCGCTTTTTTGTCTTCCGATTTCTACTCTTTAATATTTCTGGCTTTGATTTGTGTTGTTTGTTTTCAATATGATGAATGATTACGATTTTGTTTTTTGGCGTTATGGATGGTGAGTTGATTGAGAGTGGTGAATGAATAGAGTAGTGGATTCTAAAAGGCTATTTTTCTTTGCAAAGTGGCCATATGTATGCAGGTTTTTGTTTTGATCTTCAAGATGCTATCCAAAATTTCACACTAGTTGGAAAATTTGTGCATTTTCTGCAGCTCAATTTCTACTGTTTTGATGTTCTGCTAATTTTTTTCCTGAGATTATTTCTGCCAAGGAACGGCTTTGAGAAATTTTCAGTCGAACCCAAGACCTAAATAAGTTTCTGTGTTTGTTTGGTTTTTGGAAAATTGGTATGGGTCAATTAGTTTTTGTACTTACCAATTAGGCTACTCAGCCATTAATGTAGACTTCCTATGCAGTATGGAAATCAAACATTGATTTGAAGATGAATAACTTCAGTGTACAGTGATATAGGATTTTCAACCCAATCAACATGATTGTTCATGAAAAAAACAAAAATTGAAAGGTTAGATCCCACTAGATGATAATGTGGCAGTGTTAAGATATTATCTCCTCTAGTTAATTTGTGCCCATCAAACAAAAAAAAAAATTCTCCTCTAGTTAATTTGCAAAATCTGTCTCTCAAGAACCTTTTGACACATGGGACCGCCTTCTTCTATAGCTTCTTCACCAGGGCATTTAGTAAAATCTTATAGTGTATAAAATAATTACACTTGTTTAAATGAAAATAATATATATTTCTGATCCGATTTCGGGTGCTTGGTTTGATTTTTCACTGGTGGGTTGTTTTTTGTTGAAGAGGCAGATAATCTTATCTATGTTAATTCCCAGAGAAGGCTTAGATGGATTTTAACGCTCAAAGGATACTTGTATAACACACTTGAGGCTTCAATGGATTTCAACGCTCAAAGGGTACTTTGTGTACCCACCAGTTGTTCATGTGTTAGGAACTGGGATTTTCATTGTTACTGTGGCTTATGACAATCTGCAATAACATATGTTATTTTTCTAATATCGATTTCTGGATGCCTAAATTTAGGAAGAAGACATGCAATGTTGAATAGAGAGTGGAAGAAATATCTGACTCATTTAAGTTGAAGATTCGCCCATATGAGTGACTAATAGATGGATGTGGATTCTGGAAGAAACCCTGAGGGGTAGCTCAGTTTGTCTGACCTTGGGTTTACTCTCCAATGGTCACTAGTTCAAATCCTTCTGGGGCCACTTGAGGTTTATCTGGTCGTTAACTTCTAAGCTTCATGGGATTAGTCGAGATGTGTGAAAGGCTGATCCGGACCTTGTGGTTTTCAAAAGAAAAAAAAAGATGGATGTGTTTTTGTGCCTACCATAGGAATTATCCATTCTTGAGTGTTAAGGTCAACTAGATACCTTCCTTTTGGACTACGACCAATTTATCACGGATATTACTTATTCTTCATAGATATTTTATTTTCTTTTTCAGTTGTAAATGGATTTGTTAATAATAGCGGGACTTGATACACCCTCAAATATGAATTTTCACTGAGATTGGTGATTTATGATGTTACAGGTTTTTATACTAAATAAAATGACTTATGCTTGATCATTGTTTTGAAACAATATTATTTCTAATAGAGTGTCCATAAGCATTTTTGTATGCACATTGCGAAGACAAAAAGAATTTGCGTATTGTTTCCTGGTGTGATGCATATTATTACCAATCATTTTATGTATCATTTGAGAATTTATTGATTTGTTGGTTCGTGGGTTGCAAGAGAAGATGGATGCGTTCAAGGCTTTAAAGCATGTGTCCCAATTGCTTGGAGCCCTAATCTTTGCATAACCTTGGTGAGGGGCATTCCAGGAACTAGGAGACTCCACAGGCGTACGTTAGAGGCACTGCGCCTCCGAAAGTGCAACCGAACTGTCATGCGATGGAACACTCCTACTGTCAGGGGAATGCTTCAACAGGTGTTAGAATTAGCATATGAAGAATACATTGCCATCCATTACATATGCTTTGGTGGTTTTGGTTGCCCTAATTTGATTGTTTAGTGAATTAGTTGTTATTGAGACAGAAGAGAGATGTATAAGGCTCGCAAACTGAAGCTGACCAACCACCGAGCTCTACGTCCACCTTTGGTTGTGAAATGTGTCCTTCCCCCACCACCAGCAAATGATTCTTCTTAGAAGCCTATGTTATGCTTAGAGGTTAGCTTTCCTACTTTTTGAAAGGGAGCCGAGTTGATTTACTAAAAGATGCCTGTGCAGTAACATAGGCATGCACATAACATATATGAGTTTTTTGCAGCTTTGGGTAGTTCATACAATGTTTATATTGCTTTGGTTGCTTGTTAATCATGCTTTCTTGGTTAATAAAATGAAAATGAATTATCTAGTTTTCTTTGATGTGAATAACTTATTTATGTGTGACTTTCTGAAATGTGATTAATATGTCTTCCTAGAGACATCTCCAAAATTGAAAATTTTTTGTATTGTGGACCCCACATTTAGGATGATGCATTTCCACTCAAATGATGAGTCTTGCTTTTTGTTTTCGGAAAATTTATTTTTTGAAAAAGTTTTGGAGTTGTCGCTTATCTTATTTTATTTTTAGAAGAAAAATAGAACAAGAAAGAAAAATCTTAAATATGATTCCCGACTAGGAATAATAAGTCTAAGAGTTTCGAGTATAGTTTCGAGGATTATGTTATGTATTGGGAAGGTACAATAATCAATCATATCACCCCTTTAAGCTCTATAAATAGGTCTTTAATGAACAAGTCAAGGCAAGCATGACGATTAATTAATCGATCATTGAATACCAAAAATCTAAGAGTTGTAAAAGAAATGAGTAATTCAAGCAAGAGAAATAAATAAGCCAATAAGATAGGAAAGAGTGGCAGACACCAGCTGCATATCATTAGAGGAAAACTAAGTTAGTGGTCAATTAATATGCATATAATATCTTGTGTATCATGTCCACAAAGTGAGATAATTTGAATTATTATCAAAAAGGAAATTGTCGATGTAGGGCCCTTACAAAGCCTATTTATTTGTTCATGAATTAACTTTGTAGGTGTTATTATTTTTTAAATTATAGATATGAATCATGTTATTTAGAATCGAGAAAATTGAGAATATTATTCTAGAAAAATGAAGAGGACGGGCTTGCTAAAGAAAATGACATCAGAAGACACTAAAGAAGAAGTGATTTTAATAATTTACAAGAAAATTCTGTGAACGAGTTTGTAAGTCAATTATAAAAGCAACTAAAAAGTAGTGTAAAACAGGTTAGAGTCAGAAATGTGATTCAAATAGGGCAAGAAATGAAACACAAAGTGAGATTTGGTTGAATGGTTACATGGTGTCTCTTTAAGTTGAACGTCATGGGTTCAAGGAACATATGGATGAGAAGTTTTAAAAGTTCCAACTCTTTTTATCTGGACATTGTTTTCTTGCTGAAGTTAAATTGCAGGTATTTATCATCAAACATCAATATTACTGGTTCTTAGAAAAGGTAAATCATTTCAGGATTCATAACTAGTCCCTACTCCCCAAATTCCCAATACTCAAATGTCATGTTGATAAGATGCCTTTTTTTTTGTGTAATTTTTCATTCCCAGTAGAATAAAATGAGTGAGAGTGATGTGTGCTTTTGGGCAATCAGTTAAAAGAAACACTTGTGATAAATAATCCATAAAATATTGTTGAGTTAGTATGATTTTGTTGCATTTTCGTAATGCAGTCAGAAGCAGGAGGCAGATAACCAACTGGCCTTGGGAAGTAAAGCAACAGACCACCCATTGTCCAGAACACAGCTGAATCTATAAACAAAACATCAACCGGTGGGCAGGAGAAATGCGGGTTTTCTTAATTTTTTTTTAATGTTTTTTCCTATTAAGAAAAAACTAGATATTTCAATATGTGAAAATTATATATTTTATGATTTATTTGTTTCATGCTGATTAAATTAAAGCATATATATTTTAAAATTTTTATTTAAAAATTTATTGTCTTCGAATTTAGATGAAGTATTTAGTCTCAAAAGTTATAAAACAATCAATCTTTTAATCTTTATCCTGTTAAGCATTATTCAGGAGAAATTTTTATTCTGCATTAAATGAAAAAACAAACAAACAAACATCAGAACTTCAATTCCACAAAGGAAGAGTTCAAATCCTTTTGTTTATCTCCAACTTCTTGTTCTCCTTAAGTTACAGACATTTTTATCTGTAGAGGGCCTTTGATTTTTTGGTGTTTAATCTTGATATTAATTCATAATGGCAAAATGAATTCCGACATATTGGTGTCATTGAAGACCCTTTTGTAATGCCATTGAGCTCACTTTCTATCTATATGACAAAAAAATAATGTAAATTAAAACTAGATATTTCAGATCCATTTGTTTCAGGCTGATTAAATTAAAGCATATATATTTTAAAATTTTATTGTCTTAAAATTTAGATGAAGTATTTAGTCTCAAAAGTTATAAAACAATCAATCTTTTTATCTTTATCCTATTAAGCATTATTCAGGAGAAATTTTTATACAGCATTAAATGAAAAAACAAACAAACACCAGAACTTCAATTCCACAAAGGAAGAGTTCAAATCCTTTTGTTTATCTCCAACTTCTTGTTCTCCTTAAGTTACAGACATTTTTATGTGTAGAGGACCTTTGATTTTTTGGTGTTTAATCTTGATATTAATTCATAATGTGAAAGTGAATTCCGACATATTGGTGTCATTGAAGACCCTTTTGTACTGCCATTGAGCTCACTTTCTATCTATATGACAAAAAAAATAATGTAAATTAGAATTAGTTTAGCATTGTTAAACAATCTTGAATACTGTTTCTGCATACCGTTTTCTTAAACAAAACTTTACCTAAATAATTTTCTAACAATAGTTTTTGAAGCGTATTTTCGCACGTCATATTCATGAACAAAATAAAAGTTTTATTTATTTATTATTTTTTACCCATCCGTATTCAAATGGACAAATACAGTAAAATACACACTGTGATTGATACCACATGAAAACGATAAGATACACAGTTATTGATACGGCGTGAAAGCGAATCATGCATCCCTTCCTCGAGTTTTGTCACGGAAATAGTGCATTTAGAAAAAAAATTCAAAATATATCTTGGTTTAATATCTGTAGTGCGTTTGAGAATCTTTAGCAAATTTAAAGTGGCGTTATGGCCGTTGTGAAATCTGGCCATTTATTGAATTTTAAAAATTTCAAGACCGGCGTTAGAATTGGTGATGAGCGTAACCAAAGGCAGTGGTTAATGACGGCTTGGCCCAATTGGGCGCTTATTTTCATTTGCGTTTTTTTATGTCGCTTGTGAACATCTTCTTCGATAAGCGGTCGTTCGTAATGTGGCTGAAAATTTTAAAATTGATAACGGTGGTGTAGTAATGATGGCTTTAAATTCTTGGGTCCCAGCATTTAGTTTTTGACATATTTTTGAAACCAGTATTATATTTTGAGAATTTTTTTTCTAAATGCACTATTTCCGTACAAAACTCCCTTCCTACTACATATTAAACATCGAAGCTTTGGCAGGATATAACGATATAAGAAATTAGCAACTGCTTTGTATCTCTCTTCCATCTGCATCTGCATCTGCTACTGCTGAATGATAATAAGGATGAGACCATAAAATGAGAGATCCGCCCCCATTAAATAAATCAGGATAATAATAAATGTGTATTTTTATTTTATTTTTCTCGCCCTATCCATCCAGAACTCAAAAAACAAAAATGATGCTACTACCTGCAATCAATAGAAGATAACTAAAACATATTGTGATAAAAACTAGAGCAATAAACAACTCCAAGATCCAATCATATATAACACACTTTTCAAGATAATAAAAGAGGTTTGCCCGTTACTTAAAATGAAGCACCGCTGATCTGGTACAGCTTATTGCATCTATCGTCCCCATCTTCCATTTCTAACTGTGTTAAGAACAGAAAGTATAAGAGGCATCAATCATCCAAGTCAAAAATAAAATTAAAATGAAAGACAGAGAGATCTATACCTCATCAGGGGTTTGTTCTCCCCGAAGCCGACGACCATCAAACAAGAATGCAATTGAGTTGAGGTCCACAGATTGTCGATCACAATAAGCATTCATGAGCTTCTTCAGTTGTGTGCTTCTTTTGATCCTGAAAGCTTCATTCCCATCCTGCAACCACAAAAACCATCCTCAACATCTTGTCCTGCTATATTTCAGGCCAGCTAGGATTTGAAGCTGCCTAATGCTGTTTACTTTCCTGTATAATAGAAATGCATATTGGGAGTAAGGAGAACACAGTTTCTAACTTTGTTTTCCTTTATTAGATATTGTTTATTCATATATATATATATATATATATATATATATATATATATATATATATATATTTCAAGTGTCATAATCACAGTAAAGAATTTCCAGAATCAGCAATGGGTTTAGTTGGTTGGTGGTTCTCTGCAGATTAGTGAGCAGTTTTGAAAAGACAGAAGAGCACATTTTGGTGTTATCAAAGCTATTACGCAGTTTTGAATTTAGTGTTTTATTTCATATAGTACCAAAATTGTGTTTTCTATCTTTTCAAAAACTATTCTCAAGAGCAATTTTCAAAAATAGGAACCAAACAGACCCTTTGTTTTTCTCATAACAAAAAAAAAAGACAAATTTGTTTTCCGTGTTTTCATTGTTTGCTTTGTTTTTTTGGAACAAAAAACAGTACTCAAAAACTGTAACCAAACAGATCCCAAGCCTTTGTATCATTTTGTTCTTCAGGAAAACATGCAGAAGAAACGTAACTGAGCTTTTCTAGAATCGTTATTTTAGGAATGACACAAAACAATGCACCTTTTTCCAAAGAAAAAATCTCACAGCTTCACAACCAACCTTTATGATGAATAATGTTTATGGCATGTTAATTAGCACAAATGCAAAGCCCCAACTAACTCTCTATTACAAGTTTATTGTTATCTCTCACCAGTAGTCAAATAAATTCTCATTTCCACACTGAAGTCCCAGTTCAACCAACACACACTTCTGTTTTTGT
This sequence comes from Tetrastigma voinierianum, assembly GCA_016808115.1. Taxonomy (NCBI): domain Eukaryota; kingdom Viridiplantae; phylum Streptophyta; class Magnoliopsida; order Vitales; family Vitaceae; genus Tetrastigma; species Tetrastigma voinierianum. The sequence continues at coordinate 127,801 of JAEQBH010000831.1, read as the reverse complement.
ACCACCCCCGCCATGCATTTTTATGTTCAAACAAATTCTAAAGGAAACCACCTTCACCTCCTTTCAGTTCATTTACCGCAACCCAAACTAGTTTCTTCATTTGAGCAGACAGTGTTATCATTTTTCATTCTGCTGCCTAAACCTTCAGCAGAATGAAGACTGATTAAGGTCTTATGGTGGGATCAGATCCTCTTATACCGCTAAGTGTGCCCGTGACTTAACAAAAAAACTGACAGACAGAAAAAATTCCTCCAAGACATATTTGGAAAAGAGTGACTAAGCAATTCTTACGGCACAAGAGATGAACTTATCTCTCTCATTGATCGTGGCCATCATTGCCGAACCCAGCCACCACTTGCATCGGACCTAAAGCGGTGGTAGGGGATCCATCCATGGCATCAATGATTTGCCTATACTGCTCATTAGTTTGTCTAATGTATCCTCCTATCCATAGTTATTTAGGCACAAAGCCTCTTGGAGCCTTGAGGCAGACCTTTATTTGAGACGCATCCTGCCTAATACAAATAAAATTATATATCTAACTAAATATTGTCCTATAATTTTCATCTAATAATAAAATATAATAAAGTAAGGGGACAATCAAACGTATGGTGCTCCCATCCTTACAAACATTCAAAGTTCCCAAACAAAATAACAAACATTAATAGTGCTAGATTGCTGGTGTTTGCCAAACAACTAAAAATGTTTTAAATTTTTGCTCTAATTGTTTCATAATTTTTTTTTCTATTTTTCATTAATTTTCAGATTTATTCCTATTTTGTACATTATTTTTCTGAAATTTGCCTTCTTTTTTTTCAAAGTTTCAAAATCCTTTTTTTCCGGTTTTTAATTTTCTGAGGATGTTTAGAATTTTCTGAAATGTTTAAAATTTTTGTTCCAATTGTTTCTACCTTTTTTAGAATTTTTTTCAACACAAAAATAGGAAAACTGAAAAAAAAAAAAAAACCAATTGGAGTCTTCTTCTTCTTCTTTTTCAATCCAGCTTTGAAAGTGTGTGTGATGGTTTTTTTTTGAGGGTTTTAGGGTGCAATCTGAGTAAGAGAGGGTTGTTTTAGGCTTAAGGGTCCAGACACAAAACGGCGTCGTTTTGGGCATGCCTTTTTTTTTTTTTTAAATCAGGAACCCCAAAACGACATCGTTTTGGGGTATTTTGATTTAAAATAAAAATGTCGGGGGTTCCTGATATATATATAAAAAAAAAGACATGCCCAAAACGACGTTGTTTTGGGGTGTTCTGATTTTTAAAAAAACAAAAGAACAACCCAAAACAATGTCGTTTTGGGTTGGAAATCAAGAGCCCTAGGCTCCCTCTTCTTCTTCCCCGATTTGAAGCTGTTACAGTTCTCCCTGATGCCGCAGCGCTTCACCACTCTTCTCCGACACCTTTTCCCCATCCCCGACAGCCAAAAAAGCAAAAAAAAAAGAGAGGAGAAGAAGGGGAAGAAGGAGAGGAAGGGTGTACCTGGTGGTGGTGGCACCTCACCTGAAGAGAGGCGTTTTCGCTGGGAGTGGTGGCACCTAAGCTTTAGGCACGTCTCAGGCGCACCTTTCATAACTATGCTCCTATCTATTGACTTGGGACTTTAGCAAACTGATCTCAAGACAATATTATTTTAGCCTAACTATTGAGGAGAGAAGAGGTAGTCCTTAAAGAATGAATTCTGGAAAAGATTTGAAAGAGAATCAGTCACTCCACATCCTTCCAATCAATCAGCTCTCCCAGACCTCCTGATCACAAATTCCCCTCAGTACCACATAGAAATGACTCTACTGTCTAATTTTAAACCTCAGATTCCAACAAGTAAGACTGCCAAATGCAAAATCAGTTACCATAATTATATTGACAACAATATGAAGCAATTTAGAATCGGTTACCGTAGTTTAAAAAAAATAATAAAGCCCTGAACCTTAGGTAAGACTTTATCGTTTCCATTACATGCTGATAAGCTACCATGAGAGCAAGATCAGAGTGTCTTAGTTTAATAGATTCCAAAATCCAATGCCAAAGGGTCAATATGCTTCTGATTGTTAGACCACCCTTTCTCTTTTTCAAATCAAGCATTTGATTATGTTTCTCAAACATTTTCCACGCTAAATACCTCAAAGAGGATCTCTCTGCAGTTTCTTCAATATACTCCAGAACAAGTCTGGGATAACAAAGGATGACCTAACACATATCCATAAGTTGGAACGAATGCTCGCTAACAATTTTTTCAATTAAATTTCTATAAACAAAAATAAACTTCTCTGTGATCCTAAAAATTCAGAGATCTATGCATTTTTTTTCTACACAGATGCATCAATCACCATAATCATCTACTTCTTGAACTAATAAACACAACATTACCTGACATTGGTTTTGTTAGATGTTATGCAGGTATTTTCGCTGTTATGCTTCTTGTATTGTGGGTGCATGAGTGTGTATATATATAAATTAATATGTAATGTAAACAAGATTTCTTTAGTGAAACTAATAAAAATTAGGAATTATAACTATAGCAACGTAGTATGAGCGAAAAACCTAATTTACTTTTTCGATGTCGTGTTTCATTAGATCACTTTTTCTCCTCAAGGAACCCACAGTCTCGGATCCCCTCCTGTGCTTATTTATGCGCCTTCTCCGTAGTCGTAGGCGTGAATTTCTGGCGGCTCTTCTCGGCCGAAAATCCGGTCCGGCGCTAGGCGATCTACACTCACGGTGTAACCCGTGGCAACCCGACCACCACCGCGAGTCACGCGCCTCCCTTCTCCGACTTGAGTGCAGCCGCGCGTGGAGTGCGGCGTGTGGGCGCGATGGAACCTTCTCCGTTGTGGGACTCCCACGGTCGGGGTGGAGTCGGTAGTCTTCTTTGCTCCATCCCTCCGTGGTCCACCCCAAGCCCCTTGTATCCACCTTGCCCATTTTGCCTCAAGTAGCCCCTCGTCGATCATCTTCTCCACGGTTTGGGTCCTTGTTTTCTTCATCTCGGTTCCAGTAGTGATTTCAAGCTCCAGTATTGATTCGCCCTCTTATTAGAACTTCTCTTCAATCAACGGATGATTCGATCTCGATTCAATGGATATGGCTACTAAAATCCTATTTTTACTTACATTTATTTACGGATCTCCTACTATCACATCGAAAATTGATTGGTAGTGAGAATTATCTTTGCAGTGGAAACCACATTGGAACTACGGGCGGTTTATGGGACAAGGTTATGAGGATCATCTTATTACAGGAGGATGCTATACTAGATGTTGACAAGGTGCCTTTGGAAGAAAATAGATGCCCTGACTATGTGGCGTATTATAGCGGTCGGTTGATCCAAAAATTTTGCTTCATCTTCGAACACAAGACATGTTCTAAGTTTTGGAATCGACGAAAAGTTCTATACACGAATGATATCCAATGCTATAAGGTGGCTTACGCTATTGTTAATCTCATGAGACCTTGGATTTATCCTAATTACTGTTGCAGAGATTGCTTACATCAATACCTTCTCTCCATACATTTCTTGTGTTCTGGCCGGCTTTTCGATTGGATAGTAAAATGCAACTAACCATGGTGATCTCGTAGGAAGTTTATCATAAACCTTGCGCTGGTTTTGTTGCTCGGGAGATCCCGGTTTAGTGTGCGAGGTGCGTATTTCTACATGTATTGAAACAATCTCCTCGAGCATGGTTTGGTCGTTTTAGTTCTATTGTTCAAGAATTTGGCATCTTGTGATGCAATGAATAATTAGTTTGCACATCATCATAACTCTTGAGGCGGTGTATTTATGGTTGTTTTATGTGGATGACATCGTCATTACGGGCGTGTTCGGGATGGTGACCGAGGCCCCAAGCGACATCTTTTACACCCACTTTCAAACCAAGACTTGGGGAAACTCAAAGTACTTTACGGGAATTGAGATAGCTCGATCCGGGTTCGGTGTAGTCTCTCCCAGCGGAGTATGCTTTAGACATCTTGGAAGAAACCGGTATGTTAGACTGTAAACCGGTTGACACTCCTATGGATCCTAATGTCAAACTTGTACCAGGTCAGGGGGAGTCTTTAGGAGATCCTGGGAGATATCGACGACTCGTAGGTAAACTAAACTATCTCACAATTACTCGGCCAGACATTTCCTTTCCGGTAAGTGTTGTTAGTCGATTTACTACGATCGCCCATGTGATAGTAGGTGGGATCTTTGTAATCCGCGTTCTTGATATATCAAAAGTACGCAAACCAAGGTGTGTTGTCACGAGAATAGAATTCGCTAGCGGGTTATTGGTTACAGGATGCGGATTGGGGTGGCTGTGCGAGATAGACGTTCCACTTCGAGTCTTGTGTTTTTATTGGTGGTAACCTAATATCCACGGAAGAGTAAGAAGCTTGACATGTAGTGGCTAGATCTAAGCGGCCCGGCCAAGTGTCGGGCTATGGCCACAGCGACATGTGACTCGTATCGTGAAGCAGCTACCGAGAGTTGAGATTTGGAAAGGATGAACAGATGAAGCTCATACAATGATAACCGGTACACTTTACATGGCCATCAATCCGATCTTCCATGAAATGACCGACACGTGAAGTTGGCTAGCCTTCATTAGAGAGAAGATCGCATCGGGATGTATGGAATTTCTGGTTGTCTCGGTCGAATGATTATTGCGAGACATCTTTGCTAAATCTCGAGGATCCACAGAATTAAATCTGAGTTAACGAGCTTGGTGCATATGACATATATGTCTCGACGAGGGGGAGTGTTAGATATTATGCAATTATTTTCCTTTATTGTCTTGCGTATTGTGGGTCGCATGGGTGTGTATATATAAGTCCAATATGTAATGTAAAAGCAAGATTTCTTTTCCGTGAAATAATAAAAATTAGGGATTCTCTCTTTTCTCTCTTAACAGTTTTAAATGAATGATTCAAAGAGTGATAAAATTTTCAAGCTTGCAACAAACACTCAATTTCTAAATCTTCAGTAAAATTTAATGTACAACCAAAATATAGGTCATAAGGGCATTAAGACTTGTTTTCCTAGAGAGAATCCACTAAAATGAAATTACCTTCCACTTACTTAATAAGTTGAAAGTCACAACCCTAAATAAAACCTACACACAACATTAAATCACCAGCCGTCTAAGCTAGTAAATTTTGAGAGTCTAGGCATGAGAAAGTTGTCAAAACTTAACATCTAAGTCTTGCAATTGCACAGAAAAAAAAAATACAAAACAAAGTTGCAAGAGCAATAAGTTAATAACATTCCCACAGAGAGAGAGAGAGAAAGAAAAGAAACAGAATAAACAACCGGCCAACAAAACACTTCTTTGAAGAAAAACCCTCCACAATTTGTTGGATCAGAAGAAAAAAGCATTTTCAGGCAAGATATGAAAGATGAAGTGAAAATTAACATTACACTCCCTCTGTAAAAGTCTTATTAGTGGGTATTGTTTTATTCGCTAAAATTAGTGCAAGACACTTTTTTCTATATTTTTAATAACTGTTTTCTATTTTCGGTTGTCAACCATGTTTTCATATTTTTATTCTAAAAATTAACAAAAAAAAATTTTTTGAAAACTATCACCACACAAAACCCAAGGGCCTTTGAACCTGACTCCTTTTTCAACATATGGAAGGTTTGAATCTGTGTTTTCATGGCTTGACAGGATTTCAACTACTTGCGCTCAGGACAACTTTGAAATAACTGTTATACTTTGTTGGGCATTATGGTTAAATCATAATAATATAGTTTGGAAGAACTCTCGCTGGACTGCTGAGCAGGTCAAGTTTTGAATGCAGCAGGAAGAAATTTGGCAGTGGAAGCAAGCACAAATGTTAAAGGCTCAGTCTGAATGTGTTGCTAGGTTGAAATCATCATATCCTGTTCGGTAGATAAAACCAGGAGAGGGTTAGCATAAATTAAATGTGGATGACACTTCCTCAAAGTAGAGGCGTGATGGGTTGCGGATGTGTTCTCAAAAATTCTTTCGGGCATTTTATAGCTGCAAGAGCTGCACCTTCCCCTTAATTATACCAACATGAAGCAGATGCATTAGGTGTTCGTGAAGCGTTATCTTGGTTTCATCAGCTTCATTTTCAGAAATGGTATTTAATGCCCTCATTTCATTATCTCCAGCAACTTCCCCTTTTGCATTGATACTTGTCGTCTCTTTTGTGAAATGATATGTGAACTCAGCTGCTCACACTGTCGCGAGAAAGTCTTGTTCATTGTCCAGGTCCTACTGTTTGGGATGTAACGGCTCCTAAGTTTTGCTCAGGGCTTGAACTCAAATATTTGATTATACAATGTCGTTTATTCAAAGAAAAAAAAAAAGAAACCTAAAGAATTTGTTTAGTTCGCATTTTTAAAAAGCGTACTTAAACCAGTTTGAAATGTAACGTCGTCTTAGATTTACATAGAGCTATTCTTTGTTATACGAATCAGTGTTTTTATGTTTTCCAATTTTCAGAATAAAAATATATATATATCCAAGTTTTCCTTGTTTTGCGAGCAAAAAAACATTTTTAAAGTATAGCAAGACAAATACTAAGTTTTTTTGCATTTTTCCTCATCGTGTTAGGTGGCGGTTTGTTTTTTTGGTGAATCTTTGAATAGAAACTTTTTTTTTTAGAACTGTCTTTGAGATAGTCTTAATAGCGTTAAGTATTAAGTCGTTTGTTTTTAATATTTTATCTACATTAAGGATTAAGTTGTTAGTTTCCATTTTGATCCTAATAATTATTTTATAATTTATTTTATTCAAAGTTAATAATAATAATAATAATTTATTATTATTATTATCGTTTTATTATGCAACACGATGAAAAAGTAAAGAATAAATTTAAATAATATAGTAAGATTGTATAAATACTTGGATTTTGAAAATTTATATAAAATCCATCCTTAATCCATTTATCTTTAATAATGATTTGAGAAGAGGTGGGATGAGCAAAAAAAACCTACTCTACACTAAAGTTATTTTTGGTTTCCTGAAAATTGGAGGGATTATATATATATATATTATTTTTTATTCTAAACTTGTTTTATTTATCTTAAACTATCAAGAAAACATGTAACTTTCAAAATAATTTTACTTAACCTGTTGTGAATAATATTATAAAATCTGAAAATTTTAAAATTATATTTCTCTTTGCATACTTAGCGAGAAATAGAAAGATGGAAATAAGTGAGTGGTATTTTGCGTGGAAAGATGAAAATCGTGGTGGGAGTAAAACTACGAGATGGAAAAGTAAAGATTTTAGACTTGTTTTATTATTTTTCGAAAATTTCGGTGATAAGTGAGTGAAAATAAAAAAACAAATGGTTGAATCTTTGACAAAATTCTTTCAATGATTAAGTAACTAACCAGGCACTTAGTTGAGTTGATATTTTCACGTGACACAAACAAATGTAGCGAAGTGTTTAACCTTCTTCTCTCTATTCCTCCATAAAGATGACGTCAATTTCCCAACAAGAACAAGCACAACTCAGAATCATTAACAGAATTTTCAAAAAATCAAAATTCATACGCGGACATCATGATCCACAGAAATATAGAAAACCCTAAAAACTATTAGCAAGTCACACAAAGGCACTTGGGAATTCAACAATGACAAACAGTACAACTGACAACCGGAAGTAATCAATCAAAGATAAACCATCACATTAAGAATAAAATTACAATAAAACAAAATAAAGAAAATTTAAAACTCCAATATTTATGTCAGGTGTGTGATACGTCACCTGCAAACCCTTAACAATTGAACAGTAGCACTAGGCTCAGTTGAGCGGGAACTAAAACTGAAAATTCGAAACTTCCAATTTGTTCCCTTTCCTACATCAGAGGGAAAACGGTCATCGTTTCAAAAGGCTAAGAAATTAGATTTTATTTTATTTTTTTAACCGCGTTGTTCCGCTTTCTCAGCAACCAAACAAACATGAAGCAAACCGATATCAAACACACAACAAACAAAAGTAATCAAAATAAAAGCATCCAAAACAACGGTTAGCATCAGAACGGAGAAACCCTAAAAGAAAGCTCAAGAGAAGTGGAAAAACAACAGAAACCCTAATCGATTTAAGTCGAAAGAACGTACCTGACCCTTGACCTTGAGATTGATGTGACCGGACTGGTCGTTGGGCTTCTTATCTTCGTCCTGAGAAGAAGGATTCGCCACGCCTGACATATTCTCTATCTTTCCGGCGACCGACCCTCCACTTCCTTCCGCTCTCATCGACTCCTGTGGCTTCCTTTTATAGTACACCGACCTCTGGTTCAAAGTTAGGAATTATTATTTGAGGTTTTTATTAATACAAATGTTTATGTATGTTCATTAATTAGTCAAATATTTTTATAAATTTTTATAATATTTTGTAATGGAAAAAATAATTATTTAGGTTTTATTAATACATTAATTCACTTACTTCTGAAAATATTTTTAATTTTTTTATAATGATAGAAATATTTGATTTAGGTTTATTAATATAAATTCTATATGTATTTACTTTTGTAATAAAAATTTTTATTTAGTATAATATCCTATTATTATAATTTTAATGATATAAAATCCCATTTTTTATACATATGTGACATGTTACAAATTTATAAAATCAACTTTTCGGATTCTATCAAGCGTTTGTAATAGAAAGCAGTAGAAAGCGTTTGCCTAGAACATCTGTTACAAGAAGCAATGCTAAATTGACCATAAATGTAATTTTTTAAGGGCTAGTTTTGTACTGCTTTTTGCATTTATATCATTAAAATTAAGAAAATTTATATCTAATTTAATTACAAAATATAAATACATATAAATTGTATATTAATAAAACCTAAATAATTATTTATATGATTATAAAAAATATTTAAAATATTGAATTAACCAATAAACATATATAAATACTTATATTAATAAACATAAAATAATTATTTATATAAGCATTTTTTAAAATAGTTACAAAAGATTTGAATTAATAAATGAATGTACAAAAACATTTGTATGAAAAAAAAACCTAAAATAATTATCTATATGATTATACAAAATATTTGAATTAAGGAATAAAAATATGTAAACATTTTGTACTAATAAGAACTTAAAATAAATATTTTAATAACAATATTTATTTTTATGATTATAGAATTTTTTTTTTTTAATATCTGCAAAACATGTGAATTATTCAAAATTCTAAAATTCTATCATATTGTTCAAAAGTTTTAAATAAAATAAGAAGATAAAATAGATATTTAAAGATAAATAAATAGGTATTTTAGGTATATTCAAAACTTTTGAAGTTTTTTTTATTTTAAAAACCTCTAAAGTGCTTATAAATAAAACACTAGTTTTTTTTTTTTTTAATGTTTCAAGATCGTTTTTCAAAATAACACTACTTGTTTTTTTTTGTCAACGGCTTAAACGTGTTTAAGACTATAAACACTTTTAAAAAGCATTGTTGCCTAAGCTCAATATTAAAGGCATGTTTCCTTTTTATATAAAAATAAAATTCAAATATAATAAATATTCTTGAGAACACGTATTTTGAAATTATTTATGTTTTACATATTTTTATCATAATATAATATTAATTATAAATCTATCTTTTATCCTTTTACTTTATCTCTTTATTATTTTTCTTCAAACGTTTTAGAATTAAACATATATATAGTGCTTTTACATATCTTGTGTTTGGGTACTGTAGGAATTGCGGGGTCGTCAGATTAAATTTTGAATAATGGAATAACGCAACCTGCAATGAGCGGATGGTCCAAACGAGGGAGGCGCTGCTAGACTATCACGATGCTAAGTCGGTTTAACTGCTACAGTGAAAGAATTCAACTATTGATGGCGTTATGATTGCGTACCTTTTGTTGGTGGGGTTCTTTCGATATTTATAGTGGATGTCGTGGTGACTTTTCTTGTGGATGGTGATGCAATCCTCCCCATTGGAGTGGGAGATATTTTATTCGCTTATCGTATTGAATATTTGGAGGATAATTAGAAGGCGAGTAATCATAGAGTCCTTGCTTTCCTTAATGGGTATCGGATCATGAATATGGGGTGTTTTCTTTCTTGACTCATTGGCGGTGAGCGAATTTCCACAGTCATTTGGTTCGATTACTTGGGCCCAGTTTCGACCACAGGTACAGTAGCCAGGGGTCAGGGACATCGTTATGGAGCGAGCTCTCCATTGAGGCTTTTCACAGCCCAGCGGAGGATGTGACTGCTTCAAGGCTCGTTCCACAGGCTTGTGTTGCGGGCATGTGGGTCGTTTTTAGGCCATCGGTTGCCCTGACCCTTCTGAGAAGTGAGCTTGGGCAAGGGGTGAATCGTTTCTCTTAGATCGGCGCGAGTTCGCGTGGCGAGAAACGGGGTTTGTTAGTCCCAGGCTTGTCACGAATCAATTGTATTGCGATAATGATGGCTTCTCTCGACTTTCACGCTCATTTCGGTTGACATTCCCAGTGTTTTTTGAAGTGTCTCACAGTTACTCAAACCGTATTCCTTTTGTTCTTTAATCCTTCTTATCAGTTTTCCTCTATTCTTCAACCCTCTTTCTCTGTGGCCTCAGGTTTTTTTTCCTTTCTCGAACTTTTCGAATTATCACGTAGGACCGTTTTCGGTGATTTCTATTGTTCTGTCTCGCTTGGAGTCGTTTCTCGTGTCCCTGTCCCTGGTTTGGTACGTCTTTCTTCTTCTTCCCCTGTTTACCTTTATTTGTTATAGAGTTCATGGGTCCCTAGTGGTCATTGTTTGTCCCTTCTTTCCCACTTTTAGGTGAGATTTGCTTTATTGATGAATTTGTTCACCTTCCTTTCCTTGCTTGCTTGATCATCGTGCCTCCTTTAGGCCAGTCATCCTTAGATTCTGCATAGAGGGTAGTTCTACTAAGGGATCCGACTTAGGTCAGATAGGAGGAGGGTCTGGTCGTCTTGCTATTGTCGTCGATCGAGTCCCTTTAGCGGGTCCCCCTTCTCCTCATAGTAAGGGCAAGGGTAAGGGCAAGGGTAAGGTCGATGGATCGGGTATCACGGCGCTCACTATGAGGCGAGTTGTACGGAATCAGGAAAATTTGTGGGCCCCTAGTCGGGTCGAGCCCTATTTTTGACATAATTTCGCCTCTTGCTACAGGCCTCCCTTCAGTGTTCGGATTTGGTGCCCTGACTTTCTCACTTCATACATCGTTCTAGTGTCGAAGATGGTTTGCTTTTCGAGGCGGCCTTCGAGAATGGCCTTCGCTTCCCTCTGCGTCCCTTTATCAAAAGCGTCTTGTAGCATTTTAACGTCTGTCCGACCCAACTTTCTCCCAACTTATGGGGCGTTCTGGTCGGGCTATTGGTCGTCTTCAAGGATAAAGGTCTCGGGGTACCTAGCATTGTGTTGCTCTTAGACTTCTTTAGCGTGAAGGAGTCCGCGGAAGGCTTTCTATACATCATGGCTTGGCTCAATGCCAGTTATTTCGGATCTCGTCTTCCCCTGAGCACTAGAAAGAAGGTATTTTTGTGGGTGGTCATAATTGGGAATCTGATCCCGGGCGTAGAAGACACGCAGTGATACATTTGCTGGGCGCCCCAGGAACCTCCGTGAGCTTATGTTTGCGTTTAATTGGGTTTAGCTCACGAAAGTCATGAGGAGTTTTCTAACTTGGCTTTGGTTGTGCTATCTTCAAGTATTCGCCCCAGCCTCGGCCCAGGGATGAGGAGTGAAGCGGATTGAAGTCTTTGCCGCGAGTGTACTTTGAGCTGATTAGGTCGGACATTCCCTGGCCTTCTGGCGTGTCTCCTTCTCGGGCCTCGGCTTCGAGGCCCTCACGCACTTTGTCATAGAAGACTTCTCGTAGGGGCCCCTCGGTCAGTGAGACCCACTCGGGAAAGGCTTCAATCCGAGTCGATCGTTCGCGAGAAGAAAAGGGAGCGTTAAGGCGTAGAGCTGAGCTCCCTCGAGTGCCCCGGCTGTCGGGTAAGGTCCGAGGTTGGGAGCGCCTTCTCCGGCGTCGGCGGTAAAAAGTGGGGGTCGTCGACTGATTCCGTGAGAGGTCGAGGCGCCTCCGTCGGAATGGCCAGGAATTGTCTAAGGTGGCGGTCGGGAGTCTCCTTGCGGAGGAGCGTCGAGCTTCCTCTTGCTATTCTGACTACGTTCGGGTCCACTAGGCGCGAGACTTGAAACGTCCTCTACGGCGGGACGGGAAGGTGCTGGGCCCGAGAGGGAAGAGGACTTGCTGCCGCGGTCGGGCTTAATCGTCGGAGTACATCGGCTATGTCGTCCTGATACAACGGGATTGATCTCGAGAGTGGATGCCACGAAGCATCTCAGTGGCAATGGCTGTTAAATTTGAGGAATAGGAGAAAAGGCTGGGATATTTGGGGGCTCAACCTTCTGGCTGCTGAGATGGTCGAGGATGTTGGTGTAATTTGAAGACGGCCCGAGTAGGGGAGTTGTGGGTTAATCGAAATTTGGTGATGGCGAATAGGGAAGAGCTTAATTTGAGTTAGGGCAGTGAATCTCAGACCACGACCTTGGCAGGAGTCTTCGAGGGTCTCGGGTGGGGCATAGGTGGGGCGTCTGACGGCTAATCTGCGGGCTCAGTGATGACCTCAGCGGGGACTTGGTAGCTCGGAAGAAGGGTGATCGTCGAGGGTACGGGGATGGAAGCATGCACCTTATGACAGACCCCCTTCCTAGTGATAGGAAATCTGCCGGCAACTCCACGGTAACCTCAGGCCAATTTCGCTCATTGACAAGTTACCATGAAGCTAAGTCGTTAAAACTATTGAACTGTCTTCGGAGAACGTGGGTTATAAAAATTTTCATTTTTCTATCAAAATCACATCTTTAGATTCTTAATCCGTGACATAACATTTGCTGCAGTGGTTGGCAGAAATACAAAAATCACTGTATGTAAACAAATACACTCCCGATATTTTCCAAAATCCAACTCTGATCATAAATGGCCTACGGTCCTCCTCGAAAATATAAGATACGAATCGATCAAACGCAATTTCATAGCAGCTTTGTTTTCTACCTCAGAAACCATGCATGCATATTTTACAAGCGATATTTACATATACAAAATGCCACATTTTATCTTTTACTATTTTAATTTACACCTTATCTTATATATAATCACAACACAGCGTCTAAGACAGAGGATCCTGGAAAGGTCTTTCGGCTTAACACACACTTTGAAAATTTATTTAAAAGCGAGCGTAGGCAAGCAGACCATTAGAGTATAAGTTCTAAATATTTAACATGTATTGTATGTACTCAGTATGAAAATACGTATAGAAATGATAGTAAAGCGTTTATGAGAAAGCGAGTTTTGCTATGAAAACCATTTAAAGCGTGCGAAAACTATTTGTGCAGAAATTGTTAAAAAGTGACAACAGTGAGCGATACGAAACTATTTATCTTCTGGCGAAAATTGTTTAGGTGGTGGTTAATATCACGAAAATGCTATCTTTGGAAATCAAGTACCAATATTTGTGGCCCATTACGAAATACCTAGGCGTGATGCCCGCGGGGGCACGACATCGGTAGTGAGCGCCAGTAACCTTCTGCCGTTGGAAGTGGTCGGAGTGAACGCGACGGGATCTCTATAAACATAATGGAACCTCGGAACCAAAATGTGGGTGATGGAACCTCGAACCAACGCTCATGTAATGTACTAAGTCATTGTGGCCCAACTATATACCGAATGTGCGGAGGCGGCTCATTATATTCGAATCCCAACCCCGTTCTTGAGCCAGACGTACCGTTGTCAATATCATAACCTTGCCTTACCTGTCAGAAATACATCGAGGAAGCGAAATTTGTGCCATCCCAGGGGTTTTGCTAAACCAGGTCAAACTGTTTCTTAAATACTTAAATCAAACTTTTCTGTTGAGTATAACAAGTGAGAGGTAAAAAAAAATGTTTTATAAATTTATATTTAAGCGGCTTTCTGGCTGTAATTTAAGCGCTTTCGTTTTAGAAAGTTTTGATGCTGCGTTTTTCTCGACTAATTTCTTTGAGCTGTTATCGAAGCACTCTAGATTATCGTCGGATGCTCAAATAACTACACAATATACAAGTGCGAAAATGCCCTCGGTTTAACGTTTTAGCAGCGAACATCTGCGAGCTTACCAGTGCCATATCGACCGACAGTTAACAAAACGTCTTCAGTGTTGATGGTTGTTGATATATGATGTGATATTGATAAAATGTCATCTGCGTTAAATCTTGCATCGCTATCTGTTTATGGCTTATTTCGATGGGCTGCCATATAGTCTAAAAATATCATTCTGAAAAGTCTGTCCAGACTTATTATTCTGACTCTGAGAATTTCAACAGGCGGTCATAAATAGTCGAGTTGACCGGATTGTCGAATCAGTCCAAAAAATTCCTAAAATTCCTAAACTGATCTAAAAATTTTGGGACTAAAATTCTGACCTTTCCATGGCCTCTGAAAATTTCAAGCCATTATACTAGCATTGGAAGCTCGATATAACCTGAAGTAGGAAAATATTCTTATTTTAAAGTTTGACAAAAGGCTAAGATATTGGTACTTACTCGTAGCTCGTTGCGTATACAGTACACTTTAACAAAACAACCTGCAGTGGGTTAAGTAAAATCTAAAAAAGAAACAAGGAGAAAAAAAAAACCTCTCCTCACGCTATCTACGGTCTCTGAACCTTTGTAATACATCTTTCTCCGATACAGCAGAGCTTTATTCTTTTATTTTCGTTTTTTTCTAATTATTATTCTTATTATTATTATTATTATTATTTGGATAAACATTTTCTATTATCCATTCGGGTCCATTTCTATCCCGAAAAAATTTATTTCTTTTCAGTTCACTTTCTTGTAAAAGAACTTAGATCAGTCGACAACGAGCAGAGATTTTATGCTTGTCTACGTCACCCAAGTCACTGCGAACTTATCGTAAATTCGTAAAATATTAGGTTGTCTCATAGTTTGATGAAACTTTCTAGGTCACTAGATTTGTGAAGCAGATTTGCGGCGTGGTCAGTTTCGCCATCAGGAATCTAGAGAAATTTTGAGAACTTCGCAGGCAGATTTTGGTAATTATTATTATTATTATCCTTTTAAATTCCGTAGTGGAATTTCACCCTCACTCCTTAATTGCAAAGTCTGTGGTCTTTAGAAACTTTATAATTTCACCCTTAAAGCGACTTTCAAAATTCTATTATGACACTAAAATAATTAAGGAAGCTGTAGTCTTGTCTGATTCTGTGTCTAAATGCGCCCCTCTCGAGGTGGCGTTACCTTATATGGGCCTCACAGTTTGGCTCTCTTTTCGGCGCAAGGCTTCTAAGGTCTTCCTAGGTTTGCGGTTTGATTTTCCCATTCCCAACGAGGACGAGATGGGGGAATCTGAATCTGATGGGGATGATGACCTTGGGGTGTCCTCGGCTGCCCCTAACTCCGCTTTTCTTCCTAGCGATCCTAAGGTCGAGGCTATCCGGCCTCCGCCTTCGGATATTTAGGCTTTTTCCTATCATTCTTCTTTGTTTTGGTAGCCTTTGGCCCTTGTAATGACGATTTTGACCTTTATTAAAACGTTGATTCGCATATTCATACTCTACGGGTTTTTGCTTCCTTTTATGGCTTTGAATAGGCGGAACTCACATGATTCGTTGCAAGTGGTACGACCTTTGATAGGTAGGTGCTGGTTCTTCGAGTTTGGTTATGTGTCTACGAGGTGAAATTGGTTCCTTCGAAGTCCGAGCTTCGTGTCTCTTCAATATCTGAGCTCCTGGGCTCCTGAACTGAGCTATGTGGTTCTGTTGCTATGCTTCATGGCTCTTCAGTATTTGAGCTCCTGGGCTCCTAAACTGAGCTACGTGGTTCCTTCGAAGTTTGAGCTCTGTGTCTCCTGTGGACTGAGCTACATGGTTCCTTCAAAGTCTAAGCTTCGTGCCTCATGTGGACTGAGCTACGTGGCTCTTTTGCTGAGCTTCTAGGCTCCTGAACTGAGCTACGTGGCTCTTTAATATCCGAGCTCCGGGGCTCTCGAACTGAGCTACGTGGCTCTTTCGTTGAGCTTTGTGGTTCTTCAATATCTGAGCTCCTAGGCTCCTGAATGAGCTACGTAGTTCCTTCAAAGTCTGAGCTCATGTCTCCCGTGGACTTAGCTTTGTGGAATCGTTTCTCGAAATCTAGTTAGCACGTAAAATTTCGTAGAATTCTGAGACAATCGGAGTTGACACGTTTTTCGAGGCATCGCTTTTCGGGTGTCGTAAAACGATTTTCGATGTGACAAAAGTCACATATAACAAGTACTCATGTGCCATAAGTGGCATGAGTAGAGAGATGATGAAAATGGATGGCCGAGATAGTGCCAAATGTAAAAAATCCGAGACTTGAAGGCATAGGAGGAATAGTTAAATGAGCTAAATGACAAAAGAGCAAATAGTGCTCATCTTCTTCCTCAAATTGGAGACAAAACGTCTTTGGAGCGGAGGAGAGACGATAGGCTGCGAAAAGGGAAAATAATGGAGGTTTTAGGGGAGAAGGACCTCATTCTCTTTAGAATCGTAGGAGATCCGTAGTGTGATCGTCGGAGACAAGAAAGGGGGTTTGCTCTCTGCGGAGAGGGGGGCTTCGGCGTGGGTACCCAGTTTAAGGAGTTTTGACAAACTCAGTGATGTAGGGTTTCTCCCTACTTGGGTTTTGTATTTATTTAAGTGTATTCTGATGTTTGAGTTGATTGAGGTCGTGAGTGGCAGTTTGGTCAGTCGAACTTGGGACCAGAGATTGTGATTTTTGAGTCCTCTACATGCGGTCCTAGTGGGAGTTAGGGCTGTTTAGGCATCCTTAGTGAGTGTTACGTGCTATAAATGATGTTTGATATTATGTGGTAGAATGACGTGAAACCGGGTTCACTAAGGTGAGCGGAGTGATTGGTAGATTTTAGGGAATAGTAGCAGGGTTTCACTATTCAGAAATAGTGTTCACAAAATAAATTTTGTGAATTAATAATGTTGGTCGAGTGAATTCAAATTAGAATTGTTTGTGTTTGATCATTAGCCCATGTGAGTTAATTTTGATGTGATGAAATGCGAAATTACATAACATGATTGTGTGATTTAATTTTTATGTGAATATATGCGTGTTTATATATTTGCATGTGGTATAGACTGTAATGGAATTGGTATCATGCATTCCATATGCACTGGGGCACCCCAGGGCTGATAGGGTGAGTGCGTGGATGAGTCAGAAAATGGTTTGGAGGTTGTTAAAAATGATAATTATTGGAGGGTAGTCCATGCAAAAATATCGATCGTCGGAGGCGGCCCAGTTGATATACATGGTAGTCCATAAATAATACCAATCGTCGGAGCATTGATTGATATATATATACATCGGTTGTCCACAAATAAACATAATAATTCTCATACGAGGCTTAGGCGAGTGTGAGGAATCGATATGGACTCGGGGTATGAGATGGTCGATTAGACATTAGTAGGATCGTACGTTTGCTTGGATAGTATGTTTCTTGGAGCATTGCATATGCGCTTAGGTGGAGTAGCTCGCTTAGGGGTGATTCCACTCTTGGGCATTAGCTCACCTGTGAGGGATATTATTTGGGTACATGGAGCGTGCGAGGACGGCTCATCCTAAGATTAAGTTTTAGAAAGCGAGTGTGGCTTTGATGGTTTTTACGATGTATTAGAATTCTGGTATTTTAATATATGTTGTATAAGAGTAACTTTAAACTCTTGAAACTATTGGATATAGTTGGTTTATATTGATGATGAGTATTGTGGATTGGCCCAAGAGGCCGTTTTACTTAGATATAGATATCATGTGAGTGATGTTGATTTGGGACAGGTTATATTCTGGTGTTGTATTTAGGTAGAGCTCCAGTACAAAGGGAGACTCTGCTGATTTTAAATGAATATGTGGTCATGACATTCGAGTGTTTCGCGGGTTGTGGTGGTCGACGGACTCAGTTTGGGGCGTCACAATCACGTCCCTTGTCAGGTCCACGAAGGAGTCTTCTCACGGTGGTTGGGATCCATCCTCCTTATGGTTGTAGCACGAGAAAGCGTCGTGAAGCTAAGGAGCTCGTGGTAGGAGGTGGCATCTGCATAAAATTCGATCGGTAGGGAAAATTGTCTTTCGGACAAGCTCGATTGGCGTGGTAAAGTCGTCACAGTCGCCATTTCCATTTGCCTTTTGGCGAGAACCATGTTAGCTAGCCGGGTCGGGGTAATCTACTTCGGATAGCGCTCGGGCTTGGAGGAGTTTGTTGACCTCTTAAGTTGATCGCTTTTAATAACAACTACGTTTGACGGGTTTGGAGGGCTATTTAGTTTGTGGGTGATGTTCTTGGGTGATTCTCCCATGTCCTCTTGCTACCAAGCGAATACTTCAAGCTACGTTTTTTAAGAAGTGGATGAGAGGGTCTTTGACGTCTTCGGCGAGCTTGGATCCGATGTAGGTGAGGTGTTCCTGTTGGTTGTCAAGTTGCACTGGTTCCAACTCTTTTAAGGGTGTTGGTCGGGTGTCCAGTTAGTCTCTCATATCGAGCTCATCCGCGTGGACGCTGTCAACTGCTTTCAGCTTCATTGACGCCAAGTAACACTCCCGGGCTATTCGCTAGTCTCCCCGGGCCTTTCCTACCCCATTTTCTGTAGGGAATTTGACGACCATATGATAGGCGGAGGGGATGGCCCTTATGGCATTGAGGGAAGGCTTGCCTAGTAACATGTTGTACGCATATGGGGCCTCCACGATGAGGACTTTTTTCATTGTTGTTGCCTGGCATGGGGGGTCTCCTAGAGTGAGCACCAGTTGTATTACTCTCTCTCCGGAGAATCCCTTTAAGTGGGCGTTTCTGGTTCGGGTTCTCTTAGATGCCCGTTTTGTCGAATGTCGATCTGAAGATGATGTCAAACTAGGACCTTGTGAATTTGTTTTATTGGCCATGACGACCCTTATTACCAGAGGGTCATCATGGGGTGTTGAGCCAACCTTCGAATTAATTCGGAGAAGGTTATGGTGGTATCCAACAGGGGGCTTGGACCGACACACCTCTGAGTGTCTCCACGATACGAGTTGCGTAGGTGGGCTCACAGTTGAGCTGGACTCCTACCTCCGGCGAACTGGAAATCACATTGATCTCTCATAGAGGTTGCTGATGTTGAGCAGGGGCCAGCTGACGAGGTGGTGGGGGAGGTGCCCCATTCCAATCTTCGGGAGCCACGTAACGGCGGAGATGTCCACGTCGGATCAGGAATTCGATTTATTTTTTCAATTGAATCTGATCATGCATTCGATGTCAGTGATCTCCCCATGGAAGTCATAATGCTAATTCATGTCTCTTTTGATGCAGGTCCGTCTTCATTTAAGATGGCCATCTTAAAAACTTCTCATGTTGTACTTCGTATAAGACTTGGGGTGGACCCAAGCGGTCCCTGATGTTACCTCGTCTATTTGGAGATCGATCTCTATCTTCCCTGCCCCTCTGTGGGGATCTGTCTCTGTCTTTTCGTCTTCTAGGGCTTCGGTCCAGTTTTTTCTCATCCTTGCTTTTCTCCTTTCGCGTGGAAGAGCTTCCCCGCTTAGACATAAGGGCCTCCTTGCCATTGATGTGCTTTTCGGCTTTGGCGAGCACCTCAGCCATGCTTGCCTGAGGGTTCTTCGAGATGGAGAACATCAGGTCTTTGGATTGTATGCCTAACCCAGCTATAAAGGCAGTGATTGTGAATTTTTCATTCGAGATGTCCACCCTTAGTGACTCCGAGTTGACCCTCTGGAACGTAGGACCTCAGATTTTCTTGTGGGCCTTGCTTTACGGTCAGCAGGTGGTATCTCGGCTTCCGGTATCCAGGACTCAGATGAAGTGGGACCTTGGCGATGGAGAGTTCCTTGGGGACGAGGCGGGGGCGGCGGGAGCCTGTTTAAACCCATGCGAGCCGAGACCTTTAAGGTAGCTGCAAGGCTACGCATCTTATGAGGTCTTGGTATCCATCGCGCTCGTCTAGTTCTTGTAGGTGTTGAGGTGGTTTACCGGGTATTTCGTTCCATCGAAAGCCGATTTGCGGCGTCAACTTTGTTAGGAGGGAAGTGTAACACCTCGACTATAGCGGTGGTCAGGTTGTTGGACTGGCGTCCATGGAATCGGAGCCGAGCTCTTACCGCCTCTTTCATGTGATTGAGCTCCTGTTGGATATCCACGGAGCAGCTACTCAGAGATCGTTCCTCTTTTCCCCTCTGATGTGGGGTCGGCCCTTCACCTCCATCGTCCCTGTCAAGCGTTCCTCCGTTTTGATCGTTTCCAGGGAGTACGTTTGGATCATGCCCTCTGGTTCGACTATTTTCTCCTCTTCCGTCATCGTCTCGGGGGAGCCTTAGGGTGTATTCCTCTGGTGTGGTATCGCGGCCTTCATGGGCTGTTGTCCACCACATGGTTCTTGCACATCTGTTTGAGTTACGCCGGCTCCTCAGCGAGCCCAGCGGTCAACGAGACAAAAAGAGCCTCCATCGTTGCTAGCGTGGAAACGAGGAGCGTCTCGGTTCTTGGAGTTGTCGACATCGTCTGTTGATGCCCATCCTTAGGGGATTGGCGTGACTCTACTCATGTTTATTCGATACCATCGATCAGCGCTCAGTTTATTTGTAAGAACAATTGTTCCCACAGTTGCCTTCTAAAGCCGATGGTGCTTTTTCTCGATGCGGGCTAGAGCACAATAGGAGTTGCGGGGTTGATGATTAAGGCTGAATCGGCCGAATAACCCATGACTACTTGATGAACGGATGGTCCAGCGAGGGAGCGCCTGTCGGCTCTCTGATGCATAAGTCGGTTTCTTTCTTACAGAAAGGGAAGAATTCAATTGTTCATGGCGTTATGATTGCGTACCTTTTGTTGGTGGGGTTGCTCGATATTTATAGTGGATGATCATGATGACTTTTTTTATTGGATGGTGATACGGCGTCCTCCCCATTGGGTGGGGGATATTTTCTTCCTTATCGCCGACTGAATATTTGGAGGATAATTAGAAGGTCGTAATCATGGGGGATTCTTCTTTCCTTAATGGGTATCAGATCATGAATATGGAATGCTTTCATTTCTTACGACTCATCAGGCGGTCCAGCAGTTCCCTCGTCACGGTTCGGTCAGGCTTGGATTTTGACCATAAGCTAGCCCCGAGCCTTGGGGAGTGGGGACATCGTTATGGTAGAGTTCCTATTGAGGCTTTAGCCCCTTTGAAGGATGCCAGTCCGCTTCAAGGCTCGTTCCTTGGACCTGTGTTCTAGGCTGCTTTAATTCAATCGGTACCTTAATTATTTAGCAAATCATTGGTTCTATTCATTAATTGCAGAGTACATATGAGTATAATAGTTTCATTCATTCAATAATAATAGTAATAACAAATTATTAATATAAAATAAACATGGCATACAAATTAAATAAAACCTAATGTGAATTTGATGTTTTCCATATTTAAATTTTTATGTTAATAAAATCGATTAAATTAGAAAATGATTTTTTAATGTTTTTTTTTAAAAAAAAAGGATTTTTAATGTATCAGGAATGTTAAATAAGAGAAAATCAATGTGTCTTACATGTGTGCATATTATATGATTTGCTCACAACACCTTATAGTTTAACAAAAAAATAAAATAAATAATTACCCATTATATATAGCTCATGCGATAAAACACTCAGCTTTTCAAAAAGATAGAACATAAAAAAAAAGGAAAGAATTGAGACTCATTGAAAACAATTTATTACATTTTAATTAGTCTTGGTGAAATTTGACATAACCTATTGATGATGCCTTTTCAGCCGGGCTGAATTTGGAGCGTGTTAGGTCGTTAAGGTTGGACGAAAGGCCGTTTGAGGCGAAGCGAAGGATCTTGGGCCGTTTGAGTTTGCCAGGCGGGGATTCTTTGCGTCTTTGGTTTATGGGATCGGTCACGTTCTCTATGAAGAACCAAAAGGAAGAAGGGCAGTGAGAACCGCCAGAGTGGCGCTCAAATGCTAGTCAGTTCTTTACGAGAAAAGAGGATCTTAGATTGCTTAGAATTAAGCGTACCTTTTAGTGTTGGAACGACCTTGTATTTATAATGGATATTCATCGATTTGGACGATGATTAGGGTTCTTCCTTTGGAGGATAGGTTCGCCCGTGTAGTGACCTTAGATTTAGCAATGGATTAATTAAAAGTAGTTTATTTGGAGTAATCCTCCTTCCTTAATGGGGGGTATCAACTAGCGGTCTTTTGTTGCTTTATTGCTTTATAATAGGACTTGATTGGGCCAGATAGGGCGTCTTTTAGGGAATGTCCATCTTACATTTATTTGTAAAGATATGGTTTGGCCAGTAGTGTATGGGCCTTCACGATTCTTCAATCCATGTTACGGGCACAACGAAATTTGGGCCTTTGTTCGAGTGTTATGGAAGGACATGGACGTGCTTACGGTCCCTCATCGCTCTTTTAATTTGTGAATGAAATGCATTGATTCTGTATCCCCATCAGTTGCCCCGGCCCTTGTGTGCAGTTTGCGTGGCGAGGGCGTGATTAATCCTGCGGCGGTTGTTATTTCCTTAATGCCTTGGATGTGGATTAATTGGCGACCCGTAGATCATGCCATTAGTGCGTTAATGATGGCTCTTGAGTTCAGCTTGTTTTTCATACTCCGCTTTGTTTCCTTGTTTCTTATCGACCTTCGATTCGACTTCTTTGGCCTCATAACTTCCCACTTTTGTCTTTATACTTCTTGGCGTTCTTGTATTTCGTTCTGGATTTTCTCTATCTGTTTAGTGTTGGGTCCTTTTACGGCGTTTCATACCATTCTTGGGCCGCAGCGTCCGGAAATCTGTCGTGTTTCTTTCGATTGATGACGAGGCTCTAGGGTTCGATCGTGCGGATTCGTTTATCTTGTTTGCTTATGTCATGGAGTCGAATCGTTCTTCCTCTTTGCGTGCTCGATGACTCTTGTTGATCTGGTCCGGAAGGCGAGTGGGGGCGTTCCGTTTGTTTGTGGTCGTTTAGCCTCGACACGCTCCCGAGGCCTCCTGGCTTCCCTTAGGTAGGGTAAAGAAGGCGCTGATCAAATATCCTAAGGGAGCGCCTCCTCGGGGCCATGGATTCGATCTCTCTGCCCATGAGTGGAGCCACAATGAGGTTGGTCCTTCCTTATGAGTCTACTTTTCTTTGAGGCGATTCTCGGCCCCTCCACAGTGTCAGAATATGGTCCCCGGATGTTTGACCTTTACCAGCCTCAGATTACAGCATAGTGCCTTTTTGAAGTTGCTTTTAATAACGGCCGGCTCGCTGCATGCTTCATAAAAGTTCTTCAACATTTCAACATCTTGCCCCTTCGGTTGAAACCACGATGGTTGGGATTATTTTTAGTTTGTTTATTGGTCTTTTTAAGGACGGAGGGTTTAGGCGTCCGATGTGGCTACGTTCGCCAGTGGCACTCGGTTCGATGGCTACTACGAGAGGTTTATTTATTTTCGGACGTTTACGGTCTCCCTCTGGTGATCTCGGACCTTCCTTCTTCTTGCCGGTCATGGAAAGACTGATATTTCTTTGTTAGTGGATTCCATTGGGAGTATGACTCGTGGCGGGGATGATACCGCAGGTGTGCCGGGACGTGGGCGCCCTGATAACGCCGTGAGTGTTTTGCGTTACTTTTGGTTTGATTTGTGCAAGAAGATCGAGATACTTGACCTTAAACTCCTGCCCTTCCGGATGCTCGTCTTGACCTCGGCCTTGAAGATGTTCTTTGTGGGTACCACAGCGTTGGAGGAATCTTTCTGCTCGTTCCTATGCGAGGGCGATAAGGTCGAACATTCCTAGTTCCTCCCAATTTGTTACTGCACGTTCTCTTGTTTAAGGCCCAGCCTCTTTCTAACCTTGGAGTGTTTTCCTTTGGGCCTTTATTTGCCACTCCAGCACATGCTTAAAATTAGAGAGAGTGTATAGTACGGCTGTCTTATAGGGGTGTATAAGAATAAGGTGTCGCGTGTAGTATTTTTGGAGATGAAATTAGGAAATTATAAATTTTGGGCAGGAATTTGAGTGCCCAAGCAAGTGCAATTGTCGTTTAAGCGAAAAGGATATGTAAGGCGTAATTAAGTTAGAGATGGCGTAGTAGGAATTTGAAAAGTTGGATTCCTGATTAAAGGAGATTGGGGGGTGAAAGTCAATTAAGGGAAGTTTAAATAGTAAAGCGATATTAATAAATTCTGCAAGGAATTTTAGGAGTACCGAAAATTCTCTACAGATCTCGGATGACGAAGCGGTTGCCAGATTAAGTTAAATGCGCGAAATCCCAGTAACTAGGAAAGTTCGTTTAATTAGGAACAGTCGGAATGTTTCTGAATTTACAGGCGACGAGTTTAAAGTGAAGCGCGAAAGCGGAGTTTTAGAAAAATTCAGAAAAATGGTAAATAGTTAAGAAGAATATTCGTTTAGGATAAATAAAATTAGGCCAAGGAATGAAAATAATTTGTTTCGAAATTTGTCAGACAGAGAAAAGAAAAAGGGGCTATAGATTCGCTTAAAAAATAAAAAATCAGCTTTCAAATGAGATGGAAGAGGACGGACGGACGGCAGAGGCGTCGGATGCAGAGAGTTTTGATTTTTTTAGTTTTTATTTTAATCTTAACTACCAGTTCTGAATCGATCGTCGGATTTCATTAAGGATAAAAACGAAAAGTCTTTCGGCCGGAGATTTCTGGCGTGATCTGCAGCGAGGATTTCTGCAAGGGTCGGGTAAATGTCACGAAGCCACGAATTTAGTTTTACCGGATGCGTCGTTACAGTGGTCGCGGCACCCGGACCAGGTGGGTAAAGGATGCTACTGTGACGAGGCTACGCGTGGACGTGAAAATCTTGAACTTTAAAAAAATTGGCTCGAAAGGTAGGAAATTTTCTGCTTTGTATTATTTCGAAGCGCAAAAATTTATATAATGAAACTGGAATATTAGAGGCCAGTAAATTTCGGTCAGAAAATTTTTAAAAGCGAGTTTAAGATTTTAGGAAATTTTAAGGATTATTTCAGACGGTCGGTGAATTTCGAGGCTTTGTTTTCGGCAGTTTTGGTTAAAATTTTAGGATTTTATTCGACGGTCCGACGAATTTTGAAATGTTTTCGGGTGTTTTTAGTATATGGAAAGTCGCGCTTTAATTAAAGTCTGATAAATATCTTGTGAATGGCGTTTGAGGCATATTTTACGAAAATTTTAATTGTAGCGCCCAGTATGCTAATTCTTTAGTTGTCTTGTGTGTGATCCCAATACGTGAGGTGTGTAGAATTTAAGCGAGGCGGAAAGTTGTGGGCGTAACAGTTTAAGCGAAAGAATTGAGTGTTAAAGCTGTTTAAATCTTAGTGTATTATTATTATTATTATAAATTGTTTCTGTTGGTATTTCATGGTTTTGAATCTGGCCAATTTTAAATGAGTAACTGATGAATTAGTAAGCGAAGCGAATGGTTTAGGTTAAACCGTTTTGAAAAACATTGGTTTTAAGTTATAAAACCAATTTTTAACAATAGCGAAGAGTAAATGGTTTTGAAAAGTTCATGAATTTTGGTAACAAGCAAGTAGCGAATGGTTTTGAAGCAATTCATGAATTTTAAGCCAAGCAACAGTAAATGGTTTGAAAGTGTAAAGCAATTTCTGAAAACAGTAAACAAGCGAAGCAAAGAAAGTTTAGAAAGCGGGCCTTACTGGTTACAGCAGCCAAGCCGGTGAAGGTATTGTGCGTGCGGTGGAGTCGGTGTCTCATACGTACATTTTGGATTTTTGCGGTGTGTGGGACATAAATCATGCATTTAAAGTAAGCGAGTGGCGCGTACGGGAGTATATAAGGTTATGAGGCTCAGCCAAATTATGGTGATGCGGATCAGATTATATATTCACTTAGGAGGAAAAGGTGATGCGGACCGAGGTCCTTCCACGGCACGGTCAGCCAGAGCTTCGTGTTATTTAGAATGCGATGTAAAAATAGGCGCCAGGTGGTTGATATTTATAAGCATAATATACAGTTTTGAAAAATCGTGGGTGTTTAAGTTCACGTCGCCAGGGCTTAGGAGAGTTTTAAAGCGAAGCGGTTGGTAGAACAAGTTTAGATTTCAAAAGCGATCGGTTGGCTCCAGGCTAAAGTGGGATTTAAACAAGCGGTTGAGCCAGACTCAGTTTATTTCAAAAGAATGGTTGAGCTAGGCTCGGATTTTATATGAAAAAGTTTTGAGAAACTTTTAAGCGAAAGGTTTGTGGTTTAAAGCTTTTGAAACAGATAAAGCGTACGAAATTTGAGAAGTTTTATAAACTTCGCAATAACGATAAGAGTTTTATAAGACTTTTAAAGAAGAAAGCAATGGTTAAGAAAAGTTTAGAAACTTTAAAAGCAAGTAAGCAATAGTAAAACTGGAAAATAATTGTAAAGAAAGTTTCTGAGTTTGAGATGTTTTAGGAAAGAAAAACATTTTATAAAACATACGCTCATTGAGGCTCGTTTAAACTCATTATTTTGTATTTAAAATTTTTAAGTCTATTTGAGACGCTCAGGATATTTGGGCGATTAAGTTCTCACGACATTTATATCGATCTTGTATTAAGAATATTATTGTGAAATCTTTGCAAAGCTTGTATAATGGAACGTATGTATGTACGTAGAGTAGTTTTTGTGAGAATGTGTTGGTATCTTTGGTTTGCCGTATTTTGGATATAGTGTAAATTGGATATCACGAGTTTGAGACGTATCACATATGCGGTATCTTCTTAGAAATTTTATAAAATCATAAGTTTAGAAAGAAGAATTTTTATAGGAGGTTTTAGCAAGCGTACGGGCCGGCTTGCGCGGGAGTTCTAGTGCGTCGGAGAATTGGCAATTTGAGGTTTACGTGGAGTGGTACTACCTTATGCTTGGAGGATGGGGTGTGTCACTACCGGGGGAGATTTTAGTTCATTTAGGGCGACGTCTCGGAAGCCGGGTGTGAGAGAAAAATTTGGACTCCTCACGGGCCGGCGGTTTCGGCGAGGTTCGAAGTTGAAGTGTCTCCTTCTTCTCACAATTTGGGAGCCGGAGAGGGCATCGCCGCCCGCGAGCTCGATCTGGCGTGTACCCCTCTTCTTGTCCCACGGCCGGAGCGGGGTCGTCGCCCCAGCTGACCTCTTGTCTTCTCCTAGCTGTCGTCGAATGAAAAGTCTTTCAAATTTTAACCATCGCCCCGCCCGTGACGGCTCACTATGTAGTATGGAATCAGCCTTCGATAATGTAAAGTCCACCTCCTCGGGGATGGCGGAGGCCGAAAAGAAATCGAGCGAATGCGGGTGCAATCGGGGCTTCTTTGCTCTCCTAGTCACCGACACGGCCAAATGTAGTCTCATCCATTCTCAGGTACGACATTGGGATCGAAGGAGTGCAGTTGATGAAGCTTTAAGCGTTATCTTTTCGAGGATTGCCCGGTAAGTGCGTAATTTATGTTTATTTCCATGCTTGTTCTGTCTTTGAACACTATGCATGTCGACATGCGTTTGCCACACCCATTTGACGTAGATAAAAGGGCTTGGCCGAATGAAAAACATGTGAAGATCGCGGTTTATAAAGCGAAGGTGGCTTCTCTCACTTCGACGGCCGAGGCTACTTGAAACGAGCGCGACATTTAGCAGAAAAAAATGGCGGCTTAAGTCGATCTTAAGCACCTTCATCGGCTTGTGCTTTCGGGCGGAGAAAATAGAACAAGGTCGGGACGCGGTTTGGCCAGGGTGAGGGTGAGTCTTGGGAGGTTAGGGGTGAGCTCCAGGCTGCGAGGGTGGAGTTAATTCGAGACTCGGGAGGGTTGAGATCACATCCCGAGGAATGGGCTTCAAATGGTTGAGAGCTCGTCACCTCCCGGGCGTCTGTGGGATCTTCGAGTGGATTTGCGTGGGACCGTGATTTGAGTGCGCGAGAAAAACCTTCGAAATTGCTTGTCGTGAGGCCCCGGAGGGCAAGGTGTTGTTGGAAGCGCTCGTGTTAATAGTCTTGGCGTAAATTTATCGAAGGCGGTGGCGAATGTAGTGGTTTGTAGCGGTAGTCTTCGTAATGAGTGGCGCTGGTTGCTTTCAGGCGAGGTTATCAAACAATTGGGGATAGTGGTGCTGGTGGAAGCCACGGTGGCTCGGCACTAGCGGAGCCCCGTTCGAGCGTCTTCGGTCTGAATTTCAACTTTGACTTCCCAGTGGCTGAGGAGGCGGAGGGTCTTACGTCTGAATTATTACAGAGAGCTTGTTACTCTTGAGATCCACTTCTCATTCTTCATCGTCGATGCCGAAATTCTTGGACTCATTTATGCTTTCCTGATGTCGACCTCCCCCCTTTTTGTTGGGCCTGGGGCCTGATACCTATGTAGCCTTCCTTTCAATAAATACCCATTTTTTGAAAACTTGTGTTCGCTGAGATATCTTTGTGCTTTTTCTGGCTTGTAACGGTTGAGTCTCGGCAATTTATTTGTATGGCGAAATTTGCGTCTTATCCACATTTGAGCTGGCTTGGTTCCCCACTTATATGGTTGGAGTGGGTGGGCTCGTCGGATTAGACTGTGGCCTTCGTCGTCGGCGAGCGGGTGTTGGCTGGTTTTGTGTTTGGTCGTCCCGATGCTTGGAGGCGGTGAAGCTCGTCTTTAAATTTGTTGATGGGCTCGTGGTGTGGTTGAACTCATTTGTTGGGAAGAGGCTCGTCGATGTAAATAGTAGGAAGGGCCGTGTTTTGGAGTCAAGTGAAGGGCACCGTCAATGTGAATAGTAGAGGGCTCGTCCATGCAGGTTGAAGGGTTGAGCCTAAGTGATATAATTGTACGAAGGAGCAGTCGAATACAGGAGTGCGTGAAGAAATTTCGTCAAAAGTGAAATAGTAGGGCTCGTCCGAAATGCGAGTTGGGGATGAACCTCGTCGATATAGATTGTGCGAAGGGCCGGTGCGTGCGGAGTGCGATGGGGGCTAGTAAATAGTGGGAGGGAGCTCGTCTGTTTGAAGTCAGTGAAGGGCTCGTCAATGTAAATAGTAGGGGCTCATTAAGTGCGGGGTGAGGATGGCGCCAGTGGGTATAGTGGCGTGGCGTCTGGCACCGGAGTCTTGGTGAGGGGCTCGTCCCGATGGGATAGTGGGAACTTTGTCGTTACCAGTTGAGGGACAGGCCTCGTCGATATGAGCTAATGAAGGAGCAGGTACGTGGAGCGCGTGAAAATTCGTCAGCTAATGAATAGTAGGAATTTCGTCAGCATCCCGAGTTGAGGATGAACCTTGTCAATATGAATTGTAAGAAGGGCTCACCGTCACGTACGGAGGCGCGTGAAGGGCTCGTGCCCAGTGAATAGTAGGGGCTCGTCCACTTCGGGTTGAGGATGAACGCTATCGATCGTTATAAGAAGGGCAGATGCATGCGGAGCGCGGCGAAGGGCTTCGTCCGCACATCAGATAGTAGGGGCTCGTCAGGCTCTGGGTTGAGGATGAGCCTTGTCGATATAGATTGTCGAGGGCGTCGTGCGGGCGTGAAGACTTATCGGCTAATGAATAGTAGGGAGTTCGATTCATGGCGGCGCCCGGTGATGATGCCTTTTTCAACCGGGCCCGGGGTACGGAGAGTGTTGGGTCGTTGGGTTGGACAAGGCTGGCGGGGGCTAGCCGGGGATCTTGGACCGTTTGGGGTTGGGGCGGGATACTTGCAATGCTGGTTTATAGGATCAGGTCTTGGCGTTCCTCCTGCAAGGAAGAACCCCGGAAAGGAAGAAGAGCGGCGGGCCGTGGGTGGCCATTCAGGTGGTCTTTACGAGAAGAAGTGCTTAGATTGCTTAGAATTAGCGTCACCTTTTGGTGTTGGAGCGGGCTTTGTATTTATAATGGATATTGGCCGATTTGGACGATGATTAAGGGTTCTTTCCCTTTGGAGGATAGGTTTCGCCGTGTAGTCGGCTAGATTTACTTGATGGATTAGTCGAGGAGTTTATTTGGAGTATCCTCCTTCCTTATTAGGTGTCAAGAACAACAAATCTCTAATTCTTTCCTTTATAATAAGACTTGATTGGACAGATATGACGTCTTTTTTAGGGAATATTATGCATTGTTATAAAGATATGGTTTATTTCAGGCGGTGTATGGGCGCCGCATTCTTCCAAATCCATGTTACGATTGCAGAGAGAACTTTGTTGAGTACATTATGGAAGGACATGGACGTGCATACGATCATAAATCATTTCTTTTGGAAATTTGTGAATGAAATATCTGGCTGGATTACGTATCATATCACTATAAACAAGACACGAACTGTACACTATTATTATGGATTTGGATTTGATATAATTATATTTAAATCAAATTTGTGTTGACTTAAATACTATTCATGAACACGAATTGCCAAATTTAATCATAAGTTTAGGTGTTTAGTGATAATAACATTAAAAAAAAAGAAAAAAAGACGTTAGTCACGCTACCATGTTAGAGAGCCCAAGAAACGACGTCGTTCAGCATCTCAACAGGCACATGTCCTGAAAAAGAGTAAAACTGGCTCCCCTTATTTGACTGCGAGGCATCATTATTAGCATTTACTCGGAATCCAGTTAAGCACGCCCGTTAGTTGAGTGTCGCAGCCACGTTCGGTGGAAAATGCTAGCCTGGCATGGCATCACCCCTCGTCATTTCGGCCCACCCATTTAATTCTCATTAAAAGGTAGTAAAGCTGAATCCGATATAGTGTACGGCCCCACCCTCCATATAAGACCGGCTTACTGGAGCGGTTGAATTCCATCAGAGTACACGTGGAGGGTGAGATGGAAATGTGCAGAATGAAAAATGGTGGGGGTGACCGGATAGGATAGAAAGATTAGGAAACGGTCGAGTATGTGGGGGGACCACGTGGAAGGGAGGGCGCTGGGGCTTCTTTTGTTTTGCCAATCTTAGCTGACTGGTGGGCCCCACGGCCCCCCCACCATCTCGATCTCATCAACGACTTCGCTTTGCTTTCCTCCATAAGAGACCAATCTCTGTCTCTCTCTCTGTTCTGCTCTTCTTCACTCACTCACTTCAACTCTCTTCTGAGCTTTCTCGTGCTTCTCTCTGAAACAGAGAGCATGGAGCATCGAGCAATTTCCTTCTTCTTCTTCTTCTTCTTGGTCATTTTCTTTTTTGCATTTGCAGGTAATGTTGGAAATTTTGAAGCATTTTATTTTTCCCGGAATTAGACGGAGGTGATTTATTTTCTGGTTTTGATGCTTTTGCAGATGCGGGTTCAGTTGGAGTGAACTATGGGCGAATCGCCAACAATCTGCCATCGGCGGTGAAGGTAAAGCTGCTGAAATCGCAGGGGATAGAGCGAGTGAAGGTGTTCGACACCGACCCGTCGGTTCTCAAGGCCCTCGGCGGATCCGGCATCAAAGTCACCGTGGATTTGCCCAATGAGCTACTCATCTCCGCCGCCAAGCGCCAGTCATTTGCCAACGCATGGGTCCAGAAGAATGTCGCTGATTACTACCCAGCCACACAAATCGAAGCCATTGCCGTCGGAAATGAAGTGTTCGTTGACCCACACAACACTACCCTCTTCCTTATACCCGCTCTGAAGAACATTCATGGAGCTTTGGTCAAATACAACCTCCATTCCGACATCAAAGTGTCGTCTCCCATAGCTCTCAGCGCCCTCCAATCCTCCTACCCGTCCTCGGCCGGCTCATTCCGGCCAGAACTCATCGAACCGGTATTCAAGCCCATGTTGGAATTTCTACGACAAACCGGCTCGTACCTCATGGTCAATGCGTACCCCTTCTTCGCCTACGAAGCCAACTCTGACGTCATCCCTCTCGACTACGCTCTCTTCAGAGAAAACCCCGGCGTCGTCGACGCCGGCAACGGGTTGCGCTACTTCAACCTCTTCG
Organism: Tetrastigma voinierianum; assembly: GCA_016808115.1. Lineage (NCBI taxonomy): Eukaryota > Viridiplantae > Streptophyta > Magnoliopsida > Vitales > Vitaceae > Tetrastigma > Tetrastigma voinierianum. Next base: position 95,950 of record JAEQBH010000831.1, on the reverse strand, counting down.
ACGCCCAAATCGACGCCGTTTTTGCCGCCATGTCCGCTCTCAAGTTCGACGACATCAAAATGGTCGTCACCGAAACCGGCTGGCCCTCCAAAGGCGACGAAAATGAGATAGGCGCGAGTGTCGACAACGCCGCCGCCTACAACGGCAACCTCGTCCGCCGAGTCCTCACCGGCGGCGGCACGCCGTTGAGACCCAAGGCGGATCTCGTCGTCTACATGTTCGCGCTCTTCAATGAGAACAAAAAACCAGGTCCTTCGTCTGAGAGAAACTACGGGCTCTTCTACCCTAACGAAGAGAAGGTATACGACATTCCATTCACAGTCCAGGGCTTGAAGAACTACCGGGACGTCCGGTCGCCGGTGACCGGCGGCGAAAGGGTGTCAACGCCGGTGACCAGAGGCGGAAGCGTGTCGGGGCATACATGGTGCGTAGCGAACGGCGAATCGGGGAAGGAGAAGCTGCAAGCGGCTTTAGATTATGCCTGCGGTGAGGGAGAGGCTGACTGCCATCCGATCCAGCCAGGTGCCACGTGTTACGATCCTAACACACTTGTGGCCCACGCTTCCTTCGCCTTTAATAGCTATTACCAGAAGAAGGGTCGCGTGATCGGCACGTGTGATTTCCAAGGGGCGGCCTACGTGGTCACGCAACCACCAAGTGCGTATTCTCTTCACCCTCCCCCATTTACTGTAGGTGGTCCATTTTAGACAACCAACATATGTATTGACTAACATGCACACCAAAGGCGTAATGCGCCCCAGTAGCCCTTCCTTGGTCAATGTGTGGTGCCTGGTGCGCGCCAGTTTAGAGAAGTGTCGGAAGGGCAGCACGTGATTGGCAGTGATGTGACACAACATGTCCTTCAAATCTGACGTGGCTTGCGTTTGATGGGCCGTTATTTCGGACCTAATTGGCCCGTTATTTGAGGACCTCAAATTGTTGCACCGTGACAAGTAGATTTATTTATTTTTATTATTAGTTTTACACGTGGCATTAATTCATTGGCTTGTTTGGTGTTGCAGGATTTGGGAAGTGTGAGTTCCCCACAGGATACTGAAGATCGAGATGGAAGTGGTTGATGATGGTGGGGCCTGGGGAGTGATGATGAAGATGGGGCTGTGATTGGTATTGGTTGTAGTTGGTTTTGGGATTTCCCAATTTTTGGGGGGGAGGGGGGGTTTTTTAGAATATTGTTTTGACTGGTGATGTGATGTGTATAAGTAAAATCGAAATGTTTTATTGTAGTTGACGACTCTTTCTAATGTGATTAACTTATCAATTTGTTTCTTCTTTCCTTTCTAGAAATACTCAAGAAATAATAATGACTCTTTCTAATCTGATTAACTTATCAATTTGTTTCTTCCAAACTTTGTTTTTTCCTTTCTAGAACTACTCAAGAAATAAATTATTATTTTTTTCTTGATTTCCAAACAAGGGCTTCTTGACAAGGTTGATAACCTGCTACTAAAACGCCCCCCATTTTAATTCTGTTATTGCTAAGGTAGGTGACCTACTAACAAGACCCCTCTTGGCCTTCTTACTATTTTATGGTTGATGATTGATGATGGGTACTGGGTAGTAAGAAAATTATTTCTAAAACAAGTTCTTATTTCTTAAAAACGGTTTTTTTTTTTTTTTTTTAACTCTCAAAAAAGAACTGTTGTCATAGTTTTTCATATTTACTCTTAAAAAGTGCTTTTTATAAAATATCTCATATTGGAATATATGAAAACTTCTCTTGCACTATATTCTGAGTTTTATATATATATATATATATATATATATATATATATGTATATATATATATATATATATATATATATGTATGTATATTTGTGTGTTTTGTTTCACTTTGCATGTGACTGTTATAATAGTTTGTTCTTATAAAAATTGGAGACCAAAACCTCGATACTGTAGTCACCTTTACCAGTCAAGCTATGAGTTCTTTTGGCTCTTTATAATGCCGATAATTCAAAGCGCATCTAGTCATTTCTAAAGGAAATTTCTTTTATATTTCCATATGTAATCATGTATAAAAATTAAGAGAAGTAGTCTAAAGGATTAAAACCCAATCAATACAGATTATGGATCGACTAATGGCATGATAGTATGAAATATAAGAAATAATTAAGTTCGAGGCTTGACTAAGTGATTAAAGGTTAAGATGGGGGGGCTTGACTAAGTCGTTAAAGATTAGGGTGGGGGACATAATAAAGAATCATGTTCAAGTCTCAAGTAACCTCTTATAAAAATAATCTTGAAATTGTCGTTGGAACAAAATCTTAAGTGAAATTTTTATCCCAAAAACTGTCTTTTTTGTACATATTTTTGGATTTTAAATGAAATGATTTGATTTAAAAATGTTTTATGGGTTCATCCTTTTCAATGAAGCTATCCCTAAAATAACCTTTTTTTAAATAATTCAAGTTTTATACCCTTACAAGTAAAAATAATGTTTAGATGGTAAAGTTATATTTTGATAAAATAAATTCATAAAATTTTGATTATTTTTAGATAATGATTCTTAAACTCTTAATACATACGAGGTCTTAGTTTCTCTCTTTCAAAAACTTTTTTGTTAAACGAGGGTGATTTTTTGGTATGAAATAATTAATTTTCATCGTTCTTTAGATGCTACTTACTTTCTAATAAAATACTTCTTCCACATCGATACGCTTCTTTATTTCGCTCCGATTCGCCAGAACCGATAGCTATATCATCGATACTGTTTTTTTTACGCTTTTCTTATCGACACCAAATTACAAAGCTGATAGGCCAAAAATCATCAAATTAAATAACGTTTGTAAAGATAGATGTAGATTCGGGAATCAAATTGGGACATGCTGCGTCATTTTCTAAAATTTTTGGGCATTTCTTTAATTATATGCTTCTATGATTTTATTGTTGACATGAATCAATTAATTTATCTATTTAAAAAAAAAAAACATTTGAGTTAATCATTCAAAATAAATAATAAAAATATTTAAAAAAAAATTTTAAAAACAAGTTTGAAATATAAAAATTATTTTAAATAATGATATTCAAAATATACTTAATAATAGGGTTTTTTTACTAGTGTCTACTAAATAGTCACCAAAATGTTTTTATGAGAACAATTTCTTAAATTTGAAATATATTTTCTCTATTTTCTTTATTTTTTTTAAAAAAAAATTTGTTTACAACATGTTTTTATAAAAATATTTTTCTTTATTTTTTTTGAAAATATTAAAAATGTATTCAATTATTTAATTTTTTAAAATAAAAAAATAAACTAAAAAAAAAAATTATGAAAGATGACTAAAATTGAAAAGGATCTCGGTTTTGGTATATATTTTTTTCTTTTTTACTTATTTCATATAACCTTGTAAACATTAACGAGGCGTGATTTAATGGTTAATAATTGAAAGGGCTTAAAAGAAAAGACCATATTCAGAGTCTCTATAAGACCATGATACTGTAAATTTGTAATACGAAGTGAATAAAGGTCAAAAAAAAAATACCAACCTCATAAAAAATATGAGATTCCCAACTTTTCCGTATATGGTACATGAATTGGTAAAGCATGTGGGGGAAAGTAAGAGGTGGATGATGATGGGTCTCTAGAAAAATCTAACAAGATAAAGGGTAGAGTGAAAGGTCATAGGTGGGGGTAGGTCCCACTTGGATAATAAAGGGCATGCACCAAAAGTTTCATTGGATGCTTTGATTTTTGCCATCTTTTTGCTTAGTCAATGAATGGACCAAGAATATCCAAACCAATCTTGGGGAATTTTTTTTTTTGGGCTCTACAACCCTATTTTTAATACTATAAATTTCATCTATTTGAAGTTCTTTCATGTGACTCCCACTTGGGTAGAATCTAAAATTGTTGTGAAAATAAAAATAATGTCACATGCACCCATTTCATTGAGTTTGTTCAAAAATTTATACCTTAAAAAAGAAAATAACATGTCTATGCTTCCAAGCCTTAATTCTGCTAGAATGATAACGTTAAAATACGATACGGTAAGAGAAAGATTCTCAATCTTAACGAAAGCAGAATTTATTATATCGTATTAAAAGTTGCGAAATAACATATAAATTTCATTTTTAATTATGTAAAAGTTATTTCATATGATTTTTTTCAACTAATCATTTTAGTTACACAAAGAACCTGCTCCTATTAGGAGTGAGCACTTGAACTAATGAGTCAGGCTTAGCCAATTTTTTGGAGCCAAAAAAATAGTAGCCCAGCCTGACACTAAATCTGGCGGGCTTGGCCAAATTGTTGGCATTGCTGTTTGTATTTGAAGAGTAACTGACTGCATCGAAAAAAATAAGGGTAGCTGAGGCGTGTTTTAAACATTGTTCATCATAGCTTTTTATCTGGAAGAGGAACAATAGAGGGAGAGAGAAGTAAGAGCAAGAGGTTTGCAAAGTGGAAAAAAATGTTATTTCAACATCAAAGGAGATGTGAATTTATAGGGAACAAGTATGTAACAAAAAAATAACTGTTGAATAGAAACAACTGAATGAATTTACTTTGAATTCAAAATGGTTCAGTTTTGAATTTTAAATTGTCAAAAAGAATTTTTGAGCAAAACTAAATGTGTCCCATGGTATATACGCATAGGGGGAAATCCATTGATTTGCACTGAAATTGGGTTTTTAGCCAATTTCTTATGCATGCGAGGCCTCCCTTCATCTCAAGCCTTATACATTTAGTATATAAACTTAATAAAGACATTTGTCTTTTTTCCAATAGAGATAAGATCTTTTTGAAACTATTTGTTACTAACACAAATTACCTTAGAAAACAGATAAATTGGCGGGTTAGGCCACACCGATCCGATCCTAAATCGGGCTGGGCCAAATTTTGGCACGGTTATTTCGGGTCAATAAACTAACAACCCAACCTAATCCTAATTCTAGGTACGACGGCACTCCCAATGTGATCGGTGCCTTAAACTATCACCTCTAGTTCCTATTAAGACTGACCAAGACCCTCAATTCCTTACGCCATATATTTTTGAAACTTCGGAAATGCTCTACTATACGAGATGTAAAGAAATTAGATATAATGTTAGTAATGACTTATTTTTATAAAATCAATACAGCTCTTCAATCAGTTAGTTAATCATAGATCAAAACAGAGTGAGTCATGAGCTTTATTGTTTTATTTATAGTCTCTTTATAAAAAACATACTCATTCATTTCCATTAATTGTAAAGTAGCAATAATACCACTGATTTTATTAAAAAAAATTTAATAAAAATAGTTTTTGGAAGGAATAAAAATATTTTTTAAAAACACCCTTCTATCTCAAGCCATTTATGAATAAATTATTGAAAATATATAAAGTATCCTTTATTGCATCCACCTAATAATTTGTTGGAATCAAACCCCTTGAGATCAACAATGATTGTCCCTTTTAAAACCTCCCCACCTCGAATCAAAATATTCAAAATCCTCCAAAATTTTCCTACGATTATTCTCTTCTATTTATGACATGATAAATCATGCATTTACATGATTGTTACCTATATGAAAAGGATTTGATAGAAAAGTGCAAAAAAAGTGGATTTGATTTTGATTTCATTTTATTTTTCAACACAAAGTTGAACCCCATTTGCCTTTGGACCCACCACCTCACACACATTTTATTACCAACACTTTGTTTTGCATTAACTAATATATTTACCCATTTATATTTAATTAATTTACTTGTTGCTTTTGGGTTGGACCCTTGAGTGGTGCAAAGCTCATGAGACTGCTTAGGAAAAAAAATATTGAGAATATCATATGATTCATGTAACCACTGTTTATTTGTAAAATTGTGAAGTCTTGGAGCTTAGTATATGGTTAGTACTATAGTTATTCGGTTCACATTTTTGGCCCCATGTGCTATGTACATTGCTCTATTTAATATGTTCTGTGTTAATAATAATTGAAATGGAAGCATGTGGTACCCCCTTCCTAAAAGCAAAGCCCTATTTGGTTTCGTATTTTTGAAAATTGTTCTATAAAATAGTTTAAAAAATATATATATAAAGAACACCATAAATGTGTTGTTTGAAAATAGAAATTTTGGAAACATGGAAAACATAAAAAAAAATGAGAGCTTTTTTATCAAACAAGTTTTTAGTGTTCTTTGTGTAAATTAACAACATCAAATATGCTTAATCTACCTCAGGGACTAAAAAATCGGCTTTTTCGGCCGATTTATAGCTGAAAAATCGGTTTTCGGGCGGCTTAGAAAAAATTTGTACTGGAAAAAATCAGAAATAAAAAAATCGACGAAAAATTGAAAAAAATCGCCGATTTTTTGCCGATTTTTTCGACGGCTGTGCAACACGCGCCTGGGAGTGCGTCGGGGAGATAAAATCAGTGATAAATCGGCGATTTTTTAGCGACATTTTTCGAAAACGTAGTCGATGTCGAATTTCGATTGTTTCGTTTTTTATCCAATCCGGCCCAGATTGGTCCGTTTTTCAAGACCAATCTGGCTGACGGAATCAAGTTTCGATTCAACGGTTCAATGACGTAACAAATATATGATGATCCAACGGTAAGATTTAAACCAAAATCAAATCCAACGGTTAGATAAAAATCACAACGGTTTTTTGACAATTCAATTCGCTATTTCACTCCAAAATTCCTCTATAACACCCCTAAAATCATACACTTTCATTACAAAACTCATCCATCCACATTCTGTGCTCCATTTCACTCCCTCAAATAATTATTTTTTTTGTTCTTTATCCTAATTTTTTGGAAGATCTTTGTGAATTAAGGTATGTTTCTTTGTTCATTAATTTTGTTTTTATGCATATTTTATTGAGTTTTATTTTGGTGTTGAAGTAGTTTATAATATATATTTTTATACTATAGTTTTATTTTTTAGTTCTTTATAATTTGATAATACTAATATCTGTTTAATTCTTTTAGTTAATTAATTATATTAGTTATTTAGTTAATAGTTATTTTAGTTATATAATGTTTCAAAACTTAGTTATTTACTATAATTCATTAAATTGTCATATATATATATATAATGTTTGGGAAACATTTTATACTATAATTCATAGCTTTTATACTATAGTTTTATTCTTAGTTTTATAATTTGATAATACTATTTTTAGTTAATTAATTATATTATTTATTTAGTTAATAGTTATTTTAGTTATATAATGTTTCAAACTTAGTTATTTACTATAATCTTATTTTAGTTATATAATGTTTGAAACATTTTTATACTATAATCTATATTTTTATTATTTAGTTTTATAATTTGGATAATACTATTTTTAGTTAATTAATTATATTATTTATTTAGTTAATAGTTATTTCAAGTATATAATGTTTCAAACTTAGTTATTTACTATAATCTTATTTTAGTTATATAATGTTTAAAACATTTTATACTATAATCTATATTTTAGTAATTTGAAATATATTACTTACATGCATATTTTATTTTTAATGTATCTTAGTTTTAATTTGGTTTAATTTGATAATAATAAATTGCTAGATATAATGTTTGAAACTTAGATATTAAACATCCTACTATTTCGTAATTTGAAACGTATTACTTACATTAAATTTTAGTTATACTTATATAATGTTTGAAACTTAGATCTTAGACATATTTAATGTTAGAAATTTAGATTTTCTTAGATATTTTAATGATATTATTAAGCTAGATATCATGTTATAAACTTAGGTCTTACTTTTATGTTAAATTACATATATATAATGTTATTATAATGATATCATATACAAAGATCACACCGATTTGAATTTTATTTTCAATAAACTCATGTATTATAGAATATTAGTGGAAGTAGAGGCCGAGATCCTGCATAGGTATTTGCGCACCTTTCGAGGATACATAAAAATGGAACAATTTTTGTAAATTTGTTGTGGTTTAAGCATAAAAGTTGTAGAATTACTCATAAAAGTTTCATCTGGCCACATAATGATCCTCATTCAAATACAAAGAATGTCCATTCAATGTGCCATCTAAGTAAACAAGAAATGAAGCAACTTTTAGAACAAAAAGGTAAATCAAAAGCGAAAAAGTACCGATATGGAAGAATTGAGTCAATTACTTATAAGACACGGGCGGTGAAACATCATTTCATCGATGATGATGATGAGGAGGAGGGTGATGAGGATATGCATATGTATCCGGCTGACATGTACCCCGATGAGCGAGATGAATATCGAGAAGCAGTACCAATACATGCATCAAAAGCTAGTGAATGGGAATGGGTAGCATCGTGTCATAGGATTTATATATGCAAAGAAAATAGGCAAATCTTTATACCTAATTCATTTTCACATAATTATGTATAAAATAATGTTGATTTTATTTTTTGTATAATTGCAATAGGCGTAGTCTTCACAACTGTGTGATCCATCGCGACAGATACAAAGATTACAAAAGTTGCTTCGCATACTCTGATCCATCACCGCCAATTGCACCATCATTATACAAGTCTTCGGCTGCAAAACAAAAAAGCCTAAAAATATGTTCAAAGGTGGTTAAATCAAGGAAACAATGAGACGATTAATTAGCAAGTTCTTCATATATGAAAGTGTTCCACCTCAAAAAGCGGACTCGCACCATTTTAAGAACATAATTTTTGGTGCACAACAAGCAGATTTATCTAATTATATAATATGTTTTACATTATGATCTCCATATGAAGTATGTTTTAATAACCAGCTTTCCTTGAATTATTATATGTAGGGATGGACATCGAACCACCATCTTTGTATGAAATCAAAAGCAAGTACTTGGAAACGGAGTATAAAGACATGGAAGCTTATGTCAACTTACAAAGGGAGAAATGTGAGACATATAGATGTACAATTATGTGTGATGGATGGACCAGGCCAACTAAATTGAGCATAATTAATTTCATGGTATATTCAAAAGGAAGCACATTTTTCCTAAAATCTGTTGATGTGTCAGATAAGATTAAAGACAACAAATACATATATGGTTTGTTGAAGGACGTTATAAAGGAAGTTGGAGAAGTGTATGGTTCAATTAGAATAAATAATGGATCAAGATTTGTGAAAGCGGGAAAGTTGTTGATGAAGAAATACAATATATATTAGACTCCATGTGTAGCACACCATTGATTTAATGTTTGAAGACATTGATAAAAGGGATAGCGTTGTTTCGCCTGATCTGAATGGTCAAAGATAACCAACTCCATTTGCCAACTGCAGTTGGTTGCTTACAAAAATGCGACAGGTATGTGGTGGAGATATCGTGCGTCCTGGAGCAACAAGAATTGCAACAAACTATATTGCCCTTGATAGTCTTCTAAAAAAGAGGGTTGATTTGAATAAAGTCTTTATTAGTAATGAATGGTCATCTCACAAGCTTAGCCGGACTGAAGTTGGACATGAGGTTGAAAGACTCATGTTTGATCATCAATATTGGGAGAAGGTGGAGAAGCTAGTGTCCATCTATGAGGCACTATACACAGTGCTTCGCATTGTTTATCTAAGTCGTCCTAACCATGCCATTTGTCTACGAGTTGATTCGCTTGATGAAGGCAAATTTAGATCGAATTAAAGTTCTTTAAAAAGAAATATGAACCTACTTCATCATGGTGATCGCTGGATAGAACTCTGCCGATGTTTCTTCATGTACAGGTAACTTAATTCATCCTTTGCCGATATTCACATTTAATAATATTATGTTTATATTATTATCGCATACTAATTTCAATAACTATTGCATACTATCTAAATCCAAAATTTCAATACAGACTGAGTTGGTTCTGCAACCCCGAGCTACTTCAAGTCGCTCATGATGTTTTTCTCTAAATTAGATCCTAATGTCAAGGCCTTTGTAATTTCTTTGAAAACCAGGTAATTACTTGTTTCAATCATATCAATGATTCAATTAACTATTTATCTCTTGCTTCTTATGATTTATTATTTTAATCATAAATTTTTATATTATTACGTGATGCAAAAAGGGATTCGTGATCGGGCAACAATAGCGCCAAGATAAAAATGGTTCCCCGATAAGTGTTAATTCTCATTATAAGTCAATTTTATAACTATTTTATTATTATATATTGAATATAAGTAATTTTTATTACAGCTGAATGATGGTTTTTGTATGGAAATCACGCTCCAATATTAAGGAGTTTCGTTTTTAAAGGTTCTTTTCCCAAACCGTCTTCATCTTCAAATAGAAAGAAATTGGAGCACATTTGTTCTAATTCATACCAAACAAAGAAATTGGTCATATCTTAGGCCCAACAATTGGTTTTGTTATTACAACATGAAACTAAAGATCCGTGATATGGAGGCGTAGACCGATATAAAGCAAATGAGAATAATTATCTCGATTTACTTGAAATTTTATCAGTTTATGAAGAAGAAGAGAATCAACTATTTCTAATGGGTTAAACCTCCATTTAGATGATGAAGATGGAAATCCCGATCCACTAATTGCCGCACATGTTCGAGAAATGTGTTAATGTCGAGCTGTTTATCTCAAGAAGTTCATAGTGAAAGTTTTAGTCAAGACACTTAGGACTCATTTCATCCCGTCGTTATTTTTCGACCATCTGATTCAGCTATTAACATAAGAAGAGATCAAGTTTTGGCTTGCATTTCTACTACAAGTTGCGATGGCTCAAGAGGAGGGACCAATGATGGTAGTGATAATCGGGAAAATGATAGGCGGGATATTGCAGATCCACAACAAAGTCAATATCCATCGGTTCATCACCGGGTGAAGATGATTTCACCATGCTACACAAGATGAAGATCACTTAGTCTAGAGAGGTTTGCGCTAGTGCATTGGAGCTATTGAAAGCCACATAGAGGAAGACAACGAATGATGACACCATACAACGAGATTCGTTTTCGCCGCTGAAATCCACGAGTATCGAACTCAATTCACGATTCATCGAATGAGGCAAATATATTTCCTCCTTATACAATGAGTTGGTGGTCACCTTCTTCACATCCCCAAGGCTCTATCGCGGTTAATATGGAAATTTGCTTAACTATCTTCATGGATCCACAATGCCATTCCAAATTCCATATCAAATGCAAAAGGATTTCAAACGAGCATGTAGGTAACCTAATTTCCTATCCACCTGAGAGGTTGTGGTGTAGGAGTCACGTATTTATGCATTTATATGTCTGAAGCTATGAATCAATATTATTTGCAACACTATGTCTTGGTATGAATATTGTCTTCTTAATAAGATGAGATCCCTTCACAAATAGTTTTTGCAATGGAGCTACATCGGCCTTCATTTTAGCTTTAACATTCATTGTGATGTAATTTTTTGATAAATTATAATGAATATCATCTTCAACAAGTGTATATTTGCTTATTTATGTATTTTTTATAGTTCAACAAAGTATTTCCATGAATTTCAAAGTATTTTTGTTAATTTTTGCATTACCGATATTTTTGTTAAAATATTCACCGATATTTCCGATATTTCCGTAAAATCTAAGTACCGATATATCTGTAATTACCGATATTTTGTTCCTTGATCTACCTAATAACTTAAATTAAGTTATTAAATTATTCGTTAAGCTTTATACAATGGATTAGTTTATTTAAATCTCTTCGACATAATACAATACAGGTCATTCAAAAGATTTTTGAGACCCAAAGAAAATGTATTCAACATGAATAATGCATAACTGCATTGATACACACACTAATCTATCAATTCGAGATACATTTCGGGATTTTTCTTAAGAGATACTAGCAAAGAATTAAAATATATACATAATGATGGCAAGAGGTGGTCCCATCCAAAACACGCCTTGTTAATTTAAATTATTTCAAATTCTTGTTCTGTGAGTACCATGATCTATGAGATTCGATATTTGATGGGCCTAGGACCCTTGTTGTGAAACGGTCCGATTCCATTCACCTCACTAAGATCAGGTGGACATTTCTTAGAAAGGAGAATCTATAGGTGCCACTCGGGAAAGTAAGGACAAACTCTTTCTAGGCTTATTCAAGGCGACCCGCTTGGGACTTCAAGTCCGCCAACCGATCATTCTACCCCATATGGAAAGTATGTTTCGAATAAGCATTTAGAAGCGAAAAATCTACAAGGGCGATATTATCAGGGGAATTTCCAAGTCATCCCTTCTCATCTGGAGAGATAATCCTAAAAGGAAAATAATTCGCGATAAGGAAGAACTAGTCATTGATAAGGAAAAAAAGATTTCCTCCCTTAAACTATGAGGAGATAAAATCCTACCCCAAAAAGGAAGGAGGGGATTTCTTGAACCAAACCCTATAAGTCGGAAAGATTCCCCATTGGAGAAGGTATACTGCTTAAGAGGTGAAATTTTCTCGTTTTCTATTCAAACTTCTTTTCAAAACAAGCGAAACGCTTAGTTACTTAGAATGTTATTTAAAAACAAATTTCAAACAGCAAATTAATTCACTATTTTCAACATTTTATATACGACCGTGAAATGCGTAAAAACCGCTTTTCCTTTGCTGAATTAAATTCAACCACCCAACCAAACGGGTTGAAAATGAAAACGATTTTCAACCAAAATTCATACTAAACGTATTTTCAAAATGAAAACTAAAGACAATACATCAAAATTTTCATATTCGAATTTTCGTGATAGAAATGAATTTTCGTGAATCCAAATCCAGGCCTAAGGCCCTCGTTTAGTAGGTGCAGAAAATTTTCTCGTTTTATTCAAACTTTTCGAAAACAAGGAAAACGCTGCTTAGTTACTTAGAATAAGACGAAAAACAAATTTTGAAAACAAAGAAAATGAATTCACTATTTTCAACATTTTATATATGAATCAAAAAACGCGTAGTTCAAGCTCGTTTTCAATTAAATTCAACCAAAATTCAACCAAATGGGGTTGAAAATGAAAACGTATTTTCAACTAAATTCAAGTACGAAACGTATTTTCTGAAAATGAAAACTAAAGATTAGAATACATTGAAAATTTTCATATTCGAATTTTTATAGAGTCAAAATTTCCGCTTAACTAAACGCTCAAGAATTTAACTACCCCCTATTCTCTCTTCTCCCTTTTTGTACCTTTTGCGACTTAATAATCGGAAAGGCGGTCGGTCCACTCCGTCAGCGAACGCCCTTTTGCATATTCATCAAGGCTGGCCGACGCTTCGTGAATCCGACAATCGGCACTCCATACAATATGACGCTCAAGGGATCCGACGATCGGGGAAGTCCCAACACATTCCACTTAAAACACTAATTGGGTTGGGACAAGTTAGGGTGAGTACGGTGAGAATGAGATTCCATATAGCTTTTAATTTTGTTGTTTTTTTTTTTTTTAAATTTTTAATATTTATTTTTATTGTTTATTATATTAAAATTAATATATATTACAAACAAATAAAATGTTATATTTTATTAAAAATATTATTATTATTGTATATTAAAAATAAAATAAAATAATTTTTTGCATAAGGACATAACTAAACAATATCTCAACTTGCCTTAAACTCGACAAAACCTCGTAACATTAATCTCATACTCTTCCTATTAAGAACAAGATAGGGATAAAAACTAAAAAAAACCTAATGATGTCATCCAATATATATATATATATATATAGGTATATATATATATATATATATATATATATATATATATATATACTAATTCCGCAAATTTGATCCCTTTTCTTGCAGACAACCGTGGTCAGAATCGAAGTCGAGCTATCATGAAGAGCCTCAGGCTGCTCGACTCGTTAGTTTCAAGCCAAACTCGTTTATTAAGTTAATTGTTCTCGGAATAAACATCATTTTGGTACTGTAGCTTAATCAGCCGAACCCGAAGACCATCAAATCCGTACTGGCTACCAGAAACAGCTCGCACGCCCTCGAAGAGTTTCGTTAATCGTGCTCGCGAACGTGCTCGTGGAACCAAGCTCGTGAATGTGCCTCGTGAACATGGAGAAGACTTGATGCACAACAAATTTTTTCTACAAATAAACATAATGAATATTTTAATTCTCAACTTCAATCAAATTAATCAACTTTTTATTATCTTATTTTTTCAATTTAGTTACATCGGCCATTTTGTATTTAACATTCTCTTAACAGACTATAACCGAGCCGAGCTACTTCGCCAGCTGCTCGTCAAGCCGGCCACAGTTCGAACCTCGTTTATTGCTAAACGGTCACTCTTAAACATTATTTCTTTGGCATCAGAAGCTTAAACGAGTCGAATTAACACTTTAAATTCATTGTCAGTCAGGAATAAGCTCGCGATCAGCTTCAAGCCTACTTCTTTAAACCGAAATAAATGGTACCTCATCTAATACTCATGACCAGACCCTAATCCGTCCAACTCTTAACCAGTGAGGAAATCCTGATTGGCATTCATGTATATTAATTATTATATTAAATACTCTTTTAATAGAAAACAACGAAATGCATGTATCTTCTTCGTAAAAGGTTGGAACGTACGTTCCATGTTACCCCACCTTTATGAAATAATTTAAGAAAAATGTGTGGATGCCGATTCACAGATAAGAAAAATGTTGGAGTGTCTCATGGCTTAGATCCAACATAGATTCTCTCTGCCTCCCTCTTTCACCTGATCTACTGCATATTCACATGTGACATTATTGAAACTACTTTTAGTCCTTTAGTCCTTATTTATTGTATTATTAATTGTCCATTTCTGTTTATGTTTGTTTATAAAGCTTCCTACCTCCAATTATTTATGACTTGTGGGGGCATACTATCATTTCTAGTTAGCATACACCAATATTCTCTCTCTATAAATTGCAAAAACTTTTAAATTTTTTCTCTTTCCTTTTTAAGTATAGACAAAACTTTCACTATAGACACCATTATTGCAACATAATAGCAAAAAGTATTTTAAAATTTATAAATTCCTGGTATTTTGGAATTTTCTGAGAATTTAGTTCTTGGAAATTTTGACATAAATTATAGGGAACAAGCAAAAACAAAAACAAAAACAAGAAAAAATAATTTTAAAATTAATTTACACATTTGTATTTTGGGTATTTTTATGATAGTTTGACATGAACAATAAAGAGATACTATTTGTACCCAAATACAGATTTATGATGTTAGAGTACCTTGGAGTAATGACTCAAACGAGCAAAGTTAAGCGATAGCCATGCGAGATCTCAAAATTAAATATCTAACATGGTAACATAATACTACAACGACAGAATCAAAGAAATAATAAGAAAAAAGTTAAGAGTTGAGTGACATAAATTTCATCCAATCTCATTCAAAATATTTTGTGATGTTAGAGATCTTTTCAGGAGGGATGTTTTCCTTTGTAGCCATAATATTGTGGAATTTTTTCCCTTTTTCACTTTTAAGATTTATTTTTATATTTATAACATATGAGAAAATTATTGTCTTTGATAATTGTTTCTTTTCTTGAACCGAATTTTGCCTTGATGCATAAAAATTTCTTCTGACTTTGTTTTATATAGAATGGGAGTGGGTTAGAACTTAGAAGATATTTCGTTATGAACAATGAAATGAAATTTGGTAGATGTGAAGCCCAAAAACTGTCGTGGGCCATACAGGTTATCAGGCCCATAAATAATAAAGAAAGCGTAATTACAAAAGAGGCTGAAATGGGCCCCACGTATTATCTGGGCCACAACCTCAAGAGCCCACCAAATTCAAATCCAGATTGGGCCCATATCAATTGTGAGCCCAAAAGAGCTGCGCTGTAAACTTCTTAACGGCTTAAACGACATTATCGATCAGAAATGGTCTTCGGAGATGAGAAAGTCGAGGACTCTCCATTCATTATCATCCCACCTCCCAAAATTAGGCAAACATCCCTTCAAAGTAATGAACTCCCACTCTTCAAATCTAAATTTCCCAGCAAAATCCACCTCCCAATTTCCCCAAACGCCTTTACTCTGAAAATCCAAAATCTGCTCATTCCCAAGACAAAATCTGATATCATAAGCACAGTGGATCAGCCTTCAATCTTTCATCACGGATCTCAGTCACCGCCGATGCGCTGGGATGCCGCAAGCTCAGGAAGGCAATCGGCGCAGGAAAGATCAAAACCAGCATTAGCCTCGCGAAGGTCTCCAACAATGCCTCCAGCCTCGACGTTGCAGTGCTCAAGACGACCAGCCATGACGAAGTCCCTCTCGATGATCGATACGTAACCGAAGTTCTCCAACTCATCTCCACCAACAAGGCCTACGCCGCCGCCTGCGCCCAAGCACCGCGCTGCTGGATCGGCTGCACCAAGAACTGGATCGTCGCTCCCAAATCGCTGACGCTGGTTCTTCGAATTTTCCAAGACGGCGATCCGTACTTCCCTAGAGACGTCCTCCATGTGATGAAGCGCGGGGCGAGGATACTCAACCTTACGAACTTTCGAGATGATTCGAATTCTTGTCCGTGGGACTATACGGCATTTGTTCGAACATTTGCGTTGTATCTGGATGAGCGATTGGACTGCTTTCTCACCGGGAAGCTTCAGCGGAGATTTTCCGTGAGTGAGAGGGAAAAGAATGGTCAGACAAGTAGGAAGATGAATCCGCCGGTCCGGGACATGAAACCGGGGATGCTGATCGATCGGATTACCAATTGGCAGCGGTTGCTGGATAGGGCGGTCGCCACCAGACCGACCGGTCCGGCCAAGACTAATAAATTGATCCTGGTTTCTCTATACGCTGTTGTGCAAGAGACCTTTGATCTTTACCGCGATATCTCCGACGGTCTGGCGCTTCTTCTCGATAGCTTCTTCCATTTGCCGTACCAGTCTTGTGTTAATGCCTTCCAGGCTTGCGTCAAGGCGTCGAAACAATACGAAGAGCTGTCTTCTTTATGGTTTGTGTAAGAGTTACTGGATCAGCGACTTCCGAGCATCCGAGCGCAGAAGATTTCCGATGAGCTAGTTGAAACGTTGCAGGAGTTCTTGAAAGATCAAGCTTCTTTTCCATCGAATGGGCCGCAGTCGTCTGCGCCGCAATTACTCCTCCTCCCTCCTCCGCCGCCGCAGGACGCCGGGGAGAGTTCTGAGCACGGGGAATTGGAAGTCTCAGAATCGAATGAGAGGTTTTCGGTTGGGGATTCAGAGCAGGGCTCGTACTCTGCTTCAGTAGATGATCTGTTCAACTCTGCTTCAGTAGATGACTTGTTCAATATGGTCGATCCCGGGATGTGTCAGTCCATGGCCGCCGTTGATAAGGGCGGTGGTTTTGAGAAACAATTTCAGCAAGACGGCTTTATAAATTTCAATGGTACGGTTCAACTCTCTTCACTATCCATGGAGCAAAGAGCGTATTCAGCTCCAGATGATCTTGTATCGTTCTATGGAGACTGGCCACAAAAGAAAACACATCAAGAACAAGAAAAGAAGGAAGAAAAAGAAGGAAAAGATGCCTGGGGTTCGGCTGGAGCAGACTTGTGGGAGATCGCCTTGGTGGAGTCTGCAAACCAAGCAACAGAGTCACCTCACGATCTCTCCAATGGCTTCCAAACCTCATTCCCCACAGACGATTTCTTCAACCAGACTGCAGTTCCCGATCACAGCACCAACCCGTTTCTACAAGATTTTGAAGAACGCTCATCATGGCTGCTACCGCCCCAAATTCCTCTTCCCGACGACGCCAACTTTTCAGGCCACCCAACCTTCTCCGCGCAGAACTGACGAACAACACGGCCGTTGAAATGTGCAGATCTGGATGACCCTTTTGCAGCGTACCCAACTGAAAATAAGCAGTGGAGTAAGGTTTAACGGCCATATCAACAGCAGATTGCAGTAACATGAACAGAATCTGTGGTTAGAGCAGCAGAATAGCATTATAGCCAAGTTATATATATCTTAGAATCATGAATATGTAATTCAGCTTTGTAAATGATAACGTGATTACATGTAGTCCTGGTAAGTCCAGCAGAGGGAAAAAAAATTGACAATTAATTCTAGGATTAAAATCTTCGATCTGAAGTTGATTTAGTGGAATGAATTTGCATGTGCAAGGTATAACAAAGATTAGGAATAGGACTTTCATGATGCAAATCAAGGGACGATTTCAAAGGGTGAAAGTAAAATCCCCAATTTGATAATTTATGAGAGCAAAAAGAAAGAAGATTATTATTCATTGAAAATGTGAGAATTTATTCCGGTTTGGTTCTTCAAAGAACATTTGAATTTCTCGGAATTTTTCATAACGTTCATCTTATCGACTTATCAATTAATTCTTCTATGATTGATTGTAGCGTTCTCATTCTCTCATAACTTATCAATCAATTATTTTATAATTAATTTGAACTAAATGCCTGCATCAGTCACCTCCACTTGAGAAGAACTCGTCCTTGAGTTACTTTCTAGATATCCAAGATTCATAGTTGACTGGAACAAAGTAAGATCAGAAACATCAAGCGCCTCAAATTTTCAATCCAACTCGATGCTCAACCACATAAAGACATTACTGGCTGACCTTCTTAATAATCTGGTATGGTCTATACTTTCTTTGTCAGTTTCGCGCTACCTTACATTCGGAAGTCTTGCTAACGAAATCATCACGCTATCACTCAACATCAAACGATCAATCGCCTATCCTCGTTCGCTCCATCTGTGACTTTACATTACCTTTGCTAACTCGTTTCTCGAGCATCTACTACCCTCTTGAACTTACTTCGCTAAATCACCAACTGCTGCACTAAGCATCTGCGACCTGAAGCTTCACCAATTCTAAAGCATGATTAGGACACTTCATGTATACAATGGAAAATGGAGATCTACCAGTTGCACTATGAATGACGTTGTTATAAGCAAACTCCACTTGTGCTATGACAAGATCTCATTGCTTTGGTCTATCCATACAACTACTCCAAATAAGATTACCCAAAGTCCTATTAACAACCTATGTCTACCCATTCGTTTGTGGATATGCTGTACTACTAAAGTTCAATGATGAATCAAATAGCCTCCAAAAAGTCATTCAAAAGCGACTAAGGAACTTAGTGTCATGACAAAATGTAATACGTAGTATTTGGCACTCCATGTAACCTCATAACCTCCTTAAAGAATAGTTCAACAAGTGAGGATGACCGTAATCTTCTTACATGCTAAGAACGCACCATCTTAAAACTCCGTCAACCACAAATAAAACACATAATCCATACCTTGTTGAGTTTATGCAACTCACACAAAGTCCATGTAAATATCCTCCCATATAAAGATCAAGAACTGCAGAATTCCGCACGTATAATTTTTGTTTTGTGTCCTAATCTTCGCCTTGACATACATAGCACCTCGACACAATAGTAGTCACATCTCTTCTCAATCTAGGCCAATAGTACATATCCTTCATGGCTTCAATGGTTTTATCTCTTCCAAGATGACCCGCTAAACCACCATAATGCAAGTCTCTAATTATCTTCTCATGAAGAGAAACGCGAGAAGACAAAGTTGTCCACTCTTCATGAGAAACCGCACGATATAAAATCATCACAAGGTTGTTTAAGCACACAAATGGCTCAAACCTTTTTGAACTCATCATCGTCTGCATACAATTATGTCAATGTCTCAAAACCTACTACCTCCAAACTCAAGGTTCTCATCAAAGCCATTTGTCTACTTAATGCATCTACCACCCTATTTTGTTGTCCTGATTTATGGACAAGCTTATAAGAGAATTTCTCTATATAAGTTGACCACCTAGCATGCATATCACTTCTAATATGCTTTTATGTACTTAAGTACTTCAAAGCCTTATGACCAATATAGAGAATGAAATCCTTGGCTATGAGATAATGCTCCCAGCAAGTTTTCAAAGTCCTCATAACATCATAAAATTCTTTGTCATAGGTAGTCCATTTATGCCTTGCTTCACACAATTTCTCCCTAAAGAAAGTTATCGATCTCTTCTCTTGGGATAAAATAGCCCCTATACCCACTCCACTAGCATTACACTTGTAACGTCCCAAAAATAGCCTTTTTGTTTTATTATTTTACTTTATAGCATTTTTTCCTATTATAATTTTTTTTATTTGATATTTCATTGGTTTTAAGTGATAAAAATAGAGGTTTTTAAAATGAGAATTCGCATAGTGGATTAGTGCATCCCAAATTAAGCCCTAGTAGTTTAATGATATGTTTAGAGTATAACACAAGTTAAAATAAAACTGGAATCAATACAAGAGTTAAGGTTAAATTGGTAAAATGTCAAAATCAGGACCCAAAGGTCATAAATGAAGAAGAGTATATGCCAAAGTAGAAATGTGATAAGTTGTTATGCAAATGAAAGAAATGAAGGGCTTTAATGCAAAATGAAAAAAGAAAGCCAAAAGGGGAAGGCTAAACAAGGCCTTATATTAAGATGAGACAAGACTAAATTAGTCTAGCTTAAATGAGATCATTTCTCATTTGGGAAAAAGGGAAGTTGGGGCATGTTCTTGAGAGAGGGGGAGAAGCCATCTTTGGACTCCTACTTGTTCTTGAAGAAGAAGGAAGAAGGAAAGTTAGAGGAGTGTTAAAAAAGATTAAGGTATGGATACTTGTCTAAATTTGGGTATGGATTCACCCATTTGCTTGTTAGGAACTCTCCTAACTCCCTCTTTGATTGTGTTTGGATTGGTAAAACTATAATTCAGTATATATATGTTGGAGTTAGAGTTCAAGCAGCCTTTTTGCTTTGATTAGGATTGGTTTTGAGGAATTTTTGTATAAAGGAAATGTTGAAGTTTCAGGGGAGATGCTGTCAAATTTTTTCCAAAACCCATGTTTTTGTTTTGGCCATAACTTGGTCATTGCTCATTCAAATTGAGTGATTCAAATTTCTAGGTAAACTAGACTTCTAGGAGAATAATTTCCTTGAAATAAGTGTATTAAAATTTGGATCCCATTGGACCACGAAATTCATCAAATTGAAGCTCTGTTTTCGGGAAAATTTTGGTTATGTTTTGGTGTTTTGGTTCAGTTTTGGTGTTTTGGTATTTAGGCCACAAGTTGAGTTTCACTCATCCAAATTGAGTGATTCAAATTTCTAGGTAGACTTCTAGGATAACAAATTTCCTTGAAATAAGTGTATTCAAATTTGGACCCCATTGGACCCAGAAATTCGTTAAAGTGAAGTTCTGTTTTCGGGCAAATTCTGGTTATGTTTTGAAAATAGAGTAGTCCCCGTTGTTTAGGACATATCTTGAGTTTCGGTGTTCTGAATTGGATGATTCCAATTTCAGAATAAAGTAGATTTATAGAGGAACAATGAACTTGAAGGAAGTTGGGTAAAATATGACTATTTTGTTCCCAGAAAATTTTACAAGTGAAGGTGTATTGGCAGAAATCAACCATAACCAAAAAACACTAGCATGCAATGACCGATTTTTCTTTGTTTCAAGCTCTGATCTAATATTATTTGATGGATTAGAAGCTGATGATGATAAACTGGACCTAAGATCGGGATTCCAAGGGATAGAGACTCTAATCAACAACCTTTTGGTTTGCTCTTCATACTTCTTCTTGTTTCAAGTTTTCGTTTGTTCACAAACAAATCCTAACGTTTTCATATGAAATCTATTTTTTGGTTTGAACTATTAAATCTAAAATGTTTGACAAACATTTGCATATGTGCTTCTATTTGAACCATAAATGAATTTGTTTGAGTGTTGATTAATTGACTTATAAATGACTATGTAGTGGCAAACATGACGAGATTCACGTATGTACAAAGGAATATGTTGAGAATGTTAATTGTATTGTACAAATGTGAAAATGGTATTGTAAATTACTAATTATTAATGCCTCAAGAGAATACAACTGCGAGGCCTGAAATAAGGATAGATTGGTATACCAATAAGGGTTAATGTAGCAAAGATCAAGAACGAAATGATTTACAGCAGATACCGATCCAAAGGTCTGGGGCCGACAAGATTTCCAGAAGGTACACAAAATATAAAATGTAAAATAACCAAATTCACTTAATGAGACAAGATCGTAGCTATTAACGTTTTTATATTAGCTTGCAAATTTAGTGGGACCAAAAAAAGGATTCCGTTATCCTATGCACCGAAAGTTCTTAAGTAGGATTCGCGAAGGGTAAAATGATTAATAATCGTGTGGATTGTGTGAATTGAGTTGTCACAAGAATAATAACACATGGGAGCATGAAAGTGTATTTCTAAATTTGAGACAAAAGAAAAGTATGTTAAACTACTATAAAATGGTATATTTATAAATATTGCATGGATCACATGAGTAGTATGTTGAAAGGTTGTTTGGAAAATATGTTGAATGTTTTTTAGATGATTAAGTGATGCATATAGAAAAATTCACTCATTGTATATATTTGTGGTACACTGTTTGAAAAATGAGAATAGAATGCAAAGAATCACTGAGTTGATGAATGTTTGAAGGCTGGTTTGCCACGCCAGGTACCGAGCAGATAGTGGTAGGATCGAAGACCTAAAGCCATAGTCATTTCGCTCACCCATGAGTTATAAGGCAAAAAAACATCTCGCTCCTCAAGGGCTACTGTATTCCATGATATCATGTGACTATATTGTATTGAAATCAAAAGATAAAAATCTTCATAAGAAGATTATATTTTCAATTTTTTTATATTTTTTTATCATGGAAATAAGTATTTATATGGTGATCTTCAAAGATAGGAGTGAACTCTCAAAAAAAGTATTATGTAAATGATTTGGAAAGGGCATGGAAATGCTGTTTTGTATAAATATCATACTAAAGTATAGTTAAGTGAACTCTTGAAAAGATATAATGTATACCCTTATATTAACGAATGCGAATAGTAGCGATATCATATTCACATATATAAATACGATTAAACGGATATTAAATATCCTATCGAAAATGAGTATATGAAATGTGTTTACAGATAAATGGATTTACGTGATCTCGCTGGCCCCTGGGTTCCGGTCCAGCCACGGGTCTAGCTACACAACACTCTACCTCAAATAACTTCTCAAAATCTGGTAATGTCAAGACATATGTTGTGCTTAACTTCTCTTTGATCAAAGCAAAACTACTCCCTTGCTCCTCGCCCCAATGGAACCTCCCCTTTCTTCAAACATTCAGTAATAGGTGTTATAATGCTATTGAAATATTTAATGAACCTCCTATAAAAGGTTTTTAACCCATGGAAGCTCCTTACATCACTAACATTATTTGAGGTAGGTCATTCCCTAATAGCCTTTACTTTCTCCCCATCTACTTTAATTCCCTTACTACTCACCACATAGGCAAGAACTAGCAAACTATATGTCATAAAAACACATTTTTCATTTTTTCATATAATTTATTTTCCCTCAACACCTTAAAAACTTCCTTAAGGTGTTCAACATACTCCTCCTTCGACATACTATGATCAAAATATCATCAAAATAAACAACTAAATTTTCACAAGAAAGGTTGTAGTACCTGATTCATAATCCGCATAAAAGTACTATGACCATTGGTTAGCCAAAAAGGCATGACTAATCATTTGTACAACTCATCCCTTGTCTTGAATGTTGTCTTCCACTCATCACCTAGATGGATTCTAATACGATGATAGCCACTCCTTAGGTCAATCTTCCTAAACACAACTGCTCTACTCAACTGATCAAACATATCATCCAATCTTGGAGTAGGAATCTATATTCAATGGTAATTTTGTTGACTGCCCTACTATCAACACACATCTGCCAACTTTTATATTTCTTAGGCATCAACAAAGCTGAAAATGCACATAGGCTCTAGCTCAGATATGCCCCTTTGTTAGCAAACTTCTTCTACCTTATTTCTTAAGATTTCATTCTCCTTGTAACTCATCCTATAACGAGGCAGATTAGGAAGAGAAGCGCCTAGAATCAAATCTATGTGATGTTATATGTTACGCATAGAAGGTAACCCTGGGGGTAAATCTTTAAGAATCGCATCATCAAACTTCTCCAACAAAGTTTGCACCTTCATCGGAATTTGAGCCATAACTAAATCTTTACTTTCTACTTCCCTTCACAACCATCAAATGCACTTCTTGAGTCTCTTTACACTCGCTCATAAGTGAAGATGGGTCATGCACAATAATTAGAAATTTCCTTCCCTTTGCTTGTAAAACTTTGGGTTGGTTCTTCCTTGTGAAAGGCACTAGTGTATATTTTATTCCCCCATTTCTCTAATTTATACAAGTTACTCCTACCCGAGTGCTTAGCATCCATATCATACCGTCAAGGACGCCTAAATAAAATATGGCAAGCATTCATATCCACCACATCACAAGACACGGTATACACCTCATCATTATACTTGTCAATAGAGAAGGACACCTTATAACGTTCATTCACCTGAATACCACCAACTTCTTTAATCAACCCAATAGCATGTGGGTTGAGGTGAGTTTCCGTCTCTAATTGTAGCCTCTCCACAATATCCTTATTTATTATGTTCTCTTGACTCCCACTATCAATAATAAGATCACACAAACTCCCTTGCATAGTACATTTAGTGTGAAAGAGTTTATGGCGTTGAGTCTCATCACGCACTTCAGAGATACCATGAGCTTCCTCACCACACAAGTGTACTCTTCTTGCTCATAGTCATCATCCCCATTAGATCTGCGCACCTCATCCCCACTACAAAATCATCGTCCTTCTCCACTACATTCATTGAAACTGTGGCCAACCTCTCCACATCTATAGCACTTAACATTGAAAGGTCTTGCATAAGGGTTGTTATTTTTAGTAGGCACAGAAGTATTACCCTTACCTCCTTCCACTGCTACACTTTTCCATTTTCCTACTCCAACATTGATAGTCTCCACAATATCGGACATGGCTAGAGGTGTTTTTTCATTGTCACTAGGAGCCTTATTGTCTACCCCTCAATTTCTTCTATAATTAGTACTACAAGTTTGCTCCTAAATGAGTAACTCAAGCTTTCATAGCCAAATTTCTAACCTCTTGCACACTGAAAACCATTTGCATCCCAATTTTATCTCTAATAATTTGCTTCAACCCACTCAAATATCTCGCTACCCTATTGGTTCTCAATTTCTAATAACTTATTCCTCTTCGCCAATCTCAAAAATTCAGCAGCATATTCATTTACACTCATGCTACCATGTGTACATCTCTAATAAACATAAAAAATATATTGTTCATAGTTTGGAGGAAAAAAATATACTTTGTAATAATTGCTTCATCTTACTCCATGTTTGAAACTGCACTACGCCTCTCTCATCCACATCTCCCCACCTGACATCCTCCCACCATACCGATGCTCCCCTTTTAACATATAAGAACAAATTAACCTTTGACTGTCGCGTATAATCAAAAGAACTGGCTTCACTTGAATCAATCAAATCTTAAAACCCCAATATTAGCATCACCACTAAGCTAGAGTGATATCTATCTTTACTTATTCATCATCTCCTCTATAGTTTGATTGCCACTACCTTCTACCTCTTTGTCCACCATGTGGATTTGCAAATTCACCCAAGTCGTCCTCCTCATCTAAAGTGTCATCAAATCTTACGACTGACCTTCTTTAATTTCGTATATTTGGAATGTGATTAAAAATGGGTCTAACAGTGCCAATTCCTCCACCTTGTTCCTCATCATCATTCCTACACCCTTGTCCATTAATCTTCAATAACGCCTACAATTGGGTTTGTATTGTTTCCAACTATCGAGTTAAATTTTGGATTGATTTTTGTTACTCATTAATCGGTCTCCAAACAACCTGCAATCCCCGATCACTATCTTGGGATTGGTTGTCATCACTAGCACCACGTGATAGGGCATAAATCGGGGAGAAACCGCTTGATACATACCATGACGCTGTAGCATTTATTAGATCAACACACGATCATCAACAAGAAGAACACATCTCACCCAGCACTCACCTCAATCTAGAGAACAAAGTAAAGTAAAAGCTTTAATTTTGATTAATAAATTGATAAAAGTCCTTAAAACAAACCATAAAACATCTATTTATACCATAGGCTTTAAATGAGTATAATATAAAATAAAATAATATTTCAGAATAATAATATGAAAGAAAATAATGCTCCCAAAACAATGATAGTAAATAAAGGAGGTTTATCTCAAAATAACAAAATAAAGATTTTGGTTGAGTTGAACTCAAGGTCTAATATGTGTAATTATAAAACAATATGTTGTAATTTGGATGAAATTTTTATGCAAAATGTTGAAAGATCATTTAAAAAATAAACCGTGGCTAAAAGTGAGCTTAGAAGATATTCATTGTAAAATCTTATTTAACCTGCCGATAAAGAATGAGATAGATTTATGGGAAATTACAGGTTCTAATTCAAGAACAGAATACAAAAAAAAAAAAAAAAGTCATTGGTGCACACACGATCGGGCAGCAAATACAGCACGCTCCACCGTGTAGCCTATATGGCCTGGCCGTTGTGGGCCTTAAGCATTGTTACCGAACTTATGGAAATGGATCAAACCTTGATGGGTAGGGCTCAGGAATTGTGGGCCGGACCCTCCAAGCAAATTCTTCTCCTGAGTCCACATAAGGGAGAGCCATAAACCATGTAAGAAACAAATTCTTTTTTCCGTGATATAATATATTCAAGCCACTTCAACATTAAAAACTAGGAAATGGGTGTGTTTTGTGAAAGCAAATTGTTCAACATTGAAAAAAATTAAGTCTTATGTTGAATTCCACCCAGGCTATGCTTTTGGATTGTTTTGACTTCTCTCCCTTTGAGAGGAAAAGTGAATGGGAAAAGGGCAACAAAGCGCATGAAACAAGAGATGAAAAAAAATAAATTGGAGTTTTCCCTTTCCCAAAACGAAAGCAGCACTTTATGTCCAAATCACTCAAAATACTAAAAGCACCTCTCATCTCGAGGGCCCACGGTGGTTTGACTATATAATAGTGACCAAGAAAGATCTTCAATCACACTTAACAAAAAATAAATCTACTTCAAAATATATTTAAATATTAAATCCACTATTTTACTAATGACTTTTTAAAAATACATCTTCCAACCACACTCTATTTTACACACACCCAACTTCCAATAATTTTAAAAAACAAACATATATATGTATATGTTATAAAAAATATAGTATAGACTCTAGAGAAATTTCAAAACGACTTCATATCTTATAACATGAAATTAGTCAGTAAACTATGAAATGTGGTATGGGATAGAATGTGGCCAGAGAATTTTTTTGCTGACAAGAAAGAACTAAAAAAGAATAGAGCCTCACAGATGCTCTAAATAAACGAATGGCTGTACTAAGTGAGGAGGTGTATCTGTAATCTGTGATCTGTATTTGTTACACATGCAATCATGTGGTAATGCATACTGGCATTCAAACCTGGGTCCGATCTTAAGGTCATAATTCATGGGCGATGATGAGATCAATATAATGATGCGGTGGGATCCAATGGGTCCTACACGCCACGTGTGCTATAAAACCCAAATTGATTTCCAAAACTCTTGTCACGTGCCACCTGCCAGCTGACGGCTGAAGATGGCCTAGTATTCACCCTCCAATATTCAAGAGGTGGACTACCCTTGTTCAGACTGGTTTAGGGACAGCTTTGTTCTAAAATAATCTTTTTTAAACAAAATTTATCAAAAGTAATATATATTTTAAAATAATAATTAGTATCAATTTTTAAAGTAATATATGCTTCTTAAAATAATTCTCAATATCTTCTTATCATGTCAAATAATTACGATTCTTAGTTTTAAAAAGTTTAAAATCATTGCTTGGCGATACGATAAAGGAATTCAATTTAAACATTATTTTGAAACATATCTTATTTTGATAATTTTTTTTAAAAAGGGCATCACCCTGAAACATTGGCTGTTGCATTTGCATATTCATAGATTTCACTGTGATATTTAGTCACGGGCTTTGATAACATAAAAAGAAATTGAATTGCTGGTGAAATTTTTTGAAAATTTTAGGCACACAAACTTTAGGTAGCTGTTGAAGGGCGTAAACTACCACAATGATGAGGCTTTAAATTAGATGACAAAGTTTCAGATTTGAAGCAGATGTGGTATAAGACAAGACATTTACCTCTCTCAGACTCCAAAAGATGAGTAAATATAAAAAAAATATTGGCTAGTAAAATCAGAAGAGGAAAGTGCTGGTTAGAAGCAGATGGGGGGGGGGATGGCGACAAGACAAGAGGCCATATATAGTCGATCCTCCATTGGGATACAAGGGATTAGGGAAGGGACTAATAAACATATGGCAGAAGCCAGCAGGGGAAATAACTTTTATGATAACGGCGTTCAATGTAAGCTTCAAGCATAGGCGGGAAGGAAAAGAGGAGCATAAATACAAAAGTAATAGTTGAGAGAGAAGGGGTGGTGGGTTTAGATCAGAAGCTTTACAGGTTGTTGTTGGATGGATGGATGCAGTGACTTTAAAGGGATGGATATATCACGGGAAAATATGGGCAGAAAAAATCAGAATAAGCACTCATTAACCAGGAGCATGAGATGCATTTGTATTTTGCAGTAGTTGTAGAGAGAGAGGAATTGAGGACTGAGGAGGAGACTGGCATGTGAGCCTGTTCCACTTCCTACCCAAGTGCCTACCAGATAGACGATTAAGATTTATCTAAAATAATAAAATTGGGGTAAGTGGAAAATGGACCACCCAGGGAGGAATAGACGCCATACCGGTGTCGTTACATTAGTAGTCTCACCCAACAATTTATATGGTACTCTCTCCCCATGTGAGGTCAGCTCTTAATTGTTTACTTGGGTTGGGGTTAGACCCTCCCATCAATAGTTCCCTTCCCTACATCTGCGCTGAGCCTCTCGATTCCCTTTGCTTTTCCCCCCCCCACCCTTTCCAGATTCTCAAATATCAATGGTCCTCACTTCCTACATCCTCACTGGATCCCATCTCCCTTCTTTCTTTCTTCTTCATAAGCCTCCCACCTAATTTCAAATGATCAAATCAACACCTTCCCCATAGAATGAATCATGGACTGAGTGACCCACATTCCCCATCACCCAACCTGATTAAAGCCCCCCCAAATTCATCCCCTTTCACTTTACAATTTGGAACAACCCTACTAATTTCGCTCCCAACAAAGAATCACAGGCAGGAAATAATATAAGAAAATCCACACTAATCAAAGCAAAAGAGGCACACTAATATAAACGGTTACACACTTTCCAACTAGACTTACTACTGGTGTGTACATACATTACACATGTAGGAACAAAAACAAGACTCCTGTGATGTACATTATCAAACAGGGCTGATAATCGAAACATTTCTGGAATTTTAAAATAGAAAAAGAACAAGAAAACAAAATGATACTGGTAATAACAAGACATCATCAACTCCCTCTTGCCTCTTACACTCTTGCAGCTTTCATGAGTGAATGAATTAACATTATAACATTAAATTAAACAAGGAGGAAAGGAAAAAAATAGAAAAAGAAAAAAAGAAGAAACAAGGATACTCCCTAAAAACCGCATCCATGCCGTTGTGATATGTGATATTAAATGGTATTATAAGTTTAATTAATTAAAGAAGTGTGTATTAAGTGATTATTGGTTGATATGCCTAGCCCAGGAAACTAGTTTTCCCTCTTCGACAGTTAGAAAATCCAAACGACCTCCTCCTGTGTGTTTTGCTGGATAACAAAAACGAATGTCAGCGAAATCTTATTAATTAAGCCCAAAAAATAGAAAAAAGAATAGAAAGTATAAGTATGATGTGAGTCCGACGCGTTATTCTAGTCAGATCAAGAGACCGTTCAACGAAATCCACCGGTTAAAACCGATTACAAGAGATCCAATGGCTTTGAATATCAGAATTAGCTTGCAATAATGGGACCTACATATCATTAAGGCGGCGATGGATAAGGGTAGTTTTGTGATTGCCTTTCAGGGATGAAGATAGTTATAGTACGCGCCACCGAGAGGGTAACTAAAGTGGCAGAATGTACACTTGGCAGAATTTGATTCGTTCTGGAATCTTACCTTTGCTGGTCGGGGTTAGTTGCTTTGCTGGTTATTCCCTCCAAGTCCTGCTGAAGATGCTCTTCAGCCGGTTTCCGGCGAGTCTCTGCAACGCCTTTCTGGCTCCGGGGACCTCCGTTTCGTCGAGCCTCTGCAACAGAGGGTAAGCTCCGGCGGCTACCAACCTCTTACGGCAACCCTGACTCCCTCCGGCGAGAGTCGCGGCGACGACCGCCACGGGAAACTTCTTACATACTAGTTCACTCTTAGGATCCAGCATCTGCATCAACCTCATTACGCTTTTCTCAGTCCCTAACCAACCTCTTTCGATTTGATCGACGGTCAGCAATGAAACGAGTGCTTGCGCCACCTCCCGTAATCCCACACAGGCTTCGATGACTCCATTAGCTTCACCAGAGAAGCCAAACAACTGGGCAATGGCGCGTTTGTTCCCGCTTTCGCTATCGACAAATGAGCGAGCAGTGAGGCTGCAATTGTGCCAGAATAATGTTTCCAGGTTTGATTAACTCTGCGAGTTGGATGATGAAAGCGGTTGATGAAGACAAGGATCTGGATATGGAGTCGGAGGCAGAGAGTGAGATGAGCGTCCGGATGACGTGTTCTAATGCTTCCGAACTTGATGAGTCATGCAGCAATTGCATCAATCGCAGCAAACCTCTTTCTTGTATTATCAGAGCTCTGAAATACTCGCCGGAAGAGGCTAGGATCGCTATACAGTTTGCAGCCTTTTTCTTTGCGCTGGCCCACTGCCGGAAACCAGTAATTGACTATACCGGGACATTCTTCCTCCCCAATGAGTTTCTAAAATCTTCCACAACTACTACGTTTCTAATGGCACCAACAGCGTGCGCCTGCGTAGCCGAAGTTGCAGATCGGCACGCTTCGATCAATATCGAAACACCGCCGTATGCAGAAATCGCCCACGCATTTCGGATCGAAGCATGGCCTTGCACGCCGCCTTCCTTTGCGCCATCGATCCTGTTTCAAGGATTTCAACAGCGCCCCAATCCGCCATCTTCGAAAACGCATTTGATTGATCGCTGGCTGACGCCAGTAGAGAAATCGCCGCGACTGCTTGTTCTCGAATACAGGGATGATTATTCATATCAAGCAAATGCACCAAATACGCAATGTTACCTTCCTTTGCCACAACAACAGGAGCTTTTTCATCATCTTCCAGAAGCTGGAGCAGCGACTCCAAAGCTTTCTTCTTGAACTCGATTCCTCCGATTTGTAACCTCGTGAAAAGATCTCTTACAAAGAATCCTAAATCCTCCTTGGCCGAACCAGGACCAGGCTGCGAAAGAACAATCGCATTCGGGATTGACGGAGGACACCGGATCTGAGGAGTAAGTCAAGGTCGAAGCTGTTTCGGTATGAAGCGGAAGCCATGTCGAGGTCGCTCTGCATGAGGCTTCCCGCCGGCGTATGTCGAGTCGGCGTATTGATCGGAGAGCGACTTGAGATGCTGGAGGTGATTCAAGTATTTAGGATGAGGGGTTTGAGAAGAGGATTTTCCGACCAGTGGGGCGAATCGGAGATTTCCGCGACGGCGGACTGTAGACTTGAGAGCTTAGAGCGGAGGACTTGCCACCGTCCGATGAAAGACTTAACGGAAAGAGACGAAAGGAGGAGGAACGACAGGAGCTGAGTGATGACTCCCAGGGTGGGTTTGGGCGTGGACGACGGCGACGCCAGGGCGGCGCTGGGATGCATTTGGCCTCAAGCCCAGGCTAAGACAAGGGCAAGTAGGTGCCAGCCTCAATTCTCACCCACCCTAATAGGCGCTGTTAATTGTGGTGGATGGAGATTGCTTGAAGAGCAAGGAAAGAGAGAGGGATGGGGAGGAACGAGGGTTTGGCGAGAAGAAGGATCTCTGACAGGAGAATGGAGAAAAGCGAAACTATCGAGGAAACTGTGAGAGAGAGAGAGAGAGAGAGAGGCGTGAGCGTGGAGAGAAATGGTGGACCTTGACTGTGAGATGTCTCGGGACGTGTTGTTTGCGCGGGACCTTCCACGCAATGGAAGCTATGTTAATTTCTCTTCAATTTTTACACCTATTTCCTAACACGTCAGAGTCGTCACAAATCTCGTCGCTCTTCTCCCCCCCCCCAACCGTTTATGATTTATGTGGTGTGTGATCTCTCTAACCTAACTAACCTTTCCATTCATTTTTATTATTTATTAAATACATTCATTCTGTCCATATAACCCTAACACAAATGGCTAGAAACTTACCAATGCTTGAAAATACATAACGTTTTTTTGTTTTTATTTTTATCTATTATTTAAAAATAAAAATAATTATTATTTTTTTCCATTTTACTTTATTCTATTTAATTACCTGTTAATTAATTTTTAAAATTTTGTAAGTTATTTCAATGAAGTCATAACATTTTACACCTTCTAATATGGATTACTAATAATTATAATATTTTGATCACGTATGCTTTATAAATTTTTTTGGAAGAAGATAAAAGAGAATGAGAAAAACGAGCACTTTAGGAAAAGATAAAGAGTTAATGAAAAAAAGAAAAGAATATAATTTAGTGTTTTTTTGTGGAGAGAGAATATGTTTTAATAATTTTCTTAATATATGTGTAAAAACTTTAAACGATAACTATTTTCAAACGAAAAAAGTATTAGCATTAAAAAAAACAAAAAACAAATTCATTCTTCCACGTGCTAATTCATTAATTACTACATATTTTATCTGCCATTGTAATTGTGTAGTTCATGTACATTCCGGATAATCTTTGTATAATAAATAATTTAAACTTTCAAAAAATTTCATTCATAATAAAATCTCCAATTAATTTAAAAAGAATAAACTATTCAATAATTCTCCTATTTCTTTTTTATACAACTAAACATTTTGTCAGTACTATGTCCCACTAGACCACAGTCTATGCTTTCATAAATAACTTCAAAAATAATAAATTGGATTGTTGTGAATGGTAAATGGTATAAAATTAATTTCAAAATATGCAAATTAAAAAAATAAACTCCATACATTTTTTATGCATTTTAAAGTAAAATTATATCATCTAATAGGAATTTAAAAACTATATACAAATTTTAAGTATAAAAATAAATGTGACATCCAACGGTGACAACATGCGGCGACCGCCCATCTATTAATTTACCCCGTGTCAGTTTCTCCTACTGTCATAAGTTTCAATTTAATTTATATATATATATATATATATATATATATATATATATATATATTAAATTAATTTGCTTAATCACGTTCACATTCTAACCAATTGAATGTTTGTGGACATGAATTTATATTATTAAAAATTAAATTAAATAAAGGGATATATAGAATAGGATAAAAACTTATCATCAAGCATTATCACAAGACTAAATTCAGAACAAAATGAAAAGAAAAAGTTAATTATACTTATTTAAAATATAATTAAATTGATTTCTATAACTAAATATAATGAGACTCATTTTCTTTTTATGTCATATATCTATTTAAAAGTTGAATACTTTATCATATGAGTTAAGTGTAATGAGTAAAATATAATAAATTATTAAAAAAATAAAATATTTTCAAGTGCAACCCAAAAGTAATACAAATTTTTTTCATTTTAAAACTCTTCATTCTTTATATATAAACACCATGCACACAACAATAATAATAAATATAATGTATTGATTTAAATTTTTTCCATTTATAATAAATGCAAACTCAAACTCTGAAACAAGTGGTTTACTCATTACCTGCTCGAATTCAAAATCAAGTAATATCCTATTGGATGTTTATTATTCCAATAAAGATTAGATAAGATAATAGTCGATTTTGAACTCAGTGAAACAGTGTGCAAAATATGACATGCATTGATGTTAGTGACGGATATACAAGATGAGTGGGAATTTAATCCTTAAGAATTTATTTCAGTGGGGAGCAAAATGTAGGAGTTGAATTCAAATCACCTTAATTACAAAGAAGATTTGATAAAATTAAAACCAGGATTATATATGGAATCCGCTCCAGAGCTCTCCCAAGCAGGATATGACGAGGAAGATGATAATCTTCAATAAAGAAATGAGAGGGTTAGATCCATAGCAGACGGGGTATCAATATGGAAATAGGACGAGGTAATGGAAATCGAAGGGCAGTAGCAAATCTCTTTCAAGGGCAAGTTAATGGGCAACACGAGTAGGATGCCTCTAAGCAGTGGTTATTAGATGATGACACAAAGGTGTTGTAATTAAAATTCAGTATGTGAAAACCATCACATAAATACGAATATTTATATTAAATAATTAAGAATCAAAATACTGAATTCTTACGTAAGCGCACTTAATCCATAACAAAATATCGGAATCAAGATGGCGCTTTACGATCTTCCGATCCATATTACTTTACGTCTAACATTTATCTCGATAATGTGAATCGACAACTAAAATTATAATACGATCCTGACCACGACTCTATTTTAAAACAAAACACCTGTGATTCGTTTATAAAGAAATACGTCTGTCAGACAATCATGCCTATTTACGAAGAAATATCAGTTGTCAGAATTTCTATTTTAACCCATCATAAAAATAAAAATTACGTTTATCTTTATACATTAATGCCCATACTTTATAATATGTTAATTAAGGTTCTAAAACTTAAATTAATCACTTTAATTAGCCTAATTTTATTTGATAATCTATAATTCATATTTATTTAATATATCAAACCATATATTCGATTTTCCTCCAACAAAAGACATGGAGGGAGAAGATGACCTATTCTGCCCCTCAGTCAATATGACAAAAGAAGAGAAAAGGAGAATACGCCATGGAAATAATCCTTAATTATTAAGCTGCTTGGTTGTAGAATAGGGTTCAAAATCTTCAAGTAAACTAACGGACATCTGGAAAATGAAAGCTGCATGGAATCTCGTAGAAATGGACAACGGATTCTTTCTGGCCAAGTTCTCATGCCGTGATGATTACGTGCCAAATATGGAGGGCCTGGGTTGATCTTCAACCATTACCTTACGTGTGAGATCTTGGGGTTCCGAACTTTGACACTAAACAAGACAACCTGATCACGAGCCTCCTTGTTTGGGTTAGAGTTCCATGTCTCCCTATAGAATATTATGACCGAGAATTCCTGATGAGACTAGGAGCCAAGCTAGGAAAACCGATAAAGATTGATAGTGCAACATGTAAAGTTTTTCATTAAGTACTTCATTAATTTATAGAGATTAAACCGACTGGGCACGGCCAATTGCTCGAAAGTATTTCGGGCTTCCTATCAAAGATAATGTACCGGCCGGGTGTGTGATCGAGGTCCGCCTACCAAGCATGCAGAGTACCCCGCTACCGAACCTATTTGGCCGAAGTTCTGCCCTCCCAAACCCTGCATGATACATTTTCTATCACATACGCATTCCCTCCCATACCTGCTTTCTCCGAGAAAAGTGATCTGCAATCCATGTGCCCGCCCAAAGTGGCCACAATGGTAAGATCTCAGATCTCGAGATCTGCCTCTTCGCAGCCTCTTCAATTCCGATCAACAAAGAAAGAGATCCACGGATTCCAGCGTAATGTAATTTACGTTGTTTTTTCTCCATTAAAACGATGTTCGTGGTTCTACCATGGTGATCTAGTTGTTAGAAATTGTGATCCTACGCTTGGTAATGAGCCAACCATGGACTTAACTCAAAACATAATGGATTTGAGAAATTTTTTTTGGTTTTATGAAAAAATCTACATCTCCGTCCACCCCTGATTTTCTATACATCCAAAATTAAATATTTTTACATATTTGGAATCCTCACGACGAGACGATCACAACGGTGGGTGGCACGTCAGCCGGAACCAAGACGCGCCTCACGCCGCCACGCCGCCGCCACGCCGCCAAGACGACCGCGTAAAGACACGCCGCCAGATCGAACCAACGGGTCGCCGACGTCACATGACGCCAAGATGACCTGGCCGCGAATCGACCCGGCCAAACCGGATCTAATTCCGATCCGCTTCTGACCCGGCTCGCGAGTGGCTACTGACGTATTACTGACGTATCGGGCCGACGCTGGGCGGATGACGCTACCTTTGACTCACCCAGGATCTCGACCTTCGACCGACCCGATATTGATCCGACCGTTGAAGACCAATTCGGCCAACTGCCGACCCGATCTCGGTTGAATCCACAACCGGCCAACTGGCCAACCCGACTCGGCTGATCCAACCGGGTCAACTGGCCAACCCACCCGGCCAACACAACCTGCATTCCCCGATGCATCGCGCCGCCACTGTCGCAATACCGCCACACGCGTCGAACCTTCTTTCCGTGGCGCCATGGAGGGCGCGCGGGAGGGAATTTTCAGCAATTTGATACCTACGCATTCGTGATCAAATTTCTACACTCCGTATAACACTTAGCATATTCGCTTCTTACGATATGAAAATGCGATAGAACCCATGTATGCCTAAATATTGGTGGTATTTTCATCGTATTCTCGTATTTCATGGTTTTAAATACATAAGGTAACTAACATGAATACCACGCATAATGCAAGTTCTAAATTAATTGACTATTAATGAATTGAACAAATATAACTGCATTACATATATCGAATGCGACAAAGCTTTATATCCTCGATATGAAAGGATTTTCTAAGGATTCAATCGGGTCGCGACCGCCAAAGTTAAGACACCTGATCGATCTTCAGTAAATATCGCCCCATTATGTGGATGTCTCATGTTTTATTACGTGGTCATATCCCCAAAGGAGGCGATCATGTGTTAATTCATTGAGGGATACATGGATGGCATGCAATGAGAAATGACTGATCTTAAGTGTTCATACACCCAAAGGTGGTGATTTCCTACTAAGGATTAATATGTTCCTTTGAAGGTCGCTATCATGTGGAGAATGTACAACTACATGTCATATTCTCCGCCAGCGATTATGCGATTTGATGTATGTAATTGCATTTAGTATTCACATGATGCCGGACAGATCGCTTTTGTTTTTTGTTTTCATAGACATTTCACCAATTTTTCCTGCGGAGCTGCAATTCCATTTCAATAGAGATCCTTACTGATTGAATTTTAAGAAACGGAAAGAGTGACTCTCTGCTTAAACGGAGTCGGCGATGTTCACGGCGCTACAATGGATAAGTTTCATGTATATCATATCCTCTAGTACTAAGCCGAAAACTGAATTTTGCTACCCGATAAGGTCAGGATTTCGTTGTCGATTAAATCGAAGAAATCCATACAAGAACACTTGAAAAGGCCATCAAAGAGATCATCGCTAAGGAAATGATGGCACTATAGAGGCCAGGAAACTCCAGCTCCCAATGCCGAGGTTGGAACACTTCTCCAAAAGCCTTCAACATGAAGTATGATACAGCCAAGCTGTAGATTATGTCCCGAGGATGGTGGACTTAGCGCTAAGCTCAAGCTCTTAACGTTACCATTCCCGATGCTCAGATTGTGGCATCAAGCTCCCGAACACCCTTCCACCCGATTGGGATTATAAAGATAAAATCCACAATTCCCAAGATGAAACTTGGTCAAGAAATGACTTGATAGCAAGGGTGGTGCGTAGGAAGAGTAAGCTTAAGAAGGATAAAGAGCATGTGGCCTTATATGTCGTTAGTTCCCATAAGAGAAAGAATAAGAAGTTCAAAAGTCGAACTCAAAAAGGTGCTCAAGAAACTACCGGTCAATCTGACAATATGGGTCCAAAGAAGACATTCTTGAAAAAGGATGGTGATCGCTGCTTCTTTTGCAAGAAGAAAGGTCACATGAAGAAGGACTGTGCAAAATTCAAAGCTCGATGTCCGCTGGGCTTACAGTAATGATTCTTTAATACTTGTTTGTGAATCCAACCTATCCAAGCACCATCCAGTTCTTGTGGTTGAGAGCGGAGCAACTAATCATGTCGCATTTTACTATACAGGATTCATAAACCTGAGGAAGCCAAACAAGGATGAATCAAAGCTCACCGTGGGAAATAACGGAAGGTCAAGTCATGTTCGTGGGAGATGTAACTAGTTTTAGATTCTGGTTTTAAGTTGATGTTGAAAGATACATTTTATGTACCTTTCTTTTAGAAGGGAATTCTAGTTTTTAAGATTGCTGTTCGATTCATATGATTATTCTTTTGAAATTAAGAGCAATATTATTTCAATATTTCTTAATTCAAATAAGGTCAGTACCGTCATATGTCCAACGGATTATATAGATTAAGTTTATCTCCCCGATGACATATAATGCATTTATACAGCTGAAAAGGTTGTTTCAAAAAGACCACTACCTAAGGATGAGTCTTATGCATTATGGCATAAACGTGATTTCCTGCCATATCTCTAAGGACAGAGTAGAAAGGCTAATAAAGACTAATATCCTACCCGCTTCTTAAATGACTTAGAGATATGCGTAGACTGGGCCAGTAGGGGTAAAATGACCAAGATAAGAAAGAAAACCGCAAATCGTAGTTCCGACTTGTCGAAGTCATTCAGACTCATATAAGTGGACCTTATGTGGCAACCTTGTGTAGAAATTTTTATTTCATCTACATTTATCGATGACTATTCTCGTATGGTTATTTGTCTTGATTAAAGAAAAGTCAGGAGTCTCTTGAAAAATTCAGATTTTTCGGATTTGGTAGCTTGATTCGGAAGAATTATAAAAGGTTGTTAGATCAGCCCAGGGTGGAGAGTATTATAGCGAAGCATAAGCGTCTTGGACGGCTTAAAGGGCCATTCGCGGAAATGCTTAGAGGACTGCGGGATAGTGGCACGATTTACTATGCACAGGAGTCCCGAGCAAAATGAAGGCATAGCCAGAAAATGTAATCGTACTCTTAAATAAAATGGTAAGGAGTATGATTAGTAGAGACCAAATTACACATTTAGGTTTTTCTATGGGGTGAAGCTTTGGCTTGACTTTGTACATTTTGAATCGTGTACCTACGAAAACATTCCATTGACTCCTTTTACGAGGTTATAATTTCAGGCGAAAGCCTAGCTTAAAACCATCTTAAGGTTTGGGGATGTCTGATAAAGTTATATAATCGACATTAAGTAAGTTGGACTCCGAATATAGGTGTTATTTTGTATCTT
This sequence comes from Tetrastigma voinierianum, assembly GCA_016808115.1. Lineage (NCBI taxonomy): Eukaryota > Viridiplantae > Streptophyta > Magnoliopsida > Vitales > Vitaceae > Tetrastigma > Tetrastigma voinierianum. The sequence goes on along the minus strand of JAEQBH010000831.1, from coordinate 56,888 downwards.
CAGGAACGTTGAGGGATATCGGTTCTATAATCCCAATGGAGCTGAAATTGTGGAATCACGAGACGGTAAGTTTTGGAGTTTGATGTGGCTAGAAAGAAAGTAAAACTCCTGGGAGCTATTAGCAGGGATGATGGTCACCGGTGAGTAATGTGAATATCTGTATCTCCTCCACTCCTGAATAATTGTGGAAACTCCCATACGTATTGAACTGTTGAGGCCAGGGATCTGTTGTTGACGGCAAATGAAAGTTCGTCAAGGCTCCTCGAGGGTGCGGAATGTGGCTAAATCGCTGCTCGGTGGGAGATCATTTGGGGAGGCGATCAAGTATACCACGGGACTATTTGAATTACATATAGGAGAAACGAAGACTACGATATCGGTTACGTGGCGATCGCGATAACTATGAGGAGCATTTGTTTCTTGTCTCGATTGACTGTGGTTAGATCACGATGAGGTGAAATTGATCATGAGGCATAATGGGTTTGGGAACTTATTGGATTACTGGTCGTAGACCCGTTAGTGCGGAAATGGGTGTATAAGACTAAAGGGGTACAAGGAAAGATTGAAGTTTAAAGCGGGGCCCAGTAGCCAAAGGTTTCACTCGGAAAGAAGGAGTAGACTATGGAAGCAACTTTTTTCTCCAGTCTCTTAAGATTCTTTTCGAGTGATCATGGCATTAGTTGCTCATTTTGATGTAAGGTTACGGATGGATGTTAAAAAGCGCATTTCGATGGAACCTTAATGAAGAAGTCATAAGCAGATGCAACGAAGGTTTTGTGGCAAATGATTCGAGGTAAGCTTGTATGTGGCTGAAAAAAGTCTATTTATGGTGCCAGCGAACTACAGACAATGGTACTTGAAGTTTATAGTGTTTGTTGCTTCATATGGTTTTGTTGAGAACAAAGTAGATCGATGTATATCTTTATGAGGTCGGTGGGAGGAAATTCATTTTCCTAATACTCTATGTGGATGATATCTTGCTTGCAAGCAGTGACATGATCTCTTGCATGAGCAACGGATGTTGTCAAACAACTTTGATATGAAGGACCTTGGTGAGGCGTCTTTTGTCCTAGGCATTGAGATTCATAGGGATCGTTCTTGCAGACTATTGGGTTTATCTCAGAGGGCATATGTTGATCGTGTTTTAGAAAGATTCAACATGCAACTATGTAAGCCAGGAATTGCTCACAATCGTAAAGGTGATAAGTTGAGTCTATCACAATCCTCGTTCGAGATATAGAGAAAACTTCGAATGAAGAATATACCTTATGCTAGTGCACTTGGGAGTATTATGTATCAACAAAGTATGCCTTAGGCACGATATATTGCCTTTGCAACGGGACTTCTAGGCGGATATCGGTCAAACCAGGAGCGTGATCATTGGAGTTCTTTGCCGGGATTATGAGGTACTTAAAAAGAGGGCGAGACTATATGTTTGATTCTGAACATGTTCGGGACCTACGGTAGTTGGGTATTCGGTCGGGATAACTTTCAGCGTGTCAGGGATGAAGAGTCCTTATTGGTTATATCTTTAAGTTAGCGAGGAGGTGTAGTATCATGGAAAGTGAGAAAAACAGAAGTCAGTGCATCCTCACTTAGCCCTGGCGGAGTTGTATTTTTCAATGGAGAGTGGCATGGGCGTTGGACTCAGACCTGGATGGGAATTAATGTTGATTAAATGGAGTTTGATCAGGTTCTTGTTGAAAGCGATAACTCTGGGTTTGATAACATGTGATGAGGTTCTCAAGGGATACTAAGACTGTGGGTCAAACATCACGTTCCTGAAGATTGCCGAAGACGGGCGAAAAATTTGCGGTGAAGGCATCTCGTGGATGATGATTGCGGATAATGACAAGGCGGCGGCGGACTGACGAGATGTGTTAACATGGGCCCAGGGTATCATGGGATCTTGTGAATTAGTGGAGTATTAAATTTTATGTTGCTCCCAATAAAGTTAATTGATTTCATTACATTTTTTGTAATAATTGAATAATGTATCGGCTCTTTTACATTGATAAGGTATTGGTGAATGTAGGTTTATCGAGTTGAGTACATATATTGTTGAAAATATCAAGGCGTGTGACCTTGATAAGTATGGGGCGTGCTTTGGAATTAGCCTCGATAGCATATTTTATTACATTAAGTAAAGTTACCTATCGAGGTAACATATATATCTGGGGTTAGTTAGACCATGATGGATGTCTGGTGACACAGGTTTGCGTAGCTTTAAGGAGAGAGAATTTGAATTTAACAAAATGGATAACACATGAAGTATCACTCATTATGAGGTATTGTCCATTTAAACACACTACCATATTGAATAATGTCAGTGAAGTTGAAAGCACTCGTGACCGCGGAAGGGGTTGCGTGAGTCACGTGCGATTCACAGCCATGATTCGATTATTCGAACTTTATGGATCAGAACCAGTAATAAAAATCAATCTACAAACACGATATGAGTGCGCTGAGTTTTGAACAATTAATAATAGCTGAGTGGGAGAATGTAAAGTTTTTTTTCATTAAGTGGGCTTCATTAATTGTGGTATTAAAGCGGTGGAATGGTCGAATTAGAGGTGAGGTTGTGGGCTTCTTAATGGCGTATAGAATTTGGCCCGGTGTGTGGTGAGTTCGGCGGGCGTTATGAGAGGGCGGAGTGGTCGGAACTACATTTAAGAAAGCTGAGTCCTCCCGAACCACTGGGATGCATTTTCTATCACGTCACGTTATTTCTCTCGTCACGGTTTTCTCACGAGAAAAGTGATGCGGCAATCTCATAAAGCCGGTTTGAAGGTCGTTTGGGAGAAGATCTTGAGATCTTGAGATCGGTTCTCTTTGCAGCTCTTCATCAATTCCGCATCAACAAAGAAAGAGATCCATGGATTCCAAAGGTATGTAATTTACAGTGTTTTTCTCCATTAAATGATGTTTGTGTTCTACCATGGTGATCTAGGTTGTTAGAAATTCGTAATCTTACCTGGCAAACTGGCCTCGAGGATATTTTGCTAGGCGTGTGTGGAGGTGGACATTCTGAAGCCCCTAGTGTCAAAATTCGGTCTACGAGAAGAGCGACCATAAGGTGAATATGAAGGATTGCATCTAGGTGGTTGTGGACATCGGGGGCTTGATGCCCGTCGGAGGTGGCCAGAGGCGGCCCAGGTGTAGAGGGCGCGGGAAAGCGACAAACAGTGATCCCAGGAAGGAAATGACGATAAGGAAGGCAGTGCCCGATCAATCAGAGTGCAGAGAATTATGGGTCGTGGATGTGAAAAGGAAATCACGTGGAGCCCTAGTCCCGACCTTGAGAGAAGATAATATGGCGGGTAACGGGAGGGAGGGACACCAAGGGATGAGTAAGAACTCCTATTTTGAGAACCATATGAGTAATATTAATTTAGGAAAGAATTCTAGATATGCAGCACTGATAGTAGAGGAAGAAGGGGAGGTACGTAGCACCTGTTAGGACTTTGATTGTTGGATCTATGAGCGTCGTGACCTTGACGTGAACTATAAAAGGAGTGATTCGACAGTCTGGAATCACCTTTTGATGATTAAGTCCCGATAAAAGATGGAGAAGAAAAAAGTGAGAGCTTTCGCACGTTTCGATGCATTACCTTATATTCTTGGAGTTATAAGTAAGTGGTTCGTTAATCTTCCCTTAATTTTAAGAATAAAATCCCTTAATTTTAGGGATAAAATATATTCATTCCAATCAAGGATTAACCTTTCGAGAAATAAGGGATTTGGAAACTGGGAAATTCGCTGATAAATACCTCTTTTGTGTATTTTACGTAGCCGTATCTTTATCATATGACAGAACTTCTCCTCTGTTGTGGATGGTCATTGGGGACTTGAGAGCCACTAGACGGTTGCCATGAAGTGAGTATTTAACAGGAAACCCTATCTTTCTCAGATGGGCTTTAAGACTCCTCGTGGATTGGTTCAGAATGGTTTAATATGGTAAGTGGGCTTGAGTTGTTTCGTGATGTGTGGGCGAGCGGGCCTTTGGGTCGTCCAGTAGTGGAGTATGGGTCGAGACCACGGTACTTTCATGATGCCCCCTTACTCCCTTGGTGAACATTTGTGTTTCTTTAGTTGGGGAAAATACGATGCTTCTAAACCTTGAGTGTGGAAAGTTGAAAGAATTAGGAGAATTAATGCGTACATTGAATGCGTCGTAAGGTGAAGTGTATTTGGATATAAAGTGTGTGGGTAGTGCACGTTTCCCAACATGGCTGCAACGCATGATGTCCTGATGGCACATTTAATGTGCTCGTTGATGTTTTGCCCTTATATATAGGGGTCGGCCTTCGAGGCTTTCCCTTTTTACTATTTCGCAAAGTTCTTTACCTACTGCAAATTCCTTTCTCTCGTGTTTCTGTGAATTGTTCTTTGAAAGGAGTTATCGAAGGTCCCTTCACAACTTTCAATTTTTCGATGAGTTTTTTTTTTTTGACTAGTTTGTACTCCTTCTCTGCGTATTTTTTTTGTGGCTCTGTTTGCTTGGTATTCTTGGTTTAGAAAGCTTTTGTTTCTTTCTAAGATTGTGAACATCATTCGTCGGTAGGGTTTCGGTGACGATGCTGTAGGCTGGGTATAGGGTGTTCCCATGTTTAGAGTCATCCCATCAAGTAATGCGAAGGTTCCTGGTTTGGGATTCTTAGGTTCTATCACTGGAGAATTGTCGAATCTTCAGAGGGGAGGGGGTTTCTTTTTTCTTTTGAGGGTTTTAAGCTAATCCCTTTTTTTTCTTGTTTGTTTGCTGTAAGAATGGTGAGGAGGTCACGAAGAGGCTTCATGATCGGGTTGGACGCCAGAGGGGAACCCTCGGGAAACACCCATGGTAAGCGACTGGTCGGTAGCGTAATGCATGTAAGAGGATTTGAGGTCCTTAGACAAGTTCTGCGCCATCAGTTGGGGTGTCCCGGATGACCACGACTACCTCGACGATGGGAGGCGGAAAATAATCTTGGATTTATTTTACTTGGGAGCCGGTTGCTGCGGGCTTTGCCTCGTCCTTTTTACGGTGACGGTTTCTACACACGATAGGGCACCTCATACACTCGTACATTCGAATGTATTTCAGATTCTGACGGGTTGTAGTGTGCTAAACTTTCTCTACCAGTTGGATATTTCGCTGGTAGAGATTTGTTTTATTTACACTTTGAAGCTTAGGATTGGGGGTTGCCTATCTATGTCGGCTCACAGTCCCCGATTACAATTTGTAACTAGGCTTAGGACTCCCCCAATTTGAAGCCTTGAGGGTTGTCTTGGTTAAAGGTCCGTAGTGCAGGCGTCGAGATGTGAGGCTTCCGCTTTGATGAACTAAATACATCTCATTCTCGAGTTTGTTTCGGCTTGGTGGGACTTGCTCTCTGGCGGAGTACGTGTTTTGACATGCCATTCTTTTCTAAAATTCTTGCGTGTTTTAACATGACCTTCTTTTCTAAAATTTTATAGAGTATATAAAGTGGTGGGCATTTGTGATTAGACTGGAAGGGCTGGATGATCCGTGACGAAGCCGGATCAATGAAGGGAGCGACCACGGAAGCTTCTATCTTATCTGTTGGAAGTTAAGTAATTAAGTATTGACCATACCATGATGTATACTCGTGGTTGCGGTGGAAATAATGAAGACTGGCATTGGTTCTCATGACCTTTTGGTGATCCGGATAAACTCTTCCGCTGGCGGGGAAGATAGACATTTCAGATCGTTGAAAGATGTATCTGTTAAATGAAACGTTATGGGGAGCGGAAGACAGACGATTAAAGACTATGATGGATGAAACTTTATGGTTCTGTTGATCAAATCTGTTAGTGACGACGAGGAAGTAAAGCGGTGTCTATTCATGATTGATTTGCCACGGATCAGCGAGTAGGAAACGAAGAAACTCTGGGAAACTTGGAACTCAGAAGCATTCAGTGGCGCTAAGCGGTTGGTGGGAAACAGAGATAGACGGATATTCCAGTTTTGAGACCTCTAATGTATGGCGTTGAAGGAGGGATGACAGAGAGATATAGCAGAAGGACCTTCTACAGGCAAATAATCAGTTTGTGTGAAGTATTGTATTGGGCAGATGTTGGTGTGATGTAAGTGTGGATGATCCTCCACGTGATTCAGAGGCTGTGAGCTCAAGGCTACCTAACAGGCTGATGTTGGGCTCGTATGTTAAGTCGATGGAGTGGGGCCGCCCTTCGGTGGACACGTCGACTCCTAGTCTAGATAAAGCCCGATCAATTATTGACCCTTAGAACCCGCTTGACAGAGGACTCTTACATTTGCACATATGCGCAATCTACCCTTTAATCTCCTCCGAATGCGGGTGGCGGCTCGTCTTGAGGGAGTACTCAGATTCATTTCCCCCGGTACATGGATAGACATCCTACTTGACGTGTGGGCGAGGATGGGATGTTTGACCATGACCATGACTTTGGCCAGGATGAGCGAGTTGGAATGGCTAGACTTCTAATGTTTGAGCGTGGGTTTGATGTTGTAATTCCCTCCTAACACTTGTCCTTTTGTAGGTTGTCACCGCTATTCGGAACATGGCGATCTAGCATAGGGAGCTTCACCATAAATTTGGGAGATCTTCAGCTGTTATGTTCGGTCGGTAGTTTCGAGCACCAGGCCTTAGACGACGCCTTGGTTAAGTCTAAAGATAGGTCTAGGCATTAGGAGCGGGAGGTTAAGGTCGGTGCAAGGAAGATTGTGAGTGCGGAGAAGGGGAGCGATGAAGCCAAAGAAGAGGCGCGGCACGCCCGGTTAGCTATAGTCGCGGTAGGTGACATGAAGGCGCTGGCGGAGGACAAATTGGCTAGAGTTCAAGATGCCTTGGTAGTTAAGAAGGGGCCGAAGTCTGAGGTTGAAATTTGGGTTACACTTTAGAGAGGTTGAAAGAACTTCACTCTTGTTGGAGATCGGGACAGCTAAGGATGAAGTGTCTTCTCTCCACTCTCAAGCAGGCAAGGATAAAGAGGCCATGGAGAAGGACTACCATAAGGACTTGGAGACCAGCCCAGGTTCGAGGATGGTATGCGGGCTCGTCACGACCAGCTCCCTACAGAGTTCTTCTGTGAACTCCGGGGTGCCCAGGCAGGCACCCTGCGAGGCCTCGGCCGGCGAGGTGAAACGGAGCGAAAGCAGTGAGAAGCCCGAAAGGATATATAGAGGAGAGCTCCTATTGAGGACTTTGCTGGAACATCTTAAGTTCTCCCCTCCCTCTTTTTGTTGTAATCGGCCTCATTTGGTTGTCATAACTTATATGTATTTTTCTGACACTATTTTCGTATTTATGAAATACAATTTTTGGTGTATTTATGCTGCGATTCCTTTTATCCACAGCTCCCTTGGCCCAAGATAGTTGCTTCAGGGATATCAATGTTAAGTTAAGATAGAAGCCGGTAGGGTTCGCACATGGGCTAGCAGGTAAGGCACCATTTTCGGGCCTTGGCTTTAGCCAACAGAGCCACTGAGGTGCTTAGGCATGTGCCAGCAGGCTAGGAGCCATGTCTGGCCTTTTAAAAGTGTTAGCAGGTTATGAGCCATATCTGGTCTTTTGAAAGTGCCGACAAAGCCTGAGCCACATACGGTCTTTTGGATGTACCCCTGACCAGGGCTAGGGCCACTTCTGGTCTCCTGAGAAAGTGCCCGGCGAATTTAGGAGCTATGGTCTTTGAAAGTGCCGGGCCCATGGAAGAAAGCCACCTAGTACTTGATTTGGGGACTATTCGGGAATTAAAAGAAAATACTTTAAAGGAGATTTAGCGATGGATATCTTTGAAAATTTCATTGATAATAAATTATGAATTGAAAAAGAAAATGCTTTAAAGGAAACTTTATTAATAATACCTTTAAAGAAATTTTTTATTGATAATACCTCTTAAGATGCGTAACATTCCACATCATGGGCACTGGCATCCTATCCAGTTTATCTAATGCGTACAATTCGGCTACCCCCACTTTGTATCGGTGTACGGCCTTCGGTTGGTTGGAACTGCAGGCTGTTGGGTTAGCGTATTTTAAAGACCGCTTCTCAAGACTAGGTATCCGACTTGAAATGCACGTTGTTTCACACTCCTGTTGTACAGGTTTGTAATTCTTTGTTGGTACGATTCCATATGTACAGCTGCAGCTTCATGAAGTTCGTTTGCCATATCTAAGTCTTTGGTAATGGCTTCCGATGCCAACCTTCTTAGGGATTCGGATTCGAGCATGGCACCGATTTTGTAGGAATTATGGCCTCCATTCCGTAGGTGAGGCGAACATGAGTTGCTTCAATCGGCTTCTGGTGGTGTTTCTATAGGCTAAAAAGACTCTGGTAGCTTGTACACCATTTTCCTTTTAGTAGAGATGTAGTCGCTTTTTCAAACCCGTCAAGAGAGTTTTGTTAGATGCTTTCGCCTGGCCATTGTTCTACGGGTACCGTGGGGTTAAATATAAGTTTTTGATTTTTAACTCATGGAAAAAATTTCTAAATACTCTATTGTCAAATTGTGGTCCATTATCAGTTACAATGGATTGAGGTATTTGTCGGCCCGAGCTATATTCTTCAAAATAAATTGAACGACTTCTTTATCTTTGATGGAGGTGAAGGCTTCAACTTCTATCCATTTATTGAAATAGTCGGTGGCAACCAATGATAACTTTTTTTGAGCTGGGGCGGTAGGCAGCGGTCTAACTATATCAATCCCCCATTAAGTGAAGGTCCAGGGGCTCGTGATGGTGGTTAGATCTTGGTAGGCCGCCGGGATGGGGCATCGTTGGTAGCGGTCATACTACGTGTAAACGTGCATCAGCTCTACGGTTGGCTAATAATAACCTTGCGTGTGGTCCTTGTGAGCGAAATTAAGCTTGGATGGTTTATATATTCCTTCATGGGTTACGCGATACATCACGCCCCGATTGGTGAGACATTTGAAGTCTGACCGTCCCCAGAGGCCGGGTTTATATAATTCTTATTCCTGGGGAGGATCAGCCACCTAGACTTGGATCTTGTGGGCTTAGTTCTTTATCTAGCGATTCTCGAGCCGAATAGTGCCTTATTAGGTCATCGAAGGAATGGAGCTTCATCTATTTCGTTTACACAGTGGTAGTAATTGATGATCTTAGGTGGAAGATAAACGAGGAGAAATATCGTTTCTTTTATTGGGAGGGATGCAGCTACCCCTGCCAGTGCATCTACCTTTTCATCCGAATCCCTCGAGATATGCTCAAGCTTCCAAGCCCCAAAACTCTCAAGTCGTTTCTTGACCAGACTTGCATACCTAACCATGCGCTGGTCTCGCATTTCGTATTCTCCGTTTACTGTCCTTTACTAATTGAGAAACACTTTGCGTGTGGTGGGTGCCATAAGGATCTGGATTTTGAGGTCAATTAAGTAGGATTGCTTCATATTTAGTCTCATTATTATTAGACAAGCGGAGGGAATCTAGTTGGCATGGCTTGTTCTATCATTTACCTAGTTGGGGCTTTAAGTTGAAGCTTGACTCTGGCTCCCCGTTTAGAGAAACGGAGTCCATATTAAGGATCCACCGGCCAGCGTTACCACGGTCCACATACGGTTGGAGTAGTTCTCTTAAAAAATATGCCGGTATCACATCCCTTTAATTCAGCGAGGTTTATCTTGAGATACGAATTCACTTAGTTGATAATACATCGAGGTCATCCTTCACGATGCATCGGGCTTATTTATAGTGCTTTGCAAAGGGAGATTGGTCAACACGACGATAGGATGTGCCTGGAAGTAGGGGGCGTAGCTTCTTAGCTGCCACGTGGAGGGCGAGTGCCGCTTGTTCGAGACGGGTATACCAGGTTTTTGCTTCATATAGAGACTTGCTTACAAAGAATATTGGTTTATGCTTTCGGTTTTCATCTTCTTTGAACAAAGTTGCACTTGTTGAGGCTTTTGACACCTCCAGGTAAATATAGAGTGCATCGCTTGCCCCTGAGCTAGTTAGAATTGGCGGTTCAGTAAGATATTGTTTGATCGCCACGAAAGCTTGGTCGCATTCCTCATTCCAGCCGACCTTTTTGGCTCTTCTTAGAGTGATAAAATGGTTTAATTGGTGCGTGAAGCGGGATATGAGCGCCCCAGAGGCTGCGGTAGACCTTGGTCGGCCTGCTGCTTGAGCTAGCCGGTCGGTTGATGCGCTCATTTTACGGAGGTAGGGCACGAGAGTCCATTATAGCTTTGAGTTAGATAGGATTGGCCTACATTCCTCTGCAGGTCACCATAAAGCACAAACTTGCCGGCCCGACACTTAGAACTCAATTTCAAAGGGTTAGTTTCATGTCATACATTGGTAATAAACCCAAAAAGGCTTCTTGTAGATGCTTGGTGTGGTCGAAGCGTTCTTTGGATTTCACAAGCATATCATCGATATAGACCTCCATGGTTTAGCCTAACAGTGGTCGAAAAATCTTAGTCACTAACCTTTAAGTGATAAAAAATGGTTTTAATCGATCTACGTGAAATAGTATGAGCCTTTAGAGTTGCTAACGGGGCGGGTGGCTGGCGCATTTTCTAGAAGGTAGGAGCGAGGAGTCCAGTATAGATTTGAGTTAAATATGATTGGCCTCCTATTCCTCTACAGGTCACACCATAAAGAGCCTAAAAATTTGCTCGAGACGGCAGGGCACCAAGAATTTCAAGGGTTGAGTTTCATGTCATACCATCGTAATAGCTAAAAGGCTTCTTGTAGATGCTTGGTGTGGTTAAAGCGTTCTTTGGATTTCACAAGCATATCATCGATATAGACCTCCATGGTTTCGCCTAACAGTGGTTGAAAAATCTTAGTCACTAACCTCTAAGTGATAAAAAATGGTTTTAGTGGTCGTGAAGCAGGGATGTAGGCACTTAGAGTTGCTAAGCCGGGACGGTCGGTATTGCACTTTTCTAAAGGTAGGAGCCTGAGAGTCCATAATAGATTTGAGTTAAATATGATTGGCCTCTATTCCTCTCTAGGTCACCATAAAGCCTAAAAACTTGCCCGAACTGATGCCGAACACACATTTCAAAGTGTTGAGTTTCATGTCGTACCTTCGCAATAGCTCAAAGGATTTTTGTAGATGCTTGGTGTGGTCGAAGCGTTCTTTGGATTTTACAAGCATATCATCGATATAGACCTCCATGGTTTCGCCTAACAGTGGTCGGAAAATCTTAGTCACCAACCTTTGATAAGTTGCACCGGCATTTTTCAAGCTAAAAGGCATCACATTGTAATAGTATAACTCGTGAGGTGTAATGAAGGTCATTTTCTCTATCGAGACGAGTGCATGGGAATCGATGATGCAGGAGAAAGCATCGAAGCGACGATATTCCATGCCCCGGCTAGCGGCATTAACAATTTAGTGCATGTACGTGGCGAGGAAGCTATCTTTTGGGCATGCTTAGTGAGGTCAATGTAATCTCACATCCTGTCATACCTCTTTGCTGGAACCACACCACGTTGGCTATGGTCGGGATACTTCTTCTTTTTGATGCGACTTTTGCTCTTAGTAAGTTATACACCAGTCTTAATGGTTGATGGATCTGGGTGGAAGCACTCAACCTATCTTGCAGTGCGGATGTGGGGTTGTGGCCCCAGTTCATGAGAGGCACCATCGGGTTAAATCTGACCATATGCAGTGGCTCCGGGCGAATCGTCATGTTGTTCAAAGGCATGAGTCGTAACTACTCCCTCTATTCATTGGACAGGAGAAAATTGACATAAGTGAACTTTTCCGGCCCATCCAACGTTTCTTTTTCTAGGGGATCCATAGCCAAAGGATCCTTCTCTTCTACCCTGATTTGAGCGTCGAACTGTGATTGCTACGCGGGGGTTTGATCTTTGAGGGAGGAACTTTCAAAGCTTTTCCCCCCTCTCTGTCCCCGTATAGATAGTTGATAACCAGCATGGCGCGGTGGTGGCAAAGGTCGACTTGTCGGCGTTAATCAAATGGTTATTTGTTTGGTGAATAGGTCGAGAGTTTCATCGAGGTGAAGCCATGCCCGACCCGTTATGGGTTGTAAGGCCCCGAGTCTTTGGCGATTGAGAACATAACTTTGGCGGACCATTGGTGGAAACTTCACGGGGAGTCACGACATCTCCTAGTGTTGCGGTAGTTGCACCATTAAAACGAGAGAAGGTCGCCTGGCAGGTTTAACATACTGAGGAGAAAGCCATTGCTCGAAGAATTTGGTAGTTGCAACCAAGGATCAAAATATCGGTAATCACGGATACATCGGTATTTGGGTTTTATGGTATTTGAATTTTACGGATATATCGGAAATATCGGTAAAGTATCGGTGTATATTTTGACAAAAATATCAATAAAACGAAAATTAACAAAAATACTTTGAAATTCATGGAAATACTTTGTTAAACTATAAAAAAGACATAAATAAGTAAATATACACTTGTTGAAAACGATATTCATTATAATTTATTGAAAAATTACATTACAATAGTCTTTTAAAACCAAAATGAAGACCGATGTGGATCCATTACATTATTTGATGAAGGGATCTCGTCTTGTTGAAGACAATATTCAAAACCAAGATCTTCAAATATTGAGATAATCACAAAGAAAAAATAATTTGAGAGTCAAATGGAGCTTGGATTGGATGAGTTTGTAAAGAAATTGTAGGATTTTAGGGGTATTTATAGAGTTTTTTGGAGTCAAAATAGTCATTGGATTGTCAAAAAGCCATTGTGATTTAATTTTAACCGTTGGATTTGATTTTGGTTCAAATCTGACCGTTTGATCATCATATATCTGTTGGAAATCAATCTAAATTGTTAGATTAGACTTCAAATTTAAAATCGTAAGTGGATTGTATCATATAGCTGGATGCTTTTAAAGCGGATGAAATGCGGACCTTTAGATCAAGCGGGAATGGATATGGTATCGGATTACTGGTGAGTAAAGGCATGGTTGATATTTTGAAAATGATGATGATATATTTCCAATATTTTCTGGAATACTATCTTTAATATTTTAAGAATATATCTCAGATGTTCTGGAATATTTTGTAAACTCATTTTCTGAATTGGCTTTACACGTGTGTGACGTATGCTCTTGATTTCGGCCGAAATTTTGGTGATTTTACCAATTTTTTGGGCAACCAACTTTCAGTTGGAAAAATCGTGTCTGTACCAGCTGATATCCGATATTTCGACGATATATCGGGCGACATTGATGATTTTTTGTTCCTTGGTTACATGAAGTACGCCCTGCGCTAGGATCTGCAGTACCATGTGCACATTAAAATCGATATCTGAGTGTGAGTACCCGTCCGCGTGTAATGGAGACACAATAACCTTATTCGGGTTGACAAGAGGAAAGGATATGGGGCGATCTAGCAGCGGTATCGCCCCGTATACGCCTTTGCGTGGATAGCATTTACCTTGACCTTAACTGTGGCGGATCTCAAGAGTTTCCTCGTCGGCGTTTCGATTTGATACTAAGTCATCGGTGACGCTGAGTATAGTTTATGGCGGTGCGGATTACGGCCGAGGTGTCGTCTTGGCGTGTGATTACGTCCACGACTTGCCTAATTCCACCACGTGGTCAAAGTTCTTTGATATACCTCTTGAGGTGTCACTTTGATCGACTTTCCACCGATAACTTTAGGCTTTGGCGCCATGGATCTCATGGTCATGAATCTGTGATTAATCATGCCATGATGATTTGTTGCTTTGGGAGGATACATGGATCGGTGCGAGGCCATTTAAACTCTGTAGAGTCGCGAATGAAGGAAATAGCTTCTCATAAGAGACGTTAAGGGGGGTGGAGGGAGCTCTCTCTTTTTCTATGATTGATCACGGGATTGCTTTCGATCTCTGCTCTGACTTTCCTTGGATTCGGACGACTTCTTCCCATGTGACTTATTTCCCTTGGCCGGCTAGTTTGTAATCATGATAGTCTGGGTTGTTGCACGAATATTGTCTTCCGGCCAGTGAGTGGTATCTATCATTTACTTTGTATAATTCTTCCATTGTCATTAGGTGGGTGCAGATAGTGATTGGAAGAAATGAGTAAAATGTGAAAGCTTACAGATTTTGGAGGGGCGCATCCTGGCTATCTGACTCTATGCGTTTGGACGACTTTCCCAAACCTCCCTGTGAAGTCTCGAATAGACTCTTCTTCCTACTTTGAGAATAGTCTGTAAGGAGCTGATGTTCCTTTTTTATCGCACCGAACAAAGATATTGTGATACGAATGCTCCCATAGCTCATTGAACGAGTTTATTGAGTTACGTGGGAGCTTGTGGAACCAGGCTAACGTAGGCCCCCGCAAACTAGCCATGAATACTTTGTACAATAGTCGGTCGTTGCAGGCATTTAGTATCATTGCCTAGTTATAATGGAGCATATGATTGTAAGGGTCGACGAAGCCATCGAACGTGGAGAAAACTGGTATGACAAACCCGTGAGGAGGCTCATATTCAAGAATGTGTTGTCCAAGGGGCGAAGAGAGCATGTTGTCGGGTCTACGAATTAAGGCTGTAGGTGGCATATAGAACATTGGCCTTGTACCAAAGGCAAGATGTACAAGTGGCATTGGTGGCATTAGGCGGTCAGGCTGATACAGTGGCATCGTGCAGCCGGAAATGCGGCGGTTCCTAAGGAATTCTGAAATGGTGATCTTACCTAAATATACGCCTCCGCTTCTTGCCCCTTATGGGATGGGCCACTATGCGACATTCGCTGAAGGCGGGGGAGTGATCACGAGGCCTCTTGCGTGATTTAGTCTTTGTTCTCCCTCGAGCATCCTTTGCCAGTGAGAGACTTAAAGATAGGGAAGTGCTCGAAGATAACTCATCATTTGTTAGGGTATCGACATCGTTCCAGATAATGGGCACATGCCCTTTATTGCAGGCGATTGGATGCACAACTCGATTTCTATCTCGTACATCTTTTCTAAGATCGACATTTCTATATACGGGCCTTGACAGTGCATTCTCTCGTAGCGTTAAATGGCCTTACCGACCCCTTCATGTATTTCTTGCTCCTCCTATTTCCTCTCCATGTCCTGACGCCAATGGAGGAATTGATCTTTTGGGGATTGGATCATCGAATTGGTTGACATTGCAACTGCCTCGGACGAATTCGATGTGAAAGGAGGAACCAACAAAGTTCCAGGTGATGGAGGGTTCCTGGGATAATCATTGCCAAGCCCTGTAGCCTTATAGTAGCTGCTCGATTCCCACAAATGACGCAAATTGTTAAGACCTTGATCGTCGGATCCTCTAGGCATCAATAGTGAGCGTGAACCTGCCAAAAGGTGATTCGGCGGCGGAGTGTCGGCCACTTCTTAGATGATTAAGTAAGTAAAAGATGGAGAAGAAAAAGCAGAGAGCTTTCACACAATTTTCAATGCATTACCTCGTGGGAGATCTTCCCGATTTATAGGGTGTGGTTCGTTAATCTTCCCTTAATTTTAGGAATAAAATCTCTTAAATTTAGGGATAATTTTAGGGATAAAATCTCTTCCTTCCAATCAAGGATCAACCTTTTGAGAAATAAGAGATTTGGAAACTGGGAAATCCGTTGATAAATACCTCTTTTTAGTATTTTCCACCTTCATATGCTTATCTATAACGAACTTCCCATACGAGGTAGGATGGCAGACTGGGGGACTTGAAACCTTAGGACGGATCAGCTATCTTTAACAGATACCTTGTCTTTCTCGACGGGCTTTGGGCACTCTTATGTCCGGGCTAGTTCCGCCTCAGTTTTAATTTAGTGGGTCGGGACCGCTTTTGTGATACGGGCTGCCGAGCCCCGCATCGAATAGTGGTCTGTGTCTAAATACCACTCTGCATCTCCATCACCTTTTGAGGGGAATGAGATTTTGGAAGGTTATTATCGCGAAGGAGGCAAGGGCACAAATTTCTCTATGGCCAACATAAGCAACCAAAAAGGCAAGTGGCCAAACGTGTTAGGGGAAAAACCAGCCCCCACATGCCGCTTCACTACATCGCCGACATGGGGACTACCGCATCACACGAGAATGGGATGCAGGTGGAGGCCTTGGAAAAAATAAATCTTACAAGGAAAGGTATGGATCACTTCCAAACAGGCCACGGAAGAATCAAAACATTGGGTGGTTAGAGGGAATGTCAACTCAACAAAGGTATCAAAGAGAATTAATTCATACAAGGGGGTAACCAAATCTTCACATTTCTGAAATTGCAAGGAGAATATTTTCCGACTATCACCAAGACCCACTAGATTCACCTGCTATTGAGCAGAAAGGTATGCAAGTCGAAAGGGATGCTAACAACAAAGAGGAACGAGGAACCCGAGCTGAGCCGGGTATCACAGCATCGAAAGGGAGGGGAAGAGGACAATGATAATAATGTCAAGATACCAACAAGTTTAACCCACTTTTTCCATGGCCTATTTAGAACGAGAATGGAGCAACTTCTAAAGAGTTCATGCACATAGCAAAAGATTTAATCAGAGTGAACAAACCCGTGATTTTCGTCTCGCTTGAGAGAAATCTACCACTGTATCTTAACAAAGATGTGCAATATCGTGCCTTGTACAAAACCATACAAATACATAAGACTCCCACCAGGAGCAAGGAATAGAGGCCATCTTTTCCTTTCATCCGTAGTGAGTAGGCATAAGCTTCTAAGCTTAAAGTGATCGCAGAGGTGTGCTAACCGGGATGGCATCTTTCATATTGAACCTTCAAGCAACGCTCAACATACTTTTCCTGCGGACAACCACAACTTCTTTGCCTTTCTATCTCGAGTAATTCGCATACCCAACATTTGTTTTGAGTGTGCCCTAAGTCCTTCATGTCAAAGGACTCGAACAACCTCTCTTTCAACTCGCAATCAATTTTGAATCATTCCCCGCTATTAACATATCATCAACATAAAGTAAAAGAATAATGAAGTTACCATCCGTGAACTCTCGAATAAACACAATGATCTCAGATTCGCCCTCTTATACTGGCTCACCATAAAAGAATCAAACTTTCAGACCACCGCCTTGGCGCTTGCTTCAAATTTCATAAAGACTTTTTCTTTAATTTGCAAACCATGTGCTCTTACCTTTACTTTAAACCCCTCGTGTTGTTCTCTTCATTCAAATCACCATGAAGAAAAGCAACTTTCACATCTAACCTGCTCAAGCTCGGTAGTCTAAACTAGCAAAGAACCTTCAAATAACTCGAGTAGAAGACATTTTCACAACTGAGAGAATATCTCATCAAAAGTCAATACCCTTTTTTCTCGCCCAAAACCTTTTACTACCAAACGAGCTTTATACTTCAAGAATTTTCCATCACCATTCAACTTGAACAACCATTTGTTCCTTAATGCCTTTCGCCTTTGAAGTTCCACTACATAACTGGTCATTCTTAACAAAGAATGCATTTCTTCCTGCATAGCTTTCATCCAGCTTACCTTATCTGCATGAGTCTGTGCTTCTTGAAAATTCCTGCTCCTCATCAAGAATCAACACATACTCCGAAGAAGGATACTTGGATGATGGACTACTCCCATTAGTCCTTCTAATTCGAGGTTCCGAATGACTTGTCGAGGAGGTCGCCCCCGCCTCAACAAAGCCTTGATCACTTCGCATCCCATCATCAACCACCGTCTCGGTGCTTCATCACCCGGGCCATCTCGGCTTCCCATCTATAGTACGGCCGCAAAGGAAAATGAATAATCAGAGGGATCACTACCACTAATCGATGCATTTAACCTTTTCGCCTCTCAATAATCCGAATAGTCCGATCTTCATAAAATATCACATCTCTACTTCGAAAATCTTCTTTCACCGATCCCATAACTGCACTCCAAACTCTTCATTTCCATAGCCAACAAGGATACATGGAAAAAGCTATTATCAAGCTGACCTCTCGGGGCTTAGTGGACATGTGCAAAAGCTCAGACTAAAACCTTAAGACGATTGTAAACAACATCTTTTCCCTGGTCTACACTTCTCCTAATGTCAAACTCCAAAGGAACTCGGCGGTACTCATTTATCAAGAACAAGCAAGACGAATAGCTTCACTCCCAAAACACTTTGGGTAGCTTTGCCATTTTAGCATGCATCCGACCTTCCTCAACAATAGTGCGGTTCATCCTCGCAACACCATTGTGTCAGGAGGCCAGAACCGGGCTTTCGCGTCTAATACCATGTGCCGAGCAAGAAGTTTCAACTCCTTGATGTATACCACCTCCATTGTCAAGACAAGACACTTCAAAACTTTCCCGTCTCTCTTCAACTAAGGCAAGAAATTTCGAAAACTCGACACTCGATCTTCGCCTCAACAGATAAACCCACACCTTTCGATGCATCATCAATGAATGTGACAAAGCATCTATTTCCAAATTCGTGGACTCCACCTCAAAAGGGACCAAACATCGAATAAACCAATTCCAAAATATTAGATTTCCTTTTGAAGATTTAGAAAGAAACTCTATGATGTTTTCCAAATAAAACAATAATCACAAGGGTTAAGACTCACCTTAGTAAAAGGAATGAGATGTTTTTCAAGGAATATGTAACCCTTTCTCACTCATGTGACCCAATCTTTGCGGCTATACCTGGAGGAACCATCTTCGCTGTATTCAATTCATCTCCACATATTTTCACAATCGTCTGCAGTGTGCTTTCTAACTCATTTTACACATTAAAGAATCCCGAGAGTTTTCCATTTAATAAGCACAAGTAACTCACATATCCTTCCCGATCCAAGGCAACCTAAATAAGATTAAGACGTGTAAGTCGTGAAATATGCCGCACATCTCTCGAGTCAATGAACAACCAACGCTCCTGTCTCGTATGCAAACATCACCAATACCCACAATCTGAGTAGCCGGTGTTACCCATCTTCACAAAGACTAAAGTCTCCCGCTCAGACGATGTGAAGAACTCTTATTAGACGTGATGGGCAGGTCAGCCAGATAATAATCCACTAACCTCATTATCCTGTGAACAGTAAACATTCTTCATCTCCAAAAAATAAGAATCGCTACATCTCGCGATAAAGCAAACGTAGTATTTTTATTTTCATCTTTCCTCTGATTTTTGCCTTCTTTTTGTTCCCGTTTCCAAGCATAACAATTTCTTTCATATGTCCTTCCTTACCACAATGATAACACTTTCTTCTCTTTCAATTAGGATTCTCTTTCGGGATCGCGACCGCTGATTTCACGACCCTTAGGTTCTCTATTTTACCTCTACTCCTCGTTTCTCGTACAAGAGCCCCGGTCTCGTGAAGATATTCCTTGCTCCTCCCTGTTCCGGCTTCTTCATTAAACAAACTGCCTTTTACCATATCCATGGTTAAATTACAATAGAGCGAGTTAAGCCAAGTGAGATAACTAGAGTATCCTAACTATCCGCAAAGAACTCAAAAGTAACAATGCTGCAACTCATCTTCAATCTTCATCTTCATAGCATTTAACCGGTTCACCAACCCTTGAGTCACCGGTGTGCTCTCGCTACACCGGGTGGGCCCACTTTACATTTCGTATTTACTAGCCTTCTAATCAAAGTGGCTCTATTCTCGTGCGCCTTCGCCCATACACTGACTTAATTCTTTTTTCAAAGCTCGCAAAGATCGGGCCTCCCGCTGACACGTGATTTAAACACACTCCTATTTCCACCCACCGTCTCGATGAGCTACTGCTTTTTCTACGCACGATCTTCCATTCTCGCTTCGACTATCTTCGGTTTACTTTATCCCCATCAGCAAAAATATAAAATCTTTAATAAAGACATCTTCCATTCTTGCCTAAATAGAATAATTAGACGAGGTTAGTCTAATCATACCGCTTCCGAAGATTCCTCCATTTTTAAACCACCAACCACAATACCTGCATAATGTAACTGTGCTCGACAATTAATTTGTCGGGAAATAAACACAAGATCAATATTTTCCCTTGTTGATTTAACCTCGTTGGGGAGTCAATAAATGCAGCCTAGTTAAAAATAATATGCAATCACGAAAAACGAGGAGAAATTTTAACGTGGAAAACCTCCCCCGAAGTGAAGAGGAAAAAACCCTTGGGACCTTTGTGAGTCGCTTAAATACTCCCGTATAATAATTTGGAGTCTGGCTGAATTACAGCCCCAGGTTCAACGCTGGTTTTATGTAATCAGAATATGCACTTGGTCCCACAAAATCAATGAAATCGTCAAATATAGTGAATAAAATAATAGAGCCAAATCTGGCCTCAAATCGAGACAGATTGATGAAAATTCGCGTGTCTCTGAATCGTCGAATAAGAAAAGCATTTCTGTAAAAGTATAAAATGATATCGTGCCAGTTTTTACCTTTTGCAAAAACTTGCTGCTGCAATTCTGATTTCTGCACTCTATTCTAATTCTGAACTCCAAAATCAAAGTCTAATTTCTGATCGCTTTGCAGTTAATTGCTTCAGAAACTGCACAGCCGCCGGAGCTGGTTCTTGCTCTCCAAAAAAAACCTGCTGCACGACTCCTCAGATTTTTGAATAAGAAATGTATGCTGTAGCCCTAATGGGCTTAAGAGAAAATGGGCTGCCAAAAATAAACATTGGGCTGGACCCACACTACAGCTCTTAGGTATAGCGGAGGAATCTAGATTTGTTCGAATAACTGTGTGCAAGTACAAATTCACAAAACTCGCCTGCAGTTCATTTTGTTGGAGGGTGCAGCAGACTGGTAGAAACATCTCTCAGTCTGTAATTTCTAAAATCTGATAAAATTGAAGAAGAAGCTTTAGCAGGATCTTGACACCGTGCTCAAACAACACTACAAGAAAATCCGGATATAGTAGCATAGTTTTAGTGAGGGGACATTAAACCGCTACTATATAGTGTTCCAATGGACACGTTAGCTTTATTCCCGCTCCCATAGACCTCCAATAGACACCTTCATCTTAGCACCACGACCACATAGCCCTGTTCTCTCCCACACGCTCTCTCCTCTTAACTTTCTAATTCCACTCTCTGTCTTCATTTGCTCTTCCTCGTTAGAAAGCTTTGAAAGTTTCACAAAGCAGTAAGTTTCATTTGCTCCAGATTCTCAAAAAGATTTCCATCGCTTCAAACTGATCTACTAAAATCGCGGCCACCGCGTTCTGCTACGAAGCTAGCAATCCTAATCGCCCTCCCATGATCTCCGCCTCCATCAAGGGCTACTCCTCCTACCGACACCTCATCACCTAGGAGAAGATGATTTTTCACTTCTGGGAACTCCGGACGCCTCTTCGTCTCAGTATCAAAGGCTTGTTGGACAGATATCAGCCGAATCAAGTATGTTTTATACTTACTGCTTTCATGACAATTTATTCTAATTCTGCGATTTCCGGTTGGAAAGTAGAACTGGGAAACAGAGTCTTGATAGGAAATGATATTTTGCTCATGTGTAACCTTAATCAGATGAACCTGAAAATTTTCCCCAAATTGGATCTTATGAATCCCGATTTTAAAACTTAATTCTTCCCGATTTCTTCCCCAAATCTCAGATGGTGAAACTGTAATATGAGTTTTTGGCTTTGGCTTAACCGTTCCTCATTAGTAGCCTAATTTGGCTTCACATGATTTTTTCTTTGGCTTTGATTAATGAAAACCTTAGCATTATTTTCTTGCAGAATCTAATGTAATTGTTGAATGAGTTCGTAGTTAATTAGAATTCTGAATTTAGGGTTAACGTTTCTGTATGCATGTCACATGTTTGACAAATGGTTTAACAGAAAGAAATACTATGCAAACAATCAAATAACATTTCTGGTTCTATGGTCGTCTGTTTCTTGTCTCCATGTCATGTGGATTCTTCTTGGACATTTAAAGTAATGTTCTAGATTTCTCTCTTGCAAATCTGTTGATTTCACTTTCTCGGTATTATCATTGATGGATCTTTCATACTGGTTGTGCAGGTTTGGTGTATTAATGGCCAAGAGAAGATTCTTCTTTTAGCTTCTCACCAGGAAAAATTTTACAGTGGTGATTGCTACATCTTTCAATATTCAGAATCTGGAGATGATAAAGATGAACACTTAAAAGTCTTACGGGTCTGGAAAATTTTCTTGATGGGTGGAAACAGTTTTCTGTTTTGATAGGTGAAAGCAGTTTTCTGTTTTTGAAAATTAAAATACATGTTTGACAATCTTTAACTGAAAAAGGATTTTTGAAAATTTGTTTAGGTTGTTTTTGAGAACAAAGTAGAGGTACTTTCAGGTCTTTTTAGAATATTCTGAGAAACTATGGAAAATATGAAATATGTAGATAAATGCACAGTATAACAGAGACTAAGTTAAAACAAATACTTTTTAGTTCCCAAACAAAATTTTATTTCTGAAAACAACTAAGAATTATTTTCAACGACTGTTTTTTGATAACTATTCTTGTAAACATTGGCAAACAAGTCCTTGATGGGAAACTGTTCTATTGTTACTAAGATGATGGGAAAACCCAATTTATCTTAAATAACTTGATACGGATTGAGCTGATATATTTGCTTTCTAGGAAAAGGATTTGAAATTTCTGCACCTTTTCCTCTCTCTCTCTCTCTCTCTCTCTCTCTCTCTCTCTTTTCTTTTCTTTCTCTTTTTTTTTACCCTATAGTTTTCTGCTGGACTTCATCACTATTTACATAAATTTTTACATATTTTCCTGCTTCATCTGATGGCTCAACTGTTGTGTAATTGCTTGATGTATTTCCTTGGCTTTTGTGGCCTATATTGGCCATCACATGCTTGTCCCCATTAACTATCAAATTTTGATAATGCCACAGGGTACTGATTCAGGTGTTGGTGTGTGGGCATGATGGGGGTGTTTATGATGTGAATCTGGTATTGAGATTAATTAAGGTTTTTGTTAGTGATGATAGTGTCTACTTTCGGAAGAAGATGAAGAAAGTTGGAAGATTGATTGATAAGTATTTGGGAGAGGTTTCTCCTAATCAGAACATGAAGGTCTCAAAGTTTCTTGGGGTTGTAGAGAGTTTTACCAGATTCTGCAAGAGATTGTTTTGATGGAGTTTACAGAGGTAGTGATATCAATCTTCAGGTGACTGTTAATTACTACATCACCCATTTCTTTTCTTTTCTTGGAAAACTAAAGACCAAAAAGAAAACATAACTTTTTAGTACTGCTCATGTGAATATTTTCCTAGAAACGAATGACTTTCTACTCAAACTGTCTTTGTCTCAAGCCTTTTGGCATATTCCTGGAAAATTGTCTTCTTCTACTTGTACATTTCATAATTGGACACCCATAAAAAGTTTACTAAATTGTCATTATCCATAGTACTACTAGTTCATAATACTGATATGTAATAGTACTTGAATCCAAAGTAATATATATATATATATATATATATATATATATATTTCGATAGGCGTGGATGGATGTCTAGGACACCTTTTTTGAACAGCTAGTTATTGGCCTGGAAAAACCTCTACAATAGCATGTCAATCTATAATGATTAATGGAATGGGGTCGCCATACGAGAAGCAACAAAGTGGCTGAAGGATCGCCAAAGTGCCAGAGGTCATGTTAGAAATGGGCGCGAAAGCTGTCTGCGATGCACTTCACTCTAAAACTGAGGATATCTCTAACTTCGGATTGATTATTGAGGGAAGAATCATGACTAGAGGTCTGCAATTTACATTTTTTTTTTCTGTTTCAAAAAAATAAAAACTTTTCCTTTTTTATTATTTTTCTCATTAATTTCTTTTAGGAAAGTAGTAGAAAAATATTACTCTTAACCATTTCAACTTCCAATCATATTTTTTCCATGTAATTGGGATATTGTATATGGCTGCTTATGATCGACGACTCTCTTTCCAGAATACAGAGGTTTCAAGATTACATTAAATAATCATTATCTGATTATCTCCTTGCCGTGCATTTCACCCGACCTAAACATACATTACGCTTTGTTACTAAGAATTTGGTGTCTTGGTATCAATACGAAGCATGTTTGATAAATTAATTACTCTCGCGTTAAGTTTTGAATATCACGTAACATTTATAGAAGCTTGTCGGGGGTCGACCACAATCCATGAGTATAAATCATCCATATGTGAAGTCGACCATAGCCCATTTGCTATAAACCATCCCTATGGTTGGGGTTAATTACAAACCATGGCAATAAACCACCTTATGGCCGGGGTCAACCACAAACCACGGCTAAAAAATCCCATATAATGAGTCGACCAAAAGCCGATGCTATAACCATCCACATCGTAGGGATCAATCACAAGCAGCGGCTATAAATGGTACACCTATAGTTGAAATTAAATATAAACCGCAGTATAAAAGTATGTCAAATTATTAAATAATGGAAGAGCACATAGCCACGGTTTATGAAGTGTGCATCTGTGGATTTCTCCTTTTCCACCTATGGTCATGCCATCTCTGCGCGGTTGTCTTCATCCGCAGCTATATTATATAGTTGCATTATATACTGCTTTTAGTCGGGGTCGATGGCCGCGGCTAAAGGCTTTCTTTCTAGTAGTGCAAGAAGAGTTATTATGGTTCCAAAGTTCTAGAGAGGATTGGATTACATCATGAGACGGGAACACCATGTTCTATCATGTGTCTACCCTCATTCGACGAAACAGAAATAAAATTGTGGTGCTTTCAATCTGAGAGGGCGGTAGGTATCGAGTTTAGGAGGCTGGAAGAGATGGTGTAGAAATTTGTTACGAAGGAACGGAGGAGTGCGTAGGTCATTGACTCCTTTATAAGTTCTTTGCAGCGAATAAGCTCCCTTTTCCTTAGGAGGCGATTCTCGAGGGGGGAGATTAAAAGTGCCATGTTTAATATGACACCCTTTAAATCTCCAGGAGTGGATGGTTTACACGTCGGCTTTTATCAAAATTTGTGGGAGACGGTTGGTGACTAATACAGGTCGAGCATGCTACTATCTTGATAACCTCGGGCATCGGAGAGATCAAGAACGGGACCTTTGGACCAAGTCACCTCGGACACCAAGGAAACAATCATAATTTAGTGGATGTGTGGATGTTCATGGAGTCTCTTGATGCGATCACCTACGACTCCTTGTCCCACTACGATGAGCATTACGCCATGAATTGCGAGCCCTTTCGTGTGACTTTCTGATGTATTCTACGAAATCCAATATATAGTGTAAAAACTTGTAAAGAAATAAAGACAAAATGAGATTTTCTTTTGTCAGTAATATTCATTAGAGAAATAATACAAATTGTTTTGGAAGGAAATTGAGTTCTTTCCGTGGCGTCATCTTTGAGAACTTAAAATCCGCAGCTTATTTAAACTCTGCCAAAGACAATAGGAAACTTTTTCAAAGCAGTTCAATGGAATCCCTTCGATTTGAGCCTAAGGCTGGAAGCGATGAAGCGTATCATTTGGAGCAAAATCTTAAAAGATCGGCAGAATCATACTACTTAAGCGACAAGCGCCTCTTTCTTAATTAACAACCAGCGAAAGATCTTGGAAGCGAAGAAAATGCGACCTTACAACGTAATAGGCCACCACTCCTGCGCGCGGCATTAGTTGTGCCCAGTAACTGTGTGGTTTGAATCCACAGACAACTTTTCTCCTCCCCCTCGTCGTGACCAACCTCCCATCATTAATCCCCGATCTATTAGATCTCCTTCCCCACGGAGAAGCCTAGATATTGTATTGCGCGCATTGGACGACATGTCATCATCCCCATTCTTCCCTGCCATCTTACACTAAGATGCCTGTCGCGCTTCATTTTGCGAATTTCAAATATGCGTGGTGCGGAGGACCCCTTTGATCACCTGATGCACTTTCGATAGATCATGACACTGTAGACTAGTAACGACAACCTCTTATGTAAACTCTTCCCATCTAGCCTAGCAAGTCCAACAACATGCATTAGTTTCGCGCTTATCGCCCGAACCACGGTAACCTCCTTAGGCGTCTATCGAAAAATTCGCCTTTCGATATATGTGTGTTGGTCGGAGGAAGTATAGAGTCACTAGTCTTTTCCACGTTTGGATGGGGAGATCCTAGTCCATTAGGGATTTTATGAAGCATTTTGGAGCCGCGATCCTCTAGCTCGATGTTGTAAGCCGGAACTGCATCTTGCGGCGGTGAAGCGAAGTCATTAGATCCCCCAACGGTTTTTTATTTCGCATCTTTGTATCGCCCTTGACTGTGTGAGCTATTCCCGAAAGGGAAACCCGATATTATGCCTTTAAGCGCGCGAAAGAGGGGACACCACATAGGACTAAGACTTATAAAGCTGATTTCCTGTCATTAGTGGGCCCACTTCGAGCATAAATTCATAATTGACATAAACTTGTATCAAAAACCAAAATTATGAAAATTCTAGACTACAAATCATAACTTGTGGAACTACCACTATAGTGGTGTTTAAAATGTCCTATACAAATATGCTTGAGTCTCTGACAACTTATCTATTTACAAGTTTTGCTATAACAAAATATTACATTTACATTTACTATTACAAAAGATATAAGTAAAGGACCCAATATGCGAGACACTTAACGTTGTGTCAGTTCACAAGGCACTGTGATGTCCCCGACAACTTTAGTACCTACATGGATGAAACACCTGTGCTAAGCTTCAAGCTTAATGGGAAAACAGATAACATATGTGACCACTTGTGATGGTCCTCAATTACATTATACATGTAAAATAATTTGCATATCAGAATGTTCAATCTCTCATAAGAGTACATAATAGAAGTTTTATATCAGAAGGTACCCATAGTACACTACAAAGACGTAATCCAAGATACGCCTGAATTAAGGCTAATTGTTGTTTCTATGGTCACATTCAAATACTTATCATATAAATGTTCGCTCTCGCATGTACTCGCAAGAATAAATGAATGAGAGGGAATACAACATAAGAGGCACTGGTTGCATGATACAAAGACGTAAATCGCACGCGGCCCTCGCAACACGAAACATAAGTGTTGTGAACATCTGCGCCGGAGTGCCGAGTGTTCAATAAGATGTGTCTCCGTCACATGAAATGTGGCGCCTACACTATACAGAGGTCGGGAGCACCAAACGCACGTGCCTATTCATTCACTATCCGGTCTTAAGCAGACCTATAATTATATGTGTTTCAAAGCAACTTACACCGGTCTTATCAATATTCATGTTGTACTGTTAGTCAATTTTTATGACTATATTTCTCTCATGCATACTGAAATGTTCCTTTTCAACTACAATTTTGACCATGTAAACGAGGTTTTTAGACAAAGTGATATTCTAACACAATGCTCCCTTATTTCTTAAGTCTCTAATGGATCAAAATCAAGTCATTTGAACATTTAAATTATGAGGCATGACCTAAACATTCTGAACTGCTCCTAGATAGTTTCCAATAACAGAATTTGGAATTGTGTCCTGTATTTAACAATTTTCTTTGAATGATAAGGACATAATTTGACCATACTTTGAAAGTTACTTTAATAGGTGTCTAGTTTAAGTAGAATTTTGATTCACCTCATTTTGATCATTATAACTTAAGACAGGTGCAAACAACATGAACTTACTCTGTAGAGGGACATAATCCGTATCTTTCTCAGAAACTCTTTTCAGGTTTTTAGAGTAGATTTACATCTTGGTCTCTCCTAGACATTTGCATATCCATGGGTCTTTAACTATCTCTAATTTGGAATCTCATTGAATTTGAGGTCTTGTAGGCCAAATTATGGGCCAAAACGCAGTCACAGGTCTAATGAAATTTTGACAGAGTTTCCTTTTAAACACTTATACACCAATTCACACTTCATAACCAAAACAAGATAAAAAAAAAACATCAAACTCCAATTCAAACCAACAAAAAGATCCTAAACATTGGAAGATTTAGGGTTTTTCCTAACTATCAAATGGGAGAGTTTCATACCTTGATTTATTCTGTTCTAACTTGTTTTTTTCCTCTTCATTTCCCTTCCTTCTCTTTGCTTGAACAAAAAATGAGCAAAAACAATAAAGAGCACAAGCTAGCTTGGTCTCCTTCTCCACAACCATATTTCCCCCTAGCTCCAAACAATTCAAATGGAGAACTCTTTTGCCTTTCCCTTTCACGACAAGTTTTTGTCTTTGTATTAGGTTTTCAAAATTAAACCCTTACTATTTGGTCCTCCAATTCTATTCTATTTTCAATTCAACTTATCACAATTCTATAATGGCTTGTATCTTCTTGTTTAATGACCTTTAGGTTCTCATTATACAATTTACAATTATCCTTTAAACTTCTTTAAAAATCCCAGTTATGTCATTTTTCACATTTAGCATTTAAATTTCTGAAAAACAAAATTTAAACCACCATTATACCCTAAACATATCATAAAACTACTAGGATATAATTCGGAGTGTTACAAGTATGCCATGCTCGAGGACGACATAGTTGTCGTGACCAAACGAACAATCGACATTAGATTCCATACACTATGCGAAGTAAGGGAAATAGGGTTAGGACGACTGCAGACAAGGTAAACATGACCTGCAGATTCAGGAGTACTAATCATCACAATGAGGCTAGAGGATTGAGAAAACAAGCCATCGAGAATCCGAGGTAGATAATGATAGAGCAGCATGAAGGATCCCAACCCTGATTAACCTCATGAAATTGTAGGGATTCTCCCTACACTTCAACGGATATAGAACATTTCCTTAAACCATCAATTAAAATCCGTGAAGTGAACCCCTTTACAATCCTTAACATATCTTTATAACATAATGCGGAAGTGAAGTGGTAAATTTTTTTCTTTTCTTTTTTTTTTTCTTTTTCACACACTTAGATTTTTCAGAAAATAGGCCAGAGTTTCCTCTGTTTTTCCGACTTTCCCAAATTTACAAAACCTGATAAAAGCATTTAAAAACACTTCTAAACTTCAATTTTATACTTCCATATTAGGACTCCTCGTCCCCAACCCAATCAAACACAATATACATGCATATACATTTGTTTACTAAATCATCAAACATTCAAACCTTCTTCAATTCCATGCACATTTTATCAAAAAAAAATTTGGGCTTCGAGCCTGACTTCTTGCTTCGACCGCCTAGTTCATTTTCAAAATATATCCATATATGTGCCATATACATGATAAATTATTCGACATATAAAATATGCAACTATTTATACAATGTACCATGCCGTCTCCTCGATAGCCCGACCACTCAAGATACGTAGAGGAGGATACTCACCGGGCGCACCCGTCTCTCGGATCCTCGAAAATATTTTTGGAAACATATGGAAAAGAATGAGCTAAAGGAGCCTGAGTGTACATTTTCATTAAGATAACATTTTCGCATATCAAAGTAATACATACTTATACATTTAAAATCCATTTATGCCTTAAACTTTCTTTCTTTCTTTCTCTTTCTTTCTTCTTATGAAACCCAGGAATAAACACACCGAACGCCTCGGCAATCGACAGCGAGGGACAGTCACATTCCAGTCATAACCACTATGCTACGGAGAAACTCACGCTTTGCATAGGGTTCCAATCATATCACCATATCACGTGTAAGGATATTACTCTAAACACCCACTCCTCCCCCGCCAAGAACTCCATAACTTACCCCTAAATCCTTACTACACGCCTTAAGGTACCTTACCGATATCACTATACCGCCATATGGGGTTAGGGTAACCATCAGTAAAACATTTATCAAAATACATTTATAAATTCATTTAAATCCTTTACTTTATCATTAAAACACATATATACGAAAATATACATATGGCCTTTACACATTTTTAAACTTCCATAGTGTTTCAACATATGCATTACATATAGCAATTTAATATAAATATATATATTGATGCAAGATAAACATGTACATTAAACTTTTCATTTTACATTAAACTTTTCATTTAGGCAATATAAACATTTACATTAAACTTTTCATTTTAACATCAAAATCGTTCACTTTTAAAACTCAATTTGCAAAACATCATTTTTTTTTTCACTCACTGTTCACCGCTCAATCCCGCTTGCTTCCCGTCGAATCCTCGTTTCCCGTCCGATTGTCCTTTTCACCTTTTTCAAGAAAACCACAATTACACATTAATCATAACTTCCATTTTAATCCACCATACACATTCATTTAAAGCCAAATGAACAAATTACCCTTGAGCACTAAAAAACCACTCATTTTGGCCAACCTTTTTCCAACAATACTCTATAGACTTTATGACCCAAAAATTATTCAAACGGTCTTCAAAATTATGAAACTCTCCAGATCAGTCCTTATATATCCAATGACATTCTTTAAATTTCAATTTAAAATTCCTTCTAAGGCCTCAACCACATAATACAAGTTACAGATGTTTTTGATGCCAACTTGGTTAACCTAATCGAATTACCTACTGTTATCCTTGATTTATGGGATCTTAACTCCATAAATTGGAAATGGTTTCCTTACTCATTTGAAGCTATGGTTCTAATGTTTCTTCTCCAATTGGAATCACCCAATTTGATCAACAAACTCAAGTTATTGTAGTTTGGCATCTAGATGACTCACTTGACAGAATTGCACTCGTACATATCCACTTTGACAACTCCTAGGCACTTTGGGGTTACAATTTGCAGCACTTTCAGATAACTTTTCCCTAGAAGTATATTTTACCCAGAATTTTTAATCACTCAATTTGGATGAGTGAAACTCCACTTATGGCCAAAACACTACAACCATACCCAAAACAGAGCAAAATCAGTGAGCTACACGAGCTCACCTTTCAGTCCGTATTTGGGAGCCTTAGAGCTACAATTTTCTCTTGGTCCCTTCTATACATTTTTATCCCTATATCTTATGGTTCTTTACCAATTGGAATCAATTCATTTGGATGATTCTAACTTAATCTATAGCCAAAATAAAAACAGGGGTTTTACAGAAATTTTGACAACATTCCCTTTACTTTACAACATGATCTTAATGCCCTCAATTCAAATCCTTCTTTCTACCCAATTCCAATACATTATACACCACCTCATAAATCCCTAACCAATTTCAACATATCATACAAAATTCAACATAAAACCCTAACCATTCACTCACTTGATTTTTCAAACCCTAACCTAATCCATTTCTTTCTTAATTTCAAATTCATCACGATTCAACCTTAAATAATTCCCAATTCTACCATCCATACAAGAAAATCAAAGCATTAGGTATGGAAAACATCAAAATCCAACTTTCCCCACCATTAAAACTTACTTGTTCTTGGTTTTCCTTGGCCTCTTGACATTCCACTTTGTGTATCACTTGAAGAGCTTGAAATGAGAGAAAAATCATCTCCCACCTCGCTTCCACCTTTTCTTCCCTTTCTCTCTTCTTTTCCTTTCTTTCTCTCTCTTTCTTCTCCCTTTCCTCCTCTCATAGCCGTGCTCTCCTTTACACACTTAGTCTTGAATTTTGTTTTTGACTCAAACTTCCAAAATTACCCTTGAATCAAAGAAGCTTATTACATTTATCACGAGTCACTAACCCTAACTTACCTTTAAAAAATTTTGATTGGCTCGCCCAAGAATCTCATTGGTCCATTTTCGATATTTTAATTATAACTTAGCCATTAAGAAAGTTTTGATTGGCTCTCACAATAAAATATCTCTCTATAGCAACTTTTATCTCGCCACCTTATACGCTTTATATCGATTAATGTCAAAATATTCTATGGTCGTCTAAACTCGATTGACCATGAAATATCTCTGTATCTAAATTCTTTCCCAAAGTGGGATTTCAGGCTCAAATCACCGAAATCGGATTTAAAATCATTAAAATCTAAATCCCGACAATAAATAAGATTAATATCCGAATTTATCGCTCGAATCGCCCGAAACTATCCAAACTACCCGCTTCACTCCGTCTGCCTCGCTAGACTCTATGATTATCGACACTTCGCATTCGGACCACCAAAAATTTCGCATTGCGCTCCAAATTTCAAATCAAATCACTATTCACTTAAACTCCAATTCTCTCTCTAAATATCACCAAAGTCATAGGAACTGAAATTTCTTAAAATTCCTTGCAAACCCTCAATCCCGACATAATAAGAAACATCACTATTCCTTAGGCATTCAAAGGAAAATTTCTCAAAATTTCACTTTATGCCTAAATGATCCTGAGCGTTTCACCCCACCCACCGTTAATACCGACCTCAACCGGGCTCAAAACTACTATAACATTCAATAAGGTTGGGGTTTTACAAGACATGGTTCACGTTGCCACCTTCTTAGCTCCTCCCGATCATTCAGTCTCTTCAAGGGTTCGAATTGCCTAGGCTTCATAGGGGTGATTAGAAGGGTAGAGACAAGTCCCGATATTGTGAGAATCACAAGGACGTTGGACACCGAACCAATGATCACATCGCCCCGAGGTCGTAAATTTCACGGTCGTGCATACCAGAATACATTGAAAAGGCGGTCTCGAACAATTCTCAATCCTTGTCACGCACAAACTCTTAACCAGTGATAGATACAATACTTGCTGGTATGACGTCGCCTAAAATCCGAGGTCAACCATGCGCGGGTATCCTTGTGGCTGGAGTTAACTATAGTTTTGCCCCGAACAACATCCGACCCATCGATAGAGTCATAACCTTCACCGAATCCCCCCTAAGGTACTATTTATGCTCCATGACAACGCACTTGTTCTAACCTTAAAAGTCGAAAAACACCGACGGCCGTGATATTAATGACATCCTAGCAAGGCCGCTAACCTCCTCTACCCACCCGCCTTACTCCATTAGGCTACAAGCTAAATAATCTTCGCAATCTAGGAAGGGTGTTAGTCAACTTCAATGGATCGCAAACTAACTCATTAGAGGAGATAGTGCTACCGGTTTCGATAAGACCAATCACCGCCTTAGTCTAAGTCATAGTGATTGATGAGACCTCATCCTTCAAAGCCATTTTAGGACACACTTGGATTCACACAATGAAAGCATTACCATCCTTTATCACCAAATGCTGAGTTTCTAGACTCCACTAGGCCAGATTGGCATAAGAGGAGACCAGTGCGTTTCAAACCTATTAAGTGAGGTTAAAATTAAAATATGACACGTCGAATTAAATAGTAACGAGATACAACTCGAAAATTGCTTTCACAGCATGATGATTCTAAAATCGTGGAGCCTCTACAATCAGATCCCCATTCGGGCCCGCATGCACTGAAAGGTGTTAGCCTGGAAGCCTCTATCTCGAGAAGAAAATAACTCCTTCTTATCACTTATGTATGAGTTCTATGATATCTTTGCATGGTCCCACGCCAAATGTATGGCATTTCTCCTACTATGGCTCAACACTATCTAAACCTTCAAAATGGATGTAAGCCGATACAACAGAAACTAAGACAATTTCATCCAGTGAGTTTAGAAGTCAAAAAATAGGAAGATGACAAACTTCTTACAGCTGGTTTCAGAGAAATTAAATATCTTGAATGGTTAGCCAACATTGTGGTTGTCCTAAAAAAGGATGGAAAATGGTGCTTATGTGTTCATTACTCTAATCTAAATGATGCTTGCCCGAAAGATACTTTTCCCCTCTCATGCATCGATCAGATAGTAGATGCAACAACTAGGCATGAGCTTCTATCCTTCCTCGACGCATACTCTAGGTACAATCAGATGCCAATGTTACCTCGATTCTAAGAAACACAACATTCATAACCTAACAGAATGTATTGTTACAACGTAATGCCTTTGGTGTTAAGATACCATAGCCACTTACTAATGCATGATGTTCCACATTTTTTAACCTTTGTTGGGAAAAACCATGGAAGCGTATATCGACGACATGCTAGTCAAATCAAAATCTCTAGAATACCATTTAGCTCACTTGCAAGAAGCATTTCGATTGATAAGGTCGCACCACTTACGATTGAATCCAGATAAGTGC
Source organism: Tetrastigma voinierianum (assembly GCA_016808115.1). NCBI lineage: Eukaryota > Viridiplantae > Streptophyta > Magnoliopsida > Vitales > Vitaceae > Tetrastigma > Tetrastigma voinierianum. The sequence continues at coordinate 23,051 of JAEQBH010000831.1, read as the reverse complement.
ACATTTGGGGTGGGTTGAATCAAAGAATTTCCTTAGGTTCCTGGTTAGCTAACGAAGAATCGAAATGGCCCTCGGTCAAGTCAAAGCCATTGGACAAATGTAAATGCAACCCCCTATAACAAAGAAGCAGATATAGACTCTCGCGGTAAATTAGCCATGGAATGTGTCTATTCTTAGATATTCAAATCGCCTTCAATCGCTTCACAATGCTAAAAGTATTTCCTCGGCCGGGGCTGGGACCAGAATGTGACAAGGCTTTCATTCCATCAAGGAGTATATTGCCTCTCCCTATCTTTGTCTCAGCCTAGTGATGGAGAGGAACTCTACCTATATTTGGTTGCCTCGACTACAACCGTGAGCACAACTTTAGTAAGGTCAGACGAAGATGGCAAGCAGAAGCCAGTTTACTTCATGAGTAAAATGTTAGTGGATAATCGTGTTAGCCTTCAAGATGGCAGCAAAGAATCTACGCCCATACTTCAAAGCCCACATTATAATTGTCCTCACTAGTGATCTGATCAAAGCCATACTCCACAAATTAGATGCTTCGACGCCTCCGAAATGGATGTCGTTATGAGTTCGAGCACAATACCTAAGATCTACTATGTGCTGTCAAGTCCTCATGGACTTCATAGTTGAAATGTTGGATGTGCAGCCTCGAGACATCGGTGAAACATTATGGATCCTTGAGACCTATGGTTCGTTTAGAGCAGTATGAGGGGGAGTCGGTATGGTTCTACAATCCTCAGAGGGCTTATCCATTGCTTAGGCTATCAAGTTTGCATTTGCTACCTCCAATAATGAAGCCTAATATGAAGTTGTGTTACTTAGACAATGACTAGCTAAGGAACTATTGGTCACCAACTTAGAACTCTGATGTGACTAGCAGTTAGTAGCATCTCAGTTGCGATGAGAATACGAGGCCAAAAATGGACGAATGGAGCAATATTTGAAGCTGGCTCAGTCCCTGTTGGATTCACGAAATTCATAGTGGCTCAAGTCTCGAGATTAGAAAACATATGGCTAAATGCCCTCTCCAACTTAGCGTCAAGCACACTATACCTGTCACGCCCCCATTCCCGATCCGACCCAATTGGCGGATCCGAACCGAAGTCCGAAAAAGCACACTATATACTCGACCATTGACCTGCTCTTCTCGTGAGTCAACTTGTACTGTGGTTATACAAACAATTTCTCGTAATAACAAAATCATTTTCATATAAAAGAACTACCACCGAGTGGTGTCCTCAACATTTATATACATATACCGAAACCCATTTACTTATACATGTACATTTTTTTTTCTAATACAAAACATCGAGATCAGCGGAAGGGGCGGCGTGAGTTCCTATCTCTCGAGCCGCTCGCTTCAATGACGTGGATCCGCCCTTCTATCCTGTCTTCCTCGTCTCTCGTACCTACACGGATTAACACCCGCAAGCCTTACGCTAGCTGGGAACATAAGCATGGACAACCACCAATGGTGACCATCTCAAGCTTATACATATGCATTTCATAAATCGATACATATTCATATAACTTTTGGGTTACTTATCATCTTTACATTCCTATGACGCAGACGCCATTCTTATACATATAATACTTCTACGCTTATATACTATATCATTTGATACGCTCTATTTTCATTTAATGCTATCACGCATCAAGTATCGCGCATCGCCATCATGCGCCGATTTCATATGTAATCGTATCTGGCGTACCATTTTCATACTTTTCCGTGGTCATTGACACTTTTGCTTCTCAGACTTGTAATCGTATACTATCATCATACAGCGCGTTATGCTTCTCATATCATGTCATGTTTTCTACATTTCATTTCTTTTACGCTTTCACGCCGCATAAACCTTAAGTGGATAAAGGAACGAACTGCTTAAAAATTCCGAAGGTACCGTGATATACCGAAGGTATCTGCACGATACGGTGACCTATGCCCGAGTAATATTATACCCGAAGGTATCATCACTGTACGAGACAGTGACTTATTCCATGAGGGCTCGAAGGCGCTGTGGTGACCCTTTCGGGGCCACCTGATCCAAACGGGATCTATGTCATTGACCCAAACGGGTCCTGATTCAATATAACCGATACAAGCAGACTTATTCTCTATTTATGACGCAACTCATCCTCTACTTGGTCGACACAAAGTAACTGCTTTATTATATTTTTCTAGCATATCTCATAAGTACGAATAACTATTGTTATATGATTGCTTATGTAAAATATACTATCATTACTTTAACTGTATCTGCCTCATCCGTAGCTTCATGTTATGGTTCTCATATTTCATAATACATATATATCATTTCTATTATATGTCTATTCTCTATATCACATTTCGCTCATGTTTTATTACTATATTCCATCTCTTCACTCTGTATTCATATCATATTCTATCATATATTAGCATATAGCATTTGCATATAACCTATCATGTGTTCATCTTTCATTCCTTATAATTTTATTCTTTTCTTCTATATTCCTTTACCATATCAAATCTACTTATGTTGCTATTTCTTGTTCATATCTGCTTACTGTTTTTCCTTATTTCTAGACCTAATATGAGGTCCACTTTTATCATACTATGTATGTCTGTATTCTTTACTCAATGGGCTTTCCATAGAGTCCAAGAACACCCGAATCGGAGTTCGGACGAAGGAGATATGACCGTTGGAGGTCATATCAGCGGCAAATCCTAATGAGCTAACCTGGATTGACGAGTTGACCTGAAGTGACGAGCTCATCTATCACCTCGGTCAGGCATCTAATATTTTCCTCAGGCATATGGATGGATTCTTGACTCAATGGGCTTTCCATAGAGTCCAAGAACACCCAAATCGGAGTTCAAACGAAGGAGATATGACCTTCCGAAGTTGGAGGTCATACGTGGGCAAATCTGACGAGTCGACCTGATTGACGAGCTGACCTGAAGTGACGAGCTCATCTATCACCTCGGTCAGGCATCTAATATCTTCCTCAGGCATATGGATGGATTCTTGACTCAATGGGCTTTCCATAGAGTCCAAGAACACCCAAATCGGAGTTCAAACGAAGAAGATATGACCTTCCGAAGTTGGAGGTCATGCGCAGTCAGTCTTGACGAGCTGACCTGGACTGACGAGCTGCACTGAAGTGATGAGCTCAGTCTAACACCTCGGTCTGACATCTAATATCTTCCTCAGGCATATGGATGGATTCTTGACTCAATGGGATTTCCATAGAGTCCAAGAACACCCAAATCGGAGTTCAAACGAAGGAGATATGACCTTCCGAAGTTGGAGGTCATGTGCAGTCAGTCTTGACGAGCTGACCTGGACTGGAGTTGTATTGAAGTGATGAGCTCAGTCTAACACCTTGGTCTTATATTCAATATCTTCCTCAGGAATATGGATTTACCTTGACTCAATGGGCTTTCCATAGAGTCCAAGAACACCCAACCGAAGTTCGATCTAAGGAGATATGACCTTCCGGGGTTAAGGTCACGTAAGCAAACTGATGAGCTGACCTAGATTGGCGAGTTGACCTGAAGTGACGAGCTCATCTATCACCTCGTTCAGGCATCTAATATTCTCCTCAGGTATATGAATGTATTCTTGACTCAATGGGCTTTCCATAGAGTCCAAGAACACCCAAATCGGAGTTCAAACGAAGGAGATATGACCTTCCGTTGGAGGTCGCGCGCAATACTCGATGAGTCGACTTGATCGACGAAATAGATCAAGGATGAGCTCAGCTCTACGTGACGAGCCGGAAGTTTCCCCTTCGTGATTTGAGCCAAGCCCCCTCTTACATGACGAGCTGAGCCTCGCATGATGAGTTGAGCTCAGATAATTGTTGAGTTTCAGACAGGTCTGGCCACCCCATTTGATCTAATTCTATGTATCGACCCTTCACCCATTCGACTGCTCGTAGTAAAAGACCATAACTTGGTCTAAGGTCCTAATTGAGAAATTCAAGCCTAACATCAAGTTGTCGACGTGGCTACAATTTCCTAGAAGGACTTACTGCCAAATTCTCTTATTTCGACCTGAAAACCCGTTCTAAGGTCCGGTTAGTTGACCGAATCGACGAATCGAATCTCGACCGTGATCTATATTGGATCGTAATTTAAAGAACTACAACTTGGCTTTACAGAGGTCCAAATCGAGAAATTCAAAAGCCTAACATCAAGTTCATTGATGTGGCTACAATTTTCTAGAAGACTCACTAAATTCCTTTATTTCAATTCAAACGAAGTCTAAGGTTCGGCCATCACAGAGGATCAAAAATAATGGAAATTTACTTGGTTCTAATTGCAACTGCTCTCTCCTAAAACACAAATATAGGAGCCTTAGAACTTTTCCTCAACTCAACCCTACAATGAAATGAGTTTAGGGAGTTCCAAACCTAAACCGTACACAAGATAGAGGGTTCTAAACCAGGTGTCTAAACTGTCTAGACCAAAACTAGACTTCCATACTCAAATTTAGTAGTTCCATACTTTTCTATATCAAATCATAGTTCCATACCTGTGATCTTCTCTTTTCTTGTTCTTCTTTCTTCTTTTCTTCTCTCTTCTCTCTTGTCCGTATTTGCTCTCCCTTTCTCCAAGACCAAAATAAGATATTTCTTTTGTCTTATCATTTATAATATTTTTTACAATAAATTCCCAAATCTTCTTTTTATTATTTGTAATTTAACTTATGCATATTCTACTTTTGTTTTTATCTTTATTTTATTCCGAATAAATATACATTTACGTTTATTATACCCAAAACATGTTATAAAACTATTAGGGTATAATTTGGAGTGTTACAGTACCCTTGCCACATGGAGTTTAATATTATGGCTCATCCATCAATTCATACGCAGACCCTCACAACTAGATCAAGTTGATTATTCCGATATCCCCTCTATTTCGAGCTATTTAGAGAAATGGGATCTGCCCAAAGACGTAGAGGCAATATAAAAGCAAAGCTTGAACAACCATGTATGCCTTGATAAACAATATTTTGTACAAGTGATCATTTTCTGGACCATACCAGAGGTGCGTGCAGCCCGATGAGGAAAAACATATCATTGAACAAGTCTACGAAGGCATTTGCTGCACCCATATTGGCGGATGATCACTATGTCACAGGATTATGACACAAGGTTTCAACTGGCCTACGATGAAGCAAGAGTCCAAGTTATTCATGAAAAATTATGACACCTGCCATAAATTCGGCAATATTATCCATGCCCTAGCCATGACACTTCACTTCATGTCAAGTCCATGGCCTTTCTACAAGTGGGGTATTGATATTATGGGTCTATTACCTTAGGCTACTAGTAAAAGGAAATTCATCTTGATGGCCACGTATTACTTCACAAAATAGGCAGAAACGGAGGCCTATGAGCAGATTAAAGCAAGCCATCTAACACACTGCAAGGGTGTGAACATTATGTTGTTCTATTAGCTCGCATAATGGCCTAGTCTATTAAAGTCATTTCAACAATTTTGTACTTCAAATATGGAATAAAAAAATTTATCTCCCCAATAATCTCGTATCCCCAATCCACGCTGCCTAAGTCATGAACAAAACATTACTCGACTATTTGAAAAGAAGGTTGACATCGGCAAAAGGAAAGTGGGTCGACGAGCTCCCTATTGCACTCTAGACATATCGCACAACTCCGAAACAACCTACTAGAGAAACCCTATATGCCCTTGCATTTGGAGCGGCTTTGATTCCCGCTGAGTCCGTGCTTGAAACCCTATGCATCACGACACTTTGAGCTCTATCACGCCCCTGGGACGCAGCTCAAAGAAAAGAAAGACGCGCCCATCGTAATGGTTAAGTATCATCACCAAGCCTTTGCCAAAGGGGAGAAATCATCGCTTCCGTAGCTTTAATGCGGTGATCTTCATTCTTGACATACTTTCGAGGAGGGAAAACTGAAGCCAAATTGGGAGGGTCCTTTCATAATTGCTAATAATGATCAGCGATAAAATACAATCCCAAGACGGAGCATGGAGGTCCGCCTTGAACTCACTTTATTTTGAATAAGTATTTTCTTGCTGAATCCATTATAACAAGATGTTTGTGTCCTTGTTCTAATGAACAAATAAAAGTTACTTTATTTCTCCACTTTCATGAGATGATTACTTTATGCCTGAAGATCGGGGCTCTTGACGCCTAAGCCTCGTGCAACATAAGTCCATACATGCTTTATTTCTCTAGTTTCATGAGATGATTATTTTATGCCTTTGGCGGCTGGCCCTCGGTGGCCCTAGGCCTCGTGCAGCATAAGTCCCTACATGCTTTATTTCTCAATTTTTATGAGATGATTATTTTATGCCTTTAGCGACTAGCCCTCAAATTTCGAGCATAAGTCCCTGCAGACATTATTTCAATTTAATGAGATGATTCTTTAAGCTCATGGCAATGATACAACCCTAGGGCCTCAAGCAAAGATAAGCCCTAAAGTCATTATTTCTCTATTTTCATGAGATGATTATTTTATGCCTTTGGCGGCTAACCCTCGACAATCCTCGGCCTCGGGCAATATAAGTCCCTACTGGCATTATTTCTCCATTTTCATGAGATGATTGTTTTAAGCCTTTGGCGGCTAGCCCTCAACGACCCTAGGCCTCGGGCAGCATAAGCCCCTATAGGTATTATTTCTCCATTTTCATGAGATGATTGTTTTAAGCATTTGACGGCTAGCCCTAGACGACCCTTAGCCTCGGGCAACATTAGTCCCTACATGCAACTTTGCAATATGACAAACAAGTGATAATCGATTTTTTTGACAAACGATATTTTCATTCAAATAAAAAAAAAAAGCAATGTTGGGAACAAACCACCTTGACTAGTTAAGATACATTTCCAGGAGGAGGAGCTGATGGCCTAATTATGTCAACCAATTTCGAGGAGGTGTGTTGGTGGCTCACATATCATTGGGAACTTGCAATATAATGACGATAAACTTCGTATAGCCATCAAAGCCAGCAGCTTCAAAAGTCCTCCCTTATTGGTCCCATTAGCCCCGAGCTTCCCCTACGCCCTCGCTCCACACCTTGTTCCGTACCACAGGGCTTTGAGCATCCCTCCGTGACGCCCTAGGTCACCACGAGCGATCTACTCCACTTCCGTAAATCCAACCCAATAGCTTAGCTCGTACTGATCTTGATAAATTCCAAATAGTTTGGCATTGTACAAAGCCTGCAGTTCCAATAATACCCACACCTTCTCAACTTCGCAAAAAGCGTCCTTACATTCCATCTCCGCTAGGTGGAGGCCAACAGCTCTTCTATTTCCTGGGCTTAGTGAATGCCGCACAATTTGAGATGGTCTTTCATACTCAATAAGACTCACTTTTAGCTTCGACACCTTCTTCACCCTGAAGGAAAAAACAACACGCTCCTTGGCCATATCCACCCATTTCAACAGAGCTTCTTCTAGATCCTTTTCAAACTGTGGAACCCGAGACTTTATTTGCACCTTTTTGTACATCTCTTGGGCCCCCTCTCTCAAATGAGACAAACGGCTTAATGTTCGGTTGTTTTTGTGTGATATAAAAGTTTGGTAAAAATCAACCAAAACCCGTATGTACAAAGTCACAGCACACAAGGGTTTTCAAATTAAAACCCTAGATATCGAACTCCACAAGGAAAGATGGCTCAAGTGGAGATTAAATACCCCAAACATATGAGAATTTTACTATTTGGGTTAAATAAATGATTAGATTGGATTGTTAACTAAAAATGAAACTAAGTTAAACTAAAATTTGATTCTAGAAAATTAACAAGTTATTGGATTAAATTATAGGAAAAACCTTAGAAGACGACACTAGTGCTAGATGTCTCCATTGGTGCAAACGTGGCTTATATTCATTAAGTGCTGATTAAACAAAAATACTCTTGTGCTTGCCCAAGGAACTCGATAGAGGTTTACTTTTTCGAGTCTCCCCTCAATTTCTCACACCTACTCACTATTCTCCTTGGTCCATCTAGTTAAACAAAGGTGATACTATCTAAGGCAAATCAGTCCTTAAGAAATTCTATTGATCACCTCTCGGTCCATGCAATGGAATTTCCGGAGTTATGGTCAGATCGACTACCTCTCACTCCATACGATCATCACATAAGGTTAAATGATGTCCCTCCTAATAAAATTCATCTAGCACTAGGCATTCCTAATTACCTAGACTTCTTTGATTAAGTTAGCTTGATTTTATCAATTGTAAAATATTAATGAATGAAAATTCAGTCCTAAAGGTATACTCAACTATCACTCTGAAAACCCTTTGAGCTCTAGGTCTCAACATCACCACCTAGCACACAACAATTGAATAAAACATGAAACTTCTAATAACCACATCCATAAAACCTCAACACAAAAGTATATTCACAAAACCACCGGGCAGAAGCCAAGATCATATCACAATCAGCCTAATAAGGGATTTTCTCACTACCTGGTAACCTCAAAGCCCAGCAAATCAAAAAGGTCCAGTTATAGCGCCAAAAGCCTAGTAGAAGTGCTGAGAAAAGCGCATGAAGTAAGTCTCCAAAACCCCGTCATCACTACAAGAAGTTCTCTAGAAGTTGGATCTTGCAACTTAGCTCTAAAAACAAGCTACAAATCTAAGAAAATCTACAAACCCTAAAAATGTGAGCTTAGAAAGAAACCCTAGAAATGGAAAATGTTTAAGCCTCCAAGTCCCCTCCAAGTTGCCCTAAAAGCTATTACAAGGATGGTATTTATATCATTGGGAAGATAGGCCAAAGACTGGGCAAAAAATGGAAGCACTTTTATCCCAGCTCGACATCCTTCACCTTGGCGAAGACAAATGTCTCCATTTTGAATGATCTTCCTTCGCCTTAGCGAAGGCCTACTTCGCCTTGGCGAACCCGAGACTCATGTATGTAATATATTTCTTCTTCACTGCAACGAGGGGTCTCCAGCGTAGTTGCGAACTCCTTCGTCGAGGCGAAGGTTGGCCTTTGCCTTAGCAAGCCCGAGGCTTCCACTCTGCAATCTTCAAATTCAGACGACGAACCTCTCTCTTTCTCGTCTAGCGAACTACTTCGCTGCTACAAAGGTATTCCTTCGCCTTAGCAAAGCAGTATCTTGGATATTAGGTTCTGCCTTCTTGTCTTTTAGCCCTTTCTTTGCTTGTCTTACTTTCAATGACTGCAAAACTTAAACAGATGAAGGATTAGTGTAATATTTATGAATAAGGGTGTGAATCTAGCATTTAGGTTACATAAACATATGAGAAACATGCTATGAATGCTAATATGATTCACCCCTATCACTTAGTTGGTATTGTCGTACGTCACAATACTTCGCCATATAGGCGCCAAACGTACTCATCTGCAACAATCGCTATAATAGGAAGACAAAAAGTGTAAACAATAAAAACTAAATGTAAGCATTTATCGGTTAACATCTCAAGGGGGTTGCATCCTTCAAAAGCTCTTGCACCCCCTTCAAATTTTCCTGCTTGTATACTGCTCATAACAAGAAGATCACCTCCTCGTCTGGGTCCTTCAATAGCGACTCCTCGAACAAAGAATAAGTCCACACAAGCACCGTAGCTAAGTGTGTGGACGTCAAATTCTCCATAAATCAAGGGACTCCCGAAGATGCCACCGCTTTCCCTTTCCCCTTTTCTCCAACAGCGACTCCTCAGGGAAGGGGCGGGGGTAACGGGCGCGACTCACCACCCTCCACTATCCTTATCTCTCCCTAAGGTTGGGAGAGAGGTCAACTTTCCTCAGTGCTGATTGCTTGCTGCCTCGTGGTCGAGGAGCATAAGCCTCGCCATATGTCGATATCTGTCAGGTGCTTCACTGCGCAGCCCAACATGGTGCCCACCTCCAACTCACTGAGATCTTTTCTCAGCTTGGGCCGATAGTGAATCTTGGTGAGGAGTGAGTTTAATGACGGATACGAGCTGGTTGTCACCTTCATATCCTGATGCTTCTCGATTCTCCGTGCAAGAAGTCAGCTCTAAACCAACTCTCTTACTCGAGCGTCCCCTAAGCCCTTAAAGTTCAGTCAGGGCACCTTCAAGAGTATAAACTCCTCTAGGTAGTCAAATACCTCTCAAATATTTGATGACATTAGAAGATGTCTAAAGTCCCTCTCGGTGCTCGGGAGACTTAGTACCTTTATCAACGAGTCGAACTGAGCCGGACTTAGATTGTCGACGAGCTTCCCCCAACTCAAGCAAACAAAGTTAAGTACATTCCCTTTAGCCAAACCATAGCAAGGAATAGAATAAGGCCCGCACTCCTACAACAAAACCTACATCAGGATCCGTGTTCACATGAAATTCGCGGAGCTTGGGATCCTTTGCACACCCCTAAGTGCTAAACAACAACATATTACCCTATGGTCATCTTATGGTAGGGTGTTAGTTACTAACCGCAACAACTTAGCGCTCTACTAACGAGGTAATACCTCCTAAGATTATGTCGCTTTTTTAGGGAGCAGGGCATGACCTCCAAACCTAAACGCATTTCATATTTTCGATTTAGTACACACACCCCAACAAAACGTGTATCATGTTTACGTAGGTGTGGATAAGATGGAGTCAGGGGAAGTGGAAAAACTAGTGTACTAAGTGGGGAAGGGGGAACTTCAACCCTTCACTTATATGAATCTCCGGCAAGTAGATGAAATTCATTCCACCTCGGTCCTCCTCCGTATAGTCTGTAAAATGAGGTCCTGAGGAAGAAAAAGAAACTCAGATGTTGGGAGAAAGGAAATTTTTTTTTCCAAAATGAGTCCGCCTGTTCCTTAATAGGCTTGGTCGCGAGACTTTAGTAAGCCATTAACACGCGGGCCGGTCTGCCCTCAAAAGAGTCAGAGCAGCCCGTCCATGAAGCTTCCAACGTTATCTTCTCCTCTAGCCATCCTATGAGTGCCTCCATCACTGATACGAAGCCAAGAAAATCACCATGTAAATTCTGATCCACTTTAAAAGAGAAAAACCTAAAAAAAAAAAAACCCTAATTGTAGAGACCACCAAATGGTTCCCTGGACACCAAAGCCTAATAGTCTCTAACTTTGTAGACCAAAGTTCATCTTTACCTTTAAATGGTTGCAAAACAGGGGTTGACAACTGTGCAAAAGACACCAATGTAGAGGAGCGACCTAGGAAAATGTAGAAACATAACAGAAGAGCTCTCCGATAAACACAGGCAAGAAATCCCCCAAAGTAAAAGTTGGAAGATATTTAAACTAAAACATATCAACACTATGGGCAGGACATTCAAAATCAACATTAAAAGCGTTGGTCGTATTGATGAACACGCCAATTGCGAAACCGAATTAGGAACCCCCATCTATGTAAAGCAGGATCGTGAAGGCGTCAGAGCAATCATGACTCAAACAACGCACAAAGATCGAAGTGCGTAACGTCATTCCAACCCTAACGGTTTGCAACGACGCTAGGAGGTTAGTGGAATGGGATAAGTATTACGTCATATGACAATCACGTGCTATTGACCTGAGTCTGGCCAAGATCCGGATATGACCCGGATGATAATTGAGTTGACCGATGTGAATAACTGTTGGGTAGATGACTCATATAGGTCGGGCATGCTATTGTCTCGACAACCTCGGGCATCAGAGAGATCAAGAACGAGACCTTTGGACCAAGTCACCTTGGTTCAAGGAAAACAGATATAATTTAGTGGATGTGTGGATGTTCATGGAGTCCCTTAATAGGGTCGCCCATGGCTCCTTGTTCCACTACAATAAGCATTACGCCATGAATTGCAGACCACTCATAGTGACCCACAATGTATTCTCTGAAATCAGTACATAATGTAGAGGCTTGTAAAGAAATATAAAAAATGATATTTTTTTTCTTTTTATTCAGCAATATTCATTAAAGAAATAATACAACTTTTTTTGGAAGGAAATTGAGTCCTTTCCACGCTTCAAATGTCAACTGAACCAATCACAAGAGTAAGGGCAAAAACGCTTCAAAAGGCATTGAATGAGCTTGTTAAGGAGTTTATTTGGGTTAACCTAGCCTTTGAAATGAGAGCCCAAGTCAAATAGAGCCTTTGAAGGAATTGGAGCCAACAGGGAAGTTCAAAAGTCCATAAATGTGATCATGGTTGTTGATGAAAATAATACACATGATTTTAGCAATTAAAATGACTAAAAAATCAAAGAAAATTCATGCTCTAAATTGGATCTATAATTCATGCACAATCAAATACCTATTTTGGAGAGTTCGGATTTGTAAGTTGTATGATCAAACTTGCCAATTCTTGTGCAAGCTATTAGTTGTCCATTTAGTCTATTATGGTCAAAATATCAAAGATAGGAGTTCAATAAGGAAACGAATAAATTATCTTCATGTTGCTTTGCTAGTTTTCCAATTTCAGTTTTGGTAATTTGTGTGTCAATGCTGAATTTCAGCAACTTTTCATTTCTTTCTTAGTCAATAGGGATGTCCTAAGCTCTATATAAGGGCTCTTTGATGTATTTGTTCATGAGACATTGATGAGTAACAATTCTTTTGTGAGGTTTCTTCATGTTATGGTTCTTGTGAGAACTTTCAAACCTATCAAGGTTAATTTCTTATAGTGTTCAAACTTATGGCTCTAGATTCTTTTATAATTAAGGGGACTAGGTTACTTTCCTTTCGTTTCCACGACTTTATTCCATATAACTATGTGACTTTAGAGATGCACAACTTTGCTTACGACTCTTGATTCCATATAGTCAAGGGGACTCAATGAGTATGAAATCATCTATTTTTAAGTCAATTTTAATAAATATTCGAGGACTTAAAAGTTCAATTTAATACAAAATTACGTGGATCTTCACCTAGATTTGCTTTGTAGGAAAATAACGAAAACAAAGAAAACAACAATAAAAGAAGCGGAAAGTAGTCAAAGAGCAAAGGTCTTGACATCATAGCAAAGTCGCGACATTAGGTAAAGAATGTTGCGACTTCAAATCAAAGTTGCAACATTAGTTGAGCAATGTCGTGACATCACCGAACTTAAAATGGAATACTACAAGTTTAGAGTCGCGATATTAATTAAAGAATGTCGATATCGGTAATTAGAATCGTATATCGAAACTCAAAGTCGCGACATCAGCAAATAACGCTCAAAAATACCCTAGAATTTTTATAATAATTTTATTATATATATTCCTCGTATGAATTGAGCCAACTCTGGTTTTTCCGAAAAAATTGATAATTTGATAAATTGTGAAATGTAATTGAAAGTGAGCATATGATTTAATATTATATGCTAAAAATGAGAAATTGAGGAACTTGAAATAAACCCTAAGTGAAAAATGGCAAATGTGGAAAAATTGTAAATGAGGACCTAAGGGTCAATTGTTATAAAGAATAAATGTCTAAGTGAATTTATGATAAATGAATGGCCAAAGTGTATAATAGGAGACTAAAATGGAAAATTAGATTTATTGGGTGGCCAAACAAGGCCTTATGAGGAATAAGTAATTTAAGTCCAAAAAGTAGAAAATGAAAAAATGAGAAATGGGTGTGTAGGCCAAACATGGCCTTACACTTAAAAAGGGGATTTAAAAGACCAAACTTGGTCTTAGATGCTCATATTGAGCAAAACTCGTTTTTGAGAGAAGGAGAGGAGAAAATGTAGGGAGAAAAGTTTAGGGTTGCAAGAAGGAGTGGTTTTGGTTGGGTTTGCTTCCATTTCTCTTTTGCCCCTAAGAGATCACAAACCTACAAGAGGATTTGAAGGAGATAAGGTAAGAAAATCAAAACCCTAACTCATTCTTTTTATTCGATTTTGGTGAAAAGTCCTAACTTGAGGAAAAGGGATTTTTATTGATTCTAAACCACATTTGGAATTGTTTTGGGTGGATTCCATGGTGGATTTTTTATATGAGACGAATTGGAGAAGGTTTAGGGTGAAAACAGGAAACTACCATTTCAAGCAGAACATGCCGATGATCTGGGCACCACAAATGGGCACCTGCACTCCATGGTGCATTTTGGCACAAGAGAAGTGGCACTAGGGAACCGGTACCGATACCACCTCAAACCGGCACCTGCACTTCAGCTGGGCATTTTTGGTACAGAAGAGAGGTGGTACCAGACTACACCCAAAGTGGTACAAGACCTAACTGGAGCAAATGAGGAACCTGCATCTGTGACTACCAAAGTGGCACCGTACCACCGTCTCCAACAACCTAAAATTTGCATATTTTTGCATTTTTAAGTCCCATATTCGTATCTCGATTGTTTATGGACCCTAAGAAATGAATAATGGGGGTTCAAATAAGGATAGAACTATGAAAACGCATCATACCTCGCCGCATGAGTTCTGGGTCTGCAAGCGTAATTCTGGGCTGTCTTAACGAAGACCTGATAACGTAAAATAAACTTGTAATTCACTAAAATTGTTTAGTCACCTTACCATCCATTAAGAGTGGCGTGATTGTTATTGACTAGGACGTGATGATCGCTCAACCTATGACCGGTGATCGAAGATAAGAAAACTAGATCCGACAACTCGCTTGTTCTTCGACTCTATTCTTATTTCAAGTATTTCGTAGTTTAACAAATAACTATGAAATGAGTACATGAATGAGTATATGAAATGAGTACATGAATGAGTATATGAAATGAGTACGGAATGAGTATAAGGAAATAAGTATTACAGTTAGTATATCTTTTGAAAAGATATCTGAAAGTGAATATGATTAAATATATGATATTTGGCGAATGAATGTGAATGATAAATCGAATTGTAATAAGCGAATCGGTCAATTCGACATCTTGAATTGAATGATATATCGAATGAACGCGGCGGGATGCGCAATGCATCCATCACGAAGGCATGAAAATTCGATATTACTTGGCGGGATACCAATCGGCATCCCGTCATGATGGCGTATGGCATTTTAAGTGATACCACGTAAGGTGCACCAGCGACATCCGTCATGATGGGAGACGGATTGTTAAATGTGTAAGCATTACGAATAAATAATAAGAAAGTTATCAAATGAAATCTGTCAAAAATGTGATTTGAATAGGCAAAATTAAAATAACCAATATTGTGTGATGTAAATGGATTTTATGTATACGCTTAAATCTCATGGTCGAATTGTGAATTGAATTGATGCATTGAAATTGCATGTTGATATGATAAATGAATTGTAAAGCAGCATCACGAAAGTGATCGCATGAGCATATGTTGATATAATAGACTTGGTTTAAATGTTAAATGCATGCCAAGTTAAATTAGATATTAGAATAAACTTGTATATAGAGGGCATAAGCATGAAAGTAACGGCGTATAGTTTTTATCTATCACGCGGGTTTGGTAGGCGAGGAAGAACAAGGTCGTGAAGCCTTGGGTCATAGAGCAAGTTGCGGCGTATAAATCTATTCCCCGCCATATTCATATCATTTCCTTTTTGAACGCGGATATTTGAACGATATTCGAACTCCGAAAGAAATGTTTTGTTTGTATATCATTTGAAAGGGCATAGATACCTTCACTTGCTGTAATTGCATTTTATGAAATGTAAATGTTTGTGGGCCTTCCATTTGAAAATGCTTCCGCGCAACTCGAAAACCTAAAGAGGGATAACATAAAGAAAATGTTTTGATAAAATAATTAAAAACGTCGGAGTAAACCGGGCTCTGGTTCGGATCCGCCCATCGGGTCGAGCCGAGGATTTAGGTCATGACATTTTTGAAAAAGAAAAAGAAATAAAATGTAAATAAAAAGAATTAAATGGGCTTCCCCGGGGTTTCGGTTCGGACTCGCCAATCGGGTCAGGCCGGGATCGGGGGTCGCTACAAGCAAACCCAGTCAAGTTGCAACATTAGCAGAGCAATGTTGTGACATCAGTTGACTAGAGTCCGACCGTGGCCCAAGGCGCAATGGTGAATATGAAGACTGTTTAGTGCGACATTAGTTTACAGGCATCAGCTATAGAGTCCGCGACATCAATTCCGTAGCGACATCATGAAAGTCGCAACGTTGAAAACGGAAGATGCAGCATTGTGCGGACATGAAGGATTTAAAGTCATGACATCAAAGTCTTGATCGTGACACCCAGAAGGCGCGACGGCAATGTCTCGACATCAAACTGATTGAGTAGGACTTTTAGGCTTTTCAAGGTTCTCATATTTCGCCTCATTTTCCAAGCCCAATGATTAGAGCCTATAAATGAACCTCTGGGTGGAATGTATGAGTTTTCAATAGCTTTGAGCGAGCCTTAAACTTTTGGGAAGAATTTGAAGTCTCTTTTGTGTGTTATGTATTTGTGTGTGTAATGTGTATATATATATATATATATATATATATATATATATATATATATATATGTTTTCTTTCTTTCTTTAAATTAGAATAGTGATTTGGTGGTGTGGAGATTTGAGTTCATTTGTATGCTCCCGAAAGGTTTCCATTTGGTCTTAGTCAAGTGGAATTTGGAAATTTTTTGGAATCAGTTTATTCGAGTTTGTTGTTTCAATGAATTTATTTGATCAACTAGTCATTGTCATTTGTAATCCAGTTATGAAAGGCTAAGCTTCCTCTATGAAGGAATTTGGTGTTTTGATGATTGTTTGTAGTATTAAATGATGTTTTGGGCATGAAAACTAGATTGATTTAATTGGTACTGCTCTTATAATGAGCTGTTCTGAATATCTGTGTTCTATACCTAGAAAGAGTTGTATCTGTGCTTTGATTTCTAGGATCCCTCTAAGTGACACAGAGATGGACTACTTGAGAGCAATGAGCAGTAACTTAGGGGTAGGTATTTTTAGAACTATTGAACTCTAAATATCATTTTGATAAATCATTGGTGATGTTCTAACCTATGACTTCAAGGTTCCCTTCTAGGTGACAGCAGAAGTGTGTTCCCAAGGAATAAGGACCATTTGTTGATTAGTCAGTTTAATGTTTAGAGGTTTCATCTCAATTTGGTAGAATAATCTCGATCCTATGTTAGCTGAGATTCTAATCAAGGAGAGAGAGTATTTTATTTGAATTGATGGCTGAGGTACTAATTGCATTAGAGAAGGCTAGTATTACCCTATCTATGGGGGCAAGCAATTTTCATTCCTAAGAAATGGTTGTGAAGTACTGGTTTAGGAAAAACATCTAAATCTTAAAGAGAATCCAATCCTAAAAGTAGCTATTTAGACCCATTAACCTGGTTTAGGAATATGGTATGCTAAATAGTGAAATGTGTAGTGTCATGAGGTATTCCAAGGCTATGCTATTCTGCTCTTGGACAAATCCAGGATTCATGTCCTTAATAGTTCTGCATTTGGGAACTATGCAAATTGATAATCAGAATACTGGTCCATTCCCAGTGTTATGTCTACCCAGTGAAATCTCTAATTCTACTATATTAGACTTTTTTTTTTCATTAAAGAACATTTAACAAAAATTCTTTCATTCAATTATTTAGATAGTTCAAACTTCCAGCTAAAGGTTCAAATATTTTTTGTCTTGAGTAGTAGGGGTAGTTGATTTTTAGATTTTCTCATCAATCCCTGTGGGAATGATATCTGGACTTGTAATTCAATTTATTACTTGTATGACCTATACACTTACAGTGATTTAGACCAAACTAAATTTTAAACACAATGTTTTAGACAAACAGCAGAACATAGTTTTCACATAATTTGGTCTCTCCTTACAAGTTTTTTTGTATTTGTTACTAAGGGCCAGTTACAGTTCTTAGTAGTAGTGTCAGCTTGATAGTCACATACTTTAGTCAATCTTAACAAGCTTTTGGCGCCGGATTCTTTGAGGAGGCGATCTAGTTCTTGGTAGTAGTGTCAGAAATAGTGGTCACATACTTTGGTCATCTTAACAAGTTTTTGGTGTCGTTGTCGAGGATTGAAGAAGAAGTTTAAAGATCAATATTCTAACCAAAAAGAAAATTTCTAATTTGGACATTTTTATCTTTGGTTAAAAATTTTTTAGAAAAATACAAAAATAGTTTTAAATGAAGAAGTGGATTCATGCATGTCTTTCTTTTGTACTAATCAAGTTATAATCAATGTCTATCTAATGAACTTACTTTGATGTTAGTGTGCTATAATTTCAAGTGATTCTTACATGCATAGAAGGACTAGAGCTGATTTATTGCCACTTGACATAGAGCTAGAGAGGACAATAAAAAATCTGAAGAAAGAAAAAGCAGCAGCAAAAGCATCAAGCATGGCAGAATAAGGAGAAACTAATCAAAATATACCAATTGGTGCGGGTTATTGAACCTGCAGCCCAGAGGCAGGACAATGGAGGACTTTTAACGAGACGATCATCAAAGAATAATATTTAGCTATAAGACAGCCACCCATAGAGGCAAACAACTTCGAATTGAAGCTTGCTTTGATCACCATGGTGCGCGGCCGAGGCAGTTCGATGGGCATCTGATAGAAGATACAAGTAGGCACCTAGGTAGATTCTTGAGAATGACCAACACAGTGAAGTTTAATGGAGTCAATCGAGATGTGATCAAACTATTTGTTTCCTTTCAACAAGGGATATGGCAACAGGATTGGTTTTGAGTCCACACCTATGGATCAGTAGACAACTGGGAAGAACTTGTGGAAGCTTATCTAGGAAGATTTTTCCCTCATGCTCTAACTTTTAAGAGGGGGTGAGAGATCATTTCTTTTAAATAGAATGAGGATGAATCTTTGTTCAATGCTTAGGAAAGTTTCAAACAGTTGTTGAGGAGATGTCCCATGCATGGGATTGAGAAGATGACTCAGGTGGACATCTTCTACCATGCAGCTAGAATTACATGAAAGGGCGTGGATGAGGCCTGGGGTGCATTCGAGGAAAAATGTTGAGCGGGTTACTCGGTGATAAAGGAACTAGCAAAGAGGAACTACAAAGCTCCATCTGAAGCTTCATGGAGCAGTAGCAGGCTGAGAGGTGGGGTAATTGAGTTGAACAAGATGTCAGCAATTGAAGCTAAGCTAGATACAATCATGAACATGATGAACAACCAGGAAAAAATAGGTCATTCCTGTAATGAAGTAGAAGTGGTGGAAGGTGTTGGGTAGAAATGTGCTACTGATGAGGGACTTGCTCATGAAGGTCCCTATCAGGTTGAGGAAGCTCAGTTTGTTAATGGGAATAGAAGCTACAACTTCAAGCCAAACAACAACCTTCAACCCACTACTTGCAGTGTAGCAAAACGATAAAAATTGATTTTTACGAAAAAGGGTAAAATGTGATAATTTCGGTTGAAAGCGGAAGTCTGTAGATCTCCCGGATGGCCAACGGACTGCACGTTAAATTTGTCTCGTGAAATCTTGTGACGAGAAAAGGAGTTTTCGTTGAATTCCTATCTGATCAGGAATATTTTATGAATTTAGGTGATAAATCGCCCAGTGAACGAGGCGAGGGTACATGGAAAATCTCGGAAGTCGAGGAGAGTAGCTTGATTAAATTTCATTTATAAGCGAGTGAGCGAAAGAAATAAAATTTTTAAGACGAAACAGATACGAATGAAGCAATATGGTCAAGTATCCAAGATAATAATAATAATAATAATAATATTATTGTATTATTGTGTATAATAAAAACGAAAATTAAAAATAATAATAAAAGTCAAGAAGGATTAGAGGCCATTTTTAGGTAGGGGAGAGAAGGCGTGATGAGAGAATTTTTTTATTTTTTTTCTTTCTCTTGTTTTTTTTCTCAGATCTACAGTGGACCACGGGTTTCGTAGAATGAAGCGGGGGTTGGTGCGCGATGAGAATGCGTGGACACCAAAAGTTGGAGTTTCGACAAACTCGGCTGAGACGAGGAGTTTTTATCCTGAAGTTACACTTTGTTTAAGTGTTTTGTAATGTTCGGTTGGTTTGAGGAGCTGTAAACGACCGTTTGATCGATCGAAAGGCTTGGGGCCAAGATTGTTTAGAATTTTTTGAAATTTTTGGAGCCCGTTGGACGATTCGTGACTATGTAAGGGGTTGTTTGGGATGTTTGTTTCATAATTTATTGAAATATTTTGAAATGAATGGCGCTTGAGTTGTGTGGAATTAATAAGTTCGTACGCATAAGCTTGATGTGTTAACATGATGTCACAATTATATGGAATATAATTGTGTGTATAAACACTAGTGAGAGATTTGTGATTTGCTCGATTATATGGAACTGTAATTGTGTGTGTGTAGGCCAGTGGAATGGAGGATTTGTGAATTTCTCAAATGAGCTAATTTGGGTGATGTATTTGATGAATATTGAATAGCTGAGTGAGCTAGTTTGGGTGACCAGTTTGATCCGTGAAATTACATGTGGTGTGGCGATGCAATTTGTGTGTATATGCATAATTGATATATTGTATAAAAATGATTGAAATGACATAATGCATTTCATATGCACTGGGTAACTTAAATTTAGGTGTGTGAGTGCAGCGTGAATTTTCGAGAAAAGCAGACATGGTTTGCGAAAGAATTTCACATGATGATTTTTAGGAGGGAATTTGGTTGGGAGATGGGCGACGGATCTGACTAGGATGGACATATTGTTTGAAGATCACCATGGTCGCCTGGGAGGTAGTCCCATATTTTGCACCAGCAACGGTAGTTTATTTTCAAGAATAACAAGTTTTTGTTTTGAAATGATATTTTTTCTCATACATGGCAGGCAAGTGTGAGGTCGGTGAGGACTCGAGACATGAGAATGGGCATGTGGGCATTCAGTAGGATCACGTATTTACTTGGAGTGTGTGTTTTAAGTGGAGCATTGCATATGCACTTAGGTGCAGGTAACCCATTTAGGGTGATTCCACTAAGGCGATAGCTCACCACTGTCGAGGAACATACACTGGTCTGAGGTCATTCGAAAAGAGCGACTGCATTTGGTAGGTTGAAGAACCCAGGGTTGTGGCTTTGGTTTTATGATATTACATGTATTAGAATTCTTGAATTTTTAATATATGTTTGTATAAGTAATTTCTTAACTCTTGAAACTATTGTATATAGTTGGTGTCTATTTGGATGAGTATTGGTTAGTGGGCCCAAGTGGCCGTTTTACTCATGGATATGTCATATTGGATTGTTTGGGACAGATTTGTATTTGGGTAGAGCTTCCCGTACAAATGAGACTCTGCCGATTTTCGTGAGTCGTGTCGGGTTACCCGATATTCACGAGTTTTCCTTGGGTTGACGGGTAGTCAACAGACACCTCGGATTTAGGGCGTAACACCCAGCCTTGAGGAACCATGAGAACTTTTCTTATGGAGGTGAATGCGACGAGTCGAGAAGCGGAGTGCAAATTATGCTCCGCTGGTTTCGAGGACAACTTGTTAGGAATTATTTGAAGGAAGCGAAAATCTGCAGGACAGGTCCCAATCCTTTGAAGATCAAATGTTGAACTTTATGTTTGAAATTAGAGATCTAAACACATGACGAAATTGGTGTTTGGTAGTGTTGCTTGTGATGCCACAAAACCAGAGGTCCGTTGACTACAAATCAAGCTGTGAAAATCTAATATAGGTAATTGCATACCTAAGCTTTGATACTAAACTGGTATCAAATTGTGGATACCGAGTAACTCAATGCTACCTCGATACGTCCCATTTATCAGGATCTATTCATCCATATTTAAGTTAAAATATGTGAAATTACATTTAAAACGATGCAGTAAGAGTTCCAATGTGACTCTCTTTACCATTGGCCATAGAGGCCCCAGATTGTTCACGATTTTAAAAAGATTTATCAAGGCCACATGTTGGCCTTCTTCATAGTACGACCTTGAATGACAGATCACGGTACACCTGTACACAGATGTTTTCCACAGCAAAGGGTGAGCAACGCTCGTTAGAGAATATTTCCTACAGTACTCACTTTGCTGAGTCTTGCAAATACGATGATAAATGTTTCACATTTCATTTACATTCTAAGTAAATACATGGAATTTCTTCTTTGGAATCCTACATGTCATGCCATGAAATGAGATGAGACTCAATCATATACCATGCCCCAAGTCCTTACCAACTCCCATCACATCGAGTCACTTCTGAGCTCCTACTCACAAATGCACAGGCCTATGCGTGATAAAATCCATAATTTCTGGATTACATCCAATGATCATTTTACAAAACAAATTCATTTGTTTTCAAACCAAAAGCTTTTAAGATTTTACACCTCAATGATCATTTGTATTCAAAACACATGTGTCTTTTTGTGGGTAGCGAATTTTTGGTGTCACACCATAGGCTTCGCACACCTAGACACTTTTATGGGCTTTCACCATTGGAATTATGTCTAACCACAACTAACGGGTCTTTCACTCGAGGGGGTGTCTATCTTTTCTTGCTATTACCTGACACAAGTTTTTTTTACCACATTATTCAATCGTGCGGCTCTGTTGGACTTCGTCCCACTTGACCGAGCCCACCCAATCAAACACCAAACGCAGAGTTGATTCTTCAACCATGCACTCACACCCATTGATCACGATGATACATGCATATGCAATGAAATGCGCCATTACATGCTATATCATTACCGCATGCCATAATGAATGCTTCCACCATGGACAACATAATCCACACCACTTCCCAGGGTGTCATGAATGAATCCATCACACGCATATGACTATAATTTGTATTTCATTCATGTCAATATATCATGCGAAACTGTATATCAACTCCACTGTAAACATGTCATTTTATGTTCAAGCAATGACACACACATAATCAAGCCATGTAATGAGCATTTGCACATATAAACTCATCACATGTCAATGCATTAGAACACACATATTGACATCCAAACATGTCACTCTTAGTTAAGCAATGAAACTCTCAAACAAGTCAAACAATGTATTTAATCAAGCCTGAGCAATCCTGGCAGACGAGACGGACCACTAAGCAGACCGTGAACACGAGCCTCCCACATAGTCACGGGCTCCGCCGTTTAAGTGAGCAACACCCTCACCCTGGCAATGGGACTAGAAAGTCCTGTTTCCATCTTCGGTTAGCCTGAACGCCGCCTTACCCTCGCTGGGTGAACTTTGCCTAGGTGAAGACTCCTTCTTCCTAGAGACC